>CM062293.1:504752657-507199071 GCA_031216915.1 Pictodentalium vernedei
GCGCGTTCCACACTTTCATGCTGCTGCCGAAAGGAAGATGAACCAAGTAATCATGAGGACTTCATCTAAAACGCTAGCTTCCAGCCATCGTTTTTGACGGTGTGCAATGGTGTAGTGGTTTAGAAGCTGGACTCCTGATTGCCAGGCGGTGTTGCCGAGGGTTCGAATCCCGGCGGGGGATCAGAAACCAACATTCAAAATTCTTCTAAAACATGATTGTGTCATTTGAAAAAACACACACAAGCCCGTGCCAGTCTTCGTCTGAGGCCATCCACAGCACTTTCGTCGTACTGTAGCCAGCGCGTTCCACAATTTCATGCTGCTGCCGAAAGGAAGATGAACCAAATAATCATGAGGACTTCATTAAAAACGCTAGCTTCCAGCCATCGTTTTTGACGGTGTGCAATGGTGTAGTGGTTTAGACGCTGGACTCATGATTGCCAGGCGGTGTTGCCGAGGGTTCGAATCCCGGCGGGGGATCAGAAACCAACATTCAAAATTCCTCTAAAACATGATTGTGTCATTTGAAAAAACACACACAAGCCCGTGCCAGTCTTCGTCTGAGGCCATCCACAGCACTTTCGTCGTACTGTAGCCAGCGCGTTCCACACTTTCATGCTGCTGCCGAAAGGAAGATGAACCAAGTAATCATGAGGACTTCATCTAAAACGCTAGCTTCCAGCCATCATTTTTGACGGTGTGCAATGGTGTAGTGGTTTAGACGCTGGACTCCTGATTGCCAGGCGGTGTTGCCGAGGGTTCGAATCCCGGCGGGGGATCAGAAACCAACATTCAAAATTCTTCTAAAACATGATTGTGTCATTTGAAAAAACACACACAAGCCCGTGCCAGTCTTCGTCTGAGGCCATCCACAGCACTTTCGTCGTACTGTAGCCAGCGCGTTCCACAATTTCATGCTGCTGCCGAAAGGAAGATGAACCAAATAATCATGAGGACTTCATCTAAAACGCTAGCTTCCAGCCATCTTTTTTGACGGTGTGCAATGGTGTAGTGGTTTAGACGCTGGACTCCTGATTGCCAGGCGGTGTTGCCGAGGGTTCGAATCCCGGCGGGGGATCAGAAACCAACATTCAAAATTCCTCTAAAACATGATTGTGTCATTTGAAAAAACACACACAAGCCCGTGCCAGTCTTCGTCTGAGGCCATCCACAGCACTTTCGTCGTACTGTAGCCAGCGCGTTCCACACTTTCATGCTGCTGCCGAAAGGAAGATGAACCAAGTAATCATGAGGACTTCATCTAAAACGCTAGCTTCCAGCCATCATTTTTGACGGTGTGCAATGGTGTAGTGGTTTAGACGCTGGACTCCTGATTGCCAGGCGGTGTTGCCGAGGGTTCGAATCCCGGCGGGGGATCAGAAACCAACATTCAGAATTCTTCTAAAACATGATTGTGTCATTTGAAAAAACACACACAAGCCCGTGCCAGTCTTCGTCTGAGGCCATCCACAGCACTTTCGTCGTACTGTAGCCAGCGCGTTCCACAATTTCATGCTGCTGCCGAAAGGAAGATGAACCAAATAATCATGAGGACTTCATCTAAAACGCTAGCTTCCAGCCATCTTTTTTGACGGTGTGCAATGGTGTAGTGGTTTAGACGCTGGACTCCTGATTGCCAGGCGGTGTTGCCGAGGGTTCGAATCCCGGCGGGGGATCAGAAACCAACATTCAAAATTCCTCTAAAACATGTTTGTGTCATTTGAAAAAACACACACAAGCCCGTGCCAGTCTTCGTCTGAGGCCATCCACAGCACTTTCGTCGTACTGTAGCCAGCGCGTTCCACACTTTCATGCTGCTGGCGAAAGGAAGATGAACCAAGTAATCATGAGGACTTCATCTAAAACGCTAGCTTCCAGCCATCGTTTTTGACGGTGTGCAATGGTTTAGTGGTTTAGACGCTGGACTCCTGATTGCCAGGCGGTGTTGCCGAGGGTTCGAATCCCGGCGGGGGATCAGAAACCAACATTCAAAATTCCTCTAAAACATGATTGTGTCATTTGAAAAAACACACACAAGCCCGTGCCAGTCTTCGTCTGAGGCCATCCACAGCACTTTCGTCGTACTGTAGCCAGCGCGTTCCACACTTTCATGCTGCTGGCGAAAGGAAGATGAACCAAGTAATCATGAGGACTTCATCTAAAACGCTAGCTTCCAGCGATCGTTTTTGACGGTGTGCAATGGTGTAGTGGTTTAGACGCTGGACTCCTGATTGCCAGGCGGTGTTGCCGAGGGTTCGAATCCCGGTGGGGGATCAGAAACCAACATTCAAAATTCCTTTAAAACATGATTGTGTCATTGAAAAAACACACACAAAATGGCTCAAATTTTGTTTTTAGGTAGACCAGGGGCGGAATGTTTCTTTTTCGGCCTCGTGTAATTTTTTTTTACAGCTGACCTCCTACTATTCCTCATGAACTGAAGTCCCTTGGTGACAATTGTGTTCTTTTTTTGATGAAACATGAAATAATAATCTTGTTCGAATGATTGATTGGGTGGTTAGGCAGATTGCATGTAAGCCTGAAATAATTAGATGATGTAATTTTACTGCAGCATGGTGCCAATATCACAACTACGCATACACAACAACACAGAAGGGAATACCCGTGAGTGGTGGGGGTGGGTCCTGTAAAAATAATATACTAGGTCCGAAAATCAATATTCTGCCTTGGGCTATCCAGAAAAACAATTTGAGCATAAAAATTGTCTTTTTTGTGGGGTGGGGGGGGGGGGGGGGCATTTTTTGTTCAACTTTAATGTACGACAACCTTTAAAAAATCGTTCAAGGCAAATGAAACTGTCATGATCTTAAGTGACCACAAATGACATGCATGACAATGCTCATAGGTCTTCTATTACTGAATGTAAAAAAAAGTAGATTTGAAAAAAATGCTTCGGCCTTGGCGGACCCCCTCTCCCCGGGGCCCTGTGTCTTGCAGTTTTTTTCCACCCACCTCCCCCGACAAATCGTGTTTCACATTTTTTATTTCTTTTTTACAACTCATCCACCCACAAAAACAATACTTACCACGTTATCGTGTAAAATAAGTTATTTTGCACAGTATTGTTTTTGTTTGCTTGTTTGGGTTTTTTGCGTGTCTTGTTCACTGATACCTTTTCTCCTGAAAGGAGCGAGATGTGGTTGGGAATGGAAGTTGTCTTGAAAAACTAAAACCTACAGTCGGCAATCGATAACTCAAAATCGGATGATTCGAATATGTGAGATAACTCGAAGTTGGCTATCGGTCCTAGCAATCAAGGACTTGCAATCCCCCTCCACCCCTCTCAGGAAATATAGACCGCCGCTGTTCTATATTTTCTGGGAGGTGTGGAGGTGGTTCCTTTGTCCAGATTACAAGTCTCTGTGTTCTCGTGTTCAAGGCTTCCAAATCCCTCAAATACATCTAAGTACATAACTCGAAGACTGGGATAAGTCGAAGTTATCGGTCGGTCCCGTAAACTTCGAGTTACATGTGAATTGTGATTCTGCAAAACGTGTTAATGGTGGTGTCGAAAACTACTGAATGGCAACAGAATTTAGAATTGGGAAGCAATCTTGCAGTACATTGTACTTCAAGATAACTTGTTGATGGAAGCTCAAATAAATAAATCAGTTTTTGTGATGTGCCTAAAATTACGTTGTCTTCAAGATTTCATTTCACGTCATTTCATTTCAAAGAAAATGATGGCGTTTGTCAGCCAACGTTTTACCTAGGCAACAAAATATTACAGGGGCCTCTCTGTGCATGAATGCGTGTAGTGGCTGATCTTGACCCCTCGATCCACTTCCAGATCCGTGTTTAGAGCCTCCGACAAATACGCTTACTGAAAAATCATATCGCCTCCAATTTTGTTCTTCTATACTACAGTACGTGGAGAGTGGATTGTAACTAAATCACCCGTGGAGTGGAGTTATCGCCCAAACTATAACTTTCAAATTTTGTATATGTCGACCAAAAACAAAAGCAATGTTTCAGCCAATGGACCTCCGGGTTTAACCCGGAGGTCCATTGGCTGAAACTTTGCTTCTGCTGGTTATGCTTTGCAACAAATTTGCAATTATTGCTTGGGTGGAATATCCACTCTGCGGGTGATTTAGTGATAATACACTCTCCACGTACTGTACATGTAATTTATTGGTTGATACTGGGAAATTAATAGAAGAAATGTTGTCACCAAGATGAAATACGCGATTGCTCATTCTCACACATTGTTTCTAACTTTAGAGTCAGTGCCCCCACCCCCCCCCCCCCCTTAAAAAAAAAAAACCTGTCCAGATACGTCAGGTTACCAAGGGCCGGATTCAGAAATATAGGGGGCCTGGGCAGCCTCGAGTAGAAGCTCAATTTTTTCTTACGCTCATAACATCTAGATCCCGAAGTGGTCTGGCCGACGAGCGACTTTATTGGGGTCTTATGGGGGTGGGGTGGGGGTGGGAGTTACCCCAGGTAAATTTGGATTTCTCAGGGGCTCTCAGGAAGTTTCTGAAAGCACTTTGAGCTCCAAAATGTGGAACACTTCAACAGGAAAATTGGTATTTCAAACAATATGACAAAATTCCCTGCCAAATGTGGGGGTGGGGGTGGGGGTGGGGTGGTGGACCTTGGAATGTGGGGCCCTGTGCGTCCGCCCAGTCTGTCTATTCTTAAATACGTCCCTAAGGTTACCTGACCGCTCTGGGAATATTTGTTTCATTTTTTTCTCATCGAATGAAGAGATGTGTGACCTATTTGTGGCCTATAACAGCCTCTCCCGACAAAATGAGGAAAACTTGTGACAGTATTTCTCAGTCACCTTTTTAGGTTTCTTGTATAGAAGACTCATACGGGCCATTCGCTCAACCTAACTTTGATTTGAATACAATTTGCGATTTATGAATTTATTTGTTGGTCCAGCATCAAGGCTATATCATGACTTAACATAACTATGAAGTCAAGCCTTGCCAAATATTTATGCCAATGTTTCCCACTTACTGAGGGACGGCACCCACCGGCGTTGGTTACCAAGTCCTATTTTACCAATGGAGACAGGTGGAGGTGAACAATCTACATCAGTGGACATGCAGACTTTTATATCCTGGGCGTCCCACGGGAAGAAGTTTTAAGATTGATATTGATGAGTTTGATATCACCAACACACACAACATGCGGCCAAACATGCTGAGCTTGATAATCCCTCCCGGCAAAGGTTGAGACTAATGACAATCAGGTAACTTTCGAAGGAAACTCACAAAGGGCTTGGCAGAATCTACATTTGATTTCAAGACGTTTTAAAATTGAAATTGTTCAGTTTGATGGCCTGCTCCACGAATTATATAGGGCCTACATGTTCAGACCCAAACGTGTTTCAATGTTATGTTTAAAATCGAGATGCATTTTAGAGTTATGCTTCACCACAACTAAATGCGTTTAGAAATTCCACATTAAGTTGTGTTTTGGAGCAACTGAACATCTTAACACGTTCCAAAATTGGACACAAACTGACGAGAGAAAACAATTTTGTACGCAATCCTTGCACTTCAGATGCGCTTAGAAATTGAATACGAGATTTTGTAAGCATTTTGGTGTTTAAATTCCAAACCGAAATACGTGCTTTGCATAAATGACACTCAGAAATCATGGCTTTGCCTTGTGAATATCAATTAATCCAAAGCTTGTTAGGGGACAACAAATAAGAGAAAATAATTTAAAATTAATGGGCAACACATTAATATTTAGCAAAAAACAAACAAAAACCCAGCCTGTTTTTGTTTAATAATTTTTACAGTGGTCCGAGAATAGGCCTATGCACATGTGCTCGGGGTGGGGGGGGGGGGGGGTTAAATACTCACTGGGGTAGCCAGGATTTTTGACTGGGGGTAGCAAAATATATGAACGATTGTATGAAAAGTATGCTAGGGCGGTACATTTAGATAATTTTCTATGCAGAGCTGTGCAAATGGAAGACTCAGGAGTCACTGGTACTGCATAGAGAATAATAAAATTTTATCACAAAATTATCAGGGGTGAATTTTAATGCAGTAGTGTTGTATGTGAATCCATCCATGAATAAATCTCTAAGAATGTTTTTCCTGAAGTCGTCATGAAGTGGGACAGGATATGTTATAGGCATAATATACCACGCTGGCTGGACGGCGGTGAGAGTGAGTACGCACTACCGTTGGTTGGAGATTCGGTGTTAGTTCTCTCGAGAAAAAATTGGCATCCGTGCTCTGATGCCTTTGCGACATCGTGCACGTTGGCCCATATTGCCATTATTGGAAATGGCACTGTAAAATTTCTGTTGGTCCCGTTTCTTCTTTTTTCTGTCATTATTATTGTATGTTTTCAGCCTCCTTGTTATATTGGTGAGGAGGGTCGTGTGATATTGGATTTTCTTTATTCAATTTGCCGATGCATGGAAAGTAGCCGAAAACGTGTAATCGTAGTTTGTTATCTTACTTCACTCTTATAAATACTACATTTTTTCGAAAAAGAATTAACTTGTTACTGTGTGCTAAACGTTCACATTTTCACGAGAGATAACGTTGCACATATGCATCGTAAAAGTATTACGTTGAAAAGTCAAACGGTCGATTCAAGTTATTGGGCTGTTGGACATCCCACTTTACACGTCACGTTGACCTATTTATAAATGTCAGATGAACCTGAAGTAAACTTTGTTGGAATCCTCGATTTCAGGAGAGTAGAGATGTAACTCTAACTCAATTTCGAATTTTTGACCCCTAAGGTCCCTTTTCGCAGCTCACGAAAAGTCTGTCTGTCTGCCTCTCCATCAGATGAGGTGTTTCTTTTTTTTTTTGGCTTTTCCTTTGCCTGGCTCTACATTTTCAATAATTGTCAGTTGACCATCTTTCAGTCAGAACCCGCCACCATTCACACACACAACTCCATTAAACATCAAAGACTACTCTATTCTAGAAGCAAATATCTGATTCATCCTCTTTGGAAACATATTTTCTATGGTTTCATTCTTTTTGTCAGAATGGATGTCTGTGGATTTTAAACCTAAATTTGTGAAAGTGCACTTAAGGTTACTTTTGGGGACGATGCCAATTTTTAAGCCCTTTTGACAAAGTTTGGATACTTTTTTCTAAAAGAACGAATTTCCCATGTTTTTGACTCAGCAGAAGACAAAAGTTGCATTCTATTGCAGAAATTCCTCTTTTATCTCATGGAAATGGTAAAATGTGACTTTTGTAGGGTTGGGGACGATAAAAGGTATCGCTGTAGTAAATGTTCGGTTTAGAGTTAAACGTCTTGAAATACTGCACTCGGAAATGATGCAATCTCTATCTTGCATTATTGTTGAATATTCCAGATAAATAAAGAGGGTGATTTGATGACTTTTGGACTAAAAAATACAACTGACTTTTGGTGTGGTTTTGTTAGGAATTCCCTGAAAATATGTCCACGTGGCCGGTAATTCCCTTCCTGTCAATTTTTTTCTCTTATTTGTTGCATGAACCCCCTGTTGTCGGGTCAGAAAAAGTCGTCTGAAGGGCTGTACTTAACAAAGATTTCTGAATGCCAAAAATAAAGTGATGCGATCATAATTGTTTTCGCTTGAACGTTATAATAATGGTCGCCTTTGGGAAAATATTTGGTGCTGTGATACCTAATTTGGTCATGTTCTTTTCCCACAAAAGAAACAAAACATCATAGCTTCTGATATAAAATAGTTCCCCTGAACTGTCAATATAGTTCCCTTAATACAACTTGCACTGGAGTTGGGAATATCATATATTTATAGAATGTGAACAGAAATTACAGAATGTAAATGTAGTTCGTAATATCAATGCGCGATGTACAAATGTCACCTGACTAACTGGTATTCATGGGATAAATCACACGATTCACTGATATTCATGGGAAAATAACATCACCCGAGAATCGCCGTACAAAACAGTGCTCATTGGGGCAAATCGAAACGAGGCTGGGAGAGAATTATGTCCCCTTCTTCTATCTCGCGCAATGAGGTGCGATCTTAATCCACAAACCATAAATTATATTTAAGATTCTTTTTTCATCGTCATTGTAAAAAGGTATCAGTTCATGTTTTCGAATGTTGTCGAACCTACATTAGATTTGTGCCAGGTAGACCGAGCAGACGAGGTAGATGGAATCCACCAGTCCCATATAGCGATAAAGAACACACCCTAGAACTACAAAAGGTTTGTCACATGCTTTCGTCAAAAAGGATTCTGACAGGTTCCGAAATGAAGGCACTAATTTTATGTCAGGTATATAATAAAAAGACTACCAGTACAGTAAAGCTTTCTTGCGTTCTTATATCGCATCCAGTTGAGGACCTTCAGCCAATCAGTATCGCGTGAGTCGGCTACTGATTGGTTGAAGGTCCTCAACTCGATGCGATACGCAACACAAGAAAACTTCATTCTACTCGTAATATATTGTACTTACCTTCACTCTGTGTGTAGTTATACGTGGCTTTCAACGGATTTTGAAAAACGCTGAATAGGAACACTATTCCACTCGACAATTGGGCGAAACAAGCAATAATAAAAGCTATCCATAGCAGAAAAGGTAACAGACGTTCGTGGCTGCCCATGGTGTGATACTAGGTCGCCGCTCATAGTGTTCAACATTTTCGTCTCCTATTTATGATTATGTACACACGACATTTATTTGTCTAGACATATCTGCACTGTGCAAATATCAAATTCACTCCGAACCGCCACACTTATTGCATTTGGTATAAAGTTCGCATATTATTATGAAGATAAATATACCTTGTTGGTTATCAATATAAATCTCCCTTAACCCTTTGAACACGAGAGGCTGCTCACCCCCCCCCCCCCACCTCCTCGCCCTCGAAACATGATACGTCATAATTTCATTTAGTAAGATGGATGCGAAGTAGATGTGTGGGGTAAACCAATCAATATTTTCAACGTGCAGCCAAAAGGCTGCATGTTAAAAAGAGATAACTGTTCTACTCCCAGATAATGAATATAGACTCTTCCAATTCCGGTCATTCAACTGGCATAGAAGATAACATCAAGGTTCAAAGGGTCAACCATGTTCTGACGTACTGTCACTACTTCAGGATAGTTTTCAAACAATTCTGATATTTATTACTACTTGTTTTAGTTACACCTTTCACTGATTGTATAATTTATAGTCAGGAGACTGAAAAAACCTGCAATGTACACCTCACAAGTAAATTAAGCCAACTATTTTAGCTTCTTAAACACATTTAAGTTAAGATGTTAACAATTTGAAAAAAGGGGCTTTTCTATGAAACTTTTCGATAATTTCACGAAATTCTACCGAAAACTAATACTGTTGTAAAATAGAGCTATATGTTAATAATCAATGATTAAAAACATAGCCAGCTATGTGTGGCAGGATCAGAATAATTTGTTAAATGTTTATGTTTAAACGGATCATTGGCATCCAAAATGGCTTCCAATATACACGCCGAAAGTTTCAAAAATGTCATTTTGTTATACATCCATGTCCAGCGAAGGTAGGCAATTTCAAGAAAAGATACGCATTCTCACCAAAATGTGATTAGTCATCATTCTTTGTTAATCCAAGTCCAAAATGGAGTCCAACAAAACTACCGTCAAAATCCGAAATTTTCATCATAGTCGCCCCGACTTTCCCAGGAGGCTTTCATCTTATTTATTGTTGCTAGGAAAATCAAAATTGCCTGCCGAAATACGACGGTACTTTTATTTTTCAGGAATAGCCACATAGTGATGATTCAGGCTAATAAAAAAAATATTTAAACAGCCAGTCATGGTATATTATAAATATTAAATGCCTTGGAACTGACAATGTCAATATGTCAACGACATGCAGGGCAATGATTACTTTTTTATATCGAACAAACCTAGGAAGATTCTTGCAACCCATCAGGGTTCTAATCTAGGGCTGGTGCCTTTTTATATCGAACAAATCGAGGAAGATTCTGGCGACTCGTCAGGGTTCTAATCGTGTGCTGGCAGAAGTTTTTTTAAAATTTTTATATCGAACAAACCGAGGACGATTCTTTCTACCTATCAGGGTTCTAATCTAGCGCTAGCACGATTTTTTATATCGAACAAACCGAGGAAGACTCTTGCTATCCATCAGGGTTATAATCGCAAAGTGTAAGCCACTAATAGACCTTCATGTAGTTGTCGCATTCATGCATCGGGACAGTCTGTGGCGAGCCGTAACACCTCGCCGCAGTGGGGTTCAGCGTTACTAGCCATGAGTAATCGCGTTGCTCGAATGGACGAGAACCTCCAAACAAAGACAATTGCATGTTTCCTCAATGCACAGCCAGAATATTGAAACAGTTCTCTTAAAAAAGGGTAACATTTCTGTCGGGAACTTGTTTCTCAACACCGAATGATAGTTTCCCAATTCCGCCCACCAAGTTGCGAAATGGTATAGACCAAAAGTAGGACAAAGTGAAAGTCATTTTCATAAAAGCAAAATGGGATACATTGCATTCTACTCTACAAAGAATTTATCGTCTTAGGACAAGAGGGAAAGAAACGGGTGCGGAACACCCCCACTTTTACTGTGTATCCTTACGCGAAATAAATAGGGACGATCAGCATAACACTATTTCGTAGCTACGTGGTTTGGGTTGGTCCGAAATGAGTGAGAAAGCACTGTATGGGTGCCACAGTTGTGTCGGTCGATCTGGCAAAGTACATTAGTTTTCAATGTAGACTTCTGTTTCAAGTTCAAACGATACATTAGTTAATTATAGCGACTGGATGACAGGATATGCTCATGTACAGCTTCAAACAGCATTCCGAAGTTTCTATGACACCATCTACTTAACATTTCGCAAGAATGTTAATAAAACTATTTGGTTTAGCGAAAAGTATGCGTCTACTCTCATTATATGCCGGGCACTCATTGAAGAAATGATTTGGGTCTTCATAATTATGGCCGTTTTTTTTCAGGATTAATCGTCAGTCGGGAAACGATTAAAAAGATGTGCTTTCAGGTCACCGCATTCGAGCCTTACTCTGCAGTGGATAATCCGTTAAGGGCCCATATTGATATCTTCTTCATTGCATTGTGTGTTTAAAATGCAATAAAATATCTAAATTCCTGGTCTTGTTGTCAAGATTATTTTGTAGGTTTATTACTGATGGAAGATAGCTGTCTAAATTAAACTGAGTTCTGCATGTCATCGCTCTTGGATTAACTGTATTTCTTAATGGATCCCTTGAGCTTTGGGAGACTTGCCTTGGTACATTTAGAGAGACGAATGTAGGCGTTAATTGTTCACCATCCTGTAGAAAATGGATAATTTATGGATTCTGCGTTTATCGCGTAGCGCGACGAAATATGTTTCTAAATAAATGAGGAACAAGTGCAATTCCAGTACTGAACCTCGAGGAACTCCAAACGTTATTCTTCAGCTTACCGATTTTTTGACCATTTATGCACATGCGTTGCGCTCTGTTTTCAAGATAGCTTTGAAACCATGAAAGTATTTCACCCCTTATTCCCAAAGAGTACAGTTTATGTAGCAGACCCGTTTGTCATACGTGGCCAAAAGCTTTATGTGTGTCACAGAAAACCAATCTTACCTCTTTACCGTCATCGCTAAGAAATTATTTATTTCTATTAACCGTTAGACTGTGTTATTGCCTTGAATGAATCCAGACTGATAGTTAGTCATTAGTTCGTTATGTTTTATCTACTCAAAGACATTTGAGAAAATAATTTTCTCGAAGACATTGCTGACACTACGAGCAGGAGATATTGGCCTGAATTTTCTTTCCATATGTTTTGATCCCTTTTTGTGCATGGGTGTAACATTAGTTGATTCCCAGAGATGTGTCATATTGAATATTTTGCATAGGGGTGTTTTTAGAGGAATGTTTTGAAAGTTTCTTTACCGAGTCCATCGGGTCCATAAGCTTTTGTTGGGTTAAGTATCTTACGAACATTTTCAATCTTCTGGGGCTAAAACTTTATGGTCAAGTTGGATATCAGTTAGTGTTGGGATATCGATAGTTAATCATCCACTTATAGAAAGCCTTTATTTGTTCCCTGCGTTTTAGTAAGGGGGCTGTTTTTTTAGATATGTTGGATGATGGGAGCAATGCTTTAGGGAGACGTTAACTTGATTTTTGTTTTTGCACTTTACCACCAACCCACCCATTTTGCATTTTGTTTCCATCGGGTTGTAGACACTAACCTCCGTAACAACTGATTTGTGGGGTTTGTAGCACGGATACAGTATCTGACATCTAAGAAACAACTGGAATGTGAGTCCTGTTCACTTATCCTTTAAGACGAAGTTAAATACAATGGGAAAGTCCATTCATCTGTGAATGGGTTAAACTTGATATGTCAGGATATGCAGCGATATGCTGATATATGGAGTGGGATATGTGGAAAAAGACTATTTTCAGCATAATGATGGCCCCCTGGTGGCCAAGTTTATTTTAATTTCAAAGTCAAATAGTGCTGACTTTGCTGACACTACATGCAGGAGATATTGGCCTGAATTGTTTTTTCAGATGTTTTGATCTCTTTTTGTGCATGGATGTAACATTAGTTGATTTCCAGAGACGTGTCATATTGAATATTTTTGCATAAGGGGGGTTTTAGGGAAATGTTTTGAAAATTTTATTACTGAGTCCTTCGGGTCCATAAGCTTTTGCTGGGTTAAGTATCTTACGAACATTTTCGATCTTCTGGGTCTAAAACTTTATGGTCAAGTTGGGTATCAATTATTGGTGGTGGTGGGGGCGGGGGGTATCGATAGTTAATCATCCACTTATAGAAAGCCTTTTTTGTCCCCTGCGTTTTAGAAAGGGGGCTGTTTTTCAGATATGTTGGATGATGAGGAGAATTGTTTTAGGGAGTCGTTAACTTGAATTTTTATTTGCATCGCCATTTTACCACCAACCCACCCATTTTGCATTTGGTTTCAATCGGATTGTAGACACTAACCCCGGAACAACTGATTTGTGGGGTTTGTAGCTCGGATACAGTATCTGACATCTAAGAAACAACTGGAATGTGAGTCCTGTTTACTTATCCTTCAAGACGAAGTTAAATACAATGGGAAAGTCCATTCATCTGTGAATGGGTTAAACTTGATATGCCAGGATATGCTGAGATATGTAGTGGGGTATGTGGAAAAAGACTATTTTCAGCATAATGATGGCCTCCTGGTGGCCAAGTTTACTTTAATTTCAAAGTCAAGTAGTGCTGAATAGCGGCAGCTTCTGAACCATTTGGTTGTTAACTTAGTTCAGTCTCCACCAATTATCAATTATCAATAAGAACAGGTTATGGGCCATCATTTAAATATTCATGTAAGACAACCATTTATGCCAAGTGGCCTGTTGGGTGCTTTTGTGTTAACTATTAAAGTGAGCTACAATAAAGTCCACATCCGATTGTGATAGCTAGAGAA
This sequence comes from Pictodentalium vernedei, assembly GCA_031216915.1. Taxonomy (NCBI): domain Eukaryota; kingdom Metazoa; phylum Mollusca; class Scaphopoda; order Dentaliida; family Dentaliidae; genus Pictodentalium; species Pictodentalium vernedei. The sequence continues at coordinate 504,766,090 of CM062293.1, forward strand.
AAGATGCCGTTAAAGACAGTTTGAACCATGATAACCAGCAAATATAAATAATGGTTTCTTCATATAGGATGGTTCAAAGATTCCTCTCATGTGCCATTTTATGTTGTGTTTTTGTTTATTTTTTTACTGATTTATGGAGTTTTGTCTGTCTCTGTTTTCACTAAATGTTATAAGGCGTTATTGATTAGAATCCATATATATTTAAGCTTTTGCCCTGACTCTCTTGCCCAAAATGAGACAGCAGTTGTTTGATCCTAATACTTGAATTCGACAGTTTTCAAGTCAGTTTAGACATTTCAACAACTAAGAATGTTATCTTGGATAAAGCCAAAGCAAATTCCTGAAATATCCTGCAAAATCTTACCCGAAACCAGCCAAAACATGACAAAAACATTTACAAATGCCTGCAAAACATTTCCTCTCCGATATTGATACCATCCCGCACGAGAGGACTCATTGAAACCATTTAAAAAAAATTAACGCATAATAATAATAACTAATATGATAGTGAATTCATTATTGCATTTCGCATCACAGACAACCATAATAAACAGCAAATATGACCCAACCTCTCCTCCCCCACCCACACATGTAACGTCTAGTAAAGACCTCCCCCCCCCTCGATATGCCTCAATTTCTGGAAACTTTAGATGCACTTTCGAATAAAAAACAAGCGAAAGTGGTAAGGAAATAAAACCATCGTGTAGGCAAAATGTTTCAAAGGCAATGAAAGGAGAAAATGGGATTAAATCAGTTCAAATTGTAAAATTATCTTGTCTCAAAGTTATGACGTCACTCCTTTGCTTAAAAGAAGGCAGAAATTTCGAAGAGTTGATAAGCGCATATCGTCGCCTGAGTGCTAGAATGTCCTATGTCCCCTACGGGACATAGGACATTCTAGCACTCAGGCGACGATATGCTGAATTCAACAACTATCAGCCCAAGCTCTGCAACACCTCGTCGCCTGAGACTTACAGTGTTCTATGTCCATTTTTGTCAAAATTGAGATAAGGGTCGCACTGAAACATATATTCTCCCTGCACCTTTTAAAACAATATTTTGTTACATCTAAAGCTTTAAAACGGAAATAGAGCCACGCTTTTGTCCTGCCCCCAAAAGGAGGATAATAATTAATCAAAACCTGTTCTTTGTCCTTTGCCTAATGGAATCAACGGTTTAATGACAAATGTTTAAGAGTTACCCATTCAGAGTTGCAAGAAGTCATGCCACCAGGATAGGTGTATTCAGACGCTTTAAAACTCGTTATATCTAATATTATCCAGGTTAACGGCGTCTGTGTTCTTTAATTTTGTAAGGTGGAGGAGGTTTTTATGGTGAGATTGGTTGATATCCATCTCTCCCTCTTGCTTCTCCAGCTCCTCCATGCCTCCGGCCTCTTTGGTGATGAAGTGCAGCTTGGCGTGAGTGGAGTAGGTGGTGGAGATGGAATGACGGATGTCTCCCTAACCTTGACTGCATCTTCATGTTGTGGTCACTATAAGCCATTGTGTGCTAATTAAACCCCAAAAAATAAATAAATAACTAAATAAACAAATACAAGAGTGGAAATTAAAAATCTTTAAAACATTCAGAGAGACCAGATTATGTGCCCGTCAATGGAGCGAGTCTAGTCCCCTCCAATGGGAGGCCGCGTAGTCTGGTTTCACTGAAAAAGAAAGTAATTAACGAGCATGGTTTAAATTTGATACAGCTCAAGGTAATAACAAATCCCTTTTATACCCAGTTAGAGTAGCTGTTGACACTAATGTGATTCTTGTTGCTGTTTTTGGTAACATTACTTTTAAAGGGGCAGTGGACTCAGGATGGACTTATTATTTTTCCTCTTTTCGCCCGAGGTCGAGGCTTATTGCAGCTTCGATACAATGGCGACGTGTACGACAGAGAAGGACCAACACAGGCCGGTCAACTCAATAAACTAATATTTCAATAGGCTACAAGCAACGGGTATACGTTGATTTTTACAATCACAGGACTAAAAACTACTATCTGGGCCATCCTTGAAGGATGGTACCCTGCAGGACACTTTCGAATAGCACTTCTCGTAAACAACAGCTCCCCATCTGCCAAGTATAATAGTATCACTTAAGGGAATGACAGGAAGACAGCCAGATAGGCTATGACATTCCCAAGCAGCATGTTTTTACTGGTCTATTGTTTTTTTGATGATTGTATTTGTATTTGTTAAATGTGCTGCCAAATAAATATCTATCTATCTATCTCCCTCTTTCCCCAGTTTCCCCTTTCTCAGCTCGTCTCCTCTCTATCCAAGCTTCCATCCGCCTGGCATACCGGCGTATGGCTGATGGTGGTTTCCTCTTCTTCTTTTTCAGTTACTGCTGTTGGCCGTTTTCCGGTTTTCCAGACGTGGAGACTTGGTCCTTCCTTGAGTGTGGACCAGAGCCGGACGGGGCCCAGTAGGTATAAATGGAGAGTTCACGACCACTTTGTACATGTACGTGTACAAAATACGTACACGATGCGTTTACCAACGTGGGATTCAGTGTTAAATCGCACGCTTGTTCACAAAAATGTTCAGTGGTCTTGAAATCTCCTGTTTTTTGTGACTCCTAGATCGCACTTTTAACGTTCAAATACTCGTGGTGAACGATGAATGTCACGCGTTTTTTTAAAAAAGGTGAAATTGTACATTTTTCACTTTTTTTTACTTTAAAAATTTTTGTTGACGTTCCCATCGCAGATCAGACCATCGATTCATCGTTGGTGAACGCGAGCAAAATTCTGGGCTAGCATAAAAAAAACGGTTTGAGAATTCTGGACCAGTGGTCCAGAATTCTCTATTGTTTTTGAGGTGGTGGGTTTTTCCCATTTTATGACGTCATTTGGGGAATTCCCATAGTGGGATTTTCCAAACTCAGCTAATCAACCAATCAGATTGCTTGATTTTCCGCTAATTGACCAATCGGATTGCTCGATTCTCATAAACTTGATCATACAGAGTTATCTCCCCTCGTCGTGGGGTGGGGGAATACCCGGATTTTTTCAAAAAAAAAACTTAACAGACAACTGTTGAACGCTTTCATTTCTGACGTGAGTGGGGGAATACCAGAGGAAATAAAAAAAAAAGTGATCGATATATATAGGAGAGAAAAAAACATAAACATAAAAATAATTATACATTTAATTTTGAAAATAATAAAATAACTCGAATTAGCATACTTAAAGGAACATTAACAATTAAAAACGAAAGATGTTTTTACAGATGGATTCTAGACACCGAGATCGAATTTTAGAAGAGTTTGAGCGTGCTAAGAAGGGCATTCAGTCGGCTGACAGAAGCAGACGTCTTGGTGAGATGGAACTCAAACGCGAAGCCACAAAAATATTTAAACCTGTGACGGAGGGTCAAGAGCGAAGCAGGAAGGAGATAGTCGAAGAATTGAGACCCATAAAGGAGAGTTCTTTGAGAATGGGTTCGTTGCCTCTTAGTTTTGGAAATCGGTATTCTGTTCAATCTACACCGGATTATGTTCCCACGGGAATTCAAACAGAGAGCGAGTCTGATGATACAGCTTCGACTATCACCACTGATAGCGTCGCATCGTCCGATGATGGCGGTAAGAGAGATCAGTTGTATGGATTTTATAAGGATTCGGAGGGAAGAATTTTTGTAGGAGACACAGAAGTAGATATTGGCGATGATGAACTGATCGTGGGTTCGAACAGATACGAATTGACTGATGGACTGCGCAGATTGCTCCTTTACGACAAGCCTAGCGATTACACGGATCAGGATTTCCACAATTACGGCGACATTCTGGTTCAGACCCACGCAATGAAGAGAAATAACGATGCCAGAGAGACGAGACCCAAAGCCAACAGAGGTTACAAGTGGACGAAAGTGGTGAAACCCATATGGGATATGAACAAGAAGTTCATCGAATCGGTGACTGGCAAAGGGGTGAAAACCACTTTTCTTCCGAGCGATTCTGATGCTCTGCCTCAGAGATTGAGTTTGTTGATGGCGAGCAGACGGGCTGGTAACACAGGATTAGATAATCAGATAGTTACTATATCTGACGAATTGTTAAGACAGAAGGTTTTGAATAAAAACCACTATAAAAGGCTGATGAACGAATTGAAGGATTGATGTGTATATAATAAGTAGAGAGAAACAAACAAAAATAAAACAGTAAATTTTTACACTAGAATAATAAAAGTATTTAAAAACAACAAAACAATTTACCAGTGAAAAAAAACAAAAATATATTATAAAAATAAAATATGTTGGTGATAAAGAACAGGGGATACGTCAGAACTTACGTTCAAGGCGGTTCTGGCATCGTCGATTCTATAATGCGAGCGTTCACGAGCGATGCGGGTAGAAAACTCGCATCGACCGCGTTTGAGGTCGGTAAGAAGACGGCTTTGGATGCTGGTAAGAAAGCCGCTTCCGAAGCCAGTGGTAGGATAGCTTCTGTGGCTGGCAAGAGGGCAGCCGACGCGTTGATCGACAAGTTGATCAGTCCGCCGGCGAAGCGAGCTGCGTTAGAGCGAACGCCAAAAAGTTGGAAAGATTTTAAGGATGCTGTGGTACCCATACAAGATTTAGCCAAAATGACGAGTGGATCTGGATTGAAGAGAACTCGCGACGGTGTGATATAAATAAATAATAACATTAAAAACTGAGTTTGAAAAACATAAAAAATTTGCGTTTGAAAAGAATCTAAAATAACAAAAAAAAAAAAAAAATAAAACAAAGATGAACATTAAAGATATGTCTTGGAACGACGCCGCGACGAAGAGGTCGAATAACGAGTTCTTTCCCAAAAGCATAAGGGGCTTGATAGTGGGAAAATCGAATTGTGGAAAGACCAATCTGTTGATGAATCTGTTATCCCGACCCGACTGGTTGGATTACGACAGATTGTTCGTGTTTGGCAAGAGCTTGTTTCAACCCGAATACAGATTGCTTCGAGAGTGCATGGATCGTAGATTGCCCAAGGACGTCATAGCCAGAATCTTTGACAGTAGGGAGGAATTCGACAAGAGTGAAGCTCCACTTTCGACCATTTTGGACGGTGCGGCGATAGAGCTGATGAAGAGAAATGCATCTTCGAACGTCGAGTGTCGATTTTATGAGAACGCTAGCGACGTTCCGGATCCTAGAGAATTGAAATCGGAAGATAAGAATCTCATGATTTTCGACGATCTGCTTTTGGAGAGACAGAACCGATGCGAATCGTATTACGTTAGGGGTCGACACAGCAACGTGGACTGTTTCTACCTGTCGCAGAATTATTTTCGATTGCCCAGAGAGACGATAAGGGAGAACGCTAATTTTCTATGTCTCTTTCGCCAAGATCTCAAGAATCTCAATCACATCTACGGCGATCACGTCGCAAACGACATGAGCGCGGCGGAATTCAGGAGATTCTGCAAGAGGGTTTGGGATGGTGGACTTTACAATTTCGTCGTGATCGATTTGACAAGCGAATTTAATCGCGGAAAATATCGGTGCGGATTCGACAAGTTTTATGTTTCTGATGATAATAATAAGATAGAGCGTGAAAATAAAATTTAGAAAATAATAAATCTTCAAATAATTAGTTTTGAAGAAAAAAAAATAAAATTAAATATAATGTTCGAACATAGAGAATTGTTAGAACGGATAGTCGAGAATACGGCTGCAACACAATCCATTCAAATCGTGGTGAGTGGCGATTCGACTCGATTCGCTACGAAATTCGAACCTTCCATCGAATTGAATAGAGAGAAAAGATACGAGATGGCGTTGGTGAATCTGGAGACTTATTATTCCTTTCCCAACGTCACCGAAAAGAATAACTCGTTCACGTATTCCGACGGAGCGGATTGGTTGGAGATTCGAATTCCCAAAGGGAGTTACGACATAGACGATTTGAACAATTACATTCAGACGCGAATGAAGACGGATGGAAAGGGAAGCAACAAGATCTGACTCGCTCCAAATCCTAATACCTTACAGACGATGTTGGATTTGGAAGATAATTTTCGAGTGGATTTCAACACAGACGATTCTATAGGCAAGATGTTGGGATTCGATCGAAAGATGTATCGAGGCCACGCGGCATCTGAAAATACAGTCGACATTCTCGCAGTCAATAGCATTCTGGTGAACGTGGACGTGATTGCTGGAAGCTACGTGAATGGTAGCGCTCAACCGACGATCTATTCCTTCTTTCCAAACGTGTCGCCGGGTTATAAGTTCGTGGAGCGACCTCGAAATTTAGTTTATCTACCAGTGATTTTAGACACGTTGTATAGTCTCAAAACCACGTTGACGGATCAAAATGGTGAACTGTTAGATCTTCGCGGAGAGAGGGTGACGATACGATTTCACATAAGAGAAATATAAAAGCAAAAAAGTATTGTGTATATATATATAGATAACAAAAATAAAATAAACGCAATATTAATTTTACAAAATTATTTTAATATAAATAATTATTATTAAACAAGAAACAATTGAAGTAAATATATTTTAAAAAACAGAATTATGACAGAATACGTGTTTAAAAACGTGAACATATCTGCAGGACAGAGGAAGAAACTTAAGAGAGCGTTAACAACTCGAGGCGAGGCGGTGAGATTCAAATTCACTCACGAAGATCTGACGAGAGGCGGTCAGGATTCGATCGCCTGGAGCAGAAGTCAAATCAAAAGGATGGAGAAAGCGATTCGCGATGGAAGAGGGTTGACGGTGAGATTGAGTCCCGCTCAATTGAGATACAATATGAGAATGAAAGGTGGTTTCCTACCGCTATTGGCAGGAATCGCCGCAAAAACATTACCCTTCGCCGCAAAGGCACTACCCTTTCTCGGAAAGACTCTCGGCGTGGGAGCTCTCACGGGACTCGCTAGTTCGGCAGTTGAGAAATTAATGGGTGGCAGCGGACTGTTTTTGAAGAAGGGAGGAGCCGTGTGTCGCGTCCACGTAGACGACAGCAGTAAAGGATTGTATCTAGAACCCGTTAGAGGTGGCAACTCTCTGAGAGGAAACGGTCTCTATCTGAAGAGTGGACAGAACGTTCAGCGACTCGGCAAGAGTTTGTTGCTCGGTGAGAATTCGCCGTTTAAGAATATACCGATTTTGAATATGTTATTATAATATAAAATTATATAAAATATAAATCATAGAAAGTATAAAATAATATATTTAAAATTGGTAAAAAGGTGGAGAAACAAATTTATCACCTGGATGAAAAGGTGGAGAAACAATTTGACGATAATGACGAATATCGCAAGACAGAGAGCGAAAAAACAAAAAAATGGTTAGACGCTAATGATGGATATCTAAGGAAAGAACTGATGAAAGAGATAGATAAAGCGCGGGATAGACAGTTGGGAATGAGACGCTTTCCACTGTCACCACTACCTTCTGAAGAGAATGGTGATGATGCGAGTGTTGCCAAGAGATGCACAACATTCGTTCATAATTATGATTCGGATAAACAAAAATGTTGTTATAAACGTATCATATCACAAAAAAAAAGAAAAAAAGAAAAAGAGGAAAACGTTATTATAATATATGGTAATAGTGAAGAAGAAGGAAAAAAAAAAAAATGAGATCTAAAGATGATCTCATTACTTTTTTTTTCATTTTTCTTCGCTAAAAATCAATCTCTCTATTGTTTATATTTCCAAGCTCGTTATTAGCATGTTGACACTCATGTTTTCAAGATGATCTCATCACGTTTTTTTCTTTCTTCTTCACAAAAATCAATCTCTTTATTGTTTATATTTCCAAGTCTGTTATTAGCATGTTGACACTCGGGTCTTCTCCTTTTTCGAAAACGTGTTGAATGTTTATCTTTACTCTTTTGAGTTTTTTTACATCGGTCAACTCGCTCTCACCACCCAATTTCTCCACGAGTTCGAAGGAGATGTTTGGAAATATGTAATTTCCATAGGGCAACGACAAATCGTCCTTGTCGAATTCTCTATCTTCGGCGATGACGATGTTCTGCAGATCGCTTTGGTACTCGTAAACCAAATCAAGCACGCCTTCATCCAATTTCAAAGGCATGCGCTATTTGTCGTATTTGTGCTCTAAGCCCTTCGTCTCAACCTCGTTCAATTCGATGGGATTGTGTCGTTGTAATCTATAGATTTTATGACCGAATTTCTTATACGTTTCGACTCGTTTTAATTTCAATTTGCATCTTTTAGGTGTTGCTGTCCTCATGATCGATTATTTGTTTTTTTTGTTTTATGAATTCTTGCAAATAATGTATATTTAAATTTTGTATTTTAATAATTTGTTTAAGAAAAGTTTTTTTTTTTTTTTGCTTCTTATATATATAAAAAAAAAAAGTTGTTTTTTTAATTTTTAATTTTCTTTAATGTAAAATTTTATAGTAAAAGTTTTTTTTTCTCTATATATATATATAAAAAGTTAAATTTTAACATTTCAATCTCTCTATTGTTTATATTTCCAAGTCTGTTATTTGCATGTTGACACTCGTGTTTTCTCCTTTTTTGAAAATGTGATGAATGTTTATCTTTACTCTTTTGAGTTTTTTTACATCGGTGAACTCGCTCTCACCACCTGATTTCTCCACGAGTTCGTATGAGATTTTTGGATATATGTAACTTCCATAGAGCAACGACAAATCATCCTTGTCGAATTCTCTATCTTGGGCGATGATGATGTTCTGCAGATCGCTTTTGTACTCGTAAAACAAATCGAGCACGGCTTCGTCCAATTTCAAAGGCATGCGATATTTGTTGTATTTGTGCTCTAAGCCCTTCGTCTCGACCTCAATTAATTCGATGGGATCGTGTTGTTGTAATCTATAGATTTTATGACCGAATTTCTTATACGTTTCAACTCGTTTCAATTTCAATTTCAATTCACATCTTTTAGGTGTTGCTGTCATGATCGATTATTTGGTTTTTTGTTTTATGAATTCTTGCAAATAATGTATATTTTAAATTTTGTATTTTCATAATTTGTTTAAAAAAATTTTGTTTTTTTTTTTTGCTCTTTATATATATATAAAAAAGTTTTTAATTTTAATTTCTTTAATGTGAAATTTTTTTTGTAAAAAGTAATGAGATCATCTTTAGATCTCATTACTTTTTTCCTTCTTCTTCGCTAAAAATCAATCTCTCTATTGTTTATATTTCCAAGTCCGTTATTAGCATGTTGACATTCGTTATTTTTCCACTTACGAAAATGTTTTGAATGTTTACCTTTACTCTTTTGAGTTTTTTTACATCGGTGAATGCGCTCTCACCACCCGATTTGTCCACGAGTTCGAGTGAGATTATTGAATATATGTAACTTCCATAGAACAACAACAAATCATCCTTGTCGAATTCTCTGTCTTCGGTGACGATGATATTATTCAGTAGATCACTTTGGTACTCGTAAAACAAACGAGCATGGCTTCATCCAATTTCAAACACATCCTATATTTGTTGTAGTAGCGCTCTAAGTCCTCCATCTCAACCTCGTTCAATTCGATGGGATCGTGTTGTTGTAATGTATAGTTATTAAAACCGAATTTCTTATACGCTTTGTCTCGTTTCAATTTCAGTTCGCATCTTTTAGGTGTTGTTGTCATGATCAATTATTTGGTTTTTATGAATTTTTGCAAATAATATATATTTTAAATTTTGTATTAAATAATTTGTTAAAAAGTTTTGCTTTTTTACTCTTTTTATATATATATAAAAAGTTAAATTTTAACATCTTTTTCTCGTATTAATTCAATTTTTTCACGTTAAGGAACATAAAAAAATTCACATTAAAGAAAAAAAAATGTTAAAATTTAACTTTTTATATAAATAAAAAGAGTAAAAAAGCAAAACTTTTTAACAAATTATTTAATACAAAATTCAAAAAAAATATTCTTACAAATGAAGCAAACAGATAAAACAAAGGTAAATTTAAATGAGAAAACCGTATCTCAGTTAAATGAGATTGGTAAACTATTACAAATTTCACATTTCAGAAATCATAGAACTAAATCAAAAAAAATTGAAGTCATACAATAATATTTGCAAAACGCTAGAAAGGCAAATGAAATGTCGATAGCAACGACGTCAAAAGATGCATCGGTTGCGAAAAATGAGAAGATAGTAAAAGGAATCGAAATGCCGACGTCAAAAAAAACCAAAAACGTTTCGATTGTGAAAAATAAGAAGACGACTAAATGAAAAGCCGTTGAAAAACATCAAGTTTCTAAAGAAAAGAAAAGAAAAACTAAAACGAAAACGAGTGATGCACTTCAGATTCTAGACAAACGAGATATATTGAGCAAAATTCAACGAGCAATCGACGAAGGGAAAGGAGAAGAATCTGTAGCACGACTCATTATGGAACTATTCCAATCAAAGCCCGTAGAATGGGAGAGTGCGATCAAAGGCGTTTTTAAAACTTTCGACGTGATTCCCTCATTCAAGAAAATCGATCCGAAATTGTTCATGGAACGGGTGAAGAAAAAAGTATTGGATTTGTTTCGCGAATACATGAATGTGGGACTAAAAATTAAGATGATATTCCATTGCGTGATGAATAAAATTGACGTGAAGTCCGGTGAGAGCATCGTAAAAAATGGATATTTCAGATCTAACGTCGAACCCATATTTCAAGGTTCAGATTTATTGGACGTTTTTGAAAAGATGAAAGGCAAGATGTTGACGTCTCTCACAAATTATCAACATGAAGGTAGTAATTGGACGTTCGATGAGGTGTTGAAACTCGAAATTCACATAAGTGAAAACGATTCGTTGAAAGGATCTTCCTACTTGGAATTACTGTATTTCTTGGCTAAAAAACACGCCGTGGTCAACGTGAGAAATAAAGATGATCAGTGTTTTAAATGGGCAGTCACCTCCGCTTTATACCCTGTTGAAATACACTCCGATAGAGTTTCTCATTACGAGGAAACTTCTAAAAATCTCGATTGGACCGGAGTGACTTTTCCAACAGAGTTAAAACACATCGAACGTTTCGAGGCTCAAAATCCCACCATAGCGGTGAACGTCTTTGGATATGACGACGAAAATCAAAAGATCTATCCTCTCAGACAGACTTCGTATCTCGGAAGAGAAAAGACGATTATTTTATTATTGATTTCGAATGGTGACAATCGTCATTATTGTTGGGTTAAACATCTGAGCCGATTACTGTCGAAACAAAATAATAAACATAACGGAAAGATATCTTTATGTTTCAATTGCATGAACATGTTTCAGAGCGAAGACTTGTTGGCAAAACATCAGGAATATTGCAATGAAAATCAAGGTGTCGCCGTCGAAATGTCCAAACCTAACACCATCGTGAAGTTTGAAAATCACAATAGAAGGCTAAAAGTACCATTTGTCGTGTACGCCGATTTCGAATGTTTCACCGCAAAAATGAGTTCCTGTCAACCAAACGCTCTTCAAAGTTATGTCAAAAGATATCAAAAACACATGCCTTCGGGCTATTGCATTTACGTGAAATGCGCTTTCGACTCGCAACATGACATGGGTCCCTTCACCTAGACGAAACAGTATGAAGACGACGACGTGGCTCAAAGGTTCGTGGAAGAGTTAGAATATTATACGATGAATTTAAAACTCCGGCAAAAATGATCATCACGCGAGAGCAGCAGGACGAAAATAACAGAGCCACCAAATGTCACATATGCAGACAATCGTTCGACGAGAATTCAGAGGAAAATAAGAAGGTTAGAGACCGCAATCATTACACGGGCCTGTATCGTGGTCCAGCTCACAGCAAGTGCAATTTAAAATATCGAGACGCCGTTTTCTATCCGGTGATGTTTCACAATCTCTCGGGTTACGACAGTCATCTGTTCATGAAAAATCTCGGCACCTCACATGAAGAATTAAATTGCATCATGAACAGCGAAGAAAGATACATTTCCTTCACGAAATGGAAGCTCATGGATAAGAAAAGAGTAATCGATGGAGAGACGTTGAAAGAAAAAACGAAATTCATTCATAGAGCCATACGTTTCATTGACAGTTTTAAATTCATGTCGACCGCTCTGGAAAAATTAGTCGATAACATGAGCAAGGATAAATTTAAAATCACGAGCGAACATTTCGGAGAACGAGTAGACATCATGTTGAGGAAAGGAGTCTGTCCTTATGATTACATGAACGATCTAAAGAGATTCGAAGACACCGCACTACCCTCGAAAGAAGATTTTTATTTGAAATTATACGAATCCGACATTTCTGACGAGAATTACGAACATGCCAAAAACGTGTGGAAATCATTCGATATGAAAACCATGAGAGATTATCACGATCTCTATCTGAAGACCGACGTTCTGCTCTTGACAGACGTGTTTGAAAATTTTCGAGACGTCTGTTGTCGAAATTACGATCTGGATCCTGCTTGGTATTTCACCGCACCCGGTCTGGAGTGGGACGCTCTGTTGAAGACCACTGAAGTCCAATTGGAATTATTATCTGACGTAGACATGTTGCTCATGTTCGAAAGGGCTGCGAGAGGTGGCATCTCGATGATCTCCCACAGATATTCTGAAGCTAACAATCCCTACAAGAAAGAAGGTTTCGATTCGAAACGGTCGACTAAATACATACAGTATTGGGACGCTAATAATCTGTATGGTTGGGCTATGAGTCATCCTTTACCGATTGGAAATTTCGAATGGGTGAAGGAACCAGAAGAGATGCAAAAATGGAGAGACTATCCTTGCATTTTAGAAGTTGATTTGAACTATCCGGAAGAATTACACGATCCACACAATGATTATCCGCTAGCTCCCGAACGAATGGAACCGAATGAAGGAGACGAGGAAAAACTCATTCCCAATTTATTTAACAAACGTAACTACGTCGTCTACAGCGAGAATTTGAAACAGTACGTCGATTATGGGATGAAATTAGTCAACATACATCGCATCATTCGATTCGACGAAGAGCCTTGGATAAAAAAATACATCGATCTCAACACGAATCTCAGAATTCGAGCCAAGAACGATTTCGAAAAAGATTTCTTCAAACTCATGAACAACTGCGTGTACGGTAAATCGATGGAAAACATCAGGAAGAGAACCGACGTTCGACTCGTCACGTCTGAGAAAAGAGCTAAAACATTAGTGGCAAAACCCAATTACAAACACCGAACCATATTCGACGAAAATCTAGTGGCCGTTCACATGCAAAAGACGCACCTGAAGGTCGACAAACTGTATTATCTCGGACTGATCTTCTTAGATATCAGCAAGCGATTGATGTACGAGTTTCACTACGATTACGTTAAACGAAAATTTGGTGATAAAGCCAAACTACTGTTCACCGACACAGACAGTTTAGTTTACGAGATAGAGACGAAAGACATCTACCAAGATATATCTCCAGACGTGACCGAGTGGTTCGACACGAGCAATTATCCCATTGATCACCTGTCCAACATTCAATCGAACGACAACAAGAAGGTGTTGGGTAAATTTAAGGATGAGAGCGGTGGTAACCAAATCGTCGAATTCGTGGGCTTGAGACCTAAACTGTATGCTTATCGTCTAGAAGATGAAGAGATCAAGAAGTGCAAAGGAGTTAAAGCATGCGTGGTGAAGAAAAACATCTCTTTCCAAGAGTATAAAGATTGTCTGTTAGGAAGTGGTCCGGTGTATAAGACTATGAAATCAATTTGAGGCGAAAATCACGACTTGTATACCGAAATAGTCAACAAGATTTCGCTGACGGCTGACGACGATAAGAGATTCGTATTAGTAGATAAAATAATCACTTTGGCACTTGGACATTGGACTGTGGATCTAATTAGAGACGATATGAATGTGGATGATTGGATTCTAGATATGAGTAAGAATGATAGGATTCCAGAAAATCAAGAGGAATTAGACAGATTCTAGATTATGGAACTCGATAGAGACATCGAGAGTGTTAGTTTAAAAAGAAAAAGAAAAAATAAAAAAAAAATAACGTCATTTTAGTGAATTATAATAAAATAAATAAATAAAAAAAATATATATGCATTTATGAATAAGAAAATAAAGATATCCGTAGAAGGTGTCGTCTTACCTAACGAACCCCTATCCAACATCGATCTGTTGAATGCAGCAAAAGATTTGAAAATCAAAGATTTTCTAGGCGTGTTTTCCAGAGATGCCTTGCCGAAGAGAAGACCTCGACAATCGGAATGCGGAATTTTAAATCTAGACGATTCATCGGGTGAAGGCACTCACTGGGTGGCATGGATCAAGAACGGGAAGAAGAAAAATTATTATTTCGACAGCTATGGAATCTCACCGCCAAAAGAAATAAAGAACTATTTCAACAAATCGATGGTTCTTTACAACACGGAACAAGTGCAATCACCAGATCAAGTGTTTTGCAGTCACCTGTGTCTCTGCGTTCTCAAGAGATGGTCTGAAGGAGATCGGTTTCAAGACATTCTCAATGATTTACATTAGAGAGAGATTTTTTTTATAGTATATATAAAGATAAAAAATTATTTTAAAAATTTTAATCGTATAAAAACGAAAAATAAAATAACATAGTTCATTTTTAATAAACTGCGTTTTGAATATATTTTTTCTAAAAAACAAAAAATCCTCACAACAACATGCCAGTCGATAAATTTGGTAGAAGTGACGATGAAAAAGTCAACCCAAGAAAGAAGAGGAAGACGTTCAAAGTCGACGATGGTTACGACGTTGCCAACTTGGACAAACGTTACGTTCGGAGATACGAACCTCGAGAAGAACCTTTGAAAATGAACGATAAGAAGCTCTACAATCTTCCCGAGCCGATAGATCTCGCAGATGCTGCGACTAAAAAATACGTTGACAGGGGGAACGCCGATTTTGAACGAATCCTGCTAGATAATTACGTGGATAAAACCATGACAGACAATCTCGATCTGAAATCCAACCGTTTGGTGAATATTGCGAATCCCATAGATCCCACCGATGCCGCGACCAAGAAATACGCGACGATTCAGCGAACACCTGAGAAATAGATACGTTCAGAAAACGATGCACTCGGAATTGAATGCTAATTATAACAAGATAACGAACGTGGCCACTCCCACGAATCCCAAGGACGTGGCGACCAAACACTACGTAGATCTGGAACAGAGAAAGTCTGACAGACGAGAAATGAAATCGGATCTGAATGCGGGATTCAACAAGATATTGAATCTGTCAGAGATCAATGACACGGATGCAGACTCAACCACGGTCAACAAGGGCTATGTAGATTCTGCCGTGATACAATCACAAGAATACCAAGAATCGCAAGTGGACGATCTCTACCTGAACAAACAATCTGGCGGAACCATGGAGAGTGGCATCAACATGAACGGTCACAATTTATTCGGTCTCGATCACGATCCCGAATTCGATTCCAGCACGGTCAGCAGAAAGTACGTGGATGACAACTCGGTCTGGAGAAAGGGTGACATCATGGAAGGTAAACTAGACATGGGTGGACACGCGCTCACGAATCTACCGGATCCCGTGAACATGACGGATGCCTGCACCCTGATTTCGGTGGTGGAGAATGTCAAATATGCTAGACAATTGATCACTGTGTGGGCCGAGGAAGCCGGCACCTTAGATGAGGGAAAAGCTGAGTGGTCTTTCGGAAATGGAGGTAGCGGATCGAAACATGGTCAGGTGGGATATCCCATGCCGCTGGGAGGTGAAATCCTTCGAATGAGTCTGGCTTCCTCGGATTTGAATAACAGAGCGGTCGTCAATCTCATGGTGAATGGAGTAGAGAGCGATAAGAGATACAGCGTCGAAAAGACTGAGAATCAACACGCGAATGTTAGCACGTTCGGCACGCCTCTCAAAGTGAACGCCGGAGACAGGATTAATTTTGTTATGAAAACCAATAATCCCGAAGCCGCCACTTCCGTGGTGAGTCTACTGATCGAACTAGTTCCTTTGAACAAACAGTGAACGCATGGAAAATAATGATTAAAGAAAATAATGTGTGATTATTAAAAACAAAAAAAACAAAAAAAAATAGTAATGAGATCATCTTTAGATCTCATTTTTTTTATTTTCTTTCTTCTTCACTATCACCATATATTATAATAACATTTCCTTTTTTCACAAATTTCAGCGTTGATTCTTCTTTTCTTTTTTTCTTTTTTTGTGATATGATACGTTTATAACAACATTTTTGTTTGTCCGAATCATAATTATGAACGAATGTTGTGCATCTCTTGGTAACACTCGCATCATTACCATTCTCTTCAGAAGGTAGTGGTGATGGTGGAAAGCGTCTCATTCTTTTCATTTCCAACTGTCTATCCCGCTGTTTATCTAACCATTTTTCCACATCTTTTTTTTTGTTTTTTGGCTTGCAACACAGGATGGAACATCTGACGGAAATGGAGAGACGATCGCACAGGATCGAACAATCTAAGATCTGTTCAAGTTTTAATATCTTCGTCACGAAATATCCTTTTTGTTTCTCTCGAGTGAATAGCACGCGATCTTTTAAATAATTCAGAACATAATCGTAAAAATCTTCTTTTTTTTTCAAACGCGAAAATGAAATGTGTATTTCGTTTTCTATGTGACTACTTCTGAATTGTAACATTTTGTACGTCGAGAATGTTGAAAAAAGACGATTTTTTTCTCGGATGAAACTTTTTTTTTTGTTAAAAAATATCATTAAATGAATTTATTTTTTTTTACGATTTTGCGTTATTTTTTTTTTAATGATGCAAAAATAAGTAAAAAAAAACTCAAAAATATCATACAAAATCGCGAAAGAAAAAATACCAAATAAACAATGCCACTAATATATCAATCTCTAGTTTTCACACACTCGTCTCTCATCGAATGATCGACATCTTATTTCTGTCCGATTCGAATTGTAATTCTCTGTCCGACAAGACCATGGCGAAGGCTTTGGTTTTTCTCGGAACGTTCCTATCGAATTGCATCTTGATCTGAATGTCTAAGACGCTACTCTTGAGTCATTCACTCTGTTTACTGACGTCGAATACGAACACGGGATACATCGACTTGTATTCGCCGGGAGATATGTTAGGGTTGCTCATCAATTCGTCTAGACCGTGATACTTCTTTCTAAAATCAGCGGCGTCGCCATACAGTCTGCAGAAATCGTTCTTGTCGAACAACGCGTTGTAATCGATTGCTGGATATCTCGTGGCGTTCAGAAACACTTGCATGTTTCTCAAATGGCAGTGATCGAACAGCGACGCATTCTTTTCCTGAGACCCGTCCCTATCGGTCTGAAACGCAACCACGATGAAACGCGGTCTCTCGGAAGCGGATTTCACCGTCAATCTCCAATCGAAGTGATTCGTGGGGGGAGGAATGCTAGCCGTGTCGCACTGTCTCATTCTAAATCCCACGGGTAATTTACTCTTGGATTCTATGATCTTGGAGAGACGCGCTTTCTCCACGAGCGAAGGCTCCACGTGTGGAACAAACCACGATATCTTGTGTAGAGTTATCTTACCCACATCGGTCGCAGTGAGTCTCACTATTGTGTCGTCGTCTCCTTTTCGAATCAACGTCAGATTGTGTTTGAATCCATGCATGATCTTGTTGTAATCATCCGCAAATCCGAAGATGTGTTTCAAAGGTATCCTGATCGAAAACGTTCCTTTAGGTCTGGACGTCTTGACGACGTAGTCGAATATCAAGGCGGCACCGGCGCTAGCACGGCCGACGGTGTCTTTCACCCACAACTGATTAAGTCCTCTGGATTTCGAAAAATCATCAGGATACGTCAAGAGTCCGAACATCGTGGTGGCCTGACCGGGATGAAAAACAGATTCTATCTCTTGTCCGGATAGCATGTATTTTATATTACTGAATAGATGCATGATGCCATTATTGGCTAGAGTAACCGTGTCGTCGTCGGCGTAGTCGCTCCCATCTTCCTTGGTGAGACGTCCTTGCACCACTATGTAACTCTCGCAAGGATGTATGAATAGATCTTGAGTTTCAACGTTGATTCTTATCTCTCCCGCATTGTTCAAACTCGTTCCGGTTACCGGTTCGTATTCGTGAACCTCATATTCTTGAATACTTTCATCTTTCACTATGCTTTGTGCTATATGTAGTATATTTGTCATTTTAAAGGATTTTTAGTTTTTTGTTTATTAAATAACTTGCTTTTTTATCTAAAAATAGTTTTAATTATTTTTTATTATTATTTTTTTCTCTCTTATATATATGTGTAAACAAGAAAATGTTAAAGAAAGTAAATAAAAAAAAAATTGTTTTCTTTATCAAAACTTCATCTTCTGTAATTGTTGTTCGTAAAACTTTCCGATGATCTCTTCTCCATCCAAAGCTTCGATTTCGTAAGTCACCGGATCGGTGTGAAATATTTTGATTATCACAAAGATTTCCGAGGTCCATCGAGGAGTATAACCCTTTTCGAAGTGCTTCTTATAAGCGTAAATTCTCACTCGATCACCTACCGCAAATTTCGGCGTTCTAGACTTCTTCCTGATCTTAGATCTCTCAGGATATAGATTCGCGTAGACCCGTTTTTCGTTTCGAGGATCGCTAGCTTCCGTAGGAGTCATCTTGACGGATCTGTGTCGGGTGTTATTGTAATCTTTGACTAGGCCGTTCAGAGCGTATATGTATTTCTTGGTCGAATTTGCCGTGAAGTATCTGTGCATCTTTTCCTTCATCGTTCGATTCCAACGTTCCACCACGCTGGCTTTCTCTTCGTTTTCGATCGAGTAGAGGTCGACCAATCGATGAACGTGCTTGTTGTAGAATTCCTTTTCCTTATCCATCCACAATTTACTCGGTTTTCGAGAAGACGAGTCGAACACGCTCTTCAGAGCCTCGGCGACGCAAGGTCCCGATTTATTCTTCAAAGCTCTGATCCAACCGTATTTGGAATGACCGATATAGATATTTGACGCCCTCGTTCCACCTCGAAAACGATCTCATGTCGACCAAGTCGGCAGACCAAATATCATCCAGACCCTTCACGAACACCCTTCTCTTTCGAAATTTACGCACTATGGGTTTGTGTAACTCCTCGGCCAATTCGCTTGTCAATAATCGTTTCTTCTTCTTTTCCGATGCGCTTTTTTTTTGAACGCCCCATCCGAATCGACATTTCGCACCGATCAGATTGCCGACCAGCGAACGTTCCATCTTCTCTCTCCTGGTCGGATTCGATATGCCTCTCAATTTCCCCAACATGTTTTTATCACAGACGTCGTTGCGAGGCTTGGTGTCGGGATGTCCGGCGTAGCACAGATCGTGATCATACGCGGCCGCGTCCACCCTATTCACAGGTTTGCTCCAAGATTTGGGTGTCAGATCGGCGTTGAGTCTCTTGTTCAATTTCGTTCCGGGTCCAGTGAAACTGTGACCGGGCAGATGCATTTCGAAAGGTAGATTATTGATCATTTTATTCACGATGCCTTTACCTTTGCTCGCGTTCTTTTTTTGACGAATCTAGTCTTGACAGAACCACACACGTCCCAAATTCCGCGAAGCATCTGTCGGTCGTTTTTAGTTCGCACTTCTCTAGAATTACTCGTCTCGGTAACTCTCTTACACTTTACGCAATACATTTTTAAGAGTTATTTAAATTAATTTCGTTTTTTATTTTATATATAAATTTAATAATTAATTCTGTTCTTATTATATATATTTTTTTTCAATCGCTGCTCTTGAGTTCTAACATCTTACTGAATTCCTCCATGGCCTCTTTCCTCCCCTTTTCCACGAGAGAATCCTTCATCTCTTCCTTGATGATCTGACGAGTCTTGATTCTCACGGCTTCTTTCATGGCATCGTATTTCGTTTTCTCGCTCAATATCGCGAAGTATTCTCCGTCCGATACCCTACCGTCTTTCAACGCCATAGAGATCATTTCGGATATCGTGTCGATCTTGGAGTCGGCCAAGACGCGAATCTTGTCGTGTTTCCTCACCTTCAGATATAATTTCCTACTCAAAAAGTTTCCGAGCGTGCTAAACAATCCGGCGGCGAGAGCCACTCCTTCTACGGTCAACACGATCGGAATGCCGACCGCGGTCGACAACAATCCGATGCCGGCCGCGTGTAAACCCATGGAAATCGTGATGAGTGTCGTGTCGATCGCGTTGACGAATGTCACGAAACGCGAATACTTCTTCTTGAGGGAACGACGAGAATCTCTCTCTCGAGTTAGATACTCTTGGATTCTATTGATTTGATCGATGCGATACCTCTCTCCTCTTTCTCTTTCTTCTAGCGACGGTGCCGTCGGCAAAACGTCGATCGGCTTCTCATCCTCGTCGTCCACTAACGTCGGATACAATTTATTTCTGGTTCTCATTTTGTTTTTTTTTCTTCTAATATTAGATAAAAAATTTTATGTGTGTATTTATTTTTATTTTCTACTCTCCCTTATTTTATATCAACGAAAAAAACTTAGACGTATGCTTCATTCAGCAATAATTTCTTGATGCATCCCTTGTCTTCTAAAGTAAGACTTTTACGCACCAATTTCAGTTCTTCCGAAACTGTAGGCTTGTCTTCATTCTTACAGAAGACTAATCTCTTCCACAACGTGATCACATCGTTGAATCTAACGCGTTTGAACGCCGGTTCGAAATACATGAGGATCATATCTTCCCTTTCCATCGTCAGACACGAATGATTCTCGTGATCGAAGTCTAGATGATCCCGACATCCGACGCATCGTTCTAACAAGATGGGACGTAGTTCTTCGTTCACGCAGATTGCGTATGCTCTCATCAGCATGTTTAAAAGAAACCTCGATCTAATAGTCTGGGAAGCGCACATGATTTACGTTTTTTATTATCTATTCGATTTGATATATTTATTTTTCTAAATAACTATTATTTATATATTTTTTTTCTCTCCTATATATATCGATCACTTTCTTTTTATTTCCTCGGGTATTTCCCCACTCACGTCAGAAATGGAAGCGTTCAACAGTTGTCTGTTAAGTTTTTTTTGGAAAAAATCCGGGTATTCCCCCACCCCACGACGAGGGGAGATAACTCTGTATGATCAAGTTTATGAGAATCGAGCAATCCGATTGGTCAATTAGCGGAAAATCAAGCAATCTGATTGGTTGATTAGCTGAGTTTGGAAAATCCCACTATGGGAATTCCCCTAATGACGTCATAAAATGGGAAAAACTCACCACCTCAAAAACAATAGAGAATTCTGGACCACTGGTCCAGAATTCTCAAACCGTTTTTTTTATGCTAGCCCAGAATTCTGCTCGCGTTCACCAACGATGGATCGATGGTCTGATCTGCGATGGGAACGTCAACAAAAATTTTTAAACTAAAAAAAAAGTGAAAAATGTACAATTTCACCTTTTTTAAAAAAACGCGTGACATTCATCGTTCACCACGAGTATTTGAACGTTAAAAGTGCGATCTAGGAGTCACAAAAAAAACAGGAGATTTCAAGACAACTGAACATTTTTGTGAACAACCGTGCGATTTAACAC
Organism: Pictodentalium vernedei; assembly: GCA_031216915.1. Lineage (NCBI taxonomy): Eukaryota > Metazoa > Mollusca > Scaphopoda > Dentaliida > Dentaliidae > Pictodentalium > Pictodentalium vernedei. The sequence goes on from CM062293.1 coordinate 504,787,564, forward strand.
TGAATCCCACATGGGTAAACGCATCGTGTACGTATTTTGTACACGTACATGTACAAAGTGGTCGTGAACTCTCCATTTATACCTACTGGGCCCCGCTAAAGGTGCTGCCGTTACCCTTGGAAGGTTCTTGATTATACTTAATGATGAGCTGAACGTAGCTCCCATCAACAGGGGAGTCCAGTTGATTGGGGAAGTGGTGCTCAATGGTGAATGGAGTACCACATCACGCCACAAATACATTTATTATGATATGTTATATATCATGTTCGGTGGCAGCATCATCGTTCTATCCTTTTTGTTTACTGATAGGATGGGCTGAGATTGTAAATGGGATAACTTTTTTAGCATGCATCTTTCACAATGTGTTATGACTGGTGAGGTATACAGGCCATGCATATCTATACTATAACCTCAGTTATATTATCCTATAATTATTATTATTATGCCTCACGTTTGTAACATCAGCCGTGATTGGTTAATTTGACAACTTCTAAAAGTCATAGTACTGGAGTTTTGGGGCAAAACACGGGTACTATCGGAACGTTCTTCCCTGGAGACAAGAGAACAAAGGAAATGTAAGATCCACTTCCCTTGATCAACGTCGATTACGCACGCCCTGATTGGAATTTCTCAACACCAAACGATGGCGCCATGTCCGTTTAACTTTTTTCGTCACCGATAGATACAAACTTACCAACAAATATATCATCTTCAGTGGGTGTGTTTTCAGTTTCAATGCAAACATTGAATTCAAAAGAATCAGAAATATTAAAAACTCACGTGTTGTTTACTACTTCATTGAATCTCGAATATGAGTTATGACTTCAATCAATTATATTTCCACAAGTTCAGTACTCCTTGACCTCAATGACCACCCGTTTCAAGTTCAAAATAAATTGTTTCACTCCGCTTAATTCTAACAACTGTCGTCATCCAAGAAACATGAATTTATATTATATTAAACCACTTATCACACAAGCATTAATAATGAATTATAACATGAACAGCATGATACAGTTGTAAACACTGGCATTTGGTGATATAGAAACTCCCAAAGCGACGCTTGTGACAAGTCATTTTCGAATTTGGTGATCTAGAAACTCCTAAAGAGACGTCATTCGGTCGAAATGACGTCATGTTTTTGGACTTGACTACATTGTCACTACAAGATTGATGGCATGTTGCAGTTAACGCTGAACAATGAAAGCTATTTTTTGTTCGGCATAATAAAATAATTAAAACGTTTCTTTTCACGTTCTCTCGGTCGATATTATCTGAGTTTGTGTGATGCCTGAAATAAAACCTTCAGCATCTTCGCTGCTTCAGGTTTTATTTCAGAAAGCACACAAACTCAGGTACTATCCACCGAGAGAACATGAAAAGGAACGTTCTAATATTTTATCATATGACTATGACATTTTTATCCTAAATATCACTGCTCTTTGACGATGTTTTCCAAACTGTTGTATCACACCGGGTGAGATTTTTCCGGATCAAAAGTCCATATCACACTCTTACGGAAATCAAAACTCCATATCACACTCCCACGGAAATATCCGAGAGTTTCCGTGAATAGGTTTCGTAACTAGGGAAGTCGTTGTTGTTTCGTCTGCTATTTTGTAACCGGCTTTTCACCGCATATTAATTAAAATGGCAAATTTGGGTGAATTTGACATCGAAACAATGTCATATGATAAACATATCATCATAACAGTGTGTTGATCCGTGTCGTCGCATCACGTCTCGTTGAGATGGCCAGATTTTCGGATCACACTCGCTGCCTGCGGCAGCTCGTGTGATCCGAAAATCTGGCCACCTGAACTCGACGTGATACTACGACACGAATCAACACACTGCTATGATAATATCTATATATTGTACAGGTGTGATAATAGAATTTAAGGTACAGAGTGATTTTTTTTAATTCATAATATGTTATTTCAATTAATAGTTATATTTTCGGAAGAGAATATAAAACTTGAAATACATGTATTTTTCACAAGACGCGTAACTCATACTATAATCTCATTTATATTACCCCATGCAATGGTATAATGTAATTGAGGTAAAAGTATGATTTTTAAACTGAAAAGATGTCTTTTATAGTTGTATTTTAAACACTTGAAATATTTTTCAGAGGCCACCAGGAGGACTGCTGAATGCAAAACGCTGAATGGTCAGTTGTTAAAAAGTGGTAGAGTATGTCTGATATCCATGTATTTTAATGACAATATGTTGAATCTGCTAAGCTGTAGGCATATTCATTCTTTTAGAAAAAAACGTTTATGCGTTTCATTATATCAACACTTAAAACTAGAAGTCCTGTCACGAACTTTGTGCTTATCTAGGCTTAATTGCGCGTAGGAATTGCGCGCAATTGCCATATCGAATGGCATCCAAAGCACGGCATGTTCTCCTGGTTACTCATAGCAAACACAGGCAATGTTTCTGCGAATGGACCTCCGGGTTACCCGGAGGTCCATTGGCTTACACACTGCTTGTGCACAGACCACATGTACAGAATTTGATAGTCTCACTATGGTCATAACGCGTAGATTAACGCGCAGATCGACGTGCTATTTGTGCGCACTTCATGACAGGGCTTCTAGTTGTAGCTGAAAACGTTAGGAACAATGTCCTATGCATAGAAGCATTATGTTTATGAAGAAACCACAACATATTTTGTATACAGATGTTCTATCTCCAAAATCATCATCCCTGTTTGGCATCAAAAAGATGATCAATCTTAATAATATTTTAGAATAGCATTGAATATGTACACATAAATTGACATAGAAAATGTAAGTATTCTACGCCAAAGGGTGTACAAATGCCAAATGCCCAAATCTTTGGCCCTCGTTTTCTCGAAAAATGAAAAATGGCTCTTATAACACTGGAATTCTCAGGCGACGATATGAGCGATGAAGGATATTTTTCTAGAACAAAGGCAATAAATTGGGACAGTGTCAGCTCTGACGTAAACAAAAACCCATTAAAACATTTCAATGATCTGTATAAAGCCTCAGTAGGCCTACTAGTACTCGCTGGGGTGCTCTGAATGATTTATTTTTCAATTTGCTTCAGTCAAAGAATGATTTTGAGATCATTGGACTTTCCGAAATATTCCATATTACGAACAATACATCGGACACTCTTCCTGGTTTTCAACCACTAATTAACAATAACCAACCCGACAATGACGACGGAAGAGGAGGTGTAGGCCTATATATCAACAAAGGCAACGAATTTAAAATTCGACATGACCTATCTGTTTTCCGCATGTTTTGGGGTCGCTCTTTATTGAAATAAAAAAAATCTAGACGAATGGTGGAAGTTATATACAGACCCAATACCCCCCCCCCCCCCCAAAGCGGATATGGCTCTCTTTTTGTCAAAGTTGAATGAAACCATGCAAAATGAACTGTTATACATTATGGGAGACTTCAACGTCGATCTATTAAAAATGGGAACCCATGGCAAAGCTAACTGATTTGATTGGTTGATTGATTGATTGATTGATTGATTGATTGATGAATTTATTTAACGATACACATAATATACAAAAAGTACAGAATTGGGTATAGAATTGTATTATTAACAAAGCGTATTGTACAAAGATTATAATGAATATCGTAAGGAGGAAACATAGCCAGATTGGCTGTCTACCTGTCCCCCCCCCCCCCCTCCCGAAAAAAAAAGAAATAGAAAAAAGAAAGGTACCAGAAGGGAAAAAGAACACAACAAAAAAAAAAAAAAAAAAAAAAAAAAAAAAAATACAAAAAAAACAAAACAAAGACAAAAGGTAAATAGACAAGAAGGAAAAGCGAAGATAGAAGTTTAGCAGTAATCTAATTCAGAATTAATTATGCTCAGAAGGGGTTGTAGTGCATGAATAGAATATTGTTTGTTCATACACAAATATAAATATATAAGGTTTTTTAACTTGACAAATTCCGTGTATCAATGTTCCGTGTATCTATGTCCCGTGTAACTATGTCCAGGACTGTTGTTTTAACAATTTTTCCAGTTCGTCCCGTGAGTTCCAATGTGTTCTATGTGCCTACTGGCACATAGAACACATTGGAACTCAGGGGACGAGTTGTGTTTCAAAGGAGACCGTAACGACAATCTATTGATACGGACGGCAATGAATGGGAGATGCCAGGTACTGGTCATGGCTACTAACTATACGTACGATTAGTTTGGAGACGAACTTTGGAGAAACTTATCAGCCGGATAAAATATCATGACACATTCAAATTTTGAAATTAAATCGGAGATATGATGCTAATTATTATAGTGACTAATTAATTTCAGGGCACAAAGTTTACCTGCATTCGACGCAATATGTGTTCAGGCATCGTACTGAAGAAGAATAGGAATTAATTGATAACTGAGTAATTAGTTTCTTGAATACTGATCGCGGTCTGATATCTTTTATTTGATTATTCAAACTGTACCATACTTTAGGAAACGAATGTAGTGGGAACCTTTGAGTAAAGCTTGTCCTAGGTATACCTCGTACCACTTGACGACCCGTTTGCCTTGTGACCATACCAGTTCGATGGAGATTCGTCTCGAAAAAATTCTCAACGCTCATCGGTAGATTTCCATTGTACTAGTCGTACATAAATAACAGCACGTATTGTTTGCATAGGTCGTGGAATTTTAAAATTCTTAAACAATAGATCCGTATGAGAATTAAATTTTTTGTTGTTAATTACCCGTAATGCTCGTTTTTGTAAGGGGAAAAGTTTATTGGTACCATTTGCATGGCCCCATACTTGAATGCAGTAAAGTAAGTGGCTACGCACAAGTGAAAAATATATCGATTTCAAAGCATCGTTAGGAAGTATTCTCTCTACTCTGCTAATAGCATATAATGCTCTGGATATTTTTGAGGCAATGTGCGAAGAGTCTTGACTGAAACTCAAATTTTTTTCAAAATCAACTCCTAAGAACTTCTTGGCTTTTTCACGGGCCGAATTTGTAACTCGCTCCAATTGCCTGTCGTTCATCAACAAATTTATTCTAAAATTATCATTATTTCGCGATGGATTAAAAAAGATGTATTTAGTTTTTTTAGCATTTAACGAAATTTTATTTGCTTTATACCATTCACCTTGTTTCACAATTTCTCGGTTAAAATCATTACACAAAAGTTCACTGTTGCTGTTTGACTCATATCCATTTGTGTCATCAGCAAATGAAAGGACATTAAGTTTTGTACAATTACTAATATCATTGATGTAAACTAAAAATAGCAGAGGGTCTAGAACAGACCCTAGAGGAACCCCACTCAAGGTGTCTTCCTTATTAGATTCGGTATCATTAAACGCCACAAATTGAACACGCCCCTGTAGGTAACTGCAAAACCATGTATTCGCCATGCCTCTAATACCATAAAACTCAAAACTCGAGTTTTTGTAATACGATTTCATGGTTAAGAGTATCGAATGCTTTTGAAAAATCTAAAAATAACGACAATGTAGGGTCTTTGTTGCGTTTATCATAATTAGCTGCAGTATAATTAAGAAGATGTAACATAGGATGAAAATTTGAGTGCTTCTTACGAAAACAATATTGATGTTGATATAATAAATTATATTTCGTTAAAAAATTATTGAGTCTTTTGAACATAAGTTTTTCAAGAACCTTTGAAAGTATCGGAAGAATACTTATCGGCCTGTAATTATCAACTTTATGAGGATCACCAGTTTTGTAAAGAGGCACAACTTTGGCTATGTCCATTTCAGCAGGGAATGTTCCATTCATGAAGGAAGTATTTAAAATATGGGCCAGTGGGTCGGTTATTTCGTCTATTACTGTTTTAATTAAATTAGACGAGATGCCATGGCAGTCCCTGCTTGATTTTCCCTTCATTGATTTTATTGTGAATATCACTTCCTCTTTTGTTGTTGGATTAACCCTTTACCCAACGCAGACGATTTCAAAATTTATTATTTTAAATATCATTTTTCAATTTTTTTCAAAACAATTCAACAAAACCATATCATGTGACCCCTCTTTGGAACGAAAAATAATATTTTTTCAGCTGCTCAATTTGCATATTACGCGGGCGGATGCGGGCGATTCGTTGGGTAAAGGGTTAATGAAATAGTTATCAGAATTTCTACCAATCAGAAAGTCAGAAAAATGTTTGGATGTACTACCTATACTGTCAATAATTGATTGACCAATTTTTGAAAATATTTATTGAAATGATTAGCTATCTCATTTTGGTTTGATTCTTGTTTACTATTAACTGTAAAATCTGTAGGAATATTTTTGAACTTTTGGATCTATTAATAACATTTCGGAGAATTTCCCAGGTTTTTCTCATATCGTTTCTATTTTCATATAATGTGTCTTTATAGAATTTTCCTTTGGCTGCTCGTTTTACTTTTTGTATAAACCACAATACTGTTTATACTTATTAATGTTAAAGTCAGTGGGAAATTTTAGTTTTCTGTGATATAATTTACCCTTATTCAAAGATGACTGTAATAGGCCATTTGTTATCCAGGCCTCGCGCTTAATGACCTTTGGAAGGACAGTTGTCTTTTTTAATGGGAATGCGCTTTCATACTTGCTCATCAAAATATTTATAAATATTTTATATGCAGTATTGGGGCATGAGGCCTCAAGTACGGGCTCAAAATTCGAATTAGCCAGTTGGGTTTTGAATAAGTTAATATTCTGCGGTCCAAAATACCGTTTGATAGTAGTTTTTGATACCTGGTTTACTTTGATGGTATGTTCTGAATAAAATGTGCCAAAGTGATCTAATATATCTGTAATAATGATACCGACTTCGTGATTTGATGATAACGCAATCGTGTAAATGTGATCAATTATAGTCGCCGAGTATTCAGTTACTCGCGTCGGTTTGGTAATTACAGAAAGGAAGCCTCCGTTGAACATGGTATCAACAAAAAGTTTCGTTTTGTCATGTTCCTCATACTTCAGTAAGTCAATGTTAAAAACACCCATTAAGATGGCCTTTGTATTACTAACGTTTAGTTTATTCAGAATTCCAGATATCTCATTTGTGAAATAATTCAAATCCGCTCTAGGAGCTGTGTTGGGACGGTATATAACCCCAATAATACAAGGACTCTTGGTGTTGCTAGATAATTCAATAAATAATGATTTTAATACGTGTGGGATAAAAACAGTTAAATCTTCACGTATCCGAAACGCTATGTGTTCTTTAACATAGAGTCCGACACCACCTCTACCGTTGTCACCAGATGGGCGTGTTCTGAATAGGAGTATGTGATACCCACTGAGCTTATAATCAACATCCGGGTGTATATTGAAAACCTCAGTTAGGCCTATAACGTCAAATTTGTTATCTGAGGATTGTAAGTCCTTAAGTAAGTTTACAAAGGAATCCCAGTTGGCATTTAAATTTCTACAGTTGATGTTGAATAAACTCAACGAGTTATTTTTTGCAGATGAACTTCTAAATTTATGTGGACTATAGTATTTTATTTTACAAGAAGAGTGTTGAATGTTAAAAGGTGATATACTTTCTATTTCTTCATCTGTTCTATTACTAAATAGAGCTCTGAAATCAAACTTTTCGAGTAACTGAATTTTATCTAGTGTTATTTTGTCCTCCATAATTGACTGTGATGGTATGCTATCTGACAGCACCAACCTTGGAGATAAGATACACGGAACTGCATACATATACAATTTAATTGTAAGAGTTTTAGGATTTTGTGCAACTCTAAAGGTTGGTAAGGCTGAAGAGTTGATAAAAGAAGATAAAGAAAGTTTATAGAGTAGAGAAGATAAAGAAAGACAGAGTAGAGAAGGAAGGACTGACATTAAACAAAACATCAAAATTGGAGAGGCTGATTAGACGTGTATGACCAATAGTATTAGAGAATTAGCTCAGATGAGTCAACTGTACACCAGTGTACACTATTTCACACATTTCTTTAGAATGCGGAATATGCTAAGAATGTCAATTCGTACAGTTAAAACTAGAAGTCCTGTCATGAAATGCGCACAAATAGCACGTTGATCTGCGCGTTAATCTATGAGTTATGACCATAGTAAGGCTATCAAATTATGTACATATCGCCTGTGCACAAGCAATGTTTCAGCCATTGGACCTCCGGGTAACCCGGAGGTCCATTGGCCGAAACATTGCCTGTGCTTGCTATGAGTAACCAGGAGAACCCGCCATGCTTTGTATGCCATTTGATACGACAATTGCGCGCAATTCCTACGCGCAATTAAGCCTAGATAAGCGCGCATTTCGTGATAGGACTTCTAGTTTTAACTGTAAGTAACAGCTGCTGAACAGAAGATCCAGTTGTTTTTAAAAACAAAATATTGTAAAGCAATCAATCTACGGTAGGTAGAGAGTATATTATCACTAAATCACCCGCAGAGTGGAGATTCCACCCGAGCAATAATTGCAAATTTGTTGCAAATCATAACAATCAAAAGCAAAGTTCCAGCCAATGGACCTCCGGGTAAAACCCGGAGGTCCATTGGCTGAAACATTGCTTACGTTTTTTGTCCATATGTACAGAATTTGAAAGTGATACTTTGGGTGATTACTCCACTCCGCGGGTGATTTAGTTACAATCCACTCTCCCCGTACTGTAACTTACCCAACGTGGGTAGCGGACGTCCCTTGCTGGAAAAACATTTTCAATAACTAACAATTTTCATTCTATACACCCAAAACAAAGCTCATGACCCTTGACTAGAACGAGCTCAAAGAGCTAACCCAACGTGTGCTAACTAATGATTTCACTCCTTGTCCCAAAAGCACAGGTCATGTCCCCACACAGGAACGAGCTCAATGAGTAATCATTTATAATACAGATTTTCATTTTTTATCCCCAAAACACAGCCCATGGCACCCACAACCCCACTACAAGGAGCGCAATAAGCTTACCCAAATTAGAAAGCAGCCTAATAACTCATAATTGTCTATCCTCATCCCCAAAATACAACTTATAACCAGCCCCGGAACGAGCACAATGAGCTTGCCCAACGTGGATAGCAAACGACCAAAAGAATTTTACAGTCATTAATAACTGATAGTTTTCATTCCTGTCCCAAAGACACAGCTCATGACCGCTCACTGGAACGAGCTCAATGAGGGGACACAAGCCATGCTTCTGATTAGAAAAATGAAAACAGAAGATTTGAATTTTAATTTATCTGAATAAAATTTGAGGGTTTGGTCCGTTTCGTTGAGCAAATGGTCAGCCATTTTATTTTATTAAACCAAAAAAATTTGTTGCCTGGATGAAGTTACAGAAATCGTCACCTACAATGCATTATTATGCGACCGGGCAGCAATCCATTAAACTAATGATTTTTAAGTCTAGTCTGAAAAAAAGAGAACCGAAGACCGCCCACTAGAACGAGCTCAATGAGCTTACCCAACGTGGAAAGCAGACACCACTTACAAGCAGTGACTGATAATTTGTATTCCTGGTCCCAGTGACAAAGCCTTCACCCCTCACTGAGACGAGCCCAATGAGCTTGCCGAACGTGGATAGCAGACGACAAGATTACACTTATAAAATAATTTCATAGTCACTAATAACTGATAATTGGCATTCCTTGTTCCAACGACACAACTCGTGACCGCTCACTGAAACAATTCCAATGCGCTCGCTCCAATGAGGGACCACACGCCAGGGTTCTGAGAGAAAAAGAAATGAAAACATGAGATTTGAATGTTGATTTCTCTGAATAAAGTTTGTGAGTTTAATCCGTTTCGTTGAGCAAATGGTCAACCATTTTATTTTACTGAAGCAAAAAAGTTGTTGCCTGGATGAACTGACAGTAATCGTCACCTACAATACACTATTATACAACCAGGCAGCAATCCCTTAAACTAACGATTTTCAGGTCTAGTGAAAAAAAAACCAAAAAAAAAAAAACCCAAAAAAAAAAAAAACAGAACTGAAGACCCCTCACTAGAACGAGCTCAATGAGCTTACCCAACGTGGATAGCAGACCTCACTTACAAAAGGTAATTCATCAAGCACTGAGCATTTCTATTCCTGGCCCAAGAGACACAGCTCATCACCCCTCACAGGAATGAGGGGTGATGGGTCGCATCTCCGGGACCTGGAACAAAAAATTATGTTATTTCTGTGAACAAGACTTGTCTGTTTAGTCCGTTACGTTGTCCCAAAGACACAACTCATGACCGTTCACTGGAACAAGCTCAATGAGCCCGCTCCATTGAGGGGCCACAAGCCATGGTCCTGAGCAAAAAAATAAACGAAGAGAAAATGCAAACATAAGATCTAAATGTTGATTTCTCTGAAGAAAACTTGAGGGTTTTGTCCATTTCGTCGAGCAAATGTTAACCCTCTACCTAACATAAAAAGCAGACGACACTTGCAAAAAAAAATCTTGAATAACTAATTTTTTTTCATTTTTTGTCTCAAAAACATAGGTTATGACCCCTCGTTGGAACGAGCTCGTCGAGCTCGTTCCAACGAGGGGTCATATCCTATGTTTTTGAGACAAAAAATGAAAATATTTTGAAAATTAATTGACGATTTTTGAGAATAGCGCTGGCCGGTTTTGACCGTTACGTTGGGTAAAGGGTTAAACCATTTTATTTTACTAAAACAAAAAAGTTTTTGCCTGGATGAACTTACAGCAAATCGTCACCTACAATGCATTATTATGCGGCCGGGCAGCAATCCAACAAGAGGAAAACAGAACTGAAGACCTCTCACCGGAACGAGTTCAATGAGCTCACCCAACGTGGATAGCCGACATCACTTACAAAAGGACATTCATCAATAACTGATAATTTTCATCTCTTCGTCTCAGAGACACAACCCATGACCTCTCACCAGAATGAGCTCAATGAGCTCACTCCAGTGAAGGATAACAAGCTATGGGTCCTAGACAAAATTATAAACATAATTTGAATGGCAATTTCTGTGAACATCACTTGTCAGCTTAGTCCGTAACGGTAGGCAAAGGGAATTAACTTGAGGTATTTCTCACCCTTTGTGCGATCATGTAGCAATCGCTGAGACTAAAATATTTCATTCCTAGTCCACAAACCGTAGCTCATGACCCTCTACTGAAACTAGCTCAATGAGCTTACCCAACGTAGGTTGCAGTCGTAACTTGCAGGAAGAAATTTTTCAATAACTATTATTATTATTTTATTCTGTGCACCCAAAACAAAGCTCGTGACCCCTGACTAGAACGACCCCAAAGAGCTTACCCAACGCGGGCTAACTAATTATTTTCACTCCTTGTTCCAAAAACACAGCTCATGACCTCTCATAGGAACGAGCTCAATGAGCTCACTCCAGTGCCACAGGCCATGGTTTTGAGATAATAATGAAGACAAAATACAATTTGAATGGTGACTTCTGTGAATAAGATTTGTCGGTTTAGTCTATTACGTTTGTGCAAAGGGTCAATCATTTTTCCTCACTAGATAGAAGAAGAGGGGTTGCCCAAAATGTCTTTAAATAATTTTTACACATTGTACGATAGTGCAGTAATCAATTATAATAAAGATTTTCATTTATTATCCCAAAACTCAGCTCATGCCCCCCCCCCCCCCAAGAAGGATCTCAGTAAGCTTACCCATATTAGACAGCAGACTAATAACTCATATAACCACTTACCGGAACGAGCCCAATGAGCTTGCCGAACGTGGATAGCAGTCGACCAGATCACACTTACAAAATAATTTTTTAGTCATTATAACTGATAATTTTCATTCCTTGTCCCAAAAACACAAATCATGACCGCTCACCGAATTCGCTCCAATGAAGGGCCACAAGCCATGGTTCCGAGAGAAAAGAGGAAAACATAAGGTTTGAGTGTTGATTTCTCTCAATAAAGTTTGTGGATTTTGTCCGTTTCGTTGAGCAAATGGTCAACCATTGTACATGTATTTTACTAAAACAAAAAATTGTTGCCAGGATGAACTTACAGAAATCGTCACCTACAATGCATTATTATGCGACCGAGCAGCAGTCCATTAATCAAGTGATTTTCATGTCTGGTCTAAAAAACAGAACTGAAAACCCCTCACTAGAATGAGCTCAATGAGTTTACCAAACGTGGATAACAGACATCACTTGTAAAAGGTAATTTATCAGTTACCGAGCATTTTTATTCCGGGTCCCAGAGACACAGCCCATCACCCCTCACCGGAATGAGCTGAATGAGCTCGATCCAATGAGGGGTAACAAGCTAAGGGTCCGAGACAAAAATACAAACATGATTAAATTTGAATGATGATTTCTGTGAACATCACTTGTCGATTTGGTCCGTTATGTTGGGCAAAGGGAGTTAACTGAAAATAATTCTCACCCCCTTAAGCGATCATGTAGCAATCAATCAGACTAAAACTCCATTTCCATTAATGTTTTGTGTTCGCTGATACGTGTATCATTACCGTACTGGATTTGTGTAACTTTTTTTTAAACTTTGGAAATAAATATTGTTTCATTCCTGGTCCTACAGTTAAAACTAGAAGCCCTGTCCTGAAATGCGCACAAATAGCACGTGGATTTGCGCGTTAATCTACGCGTTATGACGATGGTAAGGCTATCAAATTCTGCACATACGGCCTGTGCACAAGCAACGTTTCAGCCAATGGACCTCCCGGTAACCCGGAGGTCCATTGACAGGAACATTGCTTGTGTTTGCTATGGGCAACAAGGAGAACCTGCCATGCTTTGGGTGCTATTCGATATGGCAATTGCACACAATTTGCGCACAATTTCTACGCTCAATTAAGCCTAGATAAGCGCACAGTTCGTGACAGGATTTCTAGTTTTAACTGTAGTCCCCAAAACATAGCTCATTACCCGTTACTGAGACAAGCTCGATGAGCTTCCCCAACGTAGGTAGCAGACATCATTTGCAGAATGAAATCTAACATTGCCTAATAAATTACATTTTTGTTACCCACAACACAGCTCATGACCCCTCACTAGAACGAGTTCAATTAGCTTACCCAACTTGGATAACTAAAGTCGCTTGCAAGAGGAAATTCTTTCATTAATAACTAACAGTTTTAATTCCTTGTCCCGAAAAAAAACACTAAAAATGACCAATAATTAACATTCTTGGTACCCAAAATATAGTTCATGACCCTTCGCTAGAACGAGCTCGATGAGCTTACCCATTAATATCAATTTTCATTCCTTGTCTCGAAAAACACGCCTCATGACCCCTCACCAGAACGAGCTCAGAGAGCTCGCTCCGATGAGTAGTCACATGCCATGGTTCTGAGACAAAAAAGAAATGAGGACACAGTAAAATGTGAATGTTGAGTTCTTTGAATAAAGATTGTAGGTCATGTCCGTTACAGGGGCAAAGGGTCAACCATTTTATTTCACTTGAACATAAAAAGGGGTTGCCCAAATGAACTCGAGTTAATTCCCACGAAAGGGGCAATCGATCAAACTAAACATTTGCATCTTCATTCCCAGTCCCATAAAACACAGCTCATGACCCCTCACTGGAACGAGCCAAACAAGCACGTTCCAATGAGTGGTCACAAGCCATGGTTTTGAGACAAGTAAAACAAAAAAAAAAGAAGAAGAATAAAACAAAGTAAAATTTGATTTCTGTGAATAACTCCTTACCGGTCTTGTCCGTTACTTTGGGCAAAGGGATAATCATTTATTCCAATACAATGTAAAAGGGTGTGCTTAACTTGACTAAAAGTAACTCTCACCCGTGTTGAGCTCGTGCTGGACCCCCCCCCCCCCCCACACACACACACTAAAGAATATATTAAGCCAATGTTTGGTCAGGGCTTTTTACCTGTCATTACAAAACCCACGAGAGTGACTCGTCACTCTGCAACGATTATTGATCATATATGTTCGTATACGTTCTACATTGGTCGGTATAGTATTGACCCACATCTCAGACCACTTTCGCACATTTTATTTAGAAAATAACCCCGTGAAAGACGATGAAAAGAATATTCGTGTAACAAGGAAAATAAACCCGGAAAGTATTGAATACTTTAACCCCCTACACACTGATGTCAAAATATCTAAATTTCAAGCAGAAAAAAATTTCCCATAATGCAACTAGAAATTTAACCAATTCAATCTCGTTTGACAGAGCTCTTTGAGCTCTGTCAAATGAGACTGAATTGCTTAAATTTCTAGATGCATTATGAAAAAAAACAGCTTCCTGAAATTTTGGAATTTTGACATCAGAGTGAAGGGGGTTAAACCGCTCTTAGAAGAAGAAAACTGCCCTAATTTGAGCTTCAGTAATTTCGTTGATATTTATCTCGATGCCTTCGAACGCTTTTCCAATGACGCAAGACCGACAGACGGAAACATTTATTAAGCGCCAACCCTGGATGTCAAGGGGTCTGATTATTTCATCTGACACTAAAAAGAAATTTTATTTTAAAAAGTTACATTGTCCCAATGAGAGAAATATCCAAAATTATAAAAAACTACAGAAGAAACAATGCAAAGCAATTTACTACAAAAGGATTCTTAAGGAAAATAAATAATGGCGTAAAAGCTGGGAAACCTCGAATACAAGTATTAATAAATCCAAACGTACAAACAAATTGCCCTCCTCTTTTGTTCAAAATGATAACGAAATTAGCGACCCTCAAGAAATAGCAGAAGAATTTAATATTTTCTTCGCGGGTATAGGCAAACGAACCTGTGAGCAAATACCAAAACCGAACAAACATTTTCTCGATTACTTGAAGAGACATTTTCCGAATAACCCTTCCATGTGTCCTACTTCAACCCGCGGAATTATCATTTTAGTAAACTCCACGAAACCCAAAATGAGCGAAGATTGTGATAGCATCATTTCGTTCCTACTTAAACATTCCATAAACCTCATTGCAGCACCTGTAGCTCATATTGTAAATACTTCGTTTTTACAAGGTACTGTTCCACAAAAAATGAAGACTGCCAAAGTGATACCCATATTCAAATCTGGAGACGAGCATTTGTTCACTTAGTACAGACCAATAAGTATTTACCAACATTTTCTTAACTTCCAGAGAAACTAGTTTCCGTTAGAGTAATTACATTCCAAATAGATTTGACATAATATATCAGTATCAGTTCAGCTCCAGAGAAAAACATTCTACCATTCATCCCGTACTACATTTTTTGGAATATGAGCAGATGAAAACAATAAACTCACCAAGACAGTACATTATCAGATACAACAAATCATGATATCTTTCTGAGGAAACTGGAATGGAATGGAATTAGAGGAATAGCAAACGACTGGTTTAAAAGCTATCTCTCGGATAGATAACAATATGTCATTTATGGCGACCAAAAATCAGACTTGCTTTTCATCAAATGTGGTATCCCATAGGGTTCGGTGTTAGGTCCGTCCCTCTTCCAATTCTGTCAACTGAACTTAATATTTTGACTTTTACAGTCGCCACTGTATAACCTTCGGGTCCAAACGTTGAAAAAGTAGTAATTGATACGAATACTGCATTAGAGAAAATATTCGAATGGTGTTCAGTAAATAGGTTAGCAGTCAATGAAAATAAAACAAATTTCATTGTAATGAGTGTCGCGCAAAACAAAGAAATCCATAATAATGTTATTAAAAATAGAGTGAGCTCCGATAAAGATGATAAGTCACTGATATTCGTGGGAATAAATCTGGATGATAAATTATCCTTCAAAACTTACATTTCGCAGCTCTCTGCCAAGATAGCGCGTGCGAATTACGCACTCAGTAAGATCAAAACTATTCTTCCGCACAATTCCATTAAGACGCTTTACTATGCCTTGGTCCACAGCCATATGGTGTATGGAATCCATGCATGGGGTAATTCGAAATCGAATAATAAGCTCCTATTGATTTAGAAACGATCGCTGAGAATCATAAACACTAAGAAATGTAATGCACACATGTGCCCCTCATTCTATAGGGAGAAGATTCTGAAGGTGGACGACTTGTTTTAAGTGCACGCGTTACTTTTTGTACACGACTGGCATTGGGACAACTTACCTGTCTCTTTCAATTCTTTCTTCGAAACTGTAGATCAACAAACTAATAGATGTACTAGACAATCCAGACTTCTTCACATAGGCAGAACAAGAACAAAACTTTTCGGCAATCTCCCGTTATACGTATACCCCCACAAATAAGAAATGAACTTGACCAGGAAGTACACATGTTAACTACCAGAAGTATGTTAAAAAAATAATTTCTATGTTCATATCATACTATTCCAAGACGAAAGGGAATTATAACCCGTACTGCCCGGACTGTGCTACTTAATTCCAACAAAGCTATTGTACTAATTTTACTTTGGACGTTTGTGTAGACCTTATCTACATGCATACTCATTCTTGTTGCATTTGGGTGCCTCGTCCAACATACACATCCTCTTTTGATCAACTATGACAAAGTGGTCCTTGAGGAGAGAATAGTCTCGACGTGTAGCGGAGGGACTATTCTCTCCTCGAGGACCAGTATTTTGGCATAGTCAACGAAAAGTCAAGCTATATTTATTATATTAGATGTGTGTGTGTGGGGGGGGGGGGGGGTTCTTCATCGGTCATATATGCAAGATAATATTCTTATTCACAGCCAAAGAGAACAGAAAATGGTTCAGCGTTTAAACAGGTAAACTAAGTTAATTCTGCCACTCATAGTTCTGGGAGAGAGGTAGAGAACCGAAACCCCAAGAACACAATACCATTATTCCATTACCCCCCCCCCCCCCTCCCCAACACTACTACAAACACCACTTTCGTGGGGCTTGTTCCCAGAAATAATCAGATAGTTTTTGGACTAACACAAATTTTTAATTTCAGTCAACTTAGAGAACAATGGTAATTCAGAACAATGAGAACATCAGTGAAGTGAAGTGATTTCCTAGATATTTACAGCTCTGTTTGCTTGGCTGGGAGCATGTAATTATTGATGGTTACTGCACAGTTTGGTCCAAAGTTGTAGGTTGGATTAACTGTTACTGTGCGCAAAGAGAGTCCATTGCTTGTCTGAGCCATAGAGTCAATTGACTGATCTAATACAGAGTCTGGTATGTCTGAACCCCGGCCTGCATCACTGACAGATGCCAAACAGTCCATCTGGTGAGGGGTCACACCAGAAACATCCTGTGTAGAATTCGAACATGAACTGACAGTTTGAACCTGCGGAACATTTGTCGAATTTTCAGCATTACAACTATCAGTGGACAAAGCACTGGCCAGTGCATTTGACAGTTTTCTTTTGTTTATCAGAAGTCTTGCAGTAGATTAAGAGTGATTCAGCTTTTTGGGTTTACTAATAGCTCTGATATGCCGGCCTTCGAATCCAGCTTGACTTAAAATTGAAATTGAAGTAGCACGAATACAGTGGTTTGTATAGTTCTGAGACAGATGGGCATTTTTGGAAATAATGCTCAGGAAATTTCCAAGATAGTTTTCTCCCATTGGCTCATTTTGAACCAAATGGGATCTTCATCATAAAAACTATCACGTGGATGCTGGAACAATGCATGTGACTTAGGATTTCTTTTCTGCAAATATTTCTGAAAACTTTCAACTGGACAGAAAGGCCCACCTGTGGCATACATTAAACCCCAGATTCTTCTTGTGCAAGGCGTGTATCATCACCCTAGTAGTTTTTCTCCTTCTCTGATTTGCATTTTTGAACGAACAAAATTCCGTTGCCATCTTTTTTAATTTCAAAGTGTTCGAGTGTTAACGTAAGTTTTGACAGGCACATCGACAAAAATACAATATTATTTCGAAAAAAAAACTTTCGAAACAAGTCCAGCTGGGACACAAGTATCAAAAGCTTTGCTGTTATAAAGTAATTGTAAATCATTTTCATTTATGGGGGACTTATGAGTTACATGCCCCTTCCCTTCGCTGCGACTTTTCTTCAACATGGCCTTGAAGGCCTTCTTAGCATCTTTCATTTGTACTAATGTCTATTCAATGCCCTGTCGGATCACAAGTAAACTTGACTTTGTATAAAGTTCACCAGTTTTTGTGCGGACATTCACGAAGAAATTGAAAAGAAGATCATTCAGATCATCGAGCGACATTTCTAGCAAGTCAGACTGAATCCCTTTTTCAGTTGCAAAAGAATGAAGCACAGTCAAAGCAAATTTTGTTGTTTCTTTAGTTTTTTTCGAGTCCAAATTTTCATCCACAAACATCTCAGCATTATCTTCACCAAATCTTTTGCTGTGGGTGGCCGTGGTAGACATATTTTGGCCCCCAAAACACTAAATCACGATAAATTTACTTCAAATTTGTGAACAAGTAGAGCAGACGATACAAATATTGTGAGAAATTTTAGTACCGGCACGTAAAGAAAATTTGGTCCGGGTACGAAATTAAACAAGACCGCTAATTTAGAGATGGACTACGAGAGATAAAAAGACACGTTTGCACAAGAATTGGAAAAAGGGAAAGTGTGAACTCATTCCTGGTAAATAACGAGAAAAAACGGTTCCTGTTGATGTATTTATTGACTCACCAAACATGAATTAAAAACATATCGGTTGAAAAATGCCCACTGCTTCACGAGCTGCCTGCCTCGCATTTCGTAAATAAGAGAGTCAAGGTCACTGTTGATTTCTTGAGAATCTAAAACAGGCAACGCAGATTTCTGTCGAACAATTCTACCCGAAATCCGGCTACGGTAAAAATAAAACCTTTGGCGAAAGATACGATACACATATTTTTATTTCTGCAAACTAAATGTAATAATGTATATGGGCCGAGATGTCTTGTAAAGTATTTACGCTTCAATGGAATTGTCTAGGCGAATTCGAATGTTACTATTTATAACCGTGCACTATTACCGTGCACTATTCTTTTTTTAAAAATGATAGTAGGTCTGTGCGATTTCGGTGACGAACTGTCGGAAAATAGGGTGTTTCCGTTCAACCAATCAGAACGCGGGAAAGTCACGTGACATCTAATATTAGATGTATAGATAGTATAGTGTAGTATATTGTAACTAGTATATTGTAGCATAGTAGTGTGGTGTACTGCACAGTAGTGTGGTAATGGCATAGTATGGTATGGTATGATAGGATATAGTTTAGTAGGGTATATTATAGTATAGCATATGTGGGTGGTGGGGTGCAGTGCCATATAGTATAGTATAGTATAGTAAGTATAATATAGTATAGTACAGTGCAGTACAGTACAGTACAGTACAGTACAGTACAGTACAGTACAGTACAGTATAGTATAGTATAGTATAGTATAGTATAGTATAGTATAGTATAGTTATTCCTAAAGTTATTCCTAGTCTGTGCTACCTTCTTTCTTTAATCTTTTATTCAGTGAATTGGTCAAAGCAAGGATGGGACTTGCAATTACCATCGGGATCTACCGTGTATCTATCTTGCATTTACCCTACATTTACCTTGCATGACGCTCCCATATTTCCGGAGCCGCCGATACTGTGATTGCAATTGATCACTTATCAGTATCCGGTTCGGTGTAAATGTCGCACATATTGTTTCTTTTTGTTCTTGATGGAATACCAAGTAGACAGCCAATCCGGCTATGTCATTCCCTAACGGTATACATTTTCTTCTACCAGAATAGTTATTCATATGTATTGTATTGTCTGCTTTTGTGTTCTGCTGAAAAAAAGTATCTGAACCCATTCACGCAATATTCTATTCAAACTCACAGTTAAAACTAGAAGTCCTGTCACGAATAGTGCGCTTATCTAGGCTTAACTGCGCGTTGGAATTGCGCGCAACTGCCATATCGAATGGAATCCAAAACACGGCAGGTTCCCTTGGTTACTCATAGCAAACACATGCAATGTTTCTGCCAATGGACCTCCGGGTTACCCGGAGGTCCATTGGCGGAAACATTGCTTGTGCACAGGCCATATGTCCAGAATTCGATAGCTTTACTGGGGCCATAACGCGTACATTAACGCGCATATCAACGTGCTATTTATGCGCACTTCATGGCAGGACTTCTAGTTTTAACTGTATATTATACAATGTTTCACACATAAAATAAAACCAAGAAGTACTATAAAATGTTTTCCGAAAAACGATAGCAAGATTTTGCTGACTCAATGAATGTCAAATTAAGTTAATTTAATAACACTCGATATTGAGTCTTTCTTACTGATTGTGCGTCTTTTGTTTGTCTGAGAAAACATCTCTGTGAAAAGGACGTTTACACCATATCAGCTCGTGATATTGAACATATACTACTCAAAGTTTGCTAAGCACCACATATCTGACACATCATTGTGAAATTTTCATGTGACACATTTGCGATATTTTTGATGGATATGATTGAGGAATGTATTGAGATGGTCCTCAGAGTTTACATTAGCTCTCTTGACAGGCAGACCTGTCGTGACAGTCATGGAAAGCTTGTACCCCTTGAATTTCATGATGTCTTCGTGTACTGTCGACATGTACATGAGATGTGTAGGGTATTCAGTCTTTATTACAACGCAAACCCTTGAGATTTAATGATAGAATATGGCGAAAGAAAACAAACCTTGTGATTTAATGATTGAATATGGCGAAAGAAAATGTAAGAAGACATTTGTCTGAAGCAGCAGTGCGGCGGGCTGTAGGGATGGGGGAACAAGAGCTACTCATCGTCAGGTTGGTGAAGCCCTTGGTGTGCACCATACGGTAATCACCAGAACCTGGGCAAGATTTCAGAAGTATGGCACACCAGTCAGGCGACATGGTGGTGGCAGAGGCAGGGCAACATCTGCAGCGGAATGCCGGTTTTTTATCATTCACGCCTGTAGGAACCGCTTTGACACAGCAACCCAGCTTCGCAGTGACCTTTAGAATGCACCCGGGGTATATGTTTCGACGCAGACTATCCGGGCGAGGTTGCACGAAGGTGGTGTCCGATCGAGAAGACCATGTATTCGCATTCAGCTGTCCCAGAACCACCGCCAGGCACGATATGTATATGGAATGGGCCATGGATCACGTTGGATGAACCAGAGAAGATTGGCGACCTGTCCTTTTCACAGATGAGTCAAAGTACTGCCTAGACAACACAGATGGGCGTTCTAGGGTATGGGGAAGACCAGAGGAGCGATTCTATGCAGCCGACATTGCTGAGCATGGCCGCTATGGTGGAGGCTCAATAATGGTCTGGGGCGGCATCAGCTGGGGCGGACGTACAGATCTCTGTGTCCTTGACCGTGGAACATTGACTGCACAGCGGTATATTGATGGGATCCTGTATGCCCACGTCAGATTGTATGCAGGTGCAGTGGGTGATAGATTCATTCTGATGGACGATAATGCCCGTCCTCATGTTGCCCATGCTGTCCGGGAGTATCGATAGAGGGAAGGGATTGAGCGTATGGACTGGCCAGCAAGATCCCCTGACCCCAATCCAATCGAACATGTCTGGAATAAGTTGCAGATTACAATTTCACTCCGTCCAGTCCAACCAAGAAATGTCCAGGAGCTTGGTTCCATGCTGGTCCAAGAATGGAACAACATCCCACAAAGGACCACCAGGAACCTGATTGAGAGCATGAGAAGGCGTTGTCAAGCTGTAATTAACAGTAATGGGTCTCATACTCGATATTGAACCCATATCAGTTCGCTCCTTCAACTTTTTGGCAAATTTGAAAAAAATCCTCTTTTACCAATAATATCCATTTTCCATGGTTATCGTATTTAAAAGTTAAAAATGATGTCAAACACAAACAAAATCTTAATTTCTGTACTTAAATCATTAAAGATATAATTAAATAAAAAATGTATACACTTTTCATAACAATATTTCAACTAAAACGTAAAACAGGTAGTTGGATATACTTGGTGCTTAGCAAACTTCGAGTAGTACATAATCGCTCGGGCATGTTCACTCGGGCAAAGTCCCCGTGAACACACTTGCGATTGTATATTCAATATCACTTGCTTTCTATGATGTAACCACCACGTTGACAACACTTGAACACTATTTTACAGGGATATTTACAAACATTATTTCATTACACTCCTATAAGTTGCAGAAAACTATACAACAGAACAGAACAAAGTGCATGGAATCAGTGAGGACTGCCTCGCGCTACGGCATTCAGAACTGTAGGATCGAGTCTGTGAGGATTGCCTCGCAACTCTGGTGTGTAGGGAGTGGGCTCCGAAGAAACTTATCCCTCGCCCCATCAATAGCAATAATCACACAACAGTCACAAAAAACAACAGCGAATTCCTATCTCCCTCTTTCTATAACCCTTCGTTCATACTCCAATAAAGATTATAAAAATTGCATTCAATTCTTATAATTACATTCCGTAACTGTTTAAACTACTTTTCACCAAACAACAAAGCAGAAAGACGAAATAAAAACATGTACGAACGAACGAGGCGAAAAACCACCCTCACACAAAAGACAAAGCGCACAACTCTGATTTTTAATTCTCACAACTTTAGAAATGGAAACGAGTATTTTAGTGACGGGCTTTATGCCACAGTTGGGAAATGTCACCAAAGACACAGCAGCGGAGTTGATCTCTGCGAGGGGTG
The DNA here is from genome assembly GCA_031216915.1 of Pictodentalium vernedei. Classification (NCBI taxonomy): domain Eukaryota; kingdom Metazoa; phylum Mollusca; class Scaphopoda; order Dentaliida; family Dentaliidae; genus Pictodentalium; species Pictodentalium vernedei. Next base: position 504,810,089 of record CM062293.1, read on the forward strand.
CTAAAAGTTAAAAACCCGCCCAAACACCACCCGAATTATATTAATTCTGTCAACTGCGCTCTACCGTAAATGTGGGTTAAAGTTCGACCAAATGTTTTCATTGGAAAATGAACACATTCGGTCACGACGTTTTCATCCAGCTGACCAATGGGAATTGAATATTGGCCCCAAAACGTATAACTACATTAACAATGTAATGATTTCTAATTGAACACTCTCAAATTTTCTTGAAACCCTTTTATCAAGAAGATACATGGAAAAAGTAGACAAAGCACTGGAGGAATTGGAACAACCTACCTACTAACATATACAGGAAACCACCAAACACCGCGCAAGGATTGAAACAATCCTGCTTGGCTGGGACTAGTGTATATTTTAAATAAATAAACATATGAATAAAGATATAACAGCCCGTCATTTGTTCCCCCTGAAGACCGACCAGATGGCAAAGGCTCAGCGTCCACTCCCCCGTATAGGCTGATGGGTGACTCCCACCTTACAAAAAACATATTGGTGTGTTTTTCTTCTTTTTTTATAACCGTTATGGATAATATGCTGGAGCTGTTCCCAAACCAGCGACTGTTTGGGTTTCTTTTTCTTCTTTTCTAAAACAACCATCAAACTGCGGTTTCAGTATTGCTATAAATATGCCCACATTTCTAAGTAAAACACAGAGCAGAATTCTTTTAACTTTGCACAAATTCTAGTCACCTTCCAGTTTGAGGTTCTCGGGGGTCTGACCCAGTACTCTACTGCCAGTGCGTACTCTCAAACCAAATACGATTATTGACCCTCGATTTCGACTCTCCTGGATTCATGAGCTTATTCAGATTGAAATGGATTTCCTGTGCGCCGCCGTCGCGGTGAAACTTTTCTTTCGTTCGTTCGTTCGTTCGTTCTCGGTCATTCGTTCGTTCGCTCGCTCGCTTGTTCATTCATTCATTCATTCATTCATTCATTCATTCATTCATTCATTCATTCATTCATTCATTCATTCATTCATTCATTCATTCATTCATTCATTCATTCATTCATTCATTCATTCGGGGCGCGGTGGCTCAGTAGGTAGAGGTGCAGGCTGCAAGCCGAGAGGTCCTCAGTTCGAATCCCACCTGCGGCAACCGCGTTGTGTCCTTGGGCAAGACACTTTACCCCCATTGCCCATGTGGGGGCACGATGACGCCGTGTGCTAAGGCGTACTGCACGTCGATGGTACGCATGTCTTCAACCAATCTAACCCTGCCTGTGCTGCAGTACGGAGTTACGATGTTGGGGAGCTGGCAGCTGCTTGTCGTTGCTCGGTGGTTCTCTCCGGGTACTCCGGCTTCCTCCACCCGTAAAACTGTCACGGTCATGATTAGCCATTGTGCATAAATATGAGACCTTAAACATCAATAAATATAAATATACATTCATTCATTCATTTATTCATTCATTGCCAGCCAGGCAATATGACAGAACCACGTGAGATGTGCTCACAGGCTTAACCCTTTACCCAACGTAACGGCCAAAACCCTTAAGCGCTATTCACAAAAATCGCAAAATAATTTCCATTATTTTTTTTCATTTTTGCCTCAAAAACATAGGTTATGACCCCTCATTGGAACGAGCTCTACGAGCTCGTTCCAATGATGGGTCGTAACCTATGTTTTGAGACACATAATGAAAAAAATTAGTTATTCAAGAATAATTTTGTTTGTAAGTGTTATCTGCTTTTCAGGTTAGGTAAAAAGTTAAGTACATTCTGAATGCTTAATGTTGATTGTTTGATTCGTCAAATGGCTTTTGTATCTGGGGGAGACCCAAACGTAAACTTTGCGGGGAAAAAGGATAAGTTACACTTAAATTTGAAGGGTTCCAGAAGACTTGAACATTTTCTTATCCAGGTAGTAAATAGGTTATTTTAATAGTCATTAAGGTTATTTTAACAGTCAGTTCATTCAAATTTAGGTGTTCCATCTGATGCCATTTTTGACCTTGTTCATGTGCCTGGCAGTTCGCCTCTCTATGAGCCATTGGTTTCTGGGTTGCAAAATTCAGGTAGGCGAGGTTTGATTACATGTATTCACCTTTCTCTCTTTTTTCTGCTTGGTTCTTTTGAGAGATCTTCTTCGGTTCAATTATTGTGATGACATAGTCTCGGGTGGTATGCCTATTTTATGGGATGGCTACCAATGTACTTGACAGTTCGATTCTTCAGAAAACATAGGTTTTCTGAGTTGCAGAATTGAGGTAGCAGAGGTTCGAGATTTCACCTTTCGCTCTCTTCTCTGCTCAGTACATTACATGAGCCTTAATTGGGTCAGGTTTTAAGGTTCATAACCAGTTCCATTTTACACAACCTTTCGCTTCTCAAATGTGGTGTCACTTCAAGCACTTACTTTTAACAAACCTACTGCTCTTCGTGGTAACTCTTAATTTATCACAGCACAGTCGATGCAGTGACTCATTATTGATTCTGCCCATGTATTTTCACGATCTGTTGTGTTCCTGAACTGAATTGTTCTGTAATTTAGGATATCTGTCGCCTGTTTGATCAGTGAGCATGCCGTTGTGCACATAAACCAGTTTAAACTCCAAACGAAGATCGCATACACTATTCAAAAAAGTAGGAGACATCCAAACTGATGTTGATATTTTCGGAAAGTGGTATTGGATACGCGTGATTAGACACATCAGCATTACATGTCATCCAAGGGCGTGTCACAGGGCAGTACTGCCGTGACAACATGTTAGCAGCTCATGTGGTGCCATTTGCTCGATGTCACGGTCGTCGATTCATTTTCCAAGATGACAATGCAAGAGCATACAGGGCCTGTGTGGCTTCAGAGTTCCTCCAGGAGTAGAACATCACTACACTGCCTTGGCCAGCACTAAGTCCAGACCTTTCACAAAATCGAGCACGTCTGGCATATGATTGGCGGACGCCTACGCCAACGCCAACAGCCCCTACCAATGTCCAGGAACTCGCCGCTGCACTGTAGGAAGAATAACATGAGTCAAGCTGATATTGGACGTTTTGTGAGGAGTATGCTACGTCGGATGCGAGCTTGTCTCGCGAACCGAGGAGGAGTTACAAGGTATTGAGGTTTTGGACTAAATGAGGGTAAATTCTCAATTCTCTGACTGACCGTCCATGTTTTCTACAGCTCATTGCGTGGAATGTGTGCTTGTCAGACACCCAACTATCGCTGAAATCATTCACCAGATGTTACAGTGCAATGCCTCAACTGGCTTTTAGATGAAAATATAAATATATTTCTTCCTATATCTCACATTTATCAAATAACCCCTACTTGTTTCAACAGTATATTTGATGATGTGGTGAAGTCGTTCTCAGTACCCCGTACTCCTCTTCGGAACAGGCCAACCAGTTAGGTCATGTTCCGAACAGCTATAAAACGAGCCTTTTAGCGGCGCCCCATACGAAAGACGAAAGATGAACCAGATGCATTACAATGATGTTATATTTATTGAGATTGAGAAGATTGATTATGATTGTGTTATTCTCAGTGGCGACGCCAGAGTTACAAAAGGGAGGGGGTACAGTTGAGGATTGTGCAGCGCCGAGCTGGGGTGGGTTTCGGGGGGGGGGGGGGTCCTCTCCCAAAGTTGAGAAAATTTTTAAATGTTTGGCAATAAACTCATGCGAATATGGATATCACTGGAACCGGCTGAACATGCCGGTTCCAATGATATTCATATTTGCATGATTTCATTGAGTTATACCTTTGAGAATTTTTCTAAAATATTAAATTTTATTTATTTTTTAAAATTGTTGTAGGCTGAATTCCAAACGGATGCCTTGAGCGCTCTCGATTCTAGCATTCGTCGAATACTCTTAAGCACTATGTTTCAGTCCGTTTAAACGCGGCATGTCTTGTTGCAATTTGGACCCTCGACTCTTGTTTGTTGTTTTGCAACTAGCGTACCCCTCCATGGCGCCGCCACTGGTTATTTTGAATGTGTTTATGTAAGTATCTATACAATAGTGGCGTCACCGCTACCGTGCCTGTATGGATGCTGAACATCGTTCGTTATTTTCGTTTGTGATTTTGACTTTTGATGTGTTAATATTTTGTTGTTTGTCTTGGTCAACCGTTCCACTCACCACGTGCTGCTCAATTTTTGTACCTTTTTCGTACATCTCATTTCGATTTCTCATTTGTCATTGCAATCCATTCTGGGTAAGTTCGCTTCCCGATTTTTTTTTTCCATAACGTTAACCCTATTCTTCAACATTTTCTTTTTTTCCCACATTTTCTTTTCCAACTTTCTTATTTTTTTTCAACTTTCATTTTATGAGAAGTGATGTCCTCGTCGAATCCATCATGTCCCATTTCTATTAATACTTGTGGGGGTGAAAATTTATTGAAACTCCCCACTTGAGGGAGGAGAAGGAGAACCTGACAAAGGATTTGTTGCGTGACATTCCCAAACTGCAGGTCACTAGGTGTTTCCTTGCAGCTATTGATTTAACTCCACATGTACCTGGGGATAATGATGAACGGTCTTCAATGCCGACAGGTGCCACCTCCAAACAGCAACAGCAATAATTTAACTTCACTGTTTTAGATGCTATTAGTAAGGCTCCTTTGACGAGACCACACTCTAACACACAGACTGAGCAAAAAATGACTGGCACTTTTCAAGATATTAAGCCTGATGTTCAGCAGTTAGATAAAATGATGGCTCATTCCACACAAGTAATGTAAGTATCAACTTACTACCTCACTAACTTGTGGTTTCCTTTCCTGTCCATTTACCTGTTGTTTTCAATGGTACCACCACCCCAACTACCTTCCCTCCCTGTAACAGTTGTACCACGGGCTCAAGCGCCACTCTTTCCACCCCTACTCACCATTTCTGCAGTTCTACAGTTTCAGGCACAGCAATTTCAGGGAGTCCCGGGTGTGCCCCCACCCCAGCTGATCTCAATGCTAGAAGACCTTGGTCCCAGGGACGAAACATTAAACACACACACTAGATACAGGATATGCCAAGCCGATTAAATTACGAATGCGTCGGACCCCTGCGTGCTTTGTCAATGGAGGGAATCTTATTTGCAGAGAATGCTTGAGGCTTGTATCATTCGCCCCGCAACATCTGAGTGGGCAGCTACCCCGTTTTGATCAGAAAATGCTACGGTGGAGACCGCGTGTGTTTAGACGTTAGGGGACTTAACTCTGTTACAGTCAAAGATAATTTTCTATTATCCTTAGTTGAAGATTGTCTGGATACCTTTGTCGGCAGCATCTGGTTTTCTACGTTGGATGTAAACCAAGCTTATTGGAAGATACAAATTGATGAAAATGATAAGAAAAAGACAGCATTGATAGCCAAATACGGCCTGTATGGATTTAATAGAATGGGGTGTGGTTTGACAAATGTACCGGCTTGTTACTCAAGAGTTACGGACTTGGTCCTTCGAGGGTTAAACTGGGAAATAACTTTGGCTTTCCTAGACGATATAATTGTCATGGGTAAAACATTTAACCCTTTACCTAACATGAAAAGCAGACGACACTTGCAAAAAAAATTCTTGAATAATTATTTTTTTTCATTTTTTGTCTCAAAAACATAGGTTATGACCCCTCATTGGAACGAGCTCGTCGAGCTCGTTCCAATGAGGGGTCATAACCTATGTTTTTGAGACAAAAAATGAAAAAATAATTAAAATTAATAGGCGATTTTTGAGAATAGCGCTGGCCGATTTTGGCCGTTACGTTGGGTAAAGGGTTAAAGGTCATATGTAATACTCACAACCAATTCCTAATATTATGATACATACTAGTTTTATTTACAGATATTTATACAAGAAGATTTGTTATAAAATAATAAGTGTTGACAGCTCCACTCAAACATACCGCTCCAATCCACCAAATCACCAGTGTCACGTCACCACCTAAAAGAGCGCCAATCTCACCTCGATGTGATTACAGTTCACGGTGTCACTAGCGAAACTCTGCGCATGTATTATTATATCAGTAATTGTCAGTAATTGCACGCATCCCTCCACTCTATCATTGTTAGGTTAACCATCTGAAACGTATCAGTCAGGACGTAATCTTGAAATCTAACAGGCACTCTAACACTCCTGCCACTTCGGGTGCGCGGAGGACTCTTATTTACAGAAATATTAGAATGTGCATTTGGTCCAACAAGGGGAACCACCTGTTCAGAATTCACAGGTTCATCAAAATCTGCTGGCTGTACAACATTTGGCGAAATATCACTGGAATGGCCGGAATTTGAATTCATAAAAGGTAGAATGGTTATGGTATGTTCATCACGCTCCGGAGTCTGTTCAATCTCTTCTGCAACTGGACCAGACACGGGCATCTGGTGGTAAGAAGATGTTTCTTTATTTGAGTGACATGGTTTTAATCTATTGTAGTGAACAACACATGTTTTTCGAGTTCCCACTTTCTGTATCTGATACACGACCCCTACAGGCAATATTTTTTAACCACATATGGCCCATCATATATTTAATCCTATTTTACCCGCTCTTCCTTTCCATAAATAAGGCCAAAATAACCAAACATAATCACCCACTTGGTATGGCTTGTGCCTTGCAAATCGATCATACCCCTTGCATTGCCTTTTGTGAGCCTGATCAGAAGTTAATCTGACCATTTCAAATGCATATAACAGTTTTTTCTGTAGCTGCTTCACATAGTCTGAGACTGTTTGGTATGATTCCCAGGTGGATCCCCAAACATAATGACAGGTAACCTCATCTCCCTACCATGTTCGGCAAAGAATGGAGTATATCCTGTTGGTTCCTGAACACTGCTATTATTCGACTTGATTCAAGTACAAATCCCAGTCCATTTGATGGTCATGCGCTACCTTGGAAAGCATATCAATCATGGTCCTATTAAATCTTTCCACCATACCATCCCACGCAGGGTGGAATGGAGTGGTATGTGATTTGACAGTTCCCAACATATTACAAATCTCTCGAACTAAATTGCCATCAAAACCTCCGTCCTGATCAGTATGAAACTGATGGAAAGTTCCATGCTCTCTTATGTAGACGTTTACGAGTTTGTCTGATATTGTTGCGGCTTTTTGATTTTGCAATGCATAAAGGCGTAGTACTTTAGTAAAGATATCTTGTATTACAAGAACATATCTGTTATTGCTATGAGTCAGTGGCAATTCACAAATATCTGCTGCAACCATTTCAGAGGGCCTAGTTACCACAACCCGACACAGCGAGTCTCTCAAAGAGGGGACTGGTCGACGACTTTGATCACAAATTGAACAATTTTCACAATATTGTAGAACGTCCTTCCTCATTTGTGGCCAGAAATATCTACTTTGCAGTCTTAAAAGAAACCGTTTTGGACCTTGGTGACAACAGGCATCATGTGCTGCCTTAAGAACATATAATTTTAAAGTTTCAGGAACAAGAACTTGATACTCAACATTATTGTTAATGAACCTCTTTCTGTAAAGCAATCCATTTCTTGTGATGATACGTGGAAATTTACGTTTATAAGTCCTTAATGTGCTATCAACATTTTTAAATGAACTCTTGTCCAGCAGAGTGGTATCAGCCAACCAGGTTTGGACTAGTTTTATGTACTTATCATTTCCTTGCTCCTTCCGTAAATCAAAATTATCAATATCCGTTGCACCAACACTCTTTACTCCCGATCCATTCAAGCATGAACTGCTATCAGCTCACTTCTCAATAATATTTTTGGGTTGTGGAAGGCGTGATAAGGCATCGGCATTAGCATGAGAAGCTCTCTTGCGATAGATCAAGTCAAAGTCATAAGTTGACAATTCCATTGACCATCTTTTTCTGCTGTTGGGATTTTTTGACCTATTAAAGGTTTGTGATCAGTTACCACAATAAATTGCTTACCAGCCAAGTAGGTTCTGAAATGTCTACTGCTCCAAAGAATAGCCCACCACTCTTTGTCATATGTTGACCACTGCCTTTCATATTTTGTTAAAGATTTGCTAGCATATGCAATTACCCTTGTGTTGCCATCTTTTTCTTGTGAAAGGACTCCACCAATTGAAAATGCACTTGCGTCAGTATCCAAACGAAACTTTACTGTAAAATCTGGGTAGTCTAGTAATGTTGGTTCAGTAAGTGCAGATTTAAGTTTTTGGAATGCATTTCCACAATTGTCTGTCCACTCAAAACATGAGTTCTTCTCTGTTAGTTTATATAAAGGAAACGCAATGTCGGCAAAATTTGGGACAAATTTAGGATAGTAGTTTGCAAGACTTAGAAAAGAACGTACTTCTGTTACATTGGTGGGTTCTGGGCACAGTTTGATTTTTCAGTATCCCTCTTGTGAAACCCTGTGACCCAAAAACACTATCTCCTTCTTAAACAGGTGACACTTGGATGGCTTCAACTTTAACCCTGCTTTTTGTATTCTTGAAAAAACATCTTCTAGAACCTTAATGTGCTTCTTAAAACTTTTGGTGAAGATACAGATATTCTCCAAGTACACAAGGCAAGAATATGCATCAATTCCTCTCAAAACCATCTGCATTAAATGCTGAAATATTGGTGGCACATTTTTTAAACCCATTGGCATGGTTCTAAACTGATACAACCCCGAGCCCATAGAAAAGGCAATTTTCTCTCGATCCTCTTCAGACACTCCTACCTGCCAATACCCAGACACCAAATCCAAACAACTGAACCAGGACGACCCTGAGTCTCATCTATCCTGGGCAGGGGATGTGAATCGGTTTTTGTAATTGCATTGATTTTTCTGAAATCCACACAAAAACGAACCGTGCCATTTTTCTTCTTAGCTATTACAACAGGGGAACACCAAGGGCTGTTACTTTCTTCAATAATATTATCTTCAGGCATTTCTCTTTGAATCTTCTCAGCTTTCCGTCGATAGTGATATGGTATTCTTTGTTTTATTGGTGGTTGGTCTCCAGTTTTAATTGTGTGTTGAACATAGTCTGTAAAGCCCCGATCTCTTTCATTCTTAGTAAAAGCATCATAATGTGTTACCAAGAGTTGATTTACTTTATACTTTTCAGATTTCAACAACTCACCACAATATATTTTGGACGTAAGGTTCTCCTTACAATCCAAAGTGCAAACCCTTTCACCATAAACTGGCTCTGTGTTACAAAACCTGAATTGTTTGTGACTTTGTGGCTCAATGATCTGGAAACTGTATATTTCTGCACATTCTGATCTCTGTGGCAGGGATGGATAGAACATGCCAACTACTGTTCCCCTTTTCATGTGTTCAGTGCAATCAGTAAGGTTGATTCCTTTTATCATGATTTCACCTATTTTCACATTATTGACTGATCTTGCAAATAACATACTCATATTGGCAATTTCTGAGGGGTCAAATACCCCATCACAACCATTTGGAACAGGTGTCTGACTTGGGCAGTCTAAGAAGGCTAGCATGACATTTTCGGATTCTTTTTCTATAAAGATGTCATTTTTAGTTTTGACGACACACACTTCTGGCAATACATCTTTTTGTGACAAAAATGGAATACTATGTCCCTTACAAATGAGTGAGCCATTGGTAGAATCAATCAGTATTCTCTGGTCACAAATGAAATCCCAACCAAGAATTAGTTGATGTGATAAGCTGCGAACAACAAATACATCACAATCTACAACTAGTGTGCCAAGGGTTATTGGTAATTTTGTTTTTCCTAAATGTTCCATGGCACCTCCATTTACAGCTGTTATGTTATGGAAAGTTGATGTCAGTTTTGGAGCACCATTCCTCTTCAGACGCGTATAAACTTCTTCTGACATTAAAGTTATTCCAGTTGTTGAGCCTCCTGAGCCTGTATCTACTAATGCTAAAGCTTCCACCCCATAAATCACTGTGCTGACCACAGCGGTTTTTCTTTCATATGAATTATTTACATACTCTTTTGAGGCATTAGACATGTTGGTCACTAGTTGACTCCTTGTAGTGGCCATTTCTAGTTTCCCTGATCAAATGGACATTGCATGCTGGATGATATATGGCCTTTTCGTCTACAGTTATAGCACTCTATATGTGGGTGCTGTCTCTGTATATTACAAAAAAACAACACTGTAATCGTTGTTTTACCTGGGCATGGCGATCCATGCCACTAGTATAGCAACCTGTCCTTCTTGGTGGTCTCTCTCTGTTGAAATAATTGGATTGCCTAGTATATGGCTTACTGGCATGGCCATCCATGCCAGAATCATTTGCCCAATTTGTATCAGCATGGCTATCCATGCCCATACTGAGAAACCTTGACCCAGAAGTAGTGTTAGCACGGCTATCCATGCTATTACTAGCAAACTGTAATTGCAGTTTCTTAGTTATTCTTTCCTCCATCTGAATGCAATCTTTGTCTGTCGATACATTCACATTCAGAAGTCGATTCAGTATGTTTCATTGCTGAAATAGCTCTGACTGTGTTCTCCCTCTCCTTCGCAATGTCGAGCCATTCCTCCAGTGTTTTTTTGTGGTTTCTTTAGCAATTTTTCTGTTAAGGGTTTGTCATTTATTCCCTTGAGAAATTGTTCCTTGGTCTGCTTGTCAATAAATGATGTTTCTGCACCCTGAGAAGCTTTTTCAGCAAAATCTTCTAAGGCATAAGCATAATCATATACCGATTCGTCAGCTTTCTGTAAACGATCTCTAAATTTTGTGGTATAATAAACAGTTTTATCTGGAGCAAACTGTCTTTTAAGTTCTAGAATAATTTTATCAAAATTATCCTTATCTGTGTCTTTCATGCGTTTAAGAGTTTTAAAAGCTCATCCTGTTAAAAGTGTTGGCAATAACCGTGCCTTCTCTTCTTTACTTCTGTATGAAGCAATGGCATCGGTGACTAATTGAATTTTTTCCAACCAATCCAATAAATCCTCCCCCTCCAGACCACCAAAATTTGGAGGAAGTCTAATATTAAACACACCGCCCAAAGGTGATGACTGATCTGTCATTGTGACACCTAATTAAGACTAAAACTCACCAAATTGTAAACTGAAAAGTCACGAAGTTCTTGGGGTGTTGGGTGAAGTTCCAATTCTACTTCATCATCTTCGCTGGACTTACAATCAACCTCAATAAGCAGTCTCCCTCTTGGGAAACACTCTTTAAATATGTCCAACTGAATCCTCTTCAACCAGCATTTACTTAGTAATGTATCTGAATGAAGGCCACTAGAGTATAAAAAAAAATTATATGAATATGAGGTTTGTCTATTCGTGTGTTTTCAGGATTTTACCAAGTCTTGACTTAATGCAACTGTCTCCCAAGACAAGCTTTGATTCAAGTATTTTATTTCGGAATTCACTATAAGTATTTGGCATTTTAATTCCTTGTCATCTGTTTTGAAACAATCAGGGTTGCTGTATCCTTTCGAACAATTATATAAATAAATTGAATAAGGAGGAATTTCCAGAAAACGGATAATCACATTGTCATAACTGCTTAAAAAGTTTTGTATATCTTGGAAGTTGGTGTTAATTTCATGAACAACAGAATTGTCTCTCACTTTCAGTTCCAAAACATTACAATTCTTTCTGGTAAAATCACAAGTACCTACCCATACACAAACAACAGCATTTTGAAAATTGTTAAAATTTTTACAGTTCACCGGTGTCACTAGCGAAACTCTGCGCATGTATTATTATATCAGTAATCGTCTGCCCCACAATATCTCTAATCTTGAAAAGGTATTGAAAAGGTTCCAACATTACCAACTAAAATTAAAGCCCAGAAATGTCTCTTGTTCCCAAAACATATTGAATTTCTCGGTCGCCATATTTCCCCACAAGGGATGGAGATAGGCAGTGATGCATCTTTGTTAGTACAACATTGGCCACGGCCACAGACTACACGTGATGTTGAACGATTCCGTGGGTTACCAAACTACCATAGGGCCTTCATCAACAATTATGCCCATCTGGCTACCCCTTTGTACCGACGTACTGGTAAAAATATTTTTGGATGGGAGGAGGAATAAGAAAGAGCTTTTCAGGATATCAAAAATGCCTTAGCCTCCCCACCCCTTTTGGTTTTTCCCAACAGTGATGATCCTTTCATTTTAGACACCGATGCCTCTGGTCATGCCATAGGCGCAAACCGTCAGAGAGGGCAGGAAAAAGTGATGGCTGATGAAAGTTTCATATTAAGTCCTGAACAAAGAAAATATTGTACGGCACGTAAGGAACTTATAGCCGTGAAACGTTTTAGGCGGCAATTCCGTCATCTGCTACTGGGTAGGCATTTCACAGTTCGCCACACCCTGCTCCCAGAGGCTCTCTCCCTTCTGGTGTGTCATTTAATAGGGCGAAAGCTCAGAGTAAAGCTCCCAGATGTGCTGTCCCAGAATGTCAACTGCCCAGACAGCCTTTACATCGTCATTGTGAGGGTGCCCACCTGCCCCAATCTTTTAAAGGACCAGAAGGATATGACCCCAGTTATTTCCCTATGAATCAAATGAAAGCTCTGACTCAATTGGTCAAAGCACATGGTACCAATCGCGATGGATTGGTCCATTTAGTGAACCAGAATGCCGATATCCCAGCCATCTGTGTCCCATCCTCTGCAGCAATCACCTCGATGATTGTGCTGTGTCAGCATCAGAAGTGGCCAATTCCTCAGGAGTTTAACATATCTCCCCTCAACTCCCTTGCAGGGCTTATCCATTGAAGGGCTATAATGTATTTGCTGGCCACCCTGGCACCACATAACTTGATTTTGGTGTTTCTAGTACCTCTTGCCCACCACCAACTACCTCTTCTCCTGTTCCATTTACTTATTCTGTCCAATATACAGTAACACGGTCCTCAACACCTGAACTTATACCAAATAAGAAAATATCTGTTAAAAAGCAGGTTACTTTCTCTGACCTTCCCTCTCCTACAGTAGCCCCTACTTCATTGCTGAAAGCAAACAATACCATCTCTTCTCTCCCCTGGATGTACGTATGTCTCCCACAGTGGCAATGCGTAGTCCTCTGGAATTCCTGTTCCCATTTTCGTTGCCAACACATAGACTCATTTATCTCTTCCCCCACCATTCGGCACCAATCCACGCATTGGATGCCCACTTCCATGTGGATCGTTTCCGAAACATTACCCATTCTAACGTCTCAGCCACAGAACTTCTAAACTTGGTCCCTTCCCAATCCCCAGAGACCACAGGCACAGGGGTAGATGGTGTTTCAGTATACTGTGACCCTGCAAATATTCCCTCTGTGACATACCCCAACCCATATATCGGTACTGCCGGGTTCCACCTAAAACACTTGAGTGATATCTCAGCAGAACTGATCAGAAAATCCATCCACGTTATTTTAGCGGCCATGCTGATGTAATGACTGACTGGAGCCAACGGTTCAGTCACTGCTATTTCAGCGTGGGGGGGGGGGGGGGGGGGGCAGGTTATGGCATTTACAACTCGCCAACCCCAGTGGCTCAAGACGATTCCCACCAACTGTCTTCTTCTGGAGACAGATGCACCATATTTTGGCCACCAGCTGAACGTCCGCCACTCCACACTTGCATATGTAGGGGATGTGGCTGCTCGAGTTAGTGTCATGATTGGTGTCCCCCTTCCCATCCTTTGGGCACAGCAACTGACAACCTGCAGCTGCTCTACTAGCTGCCCCAGCCATAAACCTTGTAAACTACAGTACCCCTCAAAGGGAAAAATGTCTTCCTTTTTTTCATTATTGTCCCCATATTTGCATTGTTTTCTTCAGGATGGGTCACCAGTCAGTGGAAATTGACGGGTGGATTTAAAAAAATTGGTGGAAATGTGGTGAAGTCATTCTCATTACCCCGTCCTCCTGTTTGGAACTGCCCAACCAATTAGGTCAAGCTATAAGACGAACTTTTTCAGCAGTGCCCTATATGAAATACTTCAACCAGATGAACCAGGGCAGATGAATTACATTGATGTAATATTTACTACCTATACAACAATGAGGTTTTCTGTTTCATTGAATATTTTAATTTATAAATTGATGTTTTTGCCTCCAGACAGATTGCAAAAACTCATGTCAATTTTCTTTTAGCTCATGGCCTACAGTACTTTTCACATGTAGGCCACTATTCAGACAGGATTCAAACCTTAAATATTCATGGGGGGAATGTTGTATAGTTGTATAATTGGGATTAATTATCCCCGCATTTTCAAAAATGCGGGGATATAGTCTTGATCTCCATCTGTACGTCCGTCTGTATGACACACCTTCAAAAGCTCCTAGGGTATTCAATTCGAAACGTTTCAACCATGTTGAGGTGTTCAGGTAGCAACTCTAGATGTGCATTAAAGTTTCGGAATTTTGATTTTGCCCCAAGTGGTTCCGGTGGAACCACTTTTATTGTTAGATTAGAAAATCAGTTTTCATAGAAAGGCTCCCAAGGTATTTAATTCGATATGTTCAAACTATGCTAAGGTGTTCAGGTAACATCTCTAGATGTGCATGAAGGTTTCAGGATTTTGATATGACACCAGGTGGTTCCAGTGGAACCACTTTTATCATTACAAAATCAGTTTTAATCAAAAGGCTCCTAGGATATTTAATTCGAAACGTTCAAACTATGCTAAGGTGTTCAGGTAACATCTGTAGATGTGCAAGAAGGTTCGGAATTTTGATTTGGCCCCAGGTGGTTCCAGTGGAACCACTTTTATCGTTAGAAATTAAGTTTTCGTTGAGGTTATTTAATTTGAAACGTTTAAACTATGCTAATGTGCTCAGGTAACATCTCTAGATGTGCATGAAGGTTTCGGAATTTTGATTTGGCCCCAGGTGGTTCCAGTGGAAACACTTTTATCGTTAGATAATCAGTTTTCATCGAAAGGCCCCTAGGGTGTTTAATTCAAAACGTTTAAACTATGCAAATGTGTTCAGGTAACATCTCCAGATGTGCATGAAGGTTTCGGAATTTTGATTTGGCCCCAGGTGGTTCCAGTGGAACCACTTTTATTGTTGGAAAATCAGGTTTCATCCAACGTCTCCTAGGATATTCAATTCGAAACGTTTAAACTATGCAAATGTATTTAGGTAACATCTCTAAATGTGCATGAAGGTTTCGGAATTTTGATTTGGCCCCAGGTGGTTCCAGTGGAACCACTTTTATCGTTAGAAAATCAGTTTTCATCGAAAAGCCCCCAGGGTGTTTAATTCGAAACGTTCAAACTACGCAAATGTGTTCAGGTAACATCTCTAGATGTGCATGAAGGTTTCGGAATTTTGATTTGGCCCCAGGTGGTTCCAGTGGAACCACTTTTATCATTAGAAAACCAGAGGTTTCATCTAAAGGTTCCTAGGGTATTTAATTCGAATCGTTTAAACTATGCTATGGTGTTCATGTAACATCTATAGATGTGCATGAATGTTTCGGAATTTTGATTTGGCCCCAGGTGGTTCCAGTGGAACCACTTTTCTCATTAGGAAATCAGTTTTCTTCGAAAAGCTCCGAGGGTATTTAATTCGAAATGTTTAAACTATGCTAATGTATTCAGGTAGCATCTCCAGATGTGCATAAAGGTTTTGGAATTTTGATTTAGCCCCAGGTGGTTACAATGGAACCACTTTTATCGTTAGAACATCAGTTTTCTTCGAAAGGCGCCTAGGGTTTTTAATTCGAAACATTTAAACTATGCTAAGGTGTTCATGTAACATCTATAGATGTGCATAAAGGTTTCGGAATTTTGATTTGGCCCCGGATGGTTCCAGTGGAACCACTGTTATCGTTAGAAAATACGTTTTCGTTGAGGTTATTTAATTCGAAACGTTTAAACTATGCTAATGTGTTCAGGTAACATCTCTAGATGTGCATGAAGGTTTCGGAATTTTGACTTGGCCCCAGGTGGTTCCAGTGGAACCACTTTTATCATTAGAAAATCAGTTTTCATCAAAAGGCCCCTAGGGTGTTTAATTCGAAACGTTTAAACTATGCAAATGTGTTCAGGTAACATCTCTAGATGTGCATGAAGGTTTCGGAATTTTGATTTGTCCCCAGGTGGTTCCAGTGGAACCACTTTTATCGTTGGAAAATCAGTTTTCATCCAAAGTCTCCTAGGGAATTCAATTCGAAACGTTTAACCTATGCTAATGTGTTCAGCTAACATCTCTAGGTGAGCATGAAGGTTTCGGAATTTTGATTTGGCCCCAGGTGGTTCCGATGAATCCATTTTCATCGTTGGAAAATCAGTTTTCATCGAAAGGCTCCTAGGGTATTTAATTTGAAATGTTTAAACTAAGCTAATGCGTTCAGGTAGCATGTTAGGACGTGCATGACGGTTTCGGAATTTTGATTTGGCTCCAGGTGGTTCTAGTGGAACCACTTTTATCGTTAGAAAATCAGTTTTCATCGCAAGGCTCTTAGGGTATTTAATTCGAAACGTTTAAACTATGCTAGTGTGTTTCAGCGGAAATGCGAGGATACACCATTGTGTGCTTTGCACACAAATAACTCGATCCAGTTAATTTAGTGAAGATCAGTTGCCAAGGTCCAGCCAGTGAACAATGTTCACAGTAATGCTCGGTTGGTTTCTAAGTGTGATTGAGATTTTAGTTTGGGAGCAATTTGAGTATGACTGTGAATGTTAAACCGTTCGGACGTCTATTTCGACTGTGTGTCAACCACTGTTTATCAATACTGCTGTGTGCTGTACTCCATTTGTTATACAGCTGTGTGCGGTATGTTATCTATAATACTGCTGTGTGCGGTATTCCGTCTTTTATACAACCGTATGCGGTATGATATCTATAATACTCCTGTGTATATAACACAACGCGGACGTATGGGATTTTGAAAGATCTTTTTAACATGGGATTGAGAGGGCGTATGCCTATTTTTAATGATTTTTTTTAAAGGACCGCCAAATGTAAGGTTCATGTTGGATCATCGTTATCCGATCCGCACGAACAGGAATTGGGGGTTCCTCGGGGTAGTATTTTATCTGATACCCTTTTTTCGGTGCAAATTACTAGCATCATCGAAGCAATTGAGAATAGGGTAGATTCTTCATTGTATGTAGATGATTTTTCAATCTGCTATAGCAGCAAAAACATGAATGCTATAGAGCGGAAACTTTACCAATGTTTAAATAGAATTCAAATATGGGCTAACGAAAATGGTTTTAAGTTCTCAAAGACTAAAACAAATTGTGTCCATTTTTGAAAGCTTCGGAAACATTACCTCGATGCGCAGGTAAAAATCGACGTAAATCCTATTAAAGTTGTAAAGGAAATGAAATTCGTAGGTTTGTAATTTGACAACAAACTGAATTTCACTTCTCACATAAAATAACTAAAAGTTAAATGTAAGAGAGCTCTGAATCTCCTGAAGGTTGTTGGTAGCACTGATTGGGGCGCTGAACAGAAAACATTACTCCATCTGTATAGATCACTTGTTCGATCAAAATTAGATTAAGGTTGTATCCTTTACAGTTCTGCAAGGAAGTCATATCTCAAACCACTTGATGCAGGTCATAATAGTGGTATTAGAATTAGTCTAGGGGCATTTCGAACATCACAAATTCACTCGATGCTTGTTGAAGCAGGGGAACCTTCTCTTGAGAATTAAACTGTCTCTTCAGTACGTAACTAAACTTTTGGTCAATCCATCAAATCATGCTTATTACTGTATTTCAAACCCTCAAAATGTTGAAATTTTTAACCGACACCAAAAACATATTCCTCCATTGGGAATTAGAATTAAACCCCACAGGGAGTCTGCCAAAATTGACTCGGATTCTATAAAAGAAACCCGTATATCGCATACTCCTACGTGGCATCTTAAAAACCAACAGTTATTTTGGATCTTGCTTCTACCAAAAATTCTGATACAAATTCTTTGCAGTTTGAACAAAAATATGCCTAAATAAAATCCAAGTATAGTACATATACAAGGATCTATACAGATGGATCTAAAGATGGCGGCAGAGTATCATCAGCTGCTGTTACTGGTGATCATATCACCACAATCAGAAAACCGAATCAGAGTTCTGTTTTCACAGCTGAAGTTAAAGCCTTACAGCTCGCGCTTGAACACATCGAGAATGTGCAAGAAAAGAAGTCGATTATTTTTTCCAACTCCCTTTCCTCTTTACTTGATTTACTCGCTTTACTCAACCCTAAGTTGAAGAACCCTCTCATTTTGGAACTTCTTGAGAAGTTAACAACTCTCATGTCTGACCAGTTTGATATCGTGTTTTGCTGGTTACCCGGACATGTCGGTATCGCTGGTAACACCAGAGCAGACAGTGCAGCAAAACAGGCTTTAACCAAGCCTCTCACTGATTTTAACATTCCTTTCAGTGACTTCAAACCATATATCAGTAATTACATCAAATCTGCATGGCAGGCGGATTGGGATGGAGCGACAAATAACAAGCTCCATCACTTCAGACCAACTATTTCTGATCATACACTTCTAGTAACCTTTGTAGAGAGGATCTTGCAGTTCTGACGCGGTGTCATATTGGTCACACACGACTTACACATTCCTTTTTGTCAGAGGGTAATATGTGACCATAATGTGTTCCATGCCAGCAGGTGTTGTCCGTGGGGCACATTCTTTCACAGTGTACTGATTTTAATCATGCTAGAGGGCAGTATTTTACTAATGACAGAACATGATGCTGCAGCAATTCCTTGAGGAGCTGAAGTATGCACCTCCCCTCTCGGTGACTGCACACCCATACTTTGATTCTCTAGTGAATACAAATCACTTCCTGAATATTCTGCCATATCCACCTGGTAGATCTCCAAACTTGTGACAGGATGGGACCAAGGAGTCTCCCAAGGATACCCCAAGTGTACAATTTCCTGTTAACTACAACCAGAATTGTAGGATTAGGAGTTTTCCGATGGTCAGGTAGAAATGAAAAAAAAATAAAATAAGGAATGAATTTTAACATGTTTTAATGATGGTATAACGAAATGACAAACAAGACATAAATATAAACAAACAAAAAAACAATGTGGAATTTCACAGTATGATATTCAAAATCACAGACAACATAATTTTCGTTAGCATTGCCAAAAGTGTAACTTAGGCTGTAACAACTGCCTGTATTTCTTGGGGCGGTTTGGACTGGGCCCGTTTTAACGGGGTGAGAAAATACCCATTCTCCAGGAGTTTAACATTAGTACAAAAAATAAGTAAATAACAAAAAATAAATTTTAAAATTCATTTGTTCCCTGCAGTGAGCGCCTCCGCCGAGGAGAATCACGCTTATAACGTTTTCCTCACCAACAGACATGCTCCATGCAACGGAATGCTTCCTATAGGAAACTCCTGAAGTTTAGTTAAGAGGAGTGACACCCAGTACCAACCTTTATGGTTAGCTTTCACTGCAGCACATCAAGATCAATGATTAACGCTATTGTGAAGTGGGGCGCCTTCAAGAAGTGAAGGCAGTCTTTTCTACCTCCGAAGGGACAAGACTACCGAAATCTAATTGATTCCTGGTTTTGAGAATGACCAACTAGAGGGCTAGGATTAGAATAACAAAAGTAGCCAATGAGATACATTGGCTTACGCCGGAATTTAGAATAACACTAACAGGAAGTGGGGAAAACCAAAATAAACAACTCGATAGGAACTTTCGGAAGTTAAATAACACAGTGAAAATAGCTAACTGTTACACCCCAAGAGACAACCTCAAAACGAGCTGATCCAGCCGGAAATGGAATTTCTTTGTCATTGAAGGCCACAGTCGGGTTGGAAGAGAACCACTGTGCATGGCAGATTACACTCGCCTGAAGACGGTTTACAGTTCACTCGGCTCAAAACCTTATCCACCCACACACTCGGTCCAAGTAAGAGGCCATTCGCCCACAAAGTAAGAGTCCACTCGGCCCAATGTAAGTAAGAGTCTGCTGTTTCAAACTACTTAGACCTTATGTCCACCATTCTGGCATTTATGCATGTGGGTTATATGAGCAAATAAAATGGAAGCGATGCGTTCTGAGCTGAACAATTACCTGGCGACTCCAGCCTTCAACATCATGCTTAGTGTGCACATATTGCAATGCACACACTCTAGGCTTCTGATGCCTACAACTGAGGTCCATCTACCCGAGTGCGTTCGATGTATCTGCATAGATTCCCAAGTTCTGCTGTGTTTCTGGGTTTGCAGAACCATTTAAGGTGCTTTATAAGTGAGACGAAAACCAATTTACTTCGCAATTCACAAGGCTGAAGGGTATCGGGATGTCTGCTCCGAATAGAGTCGGCTACACATACAGTACATGGAGAGTGGATTGTAACTAAATCACCCGCAGAGTGGGGTTGTCACACAAGCTGTAACTTTCAAATTGTGTACACATCGACAAAAAACACAAGCAATGTTTCAGCCAATGGACCTCCGGGTTTAACCCGGAGGTCCATTGGCTGAAACTTTGCTTGTGCTGGTTATGCTTTGCAGCAAATTTGCAATTATAGCTTGGGTGGAATCTCCATTCTGCGGGTGATTTAGTGATAATACACTCTCCACGTACTCTATTATTATCTCCTTGTATCATTCAACTCCACGACTGTCCCAGTTGCCAGCAGTTCTGTAACCCAGGCCATACTGGGAATAGAAACACTAGACAATGTGAAAAAATATTCAACGAGCTATGCCGACAATCCACCACCAACTAAACAAGGTAGAATGCTACAGGGTACCTCCACACCAGCCACGGCATCCTTCAACCGGTCCATCTCATATTCTCATCCTGCAGCAGGCTATCAGTATAGTGTACCAAATCTTCCAGACATTGATTACAACGACCAACCAACAACATACAAAATCATCGACGGAGATCCTTTGCACTTCTCGTCGACAGCCGAGGTTATTCATGAACCAGGATACCCGGTCGTCCTTTATGGCAAAGTTCTGTCAGAGAAAAGAACAGCGTTTGCCCAGCAACCGTCAACCAGAGGTACGACGACTTCATCCCAGGTTCTCGGCCCCACAATCATCTGCCTAAGCCAGGGCAACAGCCAGAGAAAATATCTTCAGATCAGCTACAGGCATCGTCGGGATGTAATGTTTGAAAACGTCGACCTTGATTTGCCATCCAACAATCGACCCAAAGCAGCCAGTCTTGCCCGGAGCGCCAATTACAGGTGTAAGAAGGACCGCCCACCAGAGCCTAATAAAGACAACGCAAATTTCAACGCGACGACTGACTTCATCCCCGGCGACTTCATGACCTGCGACATTAAGATTGGCAGGACCCGCCACATCATATTAACCACCAATGACCAGCTTCGTCTCCTATCGACAGCTTTAAAGTTGCCCGCTGACTTTTCGTCTAGCTGTCCAGTATCCACGGCGTTATCGGTAACGGCGATGATATGAAAACCAAGCAGATTCCTCTCCTCTGTGAACTGACGTCACAAAGCAGGACCAGGGACTACCGCACTGCGTTCCAACACATCCGGGAATTCGTCCCATCAGCGACATTCCACACGCTGTTCTTGGGCTGGTTATCTGAAAAAGAGCAACAACCGTCTTCCCGGACATCGGCATGCACGACTGCAATTTTCATGGGGGCCAGTCCGCCTGGCGAAAGATTCAGGGCTCGCTTTTTAAAATGAAAGTGAAAGAATTACTAACAGAGTCTGCAAGATAATCACTCTGTCTATCATCTGTCCCTTCGGAATAAACATTGTTATTGTATTGTTATTGTATTGTTGCATGATGTATTTCGTTCGTCATTATTATTGCTATTTCATTTTAACCCTTTACCTAACATGAAAAGCAGACGACACTTGCAAAAACATTTTTGAATAACTATCTTTTTCATTTTTTTCTGAAAAACATAGGTTATGACCCATCATTGGAACGAGCTCGTTCCAACGAGGGTTTATAACCTATGTTTTTGAGACAAAAAATGAAAACATAATGAAAATTAATTGGCGATTTTTGAGAATAGCGCTGCTCGGTTTGGGCCGTTACATTGGGTAAAGGGTTAAAATAAAAGTCAGTAAATATATAACTGAGTTTGTCATTAATAAAAGTTGGCCATACTTCGTGCTGGGTGGAGTGGGAGGGGACTAGTTCGTTTGGGGGCTGACTTCGTGTGAGGCCTACTTCTCGTGGGATGGGGCATAATTCGCTGGACCCGACTTCAACTGGGCCGACTTATTGTGGGGCCGACTTTGTCGGGTTCGAATTCGTACCGGGCTGACTTCTGTATTCGTCTGAAATTCCATAGATTTAAAATAAAAATACACAAATTATAGAACAAAATACGACCCGCGTTGTGTCCTTGGGCAAGGCACTTTATCCCGGTTGCCTATATGGGGTGCACGATGACGCCGTGTACTAAAGCGTACTGCATGTCGATAGTGCACATGTCTTCAACCGCTGTAACCTTGAACGGAGCTTGAACAGAGTTAGAATGTTGAGGAGCTGACAGTTGCTCACCGATGCTCGGTGGTACTCTCCAGGTACTCCGGATTCCTCCACCCGTAAAACTGTCACGGTCACGATTAGCCATTGTACATAAGTATGTGACCTTAAACATCAATAAAAAAATGAATAAATAGAACAAAATGAAGGTTGTGGGTTAAAGAACACGAAAAATATATACGTTCAATGCACATCGATCGTTGAAAGCAGGTATAAACGGGTCTACGCTCAACTTACAAATACAGTTCAACAAATGCATCAAAAATGCAAATAGCCAGAAGGCGCTAGCAGGTTTATTGTGTTCTACACAGTGTATAATACTGTCACAAAAAGTTGTACTTGAAACAGACTTTCTCCCCAGTAACAGTGACATAGCCGTCCAGGAAAAACCCAGTGGGAAACCTGTGTTCCGAAGCCCATGTTAGTGCCACCTTCAGGGTAAACGTCGGAACCTCGCCTGGACATAAAGCACTCTAATATATTACTGTATATCCTCATTAAATATTCGTAAGTTAATAAAATATTCTGATTGCCATTTATTTTTAAAATGGCTTTTAGAAACTTTGTCTTGACACCTGCAGCGAGTCCGGCTGAAGTGACTCAACCTGCAGTGAATTTTATTCACCACAGGAGAAAACTGAACTGCTATTGGTCAGTTTCAATAACTAACCTCTGAACCGCCCCAACTTAATTGTATCATATCATACCGCTCAGACAAAAGTTTTGTGCTTTACTACCGAAACGCACAAAACTAATAGTCTACGCTCAACTTACAAATACAATTCAACAAAGGCATTATAAATGCAAATAGCCAGAAGGCGATAAATAAATGTTCAAAAGCACAGCAGTAGGGATTTACTAACTTCTCATATAATTTTAACAGAAGATTATATACAGGAAAACAACGATGACATCGAAGACCCTCACAAGTTGGGCTGCTGTGTAACTTTTAAGGGCCTAAATAAGTAATGAAATTTTGTTTATTTTGAAAATTCTCACCTCTGATATTCCTTCAATTCAAATTAAATATACACAAAATGTACATCAAAATGAAGGTTGGGATGTATAGAATACGAATCACATATGTAATCAACTCATAGAGTCGACTGCAGGCACCACTGGTTCCTGGAAGTCTGCTGCCGTATTCGCACCAGAACTGATAATTTAATAATAGTTCGCGAAAACAACTTGGGCCAAATGTGCTTTACATATCCAAGAACAAAGCTAGGGGATAAAAATTCTTCAAAATACGGCGACAGAGCTGCATTGCATTAAAATTCCAAAGCTTTGCTTTTGTTTACGTATGAGTATACTTTCGATTTCCTGTCGACGTCATCGGACAGAAAAAGCATGTCCAAACAACGTCGTCTAAAATCAAATAATGAAAAAGATCGCCTTCACACAGTATACTGTTATTAGATAGAGATTGCACAGTTGCCATATTCAATGCTAGGTATCATGATACCTGTTGAAATTTCTTAGAATTACGATTTTGTTTTTCGGTGGAAATTCGTGGTAACGAGTGATTTGCGCATGTCTGTCGAGCGTGGAAACCATCTTCAATAAAAAATGCAGACAGTGTTGTCCTTTTCCAAAATGCCGTTTTATCGCTGTATGCGAAAGTGTTTTGGGTGCCTAGCTTTGTTCTTGGATATATGAAGCACATTTGGCCACAAGTTCTTCTGATGAAATATTATTTTATTATCAGTTCTGGTGCGGATACGGTAGCAGACTTCCAGGAACCAGTCGTGCCTACAGTCGACTCTATGAGTTGATTACATATTTGTTTCGTGTTCCATACATCCCAACCTTCATTTTGATGTATAATTTGTGTATATTTAATCTGAATTTAAGGAATATGAGAGGTGAGAATTTCAAAATAAACAAAATTCCATTACTTATATAGGCCCTTAAACGAGATTCTAAAGAATCTTCAACATAACCGTCTTTTGCCTTTTCACTGCGCCAGCGGCCATGCCTTTTCCAACGGCGTTCATTAACACCAGAATTTGCTGCTGCCGTGGCACCCTCAGCTCTCAACGAATGAAGGCCCAAGTTGACACCACCTACAATTTCCATTAAACGCTGTAAAATACATTTTCTGGACTGGGAGTAACTGAGAGGCTTGTTTTTGTAAATGAATTTACAAATACTTTTAGATCGAAAAATGGGTCTGAACAAATAAACATCTAAACCTACTTTTAAATCTGCAAGCGACATATATTTCCGCAAAATCGTGTATGGGTATGCTGAAGTGTGACCTCTAGAAATAACTATCTCGCTACCTGACCTATACTGGTCAGTTTTACTCTTGGGAATGATAATTGCTATGTGATTTGAACGAAAAGAAATATCTGAGCACTTTAAAGATCTCAACTCAGAGAACCGCAGAAACCCTGAAAAAGCAATGACTATCATTGTCAAATCTCTAAATATAGCCAAATCAGTGTAAGAAGCTTATTTGTCAACAATTTTACAATATCTGAAGCTAATGGCGCCCCTTTTCTATTGACTTTCTTCTGGGGAAGCCGCTTACAAGACTCCAACAGATTATCTACAAAACCGTTATCTGTCGGATCTGAATGTCCATGAAATTCATGCATCCAATACTCTACTGCCGACACAACATTAAATGAAGAACCGTTGTCCGAAAGATGAGAAGCAATTTGAATAGGACTAGCGGGCATATGAGCCCCCACCAAGTTCTGAAATAAACACTTTCCAGTTATTAAAATAATTAAAGTATTTATGCACAATAGACTCCGCCCGTGATCTGGTTAAATATTTTGCCATGTGCTTGGAAAGTCCATCTGTGAGTGAATACTGTAAAGTTCCACTTTTGTCTACCTGTTCCCGGATAACTTCATTTAGGTCTGTTCAAGAAATATATACATGCATTAAACTATTATCAGTTACCTGAATGAATAGCCCCAGTCGAAAACCTTAGAAATTTTTCTGAAAATATTCCATTATCACCCCGACCTGGTACCACAACTGTATTTTTTCCAAGATTTTTCAGTTTCATATTTTCATTGAGCTCTTTATTGACACTCATTAACAATGTCCAAAAACTTGCCGATGGCCAGATAGGAAAAACAAGAGTCCCTGATGCTTTTTCGTCTAATAACTTTTGTAAAGCTTTCAACAACAGCCTTGGAGGAGGAACAACTCAATTGTTCTCTCCCCGCCCAATCCTGCTTGAAAGCATCCAAACCAATCGAACCGGGACACCACCACCTTGAACTGAATCTTATTTGTTTGGGTGTTGTAATCAGTTGCAAATCTAACAATAGTATGCTTGCCCCAAATGGCCTCTAAAGAATTGAAAATATTCTCGCTAACTGACCAGTCGTTGGAATCACTACACCGACTAAGAAAATCCGCCTTTGTATTCAAGTCTCTAGAAATCCACTCTGGGACCAAAGATATAGAGGACTTTTACATGCTTGATCAATTTGTAAAGCAACTTTTTGTAAATGTTATTATATTATTCACAATACTCACCACAGCTTTATTGTCACTATACAATTTTACCTGTCCGCTATCTAACATTGTAATCATAGACTTACAAACCCTGTTAACACCTTCCAGCTTTCGCCAGGTGGAACTCATGTCACATTCTTCAGGTGATCATGTACCAACCACCTCAGAATCCTGTATGCCTTCCGCATACCCGGCGTATCCAAACAACGACGCATTTGTGTACACACTTCCAGTGTACAGCCCTGAACCCTTCAGGTCCTGTCCATTCACAAACTGTGCATTAGTTTTCCAAAACATCAACTCTGTTCTCGCCTCCTGCGAAACGGGTACCACAGAATCCCAGCATGCCCTGTATAGTAAACAACTATACATATACCTTGTGTGCAGTCGGACTGCGGAGCCTACTGCCCCCTACATCGATGAAGTTTGTCCAATGACTGAAGCTAATAAACGAGCTGTAACAAAATTATTCTGATTGTCCAACTTTTCTATCAAAGACACAACAGAATTCACCATTCTTTCTTTTCAACCTCTCCTCTGTAAATGCAACTCGTCCATACTGAAAGTCCCAGTCAAGCCCCAGCCATGTTGATTTCAAACATGACGTCCACTGACATTTTTCTTCGGCCACCATAAAGCCAAACTCTTTTAAATCTTTTTGAACAATTTCACTGGCATACAGCGCATTTGTATACCCGGCTGCCCCCGCCAAACCATCATCAAAATACATTATAACTTTTAAACCCTGCCCTCTCCAATATTTTATTAAAACCCGGGTTATATTCGTGAAAATATGTGCTGCTGTGGAAATCCCGAAAGCTAGAACATTAAACACAAAGAATTTAATCGATCCGTTATAATTCCAAGAAAATCCCAGATATTTTCTACTTGTGGGAGAGATTTCTATATGATGATATGCAGGGGTGAGATCAAAATTGAAAACAAAATCCCCAACATTAAACAAGTCTCCAGCAACTGCCCTGTCTTCTAGTTTAAATTTAAATTTTGAAAGACAAGGGTTAATGTGTCGACAATCCAGTACCAATTGCCTTTTCCCTGATTTACCTGATGAAACTGTCAGTGGATTTACTGTAAAGCAGATTTGTTATTTTTTGAAAGAATACTTTTGGGTAAATTCAGAAAAGTAAGGCGGTACCCTTCTTTTATCAGTTGCAAAATAAAATCAGAAGCCCCCGCCTTCTCCCAAACTTTTATTTTGGCCTTCATGTTTCCTACTGGCGAATTGAACTGTGTATCACTGTAGTCACTTACCACTACATCGTTAACCCCCTGCACACTGATCTCAAAATATCTAAATTTCAGACAGAAACAATTTCCCATAATGCAACTAGAAATTTAACCAATTCAATCTCGTTTGACAGAGCTCACTGAGCTCTGTCAAATGAGATTGAATTGGTTAAATTTCTAGATGCATTATGGGAAAAACAGCTTCCTGAAATTTTGGTATTTTGACATCTGAGTGAAGGGGGTTAAACGTAACGGTATGCTTTGATTGCTGTGAACATTCTAATTTCTCACGAGAAACGAGATAATTCTCGTCGACTGCTAACGGATTTGAATCCGTTATATGTTCACGTGAATTACTAGTTTCACAATGCTCAACACGATCCTCGATCGTCTCACACAAAACGATGTTATCATTTGAAAACGAAATGCTATTCTGGTCATCACATGTATTTATAGTGTTCAAAACAGAACTATCTGACTTCAGGGCCTATATAAGTAATGAAATTTTGTTTATTTTGAAAATTCTCACCTCTGATATTCCTTCAATTCAAATTAAATATACACAAAATGTACATCAAAATGAAGGTTGGGATGTATAGAACACGAAACACGTGTGTAACCAACTCATAGAATTGACTGTAGGCACCTCTAGTTCCTGGAAGTCTGCTGCCATATTCGCACCAGAATTGATAATTTAATAATATTTCACGAAAACAACTTGTGGCCAAATGTGCTTTACATATCCAAGAACAAAGCTAGGGGATAAAAATTCTTCAAAACACGGCGACAGAGCTGCATGTGGGAAAATTCCAAAGCCTTTGCTTTTGTTTACGTATGAGTATACTTTCGATTTCCGGTCGACGTCATCGGACAGAGAAAGCATGTAAAAACAACGCCGTCTAAAATCAAATAATGAAAAAGATCGCCTTAATACTGCATACTGTTATTATATAGAGCTTGCACAGTTGCCACATTCAATGCAAGGTATCATGACACCTGTTGAAATTTCTTAGAATTACGATTTTGTTTTCCGATGGAAATTCGTGGTAACGAGTGATTTGCGCCTGTCTGTCGAGCATGGAAACCATCTTCAATAAACAATGCAGACAGTGTTGTCCTTTTCCAAAATGCACTCCTATCGCTGCACTCGAAAGTGTTTTGAATGCATAGCTTTGTTAATGAATATCTGAAGCACATTCGGCCACGAGTTGTTCTTGCGAAATATTATTTTATTATCAGTTCTGGTACGAATACGATAGCAGACTTCCAGGAACCAGTGATGCCTGGTGTCAACTCTATGAGTTGATTACACATGTGCTTCGTGTTCTATACATCCCGACCTTCATCTTGATGTATACTTTGTGTATATTTAATCTGAATTTAAGGAATATGAGAGGTGAGAATTTCATAATAAACAAAATTCCATTACTAATATAGCCCCTTAACTCTGTTTTTGTTCCGAAAAACATTTCTCATAATATCAGATATACTTATCTGTAATTTATCTTGATCAGCACATATGTTCTTCCTGTTGCATTCCGCCTTCCAGTGACCTGGTAAACCACATGCGAAGCAAAGCCCTGGCTTCCTCCCAAATGATTTTGTGGTGATTGTTGACGTCCCCTGTATTTGTGTAGCTGCAGAAGGAGTGGAGTAAGGAGTGAAACGATGATTCTTTTTGCTTTGTTGTTGCTTGAATTTCCTTTGAGCACAAGCCTCTGCTTTTAAAATTCTTTTCTCATCATCCGAGTCGTCCGTGAGTTGATGTGTTTGGTATTCCTCAACCACACGCCACCCAATTCTGAAGAGTCTGCCAATTTTATTAGCTTCTGACGTTGAAAAATTAAGTCTATACCTTCTTTAATTTTTTCGGAGGCCTTTCCGTCGTTTGACGGTCCATTGTCAATATGAAACTGAGCTTCCTGCATTTTTTCTAACACATTACTGTTGTGTTCATATTGTTCAGCATTACTTCTTTGCTAAAATTTCAGCTTTTTAGAAGAGGTTGCCTTTAGTTGATTCAATTGGATATCAGAAATTTCTTTTCGACTTTCATTGATGTCCTTTTGAAAATCCGTTAGACGCGAAGTCATTAAATTGTTTAAACTGTCCAAAAGAACTTTCTGAGAGTCTTGCACTGCTGTTTGGACTTTAGTCTCCAATATTTGCACAAGCGAGTCATTCATATTGAAAATAATATAGAAAAACAGAAGAAGAAATCCTGTATATATTAGAAACTTTGACTTGACACCTGCATCGAGTCCGGCTAAAGTGACTCAACCTGCAGTGAATCTTATTCACTACAGCAGAAAACTGAACTGCTATTGGTCAGTTTCAATGACTATAACATAGTTTAATGGCTGACGATGCATGAAAATTGGACATTTATCTCCTAAATGGCAACATGTTGATTCATTTTTGAATAATTTAATCATTTCCCCGCCTCTGCGTTTAATTGGTTGAAAGCATACAGAGTGAAAGTCGTCAAAATCGTATAAACCAAATCACGTAATGATTTGGAATGTCTACACTCTGGAAGCCCCGCCCACTCAATCCAATTGTCACCGTGAAGGCGTGACGGCAGACTGATAGATGGATAACAAGCTTGTAAACAAAGATGAATGATCGATTTTTCGTCGCCTCCAGTCATAGAAAATATAATGATAATTTCTCGGGAACAATTGAATTTAATAAAATATACTGAAGAGGGAGACAAATAAAAGATCATACATCTAAACATGATTTTGGGGGAACTTAAAAAATGTTTTTAATGATATTGTTACGTGACTTGCTAAATATCTGTCGTCTGCGATCGAAAATAAACAACAAACAATTTGACAATGATTGACGTGACCTGTTTGTGGCACACTTTCCTGAGTTTGACTGTTGTCTTTTGCGAAAATGAAAAGTTTTTCGTTCACGTACACATAGTTTTTATATTTTAATATTACAGCCGGATTAAATTATAAGAAATAACTGTTGTTTTCCTTCGGTTTATGCGATATAAACCGAAAATTTTCAGCACATGCTTAATCATAACTCGCTACGCGAGTTGTGAAGCTTGTGCTGAAAAGTTTCGGTTTATATCGCATAAACCGAAGGAAAACAACAGTTATTTCTTAAATAAGCAAATGTGCCACCCAGATGAGTGTATTTAAATAATATAATAAGGTTTTGATTATGTGCTGTTTCTAAGGGAAATGCCACTTTGGGAGCTTCTAAAAAATATATACATTGTCAGAACTGTTAACTGTAGGCCCCAACGAGGCCTGGGTGATTCTCCTAAAAGCATACAACTTGTTTTTCAAAAAAAAAAACCAAAACATTTTCAAGTTGCTTCCTTGGTAATATTATTTTTCTGCTACAAGGTCCGAGACGTGAACGGGCAGAAAATAGTAATAGTACATTGGGCAGAGCCCAGTCGCCTAAAGAAGTTATACAAATCTGACTTCCGTATACAGTACCAGACAAAGCTGACTTCCGTATACAGTGCCAGTGGTGTTACTACACGAGTGAGATACGCATTCGTCTATTTCCCTACATGTAGATTTCTGATGTGAAAGAGGACTTACCAATCCAGTTCTATTGTGTGCCAATCACAAAAGGCTCAGATTGCATCAAATACTGAACGGGAGCAAATTCGGTAAATAAATGAACTCCCTACATTCTAATTGCTTTGGAAATACCAAAGCCACAAAGGATATTATCTGCCTGTATGTGCTATTACTTTTTGGTCTGTCTGTGGACGGAAAGTCTTCAAAAACACGTGGCATTGGAACTTGTGAGTGGCGTTTTATCAGTGATAACACCACTGACCATAAAGTAACGCCATTGGCCTCCAGGTACCACCACTGACATTACTGATCATTTTTTAACCTTTTTGAATTAATTATAAAAATAATCATAGAAACAATTTAATTAATGAAGAACCGGGTGCAAATCGGTGTTCCATTAATTAAAATTTTGCTGCTGATGATTTTTGTGGTGAACGCATGCATAGACATCACTGCCCACCATTGGATTGCGACCAGTCCATGGCGGCAGTACTGTATGAGCAGATCGGACTGGCATTGTAGGACACACAGACAGACTTACAAGTGCTGTAATTGCCCAACTTAGTTTAATATTATCCCGAACAGGGAAGTAAATAATTTACTGTTGATCATATTACTCGTCCAATAGTCGCTCACAAGGTCGATTAGTGAGCAGGCGACATCATCTCTGTAATACTACTGCATCCAGTCCCGGGTATCCCGAGCCCAGGAATTCCTAGGACAAGGAATATGAATCTTACACAGCCTGCGTGTGGCTGTTCTGAAAAGCATATCATTTTATGAGTGCAAACTTTTATTCATTGATAAAATCCTGGTTCTTTCGGTCAGTGTAAAAATGCTCATTGTTTATGTCATCAGTGCAAGATGCATTCAAAAAGCTTTCTATTGTCAGGGTTTATACATAATCTGTTGATGTCTTGACAGCCGTCCAGTTATTATTGGAAAGGGATAGAACCCTCCTCCCTGATTTCACTGGCTCTTCGAAGACTCGAACAATTTCTTCTTGGCAATAAATATTTTTTTTTATCACACACATATTAATGTAAAACACAGGATTTCCACTGTTCTGCCTGTACTATAAAAATAAAATAAAGTTGTATCGCACATGTGGTGTTACAAAACACGTTCGATTCGTTTCCAAGGAACCCGTCTAAATAAATTACGTCATCGTTGGTCGAATGCACTGGAGCCGAGATCGCTTGGAAATTTCAAGCTCCGCATTTAAGTGTGTTGTTTACCGGGGATATTTCAACAATCAGATTCGAGTCAAAAATGTACAAAATAAAAATAACATTCTGACTGCTTGTTCCTTGATAAATACTTTCTTCAAATGGCCATGTAATGATGGAGTGTGCTGAACTTATTAGCTATTTAAAAACTTTTTGTTGTGTTATTCCCCGCAGTTTAGTCAATATTTGAAGTACGATCATCGTGACCGTGACACTGTTCGGTATGTATTCGTTTCAACCAATTGAATACCGTAAAAATTAAAAAGAGCAAATTAGGGTTGGTAATTAACGGTGATGTCTTCTTGGCAGTGAAGGAAAAGCAGCAATTATCAATTTAGAAGGTGTTTTTAGTTCAATTTTCGTGTAGACTGCTTGTTACATGGGAGGTGTGTGATAAATACAGAACCACACGTACGTTTGAATGGGTTAGTTTAAACAGTATTTATTTCCGTAGTATCTAGATACAAAAAGACAATAAAATAAAACTTGTATAGCTCACTTAACAATAGACACAGGAGGAAATGGATTCAGCAACAAGCTTCATGTTTATGCGGGGCTGTTTCCATGATAACAATTCATTAATTTTACATTAAGGCAGCTTTGGCGTTTAGACACAAGGGACCCAAGGCAGGCGTAGAACAAAACAAGTACATACACGCGCCCTCACATACACACGCCATTCACGTATGCATGCAAACAACCTGAGCCAGCACATGGGTCCCTATTTTATAACTGAGCAGTATTAAGTATGATACTATGGACGAAAACACTATTTGAGTGGTGGGAGAAACATGGGGGTATGAATAGGTAGACTGTATTGTTGGTAGTGACAGTAAACCTAATAAGGACACCTACATGCGAAACAGTGAAATGTGCAGAAATGGGCAGGCCAGCCAGGGATGGCCAGTTGGCTTTCATATTCCATGATAAATAAAGATGACTGGACTGGAGAAAGTTCTGGGGCATCAGGGAGCTCACATAACTTCGCTAACTCCTTGGTGGGGGAAGGGGGGGGGGGGAGACGGTTGACATTTTCAAAAACTGGTCGTATTTATATAGCGACTTAATGGAGTGCCCTGCACAGGATGAATTACATCTGAATTTGGAAACACTGACAAATTCAGTGTTTCAACCAACCCCAAAATAATGTCAAATATAGCACAGGAAGCAGCATTGATCGTACACGGGATAATTACTGTCCCCAAGCCACATAGGACATGTTTATATAATGTATACGTTTGCACGGTTCCCATTAGCCATTATCAGACTTAAACCTTTTTGTCAATAGGATAAAACTATGGACCGATTCAAAGACTCTTTTGTTAACTGTTGGGGTGAAAAATTCACTTCCATATAAGAGGGTGTCAACATTAATTTCGATACCTAGAGCGCCGATGGTTGCGCCTCGTACATTGCTGTGATGCGGACAAAACAGTAAAAAGTGTTCGGTTGTTTCACGTACGCCACATCTACAAAGGTATGTCTCGGATAGGTGATTTGTATACAAATGGTCATTCAAATTGCTACATCCTAGACGAAGTCTGCAGTGTAAGATCTGGGCTAAGCGTGATTTGTGGCAAGCGTAAAAGGTTGGTATAATACGTTTGTCCTTGTTGAGGAATGATTTAAAATTTGTAGGATTTGGGTTGTTTCTGACTTCGCTTGGGGTCTCTTCCAAAGGCTAGTTGTTGCGGGGAGGAAAGAGGTTCGGTGGCTGTGTGTGCGGCATCTAACATTGTTCAGGTTTGAGCTATTTCGAAGGTTGTAGTTTTGGGGTTCACCGACAGTTGGGGGGACCATCAGTGATATGTAGTGAGGTGTTAGTCTGTGGTACATTTTAAAGTATTGCATCAGTTTGTGTTTTTTTCAATATACAAGGACTGTTTACTCGCACTTTTGGTACCTCCAGTCACAATTCGCGCCGCCTCGATTTGGATTTTTTCAAGCCCGCTTGCTTCTTCAGCAGAACAGTTGTCCCAGACCACATCCGCATATTCTAATGCTGGTCGGACGAAAGAGAAATATATTTTTTCTAAGACTCTCCTGTCGAGTCTGAACTTTAAATTCCTAATCAGACCTATTCGTTTCCATCCTTGGGTAGTTATTTCATTTATATGAGATGCCCAACTACCACGTTCGTTAATAGTCAGGCCCAGATGTTTATGTCTAGCGACATTGTTTATATTTTGAGAGAACATGGTCAGAGGGGGGTGGGTTTGCTGTAAAATCTTACGCGATATCACCATTGATTCAGTTTTGTTGGGGTTGAAATTGACAAGCCATTGACGAGATCAGTCTTCAATTACTCTGATATCCTTGTTGATAATTTCAGCTGCCAAACAGGGGTCTTCAACAAAGAGATACAGGGTTGTATCATCGGCAAATAGTCTTATGTTACTATAAATATCATCAACTATGTCATTGATGTAGATTAAAAATAGAAGGGGGCCCAAAATAGAGCCTTGAGGAACGCCGGCAGTGACGTCCTTCCAAGATGACGCAGCTGAATTTAAACACACCCGCTGCTGTCTGTTTTCCAAGTAGCATTTGAACCAATCTAGTAGAGGACCAGTAATACCTATGCGTTCAAGTTTAAACCAAAGACCTTTGTGCCAGACTTTGTCAAATGCTTTGCTGACATCACAGAAGACTACGCGGATGTCTTTACCTTCGTCAAGAGCGGAATTAAATGCGTGATAAATTTCGGTTAACTGCAGAACGGTTGAGTGAGAAGGGAGAAATCCTGATTGGAGAGAAGTTAATAGGGAGTTACTTTGTAAAATGAAATAATCCTTTTGAAAATACACCGTTCAAATACTTTGCTTATGCAACTGAGCAGGGTTATTGGACGATAATTAGTTACTGACTGAGGATTCCCGGCCTTGTAGACTGGTGCAACATTATCTCTCTTCCACTCACTGGGAAAAAACGACTGATTGATCACCATATTGAAGGCAATTGTTAAAGGAGGTGCTAAACTAGTAGAGCGCATCTTTAATACTCTTGGGCTAATATTATCTGGACCACATGCTTTCGAAATGTTAAGAGAGTCAAGTGCTACTTTCACCTCATCAGGGGTAAGGGTGATCTGACTTATTGTTGGTCGGTCAGGACTCAACAAAGCTCTGGGAACAGGGTGATCTTTGTCGTCAACTGTTGAAATATTGCAAAAATAATCGTTTAAATTGTCTACTTTTTCTTTATCGGGTGAAATTACTTGATCATTTACAATGAAGTCAGGAATGGACGACCGATTTTTAAAAAGGATAAGTTTCAATGTTTTCCACCACTCAGATGGACTCGTTGATGGACAGTTTAAAACATGGTCAATTTTGTTGTTATAGTGTTGTTTCGATTTCCGTATTTCATTAATAACTTCATTTCGACGTTCAATTACGAAAAGCTCCTATCAATTCTTAATACGACGTTCAATCAAGCCTTCCCACCGACGATAAAGAAGACCCCGAAAAAATACGTCAAACGAGAACCATGGATGACTTACGGTCTTCTACAGTCCTCCCTAAACAAACATAAACTGCTCGAAAAAAAGCTGAGGGCCCCAAACAACGACAACATTACAAGATACAAAACCTACTGTCAAATTTTTAACCAACTCAGACGTAAACTTAAAAAAATTATTATAGTCAATTAATTTTAGAAAATAAGGGAAACATTAAGAAAACTTGGGAAATTCTCCACAAAGCAATAAATAAGTCAACCCTTCCGCCTCCCCTACCATCATCGTTTATTGATGATAATATAGAGTTCACTGACCCTATCTAAATTGCTGAGAAATTTAACAACTACTTTTTTAACATTGGAAATCGAATTACCAAACATGACAAGCTCCACGCATCGATTCTCAGATTACCTCAATGACAGCGTCCCGGATCATTTTTCATATCACCCACAAGCCCTGAAGAAGTAGTATCTTCTGCAAAAAGTCTCCCAACAAAAACTTCTGCTGGTAATGACAACATTTCTCCGAAACTACTAAAAAACATTATACAAGAAATTACTGTTCCTTTAACCCATGTTATTAATACCTCATTCTCAACTGGAATTGTACCATCAAAAATGAAAACTGCAAAAGTAATACCAATTTTTAAATCCGGAGATAAACAGTCATTCGACAATTATCGTCCAATAAGTATTCTTCCCTCATTTTCTAAAATCTTAGAGAAATTAATGCACAAAAGGTTAACAAACTTTTTAGATGCAAACAACATTATTTATAACTATCAGTTTGGCTTCAGAAAGGGACACTCAACATTTCATCCGATAATGCATCTTATCAACTACGCTTCCGTAATGAATAACAGTGCAACTAAAGATTGCACATTATCTATTTTTTTAGATTTTTCCAAAGCATTCGACACCATTGACTATGGAATCCTCGTTAGGATACTTGAACATTACGGAATTAGAGGTATAGCTAATTCTTGGTTTCAGAACTATCTCTCTGAGAGATCCCAATTTGTGCAATTCGCGAGTGAATCCTCGAATCAACTCAATATTACTACGGGTGTACCCCAGGGTTCTGTCCTCGGTCCTCTTTTGTTTGTGCTCTTTATCAACGACATTTGTGAGTCGACCGACATGAGTATTTTATCCTTTGCGGATGACACAACATCCTACGCATCTGGTAATGACCTCAACCTCCTAGCGGAGAGGGCAAACAATGAATTGTCAAAAATCAATGACTGGTGTCTAGCTAATAAGTTATCATTAAATGCTAATAAAACTAAGGCCCTACTTCTTCATCCCCAAAATGACAATTACAATTTCAACAATGTACAAACCCAAATTTCATTAAATAACTCAAGCTTAATAATAGCAGGTAATAATCGCCAACACAAATTCATAAAATTCCTAGGAATTGACATGGACGAGAACCTTAGATTTAATCATCATGTATCCGTAGTCTGTACGAAACTATCCAGGACGATTTATATCCTGAATAGAGTCAAGAATTTTTTGCCGCTCGAGACACTACGTATACTCTATTTCACTTTATTTCAAAGCCATTTAATTTACGGGATACAAATTTGGGGCAATCCATCAGCCACTAAACAAATTCTGAATCTTCAAAAGAAGGCTGTGCGTATCATAGCGAACAAAAAGTTCAACTCACACACCGATCCTCTTTTCAAACGTTTGAAAATCCTGAAATTTAATGATCTGTACAAGCTGCATTCACTTCTATTCATGTACGACTGGTCTATAAACAACCTCCCTGTCAGTTTTGATAATACATTCCAAGTGTACTCTAACCCATCTGGTATGAATACTAGGCAATGTGGAAACCTAATCACACACAAACCTCGCACTCAGTTCTCAGCCGCTATTCCATATTTTTATTTTCCCAAACTGTGGAATGACTTAGTCACAACGATAAAAACCCTCACCCGAAAGGCATTTAACAAAACTTTATTCAATGAATTTTTAAACGCATACGAAGTCAATGTTAGGTGTTCCAACCCAAGATGCCCTGACTGCTTCGCCTAGTTGGAACTCTCGGGGTCGTTATTACCTTCATCTCTTCTCTTCCCACAAGCAGATGAAAAGGTTGTCCCGCGGTATTCCGATTTTTACACCACCCCATTAGCCTGCGATAATTGTACTGGCCTACTAAGGTATGCGTATAAAAATTGTTTTGTTTTTTTTTTATTCGGAAATACTGTTGATTCGATTAGGATTCGGAAACACAATTGATTGACGGGTTAAAACAACCCGAGACAGAACTCTTGGGAATTTGATCCATGATGTGGAAACAATACTCAATTCTAATGTAAAGGATGTTAATATAACATAACAACTACCTGCTGTCTGGATCGACTACATTTAACTAGAATTTAACACCTGCCATTTGCCATTCTATCTTATTTTATTTATTATTTTGACTGTCTAGGGAATGACAGGAACACAGTCGCAAGGCTATGTCATTCCTCGCAGTATACATTTATACATCATTCAATAATTTTGTAACTTTACTCTCTCTCTCGTTTGTATTGTATGCTGTGAAATAAAGATTGAATTGAATTGAATTGAATTTCGTTTTTTCCTATATTTTTCTCATGATTGTGGAGAATTTTTTTATTTTAGCTTTGCGGTGGAGACGTTTTCTTTGGCGGATAAGACGCCTGAGGTTATTATGGAACCATTTTGGTTCTAGGGGTCTTTCAGTAATCATTTTGTTGGGTATAAATTTTGAGGCTTTACTTATTATTATGCTAGAGAGTTCCTGTGCAACGGACGTAATGCAGAGGCCCGCGAGCAGGTCTTGCCAAATTATATTGTCGTAGTCTCTGTTCAGTTCAGAGAAGTTAGCTTTATCGTAATACCAGACTCGGCGCTTAGGTGATTTTGTATGTTTCTTTCTGAAGTCTATGGTGGAAATAACAGGGCAGTGGTACCTGACAAAATTTCCAAGGAAGGGGTCACCTACAACAGTGGATAGAATTCGAAGGTCACTGTTTACGAGGAACAGATCTATGAGTGATGACGAGTTCTCAGTATAATAGGTTGGCTCAACGATCAGCTGTTTCAAATTGAACTAGGCAGTAAGTCGGCGCATCGGGCCAGACGGGCCGTTCTCCTGGTTGCCGTTAAAGTCTCCAGTTAAAAGAAGGTTATTGATTCCTGTGTCGAGTGCTCTATCTATGGATGTTTCAATCAAGTCCCATAAGTCTGTGCTAGAATTAGGCGGTCGATACAGGACACCAATGAGAATCGATCCATTGGTAGTATATATTTGGGCCCACAAACACTCAAGATACGGAATGTCCAAGTCTGGGCGGGGCTTAAATGGGACACCGTTCTTAATATACATTATCACTCCACTGCCTCTGAAGCCACGATCTTTTCGTAATGGGGCTGGGAAATTGGGGAGTAGGATATCTTCGTTATTTACATCTGGATCGAGCCACGATTCCGTGAACGTACACACGTCGTGGGGGGAGCATTTCGCAACTGAGCGTATCAAGTTTAGTCCGTATACTTTGTACGTTCAGGTGAAGAACCGAGAACCCATCCGTAGCCACAGATGGGGAACATGACAAGGAGCTATGTGACGAATTCGAGGAAGAGGTGCTCGGGCCAGGATTTTCTTCAACATCTCCCGCCATGTATAGGAGTAGTATGATCCAGGATATGCTAGTGAGGAAACAAACTAAGACTACCTTTTTGACAGGCATGGACTGGAAAGAAATATGACATCAACTTGTAGGAGTTGTTTGTTTTGGCATGAGGGAGATTAATTTATCACTTCTTTTATTTACGTTAGTAGGTATAAATTGAGAGTTCAGAATCACTTGTACATGTACGTGTACAAAACACGCACACGATGCGTTCACCAACGTGGAATTCGGTGTTAAATCACACGCTTGTTCACAAAAACTGTACACTGATCTTGAATCCCTCATGTACAGTCAATGACTCCTAGATCGCGCTTTTAGCGTTCAAATACTCGTGGTGAACGCATCGTGTGCGTGTGTTGTACATCTTCAGTTGTATCGTGTACGTGATTTTTGGTCTACGTTCGCATCGCAGATCAGACCCACCGATCCATCGTCGGTGAACGCGAGCGAAAGCATAAGATTCTGGGTCATCATCAAAAAACAGCTTTTGCAATTCTAAATCAGTGATTCTGAACTCTCAATTGCTTTGGTACAGATGATTTAGAACTCTCCCTCGTTTTTGAGGCGGTGGGTTTTTGATTGATATAAATATAGGGGAGAAAAAAAATATAAATAAATAGTTATTTAGAAAAATAAATATATCAAATCGAATAGATAATAAAAAAAATATGTAAATCATGAGCGATTCTCAGACTATTGGAGCGAGGTTTCTTTTAAACACGCTGATGAGAGCATACGCAATCAGCGTGAACGAACAACTACGTCCCATCTTGTTAGAACGATGCGTCGGATGTCGGGATCATCTAGACTTCGATCACGAGGATCATTCGTGTCTGACGATGGAAAGGGAAGATATGGTCGTCATGTATTTCGAACCGGCGTTCGAACGCGTTAAATTCGACGATGTGATCACGTTTTGGAAGAGATTAGTCTACTGTAAGAATCGAGACAGGCCCACAGATTCGGAAGAACTGAAACTGGAGCGTAGAAGTTTGACTTTAGAAGACAAGGGATGCATCAAGAAATTATTGCTGAACGAAGTATACGTCTAAGTTTTGTTTTTCGTTGATATAAAAAATAAGGGAGAGTAGAAAATAAAAAAAAAATAAATACACACATAAATTTTTTATCTAATATTAGAAAGAAAAAACACAAAAAAAAAAAATGAGAACCAGAAATAAATTGTATCCGACGTTAGTGGACGACGAGGACGAGAAGCCGAACGGCGTTTTGCCGACGGCGCCGTCGCTAGAAGAAAGAGAAAGAGGAGAGAGGTATCGCATCGATCAAATCAGTAGAATCCAATCGTATCTGACTCGAGAGAGAGATTCTCGTCGTTCCCTCAAGAAGAAGTATTCGCGTTTCGTGAAATTCGTCAACGGGATCGACACGACACTCATCACGATTTCCCATGGGTTTACACGCGGCCGGCATCGGATTGTTGTCGACCACGGTCGGCATTCCGATCGTGCTGACTGTGGAAGGAGTGGCTCTCGCCGCCGGATTGTTCAGCACGCTCGGAAACTTTTTGAGTAGGAAATTATATCTGAAGGCGAGGAAACACGACAAGATTCGCGTCTTGGCCAACTCCAAGATCGACACGATATCCGAAATGATCTCTATGGTGTTGAAAGACGGTAGGATATCGGATGGAGAATACTTCGCGATACTGAGCAAGAAAACGAAATACGATGCCATGAAAGAAGCCGTGAGAATCAAGACTCGTCAGATCATCAAGGAAGAGTTGAAGGATTCTCTCGTGGAAAAGGGTAGGAAAGAGGCCAGGGAGGAATTCAGTAAGATGATAGAACTCAAGGGCAGCGATTGAAAAAAAAAATATATATATATATATATAATAAGAACAGAATTTAAAAAAAAAAAAAAAATATTAAATTCATATATAAAATAAAAAAAAACGAAATTAATTTAAATTAACTCTTAAAAATGTATTGCGTAAAGTGTAAGAGAGTTACCGAGACGAGTAATTCTCAAGAAGTGCGAACTAAAAACCACAGACGGATGCTTCGCGGAATTTGCGACGTGTGTGGTTCTATCAAGACTCGATTCGTCAAACAAAAGAACGCGAGCAAAGGCAAAGGCATCGTGAATAAAATGATCAACAATCTACCTTTCGAAATGCATCTGCCCGGTCACATTTTCACGGGACCAGGAACGAAATTGAACAAGAGACTCAACGCCGATCTGACACCCAAATCTTGGAGCAAACCCGTGAATAGGGTGGACGCGGCCGCGTACGATCACGATCTGTGCTACGCCGGACATCCCGACACCAAGACTCTCAACAACGTCTGCGACAAAAACATGTTGACGAGATTGAGAGGCATATCGAATCCGACCAGGAGAGAGAAGATGGAACGTTCGCTGGTCGGCAATCTGATCGGTGCGAAAC
Organism: Pictodentalium vernedei; assembly: GCA_031216915.1. Taxonomy (NCBI): domain Eukaryota; kingdom Metazoa; phylum Mollusca; class Scaphopoda; order Dentaliida; family Dentaliidae; genus Pictodentalium; species Pictodentalium vernedei. Next base: position 504,851,537 of record CM062293.1, read on the forward strand.
GTTGATTCGGATGGGGAGTTCAAGAAAAAAAAAAGCGCATCTGAAAAAGAGAAGAAGAAGAAACGATTATTGACGAGCGAATTGGCCGAGGAGTTACACAAACCCATAGTGCGTAAATTTCGAAAGAGAAGGGTGTTCGTGAAGAGTTTGGATGATATTTGGTCTGCCGACTTGGTCGACATGAGATCGTTTTCGAGGTGGAACGAGAGCGTCAAATATCTATTGACGGTCATCGACGTGTTTTCCAAATACGGTTGGATCAGAGCTTTGAAGAATAAATCGGGACCTTGCGTCGCCGAGGCTCTGAAGAGCGTGTTCGGCTCGTCCTCTCGAAAACCGAGTAAATTGTGGGTGGACAAGGGAAAGGAATTCTACAACAAGGATGTTCGTCGATTGGTAGACCTCTACTCGATCGAAAACGAAGAGAAAGCCAGCGTGGTGGAACGTTGGAATCGAACGATGAAGGAGAAGATGCACAGATACTTCACAGCGAATTCGACCAAGAAATACATATACGCTCTGAACGGTCTGGTGAAAGATTACAATGACATGTGACACAGATCGATCAAGATGACTCCCGCGGAAGCTAGCGATCCTCGAAACGAAAGATGGGTCTACGCGAATCTATATCCCGAGAGATCTAAGATCAGGAAGAAGAAGTCTAGAACGCCGAAATTTGCGGTCGGTGATCGAGTGAGAATCTACGCTTATAAGAAGCACTTCGAAAAGGGTTATACGCCTCGATGGACCTCGGAAATCTTCGTGATCATCAAAATATTTCACACCGATCCGGTGACTTACGAAATCGAAGCTTTGGATGGAGAAGAGATCATCGGAAAGTTTTACGAACAACAATTACAGAAGACGAAGTTTTGATGAAGAACTCAAAAAATTTTTTTTTTATTTACTCTCTTTGACATTTTCTTGTTTACACACACATATATATAAGAGAGAAAAAAATAAATAATAAGAAAAAATAATTAAAAACTATTTTTTTTAGATAAAGAAAAGCAAGTGAATTAATAAACAAAAAAAACCCTAAAAATCCTTTAAAATGACAAATATACTAGATATAGCACAAAGCATAGTGAAAGATGAAAGTATTCAAGAATATGAGGTTCACGAATACGAACCGGTAACCGGAACGAGTTTCAACAATGTGGGAGAGATAAGAATCAACGTCGAAACTCAAGATCTATTTGTACATCCTAGCGAGAGTTACATAGTGGCGCAGGGACATCTCACCAAGGAAGATGGGAGCGACTACGCCGACGACGGCACGGTCACTCTAGCCAATAATGGCATCATGCATCTATTCAGTAACATAAAATACATGCTATCCGGACAAGAGATAGAATCTGTTTTTCATCCCGGTCAGGCCACCACGATGTTCGGACTCTTGACGTATCCTGATGATTTTTCAAAATCCAGAGGACTTAATCAGTTGTGGGTGAAAGACACCGTCGGCCCTGCTAGCGCCGGCGCCGCCACGATATTCGACTACGTCGTCAAGACGTCCAGACCTAAAGGAACGTTTTCGTTCAGGATACCTTTGAAACACATTTTCGGATTTGCGGACGATTACAACAAGATCATGTACGGATTCAAACACAATCTGACGTTGATTCGAAAAGGAAACGATGACGCAATAGTGAAACTCGCCGCGACCGATGCAGGTAAAATAACTCTACACAAGATATCGTGGTTCGTTCCGCACGTGGAGCCTTCGATGGGTGAAAAAAGGCATCTCTACAAGATTATAGAATCCAAGAGTAAATTACCCGTGGGATTTAGAATGAGACAGTGCGACACGGCTAGCATTCCTCCCTCCATGAATCACTTCGATTGGAGATTGATGGTGAAATCCGCTTCCGAGAGACCGCGTTTCATCGTGATCGCATTTCAGACCGATAGGGACGGGTCTCAGGAAAAGAATGCGTCGCTGTTCGATCACTGCCATTTGAGAAACATGCAAGTGTTTCTGAACACCATGAGATATCCGGCAATCGATTACAATGCGTCGTTCGACAAGAACAATTTCTCCAGACAGTATCACGGTCTAGACGAATTGATGAGCAATCCCAACATATCTCCTGGCGAATACAAGTCGATGTATCCCATGTTCGTGTTCGACATCAGTAAACAGAGTGAACGACTCAGGAGCAGCATGTTAGACATTCAGATCAAGATGCAATTCGATAGGAACATGCTGAGAAAAACCGAAGCCTTCGCCCTGGTCCTGTCGGACAGAGAATTACAATTCGAATCGGACGGAAATAAGATGTCGATCATTCGATGAGAGACGAGTGTGTGAAAAAAAAAAAAAAAAAACAAAAAAAAAAAATGAAAAGTAATGTGTGATTATTAAAAAAAAAACAAAAAGAAATAAATAAAGTAATGTGATCTAGAGAGATTGAACATCTCTCTATATCTCATTACTTTTTTTTTTGTTGTTTTTAAAAATCACACATTATTTTTTTTTTTTTTTTTTTTAATTCGTTATTCTTCCACGCGTTCACTGTTTGTTCAAAGGATCCAGTTCGATCAGTAGACTCACCACGGAAGTGGCGGCTTCGGGATTATTGGTTTTCATGACGAAATTAATCCTGTCTCCGGCGTTCACTTTGAGAGGCGTGCCGAACGTGCTGACATTCGCGTGTTGATTCTCGGTCTTTTCGATGCTGTATCTCTTATCGCTCTCCACACCATTCACCATGAGATTGACGACCGCTCTGTTATTCAAATCCGAGGAAGCCAGACTCATTCGAAGAATTTCACCTCCCAGCGGCATGGGATATCCCACCTGACCGTGTTTCGATCCGCTACCTCCATTTCCAAAAGACCACTCGGCTTTTCCCTCCTCTAAGGCATCGGACTCTTCAGCCCACACGGTGATCAATTGTCTGGCATATTTGACTTTCTCCACCACTGAAATCAGGGTGCAGGCATCCGTCATGTGCACGGGTTCCGGTAGATTCGTGAGCGCGTGTCCACCCATGTCTAGTTTACCTTCCATGATGTCACCCTTTCTCCAGACCGAGTTGTCGTCCACGTACTTCCTGCTTACCACGCTGGAATCAAATTCGGGATTGTGACCGAGACCGAATAAATTCTCACCGTTCATGTTGATGCCACCCTCCATGGTTCCGCCAGATTGTTTGTTCAGGTAGAGATCGTCCACTTGTGATTCTACGTATTCTTGCGATCGTATCACGGCAGAATCTATGTAGCCCTTGTTGACTGCGGCTGAGTCCGCATCCGTGTCGTCGATCTTCGACAGATTCAATATCTTGTGGAATCCCACATTCAGATCCGATTTCATTTCACGTCTGTCAGACTTTCTCTGTTCCAGATCTACGTAGTGTTTGGTCGCCACGTCCTTGGGATTCGTGGGAGTGGCCACGTTTGTTATCTTGTAAGAATTGGCGTTCAATTCCGAGTGCATCGTTTTCTGAACGTATCTATTTCTCAGGTGTTCGCTGAATCTCGCGTGAGAGTCGTCCACGTATCTCTTGGTGGCGGCATCGGTGGGATCTATGAGATTCGCGACGTTCACCAAACGTTTGGATTTCAGATCGAGATCGTCGGTCATGGTTTTATCCACGTAATTATCAAGCAGGATTCATTCGAAATTGGAGTTCCCCCTGTCGACGTATTTTTTAGTCGCGGCATCTGCGAGATCTATCAGCTTGGGAAGATTGTAGAGCTTCTTATCATTCATGTTCAGAGGTTCCTCTCGAGGTTCGTATCTCTGAATGTAACGCTCGTCCAAGTTGGCAATGTTGTAACCATCGTCGACTTCGAGCGTCTTCCTCTTCTTTCTCGGGTTGACTTTTTCGTCGTCACTTCTACCAAATTTATCGACTGTCATGTTGTTGTGGGATTTTTTTGTTGTTGTTGTTTAGAAAAAAAATGTGTTCAAAACGCAGCTTATTAAAAAATGAACTATGTTATTTTATTTTTCGTTTTTTATTCGATTAAAATTTTTTTAAGATAATTTTTTATCTTTATATATATACTATAAAAAAAAATTTTCTCTCTAATGTAAGTCATTGAGAATGTCTTGAAATTCATCTCCTTCAGACCATCTCTTGAGAACGTAGAGACACAGGTGACCGCAAAACACTTGATCTGGCGATTGCACTTGATCCGTGTTGTAAAGAACCATCGATTTGTTGAAATAGTTCTTTATTTCTTTCGGCGGTGAGATTCCGTAGCTGTTGAAATAATAATTCTTCTTCTTCTTCCCGTTCTTGAACCACGCCACCCAGTGAGTGCCTTCACCCAATGAATTGTCTAGATTTAAAATTCCGCATTCCGATTGTCGAGGTCTTCTCTTCGGCAAGGCATCTCTGGAAAACACTCCTAGAAAATCTTCGATTTTCAAATCTTTTGAAGCATTCAACAGATCGATGTTGGATAGGGGTTCGTTGGGTAAGACGACACCTTCTACAGATATCTTTATTTTCTTATTCATAAATAAGTATATATTTTTTTTTTTATTTATTTTATTATAATTCACTAAAAAATGACGTTATTTTTTTTTGTTTTTTTCTCTTTCTTTTTAAACTAACTCTATCGACTTCCACAATCTTGAATCCGTCGAATTCCTTGACTTCTATAATCTTGGATTCATCTAATTTTTCTTTTAAACTAACTTTCTCGATGTCACTATCAATTTCCATAATTTTATGTTCATCTAATTCCTCTTGATTTTCTGGAATCCTATCATCCACAATCGTATCTGGAATCTTATCATCTACAATCATATCTGGAATCCAATCATCCACATTCATATCATCTCTAATTAGATCCACAGTCCAATGTCCGAGTGCCAAAGTGCTTATTTTATCATCTAATACGAATCTCTTATCGTCGTCGGCCGTCAGAGAAATCTTGTTGACTATTTCGGTATACAGGTCATGATTTTCACTTCGAATCGATTTCATAGTCTTATACACCGGACCACTTCCTAACAGACAATCTTTATACTCTTGGAAAGAGATGTTTTTCTTCACCACGCACGGTTTAACTCCTTTGCACTTCTTGATCTCTTCATCATCTTCTAGACGATAAGCATACAGTTTGGGTCTCAAGCCCACGAATTCGACGATCTGTTTACCGCCGCTCTCGTCCTTAAATTTACCCAACACCTTCTTGTTGTCGTTCGATTGAATGTTGGACGGGTGATCGACGGGATAATTGCTCGTGTCGAACCACTCGGCCACGTCTGGAGATATGTCTCGGTAGACGTCTTTCGTCTCTATCTCGTAAACTATACTGTCCGTGTCGGTGAACAGAAATTTTCGTTTGATGTAATCGTAGTGAAACTCGTACATCAATCGCTTGCTGATATCTAAGATGATCGGTCCGAGATAATACGGTTTGTCGAACTTCAGGTGCATCTTTTGCATGTGAACGGCCACTAGATTTTCGCCGAATATGGTTCGGTGTTTGTAATTGGGTTTCGCCACTAATTTTTTTGCTTTTTTCTCAGACGTGACGAGTCGAACGTCGGTTCTCTTCCTGATGTTTTCCATCGATTTGCCGTACATGCAGTTGTTCATGAGTTTGAAGAAATCTTTTTCGAAATCGTTCTCGGCTCGAGTTCTGAGATTCGTGTTGAGATCGATGTATTTTTTCATCCAAGGCTCTTCGTCGAATCGAATGATGCGATGTATGTCGACTAATTTCATTCCGTAATCAGTGTACTGTTTCAAATTCTCGCTGTAGACGACATAGTTATGTTTGTTAAATAAATTGGGAATGAGTTTTTCCTCGTCTCCTTCATTCGGTTCCATTCGTTCGGGAGCCAGTGGATAATCATTGTGTGAATCGTGTAATTCTTCCGGATAGTTCAAATCGACTTCTAAAATGCAAGGATAGTCTCTCCATTTTTGCATCTCTTCCGGTTCCTTCACCCATTCGAAATTTCCAATCGGTAAAGGATGACTCATAGCCCAACCGTACAGATTATTGGCGTCCCAATACTGTATGTATTTAGTCGACCGTTTCGAATCGAAACCTTCTTTCATGTAGGGATTGTTAGCCTCGGAATGTCTGTGAAAGATCATTGAGACGCCACCTCTCGCAGCCCTTTCGAACATGAGCAACATGTCCACGTCGGATAATAATTCCAATTGGACATCGGTGGTCTTCAACAGAGCGTCCCACGCCAGACCGGGTGCGGTGAAATACCAAGCGGGATCCAGATCGTAATTTCGATGACAGACGTCTTGAAAATTTTCGAACACGTCTGCCAAGAGCAGAACGTCGGTCTTCAGATAGAGATCGTGATAATCTCTCATGGTTTTCATATCGAATGATTTCCACACGTTTTTAGCATGTTCATAATTCTCGTCAGAAATGTCAGATTCGTATAATTTCGAATAAAAATCTTCTTTCGAAGGTAGTGCGGTGTCTTCAAATCTCTTTAGATCGTTCATGTAATCGTAAGGATAGACTCCTTTCCTCAACATGACATCTACTCGTTCTCCGAAATGTTCGCTCATGATTTTAAATTTATCCTTGCTCATGTTATCGACTAATTTTTCCAGAGCGGTCAACATGAATTTAAAAGTGTCGATGAAACGTATGCCTCTATGAATGGATTTCGTTTTTCCTTTCAACGTATTTCCATCGATTACTCTTTCCCTCTCCATGAGCTTCCATTTCGTGAAGGAAATATATCTTTCTTCGCTGTTCGCAATGCATTTTAATTCTTCGTGCGAGGTGCCGAGATTTTTCACGAACAGATGACTGTCGTAACCTGAGAGATTGTGAAACATCACCGGATAGAAAGCGGCGTCTCGATATTTTAAATTACACTTGCTGTGAGCCAGACCGCGATACAGACCCGTGTAATGATCGTGGTCTCTGACCTTCTTATTTTCCTCCGAATTCTCGTCGAACGATTGTCTGCATATGTGACATTTGGTGGCTCTGTTATTTTTGTCCTGCTGCTCTCGCGTGATGATCATTTTCGCCGGAGTTTTGAATTTGTCGTATAACATTTGAATTTTCGATTCTAACTCTTCCACGAACCTTTGAGCCACGTCGTCGTCTTTGCGCTGTTTCGTGTAGGTGAAGGGACCCATGTCGTGTTGCGAGTCGAAAGCGCATTTCACGTAAATGCAATATCCCGAAGGTATGTGTTTTTGATATCTTTCGACGTAACTTTGAAGAGCGTTGGGTTGACAGGAACTCATTTTCGCGGTGAAACATTCGAAATCGGCGTACACGACGAATGGTACTTTTAACCTTCTGTTGTGATTTTCAAACTTCACGATGGTGTTGGGTTTGGGCATTTCGACGGCGACACCTTGATTTTCGTTGCAATATTCCTGATGTTTCGCCAACGAGTCTTCGCCGGGAAACATGTTCATGCAGTTGCAACATAAAGATATCTTTCCGTTATGATTATTATTTTGTCTCGACAGTAATCGGCTCGGATGTTTTACCCAACAATAATGACGATTGTCACCATTCGAAATCGATAATAAAATAATCGTCTTTTCTCTTCCACGATACGAAGTCCATCTGAGAGGATAGATCTTTTGATTTTCGTCGTTGTATCCCAAGACGTTCACCGCTACGGTGGGATTTTGAACCTCGAAACGTTCGATGTGTTTTAACTTTGTTGGAAAAGTCACTCTGGTCCAATCGAGATTTTTAGAAGTTTCCTCGTAACGAGAAACTCTATCGGCGTTTATTTCGACAGGGTATAAAGCGGAGGTGACTGCCCATTTAAAACACTGATCATCTTTATTTCTCACGTTGACCACGGCGTGTTTCTTAGTCAAGAAATACGATAATTCCAAGTAGGAAGATCCTTTCAACGGTTCATTTTTAGTCATGTGAATTTCGAGTTTCAACACCTCGCCGAACGTCCAATTACTACCTTCATTTTGATAATTTGTGAGAGACGTCAACAACTTGTCTTTCATCTTTTTGAAAACGTCCGATAGATCTGAACCATGAAATACGGGTTCGACGTTAGATCTGAAATATGCATTTTTCACGATGCTCTCACCAGACTTCACGTTGATTTTATTCATTATGCAGTGGAGTATCATCTTAAATTTTAATCCCAAGTTCGTGTATTCGTGAAACTAATCCAATACTTTTTTCTTCACCCGTTCCATGAACAATTTCGGATTGTCTTTCTTCGACGAGGGAAACACGTCGAAAGTTTTAAAAATGTCTTCGATCGCACTCTCCCGTTCTATGGGTTTCGATTGGAATAGTTCCGCAACAAGTCGTCTTACATATTCTTCTCCTTTCTCTTCGTCGATTGCTCGTTGAATTTCGCTCGATATATCTCGTTTGTCTTGAATCTGAAGTGCATCACTCGTTTTCGTTTTAGTTTTTCTTTTCTTTCCTTTGGAAACTTGATGTTTTTCAATGGCTTTTCGTTTAGTCGTCTTCTTATTTTTAACAACCGACGCATCTTTTGACATCGTTGCTATCGACATTTCGTTTGCCTTTCTAGCGTTTCGCAAATATTCTTGTATGACTTCAATTTTTTTTGCTTTAGTTCTATGCTTTCTGAAATCTGAAATTTGTAATAGACTACAAATCTCGTTTAACTGAGGTACGGTTTTCTCATTTAAATTTACCATTGTTTTATCTGTTTGCTTCATTTGTAAGAATATTTTTTTTGGGGGGGAATTTTGTATTGAATAATTTGTTAAAAAAGTTTTGCTTTTTTTTACTCTATATATATAATAGAAAAAAAAAAAAGTTAAATTTTAAAATTCAATTTTTTTTAATACAAAATTTAAAAAAAACATTATTTGTAAGAATTCATAAAAAACCAAATAATCGATCATGACAACAACAACACCTAAAAGATGTGGATTGAAATTGAAACGAGACGAAGGGTATGAGAATTCCAGTTTTAATATCTATACATTACAACCACACGATCCCATCGCATTGAATGAGGTCGAGATGGTGGACTTAGAGCGCTACTACCACAAATATCGAATGTGTTTGAAAGTGGATGAAGCCACGCTCGATTTGTTTTACGAGTACCAAAGCAAACTGTTGATTAATATCATCGTCGCCGAAGACAGAGAATTCGACAGGGGTGATTTATTGTTGTCCTATGGAAGTTACATATATCCAATAATCTCACCCAAACTCGTGAAGAAATCGGGTGGTGAGAGCGCATTCGCCTATGAAAAAAACTCAAAAGAGTAAAGATGAACATTCACACCATTTTCGTATGTGGAAAAATGATGAATGTCAACTTGCTAATAACAGACTTGGAAATATAAACAATAGAGAGATTGAAATTAAAAAAATTTAAACTTTTTGTATATATATATAAAAAGAAAAAAAACTTTTACTAAAAAAATTTTTACATTAAAGAAAATTAAAAATTAAAAAAACAACTTTTTATATATATAAAGAGCAAAAAAAATAACAAACTTTTTTTTTAACAAATTATTATTTAAATACAAAATTTAAAATATACATTATTGCAAGAATTTGTAAAAACCAAAAAACAACAAATAATTGATCATGAAGACAACAACACCTAAAAGATGCAAATTGAAATTGAAACGAGTCGAAACGTATAAGAAATTCGGTCATAAAATCTATAGATTACAACGACACGATCCCATCGAATTGAACGATGTCGAGACGAAGGGCTTAGAGCACAAATACGAGAAATATAAAATGCCTCTGAAATTGAACGAAGCAGCGCTCGATTTGATTTACGAGTACCAAAGCCATCTGCAGAACATCGTCATCGCCAAAGATAGAGAATTCGACAAGGACGATTTGTCATTGCCCTATGGAAATTACATATTTCCAAACATCTCATTCGAACTCGTGAAGAAATTGGGTGGTGAGAGCAAGTTGACCGATGTAAAAAAACTCAAAAGAGTAAAGATAAACATTCAACACGTTTTCGAAAAAGGAGTAGACACGAGCGTCAACATGCTAATAACGGACTTGGAAATATAAACAATAGAGCGATTGATTTTTAGCGAAGAAAAAATGAAAAAAAAAAAAAGTAAATGAGATCTCATTTACTTTTTTTTTTTTTTTTTTTTGTTTTCCTTCTTCTTCACTATCATCATGATATATTATAATAACGTTTCCTTTTCTCTCAAATTTCTGCGTCGATTCTTCTTCTTTTTCTTTTTTTCTTTTTCTCTGTGATGTGATACGTTCATGGTAACATTTTTGTTTATCTGAATCATAATTATGAACGAATGTTGTGCATCTCTTGGTAACACTAGCATCATTACCATTTACTTCAGAAGGTAGTGGTGATCGTGGAAAGCATCGTCTCATTCCCAACCGTATATCCCGCGCTTTATCTATCTCTTTCCTTAGATATCCATCATTAGCGTCTAACCATTTTTTTATTTCTTCACTCTCTGGCTCGCGATGTTCGTCATTATCGTCAAATTCATTCAGGTGATAAATTTGTTTCTCCACCTCTTCACCCATTTTAAATATATATTATTTTATACTTTCTATGATTTTATATATTTTATATAATTTTTATATTTATAATAACATATTCAAAATCGGTATGTTCTTAAATGGCGAATTGTCACCGAGCAACAAACCCTTGCCATATAGCTTGACGTTCCGTCCACTCTTCAGAAAGAGACCATTTCCTCTCAGAGAGTTGCCACCTCTAACGGGTTCTAGATACAATCCTTTACCGCTGTCGTCTACGTGAACGCGACACACGGCTCCTCCCTTCTTCAAAAACAGTCCGTTGCCACCCATTAATTTCTCAACTCCCGAACTAGCGAGTCCCGTGAGAGCTCCCACGCCGAGAGTCTTTCCGAGAAAGGGTAGCACCTTTGCGGCGAAGGGTAATGCTTTTGCGGCGATTCCTGCCAATAGCGGTAGGAAACCGCCTTTCATTCTCAAATTGTATCTCAATTGAGCGGGACTCAATCTCACCGCCAACCCTCTTCCATCACGAATCGCTTTCTCCATCCTTTTGATTTGACTTCTGGTCCAGGCGATCGAATCCTGTCCGCCTCTCGTCAGATCTTCGTGAGTGAATTTGAATCTCAACGCCTCGCCTCGAGTTGTTAAAGCTCTCTTAAGTTTCTTCTTCTGTCCTGCGGATGTGTTCACGTTTTAACCACGTATTGTGTCATAATTCTGTTTGTTTTTTTTAAATATATTTACTTCAATTGTTTCTTGTTTAATAATTATATTAAAATAATTTTGTAAAAAATTAATATTACCGTTTATTTTATTTTTGTTATCTATATATATATAATAGTTTTTTTTTGCTTTTATATTTCTCTTATGTGAAATCGTATCGTCACTCTCTCTCCGCGAAGATCTAACAGTTCACCATTTTGATCCGTCAACGTGGTTTTGAGACTATACAACGTGTCTAAAAGCACTGGTAGATAAACTAAATTTCGAGGTCGCTCCACGATCTTATAACCCGGCGACACGTTTGGAAAGAAGGAATAGATCGTCGGCTGAGCGCTACCATTCAAGTAGCTTCCGGCAATCACGTCCACGTTCACCAGAATGCTATTGACAGCGAGAATATCGACCGTATTTTCAGATGCCGCGTGGTCTCGATACATCTTTCGATCGAATCCCAACATCTTGCCTATAGAATCGTCCATGTTGAAATCCACACGAAAATTATCTTCCAAATCCAACATCGTCTGTAATGTATTAGGATTGGGAGCGAGTCTGATCTTGTTGCTTCCCTTTCCATCCGTCTTCATTCGCGTCTGAATGTAATGGTTCAAATCGTCTATGTTGTAACTCCCTTTGGGAATTCGAATCTCCAACCAATCCGTTCCGTCGGAATACTTGAACGAGTTATTCTTTTCGGTGACGTTGGGAAAGGAATAATAAGTCTCCAGATTCACCAACGCCATCTCGTAACTTTTCTCTCTGTTCAATTCGATGGAAGGTTCGAATTTCGTAGCGAATCGAGTCGAATCGCCACTCACCACGATTTGAATGGATTGTTTCGCAGCCGTATTCTCGGCTATCCGTTTTAACAATTCTCCATGTTGGAACATTATATCTTAATTTTATTTTTTTTTTTATTCAAAACTAATTATTTGAAGATTTATTTATTTTTCTATTTTTTTTTATTTTTCCACGCTCTATCTTATTATTATCATCACCATCGGGAACATAAAACTTGTCGAATCCGCACCGATATTTTCCGCGATTAAATTCGCTCGTCAAATCGATCACGACGAAATTGTTAAGTCCACCATCCCAAACCCTCTTGCAGAATCTCCTGAATTCGACAGCGCTCATGTCGTTCGCGACGTGATCGCCGTAGATGTGATTGAGATTCTTGAGATCTTGGCGAAAGAGACACAGAAAATTAGCGTTCTCCCTTATCGTCTGTCTGGGCAATCGAAAATAATTCTGCGACAGGTAGAAACAGTCCACGTTGCTGTGTCGACCCCTAACGTAATACGATTCGCATCGGTTCTGTCTCTCCAAAAGCAGATCGTCGAAAATCATGAGATTGTTATCTTCCGATTTCAGTTCCCTTCGCTAGCGTTCTCGTAAAATCGACACTCGACGTTCGAAGATGCATTTCTCTTCGTCAGCTCCGTCGCCGCGCCGTCCAAAATGGTCAAAAGGGGAGCTTCGCTCTTGTCAAATTCCTCCCTACTGTCAAAGATTCTGGCTATGACGTGCTTGGGCAATCTGCGATCCATGCACTCTCGAAGCAATCTGTATTCGGGTTGAAACAAGCTCTTGCCAAACACGAACAATCTGTCGTAATCCAACCAGTCGGGTCGGGACAACAGATTCATCAACAGACTGGTCTTTCCACAATTCGATTTTTCCATTATCAAACCTCTTATGCTCTTGGGAAAGTACTCGTTATTCGACCTCTTGGTCGCGGCGTCGTTCCAAGACATATCTTTAATGTTCATCTTTTGTTTTTATTTTTTTTTGTCTGTTATTTTAGATTCTTTTCAACCACAAATTTTTTTTATGTTTTTCAAACTCTGTTTTTAATGTTGTTATTATTATTATTTGTTTATATCGCACCGTCGTGATTTCTCTTCAATCCGGTTCCACTCGTCATTTTGGCTAAATCTTGTATGGGCACCACGCCATCCCTAAAATCTTTCCAACTTTTCGACGTTCGCACTAACGCAGCTCGCTTCGCCGGCGGACTGATCAACTTGTCGATCAACGCGTCGGCTGCCCTCTTGCCAGCCACAGAAGCTATCCTACCACTGGCTTCGGAAGCGGTTTTCTTACCAGCATCCAAAGCCGTCTTTTTACCGACCTCAAACGCGGTCGATGCGAGTTTTCTACCCGCATTGCTCGTGAACGCTCGCATTATAGAATCGACGATGCCAGAACCACCTTGAACGTAAGTCCTGACGTATCCCCTGTTCTTTATCACCAACATATTTTATTTTTTATGATATATTTTGTGTTTTTTTTTTCACTGGTAAATCGTTTTGTCGTTTTTAAATACTTTTATTATTCTAGTGTAAGAATTTACTGTTTTATTTATTTTTTTTTTGTTTGTTTGTTTCTCTCTCTCTACTTATTATTATTATATTCACATCAATCCTTCAATTCGTTCATCAGCCTTTTATACTGATTTTTATTCAAAACCTTCTGTCTCAACAATTCGTCAGATATGGCAACTATCTGATTATCTAATCCCGTGTTACCAGCCCGTCTGCTCCCCATCAACAAACTCAATCTCTGAGACAGAGCGTCGGGATCGCTCGGAAGAAAAGTAGTGGTTTTCACCCCTTTGCCGGTCATCGATTCGACGAACTTCTTGTTCGCATTCCATATGGGCTTCACAATTTTCGTCCACTTGTAACCTCTGTTGGCTTTGGGTCTCGTCTCTCTGGCATCGTTATTTCTATTCATGGCGTGAGTTTGAACTAGAATGTCTCCGTAATTGTGGAAATCCTGGTCCGTGTAATCCCCAGGCTTGTCGAAAAGGAGCAATCTCTGCAGACCATCGGTTACTTTATATTTATTCGAACCCACGATCAATTCATCATCGTCCATTTCCACTTCAGTGTCGCCCACGAATTTCCTACCGCTCGAATCCTCGCGAATTCCATACAACAGATCTCTCTTACCGCCACCATCATCATCGGACGATGCGATGCTATCAGTGGTGATAGTCGAAGCCGTATCATCGCTCTCACTCACGTCGGTTTCGATTCTCGTGGGAACGTAATCCGGTGTAGATTGAACGGAATACCGATTTCCAAAACTAGAAGGTAACGAACCCATTCTCAAAGAACTCTCCTTTATGGGTCTCAATTCTTCGACTATCTCCTTCCTGCTTCGCTCTTGACCCTCCGTCACGGGTTTAAATATTTTTGTGGCTTCGCGTGTGAGTTCCATCTCACCGAGACGTCTGCTCCCATCAGCAGCCTGAATCGCCTTCTTACAACGTAAATACTCGTCTAAAATTCGATCTCGGCGCCTAGGATCCATCCTCCAAAACGTCATCTTTCGTTTTAATTGTTTTATTTATTTTTCAAAATTAAATGTTTAATTATATTTTTTTTATATTTTATGTTTTAAGTATTAAAATCTCTTTCCGTCTTAATATAATATCTGAAAAAATATTCACATCTCAAACTCGCTGTGTTAATTGAAGTTAAAAAAAAATACATTTTAAACAGTACATGACAAACTGTTTTCTGATGTAACGCATTTTGACAGCGGTGTTTACATTTTGTCAAAAGATTTCATTCATTCACACATCAATTCATCGAGTGTCAAATTAAGAGAAAATCCTTTTTTGATGACTGTTAGACAGTTTTAACACACAATGGAAAACTGATTTTTAACAAATCTCTCTCTCCGATTGCTATCGTGAATATATTAAAAATTTTACCACTCGAAACCTAACTGTGCGGAAAATGCGTTTTAAACATTCCGATAAGTGTTTCTTGACTTTATTCAAGGAACGCTTAACAGTCAACCTCATTTCTCATAGTGGAGGAAATTCTCAAAAAAAGCCCAAAACTCAATTTTTATCCATCCCATCACCGGAAAACATCAATGTCTATAATACAGGCTTTTTATTCACAATCGACTCTGTTTGAACAAAACACCTCAATTACGATAACGTGTGTTAGTTGCTTACTTCAGGAAAGACGTGACTGGGTTTGCAAATTTCCAAACACACAGACACTCTTCGTTCAGATCGAGTTTTTATTACGAGAATCGAGCGATTCGATCGCTCGATCAGCTGAGTGTTTTTTTTGGGGGAATTTTCTCATAGTGGAGGAATTCACCAAAAAACCCCAAAACTCAATTTTTATCCATCCCATCACCGGAAAAAATCAATGTCTATAATACAGGCTATATATTCACAATCGACTCTGTTTGAACAAAACACCTCAATTACGATAACGTGTGTTAGTTGCTTACTTCAGGAAAGACGTGACTGGGTTTGCAAATTTCCAAACACACAGACACTCTTCGTTCAGATCGTGTTTTTATTACGAGATTCGATCGCTCGATCAGCTGAGTGGGTTTTTTTTTGAGAATTTTCTCATAGTGGAGGAATTCACCAAAAAACCCCAAAACTCAATTTTTATCCATCCCATCACCGGCAAACATCAATGTCTATAATACAGGCTATATATTCACAATCGACTCTGTTTGAACAAACACCTCAATTATGATAACGTGTGTTAGTTGCTTACTTCAGGAAAGACGTGACTGGGTTTGCAAATTTCCAAACACACAGACACTCTTCGTTCAGATCGAGTTTTTATTACGAGATTCGATCGCTCGATCAGCTGAGTGGGTTTTTTTTTGAGAATTTTCTCATAGTGGAGGAATTCACCAAAAAACCCCAAAACTAAATTTTTATCCATCCCATCACCGGAAAACATCAATGTCTATAATACAGGCTATATATTCACAATCGACTCTGTTTGAACAAACCACCTCAATTACGATAACGTGTGTTAGTTGCTTACTTCAGGAAAGACGTGACTGGGTTTGCAAATTTCCAAACACACAGACACTCTTCGTTCAGATCGAGTTTTTATTACGAGATTCGATCGCTCGATCAGCTGAGTGGTTTTTTTTTGAGAATTTTCTCATAGTGGAGGAATTCACCAAAAAACCCCCAAACTCAATTTTTATCCATCCCATCACCGGAAAACATCAATGTCTATAATACAGGCTATATATTCACAATCGACTCTGTTTGAACAAAAAAAACCCACCACCTCCTCAAAAACGAGGGAGAGTTCTAAATCATCTGTACCAAAGCAATTGAGAGTTCAGAATCACTGATTTAGAATTGCAAAAGCTGTTTTTTGATGATGACCCAGAATCTTATGCTTTCGCTCGCGTTCGCCGACGATGGATCGGTGGGTCTGATCTGCGATGCGAACGTAGACCAAAAATCACGTACACGATACAACTGAAGATGTACAACACACGCACACGATGCGTTCACCACGAGTATTTGAACGCTAAAAGCGCGATCTAGGAGTCATTGACTGTACATGAGGGATTCAAGATCAGTGTACAGTTTTTGTGAACAAGCGTGTGATTTAACACCGAATTCCACGTTGGTGAACGCATCGTGTGCGTGTTTTGTACACGTACATGTACAAGTGATTCTGAACTCTCAATTTATACCTACTTACGTTATCTTTTCTCTTTAGTACAAGCAATAGCGCAACCATTACGGTAAGTCCAACTAGACCGTATGATGAGGTGAGCATTACCAGGATGGAACTAAGATAGTCAAGCTTCTTTTTATAATGTACCTCAGAGCGTGCTACTCTCATCCGGTATGTATTTATGTCATCCATGATGTGAGGGTAGGGTATAATCTGTTCGGATGAGAGTGGACCAGGCCGCGTAGCACATCGAAGATGACGCCAATGGCCAACCCGACTGGACTGCACACAAGTAACTGTGATTCACACGGAGAGTTTTCCAGGGATACATGTAGTGTAGGTGTTTCAGTTTTGTTAAAGGGATATCCAGATATTTGTTTTGGAAATATAAAGAATGCTATATACAAGGTGGTGGCATGTTTCGCAATATCTAGAAGGGATAGGCTGTCATGTGGGATTGGTTTGTTAGATATTGCGAAGAAATAAGCAGTAATTATTAAAAAAATGTTCAATAAGTAGTATACACATGGTAAGATTGAGAAACTCAATCAAGTTGGTTATAGTCTCATGTTTTTTTTTATGTGGGTTTTGCAAACAAATAGAAGTGTTTTAAATGTGTATGGGGTGAGATGCTAGCTCGGAGAAACATTTCGTTAAATGACAAGGAAGAAAACAATGCAAGTTGAAGAACATGCATTTTTTGCAGAAGGGTTACTCCAAGCTATATAGTCTTGTTACATGCTGCACTGTTGGTACGAGTTAAAAAAAACATTTGTAGCAGTGCACGCCAGCAGGTAAGGTGGCAAAGGCTATACAAGTATAGATATCCCAGAACTTAGCAGGTGCTACAACAAAACCACCGGACAAGTACGATGTGCTACAATCAAAGGGACTCAACACAGATGACGCGAATCAGGCTCGATATTTCGAGCCCGATCCACGTCACATGCGCTACGTCCCTTCCATTGTATGCCTACCCGGCGCAAACAAGACTACGGAAGACCCAGAGGAACCGCCGATGCTAGGCACGCGGGGACCGCCATCCAACCAAATTTCAGATGTCTAACAAATGTAATCTCTTAGCGCATGACATATTACCCTTGATAGTTAAAATCACACCCTAACTGGTAGAATGGGTTCGACACTTTAGAAGTGTAAGTCTTCAGCACGACAGTCGTCAGTGTGGAAGTAATAGGCGCGAGAGCGAGCGCACATGTGGGTGCGGGCCGGGGGGGGGGGGGGGGGGGGGGCTGCAATAAGCTACTCACGGGGCTATCAAACACCGATGATTCTCTAGAGTGTTTCTGGTTACCCGTAGTTTAATTAAGCTATAACACTATAAGATTTAAGATTATGGCGTCCATAACAACAATGATTACTATGTTACTAAAGCGTGATGCCTTTAAGAATCCCCCCCCCCCCCCCCACACACACACAAAAAGAGACCACACACACACACACACACACACCCTCGCCTGAATATCACACACGAGGAAGTTCGGATTGGTTCGCAAGTTAAGCGCGATTAGGTATCTATCCCAAATGGGACTTCAGTTCGTGAACAGGTTCAGTATACAATTGTTACAAACTGAGAAAGGATTTTTACTAGATCATGTCGAATCGCTCTTAAAAACTGTACAGGGAGTCTTCATTATCCACAGGACATCTGAGTAGCCAAAAGGCAAGTACAGCATGAGGAGGGCGGGCCGCGACCGAGACACAACGTGGAAGAGCCTACAACCCGGCATATATATACAATTTCCTATTTTAGGGCATACAAGAGGCACAGGCCCTCAATCCTTTGACCACAGGGACATTCCAGGCGCTCAATCACCATAAACCGCCAGCACCTCCGGCGCACCATCTGTGCTTTGCTTTCAGACATCTCGAAAAACAACCGTCCGGAGGAGGGTCCCCCCAGCTGTGGTCCAGCAGTAATGCCCCCCCTCCCCCCCCCCCCCACACACACACACCGTGTGCCATATCATGTTAGATAACATGGCCGGTATTGGGAACTAATAGTAATTGGGGATGGATAGTTCAACTGACATGACAATGATAAGAGTGGTGATGAGTATGGGTGTTATTGGTCAAGTGGATAGAAACCTTCACCAAGTTGGCCCACAGTGACTACTTCGACTCATTGGGAACAGATTAGAATATGAATAATTATAAATGGTTTAGTTGTTATTGACTTTGTGTTCGAGCTTGGAGATTTGGGTAAGATTTGGGACTCTTTCTACGGCGCCATCTTTCAATTTAACAAAGATGACACCGTCGAAAGACCAGGTGTTCAAAATCTTTTTCCCTTTTTAAGCATTCTTGCACGCTTTGCAATTTCGGCTCTAGTTTTTGTCAGATCTTCATTTAGGTAAATTTTGAGGTTCTGAGAGGCACCAGTTACTGGTCTGGTGATGTTTTTTCAGAGAGGTGCGTGCCCTAAAGAGGCGATCTCTGAATCGATAACTGTTCAATCGAAATATAATAGGCCTATTAGGGGCTCTGTTTCTGGGAGCTACTCGATGGCTACGGGAGATGTCATTTAAAGACAGATCGACACCTATTTGCTTTGCAGTATCCAGTATAATTGAGTCAGTATTTTCATTTGTTGTTTCGGGGATTCCGGTCAGACGTAGGCTATTACGCCTCCCATACTGCTCCAGGTCATCGATGCTTTCCTCTAGGATCCGAATTTTGTCGTCACGATCACTAACTTGGGATTTTAGATTTTCTACAGTTTTCTCAAGTTTATCTAATCTTTCCTGATTGGCCCTATTAAAGATAGACTGAAGGAGATGTTGAACAGTTGTGTCATTTAAGAGTTCAATAAAGTCTTCTTTGAGAAATGATATGAAGGGTGCCCCAGCCCTTTGGTTATAACTTTACACATCGGACTCGTAGTCAGTCTCTGGAAGCCGGGGAACATCGTAGTCTATATATTCGGTTACTCCAGACGCCATGCGTGGGTCTTCACTTCTCTCGACGTCTTCACCAGCTTCGTCGGATGTTTTAACCTTTTTCTTGTCCAGCGGTGAGGGAGTGGTACTAAAAGAGCCATCCGGGTTACGTACTCTTTTATTAAACAAAGGTGTTGCAGGAATTTGATCGTCACTCATTGTGGAGACTTTGTGTAGTCTTTGTTTGGATTACAGCAGGGTAAACAGGCCTCCAGAAGTGTAGCTGGATAATGAGCTAAAATATTGGGCTATTTTAATGGCTGGCGGCTAGTGGCACTCGGGCAAAAGATTTAGGAGAACATCAAAAAACACTATAATGGTAAGGTATTGACCAACACAGTTAGATGGAGACGGGAACATTCAAACAAATTAATTAAGGTCTTTACAGACGAGTGGTTGCATGCTGCAGAGTTGGTGACTGGAAAAATCAATAATCGAGAACACAGGACTTCAAGTCCACCGGCAACGACAAACAAACAAAGGATCTGTCAAACAGTACCGTTGACGACAACAATGTGTATCTTTTCAACGAAAAAACGTCACACGACTGCTAGAGAATGTTTTTTCAGTTGCGACACAACAAGTTAATATCTTTGCATACTTTGCATACTCTCACTCTGAAGAAAATATATTTTAGTGATGACTACTAGACACAGTCAATTATTAAAAATGTTATTGAAGATGGAGTAAGGATACAGCCTTCTTCGCATCTCATCTCATTTCATTTCGTAACAAAACCGTCGAAATCAAGGTGAAAAAATACATACAGTTTCTATTCCCTCATAATGTAATCGGTTGGCAAGGTGAACCAAATACTTGCTAGCACCATCACTGTCTATATGTACACTAGAACAGAAGTCTCAACATTAAGCCTCAAAACACTAAATACATTCACAAATTAATCAGATAAGTTAACCCACATAACGAAAACCAGCCTAGCTGTCAGCCGCCATGATTGAATTTTTTGATGGCAGTCTCGTGCGATAAATCTTAACCCATTCAAACGTATGTGCGGTTCTGTATATTGATCTGCTCTTTCTGGCCATACGTATTTATTCAGCCCTGTTCGTTTCATGAATTAGACTACTTATTCGTCTTCTTGTGCGTTTGATAAAATGATTTGTCCGGGGTTGAGAAATTTGTCGTATTCTACCAGACAGTAATTACCCCTCAGCTGATGTAACAGCTTCTTCGATGGCAACAACTGCAGGGTAAAAATATCCTCACATTCAGATTGTGACATAATTATATCTTGAATGTTGAAACATGAGCATTTCGTAGGGCACTGGACCAAACGCGTCAGGTCATTAGCTCGCCAGATTAATTCCTTTGGTGAATTCGATTCGGATTCGATTTGGATTTGAATCTTCTCCCGAATTCGATTCGAATCAGAAGTTAGGATTCGCAAGGGCCTATAGGGCACACACATGTTAGATCTCAGCACGTGATTTATCCTCGTGTAAAAGATTCCGACAGCCTCTACATCCTCTTTAGATTTCTTTTCAACTTCGCATTCCGGAACAAAGTATAGATCAACAGATGTGTCAATATTAGAGAGTATGTCGAACAATGAACTCGCGTCAGGCATATCCTTCCCTTGTTTAGGAAGACTGACTGACTACAGTTCTTTTAACAGCATGTCCAGTGCCATCTGGTGCTCGTTTTCCGCGTGATGACTCGAGAAAATTCCAATCTACTTTCTGAAATCCAAGATTGAATGGGTCTCTTGACAGGGTAACAAAATCAGCTTCTATCTGTAACGTTTTGTTGGCCCATCCCGGAAGCCAATCAACTAATTTACCTCTGAGTGTTTCTGTTTCAATGCCAACAAAACTGGTTTTAAATGTGCCCATACTGCTGAAGGGTCGTGTTTCCTACTATCGGAGATTGTGCAGAGTCCTTATGTGGCACATTTGATATATATAGAATATACCCACAGTAGCTTGGTGTACCAAATGTTCACCACGTGTGGTGAACATTTGGTGCACCAAGCTTTTTTGGGTATATTTTATTTATACTATGATTGTCAGATTATTAAGAGTCGCTATTATTTTTTTCTCGATTTTACTGAGCAGCAGACGTACATACGTGCGAATCTGTTTGTGTTTGCATGAGCATCGGTGGGCGGTACTTCCGCTGTCAATTTTATCTCCGAAACGAAATGGAAAAAGAAACGGGGCCTTTTTCATTTTAATAACATAATAAAGTGATGGATGCTTTATTAACATGAGACAATGCATGTTTGTTAATTTTTGGTGTCTTTTAGGCTAAACTCATTTAAAAACGTAATAAATAATTGCCACTTTTCGCTTCACTCTTCACGAGGCGACGTGCGATAAATTTAGACAAGTTCGCATTCAGGTCGATGTCACCAAAGGCCAGCTTGGATGTATTTCCACTGTAGGTGTCAAGTTTAACTACTGAAATCCCATTGCTGTCGTGTTCGCCACAGTAAGTGTGTAAAGCTAAAATTTATGTCATAGGTTTTTCATATATAGTAGAATATATATGGTATGAATATCATTCCGGTATGAAGACTTGCTTGGCCATGTGATGCGCCAAAAATGACTTGACTGTATTTCATTTGAGTGCTGACAATTAGAATTCACACTGAAGGCAATGTGTATTAGTGCTTCATTTGCTGCGATGTTTCCCTTTAAGGCTTTGTACATCTTATATTGGTAACGGATGCTGTACACGTGATGTTTGAATTTTGTCATTTGGCGGCTTAACATTGACGCTAGTTCCTTCTCTGATACATTCTTCTCAACCTTGACCGTTATTTTACTTCTGAGCTCATTTATTTTATTTTTCCACTGGTAACAACTTATTTCATCATCAGAAAGCTCTTTGCACTATGTTGTCTGTCCTTCTTTGCATTCTTTACACACATTTGTTGCACATCTTTCGGATATTTTGTCGCACAACAAGCTGACCACGAGGTCGTCAAGATTGTCTGTGTGTAGCAAACCGAATTGTTTTAATTTAGTGGCCACAAATTTAATGTTTTCGTGAATTTTACATTGGATTGCATCTCTACCAGATCTCTTTGGCGCACCAACCCAAAAGGGTTTAACCCTTTGAACTCTAGTGGTATCTTCCATTCCAGTTGAATGGCAATAATTAAAAGAATTCATATTCATTATTTGGGGTAGACCAATCAATGTTTTCAACGTTCAGCCTCGGGGCTGCACGTTGAAATTATTGATTGGTCTACCCCACACCTTTACATTTGCTGAAGATCCAGTATACGGCCTTAAACACTAATAAATAAATAGTAAATAATACTGAAGATCCATCCTATATAATGATGACAATCCTATGTTATGATGCATCATGTTCCGCTGGTGTTCAAGGGCTTAAACGACAGAATGTACTATATCCGACATTTGCCTCAGGAATGTTTTTGTTGTAGTTTTTGTGTAATGTCACACAGAATTGTCTATGTGTCTTAATTATTTCCCTAATGTTTTGTGACGGTGTTCTTTTTGCCTGGCGCAACGCAGCTAACATCATTTCTGGTAGAAAATGACCTACCTGTGAGTTGAAACTGTGACATTTCTTTTTTAGAAAGTGCGTTGCTGACCCTCCAAACCCGTTGTGTCAACTTGAGTTGCCGTTGGACAAAAGTTTTCATTTTGTATTTATATATCAGTTTTATTACACAGTCTCTGTGAGATAATTTCATTATTTGTTTGTATTTATATAAGGAGTTTTCTTTGTACTTATTGGATATTATCCTCCAAAATACAAAAGTGAAAAGTGAGGTGCTTTTTAACGTTGCTCTGGTTGGTTTTAAAGTTCTAGGCACTTGCAAATCCTAACGTCTGGTTCGAATCGAATCCGGGAGAAGATTCGAATCCATCGAAGGAAATTAAACTGGCGAGCTAATGACCTGACACTTTGATGAGGAATCATCCACTTCAGCAACCATATCAATTCTAGCACCCTTTTTCCTAACCTCCCTAGGTTTTGCGGCGTCATAAACTTTTGTATGTTTGAGTTGCGTAATCTTCCATAGATGGGATTTTGTCTCCGAAGACGGCTGTCACGAATCTCGAAAACCGCACGAATTTTCGCCATCTTTACTTTAAAATTCACTCATGTTCTGTGGGGCTGTTCGATTGATAATCACCGTTTTGGTAAATAGTCATGACGAAACGTCATATAAAATGCAAGAGGCGTACTTTCAAAATCCAGAATGTGTATTTACATTTGCGTCTAGTGTGGTCGTATCTCGCCGCATTCAGGCGATGACTGTTACTGACTTACGATAAAATGTATCGCCAATATTTCATTGTTCATGTAAAAGAATTCAAGAACTGCACACGCATAATTAGGCTTTCCCAAACCCAGTTTGGGAAAGACTCTTGTTATTCTTCTTTTTCAAAGTTTTTCTTCTCTATTTTTATTTTTTTTATTTATTTAAAAATTATTTTTTTCACCGTGAATTTTGTCTGTTGGACTGCTCAAAAACAAGCTGTACGATTTTAACCAAATTTGGCATACTTTTGTAATGCCTTACAATCTAGTTAAATGGGGTATCGCCATATCTGTGAAAACGCGTATTTTCAAAATTTTTTGCCAAAACCTTCAAAATTTCTCCTTTTTCAAAAGTCTCAAAATTGTTTGCAGTTATTTAGCTCACATTTTCCACACATTTAGAACATAATCTGATACACCACAATCACTACTCAAATATTTCATCATTAACCCCCATTGGCCAAAAGATGAAATGAATATAGTTTTTTTCTTCAAAACTGACCAACTTCAAGGGCAAATTTCTCTAATTTCAAGGTTGTAACAATTGTATTGGTATGGATAGGTGCAACAATGATTACGGAAGAAAGTTGTTGTTTACGCTTTAAATTCAGATTTAATCCTCAAGCACAATGAGGGCGAGAATAAGTGTACCATTTGAAAATGCCAAAATTAGCCAACTTTGGTTGCTTTTTATATCATTTTGGAAAGGGTTAATTGCAACCATTTTGCATGTCCGTCTTCACAATTGACTATCGAGCATATTTGCTTTTGTAAGCTTGGTTGTAAAATTGAACCCTATGACCATTCTGGTTGCATAAAAGTAGGTCCCATCCAAACAAAGACTCATTTTTTCAGAATTTGGTAATTTGAAGGGACAATTTACTCCACTTCTAATTGATTGAGCACTGAATGTTTTCTATGGCTGCATGCAGCAGTCAAGGTATGACAAATTTTGTTTTATATGTTATTATTAAAAGTTTAACCCTTGGCAGATTTTAGACTTCCTATAAGGGTACCGTTGGAATAATTGTTATTTTTGCCAACATTTACATGCGATTTATCAGCACGAGAGACATATTTTCTCAAAACACTTACCATGAGAAGATAGGACATTATTCGTAGAACAATTTTGCTGTCATATGTTTTATGCAAAGTTTTAACCCTCACCCAGTTGTCGGGCCTTGATTGAATTGGAGTACCCTCAAATTGTACATGTTAATTCAAATACCAAGATTCAAGATTCCTCCTTGTCTCTTATCAGAAACCCAAGCTCTGATTAATGACAGGGCTCTGGAAAGTGAAATGAGGTATCGTCATATTCGTGAAAACACGTATGTTCAAAATATTCCGCCAAAACCATCAAAATGTCACCATTTATCAAAAGTCTCAAAATTGTTAACAGGTATTTAGCTCCGATTTTCCAAAGAGTTAGGGCATAATATGATGCAACAAAATTACCACACAAATATTTCAAATTTAACCCCTATTGGCTAAAATTGGCATGAATATAGCATTTTTTCTTCAAAATTGACCAACTTTAAGGGCGCATGCCAGTGTGAAAGAGTGCAGTCAGTGGAGTTGTTATACAGGCCTGCCTGCCTGCCTATCTGCCCGACATTTACCATACACCATTCATGTCATTGTTGTAAGAAAAATAGTCTCCGTGCCTGCTTGATTTGGTCATTTCTGGCAACTGAATTGCCCGAAATGTTCAGCTCCTTTCCGACTCAGGGGTGGGGAGGGGGCACAGTCCTCCCAGACACCCTAGCCCGTATGCCCATGATTTATCTGTACTTATTTTTTCCAAAGCAAAACGGACATGGCTCGTTTTGCTTTCCATGAAAATATTTAGTACTTATCGAAGAGCAAATTTTGTATTGAATGTTTTGATGTCCTGCTTTATCTCAAATATCTGTTTTGGCTGCATAAAACCTAGTAGCATCACAAAAAACTTTGCTTCAGCTATATTTTTCTATTTTAAAAACTGATCGATAGTTTTGTGTATAATACAGTTTGCCTTTTAACATTAGAAAGTTGGGAAAGCCCGTAATTTGTCCAACAAATTACAATTGTCTTGTTTATATTTATTTTTTTTTCCTCCTCAATTTTGTCTGTTGCACTGCTCAAAAAACAAGCTGTACGATTTTAAACAAATTTGGCATACTTATGTAATGTCATAACATCTGGTGAAATGAGGTATCATCATGTCTGTGAAAGCGCATATTTTCAAAATATTCTGCCAAAACCATCAAAATTTCACCATTTTTCAAATGTCTCAAAATTGTTAACAGTTACTTAGCTCAAATTTCCCACACATTTAGAGCATAACATGATATATCAAAATCATCACAAAACTATTTCAAAATTAACCCCATTGGCCAAAAATGACATGAATATAGCTTTTTTCTTCAAAATTGACCAACTTCAAGGGCAAATTTCTCTAATTTCAAGGTTGTTGTAACAATTATATTGGTATGGATAGATGAAACAATGATTGGGGAAGAAAGTTACTGTTTACTTTTTAATCTCAGATTTAACCCTCAAGCACAACGAGGTCGAGAATAAGTGTACCGTTTGAAAATGCCAAAATTAGGCAACGTTGGTGGCTTTTTATATCATTTTGGAAAGAGTGAATTTCAAACACTTTGCATGTCGTATTCACAATTGACTACCGAGCATATTTGCTGTGTAAGTTTGGTTGTAAAGTTGAACCCTATGCTCATTCTGGTTACATAAAAGTAGGTCCCGTCCAAAAAAGTCAATTTTTTTCAAAATGCGGTAATTTCAAGGGACAATTTATTCCATTTCTAGTTGATTGGGCGCTGAATGTTTTCTATGGCTGTATCAGCAGTCAAAGTATGACAACTTTTGTTTTGTATGCTATTATTAATAGTGTAACCCTTGGCATATTTGAGACTTCCCATAAAGGTGCTGTTGGAATCATTGTTATTTTCGCCAACTTTTACATGCGATTTCTCAGCACTGAAGCCATATTTTCTCAAAACGTTTTCCATAAAAAGATGGACATTCATCCAAGAACAATTTTGCTGTTATATGTTTTAAAGTTTTAACCCTCACCCACTTGTCATGCCTTGGATTGGAGTACCCTCAGCTTGTACATGTTCATTCAAATATCAAGATTCAAGATTCTTCCATGTCTCTTATCAGACACGCAGTCTGTTATTGATGTCCATACATTTAGAGCATAATATGATGCACTTAAAGCACCACACAAATATTTAAAAATTAATCCCTATCGGCCAAAACTGATATGAATATAGAATTTCATCTTCAAGATTGACTAACTTCAAGGGCAAATTTCTCTAATTGCAATGTTGTTCTAACAATTATTTTGGCATGTGTATATACAACAGTGATTGCAGAAGACAGCTACTGTTTACTTTCTAATCTCATCTTTAACACTCAAGCACAATAAGGCCGAGCATAAGCGTACCATTTGAAAATGCTCACATTAGCTAACTTCGGCTGTTTTTTTCTATCATGTTGGAAAGGGTTAATTTCAAACACTTTGTTTTTCTATAGGGAGAGATGCTTATGAATAAATATGCTGTTGTAAGTTTTGATCTGGGCTCAATTAACCCAACATACATTTGGTGTTTTGGCCACTTAAAAATACTACTGTCCAAACAAAATTGATTTTCAGAAAATGTTGCAAATTTCTGTACTCATTTGTCCAGAAACAAGAAAGGAATAGCTCATTGTGCTTTCCATAACGAGCATCGACGAGCAACTGTCAGCTCTTCAACATTCTAACTCTGTTCAAGCTCCGCTCAAGCAGGGTTACAGCGATTGAAGGCATGTGCCTCCATGTTGACAACCGGGATAAAGTGCCTTGCCCAAGGACACAACGCGGGTCGAGCCGGACGGGGATCGAACTCGGGACCTCTGGCATAGAAATCCAACAGTCTACCACTGAGCCACCACGCTCCCTGTCACAGCATTAGAAGGAGCTTAAATGATCCAGTTATAAAGTATACGGCCAAGATATTGTTGAATTGATCTTCATTCGCGTCCCAAATATGAAACAAACCATATTACATTTGTTTGTGTCTTTGTGTCACATGTGTATTGTTAACAAACTACATCCGCCGACCGCCCAGGTATGTGTGTGTGGGGGGGGGGGGGGGGGGGCTGGACAAACTCCAATAATGTTCCAGTGAGGAGTCTTAAACCTTTACCCAACGTAACGGCCAAAACCGGCCAGCGCTATTCTCAAAAATCGCCAATTAAGTTTTTATTATTTTTTCAGTTTTTCTCTCAAAAACATAGGTTATGACCCCTCGCTGGAACAAGGTCGTTGAGCTTGTTCCAACAATGGGTTATAACCAATGTTTTTGAGAAAAAAAATGAAAAATAAATAGTTATTCAAGAATTTTTTTAGTAAGTGTCGTCTGCTTTTCATGTCAGGTAAAGGGTTAAATATCAATTCACTCTTGCAGGTAATCATGTACTTTCTTACAAGGCTACATTTTCTTCTTGGACTTAGGTCATTCACGCACTCGGTCTGATGCAAATGGAGGTCTGTGGCTGATTACGGATATCGGGGTCCCAGCATCTAGCTAATTAAACACATCACAAATTGTTTTGCAGCACTACTTATATTTTATGTGCACAATTTCTACAGCTCACATTACCCATATGACAAAACGGAATATATAATTTGCTCAAAAATAAAATTCAACTGCACCACTGGGCTTCATGTTCAAACATTGTGTCACATTCATGGTACAGGAGATAAATGACTCTCTGGTAATATCACCTGTTAGATGTAGAATAATATTTGAGCATTGTTGGGGAAAGTACAATTCTGTCTTAAGATGCTGTTCACACCTCCCTGAAAATACTGCTAGGGATAGATTTTTAGCCCTCCTGTATCTTTCGTGATGTCAGTCCTGCCGTCGTCCAATATTTTCCAGCCCCGAACCCCCACCAATGGGAGGGCCATATCCACCCACACTCATATCAGGCCTACGGCCTTCGGATATGCAAGTGGCATATATCGACCTGGCAATACCCCCCCCCCACCACAAAACAAAGACAAGTTTTGGCCCCCACTCAATAGGAAATCCCAGCTCCGCCCCTGATGTTGTGAACTATACGCCTGGAACTTAATTGAGTATACCCTGTTTTTTCGCGGCTGTCTTAATAGAAACTGTCATTACTTCCATGCTATCTTTAAGATGGCCAAAAGTGATTCTTTGCGGAAAGAATGATCTATTGACAATCGAAAGACAACACAGTGATGAAAATATGTAGTATTTTAATGCCGCTAATTACACATATCTGTCACTAATGTTTTTGATGGAAAATGTTCTCTCGACAAGTATGGTGCTGGAACGGCCCATGATGAAACAATGCCGGTACTGTGTACTGTTCTAAATTACGTGTCACGTAAATAAAGGTATACTATACTGCAATACTATATACCTGAAACTCAATTAAGCACCCCCAGTTTTTCGCAATGGTGTTCATAGAAACTGACATAACTTTCATGCTATCTTTCAGATGGCCAAAAGTGATTGTATGCAGAAAGAATGGTCTAATGTTTTTGATGGAAAATGTTCTCTCGACAAATATGGTGCTGGAATGGTCCATGATGAAACAATGCTGGTAATTACTGACAAAAATTGTAACTTGTGATCTCTGAACACAAATGCAATGTCTGACGTCACTAAGGAGTGTATCCACCACGTGCCTGGATGAACCATTCGCCTAATGCTACCAGTGAGCCTTCTGATGTGGTCCAAAGGCAACTGCTGCCACTCCTCGTGCACTGCAGCTTCCAAATCGGCCAAATTCTGTACAGGCGGATCCCTTGCTTGCACACGACGTCCAAGAAGGTCCTAGATGTGTTCTAAGGTATTCAAATCGAGACTCATTGCAGGTCAAGGTAGTGTTGTAATAGCGTTGTTCAGAAGGAATGCTCTTTCAGCATAGGAACGATGTGACCTTGCGTTGTCGTCCATGAACACAGGACGAGTAGCCAACGGGTGGTTGTCAAAATGAGGCATGACAACCGAGCTGAGAATGTCCCGGTTGTACTGATGACCACTGAGATTCCGACGCACAGTCACCATATCAAGTTTACGATCATGAGAAAGGCATCCCCAGATCATTACTGATCCTGCATCATAAGGAACAGTATGTCTGATGTTCCTTGGCATGGAAGCAGTATTTCTATTCCTTAACACTCTCATACGACCATCTGTGACATGAAGCATAAACCTACTCTCGTCTGACCAATAGACTCTCCTCCACGTCCTGAGATTCTAATGTTGTCGTGCCATACACCACTCCAGACGTCGTCTTTGATGCTGATCGGACACAACTGGAAGTTTGATGACCCTTTCTGGATCTCACAGCCAGTGCTTTGACGTGGTTTCTGACAGTTCTGTTGCACAAACGCCTGTGGGGAGCCAAAGGCGTTTCAAAACCCCACTTGAAACAAAGGGTTCACGCTTAACGAGGCATGCCAGACCCCGATTTTCCTGATGAGAGTCTTTTGGGGTTATCCAGGCCTTGGTCAGTGAATAACATCGTTGGTTTGTTGATGTTTTCGGACTCGTCTGCTGATGACAGAATGACTATAGCCAATTTGCCTTCCAATAGCTTTGAATGACATGCCTTTGCATGCATGCCAACGATTTGCCATCTTAGTGCCCCTAACAGTCTCCTCCTTGCCATGTCGACATTTATTGATAAAAGAAGTGACACATTTTTTGTTTTTTACTCAGATATTGCACGTGGGTGATAGAGTTTTGTGCCATTTGTGGGTAGCATGCTTCACGTGGACGAGGAGTGTGTTTGGGATACCCTATCAACCCGAAACATCATGTTTCACCAGATGAAATGTACTGCAAGACATTACAATCATTGAAACATAATAATCAGTAACAGTAACTTCATGAAACCGTCCAGGGGGTGCTTAATTAAGTTCCAGGTGTATATATTTGATGGTGCGCTCATCCACTTCTCCCTTTCCCTGAATCTTGGGCCCGCTATTAGATATACCTTAGCGAATTCGACGCAAACCTTGATGAATCTTCCAGTAGCTGGTCGCCATCAACTGGTGACTGTGGAGGGGTTGATAAGACTTTATAATGCAGCAAATTGTACTTTTTGCGCCATTCTAGATCATATTTTGTCCTTTCTCCATGTCCGTCGCTGAACTCTCTTTTTTCTTTCCCCACATATAATGTATTGACCCCCTTTCCCTACTGCTAGGTATGACTTATATTTTTCAGGTTTTGATCTACAAGTACTTGGCTCTCTTCTCTTGGGGTTTTTAATCCGCCGGGCTCTGTAGTTTACATGAATTTGTGCCCTGGCCTGGTTTTTGCCATAATTTCTGTAATGAAAAGAGAAAAAAAAAACAACTGAAGTTCAAATCCCCTGTTTGTAATTCGGAGATTATTTCAATAAACAAGATAAAATAAAAGGAAAACATTATCTATCTATGGTTACAGTCAGTGGTGTTACCTGGTCAGTTGTGTTACTTCCAGAATTAACACCATAGTAACACCACTGAGTTTTCAATAACATTTGAAATTATCTCCCCTGTTTAATCTGGTAAGGTCGTCTGGCTTTTATAAATTAGAAAATAAACTACCGAATACCACATTTGCTGTTGTTTTTGCCCATTTCATGCGATGGGTTGTGTCGTCATCGTGATCAACATCACTGACAAAAAAAGGTATTTTTATTTACCTGTTCTGGTGTCTTTTACTCTTGAAAATTGTAAGAAACAAGAGCTTCTCATTGCAAAGTCACCGCAGGATAATTGATCAAAGGGAAGTAACTCCACTCATCTGATCTAGAATTGAATTATAACTATATTTTGGGGGAGAAACAGGATATCTTGTATTCAATTTCAGGGAAATTTCACGAAGTGTCAAACTCGTTTTATAGACTAAAATGTGTGTTTGATACAGAATACTCGTATGCACAGGTAACACAACTGACATATTGGTGAGTCGTGATTTAAAAAAATAAGGTCAGTAGGTAATAAATGCCGATTCCAGACCACTTAGTACATGTACCGTACACGTACACGTACACGGACGTTTACTAAAGTGGGATTCAATGTTAAATCGCACGGTTGTTCACAAAAATGTCGGGTGGTCCAGAATTGGCTGTTTTTTTGAGACTCCTAGATCGCACTTTTAACGTTCAAATACCCGTTGGCGAACGTCGAATGTACACGTTTTTTTAAAAAAGTGAAAAATGTATGAAATTGTACATTTTTCACCTTTTTTTTTTACTTAAAAATTTTTGTCGACGTTCCCATCGCGGATTAGACCTTCAATCTATCGTTGGTGAACACGAAAAACAACTTTGCCGATTCTGGACCAGCATCAAAAAAGGTGGTTTGCCGATTCTGGACCAGTGGTCCAGAATCGGCAAACGGCTTTTGAGGCGGGAATTTTCCCATTTCTGACGTAAGTGGGGGAATACCCATAGAGGGATTTTCCAAACTCAGCTAATTAACCAATCAGATTGCTTGATTCTCCGCTAACTAACCAATCAGATTGCTTGATTCTCATAACCTGCGGCGCGAAATGGGTGTAAAGTGTAGTTAAACTAGTGCGGATTTCTGGGATGGGAACAAAAAAAAACAAATGAAAAAAAAGTGAGTGAATAATCGGTGATGCGATTTTTAACGCGTTCGGAGGCAAAACGCATTTATATGGGTTTTATCGTGTAAAATATTTTTTCTCAACTGGTTTTTTAGTTATTATATTAAAGACAGAAGATTTTTATTTACTTAAAACATAAAAAAATAATTATACTTTTAATTTTAAAAATAATAAAATAACTCGCATTAGCATACTCAAAGGATTATTAATAATTTAAAAACGAAAAATGTTTTTACAGATGGATGCTAAACGTCGAGATCAAATTTTAGGCGAATATGAACGTGCCAAGAAGAGCATTCAGTCGGCTGACAGAAGCAGACGTCTCAGAGAGATGGAACTCAGATGCGAAACCACAAAAATATTTAAACCCATGACGGATGTTCAAGAGCGAAGCAAGAAGGAGATAGTTGAAGAATTGAGACCCATAAAAGAGAGTTCTTTGAGAATGGGTTCGTTGCCCGGTAGTTTTGGAAATCGGTATTCCTTTCAATCTACACCGGATTATGTTCTCATAGGGATTCAAACCGACATGAGCGACGATACAGCTTCGACTATCACCACTGACAGCGTCGCGTCGCCTGAGGATGGCGGTAAGAGAGATCTGTTGTATGGAGTTTATAAGGATTCTGACGGTAGAACTTTTATAGGCGACACAGAAGTGGAAATGGATGATAAAGATTTAATTGTCGGTTCGAATAAGTATAAAATAACTGATGGACTGCGCCCATTGCTCCTTTTCGACAAGCCTGGAGATTACACGGAACAGGATTTTGACAATTACGGCGACATTCTGGTTCAGACCCACGCCATGCTGAGAAATAACGATGCCAGAGAGACTAGACCCAAAGCCAACATAGGTTACAAGTGGACCAAAGTGATGAAACCCATATGGGATATGAATAAGAAGTTCGTCGAATCGGTGACTGGTAAAGGGGAGAAAACCACTTTTCTTCCGAGCGATTTTGACGCTCTGTCTCAGAGATTGAGATTGTTGATGGCGAGTAGACGGGCTGGTAACACAGGATTACATAATGAGATAGTTAGCATATGTGACGAATTGTTAAGACAGAAGGTTTTGAATAAAAACCATAATAAAAGGCTGATGAACGAATTGAAGGATTGATGTATATAATAAGAAGAGAGAAACAAACAAACAAACAAAAATATATAAAATAATAAAAACAGTAAATTTTTACACTAGAATAATAAAAGTATTTAAACAACAAACGATTTACCAGTGAAAAAAACAAAATATATTATAAAATAAAAATATGTTGGTGATAAAGAACAGGGGATACGTCAGAACTTACGTTCAAGGCGGTTCTGGCATCGTCGATTCTATAATGCGAGCGTTCACGAGCGATGCGGGTAGAAAACTCGCATCGACCACGTTTGAGGTCGGTAAGAAGATGGCTTTGGATGCTGGTAAGAAGGCAGCTGACGCGTTGATCGACAAGTTGATCAGTCCACCGGCGAAGTGAGCTGCGTTAGAGCGAACGCCGAAAAGTTGGAAAGATTTTAAGGATGCTGTGGTACCCATACAAGATTTAGCCAAAATGACGAGTGGATCCGGATTGAAGGGAACTCGCGACGGTGTAATATAAATAAATAATAATATTAAAACTGAGTTTCAAAAAAACATAAAAATTGTGTTTGAAAGAATCTAAAATAACAAACAAAAAAATAAACAAAGATGAACATTAAAGATATGTCTTGGAACGACGCCGCGACCAAGAGGTCGAATAACGAGTTCTTTCCCAAAAGCATAAGAGGCTTGATAGTGGGAAAATCGAATTGTGGAAAGACCAATCTCTTGATGAATCTGTTGTCTCGACCCGACTGGTTGGATTACGACAGATTGTTTGTGTTTGGCAAGAGTTTGTTTCAACCCGAATACAGATTGCTTTGAGAGTGCATGGATCGCAGATTGCCCAAGGACGTCATAGCCAGAATCTTTGACAGTAGGGAGGAATTCGACAAAAGTGAAGCTCCTCTTTCGACCATTTTGGACAGTGCGGCAATGGAATTGATGAAATGCATCTTCGAACGTCGAGTGTCGATTTTATTTTCTGGATCCTAGAGAATTGAAATCGGAAGATAAGAATCTCATGATTTTCGACGATCTGCTTTTGGAGAGACAGAACCGATGCGAATCGTATTACGTTAGGGGTCGACACAGCAACGTGGACTGTTTCTACCTGTCGCAGAATTATTTTCGATTGCCCAGACAGACGATAAGGGAGAACGCTAATTTTCTATGTCTCTTTCACCAAGATCTCAAGAATCTCAATCACATCTACGGCGATCACGTCGCAAACGACATGAGCGCGGCGGAATTCAGGAGATTCTGCAAGAGGGTTTGGGATGGAGGACTTTACAATTTCGTTGTGATCGATTTGACTAGCGAATTTAGTCGTGGAAAATATCGGTGCGGATTTGACAAATTTTATGTTTCTGATGATAATAAGATAGAGCGTGAAAATAAAAAAAATTTAGAAAATAAAAAATCTTCAAATAATTAGTTTTGAAAAAATAAAAATGAAATTAAAATATAATGTTCGAACAAGGAGAATTGTTAGAACGGATAGCCGAGAATATGGCTGCAAAACAATCCATTCAAATCGTGGTGAGTGGCGATTCGACTCTATTCGCGACGAAATTCGAACCTTCCATCGAATTGAATAGAGAGAAAAGATATGAGATGGCGTTGGTGAATCTGGAGACTTATTATTCCTTTCCCAATGCCACCGAAAAGAATAACTCATTCAAGTATTCTGACGGAGTGGATTGGTTGGAGATTCGAATTCCCAAAGGAAGTTATGACATAGACGATTTGAACAATTACATTCAGACACGAATGAAGACGGATGGAAAGGGAAGCAACAAGATCAGACTCGCTCCCAACCCTAATATCTTACAGACGATGTTGGATTTGGAAGATAATTTTCGAGTGGATTTCAACACGGATGATTCTATAGGCAAGATGTTGGGATTCAATCGACAGATGTATCGAGGCCACGCGGCATCTGAAAATACGGTCGACATTCTCGCAGTCAATAGCATTCTGGTGAATGTGGATGCGATTGCTGGAAGCTACGTGAATGGTAGCGCTCAACGGACGATCTATTCCTTCTTTCCAAATGTGTTGCCAGGTTATAAGATCGTGGAGCGACCTCGAAATTTAGTTTATCTACCAGTGATTTTAGACACGTTGTATAGTCTCAAAACCACATTGACGGATCAAAATGGTGAACTGTTAGATCTTCGCGGAGAGAGGGTGATGATATGATTTCACATAAGAGAAATATAAAAGCAAAAAAAAAAAAATATTGTGTATATATATAAATAACAAAAATAAAATAAACTCAATATTAATTTTACAAAAATTATTTAATATATATAATTATCATTAAAACAAGAAAACAACTGAAGAAAATATATTTAAAAAAAAAGAATTATGACAGAATACGTGATTAAAAACGTGAACATATCTGCAGGACCAAGGAAGAAATTTAAGAGAGTGTTAACAACTCGAGGCGAGGCGGTGAGATTCAAATTCACTCACGAAAATCTGATGAGAGGCGGTCAGGATTCGATCGCCTGGACCAGAAGTCAAAGCAAAAGGATGGAGAAAGCGATTCGTGATGGAAGAGGGTTGATGGTGAGATTGAGTCCCGCTCAATTGAGATACAATTTGAGAATGAAAGGCGGTTTCCTACCGCTATTGGCAGGAAATGCCGCAAAAGCATTACCCTTTGCCGCAAAGGCATTACCCTTTCTCGGAACGACTCTCAGCGTGGGAGCTCTCACGGGACTCACGAGTTTGGCAACTGAGAAATTAAAGTGTGGCAGCTGACTGTTTTTGAAGAAGGGAGGAACCGTGTGTCGCGTCCACATAGACGACAGCGG
Organism: Pictodentalium vernedei; assembly: GCA_031216915.1. Lineage (NCBI taxonomy): Eukaryota > Metazoa > Mollusca > Scaphopoda > Dentaliida > Dentaliidae > Pictodentalium > Pictodentalium vernedei. The sequence goes on from CM062293.1 coordinate 504,887,951, forward strand.
TAAAGGATTGTATCTAGAACCCGTTAGAGGTGACAACTCTTTGAGTGGAAACGGTCTCTATCTGAAGAGTGGACGGAACATTGAGCGACTTGGCAAGGGTTTGTTGTTTGGTGAATATTCGCCATTTAAGAATATACCGATTTTGAATATGTTATTATAATATAAAAAAATTATATAATTATATAAAATATAAATCATAGAAAGTATAAAATAATATATAAAATGGATAAAAAGGTGGAAAAACAATTAGACGATAATGATGAATATCGAGAGATAGAGTGCGAAAAAGATATAGAAAAACGATTAGACGCTAAGGATGAATATCGCAGGATAGTGTGGGAAAAAGATGTGGAAAAACAATTAGACGCTAATGATGGATATCTTAGGAAAGAACTGATAAAAGAGTTAAATAAAGATCGGGATAGATGGTTGAAATGGGAAAAAGATGTGGAAAAACAATTAGACACTAATGATGGATATCTTAGGAAAGAACTGATAAAAGAGTTAAATAAAGATTGGGATAGGTGGTTGAAATTTGAAAGAATGAGACGTTTTCCACCGTTACCACTGAGACGTTTTCCACCATCACCACTATCTTCTTTAGAGAATGGTAATGATGCGAGTGTTACCAAGAGATGCACACCATTCATTCATTATGATTCGGATAAACAAATGTGTTGTCATAAAAAAAAGAAAAAAAGAAAAGAAGAATCGACGCTGAAATTTAAGAAAAAAGGAAACGTTATTATAATATATGGGTAATAGTGAAGAAGGAAAAAAAAAAAAAAAAGTAATCAGATCTAAAGATGATCTCATTACTTTTTTTTTTCCTTCTTCTTCGCTAAAAATCAATCTCTCTATTGTTTATATTTCCAAGTCCGTTATTAGCATGTTGAGACTCGTTTCTTCTCCTTTTTCGAAAATGTGTTGAATGTTTATCTTTACTTTTTTGAGTTTTGTTACTTCGGTCAACGCGCTCTCACCACCCGATTTGTTCACGAGTTTGAGTGAGATGTTCGGAAATATGTAACTTCCATAGGACAACGTCAAATCGTCCTTGTCAAATTCTCGATCTTTGGCGATGACGATTTTCTGTAGATCGCTTTGATACTCATAAAACAAATCAAGCGTGGCTTCATCTAATTTCAAAGACATGCGATATTTGTTGTATTTGTGCTATAAGCCCTTCATCTCGACCTCGTTCAATTCGATGGGATCGTGTCGTTGTAATCTATAGATTTTAAAACCGAATTTCTTACACGTTTCGACTCATTTCAATTTCAATTCGCATCTTTTAGGTGTTGTTGTCATGATCGATTATTTGTTTTTTTGTTTTATGAATTCTTGCAAATAATGTATATTTTATATTTTGTATTTAAATAATAATTTGTTAAAAAAGTTTGTTTATTTTTTTGCTCTTTATATATATAAAAAATTTTTTTTTTTTTTAATTTTTAATTTTCTTTAATGTAAAATCTTTTAGTAAAAGTTTTTTTTCTCTTTATATATATAAATAAAAAGTTAAATTTTAACATTTCAATCTCTCTATTGTTTATATTTCCAAGTCTGTTATTTGCATATTGACACTCGTGTTTTCTCCTTTTTCGAAAATGTGTTGAATGTTTATCTTTACTCTTTTGAGTTTTTTTACATTGGTGAATGCGCTCTCACCACTCGATTTGTCCACGAGTTCGCGTGAGATTTTTCGATATATGTAACTTCCATAGAACAACGTCAAATCGTCCTTGTCGAATTCTTTATCTTTGGCGGTGACGATTTTCTGCAGATCGCTTTGGTACTCGTAAAACAAATCGAGCATGGCTTCAACCAATTTCAAAGTCATCTTATACCTGTCGTATTTATGCTCTAAGTCCTTCATCTCGACCTCGTTCAATTTGATGGGATCGTGTTGTTGTAATCTATAGATTTTATGACCGAATTTCTTATACGTTTCGACTCGTTTCAATTTCAATTCGCATCTTTTAGGTATTGCTGTCATGGTCGATTATTTGGTTATTTTGTTTTATGAATTCTTGCAAATAATGTATATTTTAAATTTTGTTTGGTTTTTTTTTTCTCTTTATATATATATATATAAAAAAAAAGTTTTTTAATTTTAATTTTCTTTAATGTGAAAATTTTTTTTGTAAATTTTTTTTTTCTCTTTATATATAAATAAAAAGTTAAATTTAACATCCTTTTTTCTCGTATTAATTCAATTTTTTTCACGTTAAGAACATAAAATTGATTAATTTTTTTGGAAGGAATTAAAACATATATAAACAATTTTAAAACTTTTTAACAAATTATCATTAAATACAAAATTCGAAACAAAAAAATTCTTACAAACCCAATTTTGAGGTAAAAACAATGATGAAGTCCGAACATCCGAATTATAGTTTAGAACGTGCAAGACTTCAAACGTTTAAAAATTGGCCTTCGCATCTTGCTCAAAAACCCGAAGATTTAGCTGCTGCGGGTTTCATTTATGTGGGTAAAAGTGATAGAGTTAAATGTTTTTGTTGCAACATACATTTAATGAATTGGGAACCTAATGACAGACCTTTGGTAGAACACATAAATAATACCAAAGGTTGTTGCGATTATTTGAAGAAGATCCAGTCATTAGGATTGATTAAAATTGAAGACGAAGAATGGGAAAGAAATAAAAACGAGAGTTTATTAAGGGGTATTTTACAATCTGGATACACGAAGGAACAATTGTATAATACATTGAATTACGCAAACAAGACGTTATCTCAATTCTTGACTTTAGAAGAGTTGATTCGATTCATGAAAGAAGCAGATGAGTTATTATCGTCTATTGAGAAGGAATTGGGTGATATGAACACGTGTCTGCTTTGCAAAAACAAATCTGCAAATGTTTTGTTTCTACCGTGTGCACATTTGTGTTATTGTAAGGAATGTTATTCTAGAGATGAGAAAACGTGTTCGTTTTGTGAACAAGAAATAAAAGCAATCATAAATTGTTTTGAATAAAAAACATTAAAGAAAAAATTGAAATTAAAAAAAATCTTTTTCACATTAAAGAAAAAAATTGAAATTAAAAAAAAAAGACGAGGAAAAACTCATTCCCAATTTATTTAACAAACGTAACTACGTCGTCTACAGTGAGAATTTGAAACAATACGTCAATTACAGGATGAAATTAGTCAACATACATCGCATCATTCGTTTCGATGAAGAGCCTTGGATGAAAAAAATACATCGATCTCAACACGAATCTCAGAATTCGAGCCGAGAACGATTTCGAAAAAGATTTCTTCAAACTCATGAACAACTGCGTGTATGGTAAATCGATGGAAAACATCAGGAAGAGAACTGACGTTCGACTCGTCACATCTGAGAAAAGAGCTAAAAAATTAGTGGCAAAACCCAATTACAAACACCGAACCATATTCGACGAAAATTTTGTGGCCGTTCACATGCAAAAGACGCACCTGAAGTTCGATAAACCATATTATCTCGAACCGATCATCTTCGATATCAGCAAGCGATTGATGTACGAGTTTTACGTCAAACGAAAATTTGGTGATAAAGCCAAACTACTGTTCACCGACATGGACAGTTTAGTTTATGAGATAGAGACGAAAGACATCTACCAAGATACATCTCCAGACGTGGCCGCGTGGTTCGACACGAGCAATTATCCCATCGATCACCCGTCCAACATTCAATCAAATGACAACAAGAAGGTGTTGGGTAAATTTAAGGACGAGAGCGGCGGTAAACAAATCGTCGAATTCGTGGGCTTGAGACCCAAACTGTATGCTTATCGTCTAGAAGATGAAGAGATCAAGAAGTGCAAATGGGGTTAAAGCATGTGTGGTGAAGAAAAACATCTCTTTCCAAGAGTATAAAGATTGTCTGTTAGGAAGTGGTCTGGTGTATAAAACTTTGAAATCGATTCGAAGCGAAAATCACGACTTGTATACCAAAATAGTCAACAAGATTTTGCTGACAGCCGACGACGATAAGAGATTCGTGTTAGATGATAAAATACGCACTTTGGCACTCGGACATTGGATTTCGGATCTAATTAGACACGATATGAATGTGGATGATAGGATTCCAGATATGAGTAAGGATGATAGGATTCCAGATATGAGTAAAGATGATAGGATTCCAGAAAATCAAGAGGAATTAGACGGATTTGAGATTATGGAAATTGATAGAGACATCGAGAGAGTTAGTTTAAAAAGAAAAAGAAAAAAAAAAAAAAAAAAAAATAACGTCATTTTAGTGAATTATTATAAAATAAATAAATAAAAAAAAATATATACGCATTTATGAATAAGAAAATAGAGATATCTGTAGAAGGTGTCGTCTTACCTAACGAACCCCTATCCAATATCGATCTGTCGAATGCAGCGAAGGATTTGAAAATCAAAGATTTTCTAGGCGTGTTTTCCAGAGATGCCTTGCCGAAGAGAAGACCTCGACAATTGGAATGCGGAATTTTAAATCTAGACGAAAAGAAATAAAGAACTATTTCAACAAATCGATGGTTCGTTACAACACGGAATGAGTGCAATCACCAGATCAAGTGTTTTGCAGTCACCTGTGTCTCTACGTTCTCAAGAGGTGGTCTGAAGGAGATTGGTTTCAAGACATTCTCAATGATTTACATTAGAGAGAGATTTTTTTTATAGTATATAAAGATAAAAAATTATTTTAAAAAATTTTAATCAAATAAAAACGAAAAATAAAAATAAAATAATTCATTTTTTAAAAAACTGCGTTTTGAAATATATTTTAAAAAAAAAAAACAAAAAATCTCAAAACAAAATGCCAGTCGATAAATTTGGTAGAAGTGACGACGAAAAAGTCAACCTAAGAAAGAAGAGGAAGACGCTCGAAGTCGACGATGGTTACGACGTTGCCAACTTGGACGAACGTTACGTTCAGAGATATGAACCTCGAGAGGAACCTTTGAACATGAACGATAAGAAGCTCCACAATCTTCCTGAGCTGATAGATCTCGCAGATGCTGCGACTAAAAAATACATCGACAGGGGGAATGCCGATTTCGAACGAATCATGCTAGATAATTACGTGGATAAAACCATGACTGACGATCTCGATCTGAAATCTAAATGTTTGGTGAACGTCGCAAATCCCATATATCCCACGGATGCCGCGACCAAGAAATACGCGGACGACTCTCACGCAAGATTCAGCGAACACCTGAGAAATAGATACATTCAGAAAACGATGCATTCGGAAATGAATGCCAATTCTAACGAGATAACGAAAGTGGCCACTCCCACGAATCCCAAGGACGTGGCGACCAAACACTACATAGATCTGGAACAGAGAAAGTCTGACAGATGAGGAATGAAATCGGATCTGAATGCGGGATTCAACAAGATATTGAATCTGTCGAAGGTCGACGACACGGATGCGGACTCAACCACAGTCAACAAGGGCTACGTAGATTCTGCCATGATATGATCACAAGAATACCTAGAATCGCAAGTGAACAATCTTTACCTGAACAAACAATCTGGCGGAACCATGGAGGGTGGTATCGACATGAACGATGAGAATTTATTCTGACTCAGTCACGATCCTGAATTCGATTCCAGTGCAGTCAGCAGGAAGTACGTGGACGACAACTTGGTCTAGAGAAAGGGCGACATCATGGAAGGTAAACTAGACATGGGTGGACACGCGCTCACGAATCTACCGGATCCCGTGAACATGACGGATGCTTGCACCCTGTTTTCGGTGGTGGAGAAAGTCAAATATGCTAGACAATTGATCACCGTGTGGGCCAAGGAGGCCGGCACCTTAGATGAGGGAAAAGCCGAGCGGTCTTTCGGAAATGGAGGTAGCGGATCGAAACATGGTCAGGTGGGATATCCCATGCTGTTGGGAGGTGAAATCATTCGAATGAGTCTAGCTTCCTCGGATTTGAATAACAGAGTGGTCGTCAATCTCATGGTGAATGGAGTAGAGAGCGATAAGAGATACAGCATCGAAAAGACTGAGAATCAACACGCGAATGTTAGCACGTTCGGCACGCCTCTCAAAGTGAACGCCGGAGACAGGATTAATTTCGTTATGAAAACCAATAATCCTGAAGCCGCCACTTCCGTGGTGAGTCTACTGATCGAACTAGATCCTTTGAACAAACAGTGAACACGTGGAAATAATGAATTAAAAAAAAATAATGTGTAATAATTAAAAACAAAAAAAAAGTAATGAGATTTAGAAAGATGTACAATCTCTCTAGATCATATTACTTTATTTATTTTTTTGTGTTTTTGTTGTTTTTTTAGTAATTACTCATTACTTTTTTTTTATTTTTGTTTCTATTTTTTTTTCACACTCGTCTCTCATCGAATGATCGACATCTTATTTCCATCCGATTCGAATTGTAATTCTCTGTCCGACAGGACCAGGGCGAAGCTTCGGTTTTTCTCGGCATGTTCCTATCGAATTGCATCTTGATCTGAATATCTAAGACGCTACTCTTGAGTCATTCACTCTGTTTACTGACATCGAATACAAACATGGGATACATCGACTTGTATTCGCCGGGAGATATGTTAGGGTTGCTCATCAATTCGTCTAGACTGTGATACTTCTTTCTAAAATCAGTGGCATCGCCGTACAGTCTGCCGAAATCGTTCTTGTCGAACGACGCATTGTAATCGATTGCTGGATATCTCGTGGCGTTCAGGAACACTTGCATGTTTCTCAAATGGCAGTGATCGAACAGCGATGCATTCTTTTCCTGAGACCCGTCCCTATCGGTCTGAAACGCAACCACGATGAAACGTGGTCTCTCAGAAGTGGATTTCACCGTCAATCTCTAATCAAAGTGATTCATGGAGAGAGGAATGCTAGCCGTGTCGCACTGTCTCATTCTAAATCCCATGGGTAATTTACTCTTGGATTCTATGATCTTGTAGAGATGCGCTTTTTCCACGATCGAAGGCTCCACGTGCGGAACGAACCACAATATCTTGTGTAGAGTTATCTTACCCCATCTTCCTTGGTGAGACGTCCCTGTACCACTATGTAACTCTCGCTAGGATGGACGAATAGATCTTGAGTTTTGACGTTGATTCTTATCTCTCCCGCATTGTTCAAACTCGTTCCGGTTACCGGTTCATATTCGTGAACCTCATATTCTTGAATACTTTCATCTTTCACTATGCTTTGTGCTATATCTAGTATATTTGTCATTTTTAAAGGAATTTTTTTTGGGAGGGGGGGTTTATTAATTAGCTTGCTTTTTTTTATCTAAAAATAGTTTTAATTATTTTTATTATTATTTTTCTCTCCTATATGTATATGTGTGTGTAAACAAGAAAATGTTAAAGAGAGCAAATAAAAGAAATTTGTATTCTTTATCAAAACTTTGTCTTCTGTAATTATTGTTCGTAAAACTTTCCGATGATCTCTTCTCCATCCAAAGCTTCGATTTTGTAAGTCACCGGATCGGTGTGAAATATTTTGATTATCACAAAGATTTCCGAGGTCCATCGAGGAGTATAACCCTTTTTGAAGTGCTTCTTATAAGCGTAGATTCTCACTCGATCACCGACCGCAAATTTCGGCATTATAGACTTCTTCCTAATCTTAGATCTTTCAGGATATAGATTCGCGTAGACCCGTTTTTCATTTCGAGGATCGCTAGCTTCCATGGGAGTCATCTTGATCGATCTGTGTCGCGTGTTGATGTAGTCTTTGACCAGACCGTTCAGAGCGTATATGTATTTCTTGGTCGAATTCGCCGTGAAGTATCTGTGCATCTTTTCCTTCATCGTTCAATTCCAACGTTCCACCACGATAGCTTTCTCTTCATTTTCGATCGAGTAGAGGTCGACCAATCAATGAACGTGCTTGTTGTAGAATTCCTTTCCCTTATCCACCCACAATTTACTCGGTTTTCGAGAAGACGAGGCGAAAACGCTCTTCAGAGCCTCGGCGACGCAAGGTCCCGATTTATTCTTCAAAGCTCTGATCCAACCATATTTGGAAAACATGTCGATGACCGTCAATAGATATTTGACACTCTCGTTCCACCTCGAAAACGATCTCATGTCGACCAAGTCGGCAGACCAAATATCATCCAAACTCTTCACGAACACCCTTCTCTTTCGAAATTTACGCATGATGGGTTTACTCCTCGGCCAATTCGCTCATCAATAATTGTTTCTTCTTCTTTTCAGATGCGTTTTTTTTTGAACGCCCCATCCGAATCGACGTTTTGCACCAATCAGATTACCGACCAGTGAACGTTCTATCTTCTCTCTCCTGGTCGGATTCGATATGCTTCTCAATTTCCCCAACATGTTTTTATCACAGACGTCGTTGCGAGTCTTGGTGTCGGGATGTCTGGCGTAGCACAGATCGTGATCATACGCGGCCGCGTCCACCCTATTCACAGGTTTGCTCCAAGATTTAGGAGTCAGATCAGCGTTGAGTCTCTTGTTCAATTTCGTTCTGGGTCCTGTGAAACTGTGACCAGGCAGATGCATTTCGAAAGGAAGATTATTGATCATTTTATTCACGATGCCTTTACCTTTGCTCGCGTTCTTTTTTTGATGAATCGAGTCTTGATAGAACCACACACGTCGCAAATTCCGCGAAGCATCTGTCTATCGTTTTTAGTTCGTACTTCTTGAGAATTACTCGTCTCAGTAACTCTCTTACACTTTACGCAATACATTTTTAAGAGTTATTTAAATTAATTTCGTTTTTATTTTATATATAAATTTAATATTTTTTTTAAAATTCTTTTCTTATTATATATATGTTTTTTTCAATCGCTGCTCTTGAGTTCTATCATCTTACTGAATTCCTCCCTAGCCTCTTTCCTCCCCTTTTCCACGAGAGAATCCTTCATCTCTTCTTTGATGATCTGACGAGTCTTGATTCTCACGGCTTCTTTCATGGCTTCATATTTCGTTTTCTCGCCCAATATCGTGAAGTATTTTCCGTCTGATATCCTACCGTCTTTCAACGCCATCGAGATCATTTCGGATATCGTGTCGACTTGGAGTCGGCCAAGATGCGAATCTTGTCGTGTTTCCTCGCCTTCAGATTGAATTTCCTACTCAAAAAGTTTCCGAGCGTGCTAAACAATCCGGCGGCGAGAGCCACTCCTTCTACGGTCAACACGATCAGAATGCCAACTGCAGTCGACAACAATCTGATGCCGGCCACGTGTAAACCCATGGAAATCGTGATGAGTGTCATGTCGATCGCGTTGACGAATTTCACGAAACGCGAATACTTCTTTCTCTCAAGTTAGATACGCTTGGATTCTATTGATTTGATCGATGCGATACCTCTCTCCTCTTTCTTTTTCTTCTAGCGACGGTGCCGTCGGCAAAACGCCATTCAGCTTCTCATCCTCGTCGTCATCTAACGTCAGATACAATTTATTTCTGGTTCTCATTTTTGTGTTTTTTTTCTTTCTAATATTAGAGAAAAAATTTATGTGTGTATTTATTTTTTATTTTCTATTCTCCCTTATTTTATATCAAAGAGAAAACTTAGACGTATGCTTTATTGAACAATAATTTCATGATGCATCCCTTGTCTTCTAAAGTCAGACTTCTACACGCCAATTTCAGTTCTTCCGAAACTGTGGGCTTGCCTCGATCCTTACAGAAGAGTAATCTCTTCCAAAATGCGATCACTTCATCGATTTGAATGCGTTCGAACGCTGGTTCAAAATACATGATGACCATATCTTCCCTTTCCATCATCAGACACGAATGATTCTCGTGATTGAAGTCTAGGTGATCCCGACATCCGACGCATCGTTCTAACAAGAGGCGACCTAGTTGTTCATTCATGCAGAATGCGTAGGTTCTCATCAGCATTTTTAAAAGAAACCTTGCTCTAATAGTCTGGGAAGCGCTCATGATTTACGTATTTTTTTTTTATTATCTATTCGATTTGATATATTTATTTTTAAATAACTATTTATTTATATTTTTTTCTCTCTCCTATATATATCAATCACTTTTTTTATTTCCTCGACCTTCAATTTGATAGGTCACGTGACCGCCTTCTCGAAACTTCGATTTTTCTGATGGGTGTGACCCCCACCCCCACGACGAGGGGAATAACTTTGTATGATTAAGTTTATGAGAATCAAGCAATCTGATTGGTTAATTAGCAGGTCAAGTGACCACCTTCAGAGCCTCAAAAACCGTTTGCCGATTCTGGACCACTGGTCCACTGATATATTTATTTTTAAATAACTATTTATTTATATTTTTTTCTCTCTCCTATATATATCAATCACTTTTTTATTTCCTCGACCTTCAATATGATAGGTCACGTGACCACCTTCTCGAAACTTCGATTTTTCTGATGGGTGTGACCCCCCACCCCCACGACGAGGGGAATAACTTTGTATGATTAAGTTTATGAGAATCAAGCAATCTGATTGGTTAATTTGCAGGTCACGTGACCACCTTCAGAGCCTCAAAAACCGTTTGACGATTCTGGCCCACTGGTCCAGAATCGGCAAACCACCTTTTTTGATGCTGGTCCAGAATCGGCAAAGTTTTTTTCGCGTTCACCTACGATAGATTGAAGGTCTGATCCGCGATGGGAATGTCGACAAAAATTTTTAAGTAAAAAAAAAAGTGAGAAATGTACAATTTCATACATTTTTCACTTTTTAAAAAAAAACACGTACATTCGACGTTCGCCAACGGGTATTTGGACGTTAAAAGTGCGATCTAGGAGTCTAAAAAAAACAGCCGATTCTGGACCACCCGACATTTTTGTGAACAACCGTGTGATTTAACACTGAATCCCACGTTGGTAAACGTCCGTGTACGTGTACGTGTACGGTACATGTACGAAGTGGTCTGGAATCGGCATTTATTACCTACGAAGGTCACATCAATCTGTGAAAAGGGTAGAGCATTTTGTTTGTTGGAACCAACTTTTGTTTTGAGAAAATCGAGACAAGTATAGGAATTGGTGTTCTATTTCTGGCTAAAAATGGGATGAACACAATATTGTAGTGAATTTTCTACTTGAAAATGTCACTGACACTGAAGATCCAGGTCTTTGCAAAGTGTTGGTTCATATGGTAGCACGTGGTTGCTATGTAACCCAAAACCCTCTAGTAGGACAAGGGTATTATCGGAGAGTGTGTTCGATTGAATCCAAGATATCGTCCTCAAGTATACAAAATGGACGACGGAAACACATATCACCCTAACAACATGCGCTGCACATGCGCAATAAGACAACTTATCACTATGGAGATGACGTTACAAGACCATGACAACCAAATATGACGTAAGTGGGTCACGTGACATGACGTCACTTCCGGGGTACCTTGCAGGTTCCCCCCAATGTGGGACGATCTCCACATATCCCACTACTGCAGAATGATTTACTGCGGTAAGAGATGTGCAGTATTGCTTGTAGAAACGTAAACATAACGTGCACTGTGGAATCCAGGAACTATACAAATAAAAGAAGGGACATTTTTGTGTCCACGTGCTTGAACACTTTCGTAGCTGACGTAATAATCAGTCGTTGTATTTCACACATTCCACGACATCTTTAACAACAATATTTCTTAGCAACAGTTAAAAATTTTCTATTTTTAAAAGAGCTATGGATAAACCCAATCGCTCATTCTTTCATTTTTTAAAATACATGTATGTCGGAATGAACAACGAACTAAGTGCTGGTGTACATTGCACAATGTAGTTTTCTTTAAGGAGTCAGAAAGTCTCTTTTATCAGTGAAAATCTAAAGCTGTAACTTCCTATTTTCACTGAAGAAAAAACAACATGAATGTCTACCAAGAACCATTGTTCATCTAAAGCTCTTACCTCCAGTTAACAAAGATTTAAATATGCACAATTTTTAAAAATCGTAGCAATTTATTTTCCCAGCAGATTGTACAGGTTCTTTCGTTTGATTCACTACGCTGTACAATGATAAGCACTGGTCAAATTTGCAGCAAACGTGTCGTCATGAAAATGGCTGTTTAAAATTACTGGGGCGCTTATTAGATAGAGCAGTGAAGATTGAACGTGGTGTGGTTTGAGGTTATGGTATTTTTATATAGGCGCTGGAACTATTGCAGGTTCCAAATGCACGAAGCTATTCATAAACCTGTGGCCATTGGCAAACGTATGCGTGGGTGGATTCGGTTGGCTAAAGTTATATATAGATTTTCTAAAACTGGAAATTATCTTGCATGTCGCTCTACGAAGTTTCATCGCGGCAACTGCTTGATTGGCTGGATCAGAGCACCAGGAATCCGCCGTGCATCATCAATTCATCATTGCGTACATTGCCTCTAGACTGTGAAGGTGACCTTTTTTTGTATAAACCGTTTCGCATTGCAGGATTGGATGCCAAGAAAACTCAATTTTCTGCACTTAATTGACATATCAGACCATTTTTAGATGTCCATTTGAGGATTTTATGGAATGGTGAGCCAATCTGTCTCCCATATCTGAAGCTTCGTTTGTTTTGGTGCGTTTTCGTCCTTTCGATTTTCTGTTCCTTTTCCTCATATAATGCCCAGAAGTTTGATGGGTGTCATCACTATTACATCGTACACTAGAAGCATTCTTGGCCTGTAACTTGTAAGAAACCGGAACTGTCGGAAATCTTGAACAGTAAATCTGTTCAGCAGTCGAACATTACGCGCACAGTCCATTAAAAACCCAGTCACAGATAGACAGCTAATTATAACCCCAGTCAATTAAAAAATAGACTTTCACACTTGACTGGTTGGAAAAGATTGACAGTGACTGCTGGGACCATAGATATCTAATAATAGACTTATTTTTCATCATTTTTTCATTTTTTGTCTCAAAAACATAGGTTATGACCCGTCATTGGAACGAGCTCGTCAGCTCGTTCCAATGAGGGGTCATAACCTATGTTTTTGAGACAAAAAATGAAAAAAATTAGTTATTCAAGAATTTTTTTTGCAAGTGTCGTCTGCTTTTTATGTTAGGTAAAGGGTTAACAGTCGAATCAGTTTCTGTTGCATCGGGACAGTGACCAGCCTGCTGAGTCTGGGTCAAAAGCTCAGGCTCCTAATTCAGGGGTTGCAATAATTTACAGGATTTAGAAGCGCCCCGACCCTGATTGTCTAATTTTGAGGGCCAATTTTAAAAACAAGTGGCCAGATATGTTGAATTATAAGTCTGATTAGTAATTAAAAATATAAACAACTTAGAATATTCAAACTTCAACAGATACCTTCAATTTACAAAGCATGTAGTTCAGAAATTGGTCTTACACCAAATTAAATACTAAATAGCATTAGGCTTAGTATCCTGTTAAACCAGGAAACCGAACTCTGGGCCTAAGACAAAGTAGGTTAGTATGGGTGGTTTAGAGTCAAGTTGCCCCTGCTTATTTTTCCAGGTCAACTCGCCCCAGTTGGGGGTGAGTTGACCTGGTTTTTGAGGGGTGAGTTGACCCGAAAAAAAATTTTTTAGCCATTATTTTATTAAAACTAAAGTTTTTATTATTAATAATTTATCTCTCTTTTTTCACAGAAAATCAATCAATGATGTTTTCAAGTAATAATTGCTTGTACTTACTCTGAATTAATGAATGATCAAAATTCTTTTATTAATAAATATCCCTTCAAATTACCACCACCAGCTTCCTCTGTAAATGTGCTAAAATATATGCTTAATAATTATAGTTCAAACTGTTTTAAACCTTTACCCGAATACATGTAACTTTGCTTCTGGAAACATAGCTTATGACACCTCAATGGAACGAGCTCGTTCCAATGAGGGATCATGCGCTATGTTTTGGAGACAAACTGCAAGCAAAATTATATTTGAATTAAGATTTTTGTGCATATTGCTGGACGTTTTTTGGCCGTTATGTTGAGTAAAGGGTTAATGTATGTATGTATTTCTCATTTTAAACATGATACCACGTAAAGGTTAATGTATTTATGATATTTATGTTGGAAAAATGTCACGTATTTATATTGTAAATAATTGTTGTAAAATAAACAAAAATTGGTTAGAAAGTTACAATTATTGAAATAAAAAGATTCTATTTCGTATACCAGTCTTCTATTATTTTGATCAGAACAGTTCCATTCCACCAACCTCCAATCTCCTGTTGTCGTTATCAGAACAGTTCCTGCATTCCATCACTCCTTGCCTACAATATTTTCAATCTTTTTCTGTTCCATGGGAAAAGATCGGAAATATGGTCGGAAACCGGTGTGATGGGACGGGACTGTCCCGTCCCAGTTCCATCCAATCGCTCCGTTCCTACAATATTTTTGATCTTTTTCTGTGGTCGAGTCACCCCAGATAAACATCGGAAATATGGTTGTCAACAGTCCCGTTGTATTAGTCCAGTTGTCAACCATATTTCCGATCTTTTTCTGGAGCGACTTCACCCGTTCATGTATAGGTCAATCCTAAAAAAAAAAATGTGCAGGTTATTTTATGCCATATTAATTTTATGGACTAGGCACATTAAAATGTTAAATGTAAAAAATCCCTAAATTTTTATGTCTTTTCATGTTATGTGTCGTATTGTTTTTACTTGCTTAGATAGGCCTAATACTGCCAGGCAGCAGGCATGCCCACGTCCACGACACCAAATTTTATTTTGTCTTTATGGTGAATAAATTTGAATATAGTCAAACAATCATGTTTGTTATTTTAGTCGATGTAATATATTTCAGACTTGTCCTATTCTTTTGCCAAGTTTTGGACAGACTGGACTTGCAATGCATTTTGATCAGAATTGCCCCGGGAAGTGGACGATTTATCTTTTCACTTCTGTCCAGTCGGCCCGAAAGAGTGGTCCCGAGTTTCCTCGAAAGTGGGCCGACTTTCATTTTGTAGTCCGAGTTGTCTGTGGGCCGGCTAATTTTTGTTCGAGTTGTCTAAGTTGTCGCCCTGATTCCGTGCATCGAAATTTGGCTAGGTCCCACATCCACTTTGAAAACACCAATATTTAAACTTGATACCAATGGTCAACTCACTTATGGAAACTAACGCCTAACTCCTTGGCATCTTTAGAACCTCGGCGCATAGTGCAGCCAATGGCTGCACATGTGTCTGGCATTATAACTAGAGACTATCGACGAAAATACGAATGACGTTCGCTATTTTTGCAGACGACGCTTTTGCCCTGTTGGCGACGAACAGACAGAATCACGGGCTTTGTCACGTGACTGCCATTCTAGTCTTTTTTCAGATTTCTATGGCTGGGACTTCATTCACTGTGTCAACAAACAGCCAGCTGATTCGTGTTTAATTGAATGATGTCGATAGAATGAATAAAGTGGTTCGGCATCTTCAGGACCATGGCGTAAATATCGTAGGAGTCTGGTGGTTGGGAGCCTTAATGACGACACCTGAAAGTCTTTTCATATTTTTGAACGCCGTCTTGAAGATTCAATTGAGCCTTCCCCTTTGGAAAATAAACTGTTACTGTGTGTACAGGCCTTTTTGTTTACACCAGATGCGGACCCCATACCTGGAGAGGTTAGCTTGTGCAGGAAAAGAAGCAGGATAATCCATTTGAAAATATCCAAAACGGAATAAACACAACTTGTTGTTTCCGAGTTCCTAAAATTTCTGAAAACGTTACTGAAACAGTGACAAGATGGTACTATCAAAACTATGTGCTGATGGGTTACGCTTTTTCAAACTTGCTTTTCCAAAAGAAATGGTATCATTCAGATCGAATGCTGATTGGTTACTCTTTTTCAAAAACACATTCTCAAAATCTTGATATGATCTGGCGTCTCTGATTATCAAAACAACATGGCATGCAAAAATCAAACGAAAATGGAACAAAGATTTGTTTTTACAAGATTTAGCGGTTTTTAAAGGTGTTCTCTTTGATTAACCTTAACAGGACTTCAAAGGGTGCTTTGAGAAAACCACTGAAATCATATCTTCTGCCACAAACAATATATAAAAATATTTTTTGTCAGTTTTTGTACTTGTGACTTTTTTTACGATACTATAATGTAAAAACTCCCAAGACAAACTCTCTCATATGTCGCAGTTTTAATTAGCAAAAATTAGATTGATCATAAAATTATTGTGTTAATAAATGTATGTCCATAATTTAATAAAAAGGTGTTTTTTTTAACCCGTCCGTAAAATCCTTGGAGGCCGGTTTGGGTAAAACTGTTGCGGATGTTTAACCCCCTAAACACTGATGTAAAAATCTCGAAATTTCAGGCTGCTAATTTTTCCCATGATGCAACTAGAAATTTAATCAATTCAGTCTTGTTTGACAGAGCTCATTGAGCTCTGTCAAACAAGACTGAATTGATTAAATTTCTAGTTGCATCATGGGAATAATGGCTACTTGAAATTTTGGTATTTTGACATCAGTGTGCAGGGGGGTAAGGTAAAATGTAGGATGCCGGTTTGGGTAAAGTGTAGAGGCCGGTTTGTGTTCACTGGTGGCCGGTTTGGGTAAAATGTTGGAGGCCGGTTTGGTTGGAGGCCGGTTTGGGTGTGTTCGGCCCCCATTATGCCATTAATGGAAAAACAAATATTAACAAGGTACACAACTCGCTTTTCGAAAACGATAGCACTCATCTTCATTATATCCCCCTCAAGTTTGATTCACATAACGTATCCAGCAGTAGGCTACCCAGTGTCAGTGGGAAGGGGAATGAATAAGCTTTACAATGGTGTGTTATACGACCGCTGGGTGTTCAAATTCTTGGGTTGTTTATAATAATTGGGGGAAGTTACAGAAAAGGGCCGAAAAACATTTAGTTGAACAAGATGCTGTTCGGTGGAAAGTGAGTTATTATGAAAATTCGAGGTCCCATTGTCTATGGAGGGCAGCTCGTCACATTTTTTGGTCAAAACGTCACATACTTTTAGTCAAAACGTCACACACTTTTGAGTCAAAACGTCATATACTTTTGGTAATAACGTTACACACTCAGAAAGCAAGATAACAAGGCAAACTATTTTTGTACAGTGTCCAAGTTAGAAAGAGAATGAATGGAAGTTTCAGCGTGCCGAGGCACCGAAGGGACGATGGGCATGTTTGTAATTTTAGCATGTTAGTCTTAAAACAATAGCATATTATATGGGTAGAATGATAGTTGTTGAGAGAGAATTGTTTTCCTACAGTTTATTGGAGAGTGCTAGCAAAATGGGCTAGCGATTGAGATACTACGAGGATCTGTCCCGTCTTGTCGATCGAATCTTGGAGATCGAGCAAAAAATTAAAATCTTTTAAAAATTCCGAGCTCGCCCAGTTCTTCCCCTATCCGAGAATTCATTGCATTTGTTTCCCAATATGACAGTGATGACAGTGAAGATACCGCAAACTTTTATTAATCCTCTGTCTGGTTGGTACTTAATAGGGTTGCAGTGTTGTACCATGTACCCGACCGACCCTTATTGGGGGGGGGGGGGGCCTAGTGGGGGACCTAGGAAGTGACGTCATGTCACGTGACCCAGTGGCGCCATGTTGTGTTTTAATGGTAACCGGCGTGATCGGTCATCTTGTGACGTCATTCCTATAGTGATACGTGGTCCTAATGCGCATGCGCAGCGCGTGTTGTTAGGGTGATACGTGTTTCCGTAGGCCATTTTGTACACTGGAGGCCGCCATATTGGCTTCTATGGTAGTACGTGCTTGCAATGTTACCCAAAGACCTAGAATAGGACAGGGATATGTTCGGAGGGCATGTTCCTTTGTACAGGAGTAATTTCCCGATTCCAAGAATTACCCAAATAAACCCGACAATCTCTCCAAATCACCAAAAACGACTTTATTTGATACGGATACCCCATTTTATCGGCTTAGCACGTAGGCGTAGTGCAATAGTACCGAGGGCCCCGTGGTGAGTTCGATTGAACTAGAGCAATGTTTTGGCTCGGAGTTTCCCCAGAGTCCTTTTTTTACCATAGATTTTAATAGTAGCATATGGTACTATCGTACCGAGGGGCCCTGGGGGTAAGTTCGATTGAACAAGGGTACTTTTTTCTAGAATCCCATTATTATGCCTATATAGATGCTACTCTAACACTAACAGTCTATCTCGTCCCAACCCTCCCCGTTCCCTAGTCCAAGTCTTACAATCACCAGTGTTTAATTTCCCATAACCTGTATGCAGAGTTATCTCCCTTGTGTATAACAAAAACTTATAGCATTCCTAAAGCCAAGAATCTATCGAGTAGTTACTGATAAGCTCGAACGACTCGAATCCCATCGAGCAAATAAGCCATGGAGTATTTACTCGAATGAGTGACTCGCACATACGACTCTCGCCCTCATTTCGGTATTTGAGGATACCTATGACCTGGTATTGTATCATTTGAGGATACCTATCGGTGATACCTTCTGGAAAATCCCTTTTTGTCGTATGAGGCCATGGGGGCCACGAGAGAATCCCTCAATGAGGTCTAATTTACTATCCCTCTTAGCCTCATCTCGGTATTTAACAGCCATATCCCTTTGCACCCCAATTTCTGCACCCCTTTTTGGAAAACGTCTGGCCTTTGACACCCTTTTTAATCGGATGAGGCCATGAGTGCTATGAGAAAAACCCTCAATGAGGTCTAATTTACAATCCCTCTTAGCCTAATTTCATTTGATGCCATGAGGGCCATGACAAAAACCCTGAATGAGGTCTAATTTACTCCCTCTTATCCTCATCTCGGTATTTTATCAACCATATCCCGTGGCACCCCAATTTCTGCACCCTTTTTTTGGAAAACATCTGGGTGAATGGGTTGAGTCCCTTATATTTGGTAAGTTGTCAGCTTTGAAATAATTAATATGTGACGTTTTGTCCAAATGTATGTGACGTTTTGACCAAAGAGTGTGTGACGTTTTGTCCAAAAGTATGTGACGTTTTGATAAAAATATGCGACGTTCTGACTATTTTGTAATGTGACGTTTTGGTTGTGTGACGTTTTGACCTGTTCCCGATTCCAAATAATAACCGTGTACCTTTATCATCTTTCAATCTTGGGTTGACATTTATTCATTTCTGTAGTGCACATTTACCGTTTACACACTTTTTAGCCGTCACGTGAAAACTCAAGTTGTCGACATCCATAGATACGGCGAGATTCGCACAAAAATTTCCCCATTTTCCCATTGGCTTCATTTCATGTGTGATTTTCTCGGCATAAGTAGTAGCCAATGGGATGTGTTTGTGAGCATCTTCCCTTCTATGGTCGCCGACAGCTTGATGACTTTTAAAATATAGGGTAAAACATGTAGAAAAGATAAATGTGAACATCAGAAATGAACACATATAGATCCAAGATTAATAGTTGATAAAGGTACACGGTAAATATTTGAATCTGCCCTCCATAGACAATGGGACCTTGAATTTTCATAAGAAATCGGAGAATCGTCGCTCGTAACTCACTTTCCTCTGAGCAGCATCTTGTCCGACTAAATGTTTTTAGACTTTTCTTTGTCTTCTCCCAGTTATTATGAATAACCCAAGAACACCTAAAGGTCTTGTAATACACGACTGTAACGATTATTCATTCTCCTTTCCACTGGCACCGGGTACTGATGGATAAGTTGGATGAATCAAATTTGAGGGGGATATAATGAAGATGAGTGCTATACAATACAATACAATACAATGTTTTATTTTGTAACAAATGTACCATCGAGATGTACAATAATTGTGAACACATGTGAGAAATACAGATTACATAGAAGATAAAAGATTATGTTTTGATTCTGTGATACATAAGTTGCAAGGAGAGGGCATAGCCAGATTGGCTGTCTACCTGCCTTCTCCTTAATGTAAGATTGCACTCAACTCCTGACTCTTGGGGACCAGTAAACCACAAGACGCACCTGATCTCATTTAGGTGAATGTTACGAAAATTTAGAAATAGCTTTATTTGCAGAAAAAGGAGGGGATTTGGCCAAATAAGTCTATAGTATGCTGAGTTTCCATCGCTCTGTGTTTGGCGTCAAGCATCGAAAAAGGTATGACCGAAGGGCCTCAACAGACAGGAGGCGACTTAATAGTAACGCGTGGCGCGGCAGACCGACAACCAACGATTCATTAACACATGTCAATAGCAGAGCACAAGTATTAAGAATATAGATTGGCGTCGAGAAACAAGATAGAAATCCAAAGACACATATTCGCTCAGCAGTTTGTTGTTTCAAAGCATGGGGAACCGATTATTTATTTATTTTAATTTACTCTAAGTAACGTCACCAGCGTGTCAAAGCGTCCTGTGTCTCGGTTGTACACAGGTCACTTTGGCACCCAGGCGACACCTGGCGGATGCCTCACAAATTAGTTTTTCGTTGGCTCAGTTCAGATATTCAACAGAGCGGAGCAAATAGGCTCCACGCCACACCCATGCGCTCGAGAGTGAAAGAAGAACGCCGATAGTCGCACAGCCACATCACGCGCACTACCCATTCCTCATGAGAGATGACAAATGACCTCCAAGCGATGGAGAAACAAGCTGTGACAGAATGTGATGAGATTCAGAGACAAGCAATTGTATACTTAAGCGTTACAATCTTGACAATAGGGATTTGAGCAGGATACAGAAGTAGAATAGGAGTTAGTTAGTAAATTAATTAAGGCCATTTTAAAAGTATTTCTGTCGGGAATGTTCCGTATTGCATTGTCTAATTTGTTCCATATTGTCGGAAAATAATTTGATGGGAGCAATTCGATAAATTTGGTTCTGGACGTGTTTATTTTTAGTAAGCCTGATTGTCTCGTCACAACTCCATCTGGGTTAATGACAGTGGTGAAATAGTTATTAAACGTTGTGGGTAGTGAGTTATTGTGCCAGTCATGCACCACTAGTAACGTATAGAGTGTATAGAAATCTTGAATTTTTAGTATTTTGTCTTTTATAAACAGGGGATCCGTATGACAATTATAGGCTTTGTTGTTTATGATTCGGATTGCTCTTTTTTGTAAGAGAAAGAGTTTATTGATATGTTTGGAATGTCCCCATATCTGGATTCCAAACACGAAGTGGCTGTGTATTAACGCATAGTAAAGGGTAGTTAACGCTCTGTGTGGTAAGATTTTTTTAACTCTATTTAATGCCCAGACCGCTCTAGCTACTTTGGTGCATAACATTGATATATGGTTGGAGTAACTCAACTTGTCGTCTAGGTGTACTCCCAAAAATTTGACAGAGGATTCTGTTTCTGTTAAACCCACCCGAGTTATGGGATTGTTATCGATGCTGATACTGTTCTTGCTATTTTTCTGTTTGATATGTGACGAGTTGAAAATTATATATTTGGATTTGTTAGCGTTCAGGAGTAGATTATTAGCTCTGCACCACATATTTAATTTTTCAAGTTCAGCATTGACAGTTTGACATAAAATTTCTGGATTATGGTGGGATGCAATGCCCGTTGTGTCATCAGCAAACGATAAGAGATCTAGATTAGTGCTAGCTGATATGTCATTGATGTAAATCAAAAACAGCACGGGGCCTAAGATTGACCCCTGTGGAACACCATGGGTAATTGTGAGATGGGAGGATTTTATGTTCTGGTACTCTACGTATTGTTTTCGTTCACTGAGATAGCTCTGAAACCATTCGTTTGCTACACCTCTAAAGCCATAAAACTCTAACTTTTTGAGGAGAATATCGTGATTTATTGTGTCAAAAGCTTTTGACAGGTCTAAGAATATCGAAATTGTGCTATCCTTGGTGGGCTTGTTATTTTCCTTCGCTATATGATCTAAAAGATGTAGTATCGGATGTACAGTTGAATGTCCTTTTCTAAATCCGTACTGGTGAGGGTAAAGGATGTTATTATGCTCCAAATAAGTGTCAAGACGAACCTGCATTAACTTTTCTAAAAGTTTGGAGAAAATAGGAAGTATGCTAATCGGTCTGTAATTGTTAAGAACACTCGGGTCACCTGATTTAAATATTGGAATAACTTTTGCAAGTTTCATCTTGTCGGGGACTTTGCCAGTTTCGAAAGATAAGTTTATTATATGTGATAAGGGGGTGGCTATTGAATCAATAATTTCCTTGATGAGTCGAGAGGTCAGTTCGTTATAATCTTTACTGGTTTTGGACTTCATTCTCCTAGCTATATTAATAATTTCCTCAGGTGTTCTGGGCTCAATAAAGAAACTATTTGGGTGACCACCTCGAAGATAACTGGAGAAGTGTTTATTTGAAGCTGCTATCTGTGCTGATGTTGATTCACCCACACTTGTAAAAAAGTAATTGAATTCTCGTGCAATACTGACATCGTTGGAGATTTCTGTATCACTGACTTTAAAATTTGCAGAGGACTTATTTTTTGAGTTGGGTTTTTGAATTGCGTCATTTAATATTTGCCATGTTTTCTTAAGATTATGTTGATTCTCTCTGAGTATAGAATTATAATAAGAGGCTTTACCATTTCGTTTTAATTTGTTGAAGACTTGGCAGTACTGTTTGTAAGAACTTTTATTTTCAGTGGTAGGGTGTTTTAGTTGTTTATGGTAGAGTTTGAGTTTATTTAATGAAGAGATTATTAAACCATTGGTCATCCAGGGTTGTTTTTTGACGTACCGATTTTTCTGATTTCTCTCTTTCAGAGGAAAGCTCTCATTGAAGGCTTGTAAGAATAGGGTTATGAAGTTGTTATATGCCTCGTCTGGGCAGAAAGAGTTCAACACAGTATTGTAATTGAATTCCTGTAGCTTCTCATTAAAAGCAGTAATGTTTTCTTGGGATATGTTTCTTGTCTTTATCGTCTCTCTGTCGACATTCGTTTTTGACGTTATTTCCAGATAGAACGTTCCGAAATGGTCAGCCAGATCTGTAATAATAATTCCGGATTTGAAAGTTTTAACATTGTTAACAAAAATGTGATCTATCAGGGTAGCAGAATATTCCGTTACTCTAGTTGGCTTTGTCACGGTAGGCAGAAATCCCAAGCTGAACATATTGTCGATGAAGTCATCAGTTTGTTTATGTTCAGAGATCTTGAGCAGATCAATATTGAAGTCACCGAGCAAAACGCATTTTTTATTTTCGCAATTAATAAGGCCATTTATTGAGTTGAGTTTCGTCAGAAACAAATTTAGGTCAGCCCTAGGCTGGGTATTTGGGCGATATATTACACCGATAATGGTCGGCGGAATCTTTTTACCTGAAATCTCCACGAATAATGTTTCACACACGTGAGGAATAAAAACAGTTAAGTCAGGTCGTAATTTATGGTTTATACCTTCCCTTATGAATAGACCAACACCTCCTCTACCATCGTCTGTCCGCACATTGGTTAAAATATCTTGATAGCCCGCCAGGTTATAAGAAATATTTTCAGGAATTTTAAATATCTCTGTCAAACCGATGATATCAAACGTGTTGCTGTCAGTTTGTAAATTACCTATTAGGTCGTTTAAAGCATCCCAATGGGCATTAAGACTTCTACAATTAAGGTTAAATATACTTAATGACGTTTTGGTGTCCGATATGTTTTGACGAAATTCCGTGGGCATGTAGTATTTACAAGTATCGTAGTGGTCGGGTAGCTGTGATTCATTTACATCATCATCGGATAGGTTTTTAGTTTTATCATTGAACTTCCTAACAAAATTATACTCACCGCTTGTCTGAATCTCATCTAGTGTTATATTACCCGCCATTGAAAATTACATTTGCGGCCCAAGGATTTCCCGTCCATGAGTTGGTTGTGAATAGAGGTAGTTTGAAGTTAGTCAATGAGATACAGTATCTATGTGTGAATTGTTTGTGGTCCCCAAGAGTCAAAGATGATAAGGTAGTTGTGATCAGTGGGTATTTACAGTGATGTGCACTGTATACATATTTCTGGGGGAGAAAATACAATGTAAAGTGTTGAATGAGAACAAGTAATAACATTTGTGATTATAACGTATGAGAAAGAAACCCTCCTTGTTTCCTCCGCATGCGATCACGGAGAAAAAAACAATGAATCGAGTTCTGCTAGGATGTGGGAATGAGCTTCATTCACATTGTGGGAATCCGAGGCCTTTACCTTCAACGTATTTTGAAGGGCACACAATACGTCAATCGCCTAGTAAAATAGCATGCGACCCATTTACCAAACGATTGACGCATCGTATGCCCCTCAAAACACTTTGAAGGGCATACAAAAGTCAATCGCTTAGCAAATAGCATAGGACCACGGAGAATGAACAAGTGGACAGAGGGTATATGTATGGGAATGGGATGGTAGCGAACTGAGTTTCGTTCACATTTATGGGAATCAAAATGCCTTCAAAATATTCCGAAGGGCACACAAACGTAAACGATGTTTAGTAGGTGCAGAAATCTGTACTCTGCTCACATTCCGTGGGGTTCCTTCACATTTGATATATTTACGGTCTAGAATTGTAATGGGGATGCGCCGACTTGGAGACGGACAATTTTCACGAGCGATTATAGCTCATACGCGAATGATGTTAACCATAAGTCCCAAATATTTGATTCACAGTTGGTTCGCCGACGCCATCTGTCGGACTCGACAGTCCAGTCGGCATCGGCCAGCCAACCGTCAATCAAACCGAATTAATACGTGTCACATGTACACTAAATATGCTCCTAGGTGTTAAAACGGGTAGGGGAACAATGGCAATAATAGTAATAATAATCCCTGCATGGTACTAGGATGGTTTAGTTTACCTTGATATCTGTGCACGAGACGTCGTACTAATCAGATTTCGGGTGGTTAAAGCTGTGTAATTATATGGAAATTGATTGCATTTTCATTGTTAGGGTTTATACGGGTTTACAAGTGACCCAGAAATTGGCCAGAATTTTGACCATACAGATTGTCTGTACAATACATGGATAGTCAGTGCAGTTAGGAAAAAACGTTTTCATTGTTGGTGCAGAAATAGTTGATTGCCGTGTCAAGTGATATTCAAAAGAGATAATTTGGGGAGTTTCCTGTTGATTGTTTAAAAATTAGTCTTTTTGAGGCGCAGAATGGCTCGACAGATTCTGGATTCAGACACAAAACACTCGCATTGTTAGGGTTTATACGGGTTTACAAGTGACCCAGAAATTGGCCAGAATTTTGACCATACAGATTGTCTGTACAATACATGGGTAGTCAGTGCAGTTAGGAAAAAAACGTTTTCATTGTTGGTGCAGAAATAGTTGATTGCCGTTTCAAGTGATATTCAAAAGGGATAATTTGGGGAGTTTCCTGTTGATTGTTTAACAGCCTTCCCACTGAAATGAAAGGGGGAATTTCTGAATGTGAGATCACGGATTACTTCACCCAAATGGATATTTCTAGCAGTGCAGTGTGTCATTCTATGGATGTATGGAGCAGGTATTTTTGTTGACTTTCCTGTAACGGATTACTTCACCCAATTGGATATTTTGGAGATCACCAGGGAGCAACCATAGGGCTATATGGGTAGACATGGCTGCTGCAGACATATTTATTTCGGGCTGATGTCAGAGAGGGTGAGGGGGTCATTTTAATGTGCTATCGACGCCACTGCGCCACTGATAGCTGGTGATTATTGGATTACCAGGGAGCAACCATAGGGCTATATGGGTAGACATGGCTGGTCATGGCTGCTGCAGACATATTTATTTCGGGCTAATGTCAGAGAGGGTGTGGGGTCATTTTAATGTAATGCGTCATTTTCGACATCTAGGCTATATCGAGATACAGAGTAGTAAAATCTAGTTTTGCCATTTGTTTATGCCTACGTTGACTACCCGTTAACAGATTGCGCCTCGGCGGCATTGACAACCGGATTCCACTCACTGGTCAATAATACGGAAACCGCTAAATACATTAGTTAAAAATTGAATGGGGTGGGGTGTAATCAATGAGGAACAACTGCATGCTTAATGATTCTGGATCAATAAACATAATTACATTAGATAAAAGTTAGATGGGGTGGGTGCAATCGATTTATTTAAGGGCCTATATAAGTAATGAAATTTTGTTTATTTTGAAAATTCTCACCTCCGATATTCCTTCAATTCAAATTAAATATACACAAAATGTACATCAAAATGAAGGTTGGGATGTATAGAACAAGAAACACATGTGTAATCAACTCATAGAATCGACTGTAGGCACCACTGGTTCCTGGAAGTCTGCTGCCGTATTCGCATCAGAACTGATAATTTAATAATATTTCACGAAAACAACTTGTGGCCAAATGTGCTTTACATATCCAAGAACAAAGCTAGGGGATAAAAATTCTTCAATAAAAATGCAGTCCTGTTGTCCTTTTCCAAAATGCAGACCTATCGCTGTTTTCGAAAGTGTTTTGAATGCCTAGCTTTGTTCTTGGATATATGAAGCACATTTGGCCACAAGTTGTTCTGATGAAATATTATTTTATTATCAGTTCTGGCGCGAATACGGTAGCAGACTTCCAGGAACCAGTGGTGCCTACAGTCGACTCTACGAGTTGATTACACACGTGTTTCGTGTTCTATACATCCCAACCTTCATTTTGATGTATAATTTGTGTATATTTAATCTGAGTTTAAGGAATATGAGAGGTGAGAATTTCAAACTAAACAAAATTTCATTACTTTTTTGGCCCTTAATCGTGAGGATTCGATAATAAACTGCAACGCGGATAGAGAATGGGGGGGGGGGGGGGGGGGGGGGGGGTGGCACTTGGGCTAAAGAGGAATATGAATTAACATAGCGTTATTATGGTACAATATTTCCGGGATATGGGCATCGTATAAGAAATGGTGCATTAACAGACTCAATGAGCTTATGGAAGCAGGTAAGTTTCTAATATTATGCTACAAGATTGCCAGGGTTTGAGCAACGCATAGGGTAAATTACTTGTAAGAACTCCACCAGCTTGTGAATGCAGGTGGGTGTTTAAAACTGCTATTGTTTCCGAAAAGCGACTTGGGTACCTTGTTAATATTTTATGGGGTCATGTCAGCATCGTTTCAAAAATGCTATGAAATATCACTTTTCTTTCGATATGTTTCATAATTTTTACTGCCACCCAATTCCACCATATTAATCCGCACACATCTACTATCTCAACCCCATCCAGATCCGTAGGATGAATGTGAAAAAAACGAATTAACCCTTTACCCAACGTAACGGCCAAAACCGGCCAGCGCTATTCTCAAAAATCGCCAATTAATTTTCAAAATATTTTCATTTTTTGTCTCAAAAACATAGGTTATGACCCTTCGTTGGAACGAGCTCGTCGAGCTCGTTCCAACGAGGGGTCATAACCTATGTTTTTGAGACAAAAAATGAAACAAATTAGTTATTCAAGAATTTTTTTTGCAAGTGTCGTCTGCTTTTCATGTTAGGTAAAGGGTTAACCTTTTTAAGTGGTTGTGTTTGATGTGAAGCAGTACGGGTATGGTGGCTGATTTAGGACATAAGTCCTTATAACGAGATGTGTTCTCGTTATAACGAGATACTTTCTCGTTATAACGAGATACTTTCTCGTTATAACGAGATACTTAGTCGTTATAACGGGATGTTTTCTCGTTATAATGAGATGTTTTGTTTTTGTTATAACGAGAAGTTATCTCGTTAAAACGAGATGCTAAGTAGTTATAACGAGATGTTTTCTCATTATAACGAGATGCTAAGTCGTTATAACGAGATATTTTCTCATTATAACGAGAACCGTTTCTCGTTATAATGAGATAAAAAAATCTCTGTCCTAAATCAGCAACCGTAGTTTTACACCAAAGCAGACAAAATGCTTAATCGGCTTCGTTGTGAAAACACAGACAACTTGCCAACTAATTAGCTGGCTCGTTGAGCTAGCTGCACATTTTAGTGTCTCTCAGAGATCATCGTATATTTCATAAATGGTGAGATATAAAAGGGTCATTTAAACTTATCCTGACTCATTTTCATCATTCGATCATTGATCATTCGCACCTCTGACTTCAGAGTGCGAGCATCCCAACCAGGATCATGATTATGGAAACACTAGAATTACCAGCGCAGCTGAAGAAAACCATAGCAGCTCTGGGCGTCTCTTGCGGCATCACCTGGACTGCCCAGGAGATAGGTAAGAGTGTCCGTCTGACTATGGAGTTTAAGGTTGAAGACGACATTACAACACCACCACCCTTGGAGAGAGGTAGTACCTTTCATGAGAGGATCCCCTCTCACACTGGTCCTCACCCGGGGAGGTCAGGAGGCCTTGAAAAGAAGAAGAGGAAAAAGAGCCCAGCAACCAAGCGGAGGGATTCCCATCGCCTGGAGGCTTTCATGGAGAAGAAGAGAGAGAAAGGTGGGGAAAGGAAAGAGCCAGAAGCAGCCACCACTTCCGCTCCCACTCCTACAGAAAAACCCATCTCACTTCCAGCTACGCATCCGGAAACGTCAGATGTGGAAAGTCCTGTGGAGACTGAGATGGAAATGAAGCTGTCTTCTCGCCACTCCCCGATCCCCACTCGCCTCTCCCTCCGGCACCAAAACCCCTGGACTTGGAAACCATACAAAAGGAAGCCGAAGAGAACAGAATCATATGGAAAAGCACCAAGAAGAGAGGGAAAAGTACTGAATCGAAAGCGAGAAGCAGCACAAAGAATTTATGACGAAAATAAAAGAAATGCATAAAAGTTTGCCAACACAATGGGCAGCACAACAGGCACCTCTAAGAGATGAAACGGAGTCCGACAACAACCCTCCACCACCAACCACACCAACCACCTATAAACGCCTTATCACCGTCACAGCCACCTCCTCATAAAAAACAAGAAGCACAGACGCCGTTAACTTTATTCCTTTCCCTTTCCTCCCTTAACACGCTCAAACATGGTGCAAAACAAAAAGTAAAAGGAATACTATGATACTGTAAGAGAAGGGTCGAAAGGCGCTTGCCCTACACTGTTCCTTCGGTGCGCTAAAACCATTCGATTAGACCCTGACTCATCATCATTCGCACCTTGGACTCCGAGGTGTAAACAACTGAGAACAATGGAGCTACCATTAGTTATACACTGATCAAAGTGAAGGCCGGCCTTGCTATCACCTGGAGTATCCAGGTGCGTAAGGGAACAATTCACTTGACAGTGGATTTTGAGACTAAGACAGAACCGACGTCCTTGGAGAGGTGTAGCACCTTTTGTGGGGGGGGGGATTTCCCCCCACACTGGCCACCCTCCTAGTGACTCGGACAAGCAGGATGAAGGCCGCCGGAGCAGTACAGCCACCACCAAGA
Organism: Pictodentalium vernedei; assembly: GCA_031216915.1. Taxonomy (NCBI): domain Eukaryota; kingdom Metazoa; phylum Mollusca; class Scaphopoda; order Dentaliida; family Dentaliidae; genus Pictodentalium; species Pictodentalium vernedei. The sequence continues at coordinate 504,917,130 of CM062293.1, forward strand.
AGAAGAGGAAGAGAAAGAAGGGACCCTCAGCCGTACGACGAGATGCCCGCCGAATGACGGAGTTTCTGGAGAAGAAGAAGGACAAGGAAGAGAAGGAGGCATGTGAGGGCGTCATCGGGTCGACACCTGTCACACCTGACCAACCCTTGTCCAGCCCGGTACCCCCTCACAGGAGGAGGTTCTGGAGGACTACGGGTCGTCAGGTGCCAGACCAATCTCTAACCCCTCAGACTCTTCATCTGAAGAGGAGATGGAGGAGGAAGATATGTCTATGGTACAGGAAGTAGTCCCAGATGACGCACCTTCCTCCCCTCCAGCTCTTGCTTCCCCGGCTTCTTCGGACCAAGAATCTGACCAGGAGGAGAGCATCCCGGACTTCGTAGAGGCGTTCCTCGGGGAGGAGATCCAGGACGATACTGTCTGAGCTGAATGCCAGGAGACAGTCAACTACTATGCAGAAAGAGCAGCTCAACCTCTCACTATCAGGGCCATTCTTCTAAGCTACCTACAGAAATTCCAAGAGACAGCAGCAAAGATCAGGCCGTTCGTCGCCAAAGAAAAACCTATTCTTCCTCTTGAACCGACAGCGCCACCAACATCTTTCTCTCCGACGCCTCCTCCTTCCTCCAAGAAGAACCACAGGAGACACAGACGCCGCTGAATACCTTAACTCCTTCCCTCCTTTACCACGACCAGATAAGACAAAATCTCATATAGTTACCGAGGGTCCAAAGGGGCTTGCCCCACGCCGCCCCTGCGCGCCTTCGGCGCGAGAAACCATTGTTCTTCTCCTGACTCGTTTGGCCACATAACGCAAATTGAACGACAAACAACAGAGAAAATGAAAGTTTATTTCCCAGCTACACCTTTTCCTCAGCTCGGGATCGGGCGACACCTTTTAGTGTGTCCCGCTTGAGTTATTTAATTATTTATTTATTGGGGTTTAACGAGACTTTCGACAGCCAGGACCACCTCGTGTCGTACAGTTTTATGGGTGGAGGAAAAGGATAAAAGAGAGAACCACCGAGAACACAAGCAGGGTTAGCATTGGTTGAAGACAAGTTCACCATCGACGTGCTGTACAGCTTAGTTAGTACACAACGCCACCGTGTCCCCTAGTAGGCAATGGTGGTGAAGCGTCTTGCCCAAGGACACAACGCGGATGACGCAGGTGGGATTCGAACCAAAGACCGAAGAGTCTGGCTGTGGTCTCTTTCGGTCTTCATTTTCTACCCTTTTTATCAAATTAGTACGACCGTTCAGAATGACCCCTTTGAACATTTACAATCACTTCCGGTTGTGTCCGATGTCGTTTCCGCATTCGTAATGAATATTTTAAAATGTTGACACTTTGATGAAGAAAACAACAAGATTTCTAATTCCTCTCTTTGCAAGATAATTACTGTATAGAGTTTCATTCTGTACGATAGTCAGAAGTTAATTTTTAGGCTAAAATAATTTATTCTGTCTTTCGGACATCACCAAGTGTAATCTCATTCATCGTTTTCTCGGCCAAAATTCAGCACAAATTTCCAAACACGTTTTCAAAATGTTTTACATGTTGACATGCACGAATTATTTCCCTTTCTGTCCAGTTTTGATATTTTCTGCATAAATTTTTCCAGAGGACAAATTTCATTTGTACAGTACTTCAGAAGTTCAGTGATCATGATGAACCGATACAGTAAACGAACCATCGGGTTCTCCTAAACACCGGAATTACCCGTAATTACCGAGAATTACCCAGAATTACTCCAAATAAGACCATTTTGATCATGAGATTGGTATAATGGGTCTATGAATGAGTACACTGGAGCCTCTATAAAAAAGGGGTGGGGGACTAGGTCTTGGCAGTGGTGGGCCATTTTGTCCCTGGCAGAATAACTGTCTGACAATCTGGTCGAGTTATTCCCAGATACAGGACATGGAACTGGAATGCATACCTATTCCTAGGGGTAACAGCACACGAAACGGAATAGAGTGTACTGAATGCAACGCAAGTGGTACAAGCAATGCGATAAATAATAACCAGACAGAGAAAATCGATGATCATGTGTTTATCACATCCCCAGCGTTGCATACAGTGTGGAATTATGTGTCTGACCACCAGGGCATACTATTCTCAGAAATAGGGCATGGAACCGGAACGCGTGCCTATTCTAAGGAGTGATGGTACATGAAACAGAATATAGTGTTTTGTATACTGAATGCAACACGAGTGTGAGCGATGCGATGAATAAAAATCAAAGATACAAAATTGATGATCTTGTGTTTATCGCATCCCTCTCATTCCTAGAGTTGCATGCAGCCTGTATGATCAATAGGGGTTCTTTATCCACAATTAAACTTCCACCTAAGCGTCAATGTTTGGACTAGGTTGGAAGTGCGTGCTCGGAAGATCCCAGTTGTGAGGAACTGTTACTGAGGAAAAACAACCATATATCAAAAAGTATATATGTTTAATGTAATATTTGTATGGAGAGAATTTTCTAAAAATATGCAACCCGGTAGTTAAATATACATACAGATACAATAATACATGTTAACACCTGACAATAACGTATTTCCCATATAAAATGCAATGTAGGACCCGTTGTACTTCAGAGGGCATTATGGTTTATTTGTGGCCCTCCAGGAATGATTAACAGGCCTTGGACCAATTAGCTGTTAATTATTCTTGTCCGACCGTTAATGAACCGTAACGCTTCAAAAATAATGTTATAATGTTACTCCTTTTGTCACAAATCTCAGAAACGGCTGATCAAACATATTACAGTTTAACCTTTTTATGACAGGTAGTCGTCTTGGCTGATTTGCAATGTTTGCACTGACCTGGCTTTTTTCCTCCATTCAAATCTGTGATTACGACTTAACAACCATGTTATCTACACTCAAGTGCCTAATAATAGTACAGGGCGAAATAATAGTACAGCAGGCCTGGCCATTTGAAAAATGCAGGCGAGCTACTACCGCCATCCTTAAATCACCCCAGGCAGGCGATAATGGCAGCCCTCAATTCACCTCTGGGAGCCATCAATCAAGAAAGTCCTATCACTTTTAAGTCCAGTGACACCTGGAACAAAAAAATGCAGGCGTGTGAAAATCACACTCGTAGTTTCCTTTTCACATTCTTTACTTTATTTCGGATTTTCCCAATGTTAATTGTAATCGGAAATTAATAAATAGACTGCAATTTTGTCGTTTATTCAAAGCTCACGAGTATGACTTAAAACACAGTGTGATATTGCTCAAAATGTTTGCCACATCGCAAAAAACAAAAGTCCTCGAAAACTGTTCCATATGGAAATAAGTTCCGGTCAATGCGATGCAGTGTGCATGGATTCCAAAGTGTTAAACTTGAAAGTGGAACTTTTCTTTTCACTGAATCACTAAGAGGTTATGAAAGAAGCACCGTTTAGCAATGTTGTGCTTGTTGGAGAAAAAAAAACGCCATCGAAATAAGTTCCGGAAAATACACTGCAGTATTCAGAGAATGACAAGTTCAATGGCAAGCAGACCTTTTTGTTATGTCAGTGAATGATAAAAGGGCACCATTTTTCGTGGATGTGTTGATATTGTTTGGGAAAGAAATTCGGCCAAAACTGATTTCATTATAAGCCGACTGTAACCAATAATAATATACGTTGTTGGTTTTTTAAACAATTTTTATAGTTTTAATTGCCTGCACAAATTGACATTAGACGGGCAAAATGTTCCCGCCTTATTTTGAATCCAGGCGGGCGGAGGTGAGCGGGAGCGATCACCCGCGTCAAATGACCAGGCCTGAGTACAGGGTGGAAAATGTCTGAAAATTAATAATATACTCACCCAAAAAAGAAAGTGTGCATTGCAGAAATTAATCAAACTCCAAAAAATAATTTCATAGGTGTAAAGAGTGTTAACCTGTTCATGAGTAAGTTATATTGAACACAAAAACAGCTTTCCCCGTTAAAATAGCATTTACGTTAAATGACGTGCTGCACGTTTGTGAAAAGGCATGTTTTGCACGTGGAGAGTCTGAAAATTCATGCAGCAGTGTGAATCCTTGGGTATTTAAACACTAAAGTAAGGCCTTCCTATCGTTCACATTCAAACTTGCGCTGCTGTTAAAACGACTCCACATTAGCATGCCAAGATTGACAATGAATCAACATCTGCTTGCCCTGGGTATGATTAGAGCTGGCAGAACACACAGAGAGGTTGCCCAGCATTTGAACTGCCACAGTAACACTGTAGACAGGCTAGTCCGTCGACATGCACAACATGATGACGTTCGAGACCGACCCCACTCCGTAACTTACCACCCCTGCACAAGATCGGTATATCCGTGTCGTCCACCTCCGGAACCGGCAACAAACGGCAACAATGACAGCCAGGAACATCCCTAACCTGAGACGGATACATCCTCAAACAGTAATCAACCGGCTGAGAGAATACGGCTTACGTCCTCGAAGACCTGCAATTCGTCCGATTTTGACGTTACGTCATCGTCGTGCTCGACTGCAGTGGTGAAGACAACATCTCAGGCATCCCTTACACTGGGGGCGACATGTTTTATTCACAGATGAATGTCGTTTCCATCTTTCATCATCAGATGGCCGCCAGAGAGTGTACAGACGTCGAAACGAACACTACGCAGATCCATGTGTCGTGGAGCGAAACGTTATGGGGGAGGGTCTCTCATGTAAAAAAAAGTATGCAAATATGAATATCATTGGAATTAGCTGCTTCAGCCAGTTCCAATGTAGGGCTGGGCGATATTTCGATATACCGGTAAATACCGGTATTGAAATCGGTACCGGTTAAATATCGTCTATTTTTTGCAATACCGGTATATCGTCTGTAACGATATTGGTTTGGGTCACATGATAATAAAATTTCAACATGTGTTTTTTTCGTAAAATCGCACAGAAAGTTGCTTTGAAAATACAGGAAGTTTATCTTTCCTTATTTCGTGAACAAATGATAAACAGCGAGAGATGATGAGAGTAACGTTCTATCTCGTTTATCGTCACTGACATGCAAGCATTCATGGAGAAATTATGAAATAAAAATTTAATACTTGTTTGCTAAATTTGTTTGATTATTTTTAATTAGTGAATAATTAAAGTAGCACGCATCACACAAATAGTTTGTTGTTACACGGAAAACACACCCGACTGTCATGCTGTAAAAACACGGTCACCTGCTGTCGCATTTGTTTGAACTGTAATCTGCAAGCCATACTTATCGCTTAATTCGTTGTCAGCAATCTGACACAAAAATGTTTCAAATTACACATATTCACAATTGCGAAATGTGCAACAATTTTTGTCACATATGACAGGGGTTTGATGCCATCACTGGGAGAAAACATTGTCGGCTGGTGATTGACACCTGCAGACTATCATGAAAGTGAAGGGTGGTCACGTCTTGGAGGTGTGCTTAATATCAACAGACCGACTGGCCTGATATGTGACAGATGACATTTGACATTGTCATCTGAGGAAGTTCACTGCTGGAAGATAGGAGAAGGGGAGGAGCTACTACTGGTTCTTTGTGAAATCAGGCCCTCGGAATCCCATCAACTGGATACCCGTTGTTTTGATAAAAAGTTTTGTTTGCCACTGTTTTCATGAAGCCACACATACATGTACGCAATTAACACAATGTGACAATTGACTGGCTCAGTAATTAAACGCTTATCAGTCAAGAGAGGCTGGCCATGTTTTTACAGGAATTAAATTGACAAAGACTAATTTACTTGTATCCCAGATTCAGATGAAAGCCAGTGAACCCATGATAATTTTATGGTTTATTTTCGTATTAAACAATAGGTTCAATAACTTTGTAGACATGGATTATTATGGTCATCCATTCAAATCACTCATTTTTCCAGAGCAGTAAGTGATACTTCTATCTTTTGCTCCAAAAATATATTTTTTATTCATGATATCCCTTGCACTTAATATGCGTTTCACACACTGCTGCACGATATACCGGTATATCGCGATATTTTTTCTGATATCGTTACCGGTATTCTGATTCCCATATCGCCCAGCCCTATTCCAATGGTATCCATATTTGCATACTTTCAAAAAATGCTGCATCAGGTAAAGGATTATTTAATGTGTTCAGTGCTGTAGGGCATCTTGCCTTACAAATTAAATGTTAGACATATTTAATGTATTAGTGCTGTATATGAAGTGATTAACAGGTGAAAATATGCAACTTTGAATATCATTGGAATGTATTTTTTACTATAGAACATACAGATATTTTGTACTATAGAACATACAGATAATATTATGTTAATGTATTTTTCACTAATGAACATGTTGTCATACAAAAATAAAGTCACTAAAGAAAACGTTTTTCTGTTGTCAATATGAAGGTTTTTTTTTCCAAGGTTTTTCTTTTCTCGGGGGGGTTTCTTCCAAGGGGTTTTTTACCAAGGGGCTTTTTTCCCAAGGGTTTTTTTTCCTACACTCAATGGCCACATATCCCCATAGCTTTTTAAATTGTTTAAAACATGGACAATAAAAATAAAATAAAAAACTTGTGTTATTGGACACAACTCAGTTATTCAATGATATTATATTCTACAATTTTTGGATTTATTTAAAGTTTTTCTATTTCTCCATTATTTCACAGTGAAAACACATATTTATTTATTTATTTTTTTATTTATTTATTTATTTATTTATTTATTTATTTATTTATTTATTCCTGTTTAAGGTCACCTCTATACAGCTTAGTATGTCTAATTATAATCGGTGGAAGAACATAAATATTATAAAGAAAATACTACTGCTGTTAGCAAACTTTCAGCCAACAGACCTCCAGGTTTAACCATGAAGTGCATTGGCTAAAACTTCACTGGTCCTTATGTGGTGTCATTGCAATTGATACTTAACGTTCAGGAGGAAACGCCAGTCTCTGATTTTTTAGAGGTACTCCACTCACATTTTGTGATGTGTTGTCCATGGAGAGTAGTCTAATTACTATGACACCCATAGAGTTTATTTCCTGCCAGGTAATTACTTTAGTTTTCCAACAAAGCATGGTAAACACAATTAAAGCTTCAGCTAAGGACCATCAGTTTAAAAATGACTTTTAACCCAACAAACAAAAAACTTGAAGGCCTTGCTTGCTATAAATACTTCTAATTCAAAAAGTATTCAAGTATTCAAAATGTATTCATGAATACATTGTAATGTATTTGTATTCGTATTCAAATACATTTTGAAAATTTGTGTATTTGTATTCGTATTCATATTCACGAAATTTCAAAGTATTCGTATTAGAGATGGGCGGTGTTGGAATTTTGAGTTCGGTATCGGTTTCGGTATTTTTGTGTGGGGATACCGCGGTATCGGTTCGGTATTCGGTATGTGACTTCAGATTCACTGATAGTACCAAAGGGGAATCCATGTCAGAAAAATACAGAATAAGTTGTTCTTGTATCATTCTATCACAGTGCTACACATGCCATTGTTGATGGGCTCAACATTGTCATTCTTTTGTCAACACAGATCATATCTACAGTAATTTGGTGACTTGTTCTAAATATGCCTTAACTTTTCAAGCTCCACTTAAGGCGTCTGTAATCATAGAATCATAGAGTGTGTGTCCTGAAGATGTCATCGTTAGGTGGGCCTGATGACAGTTGTAAAATTATCTGGTCAGTGATTTCTAGCCAAGTCTTGGCTGCCTTAACAGGCAGCCAAGACTTGGCTAGAAATCACTGCTAAGCAACTGGACATGTACAGGTCGTAGACTATTGATAATTTAGTACAACTGCCCTGGTCCTTAAGGCTTAACAAAACTGAAAAATAAAATCAGTCACTTCTTTCATGAAAATGAACACTTCAACTGCTATCAATCCTCATCAAGGCCTTACAAATAGCGAATGCACAGGGAAAATTGAAAATACCGTTGGCTTCGGTATTCAAAGATTGGGTCGGTTCGGTTTTTCGGTGTCCCCATGATATCGGTATCGGTTCGGTTTTTCGGTATATTGCCCATCTCTAATTCGTATTCATATTCAAATACATTTTCAAAGTATTCGCCCCAAGCCTGTCGCAATCCATGCATTGGCACCCAATCTGGGAACCTTTGAAGACCTCACCAGGTGCTGTATTCTTTTGACAAGAACAGGTAACTCCATTTTGTTTTTCCAGAGTTGTAACTTGTGCCCCTTTTAGTACTTAAACCATTACAGTATTCTGTCGCTTTCTCCTTCAACATTTTGCCTGCTATCTTGTTCAAACTTTGCACATATGTTGATCACCAATTGTTGTTGTGCTTGTGACAAGAGCAGGTAACTCTGTTTTGTATTTCCAGAGTTATGCCAACTTTTAGTACTTGAAACATTACACTATTGTGTCACCTACTCCAACATTTTACTTGCTTTATTGTTCAAACTTTGCACCCATGTTGATCATCAATTGTCTTTGTGCATGTGACAGGAGCAGATAACACCATTTTATTTTTGAACGATGAGAATCCTCACCGTTTATAGCTATTATGATCAAAATGTCCTTTTCCTTGGCGCCATCTATCGTCAGTCGTTACCAATGAAGTTAACCTGTCAATAAATGGACACTGCCATTGTAAACGGTGAGGAGAATCTTCTACAGCAGCCTTGTTTTTATTTTGTGAAGACCTCAGATCAATTAATATGAAAATGTGAAAACAGGTGAATTACCATTTACCCCAGACAGGGCAGGGGAATGGGCAATGATTGGAGGGCGGGGGGGGGGGGGGGGGGGGGGCATAGTCGAGTCAACAAAAATTTCAAACTTTACCCCAGAGAAAATTGTGCATGTTCCAATTTTGATGGGCATATGTTGCCCTGCTTGGCGGTGCTCTTATTCAAAAATGCATTCCCAAAATCTTGATGTGATCTGGCTCCTCTGATTATCAAAACAACATGTCATGCAAAAATCAAACGAAAATGGAACAAACATTTATTTTTACAAGATTTACTGTTTTATTTAGAGGTGTTCTCTGTAATTAGCCTTTTTTTTTTTAAAACACTTTTACTTTTAAAATGTCTGAGAATTAAAAAATGGAAATAAATTCAATAAAAATGAAAATAAATTCAGGAGATGCATTTGAAGAAATGAGCCAATGAGGGCACGCACACAAACACCCACAACTACAGTTAAAACTGGAAGTCCTGTCCCGAAGTGCGCACAAATAGCACGTCGATTTGCGCGTTAATCTACGCATTTTGACGATGGTAAGGCTATCAAATTCTGCACATATGGCCTGTGCACAAGCAAAGTTTCAGCCAATGGACTTCCGGGTAATCCGGAGATCCATTGGCAGGAAAATTACTTATGACTTCTATGGGTAACAAGGAGAACCTGCCATGCTTTGGGTGCCATTTTATATGGCAATTGCGCGCAATTCCTACGCGCAATTAAGCCTAGATACAGTTAAAACTAGAAGTCCTGTCCCCAAATGCGCACAAATAGCACGTCGGTCTTCACATTAATCTACGCGTTGTGACCATAATACAGGTATCAAATTCTGCTCATTTGGCCTGTGCACAAGCAATGAGGTCCATTGGCAGAAACATTGCCTGTGTTTGCTATGAGTAACCAGGAGAACCTGCCGTGCTTTGGATGCCATTCGATATGGCAATTACGTGCAATTCCAACGCGCAATTAAGCCTAGATAAGCGCACTACTCGTGACAGGACTTGTAGTTTTAACTGTAAGTGCAGAGTTCGTGACAGGACTTCTAGTTTTAACTGTACTGACACTTTGATGGGTGACGATACAATTACAAAAGCACACAAAAAAGACTTCACAGAGACAGGTTTGACACAAATTACTCGAACTGTGAATTGCGGTTCTTCAAACACATTTTTGATTAATTATTTTCTGGTTCAGATCAAGACGTTTATTTCTACAGCAATCCCACATCTGTTTTTGTTTTTTTTCCGATTGACCATGTCATTGATTAGTATATTTACCTTTCAGCAACCATGTTTTTGATGCGAGACTGGTCTTACCTTCAATAGAATGGTGACTTGACCCAAGATGACTTAACCCGGGGTGACATGATTCAGTGGCGACTCTACCTGGGGGAACGTTAACTCAGTGGGAAGTTGACCCGTTCCTTGTTTCTTCGTCATAGGCCTACCAGGAACAAAATGTCTTGATATAGCCAAATACACCCAAACTGGCTTCCAATTTTTTCATCCGAACCGGCCTCTACCTTACCCAAACCGACCTCCATATTTTATCCAAATGCACCCCCAACCCCTGATATTTTGCCCATACATACCTCAGTTGGCTTTTCTCTCTAACAAAAAAGTGATTTTCATTAGGACAAATAGGGAGGGTGATAAAAACACCACCCTGCGAATTTATAGATGCTGTACTGGCTGACAATAGACCTTTCCATTTTGAAAATCATGTGATTCTGCCCCACCATGGAACGCGGACGTTGTATTGTATTCAAAAAAGCTGCCTTGTATAATTTACTTCACTTGTCTCCCTCCAGATTTGTTTGTAATACAGTACTTAAAAATAAACCAAAAATGAAACCAGCACTGACTGTGTGACACTATTTGTTTTACTAAGAATTTTCCACATCAAATGATCACACGTGACTTCCAGGCCAATTGCCATTGTTTACACAAACAATACGGCAGTGTGCATTACTTTCAATGGTGGGACAGAATCGTGCGAATTTCAAAATGGAGTAATATAGGAAAGCTCAATTTTAACCCTTTACCCAACGCAGACGATATCAAAATTTATTATATTTTTATACTGTACCAATGACCCAGACTTAGCTGGTGCTAACTCTAACAAAACCAGGGCCAAACACAAATTTTGCCCCCCAATCCCCAAAATTTGCATCCAAAACAAAAAGAAATCATGTCCTAAAGGACCTCCATACTACGCCTCTACTGCGCATGCGCAGTGACGCAGACGTCCCGAAATTGGCGCCAATTATCATTCTCTGTTTGGCCCTTCATCAGTCAACATCTCACTGATCTTTGTGCTTGTAAATCTCAGTTTAAAGGATGCCAGACACGTAATTTTTGGAGAAAATGTGATTCTAAGGAGGATAGAAGGAGGAGAGGAAAAAGAAGTGACAAAAAATAATCAGGGCTGTACTTAAAATTTTTTGATGAAATTATGTTAAGTTGCCTATTTTCGAGGCATGGGCCTCTTGTTGTCATTCTTGCTAAATGTTGCACTGCTTATTCAGTGTTTCCTCTCCCCTAGCCTTCTAAAGTCCCCCCTTGCAATTCTCCCATGTTTATGGCATATTTTTGAGACATTTCATTTCTAAAAATTCCTTGGAGAGTTGCTTGGTTACAGAATGTTTTCTGTTATTTTCCCCATAGTTACGTTTTCACCCATGGGTGTATAACGTTTGTGTTCTGCATCTTCCATCTGATGTTCTGCAGATTCTCCCATGGGAGTCTCTGTTTTGCATCAGATAGAGTGTAATTTGATGACTGATTCCGGGCCAGTTTTTTCAGTGCCTGGAGTCATGTTTTCTGGTGTTTTTACACTGTTTGTTTACATTGGCAACAGCCTTTTTTGGGGGGGCTGTTTGCCTTTGCTGTAGTTTATCTCACTATAAGATACATTTATATTATCCGTAAGTGTCTCATTAATTATTTAATATAAATTAAAAATTTTTGACCACACTTTGCCATCGGATCCATCGGGGCTCAACGTTACTTTTCAGCAACTTGGGCTTCGCTGAAAAAATATTTTTTCAAAATTATTTTGATTTGCAATTGTTTTTTTCATTTATTAATGGATCATGTTATTATGTATCTTTGTGTCAGGGGTTTTTGCGAGTAACTAGGACTTATTGTTGTTCTTTCACAATGAAGGGACGTTGTTCAAATTGTAATAGGAAGAAATCTTCCTCTGACTTTCATGATCATTGTATTAATTGTAGTCAGTGTTCTCGCATTAATCCCTGTCCTATATGTGAATATTGGGATGAGAAACATTGGAAACGTGTGTCACGATATGTTGTTTCTGGAGAAAGGGCGATGCCGGTTCTTTCTCCGCAAGGTCACTGTACTCTCTCAGTTTCTATTTCAGAGGAACCAGAACAGGGTGATGTTTCCATGTTATCTTCTACAAGTGTGCGTCCGTCGTCACAAATGAATTCAGAGCTAGCGGCAAAAGTGCTCATGGAGATTAGACAAATGTCGTCCGCTAGCTCGCCCGGTGTAGCGTCCATTCACCGAATGGTTCGGCAGCCGGGTTCATCCGATGCGGTCCAAGAGGAAGTTTGGGTGATGCGAGCACTATAAACATAATAGATGCACACCCAGTGATGGCGGATAGTAAGCGAGAACGGAGGAAGCCTTTGAGTCCGGTTCCTAGCTCGTCCAGGTCCAGCCGGGCCGCGAGCGAGAGAGGCCCCTCTCTCGTACAACAACATCTGGGACCAGATGTTGTGGTACAAAATGTGTCTTTAGCGGAGCATACGTCCGTCGCTCGGGACGCTCCGTTGTATAAGCAGTCCGCAGAGACTGTTAAGGCTTCCTCTTCTTGTCAGCACACACGACCGCACCTTGGCTGCGTGACCGCCGATATATTACCAGCTTCGCCGATCAAGGATTCTTCGGCGACCAGGTCACACCATCCGGCAGCCAGGGATTCGAGACCGATGGACTCCGGACGTTCGCATAGGAAAAGTATGCGGGAGCCATCTGATGCGGAGCTGCCCTCGGCGAAGCAGCGAAAGACTGCGCCTCCGCAGGTCTCGATGCCGGACATTCTTATGCAGATAGCACAGCTTATCGCAACATCCCAGCAGCCGACAGAAACGGTGTCGGATCGAGAATTATCCGACGGCGCTGGGTCGGTATGCTCCGCCGAAGCATCGGGGGCGGACGACCGGGAACATCATGAGGTCCGACCGGATGGTGAAAGGGATACGGAGGACTTGGAGCTATCCCTTTCGGAACAACATAAAGCTGCCGTGGACTTCATTCGGCACTTTCTCCCTCAAGTTGTTCCGTCGGGCCAAACTGCTGCGGTTCCGGACAAGAGAATTATAGCGTCATTGGACTCTGAATTTTTTGAGCGGTTCAGGGACATCGCTCCCGAGTTTCCGTCGCAGTCCAATAATGTTGCAAGAACATTTGAATTATTGAACGACGCTATATTTAAACTTGCTTCCAGGACGGGGAAAGCAGGTTTCTTGTCCGCTAATACTCTCAACCTGCCTTTCATTAATGCAAGGAATAAATTCGATACGGCAGGACAGGGTATACCAAGAGTTCCTCTGCGTATGGACGACGAGGCGGAAGACTTAGAGCTATCATTACCATCGTCAGCTTCTATTCCAACCGCGGTGTTGGAAGCAGCTATTGCGTCTAACAGAGCCAATTTAGATGCCTTATCTTACGCAGATCACCTTACTAAGGCGTTATCACTGTGCCTTCAGGGGAAAGAGTTTCAGGATATACAATCCTCTTTAAGACTTCTTTCAAGGGAGTATAAGAATAAGACAGGCACTTCTGGGTCTAATGCGCCCAAGAGAGGTTCCTATAGAGGTTCCGGTGCGTCCTCTTGGTCTTATTCGAGAGACCGTCAGGATAGCGACTCTCGTTCGGGACGTCCTTCAGGCCGGGACAATCGGTCGGACGCCCCGAGGTCGACGGGGCGAGGTGCGGGCCGTGGAAGACGTGGTTTCTCCTACCGCAGGCCTCGCAGGTCCAGGAGGTGATGGCTTAAACCTCTATCGCGTTCCGGTTGGCGGAAGGTTGTCGAGCTTTTCACAAGAATGGGCGTCGATTACGGACGACCCTTGGGTGAGAGGAGTGACTTTGGAAGGTCTAAAGATATCCTTCAAACGAAAGCCTCCATTAACTCGAAGTCCAAAGTGGACTCATCTTCCGTCAAATCCGCAGAAAAGAGACGCTCTGTTATCAGAGGTGCAGTCTCTTTTAATGAAGAACGCGGTAGAGGGCGTAGAAAACCAGGAATCTCCGGGATTCTACAGCCATCTGTTTCTGGTTCCGAAACCAGACGGCTCGTTCCGTCCAGTCATAGATTTGAGCTGGATAAACAAGCTGATCGTCGCTCCGAAGTTTTATATGGAGACGATTCGATCGGTCAGAGCGAGTATTCGGGTGAACGATTATGCAACGAGCGTAGATCTCAAGATGCGTACTTTCACGTCATGGTACATCCGACATTCCGAAAGTATCTACGCTTCGCAGTCCTAGGAGTGGTGTATCAATTCCGGGCGATGTGCTTCAGATTGAATCTAGCACCCTGGGCTTTCACTCGGGTAATGAACTCGGTAATGATCTACTTCCGAGCTCATTCGTCTGCGGTAACGTCGGCCTACCTGGACGACATTCTTCAGAGGTACGGCAACGAGTTAACGCTTTAGAACGATGTTCAGAATCTTCTTCTATTGCTCCGACGTCTCGGTTTTATAGTAAACGAGGAGAAGTCGGATCTGGTGCCGTCCAAGTCATTCACTCATCTGGGAATGAGCTTCGAGACGCACAATAATCTCGTTCGTCTGCCGTTAACCAGAGCGAAATTAGTCAGTTGTTACGCTCGCTATTGTCTGCACGCAGACAAAGTCACGGCAAGAGAATTTATGAGACTGATAGGTCTGTGCGGAGCCGCCGCAGATCTCATTCCGATGGGGCGGTTACGCACACGTCCTCTTCAAATTTTCTTGACTCAGAATTGGAGTGTGAAAATTCATTAGCTCGATGTAGACGTTCTCTTGTCAGATCAACTGAAACAAGAGATTCAGACTTGGGCAAACATTCAGTGGTTAACTCAGGGAGTTCCGCTGCAGTTGCCGGATCCGAGTTTTACCGTTATGATGGATGCCAGTCAAACAGGTTGGGGTGCATCATTAATCCCAACGGATTCGAGATGCCAGGGTCTTTGGGATCCGCAATTCCTGTGCAAGCACATAAACATCAAGGAAATGATGTCAATTTGGCTTGCATTACGTCACTGGATGGACATTATTCACGATGCTCATGTCCAAATCCTATCCAACAATACGACAGTAGTGGCGTATATACGGAATCAGGGAGGCACTCATTCAGTTCCGTTGTTCAATCTAACGGAAAGAATCCTTCTGTTTGCGCTAGAACATCACATTCTTCTTTCGGTCCGTCACATACCGGGTCGTCTGAATGTGCTAGCGGACTCCCTTTCACGAAAGGGTCCCTTGTTGCCGTCGGAGTGGACTCTCAACAAACAAGTATTCAATCAGATTTGCTACCAATGGGAACGGCCAATGATAGACTTATTTGCGACACATCTCAACAATCAGTTGCAGACGTATGTGTCTCCGTGTCTGGATCCAAGAGCATTTGCAGTAGACGCTCTGTCGATCCCTTGGGACGGAATGATAGGATATGCGTATCCTCTAGCGCCGTTAATTCAACAAATATTGCTAAAGATAAAACAATCTCAATGCAAGATTCTGTTGGTAGCATCTCTGTCGCCACAGAGACCGTGGATAAATCTACTCAGGTGTCTGTTGTGGGACCTACCGCGGAAGCTTCCTCCACGGGAGGATCTTCTTTCGCAGGGGAAATCGCACCAACTCCATCACAACCCGCAAGGTCTCAACCTTCACGTTTTTCCGTTGTGGGTCCTTCTTGCATGGCAAGCACTTTACAGGACGAGCAGTGGACGCGATTTCTAACTGTAGGAGGACCTCCTCTTCACTAAACTATGCGGCTAAGTGGAAGGTTTTTCGTCGTTGGTGTAGGGATCATTCTGTAGATATATTCGATCCCTCTATACCAGACATTGCAAACTTTCTAGTATACTTGTTTGACGAAATCAAACTGCAGCCTGTTACTATAAAGGGTTATAGATCTATGTTATCTGATACCTATGCACATCATGATAGTTTACAAATTGGATCTAATGTCTCTTTATCTAAGTTGGTTAGAAACTTTTCGATAAATAGACCCAGAACTCTTAGATTAATTCCTAAGTGGAATTTAGCTTGGGTTCTTCTTAAATTGAAGGAAAAGCCATTTGAACCTCTTGGGACAGTAGATTTCAAATTCTTATCTTATAAGACAGCTTTTCTCTTAGCTTTCTCTTCTGCTAGAAGAGTCAGTGAGCTTCATGCACTATCGGTGGATGATTCTCATTATCGTAATGTTGGGAACACTATCACCTTCACTACTAATGTGGGTTTTTTAGCTAAGAATCAGGCTCCTAATAAATATCCGGAACCTTTTGTTATTAAGCCGCTTCCGTCTTCAGACGGGCGTAGGCCTTTACTCTGTCCTGTTAGAGCATTACGTATCTATAAACAGAGATCTCAGTTTATCAGAAAGGGACGGAAACATTTCTTTCTGTCTTTGATGCCTAATAGACAGGACATTTCAGTCCATTCTATTGCTAGATGGATTCAATTAACTATCCGTACTGCTTATGAAGATTTATCTTCTTCTCAGCAGTCTGTGCTTAAGATTTCTGCTCATGAAGTAAGAGCTCTTTCTACTGCCTGGGCTTATGCTAATAGTGTTGCTATTACAGATTTAATGAAGGCTGCTTATTGGTCTCAGCCATCCACATTTACGAATTTTTATCTCAGAAATATTGAGTCCATTTCTGGAGACCTGCATTGTTTAGGTCCGTTATCTGTTGCTCAGAATGTCGTCCACTAAACAGTTGCAACTATAGTTATGCAGGCTTTCTGTTCCAGCAGTGACTCCGTCCAGCTGCCCTCTTCGCTCTGGGCTATTTGACCCAGGGCAAGGGCAGGGGGGGGGGGGGGGGGGGGGGTGTTCCCTTAGGTCACCTGCTTTATAGTGAAAAGCAAGGGAATGCCTCCTCCAAGTCAGTATTTCTGAGTCGCTTCCGGGATGGTTTTAAAGTGTAATATTAATGTTAAAATTCATTCATGTCTTATTTTTAAAGTGTAGCTCGGTGTGAAGCATTTGTATATGTCAAGTGTCAAACGGGCTTTAATATACAATACTCGGACACTTTTAAATGACTATAAAGAGTCTCAATTCTCTGGACTACTTTATTTATTGGCTTGCTTTAAAAATAATTAGTATAAGGGTTATACTGGATGTTAATAGAGAACATGAATGTTATTGTGCTCAATTATTAAGGGTAGTGTATCTTTCTAATTTAATATTAAATAAGAAAGATACATGTAAAGCCTAATACTCCTTTTCTCCTTAAGGGGTTACCTCTTTACTATATAGTTGAGCTTATTGGATTTTCCTCTATGTCCTAGGCCCTCCAGCCTGTTTACTATTCAGCTAAGTCTGGGTCATTGGTACAGTATAAAAATGTTAAAAAATTTATAGTAATTTATATATTTTTTATACTTACCAATGACCCAGACGGGGATGGCCCTCCCTGGAGTTGAGAACTCTTGCCTCCCCGCTGAGTACATAGCGCTGACCAGGCACTGCCAGTAAGAATGATAATTGGCGCCAATTTCGGGACGTCTGCGTCACTGCGCATGCGCAGTAGAGGCGTAGTATGGAGGTGATTTCTTTTTGTTTTGGATGCAAATTTTGGGGATTGGGGGGCAAAATTTGTGTTTGGCCCTGGTTTTGTTAGAGTTAGCACCAGCTAAGTCTGGGTCATTGGTAAGTATAAAAAATATATAAATTACTATAAATTTTTTAACTTTATATATAATTTTTTCAAATTTTTGAAAAAATTTCAACAAAACCATATCATGTGACCCCTCGGTGGAACGAGCTCGATGAGCTCGTTCCAACGAGGGGTCACATGATATGGTTTTGTTGAAATTTTTTCAAAAATAATATTTTTTCAACTACTGAATTTGCATATTACGCGGGTGGATGCGACGATTCGTTGGGTAAAGGGTTAAACAATGATGTTACAAGTTACAACTTTAGAAACTGAGACTGGATTGATTTCCATGTAATAAGAATCATACATGACAGTGTGACAAATTGAAATTGTGGCTAAGCTTTAAATTATTCATAGTAGGGCTGTCATGATTAATCGACTGTTGATCGGTTACGCCGAAATCGATTAGTATTTTTTGTTGTCGAATAATCGGTAAATTGTATCCCGTTTTAGACGTTTAATAATTAAAAGAAAATTTGATGAAAATACTATTGTTTCTAAAGGTAAAGAGTTAAGAACATCGATGTTAAACCCCAAGACGCTGTTGGAAGCAATAGTCTTCCAGGTACATTCATCAAAGCTTTGATGTTCTGAACTTTTGAATCGTCAGTGTAATAATCAAGACTGGTCGGCAGTTGCGAAGTTCGCAACTGCCGACCGGTCTTGATTATTACACTGACGGTTCAAAAGTTCAGAACATGAAAGCTTTGAATGCACCTAAAAAGGATCGTCTTCGTTTTACCTTGAGGTAGGTCAACTGACTTGAACTTCATTTTCATCGACTTCAAAGAGAGGGAGAGGAGGGGGGGGAGAGTCATTTAGATACGATTAATCGTCGATTATTTGCGGCGATTAATCAATTCCTAAATTAAAAAATCGTGACAGTCCTAATTCATAGAATAATAAAACGCGCAATATTCTGGAATCAATTGTATTGATACATTCCCCAGTGGGTTTATTGCCATTTCATCAATTCCCATTTCATCAACTGCCTCTAAAATTATATTTTCCCAAGTCATCAATTCCCACTTCATCAACTGAATGAAAATATGTTTTAAGAGACAAATTAATTTAGAAACAAATTAGTTTACTTTTCTCAAGTAATTTGTCTCTTTTGAGTAACAAATTAGTTTAGAATGCCACTAGGCATTCTAAACCTAATTTGTTACTCAAAAGAGACAAATTAATTTAGAAAGCCAACAGGCATTCTGAAGTAATTATTATGTTACTAGAGTATTGTGCTAAAAATGTTACCTTCTGATAGATATTTAAATGTTATATGTTACTTTTTCCCACTTATTATGTGTAGTAATCCAGTTTCTCTCAATAAAATATTTAAAGTGTGTTAGAGAGATAAAATTACAACTGTGTCTGCATGCCTATCTGGTGTTAATATGCAATAAAGTATAAATAAGAAACTCTATTCTCTTTGTGGTGACTAGTCATTGTATAACCACTATCCAAATATTTGTCTGACAAATGTCTGGAAAGTGGTTATACAATAAACCCTCAAAATACTGATTTTTCATCAACTGGCTAATTGTATTTTTAAAATGTATAATATGTAATTATAAAACACACCTGAAAAAAAAAATCTGTTGATGAAGTTGGAATTGATGAAATGGGAAAATATAATTTTAGAGGCAATTGATGAAATGGGAATTGATGAAATGGGAAGACACCCCCCCAGAGGTTTCTCATGTAAACTCTGTTTTTGACAATATGGATGTGGGTAAAAAAAAAACCAACGGTTTATTTTGACCTTATAACAATCGGCACACCCCTATTGGCAAAGGATGCCCTTTTCTGCCGATGTCGATGATTCGCCGATTACTCCATTATCAGCCGATGGCTGATTCCTAGGTTGATATTTGGACTCCCTAGTTTGATATTTGTACTTTTGCATTACTGGAAATATGGGCAGTATTCCTGTGGTTGCATCCCAGTACTAGAAAAAAATCATATGGCATGGACAACCGAGTTATAAATAATTAAATAACTTCATTCCTCTGTAGTGTTGACTAATTACAGTTAAAACTAGAAGTCCTGTCATGAAATGTGCACATATAGCACGTCGATTTGCGCGTTAATCTATGCGTTATGACCATAGAAAGGCTATTAAATTCTGTACATATGGGCCGGGCACAAGCAATGTTTCAGCCAATGGACCTCCGGGTAGCATGGAGGTCCATTGGCAAAAACATTGCCTGTGTTTGTGGATGAGTGACCAGGAGAACCTTGGATGTCATTCAATATGGCAATTGCGCGTTATTCCTACACGCAATTAAGCCTAGATAAGCGCACAGTTTGTGACATGACTTCTAGTTTTAACTGTATAGATGCTAATTAAACCCTTCTTTAAACAACTATTGTCAGGTGAGCTCTTCAGGCCCCATGGGGCCTCTTGTTTGTCTGGTGATTGTGAGATCAGTATTTAGGAATGCTTATCATTTCATATATTTGTTTTCAGGTGATATTTGACTGTAACATTCCATCATGTCCTCCTCAGCAGTGTACATATTGGATCTGAAGGGCAAGGTGAGTGGATTTCTGGACTTGTTATGTTTGAAATTCAGAGAGATTTACACATTTATACATATATTGTCTGGTGTGTACCTATTTATCCAAGTTCATTTAACCCTTTACCCAATGCAGACGAAATCAAAATTTATTATTTTAAAAATCATTTTTTAATTTTTTTAAAAAAAATCCAACAAAACCATATCATGTGAACCCTCATTGGAACGAGATCGACAAGCTCATTCCAAAGAGGGGTCACATGATATGGTTTCATTGAAATCTTTCGAAAAATATTATTTTTTCAGCTTCTGAATTTGCATATTACGCTGGCGGATGTGGCCGATTCGTTGGGTAAAGGGTTAAAAGGTCATCCTATACACCTGCACCATTGTGCCATGGAGTCGGAGAGGTGTTAATATAAGTTACGTAACTTGCCTGCCAATCCGTGAAAAACAAGCTGAAAATTGAAACTAATAAAAAAACAGGAAATCGAAAAAAAGTGTTTTGTTTCAAAATTATTCTAATAGAGCTGTTTGTTTCTGTTTTTTGTGTCAAACCAGAAAAATGAACCGCGAGACACAGCAAAAACTGACCAAATGACTTTACTGTTTTAGGGCATAAATTGATCAAGCTATCTTACTCATAGGGAACTGGACTAGTGGTCCCTATAGGTTCTCATCATTCTATCCGGCAAAAGAGAAGATATGTCATGTTCTCCTTGTCGTATTTTCTTTCTCATTGACTGATCACTGGACATGTCAGTAAGGGAGAAAACTGACAAATTGACAATGAGAACACAGGCCAGTCGATAGGGCTGCACGATATTCAAAACTGAATACCGGTATCGGAATTCAAAAAAATACCGCGGTATACCAGTATATTGAAAACTTCTCAAATATATGAACATAGGTACCACAGTCGAGACTTGAGGAATCACAGTCGGAACGAATCATCATGCCTTGATGATGCGGTTCGAAAAACATTTACCCAACGCATATGATATAAAAATTTATTATTTTAAAAATGAATCCGCCCCAATTCTACAAAACAATATCATGTGAACCCTAATTGGAACGAGCTCATTCCAATGAGTGGTCACATGCTATAGATTTGTTGAAATTTTTGAAAATTATTTTTTGAACTGCTGAATTTGTATATTACGAGGGTAAAACCAGACGATTCCTTGGGTAAAAGGATAATACATGTTTTATTCATTCGGAGCTACAGTTATAAAACTCAAGACATCTTGAAAATTAAATTGTGGATAAATAAATAATGATGATAAGCCGATATTTTTGTAATTACACCGGTATTCAATCGATATTGGTTTGAATACCGGTATATATCGGTTTATCGATATACCATGCAGCCCAAGTTAAGTGATCTAGTATGAATGAATGGTCAAATGATGTTGAGCATAAACCAATCTCCAGCTGCACAGGTGTTTGCATCTGCTTGAAGTACAGTTAAAACTAGAAGTCCTGTCATGAAATGTGCACAAATAGCACGTTGATCTGCGCGTTAATATACGCGTTATGACCATAGTAAGGCTATCAAATTATGTACATATCGCCTGTGCACAAGCAATGTTTCAGCCAATGGACCTCCGGGTAACCCGGAGGTCCATTGGCCGAAACATTGCCTGTGTTTGCTATGAGTAACCAGGAGAACCCGCCATGCTTTGTATGCCATTTGATATGGCCATTATACGCAATTCCTACGCCAATTAAGCCTCGATAAGCACGCATTTCGTGACAGGACTTCTAGTTTTAACTGTATAGCTGCCCTGGTGGTCAATATTGGCCACCAGGGCAGCTATACATCAGACAGATACAAACACCTATATTGATGATTAGTTGATGCTCCACATCATTTTAAACTGTTGATCATCTTGAGATGTAACATAGGTACAAAATCAGGAAATGGCAATAATTCATGTCTCTGCTACAAATAGTGATCACATGTATGAATGCCATTATGGTGTACTGTTCTGCAGATAAGGCTATAATTGCAACTAATTTGTATCTGAATTGATGTTGCACAGCCTCATTATTGTTCCTAAGGATTAATTGCTATTCATCAGGATGTTGCCCATAGAAGCAAGAACTTGGCTCTGATACAACAGTTCGAACATGCATATCAGCACAGTTGTGATACATATTAGGCTTGCCGTGATAAGGCAAAAAGTCAACTAACCCTCAACTAACCATGGGATGTGCCGATTGATCGACTTTAAATTTGAAAGTCGACTTTTTCGTCTTTTTTTTTTACCTTGCATGTATAACAACACCACTGCTTCGCCAGAATGTGATCACACTGTATATACATGATGGGAATTTGTATAAACGACAGTGGTAGACCATATGGAGGTAATGGAGGGCTGCCTCAGGCCCCCCCCCCCCCCCCACTCCCCCAAACTCACTGCATTTCAGTATTTTGCATCACAAAACTAGAGTTAGCCTCCTTGGGTCACTCTTTCATGTTGAAAATCTGAAAATTACAACGTTTACCACCATTGATAAATTATCGTGAGTGTGTGTGCGGAAGGGGGAGGAGGGTGTGACTTTTTACATCCTTAGTGCCCTTACATGGTCCAGCAGAATAGTTCTTGTAATTTGTAAAATCCCTCTCCCGTGGATCAGGCCTAGTTCCTTCTGGCTGCTCACTGTTATGTTTCATCTGAATTTTGGGCGTCAGGGTGTATTACTGTTTAACGGTATGGCAGACGATCGACCAACTTAACAGAATATGGTCAAAGAAACGTTCATTCCGACGTTCACCAAGCCTTATAACGTGGGAATGATGGATCGTTGACTATGTCACCATGTTATTTGAAATGTACACGGCCACACGCCCGCTTATACTTACCTTTAGTTTAGGACCATTGAGCCATCTCGTTTTAGTCGACCCTTTGTTAAAAAAAAGTGGTCAAAAAAGTAGACTAATCGTCGATTTTGGGCTCTGATTAATCGACTATGGAATTTCATAATCGCGGCAAGCCTAATACATATATATTTAGGTTACCTAATGGGTTACCTGAATCAACTACAGGGGAATGAACGATAGGTTACTAAAGCTTAGACCAGGTGATGAGAAGTGGGTTATGCAAAATTTTGAAAACAGCAGGCCTGATCTGATTGAACAGGCTTAGTACACATACATATAACTGATAACCAACAACCCCTAAGAATTATCAAATAATCAAAGGAAAGTTAGGCTGAACCCAAGGCGTATAGTTATTTTGTGGTGAGTGGAGTTCTACAAACTACAGTTAAAACCAGAAGTCCTGTCACGAAATGCACACAAATAGCACGTTGATATGCGCATTAATCAACGCGTTATGATCATAGTAAGGCTATCAAATTATGTACACATCGCCTGTGCACACGCAATGTTTCAGCCAATGGACCTCTGGGTAACCCGGAGGTCCATTGGCCGAAACATTGCCTGTGTTTGCTATGAGTAACCAGGAGAACCTGCCATGGTTTGGATGTCATTTCATATGGCAATCGCGCGCAATTCCTATGCGCTATTAAGCCTAGATAAGCGTGCATTTCGTGACAGGTTTTCTAGTTTTAACTGTATTGCAGATTTTCCAAATTGAGGAGCCTGAACTGTTATTAACTATATGTTCTTAACTGTTTACCTAACATGAAAAGCAGACGACACTTGCAACCAAAATTCTTGAATAACTATTTTTTTTTTCAGTATTTGTCTCAAAACATAGGTTATGACCCCTCATTTGAACGAGCTCGACAAGCTCGTTCCAAAGAAGGGTCATAACCTATGTTTTTGAGACAAAAAATGAAAAAAATAATGAAAATTAATTGACGACTTTTGTGAATTGAGCTGGCCGTTTTGGCCGTTACGATGGGTAAAGGGTTAACACATTGTGAAACCAAACCAAAACAGTGTTTTTTGCCTGAAAGTGAAACAGAACTTGGACTGAAAATGAATCTGAAAAATTAAAACCTACGAGGAGGTTTTGCGGTCAGCGAACTGATAATTTTTATCAGAGCATGATCTGGTCAAAATTTCCCGTCCACTTTTGTGTATTTAACATGACATCAGCTTGTCTGGCGACTGATTACACTTTTGCAAGGAACTGTACGTACGTGTTTGAATAGAATAAAGGAGAAGAAAATTGCAGTTCGGACACCGTGGACTGGTCACTTTCCATGGGCAGTGGTGGCACCGGGATTTTGATTAGTGGGGGAGGGGGGAAGGCTAAGTAAGATATGGGGGCCCAAGATCGAGATGCTAAGGGCATCTCCCAAAGGCCACAGCCCTGAGTTGGAGGAGGGTAGGGAAGGGGTGCCCCTCTCATGTTCTGGGAGGGGGTTCTGGGAGATCTCCCCCAGGAAAAATTGTCATGTTTGGACACCCTGGGAGTGATAAATAGAGGATATCTAATGTTTTCTTGTGAATACCGGGATTTATCTCATGAGTGAGTGAGAGAATTCGTATTTTCACGAGCAGCTTGCTGCGAGTGAAAATACAAATTCTCTCGCTCACGAATGAGATTAATCCCGGTATTCACAAGAAAACATTAGATTTTCTTTTTATTATACCCCTTTCATTTAAAGCTTTAACTGAAATGATCCAAACCGACGCCCATACCATGCAAGAAATCTGTTAACACAATCAGCTGAACACTGTTTCCGCTGACACAGATCACATTGGATGTTGTGAACATCGACACAAAATAGTTTTCGGGATTGTTGGCGAAATGACGTAATTATGACATCTTGTTATACTCACGAGTGGAGCGAGAACAACTTTTTTGTTATACTCACTAGTGGAGCGAGAACATCTTTTGTTGTGCGCTTGTGAAAATTTATTTGTAAATTTCAAGTTCACACGAAATGTTAATCACCGAGGTGTTCGATGTCACTAGTGAGGGGAGAACGCAATATATTTTTTACCGATTCCTCTTATAATTAGGGGTGTAATAAATGAGCATTTTTTCAACACCTGTTTTAATGTGTATTGTTTTGTGTGGTTTGCAAGTGTGATATTGGGTAGGAAATTTGATGCCTGATTTGTCCACGGGTGGGAAATATTCCCACAGACACAATATTATTAGATTCCAAGCACTAATTATAGGAATAAGCGTAAAAAATTTATTTAATGAACCACCGGGTACAACCCGGTGCTTCATTTATTAAAATTTTGCTGATGATGTTTTTTATTACCTCGTAAACACATGCATAAAGAGTACTGCTCATGCCTGGATTACAAACAGTCCATAACGACTGTACTGTAGTTGGTGTTAATTTATTTCACTAAATTTGTGTTCATTAAATACTATTCTCTAACGGTGATTATTTCCTGATGTTGACGCTGTAGACAAACAGTGCGTCTTAACCCTTCGAACTTTCATGGTATCATTTATCATTTAAAAACAAAATGTCGAACTATCTGCTGATGCGCTTAATTTTGGGGGGATGGCAAGAATGTTCCCTTTTTGACAGCATGTTTAAATGGCTCCCAAATCCCTGTTCATTGGCAGATATTTCGACGTTTTGTTTTTAAATATAATGACAGGCTTAAGCTTCTCTGGTCCGTATATACTCATTTGCTGTAAACAATATAACAAAAATTGGTTTCCAAGTTAATATGTTTATATATAGTTTTTTTATTTCGTCATCTTAGCATATTCGACTGGCCAAATCACGACCAACGGCCGCATTATTCCTATAAAAATATTGCGATATTCAGATATGAATGTGACGTAAATATCACCCAAATAGCACATTATTAGTGCGACCAGGCATCCACTTTATTGTACTCTATTGTACATAGTCCCTAGTCTTCACTTGTCATGAAGTTTGTGTAATGTTTTGTCATTTGTCATTTATTATTTAACTTAATGTCAGAAATATTTTTTGATACCAAAATTTCTGTATTTTGAGATTCTCTCGGTATGGTAAATTGTAGGGCTGAAATGGCTCATTTTCACAACTGACAAACCGAGAGCTATAACCGTTAATATCCGGTTATCTGTATCCTTTATTTCACCGAATCTGGGATCAAAACTATAGGAATAGGAAAGCACTATTCTCAGAAACTATTCCCTAGTGTGTACATGTATACAAACAAACGTTGTCGAGTTATGACTACGTTCGTCTGTATACATACTACAGAATAGTTTCTGTGGTTACTCAGTACTCCCTGAAATTGACTATCATTAACAAAGTCTTGAATCAAAAGTCGTTTTCATTTCTCAATATACACAGTGCTGCTTCGAGGTGTAATCTATCCCAAAGGGGAAGCGGCAGGTTTACTACGTTTTAACCGTGGAATGACGATCTCTATTGATATTTCGGATAACCGGTTGATGTTTTTTTCAAATCGGTTAGGTAGGTAACCAGTTTCAAACCGGTTGTCTGGTTAACAATTTCAGTACTAGTAAATTTGTACTTGCTCTATACCGATACCGAATGGTATTTATGGTATTCTGCCCATCTCTAACCCTGATCGGAGATTTCAGTTTCTCCAACGTGTTCAGATCCTGTTAATGAATGTTAGATCTCTTCACTTTTTAGGTGCTGATCAGTCGTAACTACAGAGGAGATATAGATATGTCATGTATTGACAAGTTCATGAATTTAGTAATGGAAAGAGAGGAGGAGGGCAATATGACACCTGTTATTCAGTATGGTGAAGTAGCGTTTGCTTTTATAAAGTATAACAATCTTTACCTGGTCTCCACTACCAAAAAGAATGCAAACATTGCAATGGTGTTTTCATTTCTACATAAGCTTGTACAGGTGAGCTTTAAAGAACCAACATTTTGTTGTTGATTTGAAATCTTTGAAAATTTCAAGAATTAACCCTTTATCCAACGCACATGATATCAAAATTTTGTTATTTTAATATTCTTGGGGGCCAAATTTGTACAAAATTTCAACAAAACCATATGATTTGACCCCTCATTGACACGCTTGTTCCAGTGAAGGATATTTAAATAGGGTTTTAAAAAAAAAAATTTAATTTTTTTTTTCAAAAGTTCAACACAACAGAACCCTGGTAAGTGAATAGCCACTTTGCCAATGAAAATTATTCATTTAACAGGAGTATTCAATCAACAAGGATTGTGTCACTTTCCTGTATTCTAGAGATAAACTTACCATGCCTGTATTGGATGTACTGACAGCAAATAGGTCTCTATAAACAAAGGAAAACTGAGTCAGGGTAATTTCTTGACAGGTTACAAGATTTTTTTATTCAATTAACAGGAGTTTACTCTGTAAAAAACCTATATTCAATTAACAGGTGAAATTTGTACTGGAGGTATGGTGAATGATTTTGTGTTGGGAATTTATATTCAATGAACAGTATTATTCATTTAACCCTTTACCCAACACAGATATCAAAATTTTTATACTGTACCAATGACCCAGACTTAGCTGCTGGTGCTAACTCTAACAAAACCAGGGCCAAACACAAATTTTGCCCCCCAATCCCCAAAATTTGCATCCAAAACAAAAAGAAAGCATGTCCTAAAGGACCTCCATACTACGCCTCTACTGCGCATGCGCAGTGACGCAGACGTCCCGAAATTGGCGCCAATTATCATTCTCTGTTTGGCCCTTCATCAGTCAACATCTCACTGATCTTTGTGCTTGTAAATCTCAGTTTAAAGGATGCCAGACACGTAATTCTTGGAGAAAATGTGATTCTAAGGAGGATAGAAGGAGGAGAGGAAAAAGAAGTGACAAAAAATAATCAGGGCTGTACTTAAAATTTTTTGATGAAATTATGTTAAGTTGCCTATTTTCGAGGCATGGGCCTCTTGTTGTCATTCTTGCTAATTGTTGCACTGCTTATTCAGTGTTTCCTCTCCCCTAGCCTTCTAAAGTCCCCCCTTGCAATTCTCCCATGCTTTTGGCATATTTTTGAGAAATTTCATTTCTAAAATTTCCTGGGAGAGTTGCTTGGTTACAGAATGTTTTCTGTTATTTTCCCCATAGTTACGTTTTCACCCATGGGTGTATAACGTTTGTGTTCTGCATCTTCCATCTGATGTTCTACAGATTCTCCCCTGGGAGTCTCTGTTTTGCATCAGATAGAGTGTAATTGATGACTGATTCCGGGCCAGTTTTTTCAGTGCCTGGAGTCATGTTTTCTGGTGTTTTTACACTGTTTGTTTTCATTGGCAACAGCCTTTTTTGAGGGGGGCTGTTTGCCTTTGCTGTAGTTTATCTCACTATAAGATACATTTGTATTATCCGAAAGTGTCTCATTAATTATTTAATATAAATTTAAAATTTTTGACCACACTTTGCCATCGGATCCATCGGGGCTCAACGTTACTTTTCAGCAACTTGGGCTTCGCTGAAAAAATATTTTTTCAAAATTATTTTGTTTTGCAATTGTTTTTTCATTTATTAATGGATCATGTTATTATGTATCTTTGTGTCAGGGGTTTTTGCGAGTAACTAGGACTTATTGTTGTTCTTTCACAATGAAGGGACGTTGTTCAAATTGTAATAGGAAGAAATCTTCCTCTGACTTTCATGATCATTGTATTAATTGTAGTCAGTGTTCTCGCTTTAATCCCTGTCCTATATGTGAACATTGGGATGAGAAACATTGGAAACGTGTGTCACGATATGTTGTTTCTGGAGAAAGAGCGATTCCGGCTCTTTCTCCGCAAGGTCACTCTACTCTCTCAGTTTCTATTTCAGAGGAACCAGAACAGGGTGATGTTTCCATGTTGTCTTCTTCATGTGTGCGTCCGTCGTCACAAATGAATTCAGAGCTAGCGGCAAAAGTGCTCATGGAGATTAGACAAATGTCGTCCGCTAGCTCGCCTGGTGTAGCGTCCATTCACCGAATGGTTCGGCAGCCGGGTTCGTACGATGCGGTCCAAAAGGAAATGTTGGGTGATGCGAGCACTATAAACATAATAGATGCACACCCAGTGACGGCGGATAGTAAGCGAGAACGGTGAGTCCGGTTCCTAGCTCGTCCAGGTCCAGCCGGGCCGCGAGCGAGAGAGGCCCCTCTCTCGTACAACAACATCTGGGACCAGATGTTGTGGTACAAAATGTGTCTTTAACGGAGCATACGTCCGTCGCTCGGGACGCTCCGTTGTATAAGCAGTCCGCAGAGACTGTTAAGGCTTCCTCTTCTCGTCAGCGCACACGACCGCACCTTGGCTGCGTGACCGCCGATATATTACCAGCTTCGCTGATCAAGGATTCTTCGGCGACCAGGTCACACCATCCGGCAGCCAGGGATTCGAGACCGATGGACTCCGGACGTTCGCATAGGAAAAGTATGCGGGAGCCATCTGATGCGGAGCTGCCCTCGGCGAAGCAGCGAAAGACTGCGCCTCCGCAGGTCTCGACGCCGGACATTCTTGTGCAGATAGCACAGCTTATCGCAGCATCCCAGCAACCGACAGAAACGGTGTCGGATCGAGAATTATCCGACGGCGCTGGGTCGGTACGCTCCGCCGAAGCATCGGGGGCGGACGACCGGGAACATCATGAGGTCCGACCGGATGGTGAAAGGGATACGGATGACTTGGAGCTATCCCTTTCGGAACAGCTGTGGACTTCATCCGGCACTTTCTCCCTCAAGTTGTTCCGTCGGGCCAGACTGCTGCGCTTCCGGACAAGAGAATTATAGCGTCATTGGACTCTGAATTTTTTGAGCGGTTCAGGGACATCGCTCCCGAGTTTCCGTTGCAGTCCAATAATGTTGCAAGAACATTTGAATTATTGAACGACGCTATATTTAAACTTGCTTCCAGGACGGGGAAAGCAGGTTTCTTGTCCGCTAATACTCTCAACCTGCCTTTCATTAATGCAAGGAATAAATTTGATACGGCAGGACAGGGTATACCGAGAGTTCCTCTGCGTATGGACGACGAGGCGGAAGACTTAGAGCTATCATTACCGTCGTCAGCTTCTATTCCAACCGCGGTGTTGGAAACAGCTATTGCGTCTAACAGAGCCAATTTAGATGCCTTATCTTACGCAGATCACCTTACTAAGGCGTTATCACTGCGCCTTCAGGGGAAAGAGTTTCAGGATATACAATCCTCTTTAAGACTTCTTTCAAGGGCAGTAGCTTATTCCACGTGTAACTCCGCCCTTTCAGTGGCAAATCTGGAGTTGGTTAGACGTGACGCAGCCCTAGCTACATCCACATTAGTGGATTCTAAGGTGAAGAACTCTCTTAGAGTCGCTTCGGTCTCAGGAGAACTTCTCTTTGACGGCAAGCTTTCCGCTATTTATGATAAAATTACAAAGAAAGCTAAGGATTCTCTGTTGTTCAAATCTGCTCCTAAGAAGTCGGATACAGTAGACACGAATAAGACAGGCACTTCTGGGTCTAATGCGCCCAAGAGAGGTTCCTATAGAGGTTCCGGTGCGTCCTCTTGGTCTTATTCGAGAGACCGTCAGGATAGCGACTCTCGTTCGGGACGTCCTTCAGGCCGGGACAATCGGTCGGACGCCCCGAGGTCGACGGGGCGAGGTGCGGGTCGTGGAAGACGTGGTTTCTCCTACCGCAGGCCTCGCAGGTCCAGGAGGTGATGGCTTAAACCTCTATCGCGTTCCGGTTGGTGGAAGGTTGTCGAGCTTTTCACAAGAATGGGCGTCGATTACGGACGACCCTTGGGTGAGAGGAGTGACTTCGGAAGGTCTAAAGATATCCTTCAAACGAAAGCCTCCATTAACTCGAAGTCCAAAGTGGACTCATCTTCCGTCAAATCCGCAGAAAAGAGACGCTCTGTTATCAGAGGTGCAGTCTCTTTTAATGAAGAACGCGGTAGAGGTCGTAGAGAACCAGGAATCTCCGGGATTCTACAGCCATCTGTTTCTGGTTCCGAAACCAGACGGCTCGTTCCGTCCAGTCATAGATTTGAGCTGGATAAACAAGCTGATCGTCGCTCCGAAGTTTTATATGGAGACGATTCGATCGGTCAGAGCGAGTATTCGGGTGAACGATTATGCAACGAGCATAGACCTCAAAGATGCGTACTTTCACGTCATGGTACATCCGACATTCCGAAAGTATCTACGCTTCGCAGTCCTAGGAGTGGTGTATCAATTCCGGGCGATGTGCTTCGGATTGAATCTAGCACCCTGGGCTTTCACTCGGGTAATGAACTCGGTAATGATCTACTTCCGAGCTCATTCGTCTGCGGTAACGTCGGCCTACCTGGACGACATTCTTCAGAGGTACGGCAACGAGTTAACGCTTCAGAACGATGTTCAGAATCTTCTTCTATTGCTCCGACGTCTCGGTTTTATAGTAAACGAGGAGAAGTCGGATCTGGTGCCGTCCAAGTCATTCACTCATCTGGGAATGAGCTTCGAGACGCACAACAATCTCGTTCGTCTGCCGTTAACCAGAGCGAAATTAGTCAGTTGTTACGCTCGCTATTGTCTGCACGCAGACAAAGTCACGGCGAGAGAATTTATGAGACTGATAGGTCTGTGCGGAGCCGCCGCGGATCTCATTCCGATGGGGCGGTTACGCACACGTCCTCTTCAAATTTTCCTGACTCAGAATTGGAGTGTGAAAATTCATTCGCTCGATGTAGACGTTCTCTTGTCAGATCAAGTGAAACAAGAGATTCAGACTTGGGCAAACATTCAATGGTTAACTCAGGAAGTTCCGCTGCAGTTGCCGGATCCGAGTTTTACCGTTATGACGGATGCCAGTCAAACAGGTTGGGGTGCATCATTAATCCCAACGGATTCGAGATGCCAGGGTCTTTGGGATCCGCAATTCCTGTGCAAGCACATAAACATCAAGGAAATGATGTCAATTTGGCTTGCGTTACGTCACAGGATGGACATTATTCACGATGCTCATGTCCAAATCCTATCCGACAATACGACAGTAGTGGCGTATATATGGAATCAGGGAGGCACTCATTCAGTTCCGTTGTTCAATCTAACGGAAAGAATCCTTCTGTTTGCGTTAGAACATCACGTTCTTCTTTCGGTCCGTCACATACCGGGTCGTCTGAATGTGCTAGCAGATTCCCTTTCACGAAAGGGTCGCTTGTTGCCGTCGGAGTGGACTCTCAACAAACAAGTATTCAATCAGATTTGCTACCAATGGGAACGGCCAATGATAGACTTATTTGCGACACATCTCAACAATCAGTTGCAGACGTATGTGTCTCCGTGTCCGGATCCAAGAGCATTTGCAGTAGACGCTCTGTCGATCCCTTGGGACGGAATGATAGGATATGCGTATCCTCCAGCGCCGTTAATTCAACAAGTATTGCTAAAGATAAAACAATCTCAATGCAAGATTCTGTTGGTAGCATCTCTGTCGCCACAGAGACCGTGGATAAATCTACTCAGGTGTCTGTTGTGGGACCTACCGCGGAAGCTTCCTCCACGGGAGGATCTTCTTTCGCAGGGGAAATCGCGCCAACTCCATCACAACCCGCAAGGTCTCAACCTTCACGTTTTTCCGTTGTGCAGTCCTTCTTGCATGGCAAGCACTTTACAGGACGAGCAGTGGACGCGATTTCTAACTGTAGGAGGACCTCCTCTTCGCTAAACTATGCGGCTAAGTGGAAGGTTTTTCGTCGTTGGTGTAGGGATCATTCTGTAGATATATTCGATCCCTCTATACCAGACATTGCAAACTTTCTAGTATACTTGTTTGACGAAATCAAACTGCAGCCTGTTACTATAAAGGGTTATAGATCTATGTTATCTGATACCTATGCACATCATGATAGTTTACAAATTGGATCTAATGTCTCTTTATCGAAGTTGGTTAGAAACTTTTCGATAAATAGACCCAGAACTCTTAGATTAATTCCTAAGTGGAATTTAGCTTGGGTTCTTCTTAAATTGAAGGAAAAGCCATTTGAACCTCTTGTGACAGTAGATTTCAAATTCTTATCTTATAAGACAGCTTTTCTCTTAGCTTTCTCTTCTGCTAGAAGAGTCAGTGAGCTTCATGCACTATCGGTGGATGATTCTCATTATCGTAGTGTTGGGAATACTATCACCTTCACTACTAACGTGGGTTTTTTAGCTAAGAATCAGGCTCCTAATAAATATCCGGAACCTATTGTTATTAAGGCTCTTCCGTCTTCAGACGGGCGTAGGCCTTTACTCTGTCCTGTTAGAGCATTACGTATCTATAAACAGAGATCTCAGTTTATCAGAAAGGGAAGGAAACGTTTCTTTCTGTCTTTGATGCCTAATAGAAAGGATATTTCAGTCCATTCTATTGCTAGATGGATTCAGTTAACTATCCGTACTGCTTATGAAGATTTATCTTCTTCTCAGCAGTCTGTGCTTAAGATTTCTGCTCATGAAGTAAGAGCTCTTTCTACTTCCTGGGCTTATGCTAATAGTGTTGCTATTACAGATTTAATGAAGGCTGCTTATTGGTCTCAGCCATCCACATTTACGAATTTTTATCTCAGAAATATTGAGTCCATTTCTGGAGACCTGCATTGTTTAGGTCCGTTATCTGTTGCTCAGAATGTCGTCCACTAAACAGTTGCAACTATAGTTATGCAGGCTTTCTGTTCCGGCAGTGACTCCGTCCGGCTGCCCTCTTCGCTCTGGGCTATTTGACCCAGGGCAAGGGGAAGGGGGGGGGTGTTCCCTTAGGTCACCTGCTTTATAGTGAAAAGCAAGGGAATGCCTCCTCCAAGTCAGTATTTCTGAGTCGCTTCCGGGATGGTTTTAAAGTGTAATATTAATGTTTAAATTCATTCATGTCTTATTTTTAAAGTGTAGCTCGGTGTGAAGCATTTGTATATGTCAAGTGTCAAACGGGCTTTAATATACAATACTCAGACACTTTTAAATGACTATAAAGAGTCTCAATTCTCTCGACTACTTTATTTATTGGCTTGCTTTAAAAATAATTAGTATAAGGGTTATACTGGATGTTAATAGAGAACATGAATGTTATTGTGCTCAATTATTAAGGGTAGTGTATCTTTCTAATTTAATATTAAATAAGAAAGATACATGTAAAGCCTAATACTCCTTTTCTCCTTAAGGGGTTACCTCTTTACTATATAGTTGAGCTTATTGTATTTTCCTCTATGTCCTAGGCCCTCCAGCCTGTTTACTATTCAGCTAAGTCTGGGTCATTGGTACAGTATAAAAATGTTAAAAAATTTATAGTAATTTATATATTTTTTATACTTACCAATGACCCAGACGGGGATGGCCCTCCCTGGAGTTGGGAACTCTTGCCTCCCCGCTGAGTACATAGCGCTGACCAGGCACTGCCAGTAAGAATGATAATTGGCGCCAATTTCGGGACGTCTGCGTCACTGCGCATGCGCAGTAGAGGCGTAGTATGGAGGTCCTTTAGGACATGATTTCTTTTTGTTTTGGATGCAAATTTTGGGGATTGGGGGTCAAAATTTGTGTTTGGCCCTGGTTTTGTTAGAGTTAGCACCAGCAGCTAAGTCTGGGTCATTGGTAAGTATAAAAAATATATAAATTACTATAAATTTTTTAACATTTATTATTTTAAATATAATTTTTTCAAATTTTTCAAAAAAATTCAACAAAACCATATGTGAGACCTCGTTGGAACGAGCTCGACGAGCTCGTTCGAACGAGGGGCCACATTATATGGTTTTGTTGAAATTTTTCAAAAAATAATATTTTTTCAAATGCTGAATTTACATATTACATGGGCGGATGCAGGCAATTCGTTGGGTAAAAGGTTAAGAGATA
Organism: Pictodentalium vernedei; assembly: GCA_031216915.1. Lineage (NCBI taxonomy): Eukaryota > Metazoa > Mollusca > Scaphopoda > Dentaliida > Dentaliidae > Pictodentalium > Pictodentalium vernedei. The sequence goes on from CM062293.1 coordinate 504,951,964, forward strand.
TCCAATTAAGCAGGCTCCACTGTATATAAGTTGCATGCGGTTGATTTCTTAAGTAAAGGGTTAATTCTATTTTTTTTTAGTTCCCAAAAAGTTGTTTGTATATTCTTAATCCAAATGTCATAATTAAAGATGTGAGAGATCTCATGAACTGTTACTATGGTAAAGTAATTGGAAGCCTGCTCATATTTTTTTTATACCCCCACTTTTGAAGAAAATGGGGGTATACTGAATTACATGCGTCTGTGCATCCGTCCTTGTGTGAGTCCGTCCGAGAATATTCATAACTTGAGTAAATTATTATTTTCTATAATATTTGTTGGTCATAGGTACGCCCACACCAGTTATTTTTTTTATCACTTGTTATTATTACTTGTTCGAGCCAGATTTTATCTGTTCAGCCTGTATCTTGGGTATCGAATGTTCTATTGCAATGAAATTTGCTGTGAACACTGCTTATGGTATAGGCTTTAACAAAAGGCTTCAACGATATTTCTCACATTCTCCTTTTTAGAGTTATCCCTCTTTTTTGACTTAGAAATTGTAGGAAATAGACATTATTTGTCTGTTCAGCCTGTATCTCGGGTATGGGTTATCAGATTTCAGTGAAGTATGGCATGCGGTTTGCCTATGACAAAGGCTTCTGCCTCATTGCATAAAACTTCCGAACACCAAACCATTTACCATGCCTTTTGACTTAGAAATTGGTGGAAATTGTTATACCCCCACTTTCGAAGAAAATGGGGGGGGGGGGGGGTGTATACTGGATTAAATGCGTCCGTCTGTGCATCCATCTGTCTGTCTGTCCGTCTGTGTGTGAGTCCATCCGAGAATATTCATAACTTTCATTATTTTCTATAATATTTGTTGGTCACAGGTATGCCCAACTAGGCGGTACACCACGTGATGGTATCCACTGGACAACAGTCCAGCTCTTGTTCACTTAGTATTTTGGGTTTACCAATGTCAGAAAATATTTTAATTTTTGAAACTTGCGTAACAATTGCTCTTGAAAAAGTGAATAGCATTTATTGAAAAGATTTTTTTCAAAACTTGACCTATAGTTTGATGAAGTTGGTGCATGGATGGTTGGGTGAGCAGGTGGATGTGATTTTCTTGTTAGCATGATGACTTGAACAAATATCAATGGATTTGGTCAATATTTGGCATGTGAGACTCCCTTAACCATGTCTTGAATGGGTTCAAAAACTGGTGTTGTTCGGCCATACTGAGTGGAGTAATGGCCCTTAATTAGTAGTAAATTTTACCTGTTTCAGCTCATTAGCAAGATCAGGGTTCATGCAAAGCCATCAAAGTACTTGAATTCTAGAGTTGCATTGAAAAGTACTTAAATCCATATGTAACCCTACAGATCGTGAGGTCACCTCAGGTGGGCAGCGCGTGCCATGGCTCCCTACCAAAGTAGTAGCAGTTCTCTCCTGTTCTTGATCGCCTAGATTATGGAGGGACTCCTCTCCCCTGTGGTCTCGCCCAGTCTGCTGTCCGCTGATCTCCTTTTCCAATGGCTGCACATCGCTTTAGGGTTGGGAACAGGTTCTTTGTAACTTCAGTCAACTGACAACTCTGAATCGGTATGGTGATTATCATTTTAATAAGTCTAAACAAAAGAAAACTGGCCTCTCTTAGTGCTCTCTCTCACTCTCAAAGTCTAAGTGCTACTGCGGTGCTCTAGATGGAGGATACACCGGGTGCTGGATGGAAAAAGCACTGCCGGATTCGTGGCGAACATCGACTTATATCACAAACAGCCAGCCCACACCTACTATGGACTTAGTCTATGACGTCAATCATGTACGTCACGAACCGAACAGTGTGGGTTGAAAGTTTCTCAAATGTTCTTTACAGAAACAGCCAAACCACAGTAACATCACATGGACAACATGTGAAGTTACCTTACTTCTGTGTTGAGCTATACCGGCAGCCCACACAGTATTTCACAATAATATTTCTAATATTTGCATTATCATAGAGACTCTGCAGAATGTTGACTACCATCCTATTGTGCTTTGTCACGAAAGTACTTACGCCTTCAATTACTTAGATTATTTCATAAAATGTTGTTTATAGTCTAAAAGCATCCACTTATAGATCCGTTTACGGATGTCGAGGAGTGTATGATACTTCCCAATTACTTCTATGATCGTGAGAAAGACACATCAACATCTCAAACATCATTAAATCCTGCTTCCATCAGAAATAAGATATTCTCTCTGTCAGAATAAAATATGAAGTCCCTTTACTTCTTCCTATTTCCATCAGGATAAAATATCAATTCCATCAGAATAAAATCTGAAGTCTCATTATCTCTCTCTATATATTAACACCTATTGAGGCTTGATGAAAATAAAACATAAATGCTTAAGCGACACACGCTTAACCCTTCCAGATGACTCAGTCCACATTGACTCTGTTACACATATTTTGGTCTTAAAAGTACTTGAATATTAGCCTTTGCCTTGTAAAGCCCTTGAATTTTCAATATATTTCAAGAGACTATGTGATTTACTCGTGTTGTAAGTTTTATTGACAACAAAGAAAAAAAAACCAAAATAAATATCAGAAAAATATTTTTGAAAAGTCGGGAAAGTAGCACACAGGGCAGTCCTCTCAGTACTTTTGCTTTAATGTGTGTGCACCTGATTGAGCCGTGATGTAATCAATAGTTGTAAAGAGCACATGTTTACATGTGTGCACCTGAAACCGTGATGCAATCAGTAGTTGTTTGTTTACATGAGTGTCAGACATTGTGAACGGACATGTTAACCTGAAGAAAAATGTTCAGGGATCCTAAAGGTGATTTTCAGGGAAATGGCATAGATTTCAGGGAAAAGTGCCTGAACAAGTTTTTATCAGATAAATGATTGCTGGTGCCCCTCCCCCAGTCCCCTCCACACAGGCCTACATCACTGCCCCCCCCCACCCTGCTAAAATGAAAGTGAAAATCAGTGTTGATGAGTTTTACTGGATAATAGCTCCCCCACCCACCATAGCAAAACTACCCCCTCCCCCTCCAAAATTGAAAGTGAAAATCAGTGGAAATGGGTTTCAACATATTGTTGAAGCACCCCCTCCCCACCCCTAGGTCCCCACCCAGCTAAAATGAAAGTGTAGATGAGTTTGAACAGACGTGATAGCTATAGCCCCCACCCACCCCCACAAACACAACACAAACTGCCCCCCCCCCCCACCCCCATCACTACTCCACTACTCCTACTCCTTAATTGAAAGTGAAAATCAGTGGATATAGATTTCTACAGATGGCTGAAGCCCCCAGACCCAAGTTACTGCCCCAATTAAAAAAAAAAATCAGTGGGCATGGATTTTAACAGATTGCCATATCCCCACCCCAAAGGCACTGGGTCACTGTCACCACCAACAACATCCTTTGCTTCAAACTGTCCTGAATATTTTTTTTTTAAATTGAATAAAACAAAAAAACTGCAAATAATTGTCTTTATTGAATGCTTCAAAACATTGCTTTTCTTTTCATGTCTATTGATTTGAATCACTAATCTGTAAATCAGCTGATTGTGAGCAGAGTGTTTGTTTCAATTTTGTTTTTCTTTGATCACAATCATTTTGTTTGGAAGCACAAGCTATTTTCTAATTACTATGAAAACAAAACACAAAATCTGAATATACGCTGCCTATTGTTTAGATAAGAAGGGAATATGAAAATAGTGTCAACTGATCAATGCAATTCCATGCACATGTGTTTCTGTCAGTTGCAAACATTTGATGATGTTTGTGGTGGCCATTTTGTGTTGCATTCTGGGATAATCTATCAAGATCCAGATTTTTTTTCTTCTCTGTGTTATTTGGGTAATTCATCCTGATTGACAAAATATTGAATCACCACAATGACAGTTGGAAAATACACTCGTCCTGTATCACTGCTTATAATAAGTTTTTGTTTTCTGTTTGAACCTCAACACAGTTGGTAATTTTTATATTTCATGCAAAATTACAAGTTTAATTATTTATGGGGAACTGGCGGGAGTTTGAAAAAAAAAAATTCTGGAACTGAACTGGTTCATTTCGGTATACATGATTTCCCGACACAAAAAAGGGGAAAAACGTCACCTCCTTGAGAAAAAAAGATAGCCAAGCGATTTCCTGGATTTTAGCCCAAAATTATGATTTCTCCGGGGGATCGGGTATCAGTTTCCGGGATTTTCCGGACATTCCGGGATAGTTAACATGTCTGATTGTGAAGAATAAATTTTTTGTCTGCATGATTTTCACTCAACACATTGAATACAAACAGTGGTTATCAGAATGCAAGGCGGATAATCATAAGGCCATTTAGTGTTTGAAATCTAATATTACTGCATCCATGGAAATATTGCCCTCCCATAAAAAGTGACCAGTCCATGGTGGCCATACTGTATGTAATATAACCACAAGGAAATTACCTATATTTCTTGTTTAATTGTTCAAAATGCAAGCTTTCTTGTATTTTTCAGATTTTTATAGAATATTTTAAAGAACTAGAAGAAGAAAGTATAAGAGATAATTTTGTTGTTATTTATGAATTAATGGATGAAGTAATGGATTTTGGATATCCTCAAACGACAGATTCAAAAATATTACAAGAGTGAGTAATCTCTCGCAATCAAATTCTAAATTAGGCCTTTTAAAAAAAGATTGTTTCTCATGCAATTTTTCCTCATTTTTCAATTTTGTGACTAGGGGGGTTGGCTGTTTTTTTTTCTTTGTTAACTCTTAAGGGACTCGACAATTCACATCTGACCATGCCATGTACACATCCAGTGGATCAGCAGTGATATGTTATGGCAACCAAGACTTGACTAGAACCCACTGCCTAAGTAATTTGTCTATTGTTAGCAGGATTTCCTCATGATGGCATGTAAGACCTGTTCTGAGGTCGCAAAACTCAGAAATAGGCCTATAAAGGTTCATCCACAAAATAGTCCTGAAAATGTATAATTGGAATTATTAATATAAACTTCTTACACTATTCTGTGCAGAAACTAATGTTTTGTGCTCAGAAAGTTTCCCATAATGCAGTTGAGCTCTGTCAAGCAGAACACAGTTGTTTAAACGTATAGTCCCACAAGTGCAAAAAAGTGTCATTTGAAAAAGTTTCAGGTAAAAAGCAGTGATGCATCAGATTTTCAGTGAGGAGGGAGTTGCCTGAAAAACAAGAATTCGCAGAATCTTTTTGTCCCCGCCAAATGAAGTTTACAGGGGATATAGTAACTGGTTTTGTCTGTCATACTGTCTTGCTGTCCATCCATCCATCTGTCCATAACAACTTTGAACCTTCATGTCCCAATCAGGAGATGTTGGATTTAAATGATCTTTGGTGTGCTGAAAGACCACAATGAGGGGGTTGGGGGGTGGGGAGGGGGGTATTCACAAGCGACAGGTTTTGCCCATTTTTTTTCTAGAGTTATGGGCCTTTTTCCACGTTTTTCAACTTAGAATTCTTTTTTGTAAACCACTTCTAGGCGGGGGATACTGGTTGCGTTGCACCTTGTTTTGTTTGTAGCCTTACAGTACAGCTGCTGTAGACTGTCTGAAATCTACATGTGGACAGTGATGTCCACACATACATTTATCTCATAATAAAAATCATCAGCATTAACATTTTAATGTACTGGCAACCAACAATGATGTGGAAACACTTCAGTCACCTGCAGTTGGGTTTAAGTGTATATGGTAGTTATTATTGTAGAATTAATTTGGGGATTTAACTGGTAGAGTGCTGGAAGCCCATATTTGGGCTTTATTCTAAAGTGCTGGTACCGCAATTTAAAGGCTTCATATTCTGTGGATGTGCTTCATATTGTCTTTGAAATAGTATTATTTTATCTGTTGGGATTTGCCTTGTTACAATTTATGGGAGCGTGCCCACTGGCACTCGCCCATAAATTGTTACAAGGCAAAGATGCACAAAAAGATTTTAAGGACCAAAAATAATTTAGCACTCTACCAGTTAAGGGTTAACTTGGAAAGAATCACCAATACTTTGTTTGACACCATTCATGACAAAAGCCCTGTATATAAGTATCTACAATGGGATTGGCCAAACTTTCCTTTGATCATTCTTAAAGGTTGTAGGGAATAATGCATTTGCTAAGCCTATTGAGTCAGAAAAAACAGAAATTATTTTGTTCCTATATCCCGATAAATTCTGTCTTTTGATTGGTCAGAATGCCTTGGACAAATAGCCATGGCAAAGGTACATGTGAGCATGCAACATCCAGGGTATAAGCACACGCGAAACATCGGGGGTATATGGTTTCAATGAAAGCTTTTCGCTTCCGCTTGCCTCATTATAAAACTTGAACCAAAAAACCCGAAAATAGTCACAAATATCATCAGGTTTCTGATAGTACAATCATAAAAATAAAATAAGAGCAAATAATTTGTCCCCTGAGTACCAATGGGTTCTATGTGCCCGTAGGCACATAGAACACATTGGAACACAGAGGACGATATGTCAACAAATTACTGTTTACTCGCTTCCTTAATGATTCAAGAGATGTAACTCTAGCTGTTGTCTTCTGTGATTATAAAAAACAATATTTTTAACATGATTTTGGTCCAAATGATTGTGGAGCTGAGAAATGCATCCACAAATTTATTTCCACTAAGTTGTATTGTGTTTCAAATGGGACAAAGTGTTTTCTACGCCAACATGTATGGTATATGGAGATTTAATACCTGGATGTCTCATTTAAACACCTCGCCTACAGCTCGGTGTTTAAAAACCTCTCTATCCGTCGTCTGAATGTATTAGGAGACTCGCTCCACGGAAAGGTCGCCTGTTTCATTTGTATGGATTCTCAAGATTTTTACAGTCACCTGTTCCTCGTACCAAAGCCAGATGGCTTATTCCGACCGGTACTAGCTATAGTTTATCATGGCTCTAAAGGTTTTTTATGGAGTCCATTCAGTCTTGAAGTGTCAGGGTTTTTGGGACCCTCGGTTTCAGGAGAAACACATAAACATCAAAGAGATGATGTTAATCATAGCTAGCGCTACAACACTGGATTCACATAATAACGTACGTCCATGTTCTATTTGGTCAGACAACTCGACAGTAGTAGCATACATCGGGGTCCAGGGTGGCACCCATTCATTTCCGTTATGACAACTAACGAAGATTTTCCAAATACGTCATGAATCATCATATTCATCTTTCTATCCGTCATATACCGGGTCGTCTGAACATACTAGCAGACTCGCTCTCTCGGGAAGTCACATGTTGCAATTGGAGTGGTCACTCGACAAGCGAGTATTTGGACAGATTTGCTACCAGAAGGATCACCCCATGATAGATCCATTTGTGACGCACCGGAACAATCAGTTACCGTCGTTCGTGTCACCATGCCCAGACCAATGAGTGTATGCAGTAGACGCTCTGCTGATCTCATGGGAATGGATGAAAGGATATGCGTATCCTCCAATTCAGTTGATTCAGTAGATTTTGTTTAAGATAAAACAGTCCACTAGTAGCACCTCTGTCATCACAGAAACCCTGGATCAGTCTTCTCAAGTGTCTGTTATGGTACGTTCCCCGGAAGCTTCCTCCATGAGAGGACCTTCTTTATCAGGGGAAGTTTTTGTTCTTCACGTCCTTCTCCACCCATAGTGGCATAATGGAGTCAGTTAGATGTGAGGGAACCATTGCAGTTCCTATTTTATTTTATGACTAACACAAGAACGATTAAGTAATGCAGGTGAGGAGGGTTCAATAGAACTTCGAATCCCCCCCCTCCCCTCCCCACACACACACCGCCAATGTGTTTAGAGGCGATCACCGGGCAAGACGTAGTTTTCTTCCCGCAAGCCTCGTATGAGTTTAAATACATACATGCATTTCTTCCCTTCTCTATTGGTGGCTATTTCATGTTCTAGGGTGACCTCATGGGCACATCCACATTTTAGTTGGTTGGTTTCCTGTGATTTTTCGTCTATATGTCATATATGAGCGCATATTTCATCATAAATATTTGCTAGTCTTTAGGTACCTCAGAGGCTGCATAACCAGTTCACTGGTATTCAGATGATTACATGCGGGATTTTAATGCTCACGTGCATAATATTTATTAGGCTGATGTTTATTGTATGTTATGGACCTTAGAAATTATGAATTATTTCCGGGGGCGGTCTGTGTCGGAGCCTGTTAATCATACTTACTTCCATTTCTAGATCCAGGTTTCTATTAATGTCGGTCCTCAAATCGTATATTCACATGTGTATACGGTCATAGATATCGGATAGTACACGTCGGGGAATGTTGTTACTGGAATTTTTTGTACACCTGAATGGGGTCGCCTGTGGGTTACCTCGGAAGTGTGTTTACTCTCCAGAGATCGTTCATTGTGGTTCGATTGGACATGTGTATGTTATATATTATATCAACGGTTTTCGACCTATCTGTGTATGCCATCTCAATTGTACATTATATAGCGGGCAATATTAATTACCGGGATTGTCGCTATAGCCTTAACTTCTGAAGTGGCATTAAACACCATTTATTTAGTCCCCTACCGGCATTGCTATAGGTTTGCACTCTGTCCATCCGTCAGTCTGTCAGTCTGTTAGATTGTCAGTCTGTCAGTCACACTTTAGTTTTCCGGAGTTTTTTTGGAAACGCTTCAACAGAATGATTTCATTTTTGGTAAACTACTATAGAACAATGACTTACAGATCAAGTTTGAGTTTCATGCTGATTGCATTATTCTTGTGTGAGTTATGGCCCTTGGAAATATGGAAAAGTCCAAAAATACCAGTTTTCTGGAGTTTTTTTTGGAAACGCTTCAACGGAATGATTTCATTTTTGGTAACCTACTATAGAACGATGACTTACAGATCAAGTTTCATTTACACTCTTTCCATCCATCCGTCAGTCATACTTTAGTTTTCCGGACTTTTTTTGGAAATGCTTCAACCGAATGATTTCATTCTTGGTAACCTACTATAGAACGATGACTTACAGATCAAGTTTGAGTTTCATGCTGATTGCATTATTCTTGTGTGAGTTATGGCCCTTGGAAATATGGAAAAGTGCCCAAATACAGTTTTCTGGACTTTTTTTTGAAAATGCTTAAATGAAATTCATGCTGTTCACATCTAGGTTATAACATTTGTTTAATTATTAATGCTCATTAGTCCGGTAGGGGACATTGTATTGCTTCAGCAATACGTGCACTCTTGTTAATAATAATTAATACTTGAGTGCCCGTTCAATGAATATTTATATTGTTTTTTGGTACCGCTTTTACTGATTCCATACCATAGTGCTCCCCTCTTTCTTTTGAAGATTCCTTCAAAAGAAGGTGGGGGTGGGGGGAATTTTTGCCTCTCCTCTGGCTTGATAGGTATGTAACTATGAGGGAAGCTATTTTGTCCATAATTATATCTTGCATTCAGCTGGAGTTTTGTGATATATGGCATATGTTTGTGGGGGATATTCTCTTATTCTCAAATACGCCATCCTGATTTTTGGTGCTTAGTCTGGGCTAACATTAAAAATTGGGAACTTGTTACATTCACTTAGCATAGTCTTCATGCTAAGTATATGGAATTACTTGAACTGGGCTCCTTTTGTATGATATGTCTTCTCTATTACTGTATTGAGAGAAATACATGTAATTCGTAATAATTTTAATTTCCTTTCATCTTGGATTACAGGATTGGAACAATGTTGATCTACTAATTCTGAAGTCCTAGGCCCTCCACCTTTTTACGATTCAGCTAGTCTGGGTCATTGGTTTACAGTGTAAAAATATTATAAATTCATAGTAATTTGTATATTTTTTATACTTACCAATGACCCAGGCAGAGATGGCCCTCCCATGAGTGGGCACTCATACCTCCCTGCTGAATTTTTATGTAGTACTCTCTTCTACAAAGAATGATGTTGGCACCAATTCCGATCACTTCCTGATGTCTGCGCATGCGCAGAGAGTAAATGTATGGAGGGCCAGATAGGACTCTTAATTTTTGGTTTTGCAAGCAAATTTTGGGGATTGGGGGGGGGGGGGGGGGGGGGTTCAAAATTTGTGTTTGGCCCTTGATAACTTTGAGTTAAGCACCAGCTAGTCTGGGCCATTGGTAAGTATAAAAAATATAGAAATTACTCTGAATTTATAATTTTCCATCACATTGACATGAATTGCTAGGCCTGGGTGACACACATAAGGAGGGATTTGGTGTTCTGAAGAGAAAGCAGTCACAGACTGCTTTCTCTTCAGAACATCATGTTTCAACTTGTGTGTTAAATACCTTGAATACATAGTTTCTTTTAGGCCTTAAAAAGGTAAAAATCTGTTTCTCAGGCCATCCTGCATGGTTCTTTTCGCTGCCACATGCTCTCTTTTTATAACCAGTGCAGACTTGAAAAAAAAAAAAATTAAATGGTTTATTTCTGATATTTTTACCCATGTTAATAAAGTTGATAAATTTGCTCTTTGAGCATTACAAAGCCTTCTTGCACTCAAGGAATGAAATACACCACTACCCATCCTATTCTGTAGATTAAGAGGCCTAAAACATAAAACAAACAAAGAACATGAACTTTTGAATGTCAAAGAAATAATTACAAATATGAAAAATGAAATTAAAAAATGTCTGCCCACATGCAGTTTTACAAAGAATGGTATGAGAAACAGAAGATCTACTTTGTGGGGGCCTTACTACCATTTATAACTAGATAGTTATATCACAGTTCACTATAGTGGGCCTTACAAATCCTTGAATTTGACTACAGTTAAAACTAGAAGACCTGTCACGAACTGTGCGCTAATCTAGGCTTAATTGCGCATAGGAATTGCACTCAATTGCCATATCGAATGGCATCCAAAGCACGGCAGGTTCTTCTGGTTATTCAGAGCATACACAGGCAGTGTTTCTGCCAATGGACCTCTGGGTTACCTGGAGGTCCATTGGCTGTAACATTGCTTGTGCACAGACCATATGTACAGAATTTGATAGACTTACTATGGTCATAACGCGTAGATTAACGCGCAGATCGACGTGCTATTTCTGCACTTTTCATGACAGGACTTCTAGTTTCAACTGTATGCTTAAAAATGTTTAGAAACAGCCTTGAATAGCCCAGACTTTCATCAGTCTTTGACTACGGGAACTCTCAAGTTTCATTAGGCCTAAAAAAGTTAGAAATCTGTTTCTCAGACCCTCCTACATGGTTTAATTGGCTGCAGTATGCTCTCTTTTTGTAACCAATGCATACTTAATAAAAATTCAATGGTTTTTGTTAATAATACTGATAAATTTGCCCCTTGAGTGCATCAAGGCATTGTAAAGCCATCTTGTACTCAAGGACGAAATACCCCCCCCCACCCCCACCCCCCCCCCCCCCCCCACTCCCCCCCCCCCCCACCCTCCCATATGCTATTATGAGGCTAAAAACATAAAACAAACCAAGAACATGAACTTTTGATGGCAACGAAATAATTACAAAAATAAAAAAAAATGCTTACCCGTCTGCATGCAATTTTGCAAAAAATGCCCTGAGAAACAGAAAATATAATTTGTGGGGGGCTTAACAGGAAACATGGCAGATTGAAATTTTGATATTTTAATCCAAGCGTCTTAAAGGTTAAACATCTCCAAATAAATAAAAGAAATATTTTCCATTTACAGATACATTACCCAAGAGGGACAGAAGTTAGAAATTGCTCCAAGACCACCAATGACAGTAACTAGTGCAGTGTCTTGGCGATCAGAAGGAGTAAAGTATAGAAAGAACGAAGTTTTTCTTGATGTTATAGAATCAGTTAATTTATTGGTTGGTATTATATGCTTGATGTTATAGAGTCAGTTAATTTATTGGTTGGTATTATATGCTTGATGTTGGTATTATATGTTTGATGTTATAGAATCAGTTAATTTATTGGTTGGTATTATATGCTTGATGTTATAGAATCAGTTAATTTATGGGTTGGTATTATATGCTTGATGTTATAGAATCAGTTAATTTATTGGTTGGTATTATATGCTTGATGTTATAGAATCAGTTAATTTATTGGTTGGTATTATATGCTTGATGTTATAGAATCAGTTAATTTATTGGTTGGTATTATATGCTTGATGTTATAGAATCAGTTAATTTATTGGCTGGTATTATATGCTTGATGTTATAGAATCAGTTAATTTATTGGTTGGTATTATATGCTTGATGTTATAGAATCAGTTAATTTATTGGTTGGTATTATATGCTTGATGTTATAGAATCAGTTAATTTATTGGCTGGTATTATATGCTTGATGTTATAGAATCAGTTAATTTATTGGTTGGTATTATATGCTTGATGTTATAGAGTCAGTTAATTTATTGGTTGGTATTATAGCTTGATGTTATAGAATCAGTTAATTTATTGGTTGGTATTATATGCTTGATGTTATAGAATCAGTTAATTTATTGGCTGGTATTATATGCTTGATGTTATAGAATCAGTTAATTTATTGGTTGGTATTATATGCTTGATGTTATAGAGTCAGTTAATTTATTGGTTGGTATTATAGCTTGATGTTATAGAATCAGTTAATTTATTGGTTGGTATTATATGCTTGATGTTATAGAATCAGTTAATTTATTGGTTGGTATTATAGCTTGATGTTATATAATCAGTTAATTTATGGGTTGGTGTTATATGCTTGATGTCATAGAATCAGTTAATTTATTGTGGTATTATATGCTTGATGTTATAGAATCAGTTAATTTATTGGTTGGTATTATATGGTTGATGTTATAGAATCAGTTAATTTATTGGTTGGTATTATATGGTTGATGTTATAGAATCAGTTAATTTATTGGTTGGTATATGCTTGATGTTATAGAATCAGTTAATTTATGGGTTGGTATTATATGCTTGATGTTATAGAATCAGTTAATTTATGGGTTGGTATTATATGCTTGATGTTATAGAATCAGTTAATTTATGGGTTGGTATTATATGCTTGATGTTATAGAATCAGTTAATTTATTGGTTGGTATTATATGCTTGATGTTATATAATCAGTTAATTTATGGGTTGGTATTATATGCTTGATGTTATAGAATCAGTTAATTTATTGTGGTATTATATGCTTGATGTTATAGAATCAGTTAATTTATTGGTTGGTATTATATGGTTGATGTTATAGAGTCAGTTAATTTATTGGTTGGTATTATATGCTTGATGTTATAGAATCAGTTAATTTATTGGTTGGTATTATATGCTTGATGTTATAGAATCAGTTAATTTATTGGTTGGTATTATATGCTTGATGTTATATAATCAGTTAATTTATGGGTTGGTATTATATGCTTGATGTTATAGAATCAGTTAATTTATTGTGGTATTATATGCTTGATGTTATAGAATCAGTTAATTTATTGGTTGGTATTATATGCTTGATGTTATAGAATCAGTTAATTTATTGGTTGGTATTATATGCTTGATGTTATATAATCAGTTAATTTATGGGTTGGTATTATATGCTTGATGTTATAGAATCAGTTAATTTATTGTGGTATTATATGCTTGATGTTATAGAATCAGTTAATTTATTGGTTGGTATTATATGGTTGATGTTATAGAATCAGTTAATTTATTGGTTGGTATTATATGGTTGATGTTATAGAATCAGTTAATTTATTGGTTGGTATATGCTTGATGTTATAGAATCAGTTAATTTATGGGTTGGTATTATATGCTTGATGTTATAGAATCAGTTAATTTATGGGTTGGTATTATATGCTTGATGTTATAGAATCAGTTAATTTATGGGTTGGTATTATATGCTTGATGTTATAGAATCAGTTAATTTATTGGTTGGTATTATATGCTTGATGTTATAGAATCAGTTAATTTATTGGTTGGTATTATATGCTTGATGTTATAGAGTCAGTTAATTTATTGGTTGGTATTATATGCTTGATGTTATAGAGTCAGTTAATTTATTGGTTGGTATTATATGCTTGATGTTATAGAATCAGTTAATTTATTGGTTGGTATTATATGCTTGATGTTATATAATCAGTTAATTTATTGGTTGGTATTATATGCTTGATGTTATAGAGTCAGTTAATTTATTGGTTGGTATTATATGCTTGATGTTATAGAATCAGTTAATTTATTGGTTGGTATTATAGCTTGATGTTATAGAATCAGTTAATTTATTGGTTGGTATTATATGCTTGATGTTATAGAATCAGTTAATTTATTGGTTGGTATTATAGCTTGATGTTATATAATCAGTTAATTTATGGGTTGGTATTATATGCTTGATGTTATAGAATCAGTTAATTTATTGTGGTATTATATGCTTGATGTTATAGAATCAGTTAATTTATTGGTTGGTATTATATGGTTGATGTTATAGAATCAGTTAATTTATTGGTTGGTATTATATGGTTGATGTTATAGAATCAGTTAATTTATTGGTTGGTATATGCTTGATGTTATAGAATCAGTTAATTTATGGGTTGGTATTATATGCTTGATGTTATAGAATCAGTTAATTTATTGGTTGGTATTATATGCTTGATGTTATAGAATCAGTTAATTTATTGGTTGGTATTATATGGTTGATGTTATAGAATCAGTTAATTTATTGGTTGGTATTATATGGTTGATGTTATAGAATCAGTTAATTTATTGGTTGGTATTATATGGTTGATGTTATAGAATCAGTTAATTTATTGGTTGGTATATGCTTGATGTTATGGAATCAGTTAATTTATTGGTTGGTATTATATGCTTGATGTTATAGAATCAGTTAATTTATTGGTTGGTATTATATGCTTGATGTTATAGAATCAGTTAATTTATTGGTTGGTATTATATGCTTGATGTTATAGAATCAGTTAATTTATTGGTTGGTATTATATGCTTGATGTTATAGAATCAGTTAATTTATTGGTTGGTATTATATGCTTGATGTTATAGAATCAGTTAATTTATTGGTTGGTATTATATGCTTGATGTTATAGAATCAGTTAATTTATTGGTTGGTATTATATGCTTGATGTTATAGAATCAGTTAATTTATTGGTTGGTATTATATGCTTGATGTTATAGAATCAGTTAATTTATTGGTTGGTAATTATATGCTTGATGTTATAGAATCAGTTAATTTATTGGTTGGTATTATATGCTTGATGTTATAGAATCAGTTAATTTATTGGTTGGTATTATATGCTTGATGTTATAGAATCAGTTAATTTATTGGTTGGTATTATATGGTTGATGTTATAGAATCAGTTAATTTATTGGTTGGTATTATATGCTTGCTGTTATAGAATCAGTTAATTTATTGGTTGGTATTATATGCTTGATGTTATAGAATCAGTTAATTTATTGGTTGGTATTATATGCTTGATGTTATAGAATCAGTTAATTTATTGGTTGGTATTATATGGTTGATGTTATAGAATCAGTTAATTTATTGGTTGGTATTATAGCTTGATGTTATAGAATCAGTTAATTTATTGGTTGGTATTATATGCTTGATGTTATAGAATCAGTTAATTTATTGGTTGGTATTATATGCTTGATGTTATAGAATCAGTTAATTTATTGGTTGGTATTATATGCTTGATGTTATAGAATCAGTTAATTTATTGGTTGGTATTATATGCTTGATGTTATAGAATCAGTTAATTTATTGGTTGGTAATTATATGCTTGATGTTATAGAATCAGTTAATTTATTGGTTGGTATTATATGCTTGATGTTATAGAATCAGTTAATTTATTGGTTGGTATTATATGCTTGATGTTATAGAATCAGTTAATTTATTGGTTGGTATTATATGCTTGATGTTATAGAATCAGTTAATTTATTGGTTGGTATTATATGCTTGCTGTTATAGAATCAGTTAATTTATTGGTTGGTATTATATGCTTGATGTTATAGAATCAGTTAATTTATTGGTTGGTATTATATGCTTGATGTTATAGAATCAGTTAATTTATTGGTTGGTATTATATGCTTGATGTTATAGAATCAGTTAATTTATTGGTTGGTATTATATGCTTGATGTTATAGAATCAGTTAATTTATTGGTTGGTATTATATGCTTGCTGTTATAGAATCAGTTAATTTATTGGTTGGTATTATATGCTTGATGTTATAGAATCAGTTAATTTATTGGTTGGTATTATATGGTTGATGTTATAGAATCAGTTAATTTATTGGTTGGTATTATATGCTTGCTGTTATAGAATCAGTTAATTTATTGGTTGGTATTATATGCTTGATGTTATAGAATCAGTTAATTTATTGGTTGGTATTATATGCTTGATGTTATAGAATCAGTTAATTTATTGGTTGGTATTATATGCTTGCTGTTATAGAATCAGTTAATTTATTGGTTGGTGTTATATGCTTGATGTTATAGAATCAGTTAATTTATTGGTTGGTATTATATGCTTGATGTTATAGAATCAGTTAATTTATTGGTTGGTATTATATGGTTGATGTTATAGAATCAGTTAATTTATTGGTTGGTATTATATGCTTGCTGTTATAGAATCAGTTAATTTATTGGTTGGTATTATATGCTTGATTGCCAGTTTATAACTGTATTGAGTACATAAAGTTTTAAAACCTCTTTCCCAATTCAAAGCACAAAATTTCACAAACACATGCTCATTCTGTTCTATGATCATGAAGGTGGGGTCGCGGTAACTGGTTCTTGTCAGATCACCGAAGTTAAGCAACGTCGAGTGCAGTTAGTAGTTGGATTGGTGACTTGACTCGGTACAGGTATCGATTGATGCACTAATCAACAAGAATTAGTTGCAAGTTACGTTTTGCCAATTTGGGATGCAATGGAAATAGGTAAGTTTTCACGGGTTATCACATGTTGAATAAGATAAAAGAATAAAGGAAAATTATTATTAAAGATTTAAAAAATACTCTCATTTATTTGTTTTTCGTTGTTTGTTTATCACCCCAATGTCTTCATCCCTGTCAAGAAAATCCAACACTCGTTTGGAGTTTCAGAATCAGAGCACCATTTGTGCCATAACCTGTGCAGTTGTTGTGTTTATGTTGGTTTTTCCGGAACGTGACAGGAAAAAACAATATAAATACAACAACTGCGCAGGTTACAGCACAAATTGTTTTCAAATTGTTGTCCTACATAAGAATTCTTGGTGCTATTGAAACTAATATACATGAACATATACGGTCAGTATATTTTTGGGGTGGGGGATTATCACTTACTAAAGAAATACAGAAGTCCAAATTCTGCTGACATTTCGTGAACATAACCAGGGAAAGAGTGGGTAAAACACTGAATGGAATCTGAAATCAGATTTTTCAGAGCAGTTGTGCATCAAGGGAGATTACTCAAAATACATGTGTGTTTCCCAATACGAATGACGTCTTCATTCAAAGATAACAGAAACAAAGTCTTTACGGGTTGACATGTCCAGCTTGTTTTGTGTATCGAGTTGGGTCTATCCATTTATTATTTTCACCCATGGACCCTCAGATTGTGATATGAATGAAAGGGCTTCACCGCAGTGATGTTACAAGTGTTGTGCAAGTTCCATACTAGTAAACTAACACCAGAAGCTTGCTTCCATTCTCAGTTGTTTTCATGCGAAAATTTCAATCGTAAAAATGCTAATTTCTATCAAAATAACTCATAATGATACCAAAATAATACGAGGGTGGTCAATAATATCTATGGAAGATGACAGTACCTTGGGGGAGTTGCTTAAAAAACTGTTCGTTTATTTTCTGTCTCCGAATCTCATCAAGCTTATAACAGTCCTTGAAAATCATGGTCAGAGTCCTAAAAGTGCTTAAATTGGATTTTCTGATACCCTGCAAGAACAATTTTGAACTACAGTAAAACCTGTCTTGAGAGACCACTGTCTTGAGAGACCACCTGTCTTGAGAGACCGCATCTACCAGGCACCGATTGGTTTTACTCTATAATGGACCTGCTATGGGAGACCACCTGTCTTGAGAGAAAACCTGTCTTGAGAGACCACTGTGACCTGGTACCAACTTGTATTTTTATGCCATAATAGACCTGTCTTGAGAGACCGCCCTTTGAAGACTGAAACCATGACAAAAACTTTTTACCTGTTCGGGAATTGGAAAATCCATCGCGGTTATACTAACATAATTAAAAGTATTAAAAGCTCTTAATTGGGTTTTGATGCCCCAAAATAACTTGGCCTTCTACCAGTTAATTAACTCTCTGCACTCTGATGTCGAAATATCAAAATTTCGAACCATATACTTTTCCAATAATGTAAATAGGCATTTAACCAATTCAATCTTGTTTGACAGAGCTCATTGAGCTCTGTCAAGCAAGATTGAATTGGTTCATTTCCTGGTGATAGTAAGTGAAAAAAATGGGGCTTGAAATTTCTGTATTTTTACATCAGAGTGCAGAGTGTAAAGAAAGACCCACCCACCAGAGGGGTTGAGAATTTGTGTTATTATCTGACAATGTATACACAGATGTAACCTATCTCTCATCCAATTTGGATGATCCTGTCACTAGAATATGCTTGTGAATGAGACTGTTCTTTGCAACCAAACTGTGTCAGTTCATGGGGGATACCCTTTCTTTGAATATTCATAAAATAGTTCTGATTTGTAAAAGTTTAAAAGTGAAGTCAGAGTTCTGTGTCTATATACTAAAAGCCAAAAATGAAGAAAAACAGTTTTAGTTTTCAATAAAATTAGTTTTATTTGTATATCATTTTACAATATGCACTTTCCATGCTTTTTCGGTAAAAACAGACATCAGAAAGTATCTTTTGCCTCTCAATTCTTGCTCACCATCTGGAAGAAATAACTTGAACAAACGTTCTCTGATTTGACTAATATTTGCCTTACAGGTCTTTTGCAACAATATTACAGGCGCGATCGTAAACTGGCCTGGTCAGATTTTTAGTTACAGAGTTATGGGACTTAATTAGTCCATTTTTACTAATTTTGAGTTCATTAGCATCATCAATATTTTACGAATTTTGAGTCAGCGCATTAATGTTTCTGATTTTCAATAGAGAGTGCATGTAGAAAGTTGCCACAACTCAACATCTGCATCCCCAATGGACACATCTTGTTTATTTTTGTAATTATTTCTTTGCTATCAAAAGTTCACGTTCTTGGATTGTTTTATGTTTTAGGCCTCATAATCTACAGAACAGCATGGGTGGTGGTGTATTTCATTCCTTGAGTGCAAGAAGGCTTTGCAATGCTCAAAGGGCAAATTTATCAATTTTATTTTTTTCTCGGGCTTAGTAAATTTTAAGTTGTAAAACTTTGTAAACTTTGTGTTTAGGTGAGTTGTGTTTCTATGTGTCTTTCCAGGCGATTAATATTCTACACTTGGGTTACTGAACTCCATTGCAGTAATATTTAACCCTCATTACATGCATATTTGAGGAATTTGAGGCTGATTTTCTGCCAAAACTTGTAAGAATTAGCGTTTAGGTGTTGTAAGAATTTGCGTTAAAGTCAGCTTTTGTGCAGATTGTGGTGCCTTCACCTCTCATTACTGTTTATTTTCTCATTTCAATAACTACTTTAGGTATTAACCCTACTGTATGCAGAAATTTAACTGATTTCTTTTCTTTTTTTCAGTCACAATGTTCACGTTTTTCTCTGACTTACTCAATTTTAAGTTCTAAAAGTTGGTGTTAAGGTGAGTTCTGTTTCTATGTGTCTTTTCAGGCAATTGATATTGTACACATGGGTTACTGAACTACATTGTGGTAACGTTGCGCCCTCATTACATGCATATTTGAGGAATTTGAGGGGAATTTTGGGACTTATATTCACTTTCTTTAAAAAAATTGTTTTTAACTTTTTTTTTTTATTTAATACTTTCTCATACTTGTTACTAGTAACATTAAGGCTTATTTTAGTTGTTGATGTGATGTATTTTTGGGGGGACTTATAGTCACTTTCTTGAACGAATGTTTTTCCGCAACTCCTCTTTAACCAATGAATGACCTTCAATTACAATTTCAGTGATTTATGAAAGCCTTTCCTAATTCTTATTTATGATTTAATATCTGGCCTCACGATTCATATTCTTAATCATAAACATTTCTAAAAGAAAAAAATGCTTTTATATCCAATGATTGTATGTTGAATTGAGAAATAATAAATGCAGAAATATAGACTTTCCAAAGCCATCACATAAACTGCATTAATCATTTGCTGCCTAGTTAATGATTTATATTAACTAAATATTAGGCATGTTACATTGGAACGACATTATCAAGCGCGAATGTAGGTGAGCGTTGGGATGTAACATCCCTCTTGTTATTTTTTATACCCCCACAAAACAAAGTTTTAGGGGGGTATATAGGAGTCAAGTTGTCAGTCAGTCTGTCGTCATCGGTCCGTTGCATATGTAAACTTGTGGAGCGAACTACTTCCACAGTTTTAGCCGCATTTTCATGAAACTTCACAGAAATGATCAACATGACGAGGAGCAGTGTGTGACATAATTTTTTTTCTGATCGGATTCAAGATGGTTGACTGGTGGCCATATTGGATTTTGCAAAATACTTGTTGAGCGAAATACTTCTACAGTTTTTGCTGCATTGTCATGAAACTCAATGCAAATGATCAGCATGATGAGGAGCAGTGCGCGACATAATTTTTTTCCTGATCGGATTCAAGATGGCCGACTGGTGGCCATGTTGGATTTTTTTTACTTACAAAATTTGAATGCCTCTTTCTGTCATCCACACTAGGCGGTATGCCATGGTGGGGATATAGCAGGCGACAGGCAATCTCTAGTTTAAGTTTGCATTGGTTATAAAAAGAGAGCATGCATGCGGCAGCCAAAGGGACCATGCAGGAAGGCCTGAGAAACAGATTTTTAACTTTTTTAGTCCTTATACAGTAGAATCCTCTTAATTGAATATCCATTTTGCCATTGAAAATTATTCAATTAACAGGAGTAAACAATTAACAGCGATTTGGTAAGTTTCCTGTTTTCTGGAGGTAAACTGAGCATTTATACTATTATATCTTGTTTGACAGAGCTCATAGAGCTCTGTCAAACAAGATATAATAGAATAAATGCCTGTATTGGATGTAGTGAGGCCCAAAAAGTTGATAAATAAGAGGAATTTGGTGCGTGTCACAGTGATTTTTTCGACATATTACAAAAATTTATATACAATTAACAGGAGTTTACTCTACAACCCATATGCAATTAACAGATCAAATTTGTACTGAAGGTAAGGTAAATGGTTTTGTGTTGGGGAAATTATATTCAATTAACAGGGATATACAATTAAGAGATATCCATTTAAGTGGGCTCCACTGTATTGGGTGTATAATATATAGATTGGCGGTTGTGATTTTTTCACTTTGGTTTCGTTTTTTGGGGGTGGGGGGGGGGGGGTGGGTGAAGACCCAGGTTTCGGCTTCAGTTATGTTTTTTTTTCTACTTTGTGCATTCTCAACTAATTTTGAGAATTTGTAAGTAAAGAACCAATGAACTCATGTTCAAGTATGAAGGGATAGTCTCAGAATGTTTTTTTCCAGATGAACTTGAATTCATTGGTTGTTCATACAGTAGAACCTGTCTTGAGAGACCGCCCTTTGGGCCACTCAAAAGTGGTCACTCAAGACAGGTGGTCTCTCATAAAAGGTTTCAGGTTTTCTCAAGTCAGTGAATAACCAACCACAAAATTCAGAAATGGAGAAGAATGGATTTTTGTAATTACTTTGTAATTGTTCATTTTTATGAAGTTGTTGTAACAAATTGAAATAGACTGTTATAAAAATTATAAAAATAAATTAGTGTTGAAAATCTTCAATGAAGATTTTCAACACTAATTTATTTTTATAATTTTTATAACAGTCCCTTTCAATTTGTTACATAAAGATTTTCAACACAAATTTATTTTTATTCCTATCTGTCACATTTCAGGAATGTATGAAATTGTTTATTCAGCATTAATCCTAATCTTATTACATGAGTCTTATAAAAACATCTCAATCTTTAATGAGTTAGCAGTTGAAACCCAATTAAGAGCTTTTAATTATGTTAGTATAACCGCGATGGATTTTCTAATTCCAGAACAGGTAAAAAGTTTTTGTCATGGTTTCAGTCTTCAAAGGGCGGTCTCTCAAGACAGGTCTATTATGGCATAAAAATACAAGTTGGTACCAGGTCACAGTGGTCTCTCAAGACAGGTGGTCTCTCAAGACAGGTGGTCTCCCATAGCAGGTCCATTATAGAGTAAAACCAATCGGTGCCTAGTAGATGCGGTCTCTCAAGACAGGTGGTCTCTCAAGACAGTGGTCTCTCAAGACAGGTTTTACTGTAATTCAAAATTGTTCTTGCAGAGTATCAGAAAATCAAATTTAAGCACTTTTAGGACTCAGAGCATGATTTTCAAGGACTGTTATAAGCTTGATGAGATTAGGAGACAGAAAAATTTTAACATGGTTACCAATGCAAATCATTTAGAGTATTGTAACCATTACTTCATTGGTGTCTATAGAAAAGGAGAATTATTCCCCTTCAATGAGTGTGTATACAAAACGTATCTCCATGTGCTTTTGTTATATAAATAAATATACACATGCAATGTATGACATGGGGTTGGGGGATGATTTTAGCGTACAATGTTGCATTAGAACTCTTATATATTTCATATAACTGTCTTTCCACTAGCACATCTGGGTTTACAGGCTGTGTGTGAATAGATTCAGGCGAATTTTAATTTAGTACTTACTGCAGATGATCGATTTCACCGATTTCTTGCAAATGATCTCTCATCCAGTAACTTTTTAAGCTTCGGGTAAATTTCTTTGTGCTTTGACTTTCTGTCGAATTAGGTTGCTGGTATTTACGTGTTCGAAAGCTATTTCTCTTTAGCAAATATTGCAGGTGCAAAATGTTGATTTCGGGTCATTTCGGTTATAGTATTCCCACATGAGACTTAGATCTTTAGTTGCCATTTTAACTCAAGAAAACAACTATCCCATGGTACTCATGGTTGGTTACCAAGTTCTACTTTCATTTCTGTAATCAGTAGATATCCCCGTTCATGGCTTTTGGTGCCTTGACCCCCCCCCCCCCCCCCCCCCCCCAACCCCCCTCCCACCCCCACCCCCACCCACAGGAAATCGTGGATGATATGGCTTAGTTCTAAGAAATAACACCTGCATTTTCAAATTAGCTTGACTGTTGTTCAGGATACATAGATTATGCATTGTATTAATGATTAATAAAAAAAAAACTGTAACAGCGGTTGTATGACTACAATTTCAGTGCAACTCGCGCTTTTTTTTTCACAACCGAAACCGAGTTGTGTCCTCGGTTACCCGCCAGTCTCTAAAAATATAGACAATTGATTAACCATTAACCTGTGACAACGATTAATTGATTCTGAAAACGTATAGTCATGGTAGCCTTATGGATATTTTCCCTTAATTTCCTTATTGATTCTTTCAGGTTAGTGCTACAGGGAATGTTTTACGTAGTGAAATTGTTGGTAGTATCAAGATGAGAGTTTATTTATCAGGAATGCCAGAGTTAAGACTTGGTCTCAATGATAAAGTATTGTTTGAGAGTACAGGAAGTAAGTATGTAAATAGGATTTTAACACTTACCCAATGCTTTTAAAAAAATGCTTCATGAGCTCTTTCCAAATGAGGGGTGACATGATATGGTTTTGTTGAATTTTTTTGAAAAATAATATTTTTATACTGTACCAATGACCCAGACTGAGCTGGTGCTAACTCTTAAATATTTAGGGCCAAACACAAATTTTACCCCCAATCCCCAAAATTTGCATCAAAAATCGAATATTACATGTCCTATATGGTCCTCCATACTTTTACTCCACTGCGCATGCGCAGTGTCAAGGAGGTCTCGAAATTGGCGTAATTATCATTCTTTGTTTGGCCCTCAAATAAGTTACATCTCACTGGTATTTGTGCTTGTAAATCTCAGTTTTAATGATACCAGACACATAATTATGAGAGAAATGGTGTATCTAAGGAGGAAATAGAAGGATGAGAGGAAGAAACAGTGGCAGGAAATGTTCAGGGCTGTAACTTATAATATTTTTATACTGTACCAATGACCCAGACATAGTTGCTGGTGCTAACTCTTAAAATATAGGGCCAAACACAAATTTTGCCCTCCCAATCCCCAAAATTTGCATCTAAAACCAAAGAAAACATGTCCTGAATGGCCCTCCACACTTCACCTCTACTGCGCATGCGCAGTGTCAAGGACGTTCCGAAATTGGCGCCATTAATCATTCTTAGTTTGGCCCTTCATCAGTTAACATCTGACTGATCTTTGTGCTTGTAAATCTCAGTTTAAATGATGCCAGACACATAAATATTAGTGAAATGGTGATTCTAAGGAGGATATAGAAGGAGGAGAGGAAAAATGTGTGACAGAAAATTATCAGGGCTGTAACTTAAAATTGTTTAATGAAATTATGTTAAGTTACCTATTTTCGAGGCAGCAGCCATTTTGTTGTCATTCTTGTTATCAAGTTACACTGATTTTTCAGTGTTTTCCTCTCTCCCTTTCCTTTAAGTCCCCTCTTGCTATTCTCCCATGCTTTTGGCATATTTTCTGTAATTATTATTACTAAAATTTCTTGGGAGTTTTAGCTGAATAACAGAATGAATTCTGTTCTTTTCCCCATGTTTACGTCTTCACCTATGGGTGGTTAGGCGTTGTGTTCTGTATCTACCATCTGATGTTCTGCAGTTTCTTCCCTGGAAGTCTCTGTTTTGCATCAGATAGTGTATTATTGGTAACTGATTTCGGGCCTGGGTGCCTGGAGTCTTATTTTAGTGTTTTTACACTCATTGTTTACATTTACAACAGCTCTCTGTGTGAGGGGGGATTTCTTGAAAATAATATCTTGATGTTAATTTAATCATAACTAGATACATTATTATTGTTCGTAAGTGTTGCATAAATTGTTTAAAATATTTTTAAAATTTTTGTCCACACTTAGGCTTGGGATCCATTGGGGCTCAACATTACTTTTCAGAAACTTGGGCTGTTCTGAAAAAATATTTTGATTTCAATTATTTTTTCTATGTTAATGGATCATATTATTATGTATTTTGATTGTCAGGGGTTGGTGCGAGTACCAGGACTTTGTTTTCTTTTCACATTGAAAGGATTTTGATCAATTGTAATAAGAGGAAGTCTTCCTCTGACTTTTATAATCATTCTATATGTAGTCAGTGTACTCGCACTAACTCCTGTTCTGTATATGATGATTTCGATGACAACTTGGGAAGCGTATGTCACGGTAGGTTAGTGGGGAATTGGACATTCCGGTCCTTTCCCCGCAGGGTCACTCTACTTTATCATTTTCTATTTCAGACGATCAAGATTAGGGTGATGTATCCGTGATGTCTTCCAACAGTGTGCCTCCGTCGTCACAATTAATGAAGGGCTAGCGGAAAAGTGCTCATATAAATACGCCAATTGCCTAAGAGGACCCTAGTAGGGTCGACGGCCTTTGACGTCTGCTAGCTCGCCCGGTGTAGCGTCCATTCATCGAATGGTTCGGCAGCCGGGTTCGTCCGTTGCGGCCTAGAAGGAGTTTTGGGGTGATGCGAGCACTATAAATCAACCAAATGCACACCCAGTGACGGCGGATTAGAGGGAGAACGGAGGAAGCCTTTTAGTCCGGTTCCTAGCTCATTCAGGTCCATCCGGACGGCGAGCGAGAGAGGCCCCTCTCTCGTACAACAACATCTGGCCCCAGATGTTGTGGTACAAAATGTTTCGCATTCGGAGCATACGTCCGCCGCTCGGGATGCTCCGACATATAGTCAGTCCGGAGAGACTGTCGATAAGGCTTCCTCATTCTCATGGTAGCGCACACGACCGCTCTTGGCTATGTGACCTCGGATATCCAGTCAGCTTTGCCAGTCAGAGAATCATCGGCGACCAGGTCACACCATCCGGTAGCTAGGGACACGAGGCCTGCAGACTCCGGATGTTCGCATAAGAAAGTGTGCGGGAGTCAACGTACACGGAGCTTCCGGCGGCAATGCATCGTAAGACCGCTACTGCACAGGCCTCGGGGACGGACGTGCTATCCTAAATAGCACAGCTTATCGCAGCATCCCAGCAACAACTGAATCTGTCGCATAATGTATTATCTGATGATCTGGGTCGGGACGCTCCGCGGAAGCGGGTACGGACGTCCGAAAATTTCATCCGGTCCAACGGGATACCGAAAGGGATTCGGAGGATTTCGAGCTTTCCCTTTCGGAACAACATATTCTGTTGTGTATGTCATCTGACTTGATCTTCTACAGGTTCTTTCATCGGACCAGAATGCTGCGATGCCGGATAAGAAACTGATAGCATCGGTGGACTTAGAAATTTTTGGTTCGGTTCAGGGACATCGTCCCTCAGTTCCGACATAGTCCAATAATGTCACACAAACTTTCGAATTATTGAACGACGCTATATATTTATTATTATATGCTTGCTATTACCAAGCATTTCTGGTTTCTTGTTCGCAAAGTTACGGAGATGTCTTTCAAAAGTGTGCCTCTGTCGTCATAGTTAATGAAGAGCTAGCGGCAATAAGTGCTCATGGAATATGTCTATCGCCTAAGAGGTCCCTTGTAGGATCAACGGAGTGACATTCGCTAGCTCACCTGGTGTAGCGTACATTCATCGAATGGTTCGGCTGCCGGGTTCGTCCGTTGCGGTCTAGGAAGGAGATTTGGGTGATGCGAGCACTATAATAACTTTAGTACTCACCCAGTGACGGCGGATTGAGGACAGATCGGAGGAAGCCTGTTAGTCCGGTTCTTGGCTCGTCCAGGTCCGTCCGGGCTGTGAGCGAGAGAGGTCCCTCTCTCATCCAACAACATAGGGGACCGCATGTTGTGGTTCAGATATTTTACATTCGGAGCATATGTCCGCCGCTCGGGACGCTCCGTTATATTGACAGTCCGAGAGACTGTCGATAATGCTTCCTCATCCTCACAGCAGTGCACACAACCGCACATTGGCTACGTGACCTTGAGTATCCGACCAGTTTCGTCATTCAGTGATTCCACGGCGAACAGGTCACGCCATCTGGTAGCCAAGGGACACAAGGCCTATACACTCCGTTCGCTCGCATAATAGTAGTATGCACGGGGTAACGATCACGGAGCTTCCAGCGGCAATGCATTGTAAGACCGCTTCTCCACAGGCCTCAGTGACGGACGTGCTATCCAAGTTAGCACAGTTTTTCGCAGCATCCCAGCAATCGACAGTTTCTCGGTCGGATCAGGAATTATCCGACGGCTCTGGGTCGGTGCGGTCCGCGGTTGCATTAGGTTCAGACGACCGAACGCTTTATAGGGTCCGACAGGATGGCGAAAGGGATTCGGACGATTTCGAGTTTTCCCTTTCGGAACATCGGAAGCTGTCATACATTTCTTCCGGCATTATCTTCCAGTGGTTGTTCCTTCGGACTACATTGCTGCGATGTTGGATAAGAGACTTATAGCGTCATTGGACATGGAATTTTGGATCGGTTCAGGGACATTGTCCCTGACTTACCGACACAGTCCAATAATGTCATTAGAACATGTGTATTATTTTTCGACGCTATATATATATATATATATATAAGCTTGCTACCAAGCATGATAGTTTAGTTTCTTGTCCGCAATGCTCAATTCTGCCTTTTATCATTTATAGGAATAATTTATTTTGGCAGAACAGGGCATACCGAGAGTTCATATGCGTCTAGACGGCGTGGTTAAAGACTGCAAATTATCTTTTTTGCCGTCTATGTCTTTTCCAACCACAATGTTGGAAACGACAAAAATGTCTAATAGACTTAACTTAGACGCTTTATCATACGTAATCCACCTTACTGAGGCGTTATCATTACGCCTTCAAGAGAAAGAATTCTGGGATATGATCCTCAATGTGATTTCTTCTGAGGGCAGTAGTTTGTTCACGTATAACTCCGCCCTTCAGTGGCTACCTGGAGTTGGTTAGACGTGACACAGCCCTAGCTACATCCACGCGCGTGGATAGTAAGGTGAAGAACTCTCTCAGAGTCGCTTCGGTCTCAGAGAAGCTTCTCTTCGACGGCAACTTTTCAGCAATCCATGAATTGCTCGATTTACACGTTCTCTTGTCTATCTAGTGTAGCAAGAGATTCAGACTGTGGCAAACATTCGGTGGTTGACTCAGAGAGTGCCACTGCAGTTGCCGGATCCGAGTTTTATAATTATGACGGTTGCCAGTCAAACAGGTTGGGATACAATATTGATCCCAACGGATTCGAAGTGCCAGGGTCTTTGGGTTCCGCAGTCTCTAGGCAAGCACTTATCTTCCACGGAATAATGTTTTTTAGGCTTGCTTTATGTCATTGGATGAACATTATTCAGAAACGCATGTCCAAATCCTGTCCGATAATACGACAGTAGTGGCGTATCTCCAGAACCAGGGAGGCACTCATTCGTTTCCGTTATTCAATTTAATGGAAAGAATCCTTCTGTTTGTTATAGTACACCAAGTTCTGCTTTGGTCCGTCATATTCCGGGTCGTCTGATTGAATTACCGGACTCCCTTTCACTTATGGGTCGCTTGTTGCCGTCAGAATGGACTCTCAACAAACAAGTATTCAATCAGATTTGCTATCAATGGGAGTGCCCAATGATAATTTATTTACGACACAACTTGCTAATCAATTGCAGACGTATGTGTTTACATGTCCGGATCTCTGAGCTTATGTTGTTAACGCTCTATTGATCTAATAGGACGGAATGATAGGATATGCGTATCCTCCTGCGCTGTTGTTTCAGCAAGTATTGCTAAGATAAACAACCACAATACATTTCTGTTGATAGCATCTCTGTCTTCACAGAGACCGTGGGTAAATTTACTCTGAGGTCTACTGTGGGACTTAACGCGAAAACTTCCTCCATGAGAGGATCTTTTTTCGCTGGGAAAAATCGTGTCATCTTCATCACAACCCGCAAGGTCTCAACCTTCACGTATTCCATTGTGTGGTCCTTATTGCATTGTAAGCATTGTACTGGAGGAGCTCTGGACGCGATTTCTTACTGTAGGAGAACCTCTTCTTCGCTATACTATGCGGCTAAAGTGGAAGCTCTTCCGTCGTTGGTGTAGGGATCACTATGTTGATATTGTTGATCCCTCCATACTAGTCATTGCAACTTTTTGGTATACTTGTTTGACAAGATCTACTGCAGCCTGTTACTATTAGGGTTATAGGTTTATGTTATCTCATACCTATGCACTCTATGATAGTTTACAATTGAGTCTTATGTCTCTTTATCCAAGTCAGTTAGTAACTTTTCTATAAATAGACTTAGAATCATTAGATTAAATTTCTATTCGGAATTTAACTTCGGTTCTTATTTAGCTAAGTAATCATTTGAACCTCTGGAAACAGTAGTTTTCAAATTCTGACCTTTTAGACAGTAATTCTGTTGGCTTCTCTTTTACTGAAGAGTCAGTGAGCTTCATGCACTATCGGTGGATGATTCTCACTTTCGTAGTTTCGGAATCACTACTTCCTTTACTATTTAGGTTGGATTTTTGCATAAGAGTCAGGCTCCTAATAATATCCAGAACCTATTGTTTTAAGGTCCTTTCCTCTTCGTACGGGCATAGGCCTTTACTCTGTCCGGCTAGAGTTTACGTATTTATAAACAGATATCTGTTTATTACTATGGGCGTAAGCTTCTTCTGTCTTTGATGCCTAATAGAAGGACGTTTCGCTCCATTCTATTGCTAATGGATTCAATTAACTATCGATACTGCTTATGGTATATCATTGACTCAGCAGTTGTGCTTGAGATTTCGGCTCATGAAGTAAGAGTTCTTCTACATCTTGGGCTTACATTAATAGTGTCGCTATTATAGATTTTTGAAGGCTGCTCATTGCGCTCAGCCATCCACATTCATGAATTTTTATCTCAGAAATATCGAGTCCATTTCTGGAGGCCTCTATTGTTAGGTCTATTATCTACTGCTCAGAATGTCATTCACTTAACAGTTGCTACTATAGCTAGGTAGGCTGTCTGTTTCGGCAGTGACTCCGTTCTGCTGCCCTCTTCGCTCTGGGCTATTTGACCCAGGGCAAGAAAAAGGGGGGGGGGGGAGGGTGTTCCCTTGGGTCACCTGTTTTACTATGAAAACAAGGGGATACCTCCTCCGGAGTTAGTAATTCTGAGCTGTTATTGGGATGGTTTTTTAGTGAGAAGTTTATGTTTTAAAAATTCATTCAGGTCTTAGTTTTTAAAGTATAGCTTTTGAATATAGCACGTGTCAACGGACGTTATTACACAATCCTCAGACACTTTTAAGAAGTATAAAGAGTCTCTATTCTCTAGACTTACTTTATTTATTGGCTTACTTTAAAAATTATTAGTATAAGGATTATACTTGATATTAATAGAGTACATGGATGTATGATGCTCAATTTTGGAAGGTGTTGTATCTTTCTAATTTATCATAAATATGAAAGATACATGTAAGGCCTAATACTTCTTTTTCCCTAGAGGGGATGACTCTATTTTATATATTGAGCGTATTCCAACTTGCTCTATGTCCTTGGCCCTCCAGCCTTTTTACTATTCAGCTATGTCTGTGTCATTGGTACAGTATAAAAATGTTAAAAAATTTATAGTAATTTATATATTTTTTATACTTACCAATGACCCAGACGGGGATGGCCCTCCCAGGAGTTGGGAACTCATACCTCCCCGCTGAGTACATAGCGCTTACCAGGCACTGGTTATAAGAATGATTAATGGCGCCAATTTTGGAACGTCCTTGACACTGCACATGCACAGTAGAGGTGAAGTGTGGAGGGCCATTCAGGACATGTTTTCTTTGGTTTTAGATGCAAATTTTGGGGATTGGGGGGCAAAATTTGTGTTTGGCCCTATATTTTAAGAGTTAGCACCAGCAACTATGTCTGGGTCATTGGTAAGTATAAAAAATATATAAATTACTATAAATTTTTTAACTTTTTACGAAATTATTTCATGTTGCCTAGATAGAAATAAAAAATCCGCCAAAAGCGACAAGGGACAATTGATTGTCGTGTGATTTCAAATAAATGGTCGTTTATTTGCCGGATTAAAATGCCCATTTATCACACTCAAGCACATTCGATTCTTGATAATAATCGTTTTTATGTAAACCTTACATCACTCAGTTCAGCCTTTCCTCATTTTCGCCAATTTTTAGAGGGCGACTTGTAATCGCCCCGACTATTTTTCTAGGCGACTTTGGGCTTAGAAGGGCGACATAATCACCCTAGTCGCCCTCACGGCTGGTCCCTGGATACCGGTGGCGTTGTACTGTGTTTATTATTGAAAACAAGCTCTGTTTTACTGGGGAAATAGAATAAGGTAACCAATGCCTTGGGAGGAAGCCCCTTAAATGGGCAACTTGGGTAGAAACAATTGGCTGAACTTGACTTTATATCCATGTTGCAGTCATACTTAGCCATTGTGCAGAAATATTTAAGAATTGAATGCAATTTATATAATCTTTATTGGAGTATGAACGTGTGGGAATGGGTACAAATTGTATGAATCCCTTCGGGGATAAAATTCCGGGATTCATACAATTTGTACCCATTCCCACACATTCATACTCCAATAAAGATTATAAAAATTGCATTCAATTCTTATAATTACATTCTGTAACTGTTTAAACTACTTTTTACCAAACAACAAAGCAGAAAGACGACATAAAACATGTACGAACGAATGAGGTGAAAAATCACCTTCACACAAAAGACAAAGCGCACAACTCTGAGTCACCAAAGAAACAGCAGCAGAGTTGATCACTGCGAGAGGCGCTAAAAGTTAAAAACCTGCCCAAACACCGCCCGAATTGCATTCTGCCAACTGCGCTGTACCGTAACTGCGGGTCAAAGTTCAACCAAATGTATTCATTGGAAAATGAATTACATTTGGTCATGATGTTTTCATCCAGCTGACCAATGGGAATTGAGTATTTGGACCCAAAACGTATAACTACATTAACAATGTAATTATATGACCTTAAACACCTATAAATAAATAAATAAATAATTAAATAAATAACTGCATACAACACTATTTACATATAGTGATTGGCAGAATCCATTCTGTATTGACTGAACATTCAGCAATAATTAAATTCAATAGCCCCCACTGGGGTTGATGATTTAAATTAGAACTGACGCTCCTTAACTATGGGTTGAATGCCATATTTGGTCTTCATATGTTTTTCATGTTATCTTTGAAGTGGAATTATTTAGTCTGTATGTATTGGTCATGTTACTTTTTATGGGAGAGTGCCTATAGGCCCTCTTAAATTGTAACAAGGCAAAGAGAAATTTTGATAAGGCCTAAAAAAATAAAAAATCTGTTTATCAGGCCCTCTTGCATGGTCCTTTTGGCTACCATATGCTCTCTTTTTATAACCAATTTAAACTTAAAAAAGTAAAAATTGAATTGTTTATGTCTGATATTTTACCCAAGTTAAAAAAGTTGATGAACTTGTCTCTTGAGTGCAAGAAGGCTTTGCAATACTTTAGCATTGCAAAGTCTTTTTGCACTCAAGGGATGAAATGCACCACCACCCATGCTATTCTGTAGATTATGAGGCCTAAAACTTGAACCAAGAACATGAACTTTTGATGGCAAAAAAGTAATTACTGAAATAAAAAATAAAATAAAAAACCGCTCGCCTGCATGCAATTTCACAAATAATGGCCTGAGAAACAGAAGATCTACTTTGTGTGGCCTAACCAAAAATAATTTAGCATTGTATCAATTAACTATCAGTTGCATTTTATGTCTTTGCCAACTGTCCACAATTTGAAAGTTCGTTTTTTTTGTTACAGAAATTTATGCATACCACGTTGAATGGGTTGACATTATTATTTATTCCTGATGCTGAGGTTAAACTTTTGTTTTATCTGTTACAGGAGGTAAGAGTAAGTCTGTAGAACTGGAGGATGTCAAATTTCATCAGTGTGTCAGGTTATCTCGATTTGAGAATGACAGAACAATCTCATTTATTCCTCCTGATGGTGAATTTGAGCTGATGTCATACAGATTAAACACACATGTAAGACATATAACATTCACATTATTAATTAAGCCATTCGTTTCTTGCTCCTAATTCCATCAAATTTTGTCCACCACCCATTCAAGTTGAAACCAAAATGTTTATTCTGTTATTAAGGTTATTAAAGAAAATTATTGTTTCTCATGCACCTCCCTCGTCAATCCTGCTTCATCACTTCATTTTTTCACCTAGAAATCTCTTTGCTGATACGATTTTACACTTATAGGATGAAAAATGAAAAATCACTGAGCTCTGTCAAACAAAATATAGTTGGTTAAATTTGCAACTGCATTATGGGAAATTTCCACTTCTGAAAACATTATTTCTTTCCACATAATGGTGCAATTCGTAATTTTTTTAAATCCCAACTAGTTCCAGGATTGTTGTGCATTAACAAATAATAAAAAAGCTTCCCTCCCTCATCCTAAAACTGAAGCAAAATTTCCTGAGAAACAGGTTTTTTTATAGGCCTAATTTAACCATTTTGTGCATATCAGAACTTCATAGTAATATTGTAGTATAGTGGAATCCTGTTAATTGCATAGCCATTTTGCCAGTGAAAAATATGAACAAGCGTTTGAATGGGTTAATGTTTTTTGCACGAGTTTGGCTGTGTGCAAGAATACGAGAGGTGAAGCCTCAAGTGGTATTTAGTTCCAAACCAAACAAGTGTGATAAACATTAACCCATTCAAACACTTGTATAGTTCTGTATTTATTACACACCTTTGCAAATTTCTAAAACAGGACTTTTTACTGTAATACTAAGTAAGAATGAACCTATTCTTTGTAGACATAATGGAAATAAAATAAGACAAAAATCCAAATTAATCTTCACAAGCAGGAGACAAGTCTTATTGTTATTTTGTATGCTGAATGAACTTTCATTGATAGTTTCAACTTGCGAATTGTAATGCGTCACCACTTCGATCGATGAAACACTGTTCATCTGAAATACAATTTACTGTCTTTTTATGCCTTGGTTTTACAGCACAAATTGTGAATGTTTGATGTGATCCACACCAAAAACGTTACCATTCTTTCACAACAAACAATATGTGTAAATTTGGAAAATACTTCAATGGGAAATTATAAAAAAAAGTCACATGTTTATCTGTCTTCCAAATTCCTTGCGACTTTTGTTACTCGAATGATTTACAGGTTAAGGTTTTTAGTCAAGATTACAGTACTGTCAGTAAGCATTGTCGATTCATCCCTCAAAAATGAATCGTATGTTCACAATGCCTGCTCAAAATTTATTAAAGTCTGTGTTATAGACTTGAACAGGGGTACAGAATCCATATGGATTTCAGTGAATATCGACAGGCAATTTGCGATTTTGGTGATCTAGAAACTTCATTCGAAATGACGTCACTCATAGACGCTTTCATATTCTGTTTACATTGTTCTTTAGTTTGAACTGTATGTCAGTCATTGCCATGTCATACTTTAACCCATCAGATTTTTTAATCAATATTCAGTAGGACTCTTGTTCACGTTCAGAAAATAAATTAGAAAGTTTCTTCTGATGATTGTTCGGCATATAGGACATGAGTTTCTACAGAAACTCAGATACTATAGACTGTTAACATCCACTTTACACATCAAAATAAATGACCCACTGTATCAAAATGTTCCCATGTATAACCAGAAATGTGACTGTGGTTCCATTCTTACATTAAAAAGTGCAAAAATCTGTATCCCGCACATGTGCGATAAATAGAGGATATCTAGTGATTTTGAGTGGATAACGAAAATTATCTCATGAGTGACCGAGACAAATGTTATTTTTCGTGAGTGTGTGCACGACTGAAAATACCCATTTGTCTCGGTCAAAAGTGAGATAATTTTGGGTACCCACTCAAAAACACTAAATTTTCTTTTTATTATGTGCTTTTTACAAGAATCTGGTAATTCATTTCAACCATGAATTAATGCATGAAAGTAAACAGCGCATTGAATCATTGTTACGTGGCAGTGATTTGATT
The DNA here is from genome assembly GCA_031216915.1 of Pictodentalium vernedei. Classification (NCBI taxonomy): domain Eukaryota; kingdom Metazoa; phylum Mollusca; class Scaphopoda; order Dentaliida; family Dentaliidae; genus Pictodentalium; species Pictodentalium vernedei. The sequence goes on from CM062293.1 coordinate 504,987,076, forward strand.
GATACTCTGAACAGATAGCGTCTTGCAATCTGATTCAAATGGTGGGTTTCTTTTCCAAACATGGCCTGAAAGTCTGTAATTTAAGTTTTTGGTTTGGTACGTACCAATCCAAGAACTTGTATTACGGACTTTCAGGCCATGTTTGGACTAGCGGGTTTCATGCATCAATGCAAGGTGAATGTGTGTGGAATTATTGCTGGAAATGATCGGTATCCACGCAAAAACACTAGATTTTCTTTTCATTAAACGTTTCTAGAACAACTTGATAATTTCCGGAGATAATTTGACTCGTATTCACCTTGAAGTGATGCTTTGAAAGCTGCCATTTTGATTGATACCGCGAAAGTGAAAATTTCTTAATATTTTTATACTGTACCAATGACCCAGACATAGCTGGTGCTAACTCTTAAAATATAGGGCCAAACACAAATTTTGCCCCCCAATCCCCAAAATTTGCATCCAAAACCAAAGAAAACATGTCCTGAAAGGCCCTCCACACTTCGCCCCTACTGCACATGCGCAGTGTCAAGGACGTTCCGAAATTGGCGCCATTAATCATTCTAAGTTTGGCCCTTCATCAGTTAACATCTGACTGATCTTTGTGCTTATAAATCTCAGTTTAAATGATGCCAGACACATAAATATTAGTGAAATGGTGATTCTAAGGAGGATAGAGAAGGAGGAGAGGAAAAAAATGTGTGACAGAATATTATCAGGGCTGTAACTTAAAATTTTTTAATGAAATTTTGTTAAGTTACCTATTTTCGAGGCAGCAGCCATTTTGTTGTCATTCTGATTATTTAGTTACACTGTTTTTTAAGTGTTTTCCTCTCTCCCTGTCCTTTAAGTCCCCCCTTGCTATTCTCCCATGCTTTTGGCATAGTTTTTGTAATTATTATTACTAAATTTTCTTGGGAGTTTTAGCTGAATAACAGAATGAATTCTGTTCTTTTCCCCATGTTTACGTCTTCACCTACAGGTGGTTAGGCGTTGTGTTCTGCATCTACCATCTGATGTTCTGCAGTTTCTTCCCTGGAAGTCTCTGTTTTGCATCAGATAGTGTATTTTTGGTAACTGATTTCGGGCCTGGAGTCTTATTTTAGTGTTTTTACACTTATTGTTTACATTTACAACAGCCCTCTGTGTGAGGGGGGGATTTCTGGAAAATAATATCTTGATGTTATTTTAATCATAACTAGATACATTATTATTGTTCGTAAGTGTTGAATAAATTGTTTAAAATATTTTTAAAATTTTTGTCCACACTTAGGCTTGGGATCCAACGTTACTTTTCAGAAACTTGGGCTGTTCTGAAAAAATATTTTTTCAAAATATTTTGATTTCAATTATTTTTTCTATATTAATGGATCATATTATTATTATGTATTTTGATTGCCAGGGGTTAGTGCGAGTACCAGGACTTGTTTTCTTTTCACATTGAAAGGATATTGATCAATTGTATTAAGAGGAAGTCTTCCTCTGACTTTATAATCATTCTATATAATCATTCTATATGTGGTCAGTGTACTCGCATTAACTCCTGTTCTGTATCGTATGATTTCGATGACAATATGGGAAGCGTATGTCACGGTATGTTATTGGGGATTTGGACACTCCGGTCCTTTCCCCGCAGGGTCACTCTACTTTATCAATTTCTATTTCAGACGATCAAGATTAGGGTGATGTATCTGTGATGTCTTCCAACAGTGTGCCTCCGTCGTCACAATTAATGAAGGGCTAGCGGAAAAGTGCTCATGTAAATACGCCAATTGCCTAAGAGGACCCTAGTAGGTTCGACGGCCTTTGACGTCCGCTAGCTCGCCCGGTGTAGCGTCCATTCACCGAATGGTTCGGCAACCGGGTTCGTCCGTTGCGGTCTAGAAGGAATTTTGGGGTGATGCACACCCAGTGACGGTGGATCGGAGGGAGAACGGAGGAAGCCTTTTAGTCCGGTTCATAGCTCGTTCCGGTCCATCCGGACGGCAAGCGAGAGAGGCCCCTCTCTCGTTCAACAACATCTGGCCTCAGATGTTGTGGTACAAAATGTGTCGCAAGCGGAGCATACGTCCGTCGCTCGGGACGCTCCGTTGTATAGGCAGTCCGCGGAGACTGCTAAGGCTTCCTCTTCTCGTCAGCGCACACGACCGCACCTTGGCTGCGTGACTGCCGATATATTACCAGCTTCGCCGATCAAGGATTCTTCGGCGACCAGGTCACACCATCCGGTAGCCAGGGACACGAGGCCTGCAGACTCCGGACGTTCGCATAGGAAGTGTGCGGAAGTCAACGTTCACGGAGCTTCCGGCGGCAATGCATCGTAAGACCGCTACTGCACAGGCCTCGGGAACGGTCGTGCTTTCCTTAATAGCACAGTTTATCGCAGCATCCCAGCATCAACTGAATCTGTCGCATATATTTTATCCGACGATGCTGGGGCGGGACGCTCCGCGGAAGCGGGTACGGGCGTCCGAAAGTTTCATCCGGTCCGACGGGATACCGAAAGGGATTTGGAGCTTTCCCTTTCGGAACAACATATGCTGTTGTGTATGTCATCTGACTTGGTCTTCTACAGCTTCTTTCGTCGGACCAGAATGCTGCGATGCCGGATAAGAAACTGATAGCGTCGGTGGACTTAGAAATTTTTGGTTCGGTTCAGGGACATCGTCCCTCAGTTCCGACATAGTCCAATAATGTCACACAAACTTTCGAATTATTGCACGAGGCTATATATATTATTATTTTATGCTTGCTATAACCAAGCATTTCTGGTTTCTTGTTCGCAGAGTTATGGAGATGTCTTTCATAAGTGTGCCTCTGTCGTCATAGTTAATGAAGAGCTAGCGGCAATAAGTGCTCATGGAATATGTCTATCGCCTACGGAGTGACATTCGCTAGCTCACCCGGTGTAGCGTACATTCATCGAATGGTTCGGCTGCCGGGTTCGTCCGTTGCGGTCTAGGAAGGAGATTTGGGTGATGCGAGCACTTTAATTACTTTAGTACTCACCCAGTGACGGCAGATTGAGGACAGATCGGAGGAAGCCTGTTAGTCCGGTTCCTGGCTTGTCCAGGTCCGTCCGGGCTGTGAGCGAGAGAGGTCCCTCTCTCGTCCAACAACATAGGGGACCGCATGTTGTGGTTCAGATATTTTACATTCGGAGCATATGTCCATCGGTCGGGACGCTCCGTTATATTGACAGTCCTAGAGACTGTCCTTAATGCTTCCTCATCCTCACAGCAGGGCACACGACCGCACATTGGCTACGTGACCTCGAGTATCCGATCAGTTTCGTCATTCAGTGATTCCACGGCGAATAGGTCGCGCCATCCGGTAGCCAAGGGACACGAGGCCTATACACTCCGTTCGCTTGCATATTGGTAGTATGCACGGGGTAACGATCACGGAGCTTCCAGCGGCAATGCATCGTAAGACTGCTTCTCCTCAGGCCTCAGTGACGGACGAGCTATCCGAGTTAGCACAGTTGTTTCGCAGCATCCCAGCAATTGACAGTTTCTCGGTCGAATCAGGAATTATCCGACGGCGCTGGGTCGGTGCGGTCCGCGGTTGCATCAGCTACGGACGACCGAACGCTTTATAGGGTCCGACAGGATGGCGAAAGGGATTCAAAAGATTTCGAGTTTTCCCTTTACTAGTATCGGAAGCTGCCTTTCATATCTTCTGGCATTATCTTCCAGTGATTGTTATTTCGGACTTCATTGCTGCGATCTTGGATAAGAGACTTATAGCGTCATTGGACTCGGATTTTTCGATCGGTTCAGGGACATTGTCCCTGACTTACCGACGCAGTCCAATATTGTCATTACAACATGTGTTTTATTTTTCGACGCTATATATATATATATATATATACAAGCCTGCTACCAAGCATGATAGTTTAGTTTCTTGTCCGCGTTGCTCATTTCTGCCATTTTATCTTTTATACGAATAGTTTATTTTGGCAGAGCAGGGCATACCGAGAGTTCTTATGCGTCTAGACGGTGTGGTTAAAGACTGCATATATTCTTTTTCGCCGTTTATGTCTTTTCCAATTTCAATGTTGGAAACGACATGATGTATAATAGACTTAACTTAGACGCTTTATCATACGTAATCCGCCTTACTGAGGCGTTATCATTACGTCTTCAAGAAAAGATTTACGGGATATTATTCTCAATGTAATTTCTTTTGAGGGCAGTAGTTTGTTCACGTATAACTCTGCCCTTCAGTGGCTGATTGGAGTTGGTTAGACGTGACGCAGCCCTAGCTACATCCACACGCGTGGATAGTAAGGTTAAGAACTCTCTCAGAGTCGCTTCGTTCTCGGAGGAGCTTCTCTTCGACGGCAACTTTTCGGCAATCCATGATTTGCTCGATTTACATGTTCTCTTGTCTATCTAGTGTTACAAGAGATTCAGACTGGGGCAAACATTCGGTGGTTGACTCAGAGAGTGCCACCGCAGTTGCCGGACCCGAGTGTGGCTGTTATGACGGTTGCCAGTCAAACTGATTGGGATATAATACTGATCCCTACGGATTCGAAGTGCCAGGGTCTTTGGGTTCCGCAGTCTCTTAGCAATCAGTTTTCTTCTGCGGAATAATGTTTTTTAGGCTTGCTTTATGTCATTGCATGAACATTATTCAGAAACGCATGCCCAATTCCTGTCCTTTAATTCGACAGTAGTGGCGTATCTCCGGAACCAGGGAGGCACTCTTTCGTTTCCGTTATTCAATTTAATGGAAAGAATCCGTCTGTTGGTTATAGTACACCAAGTTCTGTTTTGGTCCGTCATCTTCCGGGTAGTCTGATTGTTTTACCGGACTCCCGTTCTCTTACGGGTCGCTTGTTGCTGTCAGAATGGACTCTCAACAAACAAGTATTCAATCAGATTTGCTATCTATGGGAGCGCCCAATGATGATTTATTTACGACACAGTTTGCTAATCAATTGCAGACGTATGTGTTGGCTTGTCCAGATCTCTGAGCTAATGTTGTTAACGCTCTATTGATCTATAGGACGGAATGATAGGATACGCGTATCCTCCGGCGCTGTTGTTTCAGCAGGTATTGCTAAGATAAACAACCACAATACATTTCTGTTGATAGCATCTCTATCTTCACAGAGATCATGGGTAATTTACTCTCTTGTCTACTGTGGGTCTTAACGTGAAATCTTCCTCTATGTGAGGATCTTTTTTCACTGGGTAAATCGTGTCATCTTTATCACAACCCGCAAGGTCGCAACCTTCATGTATTCCGTTGTGTGGTCCGTATTGCATTGTATGCACTGTACTGGACGAGCTTTGGACGCGATTTCTTACTATAAGGAGATCCTCTTCTTCGCTATTCTATGCGGCTAAAGTGGAGGCTCTTCCGTCGTGGTGTAGGGATCATTATGTTCATATTGTTGATCCCTCCATACTACTCATTGCAATTTTTTAGTATACTTGTTTCGCAAGATCTTCTGCAGCCTGTTATTATTTAGGTTATAGGTTTATGTTACCTCATACCTATGCACTCTACGATAGTTTACAATTGAGTCTTTTGTCTCTTTATCTAAGTCAGTTAGTAACTTTTTGATAAATAGACTTAGAATCTTTAGATTAAATTCCTATATGGATTTTAACTTCGGTTCTTATTTAGCTAAGTAATCATTTGAGCCTCTGGAAACAGTAGTTTTCAAATTCTGACCTTTTAGACAGTAATTCTGTTGGTTTCTCTTTTACTGTAGTGTCAGTGAGTTTCATGCACTATCGATGGATGATTTTCACTTTCGTAGTTTCGGAATCACTACTTCCGTTACTATTTAGGTTGGATTTTTGCATAAGAGTTAGGCTCCTATTATCCGGAACCTATTATTTTAAGGTCCTTCCGTCTTCGTACGGGGATAGGCCTTTACTCTTTCCAGGTACAGTTTATGTATTTATAAACAGATATCTGTTTATTACTATGGGTGTAAGCTTCTTCTGTCTTTGATGCCTAGTAGAAGGACGTTACGTTCCATTTTATTGTTAATGGATTCTATTTACTATCGGTACTGCTTATGGTATATCATTGACTTAGCAGTTGTGCTTAAGATTTCGGCTCATGAAGTAAGAGCTCTTCTACTTCTTGGGCTTACATTAATAGTGTCGCTATTATAGATTTTTGAAGGCCGCTCATTGCGCTCAGCCATCCACATTCATGAATTTTATCTCAGAAATATCGAGTCCATTTCTGGAGGCCTCTATTGTTAGGTCTATTATCTACTGCTCAGAATGTCATTCACTTAACAGTTGCTACTATAGCTAGGTAGGCTGTCTGTTTCGGCAGTGTCTCCGTTCTGCTGCCCTCTTCGCTCTGGGCTATTTGACCCAGGGCAAGAAAAAGGGGGGGGGGGAGGGTGTTCCCTTGGGTCACCTGTTTTACTATGAAAACAAGGGGATACCTCCTCCGGAGTTAGTTATTCTGAGCTGTTATTGGGATGGTTGTTTAGTGAGAAGTTTAGGTTTTTAAAATTCATTCAAGTCTTAGTTTTTAAAGTATAGCTTTTGAATATTGCATATGTCAACGGACATGATTATGCAATCCTCAGACACTTTTAGGAGTATAAGAGTCTCTATTCTATAGACTTACTTTATTTATTGGCTCACTTTAAAAATTATTAGTATAAGGATTATATTGGATATTAATAGAGTACATGGATGTATGAAGCTCAATTTTGGAAGGTGTTGTATCTTTCTAATTTATCATAAATAAGAAAGATACATGTAAGGCCTATTACTTCTTTTTCCCTACAGGGGATGACTCTATTTTATTTTATTGAGCGTATTCCATTTTGCTCTATGTCCTTGGCCCTCCAGGCTTTTTACTATTCAGCTATGTCTGGGTCATTGGTACAGTATAAAAATGTTAAAAAATTTATAGTAATTTATATATTTTTTATACTTACCAATGACCCAGACGGGGATGGCCCTCCCAGGAGTTGGGAACTCTTGCCTCCCTGCTGAGTACATAGCGCTTACCAGGCACTGGTTATTAGAATGATTAATGGCGCCAATTTCGGAACGTCCTTGACACTGCACATGTGCAGTAGGGGCGAAGTGTGGAGGGCCTTTCAGGACATGTTTTCTTTGGTTTTGGATGCAAATTTTGGGGATTGGGGGGCAAAATTTGTGTTTGGCCCTATATTTTAAGAGTTAGCACCAGCTATGTCTGGGTCATTGGTAAGTATAAAAAATATATAAATTACTATAAATTTTTTAACTTTTATCACATATCCTAGAATGTTGTGAACAAACCTTAATTTGAAATGGGTGTGTAATAAATGGAAGTATTCAAAATCAGAGACTTGATATTTCTGTATATTACAGTGATAATCTAAGCAAGAATTGTATTATCTCTTGTTTGACAGTGCCCATGGCTCTCTGCCAAAACAGGATACATACATGTATACATTATCACCATTATGTATATTAGCAAATTGCTGTATCAAAGTCCAGCTCTAGTTTCGATGAGTTGAAGCAGAGGCGAGATATAGCCCTAGACGCAAGGGTAAATAACTTGATTAACCCTTTACCCAATATGAAAAGCAGACGACACTTGCAAACAAAATTCTTGAATAACTATATTTTTATACTGTACCAATGACCCAGACTTAGCTGGTGCTAACTCTAACAAAACCAGGGCCAAACACAAATTTTGCCCCCCAATCCCCAAAATTTGCATCCAAAACAAAAAGAAATCATGTCCTAAAGGACCTCCATACTACGCCTCTACTGTGCATGCGCAGTGACGCAGACGTCCCGAAATTGGCGCCAATTATCATTCTCTGTTTGGCCCTTCATCAGTCAACATCTCACTGATCTTTGTGCTTGTAAATCTCAGTTTAAAGGATGCCAGACACGTAATTCTTGGAGAAAATGTGATTCTAAGGAGGATAGAAGGAGGAGAGGAAAAGAAGTGACAAAAAATAATCAGGGCTGTACTTAAAATTTTTTGATGAAATTATGTTAAGTTGCCTATTTTCGAGGCATGGGCCTCTTGTTGTCATTCTTGCTAATTGTTGCACTGCTTATTCAGTGTTTCCTCTCCCCTAGCCTTCTAAAGTCCCCCCTTGCAATTCTCCCATGCTTTTGGCATATTTTTGAGAAATTTCATTTCTAAAATTTCCTGGGAGAGTTGCTTGGTTACAGAATGTTTTCTGTTATTTTCCCCATAGTTACGTTTTCACCCATGGGTGTATAACGTTTGTGTTCTGCATCTTCCATCTGATGTTCTACAGATTCTCCCCTGGGAGTCTCTGTTTTGCATCAGATAGAGTGTAATTGATGACTGATTCCGGGCCAGTTTTTTCAGTGCCTGGAGTCATGTTTTCTGGTGTTTTTACACTGTTTGTTTTCATTGGCAACAGCCTTTTTTGAGGGGGGCTGTTTGCCTTTGCTGTAGTTTATCTCACTATAAGATACATTTATATTATCCGAAAGTGTCTCATTAATTATTTAATATAAATTTAAAATTTTTGACCACACTTTGCCATCGGATCCATCGGGGCTTAACGTTACTTTTCAGCAACTTGGGCTTCGCTGAAAAAATATTTTTTCAAAATTATTTTGTTTTGCAATTGTTTTTTCATTTATTAATGGATCATGTTATTATGTATCTTTGTGTCAGGGGTTTTCGCGAGTAACTAGGACTTATTGTTGTTCTTTCTCAATGAAGGGACATTGTTCAAATTGTAATAGGAAGAAATCTTCCTCTGACTTTCATGATCATTGTATTAATTGTAGTCAGTGTTCTCGCATTAATCCCTGTCCTATATGTGAACATTGGGATGAGAAACATTGGAAACGTGTGTCACGATATGTTGTTTCTGGAGAAAGAGCGATTCCGGCTCTTTCTCCGCAAGGTCACACTACTCTCTCAGTTTCTATTTCAGAGGAACCAGAACAGGGTGATGTTTCCATGTTATCTTCTTCAAGTGTGCGTCCGTCGTCACAAATGAATTCAGAGCTAGCGGCAAAAGTGCTCATGGAGATTAGACAAATGTCGTCCGCTAGCTCGCCCGGTGTAGCGTCCATTCACTGAATGGTTCGGCAGCAGGGTTCGTCCGATGCGGTCCAAGAGGAAATTTTGGGTGATGCGAGCACTATAAACATAATAGATGCACACCCAGTGACGGCGGATAGTAAGCGAGAACGGAGGAAGCCTTTGAGTCCGGTTCCTAGCTCGTCCAGGTCCAGCCGGGCCGCGAGCGAGAGAGGCCCCTCTCTTGTACAACAACATCTGGGACCAGATGTTGTGGTACAAAATGTGTCTTTAGCGGAGCATACGTCCGTCGCTCGGGACGCTCCGTTGTATAAGCAGTCCGCAGAGACTGTTAAGGCTTCCTCTTCTCGTCAGCGCACACGACCGCACCTTGGCTGCGTGACCGCCGATATATTACCAGCTTCGCCGATCAAGGATTCTTCGGCGACCATGTCACACCATCCGGCAGCCAGGGATTCGAGACCGATGGACTCCGGACGTTCGCATAGGAAAAGTATGCGGGAGCCATCTGATGCGGAGCTGCCCTCGGCGAAGCAGCGAAAGACTGCACCTCCACAGGTCTCGACGCCGGACATTCTTGTGCAGATAGCACAGCTTATCGCAGCATCCCAGCAACCGACAGAAACGGTGTCGGATCGAGAATTATCCGACGGCGCTGGGTCGGTACGCTCCGCCGAAGCATCGGGGGCGGACGACCGGGAACATCATGAGGTCCGACCGGATGGTGAAAGGGATACGGATGACTTGGAGCTATCCCTTTCGGAACAACATAAAGCTGCCGTGGACTTCATCCGGCACTTTCTCCCTCAAGTTGTTCCGTCGGGCCAGACTGCTGCGCTTCCGGACAAGAGAATTATAGCGTCATTGGACTCTGAATTTTTTGAGCCGTTCAGGGACATCGCTCCCGAGTTTCCGTCGCAGTCCAATAATGTTGCAAGAACATTTGAATTATTGAACGACGCTATATTTAAACTTGCTTCCAGGACGGGGAAAGCAGATTTCTTGTCCGCTAATACTCTCAACCTGCCTTTCATTAATGCAAGGAATAAATTCAATATGGCAGGACAGGGTATACCGAGAGTTCCTCTGCGTATGGACGACGAGGCGGAAGACTTAGAGCTATCATTACTGTCGTCAGCTTCTATTCCAACCGCGGTGTTGGAAGCAGCTATTGCGTCTAACAGAGCCAATTTAGATGCCTTATCTTACGCAGATCACCTTACTAAGGCGTTATCACTGCGCCTTCAGGGGAAAGAGTTTCAGGATATACAATCCTCTTTAAGACTTCTTTCAAGGGCAGTAGCTTATTCCACGTGTAACTCCGCCCTTTCAGTGGCAAATCTGGAGTTGGTTAGACGTGACGCAGCCCTAGCTACATCCACACTAGTGGATTCTAAGGTGAAGAACTCTCTTTAGAGTCGCTTCGGTCTCAGGAGAACTTCTCTTTGACGGCAAGCTTTCCACTATTTATGATAAAATTACAAAGAAAGCTAAGGATTCTCTGTTGTTCAAATCTGCTCCTAAGAAGTCTGATACAGCAGACACGAATAAGACAGGCACTTCTGGGTCTAATGCGCCCAAGAGAGGTTCCTATAGAGGTTCCGGTGCGTCCTCTTGGTCTTATTCGAGAGACCGTCAGGATAGCGACTCTCGTTCGGGACGTCCTTCAGGCCGGGACAATCGGTCGGACGCCCCGAGGTCGACGGGGCGAGGTGCGGGTCGTGGAAGACGTGGTTTCTCCTACCGCAGGCCTCGCAGGTCCAGGAGGTGATGGCTTAAACCTCTATCGCGTTCCGGTTGGTGGAAGGTTGTCGAGCTTTTCACAAGAATGGGCGTCGATTACGGACGACCCTTGGGTGAGAGGAGTGACTTCGGAAGGTCTAAAGATATCCTTCAAACGAAAGCCTCCATTAACTCGAAGTCCAAAGTGGACTCATCTTCCGTCAAATCCGCAGAAAAGAGACGCTCTGTTATCAGAGGTGCAGTCTCTTTTAATGAAGAACGCGGTAGAGGTCGTAGAAAACCAGGAATCTCCGGGATTCTACAGCCATCTGTTTCTGGTTCCGAAACCAGACGGCTCGTTCCGTCCAGTCATAGATTTGAGCTGGATAAACAAGCTGATCGTCGCTCCGAAGTTTTATATGGAGACGATTCGATCGGTCAGAGCGAGTATTCGGGTGAACGATTATGCAACAAGCATAGATCTCAAAGATGCGTACTTTCACGTCATGGTACATCTGACATTCCGAAAGTATCTACGCTTCGCAGTCCTTGGAGTGGTGTATCAATTCCGGGCGATGTGCTTCGGATTGAATCTAGCACCCTGGGCTTTCACTCGGGTAATGAACTCGGTAATGATCTACTTCCGAGTTCATTCGTCTGCGGTAACGTCGGCCTACCTGGACGACATTCTTCAGAGGTACGGCAACGAGTTAACACTTCAGAACGATGTTCAGAATCTTCTTCTATTGCTCCGACGTCTCGGTTTTATAGTAAACGAGGAGAAGTCGGATCTGGTGCCGTCCAAGTCATTCACTCATCTGGGAATGAGCTTCGAGACGCTCAACAATCTCGTTCGTCTGCCGTTAACCAGAGCGAAATTCGTCAGTTGTTACGCTCGCTATTGTCTGCACGCAGACAAAGTCACGGCGAGAGAATTTATGAGACTGATAGGTCTGTGCGGAGCCGCCGCGGATCTCATTCCGATGGGGCGGTTACGCACACGTCCTCTTCAAATTTTCCTGACTCAGAATTGGAGTGTGAAAATTCATTCGCTCGATGTGGACGTTCTCTTGTCAGATCAAGTGAAACAAGAGATTCAGACTTGGGCAAACATTCAGTGGTTAACTCAAGGAGTTCCGCTGCAGTTGCCGGATCCGAGTTTTACCGTTATGACGGATGCCAGTCAAACAGGTTGGGGTGCATCATTAATCCCAACGGATTCGAGATGCCAGGGTCTTTGGGATCCGCAATTCCTGTGCAAGCACATAAACATCAAGGAAATGATGTCAATTTGGCTTGCGTTACGTCACTGGATGGACATTATTCACGATGATCATGTCCAAATCCTATCCGACAATACGACAGTAGTGGCGTATATACGGAATCAGGGAGGCACTCATTCAGTTCCGTTGTTCAATCTAACGGAAAGAATCCTTCTGTTTGCGTTAGAACATCACGTTCTTCTTTCGGTCCGTCACATACCGGGTCGTCTGAATGTGCTAGCAGACTCCCTTTCACGAAAGGGTCGCTTGTTGCCGTCGGAGTGGACTCTCAACAAACAAGTATTCAATCAGATTTGCTACCAATGGGAACGGCCAATGATAGACTTATTTGCGACACATCTCAACAATCAGTTGCAGACGTATGTGTCTCCGTGTCCGGATCCAAGAGCATTTGCAGTAGACGCTCTGTCGATCCCTTGGGACGGAATGATAGGATATGCGTATCCTCCAGCGCCGTTAATTCAACAAGTATTGCTAAAGATAAAACAATCTCAATGCAAGATTCTGTTGGTAGCATCTCTGTCGCCACAGAGACCGTGGATAAATCTACTCAGGTGTCTGTTGTGGGACTTACCGCGGAAGCTTCCTCCACGGGAGGATCTTCTTTCGCAGGGGAAATCGCGCCAACTCCATCACAACCCGCAAGGTCTCAACCTTCACGTTTTTCCGTTGTGCGGTCCTTCTTGCATGGCAAGCACTTTACAGGACGAGCAGTGGACGTGATTTCTAACTGTAGGAGGACCTTCTCTTCGCTAAACTATGCGGCTAAGTGGAAGGTTTTTCGTCGTTGGTGTAGGGATCATATATTCTGTAGATATATTCGATCCCTCTATACCAGACATTGCAAACTTTCTAGTATACTTGTTTGACGAAATCAAACTGCAGCCTGTTACTATAAAGGGTTATAGATCTATGTTATCTGATACCTATGCACATCATGATAGTTTACAAATTGGATCTAATGTCTCTTTATCGAAGTTGGTTAGAAACTTTTCGATAAATAGACCCAGAACTCTTAGATTAATTCCTAAGTGGAATTTAGCTTGGGTTCTTCTTAAATTGAAGGAAAAGCCATTTGAACCTCTTGGGACAGTAGATTTCAAATTCTTATCTTATAAGACAGCTTTTCTCTTAGCTTATAAATATCCGGAACCTATTGTTATTAAGGCTCTTCCGTCTTCCGTCTTCAGACGGGCGTAGGCCTTTACTCTGTCCTGTTAGAGCATTACGTATCTATAAACAGAGATCGCAGTTTATCAGAAAGGGACGGAAACGTTTCTTTCTGTCTTTGATGCCTAATAGAAAGGATATTTCAGTCCATTCTATTGCTAGATGGATTCAGTTAACTATCCGTACTGCTTATGAAGATTTATCTTCTCAGCAGTCTGTGCTTAAGATTTCTGCTCATGAAGTAAGAGCTCTTTCTACTTCCTGGGCTTATGCTAATAGTGTTGCTATTACAGATTTAATGAAGGCTGCTTATTGGTCTCAGCCATCCACATTTACGAATTTTTATCTCAGAAATATTGAGTCCATTTCTGGAGACCTGCATTGTTTAGGTCCGTTATCTGTTGCTCAGAATGTCGTCCACTAAACAGTTGCAACTATAGTTATGCAGGCTTTCTGTTCCGGCAGTGACTCCGTCCGGCTGCCCTCTTCGCTCTGGGCTATTTGACCCAGGGCAAGGGGAAGGGGTGGGGCGGGTGTTCCCTTAGGTCACCTGCTTTATAGTGAAAAGCAAGGGAATGCCTCCTCCAAGTCAGTATTTCTGAGTCGCTTCCGGGATGGTTTTAAAGTGTAATATTAATGTTTAAATTCATTCATGTCTTATTTTTAAAGTGTAGCTCGGTGTGAAGCATTTGTATATGTCAAGTGTCAAACGGGCTTTAATATACAATACTCGGACACTTTTAAATGACTATAAAGAGTCTCAATTCTCTGGACTACTTTATTTATTGGCTTGCTTTAAAAATAATTAGTATAAGGGTTATACTGGATGTTAATAGAGAACATGAATGTTATTGTGCTTAATTATTAAGGGTAGTGTATCTTTCTAATTTAAGATTAAATAAGAAAGATACATGTAAAGCCTAATACTCCTTTTCTCCTTAAGGGGTTACCTCTTTACTATATAGTTGAGCTTATTGGATTTTCCTCTATGTCCTAGGCCCTCCAGCCTGTTTACTATTCAGCTAAGTCTGGGTCATTGGTACAGTATAAAAATGTTAAAAAATTTATAGTAATTTATATATTTTTTATACTTACCAATGACCCAGACGGGGATGGCCCTCCCTGGAGTTGGGAACTCTTGCCTCCCCGCTGAGTACATAGCGCTGACCAGGCACTGCCAGTAAGAATGATAATTGGCACCAATTTCGGGACGTCTGCGTCACTGCGCATGCGCAGTAGAGGCGTAGTATGGAGGTCCTTTAGGACATGATTTCTTTTTGTTTTGGATGCAAATTTTGGGGATTGGGGGGCAAAATTTGTGTTTGGCCCTGGTTTTGTTAGAGTTAGCACCAGCTAAGTCTGGGTCATTGGTAAGTATAAAAAATATATAAATTACTATAAATTTTTTAACTTTTTTTCATTTTTTGTCTCAAAAAGATAGGTTATGACCCCTCGTTGGAACGAGCTCGTCGAGCTCGTTCCAACGAGGGGTCATAACCTATGTTTTTGAGACAAAAAATGAAAAAATAATGAAAATTAATTTGAGATTTTTGAGAATAGCGCTGGCCGGTTTTGGCCGTTTCGTTGGGTAAAGGGTAAACTAACCTTTTAGTTTTAAGATTCACTGTCACTTCAAAATGCAGGTCATTTCACCTGAAACTGAATTATACGGCTTCCTGGAACTTTCCCAATCCCGAGATAAACATATTGAGAGCATTTGTTTAACATTCCAAAACGATTTGCTCTGTATGTAAATGGCATGTTGTTTTCAACTAGAATGCTTTCAATGATTCAGACACAGACACATTAAAATTAAAATGATTTAATAATTACACTTTAGAGAATAATTTTTCCCTGTTCCTAACTTCCTGTATAGAAACATATACGATCTGTAGTATTTTGACAATTTTGTCCCAGAATTCCACTTTATGAGCGAAATCTTTCCAATGGTGTGTCTAAAAAAACCCCTCAAAAACAGTCATCCAGAAATAATAACTTTCTGTTGTACTCCTGAAGTATGGTAACAAATAGAAATACAGTAGAACCCTGTTACCCTTTACCCAATGCTCAGGATATCAAAATTTATTATTTAAATTGTTGATTTTTAAACTTTTTTTTATCCCCGTGGGAACCCCGGG
This sequence comes from Pictodentalium vernedei, assembly GCA_031216915.1. Classification (NCBI taxonomy): domain Eukaryota; kingdom Metazoa; phylum Mollusca; class Scaphopoda; order Dentaliida; family Dentaliidae; genus Pictodentalium; species Pictodentalium vernedei. Next base: position 505,002,413 of record CM062293.1, read on the forward strand.
AAGTAAGCAGCACTTGTTTACTGTGGTAAACCAGTTCTGCTTTACCAGTAAAATAGGACCCAGTCTCCAATGCTTGGGGTGAAAGTCCTCTAAAATGGGCAACATGTAGATCAACGCTTTGACTAAACTTGACTTCATCTCCATGTTGTGTCACGATTAGCCATGGTGCATAAATATGTGACGTTAACCACCAACAAACAAACATTTTAAACTTTTTCAAAAATATTCAACAAAACCATAGCAGTTGACCCCCCTCATTGGACCAAGCACAATGAGCTTGTTCCAGTGAAAGGGCCACATGATATGGTTTTGTTCATATTTTGGGAAAAAGATATTAAATGAACAGCCACTCTGTGAGTGGAATATATTCCGTTGACACAAGTTTTCAATTAACAGCAATGTAATAAGGCTATTAAAAAAAAAAATCTTACTTCTCAAGCCCCTCCCTCATCATTTAAAATCTGCCTCATCAATTTATTTTTTTTACCTAGAAATCTCTTCAATGTTTATATTTTAAACTTTAACTTCAGCTAATAGGAATATTCAGTTAACAGAAATTTGGTAAGGCTATTAGAAAAAAGAATTGTTTCTCAGGCCCCTTCCTCATTAACAATCAGCCTCATCACTATTTTTTATTATCTGGAAATCTCTTCAATGATACGATTCTACACTGAGCTCTGTCAAACAAGATGTTTTGGGTTAAATATGCAACCTAGTACAGAAATTTCCACTGCCAAAAAACGTCCCTATATCCGATAAATTCTGTCTTTTGCTTGGTCAGAATTTCTTGGACAAATAGCCATGGCAAAGGTACGCCCAACATCCAAGGTATATGAGAGTGTGCAACATCCAGGGTATAAGCACACGTGAAACATCGGAGGTATATGGTTTCAGTGAAAGCTTTTTGCTTCCGCTCGCCTCATAAAACTCGAAACAAAAAACCCCAAAATAGTCACAAATATCATCAGATTTCCGGCAATACAATCATAAAAATAAAATAAGAGCAAATAATTCATCCCCTGAGTACCAATGGCACATAGAACACATTGGAACTCAGGGGACGATATGTCAACGAAATACTATTTACTTGTTTCCTTTACGACCCAAGGGAGTAACTCTGTATGTTTTCTGCGATTATAAAAACAAAATCATTATCTTGAATTTGGTCCAAATGATTGTGGAGCTGAGAAATGCGTCCACAAATTTATTTCCACTAAGTTGTATTGTGTTTCAAACGGGACAAAAACAATATCTCCACCAACATGTATGGTATATGGAGATTTAATACCTGGATATGTCATTTAAACACCTCGCCTGCGGCTAGGTGTTTAAAAACCGACATCCAGGTATTAAATCTCGATATACTCTACATGTTGGCGGAGATAACTTATATTGGTTTTTCCACAGAATAAAGTTAGGAGTTGGATTAATAATTTCAACTTTTTTCAGGACTGTTTTATATTCTCCCTCAGGGTATTTTTTGCTTTTAAAAATTTGATTAGCAGTTTTTATTGCTGTCCTGGAAAATTTATCTGCAATTTCAGCTTCAGTCCCCCCCCCCCCCCCCACCCCCGAAATTCCCAATTTCTATCACATACTGCACTGCCAGGTTACTTCTATCTGAGCTCATACTCTAGCACAAGCCCATCTCTAACTTTACAAATGTGCATTACCAAGTGGCCCCTCTGAGGCTAAGCACACCCTTCTACATGTAATATTTTTATACTGTACCAATGACCCAGACATAGCTGGTGCTAACTCTTAAAATATAGGGCCAAACACAAATTTTGCCCCCCAATCCCCAAAATTTGCATCTAAAACCAAAGAAAACATGTCCTGAATGGCCCTCCACACTTCACCTCTACTGCGCATGCGCAGTGTCAAGGACGTTCCGAAATTGGCGCCATTAATCATTCTAAGTTCGGCCCTTCATCAGTTAACATCTGACTGATCTTTGTGCTTGTAAATCTCAGTTTAAATGATGCCAGACACATAAATATTAGTGAAATGGTGATTCTAAGGAGGATAGAGAAGGAGGAGAGGAAAAATGTGTGACAGAATATTATCAGGGCTGTAACTTAAAATTTTTTAATGAAATTATGTTAAGTTACCTATTTTCGAGGCAGCAGCCATTTTGTTGTCATTCTGGTTATTTAGTTACACTGATTTTTCAGTGTTTTCCTCTCTCCCTTTCCTTTAAGTCCCCTCTTGCTATTCTCCCATGCTTTTGGCATAGTTTCTGTAATTATTATTACTAAAATTTCTTGGGAGTTTTAGCTGAATAACAGAATGAATTCTGTTCTTTTCCCCATGTTTACGTCTTCACCTATGGGTGGTTAGGCGTTGTGTTCTGCATCTACCATCTGATGTTCTGCAGTTTCTTCCCTGGAAGTCTCTGTTTTGCATCAGATAGTGTATTTTTGGTAATTGATTCCGGGCCTGGGTGCCTGGAGTCTTATTTTAGTGTTTTTACACTCATTGTTTACATTTACAACTGCCCTCTGTGTGAGGGGGGGATTTCTTGAAAATAATATCTTGATGTTATTTTAATCATAACTAGATACATTATTATTGTTTGTAAGTGTTGAATAAATTGTTTAAAATATTTTTAAAATTTTTGTCCACACTTAGGCTTGGGATCCATTGGGGCTCAACGTTACTTTTCAGAAACTTGGGCTATTCTGAAAAAATATTTTTTCAAAATATTTTGATTTCAATTATTTTTCTATATTAATGGATCATATTATTATTATGTATTTTGATTGCCAGGGGTTGGTGCGAGTACCAGGACTTTGTTTTCTTTTCACATTGAAAGGATTTTGATCAATTGTAATAAGAGGAAGTCTTCCTCTGACTTTTATAATCATTCTATATGTGGTCAGTGTACTCGCATTAACTCCTGTTCTGTATTGTATGATTTCGATGACAACATGGGAAGCGTATGTCACGGTATGTTAGTGGGGAATTGGACACTCCGGTCCTTTCCCCGCAGGGTCACTCTACTTTATCAATTTCTATTTCAGACGATCAAGATTAGGGTGATGTATCTGTGATGTCTTCCAACAGTGTGCCTCCGTCGTCACAATTAATGAAGGGCTAGCGGAAAAGTGCTCATGTAAATACGCCAATTGCCTAAGAGGACCCTAGTAGGTTCGATGGCCTTTGACGTCCGCTAGCTCGCCCGGTGTAGCGTCCATTCATCGAATGGTTCGGCAGCCGGGTTCGTCCGTTGCGGTCTAGAAGGAGTTTTGGGGTGATGCGAGCACTATAAATCAACCAAATGCACACCCAGTGACGGCGGATTAGAGGGAGAACGGAGGAAGCCTTTTAGTCCGGTTCATAGCTCGTTCTGGTCCATCCGGACGGCAAGCGAGAGAGGCCCCTCTCTCGTACAACAACATCTGGCCCCAGATGTTGTGGTACAAAATGTTTCGCTCGGGACGTTTCGACATATAGGCAGTCCGGAGTAGACTGTCAATAAGGCTTCCTCATTCTCATGGTAGCGCACACGACCGCTCTTGGCTATGTGACCTCGGATATACAGTCAGCTTCGCCAGTCAGAGAATCATCGGCGACCAGGTCACACCATCCAGTAGCCAGGGACACGAGGCCTGCAGACTCCGGACGTTCGCATAGGAAAGTGTGCGGGAGTCAACGTACACGGAGCTTCCGGCGGCAATGCATCGTAAGACCGCTACTGCACAGGCCTCGGGAACGGACGTGCTTTCCTAAATAGCACAGCTTATCCCAGCATCAACTGAATCTGTCGCATATTTTTTATCCGACGATGCTGGGTCGGGACGCTCCGCGGAAGCGGGTACGGACGTCCGAAAATTTCATCCGATCCGACGGGATACCGAAAGGGATTCGGAGGATTTCGAGCTTTCCCTTTCGGAACAACATATGCTGTTGTGTATGTCATCTGACTTGATCTTCTACAGCTTCTTTCGTCGGACCAGAATGCTGCGATGCCGGATAAGAAACTGATAGCGTCGGTGGACTTAGAAATTTTTGGTTCGGTTCAGGGACATCGTCCCTCAGTTCCGACATAGTCCAATAATGTCACACAAACTTTCGAATTATTGAACGACGCTATATATATATTATTATTCTATGCTTGCTATTACCAAGCATTTCGGGTTTCTTGTTCGCAAAGTTACGGAGATGTCTTTCAAAAGTGTGCCTCTGTCGTCATAGTTAATGAAGAGCTAGCGGCAATAAGTGCTCATGGAATATGTCTATCGCCTAAGAGGTCCCTTCTAGGATCGACGGAGTGACATTCGCTAGCTCACCCGGTGTAGCGTACATTCATTGAATGCTTCGGCTGCCGGGTTCGTCCGTTGCGGTCTAGGAAGGAGATTTGGGTGATGCGAGCACTATAATTACTTTAGTACTCACCCAGTGACGGCGGATTGAGGACAGATCGGAGGAAGCCTGTTAGTCCGGTTCCTGGCTTGTCCAGGTCCGTCCGGGCTGTGAGCGAGAGAGGTCCCTCTCTCGTCCAACAACATAGGGGTCCGCATGTTGTGGTTCAGATATTTTACATTCGGAGCATATGTCTGTCGGTCGGGACGCTCCGTTATATTGACAGTCCGAGAGACTGTCGATAATGCTTCCTCATCCTTACAGCAGGGCACACGACCGCACATTGGCTACGTGACCTTGAGTATCCGATCAGTTTCGTCATTCAGTGATTCCACGGCGAATAGGTGTCGCCATCCGGTAGCCAAGGGACACGAGGCCTATACACTCCGTTCGCTCGCATTTTAGTAGTATGCACGGGGTAACGATCACGGAGCTTCCAGCGGCAATGCATTGTAGGACTGCTTCTCCGCAGGCCTCAGTGACGGACGTGCTATCCGAGTTAGCACAGTTTTTTCGCAGCATCCCAGCAATCGACAGTTTCTTAGTCGAATCAGGAATTATCTGACGGCGCTGGGTCGGTGCGGTCTGCAGTTGCATCAGGTACGGACGACCGAACGCTTTATAGGGTCCGACAGGATGGCGAAAGGGATTCGAAAGATTTCGAGTTTTCCCTTTCGTAGCATCGGAAGCTGCCATTCATATCTTCAGGCATTATCTTCCAGTGATTGTTATTTCGGACTACCGTTGGATAAGAGACTTATAGCGTCATTGGACACGGAATTTTGGATCGGTTCAGGGACATTGTCCCTGACTTACCGGCACAGTCCAATAATGTCATTAGAACATGTGTATTATTTATCGACGCTATATATGCATATAAGCTTGCTTCCAAGCATGATAGTTTAGTTTCTTGTCCACAATGCTCATTTCTGCCTTTTTATCATTTATACGAATAATTTATTTTGGCAGAGCAGGGCATACCGAGAGTTCATATGCGTCTAGACGGCGTGGTTAAAGACTGGAAATATTCTTTTTCGCCGTCTTTGTCTTTTCCAACCACAATGTTAGAAACGACAATGATGTCTAGTAGACTTAACTTAGACGCTTTATCATACGTAATCCACCTTACTGAGGCGTTATCATTACGTCTTCAAGAAAAGAATTACGGGATATTATCCTCAATGTGTTTTCTTTTGAGGGCAGTAGTTTGTTCACGTATAACTCCGCCCTTCAGTGGCTGATTGGAGTTGGTTAGACGTGACGCAGCCCTACCTACATCCATGCGCGTGGATAGTAAGGTGAAGAACTCTCTCAGAGTCGCTTCGTTCTCGGAGAAGCTTCTCTTCGACGGCAACTTTTCAGCAATCCATGAATTGCTCGATTTACACGTTCTCTTGTCTATCTAGTGTTGCAAGAGATTCAGACTGGAGCATACATTCGGTGGTTGACTCAGAGAGTGCCACTGCAGTTGCCGGATCCGAGTGTTATAATTATGACGGTTGCCAGTCAAACAGGTTGGGATATAATATTGATCCCAACGGATTCGAAGTGCCAGGGTCTTTGGGTTCCGCAGTCTCTAAGCAAGCACTTATCTTCCGCGGAATAATGTTTTTTAGGCTTGCTTTATGTCATTGGATGAACATTATTCAGAAACGCATGTCCAAATCCTGTCCATTAATTCGACAGTAGTGGCGTATCTCCGGAACCAGGGAGGCACTCATTCGTTTCCGTTATTCAATTTAATGGAAAGAATCCTTCTGTTTGTTATAGTACACCAAGTTCTGTTTCGGTCCGTCATATTCCGGGTCGTCTGATTGTTTTACCGGACTCCCGTTCACTTATGGGTCGCTTGTTGCCGTCAGAATGGACTCTCAACAAACAAGTATTCAATCAGATTTGCTATCAATGGGAGCGCCCAATGATAATTTATTTACGACACAGCTTGCTAATCAATTGCAGACGTATGTGTTTGCTTGTCCGGATCTCTGAGCTAATGTTGTTAACGCTCTATTGATCTAATAGGACGGAATGATAGGATATGCGTATCCTCCGGCGCTGTTGTTTCAGCAGGTATTGCTAAGATAAACAACCACAATACATTTCTGTTGATAGCATCTCTGTCTTCACAGAGACCGTGGGTAAATTTACTCTGATGTCTACTGTGGGACTTAACGCGAAATCTTCCTCAATGAGAGGATCTTTTTTCGCTGGGTAAAATCGTGCCATCTTTATCACAACCCGCAAGGTCGCAACCTTCACGTATTCCGTTGTGTGGTCCTTATTGCATTGTAAGCATTGTACGGGATGAGCTTTGGACGCGATTTCTTACTATAGGAGATCCTCTTCTTCGCTATTCTATGCGGCTAAAGTGGAGGCTCTTCCGTCGTTGGTGTAGGGATCACTATGTTCATATTGTTGATCCCTCCATACTACTCATTGCAACTTTTTAGTATACTTGTTTGACAAGATCTACTGCAGCCTGTTATTATTAAGGTTATAGGTTTATGTTACCTCATACCTATGCACTCTATGATAGTTTACAATTGAGTCTTATGTCTCTTTATCTAAGTCAGTTAGTAACTTTTCGATAAATAGACTTAGAATCATTAGATTAAATTCCTATATGGAATTTAACTTCGGTTCTTATTTAGCTAAGTGATCATTTGAGCCTCTGGAAACAGTAGTTTTCAAATTCTGACCTTTTAGACAGTAATTCTGTTGGCTTCTCTTTTACTGAAGAGTCAGTGAGTTTCATGCACTATCGGTGGATGATTTTCACTTTCGTAGTTTCGGAATCACTACTTCCTTTACTATTTAGGTTGGATTTTTGCATAAGAGTTAGGCTACTAATATCCGGATCCTATTGTTATTAAGGTCCTTCCGTCTTCGTACGGGCATAGGCCTTTACTCTGTCCGGTTAGAGTTTATGTATTTATAAACAGATATCTGTTTATTACTATGGGCGTAAACTTCTAATGTCTTTGATGCCTATTAGAAGGACGTTACGCTCCATTCTATTGCTAATGGATTCAATTAACTATCGATACTGCTTATGGTATATCTTTGACTCAGCAGTTGTGTTTGAGATTTCGGCTCATGAAGTAAGAGTTCTTCTACATCTTGGGCTTACATTAATAGTGTCGCTATTATAGATTTTTGAAGGCTGCACATTGCGCTCAGCCATCCACATTCATGAATTTTTTATCTCAGAAATATTGAGTCCATTTCTGGAGGCCTCTATTGTTAGGTCTATTATCTACTGCTCAGAATGTCATTCACTTAACAGTTGCTACTATAGCTAGGTAGGCTGTCTGTTTCGGCAGTGACTCCGTTCTGCTGCCCTCTTCGCTCTGGGCTATTTGACTCAGGGCAAGAAAAAGGGGGGGGGGGGAGGGTGTTCCCTTGGGCCACCTGTTTTACTATGAAAACAAGGGGATACCTCCTCCGGAGTTAGTAATTCTGAGCTGTTATTGGGATGGTTGTTTAGTGAGAAGTTTATGTTTTAAAAATTCATTCAAGTCTTAGTTTTTAAAGTATAGCTTTTGAATATAGCACGTGTCAACGGACATGATTATGCAGTCCTCAGACACTTTTAAGGAGTATAAAGAGTCTCTATTCTCTAGACTTACTTTATTTATTGGCTTACTTTAAAAATTATTAGTATAAGGATTATACTAGATATTAATAGAGTACATGGATGTATGATGCTCAATTTTGGAAGGTGTTGTATCTTTCTAATTTATCATAAATAAGAAAGATACATGTAAGGCCTAATACTTCTTTTTCCCTAGAGGGGATGACTCTATTTTATATTATTGAGCGTATTCCATCTTGCTCTATGTCCTTGGCCCTCCAGCCTTTTTACTATTCAGCTATGTCTGGGTCATTGGTACAGTATAAAAATGTTAAAAAATTTAAAGTAATTTATATATTTTTTATACTTAACAATGACCCAGATGGGGATGGCCCTCCCAGGAGTTGGGAACTCTTACCTCCCCGCTGAGTACATAGCGCTTACCAGGCACTGGTTATTAGAATGATTAATGGCGCCAATTTCGGAACGTCCTTGACACTGCGCATGCGCAGTAGAGGTGAAGTGTGGAGGGCCATTCAGGACATGTTTTCTTTGGTTTTAGATGCAAATTTTGGGGATTGGGGGGCAAAATTTGTGTTTGGCCCTATATTTTAAGAGTTAGCACCAGCTATGTCTGGATCATTGGTAAGTATAAAAAATATATAAATTGCTATAAATTTTTTAACTTTCAGTTTTCGAATAAAGACGATCTTAGTCGCAGGCACTGGTAACTACGACGAATATAGGATGTTGGATAGGATGATTGTAACAATTAACCTTACCAAATACACAAAAAATTGGAGTATCCTGGTCCTGTGGGTTGGCAATAAAAAATAAATACAGTTAAAACTAGAAGTCCTGTCACGAACTGTGCACTTATCTAGGCTTAATTGCGCATTGGAATAGCGCACAATTGCCATATCGAATGGCATCCAAGGCATGGCAGGTTCTCCTGGTTGCTCATAGCAAACACAGGCAATGTTTCTGCCAATGGATCTCTGGATTACCCGGAGGTCCATTGGCTGAAACATTGCTTATGCACAGGACATACAGGTAAAACTAGAAGTCCTGTCATGAAATGCGCTCAAATAGCACGTTGATATGCGCGTTAATGTACGCGTTATGGCCCCAGTAAAGCTATCAAATTCTGCACATATGGCCTGTGTGCAAGCAATGTTTCCGCCAATGGACCTCTGGGTAACCCGGAGGTCCATTGGCAGAAACATTGCCTGTGTTTGCTATGAGTAACCAGGAGAATCTGCCGTGCTTTCGGTGCCATTCGATATGGCAATTGCGCGCAATTCCAACGTGCAATTAAGCCTAGATAAGCGCACTATTCGTGACAGGACTTCTAGTTTTAACTGTATGTACAGAATTTGATAGCCTTAGTATGGTCATACAGCATAGATTAACGTGCAGATCGACGTGCTATTTGTGCGAATTTCATGACAGGACTTCTAGTTTTAACTGTACATTGGTGATTGAAAAATGCTCTTGCAGTTCATGATTCAACTTCCACTTTGCAATTTGCAATTTTCAAATCGATCCACCCAAACGAAAAAAGTCTTGGAAGATGATTACAAAGAATGACTGGTGCATATCAAGGGAGCTAATTTATAGGTGCCAACATCATAGAAAACACTAATAGAGTTTTGTCAACTGATTTGAAAACACTTGTAAAATGGTGGTTAAATTTATCATTTCGCATGACTAATGGTTGTGCGTAATAAATTGGTGTATTGTTACACTGTTTATCTGTAGTTTTTACCATTTTTGAATTGGAATATTGGATGAGCACATAAAATGTATAATCGCACAATGCGAACAAAATATCTGTGATTGGATGGCACATGGGAGATCTTGCTTTGCAAACTGTGATGCGAACCTAAAGAAAAAATACCCTGTCCCTCTTCATAAATTTGTGAAATTGCATGAGAAACAAAATATTCTTTTTTACAAGGTCAAAATTTGATGCAGTTTTGTGACAAATTGGCCATATATCCCATTATATCAAGTATGGCAGCTAACAGATCTCTTTGAAATAAGATATAATTGACTAAATGATTTTATTGAATGTACTGAGGCCAAATGTGAGGAACTAGAGTACTGACAAGTTGTGTTAGAGTAATTCTTTGACAGATCACATAATTATTTATTCACTTAACCCTTTACTTAACACGAAAAGCAGACGACACTTGCAAAAAAATTCTTAAACTAATTTTTTTCATTTTTTTTTCTAAAAAACATACGTTATGGCCCCTCATTGGAAAAAGCTCAACGATTTGAGACAAAAAATGAAAAAAAAAAAAAAAAATTTACTGGCAATTTTTAGCCCAACTTGACAAAGTCAAGCTGAGCTATTGCCATCACTTCTCGTCCGTCGGCGTACGTACGTTAGTACGTACATCCACAATTTCCTTTGGCACACCTCACAGGTCGCATTTATGATCAGATTACTTTGAAACTTGGTATGCTTGTTTGGGGTGACCTCTAGATGGGAGCTATCGATTTTCTTCAATTTCCGTCAAAAAATGTTGCCGTGGCCAACGTTCTTAGAACTTAGTTTAGTCAAACCACAATATTTTCCTTTGGCACACCCTACAGGGCACATTTATGATTTGATTGCTTTGAAACCTGGTATGTTGGTGACCTCTAGATGGGAGCTATTGATTTTCTTCAATTTTCGGCAAAAAATGTTGCCACGGCCAATGTTCGTAGAACTTAGTTTAGTCAGACCTCAATATTTCCCTTTGGCACACCCTACAGGGCCCATTTATGATCAGATTGCTTTGACACCTGGTATGCTTGTTTGGGGAGACCTCTAGATGGGAGCTATCGATTTTCTTCAATTTCTGTCAAAAAATGTTGCCGTGGCCAACGTTCTTAGAACTTAGTTTAGTCAGAAGACTCAATATTTCCCTTTGGCACACCCTACAGGGTACATTTATGATCGGATTGCTTTAAAACCTGGCATGCTTGTTTGGGGTGACCTCTAGATGGGAGCTGTCGATATTTTTATACTGTACCAATGACCCAGACATAGCTGGTGCTAACTCTTAAAATATAGGGCCAAACACAAATTTTGCCCCCCAATCCCCAAAATTTGCATCTAAAACTAAAGAAAACATGTCCTGAAAGGCCCTCCACACCTCGCCCCCACTGCGCATGCGCAGTGTCAAGGACGTTCCGAAATTGGCGCCATTTATCATTCTAAGTTTGGCCCTTCATCAGTTAACATCTGACTGATCTTTGTGCTTTTAAATCTCAGTTTAAATGATGCCAGACACATAAATATTAGTGAAATGTTGATTCTAAGGAGGATAGAAAAGGAGGAGAGGAAAAGAATCTGTGACAGAATATTATCAGGGCTGTAACTTAAAATTTTTTAATGAAATTGTGTTAAGTTACCTATTTTCAAGGCAGCAGCCATTTTGTTGTCATTCTGATTATTTAGTTACACTGTTTTTTCAAGTGTTTTTCCTCTCTCCCTGTCCTTTAAGTTCCCCCTTGCTATTCTCCCATGCTTTTGGCATAGTTTCTGTAATTATTATTACTAAAATTTCTTGAGAGTTTTAGCTTAATAACAGAATGAATTCTGTTCTTTCCCCATGTTTACGTCTTCACCTACGGGTGGTTAGGCGTTGTGTTCTGCATCTACCATCTGATGTTCTGCAGTTTCTTCCCTGGAAGTCTCTGTTTTGCATCAGATGGTGTATTTTTGGTAACTGATTTCGGGCCTGGGTGCCTGGAGTCTTATTTTAGTGTTTTTACACTCATTGTTTACATTTACAACAGCCCTCTGTGTGAGGGGGGGATTTCTAAATAATAATATCTTTATGTTTTTTTAATCATAACTAGATACATTATTATTGTTTGTAAGTGTTGAATAAATTGTTTAAAATATTTTTAAAATTTTTGTCCACACTTAGGCTTGGGATCCATTGGGGCTCAACGTTACTTTTCAGAAACTTGGGCTGTTCTGAAAAAATATTTTTTCAAAATATTTTGATTTCAATTATTTTTTCTATATTAATGGATCATATTATTATTATGTATTTTGATTGCCAGGGGTTAGTGCGAGTACCAGGACTTGTTTTCTTTTCACATTGAAAGGATATTGATCAATTGTTTTAAGAGGAAGTCTTCCTCTGACCTTATTATCATTCTATATGTGGTCAGTGTACTCGCATTAACTCCTGTTCTGTATCGTATGATTTCGATGACAATATGGGAAGCGTATGTCACGGTATGTTGTTGGGGATTTGGACACTCCGGTCCTTTCCCCGCAGGGTCACTCTACTTTATCAATTTCTATTTCAGACGATCAAGATTAGGGTGATGTATCTGTGATGTCTTCCAACAGTGTGCCTCCGTCGTCACAATTAATGAAGGGCTAGCGGAAAAGTGCTCATGTAATACGCCAATTGCCTAAGAGGACCCTAGTAGGTTCGACGGCCTTTGACGTCCGCTAGCTCGCCCGGTGTAGCGTCCATTCACCGAATGGTTCGGCAGCCGGGTTCGTCCGTTGCGGTCTAGAAGGAATTTCGGGGTGATGCGAGCACTATAAAATTAACTTAATGCACACCCAGTGACGGCGGATCGGAGGGAGAACGGAGGAAGCCTTTTAGTCCGGTTCATAGCTCGTTCCGGTCCATCCGGACGGCAAGCGAGAGAGGCCCCTCTCTCGTTCAACAACATCTGGCCCCAGATGTTGTGGTACAATGTGTCGTTAGCGGAGCATACGTCCGTCGCTCGGGACGCTCCGTTGTATAGGCAGTCCGCTGAGACTGCTAAGGCTTCCTCTTCTCGTCAGCGCACACGACCGCACCTTGGCTGCGTGACCGCCGATATATTACCAGCTTCGCCGATCAAGGATTCTTCGGCGACCAGGTCACACCATCCGGCAGCCAGGGATTCGAGACCGATGGACTCCGGACGTTCGCATAGGAAGTATGCGGGAGCCATCTGATGCGGAGCTGCCCTCGGCGAAGCACCGATAGACTGCGCCTCCGCAGGTCTCGACGCCGGACATTCTTGTGCACATAGCACAGCTTATCGCAGCATCCCAGCAGCCGACAGAAACGGTGTCGGATCGAGAATTATCCGACAGCGCTGGGTCGGTAGCCGGGGACTCGAGGCCTGCAGACTCCGGACGTTCGCATAGGAAGTGTGCGGGAGTCAACGTACACGGAGCTTCCAGCGGCAATGCATCGTAAGTCCGCTACTGCACAGGCCTCGGGAACGGACGTGCTTTCCTTAATAGCACAGTTTATCGCAGCATCCCAGCATCAACTGAATCTGTCGCATATATTTTATCCGACGATGCTGGGTCGGGACGCTCCGCGGAAGCGGGTACGGACGTCCGAAAGTTTCATCCGGTCCGACGGGATACCGAAAGGGATTCGGTGGATTTCAAGCTTTCCCTTTCGGAACAACATATGCTGCGATGCTGGATAAGAAACTGATAGCGTCGGTGGACTTAGAAATTTTTGGTTCGGTTCAGGGACATCGTCCCTCAGTTCCGACATAGTCCAATAATGTCACACAAACTTTCGAATTATTGAACGACGCTATATATATTATTATTTTATGCTTGCTATCCAAGCATTTCTGGTTTCTTGTTCGAAGAGTTATGGAGATGTCTTTCAAAAGTGTGCCTCTGTCGTCATAGTTAATGAAGAGTTAGCGGCAATAAGTGCTCATGGAATATGTCTATCGCTTACGGAGTGACATTCGCTAGCTCACCCGGTGTAGCGTACATTCATCGAAAGGTTCGGCTGCCGGGTTCGTCCGTTGCGGTCTAGGAAGGAGATTTGGGTGATGCGAGCACTTTAATTACTTTAGTACTCACCCAGTGACGGCAGATTGAGGACAGATCGGAGGAAGCCAACAACATAGGGGACCGCATGTTGTGGTTCAGATATTTTACATTCGGAGCATATGTCCGTTGCTCGGGACGCTCCGTTATATTGACAGTCCGAGAGACTGTCTTTAATGCTTCCTCATCCTCACAGCAGGGCACACGACCGCACATTGGCTACGTGACCTCGAGTATCCGATCAGTTTCGGCATTCAGTGATTCCACAGCGAATAGGTCGCGCCATCCGGTAGCCAAGGGACACGAGGCCTATACACCCCGTTCGCTCGCATATTGGAAGTATGCACGGGGTAACGATCTCGGAGCTTCCTGCGGCAATGCATCGTAAGACCGCTGCTCCTCAGGCCTCAGTGACGGACGTGCTATCCGAGTTAGCACAGTTGTTTCGCAGCATCCCAGCAATTGACGGTTTCTCGGTCAAATCAGGAATTATCCGACGGCGCTGGGTCGGTGCGGTCCGCGGTTGCATCAAGCTACGGACGACCGAACGCTTTATAGGGTCCGACAGGATGGCGAAAGGGATTCGAAAGATTTCGAGTTTTCCCTTTAGTAGTATCGGAAGATGCCTTTCATATCTTCTGGCATTTCTTCCAGTGATTATTTTTCGGACTTCATTGCTGCGATCTTGGATAAGAGACTTATAGCGTCATTGGACTCGGATTTTTCGATCGGTACAGGGACTTTGTCTCTGACTTACCGACGCAGTCCAATATTGTTATTACAACATGTGTTTTATTTTTCGACGCTATATATTATATATATATATATACAAGCCTGCTACTAAGCATGATAGTTTAGTTTCTTGTCCGCGTGGCTCATTTCTGCCATTTTATCTTTTTTACATATAGTTTATTTTGGCAGAGCAGGGCATACCGAGAGTTCATATGCGTCTAGACGGTGTGATTAAAGACTGCATATATTCTTTTTCGCCGTTTATGTCTTTTCCAATTTCAATGTTGGGAACGACATTATGTATAGTAGACTTAACTTAGACGCTTTATTATACGTAATCCGCCTTACTGAGGCGTTATCATTACGTCTTCAAGAAAAGATTTACGGGATATTATTCTCAATGTAATTTCTTTTGAGGGCAGTAGTTTGTTCACGTATAACTCCGCCCTTCAGTGGCTGATTGGAGTTGGTTAGACGTGATGCAGCCCTAGCTACATCCACGCGTGGATAGTAGGTTAAGAACTCTCTCAGAGTCGCTTCGTTCTCGGAGGAGCTTCTCTTCGACGGCAACTTTCCGGCAATCCATGAATTGCTTGATTTATACATTCTCTTGTCTATCTAGTGTTACAAGAGATTCAGACTGGGGCAAACATTCGGTGGTTGACTCAGAGAGTGCCGCCGCAGTTGCCGGACCCTAGTGTGGCTGTTATGACGGTTGCCAGTCAAACAGATTGGGATATATTCTGATCCCTACGGATTCGAAGTGCCAGGGTCTTTGGGTTCCGCAGTCTTTTAGCTATCAGTTTAACTTCCGCGGAATAATGTTTTTTAGGCTTGCTTTATGTCATTGCATGAACATTATTCAGAAACGCATGCCCTAATTCCTGTCCTTTAATTCGACAGTAGTGGCGTATCTCCGGAACCAGGGAGGCACTCTTTCGTTTCCGTTATTCAATTTAATGGAAAGAATCCGTCTGTTGGTTATAGTACACCAAGTTCAGTTTTGGTCCGTCATATTCTGGGTCGTCTGATTGTTTTATCGCACTCCCGTTCTCTTACGGGTCGCTTGTTGCTGTCAGAATGGACTCTCAACAAACAAGTATTTAATCAGATTTGCTATCTATGGGAGCGCCCAATGATGTTTTATTTATGACACAGCTTGCTAATCAATTGCAGACGTATGTGTTGGCTTGTCCAGATCTCTGAGCTAATACTGTTAACGCTCTATTGATCTATAGGACGGAATGATAGGATACGCGTATCCTCCGGCGCTGTTGTTTTAGCACGTATTGCTAAGATAAACAACCACAATACATTTCTGTTGATAGCATCTCTATCTTCACAGAGATCATGAGTAATTTACTCTCTTGTCTACTGTGGATCTTAACGTGAAATCTTCCTCTATGTGAGGATCTTTTTTCACTGGGTAAATCGTGTCATCTTTATCACAACCAGCAAGGTCGCAACCTTCATGTATTCCGTTGTGTGGTCCGTATTGCATTGTAAGCACTGTACTGGACGAGCTTTGGACGCGATTTCTTACTATAGGAGATCCTCTTCTTCGCTATTCTATGCGACTAAAGTGGAGGCTCTTCCGTCGTGGTGTAGGGATCATTATGTTCATATGGTTGATCCCTCCATACTACGCATTGCTAGTTTTTAGTATACTTGTTTCACAAGATCTACTGCAGCCTGTTGTTATTTAGGTTATAGGTTTATGTTACCTCATACCTATGCACTCTACGATAGTTTACTATTGAGTCTTTTGTCTCTTTATCTAAGTCAGTTAGTAACTTTTTGATAAATAGACTTAGAATCTTTAGATTAAATTCCTATACGGATTTTAACTTCGGTTCTTATTTAGCTAAGTAATCATTTGAGCCTCTGGAAACAGTAGTTTTCAAATTCTGACCTTTTAGACAGTAATTCTGTTGGTTTCTCTTTTACTGTAGAGTCAGTGAGTTTCATGCACTATCGATGGATGATTTTCACTTTCATAGTTTCGGAATCAATACTTCCGTTACTGTTTAGGTTGGATTGTTGCATAAGAGTTAGGCTCCTATTATCCGGAACCTATTATTTTAAGGTCCTTCCGTCTTCGTATGGGCATAGGCCTTTACTCTTTCCGGGTACAGTTTATGTATTTATAAACAGATATCTGTTTATTACAAGGGCGTAAGCTTCTTCTGTCTTTGATGTCTAGTAGAAGGACGTTACGCTCCATTTTATTGTTAATGAATTCTATTAACTAGCGTACTGCTTATGGTATATCATTGGCTTAGCAGTTGTGCTTAAGATTTCGGCTCATGAAGTAAGAGTTCTTCTACTTCTTGGGCTTACATTAATAGTGTTGCTATTATAGATTTTTGAAGGCTGCTCATTGCGCTCAGCCATCCATTCATGAATTTTATCTCAGAAATATCGAGTCCATTTCTGGAGGCCTCTATTGTTAGGTCTATTATCTACTGCTCAGAATGTCATTCACTTAACAGTTGCTACTATAGCTAGGTAGGCTGTCTGTTTCGGCAGTGTCTCCGTTCGGCTGCCCTCTTCGCTCTGGGCTATTTGACCCAGGGCAAGAAAAAGGGGGGGGGGAGGGTGTTCCCTTGGGTCACCTGTTTTTACTATGAAAACAAGGGGATACCTCCTCCGGAGTTAGTAATTCTGAGCTGTTATTGGGATGGTTGTTTAGTGAGAAGTTTAAGTTTATAAATTCATTCAAGTCTTAGTTTTTAAAGTATAGCTTTTGAATATTGCATTTGTCAACGGACATGATTATGCAATTCTCACACACTTTTAAGAGTATAAGAGTCTCTATTCTCTAGACTTACTTTATTATTGGCTTACTTTAAAAATTATTAGTATAAGGATTATTGGATATTAATAGAGTACATGGATGTATGAAGCTCAATTTTTGGAAGGTGTTGTATCTTTCTAATTTATCATAAATAAGAAAGATACATGTAAGGCCTATTACTTCTTTTCCCTACAGGGGATGACTCTATTTTATTTTATTGAGCGTATTCCATTTTGCTCTATGTCCTTGGCCCTCCAGCCTTTTTACTATTCAGCTATGTCTGGGTCATTGGTACAGTATAAAAATGTTAAAAAATTTATAGTAATTTATATATTTTTTATACTTACCAATGACCCAGACGGGGATGGCCCTCCCAGGAGTTGGGAACTCTTGCCTCCCCGCTGAGTACATAGCGCTTACCAGGCACTGGTTATTAGAATGATAAATGGCGCCAATTTCGGAACGTCCTTGACACTGCGCATGCGCAGTGGGGGCGAGGTGTGGAGGGCCTTTCAGGACATGTTTTCTTTAGTTTTAGATGCAAATTTTGGGGATTGGGGGGCAAAATTTGTGTTTGGCCCTATATTTTAAGAGTTAGCACCAGCTATGTCTGGGTCATTGGTAAGTATAAAAAATATATAAATTACTATAAATTTTTTAACTTTCTTCAATTTCCGTCAAAAAATGTTGCCACAGCCAACGTTCTTAGAACTTAGTTTAGTCAAACCGCAATATTTCCCTTTGGCACACCCAACAGGGCACATTTATGATTTGATTGCTTTGAAACCCGGTATGCATATTTAGGGTGACCTCTAGATGGGAGCTATCGATTTTCTTCAATTTCTGGCAAAAAATGTTGCCACGGCCAACGTTCGTAGAACTTAGTTTAGTCAGACCTCAATATTTCCCTTTGGCACACCCTACAGGGCCCATTTATGATCAGATTGCTTTGAAACCTGGTATGCTTGTTTGAGGAGACCTCTAGATGGGAGCTATCGATTTTCTTCAATTTCTGTCAAAAAATGTTGCCGCGGCCAACGTTCTTAGAACTTAGTTTAGTCAGACCACAATATTTCCTTTTGGCACACCCTACAGTGCACATTTATGATTTGATTGCTTTGAAACCTGGTATGCTTGTTTGGGGAGACCTCTAGATGGGAGCTATCGATTTTCTTCAATTTCCGTCAAAAAATGTTGCCGCGGCCAACGTTCTTAGAACTTAGTTTAGTCAGAAGACTCAATATTTCCCTTTGGCACACCCTACAGGGCACATTTATGTTCGGATTGCTTTGAAACCTGGCATGCTTGTTTGGGGTGACCTGTAGATGGGAGCTATTGATTTTCTGCAATTTCCATCAAAAAATGTTGCCGCAGCTAACATTCTTAGAACTTAGTTTAGTCAGACCACAATATTTCCCTTTGGCTCACCCTACAGGGCACATTTATGATTAGATTGTGATTGGGGGAACTAATGTGTTTAAAGGTGTAGTATTATTAAAATATTTGATTTTTTTTATTTCAGGTGAAGCCATTGATATGGGTAGAATCTGTCATTGAAAGACATGTTCACAGCCGTGTAGAATATATGATCAAAGTGAGTTGTTTAGTTACATAATTAACCCTTTACCCAGCAGATAATATATCAAAATTTGTTATTTTAATTATTTTTTTTTACAATTTTACAAAAATTTCAACAAAACCCACCATGTCACCCCTCATTGGAATGAACTCGGTGAGCTCTTTCCAATGAGGGGGTCACATGATATAGTTTGGTTGACATTTTTGGAAAAGATATTTTTTTTCAACTTCATAATTTGTAAATTATGCAGACGGATGTGACCGACTCATTAGGTAATGGGTTAAACAAATGGTTGTTTTGTCTGTGAAAGGAAATGTTATATTCACATATATGCAGTGGCACTGTTAAAATCTCATGAATGGAAACCCATATCCAGACCTGGCATTTTCAGGAGAGCGATTTATTCGCTCGCCTACTGCTTGCCTTACAAAAATTGAGGAGGGCGAAAAATAGCCCTCCTAACCTTAGAAAATAATGATTACCGCAACAGCCTATTCCTAAAACCCACAGGTTTTCAGATCTCTGCTGAGTTAGTGATCTCTGCAATATGGCCACACTGCACCTCCCACACCTCCGGGCCTTACCAAGGCCCGGAGGTGTGGGAGGGGCAGTGTAGCCGTCTCACAGAGACTACCTGGTTAGCAGCACCATATAAAAAGTACAAAGCCCACTAGGCAAAATTCATTAATAGAGCAACTTCATTTTGCCAGTTTTAGCTTTTGTAAGCTTGGGGAGAGCTAATCGCTCCCCTAGGCCATGTGAGGAGAGCGATTTTTAGCCTCCTGCATTTTTAAGAATGCCAGGCCTGCATATCAAAAGTAATGATTAACACAGGGTTCCCTTGGGGCCTTGAGTTCAAGGAACAGCGTTGAATTTGACTAAGGGTCATTCAAGGCCTTGAAATCCTGAAAAATGTGTCGGGAGGCCGTGAAAGGTCTGGAATATTTACGAAATAAAAATGCTGACGTAGCACGTAATCAAGCCAGAAAATAAGCAGACTGTCATCTGCAAAATGAGGTCCCCAGAGGGTGAATTTGGTGATGCTACCCTGCACAGCAGGGTAGCATCACAAAATTTACCCTCCGTGAACCTCAGTCTGAATCAAGATCTCAAAACTAAACAGAAAGATGTACCAAGAGGATAAATTGGCTGACTCTATGGGATAGCATCAGCAAATCCATCCTCTGGAGACCCCATTTTGCAATTGACAGGTTGCTTATATTCAGGCTTGCACGTAATTATAACTATATAATTTTATAAACCAGAGTTTGTGAAGCCATAATCCTAACTAGAACCCTCCAGTCATTATTCCCCTTCTCCCACTTCCCTTTATAAGGAGGAAGTGGAAGAATGGGGTAATAACCAGTGGTCCTGGTTCAGGCCTTTTATATTGATCTAATTTGGGCACAGCAAACCGTTACAGACAATGCTCATGCTGGGATAACCATGGTTTGGCCCGCTATGAGAAAATTTTCAAAATTCAACCTGAAAAATGCTAAATCCTGGCTTCTGGCAGCATAATTTAGAATTTGGTAATGCTCAAGAGTTTGTCATAATTTAGCACCACAGAAAGCGTTTTAGCTCATAATTTTATTTGCGACATTCATGCATAACAACGAGAAACTTACATATACTTAACATAATATAAAGCAACCTTTAACTATATCAGTTCGTACATTGAAGCACGCATGTATAATGATCTGCCTATCATGAGATGGTAATATTCTTATATACTTCAAATACCATTGGTTCTAACATTGCATGTAAACTGACAAGTATTGTACATGTTTACCAGTTTACATGCAATGTTGGAACCAATGGTATCTTGTATAATTATATTTGTTAATTTTGTTTTCAACTTTTCATGGATTAGTAACAAAACCCCACTAAGAATGAATTATTTATATAGACAACAAGTTATATAATTGAGAAATTTTACATGTTTGAAATCTCGTACATGATCAAGCCTTTGGTGCCGCAATTCATCGCCCTCCTTGAAATGAGTTCAGGAAGGCACACCACCCTAAGATAAGAAATAATAATATTCATTACCTGGTACTGCTGGTAACCTACTAGGTGGGAATATTATAAGTTATCTCCGCCAACATGTATGGTATATGGAGATTTAATACCTGGATGTTGGTTTAAACACTGAGCCACAGGCGAGGTGTTTAAATGAGACATCCAGGTATTAAATCTCCATATACAATACATATTGGCGGAGATAACGTTTTTGTCCCGCAATACAACTTAGTGGAAATAAATTTGTTGACGCATTTCTCAGCTCCACAATCATTTGGACCAAATTTGTGATATTAATTTTGCTTCTATAATTGCAGGAGACAACAGATAGAGTTACATCTCTTGGTTCATTAAGGAAATGAGTACCGTATTTACTCTATGTATTGGGACACTCTATGATTTGGGACACACATTTTTTCCAGAAAACTATATTTTTTTTATGCTCCAAAGTTTGGGACATTCAGGAGATTTCTTTCCAGTTGGCCTGTTGCTAGTAGCAGATGACACTCATAAAAAAAATTCTTGGGTAACTAAAAATTTTCATTTTTTGCTTCCAAAACATAGCTTATGATCCCTCATTTGAACGTGACCAATACGCTCATTCCAATGAGGGATCATAAGCTATGTTTTGGAAGCAAAAAATGAAAATATAAAAAAAAATTGGACGGCGATTTTGGTATATAGTGATGGAAAACGAATCACACACAACTTTATTCAGCATCAAATCAAGACCAGGCTCTGTTCTTTCCCCATTTTCTTAGAATTGGGACACCTGTGAAAATAATTATTTTTAGCTGTCCCAATACATAGAGTAAATATGGTAAGGCCATCAAAAAAAGAACCTCTGTTTCTCAGGCCCGCGCGCATGCTCATTTTTGGTGCGCATGCAACCTTTTTATGACTCCAAAAAATATTTTTAAAAAAATCGAGATATTGTGCTCATTTCGGTAATTTGATAGTATTGAATGCTTGCGGTAGCGAAATCTAAATTAACACATTCCAAGCTTATTCTTCATCATACGTTAATAAAGTAGGTGGATTTGAGCAATATTCACGACAGAAAATGTTTTATTCTGCAAGAGGTAAGTCATAACGACAGCCAGAACGACAGCGTATTTCACTGTTTCAGACTGACAACAAACAGTCACAAAGGGGAATGGTCAATTCGCACCAAGCCAAAAGTCGCTTCACACCATCCCATACAATGGTGCAATTTGACTTTTGAGATGGTGCGAATCAACTTCGGCATGGTGCGAATCGATTTTGCAGGTGGTGCCAGTCAATTATTTTTGTAATAATATATTCTCAGGGGCGAACTCGCTTGGAGCGAATGACCAGTTTTAACAAACTTTCGTTTCCAGGTTGTGTTTTTTACTCAACAGTTTCAGCATTGAGTTGCTTGGAAACGCGAACATGCAGGTCAAGGTTGAAAGCCATTGATGTTTTCAATATTTATATTTACACACTGATGTTTCTTAAAGTTTTAATAATATCATACATTTGTATTAGTTTGAATGCCTTTACCTCTTGAAGAAAATGCCTTCTCTGATTTCTGTCCAGATGAAGTTAGCTCTAACCGTTTTGTTAGATTGGTGCATCATAGATGACTTCAATCCAAATGGTACTCTTCGCGAACTCTTTCAGGGTTTGTGCACGGGGCAGGTAGGACATGGAGAATTGAAACCCGGTTTGGAGAAGTACAGTTCCTCTCACGTGGAATGTTTTGTTGGCCATACCAGAGAGCCTGATAAATTTCAGCGTGTTTTTCTACCAGCAACCGTGAGTGACATGGCATTGGAGTTCGGGAAGTATTTCCTATTTTGCATTGATGTTGATAATGAAGACCGAATGTCCGGGATTGAACCTACGTCCACTCGGTCAAAAACTCAAAATGCTTTTTTTGAATTGATGAAAAATCGTCCACTTCAATTACCGAATCCTTATGATGACACACTTGCTTCCCGAAACAATAAATCCAGACTTTATAATGATGTGATAAAAATGCTTAAAACTGAAAATGTTGGGTGGTCTGTTGAATCAGTTGACTCAGTGGGGAAGCCATTTGTTGACACCCTTGTGAATACCCTGTGGTACTTAGACCCCCATATTGACAAACTGAAGGAACGGTCTTGTTTTCTACCTGAAATGTTCACCCCCTTTACTGGTTACAAATGTTTTCAGACACATAAACATACTGTACCCCCGATTGATAAACAAAATTTACTGACACTTTTATCTGCACTTGATAGATTTGTAGATTCACCTTGGATGAAGGGAAAAGTTTGGGGTCAAGTCAGTTGTGAAATAAAAAAACTTTGTGAGTGCATGAGTAAATATGTTGATTATTTAAATAATAAAATAGAAACAATGCGGACAGTTCATGATGCCACAGAATTGTTTAGATCTCCTAGAGATTCTCAGGTTATTGCAGTCATAAAACCAAAATTCATAGTAAAGCCAAGTATATCGGCGCGCTACGAATGGCTTAATACAAAATTAACAAGTGCAGACTATTATGAGGTTATAAATTTAGATGAATATACACCCCGAAATACCCGACAACAGAGATACTACCTTGATCATTTGGGTGAGGGGTTGTCAAATAAATGTATTCATTTTAGCATTTCAAGTGGAAACAATCATGGCACACTTCATTTTATTTGGAAAATTCCAGCACATATGAATGAGACGGACCTTACTTCAGAGACTAATAAAATTATAAAAGACATTGAAACTGATATACCTTATTATCACACCAGAGCTATGCGAAAAAACTTTCTTGCGACATGTGGTTTACGTATGCAAACATCTCCTGCTATGCTCAGACACATATATGCTCGCCTTACAGGCGATTCATCTGTTGCAGAAGATAAAATTACTGCCTTCTCTCTGATGTGAAAAGTCATCAACTGTCAAACCCAGCTATATCCCATTGTGTCAACAAGATTTCAGGCACTCATATCTGGTTTCACAGAGCCCATAGAGCTCTGTCAAACAAGATATAACTGGTTGAATTCTTGATTACCCATTTGGAGATAACTCTTCTCAGAATATCTTTTTTAGTAAACCCACTCAACTCTTTAGTGTGTGGAGAGTGGTCTTCTACCAAAACACTGTGGGAGGACTTTTTATCTGAAAATCAATTTCAATATCCGAGAAAAAAAAACAAGAGAACCAGTGGCAAACATTCTGTTAATGGTACACTGGGTTGAGCCAGTGGTCCATTAACAGAACGTTTGCCAGTGGTTCTTGTGTTTCATTCCATGAATTGTAAAGTTATATGGGATGGGGAATTCACGCTATGGTGTTTTGGTAGGAATTCATTCTACCCATACTCCCTACTGTTTAATTTGCTTGATTTCTCAATCAAAACTTTAACTTCTGTTGTTTTAGTTTTTTAGAGGTTTCTGTGGTTAACAGATTTCTCTTGCGCTTTAGTGGCAACTGTTTCTTAAATTTAAGAAAGCACATTTCACATGTGGGGTGAATACTCTCTGCCCTTTCCCCTCGCACTATATCATCAGTATCTGCACAAAAGTAACACACATCAACAAATGATTCGCTGCTATAGTAGGGAACCTCAATAGACAAACTGCATGTAAGGTTTTTTCTCACAAAAATTTTTTCTAGAAGAGCATTTATTTGTGGGGTTTTGTCATCATTAGTCATCAAATCCTGAAGAACTGAACCACAGCTGTACTGGTAAAACTGCAGGATACGTTGCAAAATGTCACTTTCTTTGGAAGTGAGTTTCTTGGCTGCATGAATGACACGAGGTTTATTACAGTCCACACATTTTACAACTTCTCTCACACATTTAGCTGTCTGACCTGACGGGTTGAATGGGATGCCATTTTCTTTTAGCATTTGCTTCTTTAAGAGAAGGTCTATGATCTTCAGTTGTATCTTTTCCATAAACATCAGAAAAGTCTCTGTAATGCCCATCCTCACCTGGCATAGGATCTGGGATGAAGTGAAGTGTTTCAAATATGTGTTTTGGTAGTCTTACAGGCATACAAATATTGCACCCTTCCTGGCCACACTTTTTCAGGCAGAATGAATAATGTCTAGCCCTACTGCAGTGAGCCAGAATAGTTTTCAGTTCAGTATTCTGATCAACAATATGTTTTAGAGTTTTTTGTGAAAAATCATTGGTGCCTGTTTCACCAAATTTTGAAAGAACAGACCAAAGGTCACACATCTCCTGATCAGCTGCAGGTGAATATGTCTGAAAACTTTTCCCCTTTAATTTCAAACGCTGAAAAATGTTGGTCATTAGATTTTTAACTGGTTCTAAACTAAGGTGAATTGAATTCTTAAGATCTGGCAAAATATCAATTTTTTGTCTTATATCATTACAACCATTACATGATGAAATCGCTGCTTCATCAGAATCACTCATACTTTCTCGCATCAACCCAATACACTGTAGACCTAGATTTAAAACAGACATGATTCTCTCTGCAGGATCTTTCCATGACCAATGTGGGGGTGTTCTTGCAGCAACAATCATATCAAAATCACAAGAAAGAAATAAACATAGTAAACACAACTGCACTGAAAGATAGGTCAGCCTGTGGTCAGGCCCTCCATCAGTGTAAAGAAACAAAATTTCCTTTCCAGGTGTAGATTTAAGTATATTTTGTAGTTCGGTAACATGTCTGAGAGGAGTCGATTGCTCAAAGATATGATTCTTCACGCCGATATGAACCTGCCCATCGTAAAAAGACCCACAAATATCTTGGGGGATGTCTATCAGGAATGTTACACTTGGTACAAGGGTGAACTTGGTAAAATCATGGTCTCCAACAACATACTTTTTATTTGTTGAAACTAAAACCTCCCTGCCCCTTTCTACCGCAGCAACAGGGAATCCCGGCTCCCCAACCTTACATGCATGTTTATCATCCATAGCAGCAAATGTAGAATACTCTCTGAATTTCACAGCCATTTCTTTTTGATATCGGAAAATGGCAGAGGCGTAATGACTGTCGGAGTGTTCCTTTCTGAATTGTCGAGCCTGGACAGCATATTTAATATTCAATTTGCCTGTGTATTGCAAGCTGCTTACTGATGATGGAACTTTTGGCACAAACTGAAGGCGTATCCATTGTTCACTGGGTATTGGAGTATTCTCAGGGCACATTTTTGTGACACTTTCTTTTAAATCTCTCACTGATATGGCCGCTGCCAAATGAGTGTACTTGTCATGTCGGCGTTCATCAACGGCTTCTTCCACAATGTTGGTGAGATATTCTTTACATTTTTCAAAGAAAAGTTCATATTTGCAAAGTCTTGTGTTATTTTCCCTTAAGTCGATAATTATATCAGGATCTTCTAACTCAAAGGATAATTTAACCCTTTCATCAACAGCTGCAGTAATTTTATCTTCTGCAACAGATGAATCGCCTGTAAGGTGAGCATATATGTGTCTGAGCATAGCAGGAGATGTTTGCATACGTAAACCACATGTCGCAAGAAAGTTTTTTCGCATAGCTCTGGTGTGATAATAAGGTATATCAGTTTCAATGTCTTTTATAATTTTATTAGTCTCTGAAGTAAGGTCCGTCTCATTCATATGTGCTGGAATTTTCCAAATAAAATGAAGTGTGCCATGATTGTTTCCACTTGAAATGCTAAAATGAATACATTTATTTGACAACCCCTCACCCAAATGATCAAGGTAGTATCTCCGTTGTCGGGTATCTCGGGGTGTATATTCATCTAAATTTATGACCTCATAATAGTCTGCACTTGTTAATTTTGTATTAAGCCATTCGTAGCGTGCCGATATACTTGGCTTTACTATGAATTTTGGTTTTATGACTGCAATAACCTGAGAATCTCTAGGAGATCTAAACAATTCTGTGGCATCATGAACTGTCCGCATTGTTTCTATTTTATTATTTAAATAATCAACATATTTACTCATGCACTCACAAAGTTTTTTTATTTCACAACTGACTTGACCCCAAACTTTTCCCTTCATCCAAGGTGAATCTACAAATCTATCAAATGCAGATAAAAGTGTCAGTAAATTTTGTTTATCAATCGGGGGTACAGTATGTTTATGTGTCTGAAAACATTTGTAACCAGTAAAAGGGGTGAACATTTCAGGTAGAAAACAAGACCGTTCCTTCAGTTTGTCAATATGGGGGTCTAAGTACCACAGGGTATTCACAAGGGTGTCAACAAATGGCTTCCCCACTGAGTCAACTGATTCAACAGACCACCCAACATTTTCAGTTTTAAGCATTTTTATCACATCATTATAAAGTCTGGATTTATTGTTTCGAGAAGCAAGTGTGTCATCATAAGGATTCGGTAATTGAAGTGGACGATTTTTCATCAATTCAAAAAAAGCATTTTGAGTTTTTGACCGAGTGGACGTAGGTTCAATCCCGGACGTTCTGTCTTCATTATCAACATCAATGCAAAATAGGAAATACTTCCCGAACTCCAATGCCACGTCACTCACGGTTGCTGGTAGAAAAACACGCTGAAATTTATCAGGCTCTCTGGTATGGCCAACAAAACATTCCACGTGAGAGGAACTGTACTTCTCCAAACCGGGTTTCAATTCTCCATGTCCTACCTGCCCCGTGCACAAACCCTGAAAGAGTTTGCGAAGAGTACCATTTGGATTGAAGTCATCTATGATGCACCAATCTAACAAAACGGTTAGAGCTAACTTCATCTGGACAGAAATCAGAGAAGGCATTTTCTTCAAGAGGTAAAGGCATTCAAACTAATACAAATGTATGATATTATTAAAACTTTAAGAAACATCAGTGTGTAAATATAAATATTGAAAACATCAATGGCTTTCAACCTTGACCTGCATGTTCGCGTTTCCAAGCAACTCAATGCTGAAACTGCTGAGTAAAAAACACAACCTGGAAACGAAAGTTTGTTAAAACTGGTCATTCGCTCCAAGCGAGTTCGCCCCTGAGATAATATTATTACAAAAATAATTGACTGGCACCACCTGCAAAATCGATTCGCACCATGCCGAAGTTGATTCGCACCATCTCAAAAGTCGAATTGCACCATTGTATGGGATGGTGTGAAGCGACTTTTGGCTTGGTGCGAATTGACCATTCCCCTTTGTGACTGTTTGTTGTCAGTCTGAAACAGTGAAATACGCTGTCGTTCTGGCTGTCGTTATGACTTACCTCTTGCAGAATAAAACATTTTCTGTCGTGAATATTGCTCAAATCCACCTAGTTTATTAACGTATGATGAAGAATAAGCTTGGAATGTGTTAATTTAGATTTCGCTACTGCAAGCGTTCAATACTATCGAATTACCAAAATGAGCACAATATCTCGATTTTTTTAAAAATATTTTTTGGAGTCATAAAAAGGTTGCATGCGCACCAAAAATGAGCATGCGCGCGGGCCTGAGAAACAGAGGTTCTTTTTTTGATGGCCTTAATTTTCAGTTTTTTGTTATCCAACCCAGTTCGTTTTATTTTTGTCCAAAATACCCTACCATGCTGCCTGTGCACTGCTGTGCTGCCTGTGCACATTTCTTCATCACTGGCACCTAATTCATGGCTGAAGCTGCCTTCACAATTCAGAAATTTCTCTTCCATAATGGTTTCGTGTAGCAAATTTCATGGTTTTAACATTGACTATGGCATTATAATGCAGTTCAAAATGCATTCTTTTTCATCGGTTCACACTACTGACACACTAATAAGACAGTAAGTTTGCTGAGCCCGATTTACTTATTCCCTGAAATCAATCTGTGTCACTCATTTGTGACTGAAACTTCAAAGTTTCAGAGCACAGTTTGCGGCATACACATGTGCAGTTGTTATATTTATGTTGGATTTTCCTGAACTAGCTGATCACGTTAACATAAATAAAACAACTGCGCATGTGTTCGGCACAAATTGTTTCTTGAGTGGTTACCAAATGAAAAAAACAATGGCATTGAATGATTGAGTCAGTGACTGGCCTCCCCTTATAACATAAGTTAATGAGTCTGGATACAGATACTTTGAAATTAGTCATGTTAAATTCACGTGCAGAAATAAACATGTAGGCATGTCTGAGTTTGTTTGAAATGTTTTCAAAATATCGCCACGGACAACATTTCACGATTAACATGGATTTTTTTTCATAGTTACTAAAGTGGAGCCCACTTAATTGGATATCTCTTAACTGAATAAACCTGTTAATTGAATATAATTTCACAACACAAAGCCATTTACCATACCTGCAGTACAAATTTGATCTGTTAAATGAATATAGGTTATAGAGTAAACTCCTGTTAATTGAATAAAATATCGTGTAACCTGTCGAGAAATTACCCAGACTCTCCCCAGTTTTCCTTTGTTTATAGACCTATTTGGCCTCAGTACATCCAATACAGGCATTTAATCTATTATATCTTGTTTGACAGAGCTCATGGAGCTCTATCAAACAAGATATAATAGAATAAATACTAACTTTATCTCTAGAATAGAGGAAAGTGATACCATCCCTGTTAATTGAATACTCCTGTTAATTGAATAATTTTCATTGGCAAAGTGGCTATTCAGTTAACAGGACTTCACTGTACCTCAGTTTCAAGAAATACTTGCCTAATTATTAAACATCAGCTTCTAATTTAGGTGCATTTGTTGTAATTTTGGCGCAGCGTTTATCGTCGCGAATTTGCGAGAATATAAAGATCTGTCCTAGTTAAGACTAGCGAAGGTTTTATTTTATTATTATTTTTTTATTTTTGCAATTATTTATTTCCCATCAGGGGGGGTGCGGCGGCTCGGTTGGTACAGGTGCAGGCTGCAAGCCGAGAGGTCCTCGGTTCGAATTCCACCTGCGGCAACCGCGTTGTGTCCTTGGGCAAGACACCTCACCCCCATTGCCCACTTGGGGGCACGGTGACGCTGTGTACTAAGGCGTACTGCACGTTGATGGTGCACCTGCCTTCAACCAATGCTAACCCTGCTTGTGTGGAGTTGGTATGTTGGGGAGCTGACAGTTGCTTGCCGTTGCTTGGTGGTTCTCTCCGGGTACTCTGGCTTCCTCCATCCGTAAAACTGTCGCGCTCATGATTAGCCATTGTGCAGAAATATGTGACCTTAAACACCAATAAATAAATAATTTCCCATCAGGCTTTCATGTTCTTGGTTTGTTTTATGTTTTTGGCCTCTCAATCTACAGAATAGCATGGGTGGTGGTGTATTTTGTCCCTTGAGTGCAAGAAGGCTTTGCAATACTAAAGCATTACAGAGCCTTGTTGCACGTGAGACAAATTTATCAATTTTATTAACTTGGGTAAAATATCAGACATAAACAATTTAATTATTATTTTTTCAAGTTAGTATTGGTTACGAAATGAGAGCATGTGGCAGCCAAAGGGACCAGGAGGGTGTGAGAAACAGATTTTTTTTTCTTTTTTGGCCTTATAGATCATCTCATCTTTACAAGTAAAGATTTGGACCAGGGCTTGTGAGTATTTTTATACTGTACCAATGACCCAGACTTAGCTGGTGCTAACTCTAAAAAATCCAGGGCCAAACACAAATTTTGCCCCCCAATCCCCAAAATTTGCATCTAAAACCAAAAGAAATCATGTCCTAAAGGACCTCCATACTTTGCCCTTACTGCGCATGCGCAGTGTCAAGGACGTTCCGAAATTGGCGCCAATTATCATTCTCTGTTTGGCCCTTCATCAGTCAACATCTCACTGATCTTTGTGCTTGTAAATCTCAGTATAAAGGATGCCAGACACGTAATTATTGGAGAAATGGTGATTCTAAGGAGGATATAGAAGGAGGAGAGGAAAAAGGAGTGACAAAAAATAATCAGGGCTGTACTCAAAATTTTTTATGAAATTATGTTAAGTTGCCTATTTTCGAGGCATGGGCCTCTTGTTGTCATTCTTGCTATAAAGTTGCACTGCTTATTCAGTGTTTCCTCTCCCCTGGTCTTCTAAGTCCCCCTTGCTATTCTCCCATGCTTTTGGCATATTTTTGAGAAAGATCATTTCTAAATTCTCTTGGGAGAGTTAGCTTGGTTACAGAATGTATTCTGTTATTTTCCCCATAGTTAAGTTTTCACCCATGGGTCTATAAACGTTGTGTTCTGCATCTTCCATCTGATGTTCTGCAGATTCTCCCCTGGGAGTCTCTGTCTTGCATCAGATAGAGTGTAATTTTGATAACTGATTTCGGGCCAGTTTTGTCAGTGCCTGGAGTCATGTTTTCTGGTGTTTTTACACTGTTTGTTTACATTGGCAACAGTCTCTTTTGAGGGGAGCTGTTTGCCTTTGGAGTAGTTTATCTCACTATAAGATACATTATTATTATCCGTAAGTGTTGCATTAATTATTTAATATAATTTTAAAATTTTTGACCACACTTAGCCTTTGGATCTATTGGGGCTCAACGTTACTTTTCAGAAACTTGGGCTTCGCTGAAAAAATATTTTTCAAAAATTATTTTGATTTTCAATTGTTTTTTCATTATTAATGGATCATGTTATTATGTATCTTTGTGTTAGGGGTTTGTGCGAGTAACTAGGACTTGTTTTTGACTTTTCACAATGAAAGGATATTGTTCAAATTGTAATAGGAAGAAATCTTCCTCTGACTATCATGATCATTGTATTAATTGTAGTCAGTGTTCTCGCACTAATCCCTGTTCTATATGTCAATATTGGAAACGTGTGTCACGATATGTTGTTAGTGGAGAAAGGGCTATGCCGGCTCTTTCTCCGCAGGGTCACTCTACTCTATCAGTTTTTATTTCAGAGGAACAAGAACAGGGTGATGTTTCCATGTTATCTTCCGCAAGTGCGCTTCCGTCGTCACAAATGAATACAGAGCTAGCGGCAAAAGTGCTCATGGAGATTAAACAAATGTCGTCCGCTAGCTCGCCCGGTGTAGCGTCCATTCACCGAATGGTTCGGCAGCCGGGTTCGTCCGATGCGGTCCAGGAGGAAATGTTGGGTGATGCGAGCACTATAAAACGTGCACACCCAGTGACGGCGGATAGTAGGAGAGATCGGAGGAAGCCTTCGAGTCCGCTTCCTAGCTCGTCCAGGTCCAGCCGGGCCGCGAGCGAGAGAGGCCCCTCTCTCGTACAACAACATCTGGGACCAGATGTTGTGGTACAAAATGTGTCGCAAGCGGAGCACACGGCCGTCGCTCGGGACGCTCCGTTGTATAGGCAGTCCGCAGAGACTGCTCAGGCTTCTTCCTCTCATCAGCGCACACGACCGCACCTTGGCTACGTGACCGCCGATATTTTACCAGCTTCGGCGATCAGGGATTCTTCGGCGACCAGGTCACACCATCCGGTAGCCAGGGACACGAGGCCGGTGGACTCCGGACGTTCGCATAGGAAGAGTATGCGGGAGTCATCAGATGCGGAGCTGCCCTCAGCGAAGCAGCGAAAGACTGCGCCTCCGCAGGCCTCGATGTCGGACGTGCTTGTGCAAATAGCACAACTTATCGCAGCATCCCAGCAACTGACAGAAACGGTGTTGGATCGGGAATTATCCGACGGCGCTGGGTCGGTAAGCTCCGCCGAAGCATCGGGGGCGGCCGACCGGGAGCATCATGAGGTCCGACCGGATGGTGAAAGGGATACGGATGACTTGGAGCTATCCCTTTCAGAACAACATAAAGCTGCCGTGGACTTCATCCGGCACTTTTTTCCTCAAGTTGTTCCGTCGGGCCAGACTGCTGCGGTTCTGGACAAGAGAATTATAGCGTCATTGGACTCTGATTTCTTTGAGCGGTTCAGGGACATCGCTCCCGAGTTTCCGTCTCAGTCCAATAATGTTGCAAGAACATTTGAATTATTGAACGACGCTTATTCAAACTTGCTTCCAAAACAGGAAAAGCAGGTTTCTTGTCCGCCAATACTCTCAACCTGCCTTTCATTAATGCAAGGAATAAATTCGATACGGCAGGACAGGGTATCCCGAGAGTTCCTCTGCGTATGGACGGCGAGGCGGAAGACTTAGAATTATCATTACCGTCATCGGCGTCTATTCCAACCGCGGTGTTGGAAACAACTATTTCGTCTAACAGAGCCAGTTTAGATGCATTATCTTACGCAGACCACCTTACTAAGGCGTTATCACTGCGTCTTCAAGGGAAAGAATTCCAGGATATACAATCCTCTTTAAGACTTCTTTCAAGGGCAGTAGCTTATTCCACGTGTAACTCCGCCCTTTCAGTGGCAAACCTGGAGTTGGTTAGACGTGACGCAGCCCTAGCTACATCCACACTCATGGATAGTAAGGTGAAGAACTCTCTCAGAGTCACTTCGGTCTCCGGAGAACTTCTCTTCGACAGCAAGCTTTCTGCAATTTACGATAAAATTACAAAGAAAGCTTCGGATTCTCTGCTGTTCAAATCTGCTTCTAAGAAGTCGGACACGGCAGATAAGAGTAAGACAGGCACTTCTGGGTCTAATGTGCCCAAGAGAGGTTCCTATAGAGGTTCCGGTGCGTCCTCTTGGTCTTATTCAAGAGACCGTCAAGGCAGCGACTCACGTTCGGGACGTCCTTCGGGCCGGGACAACCGGTCAGATGCCCCGAGGTCGACGGGACGAGGTGCGGGTTGTGGAGGACGTGGTTTCTCCTACCGCAGGCCTCGCAGGTCCAGGAGGTGATGGCTTCAACCTCTATCGCGTACCGGTTGGCGGAAGGTTGTCGAGTTTTTCACAAGAGTGGGCGTCGATTACGGACGACCCTTGGGTGAGAGGGGTGATTTCGGAAGGTCTAAAGATATCCTTCAAACGAAAGCCTCCATTAACTCGAAGTCCAAAATGGACTCAACTTCCGTCAAATCCGCAGAAAAGAGATGCTCTGTTATCAGAGGTGCAGTCTCTTTTAATGAAGAACGCGGTAGAGGTCGTAGAAAACCAGGAGACACCGGGATTCTACAGCCATCTGTTTCTGGTTCCGAAACCAGACGGCTCGTTCCGTCCAGTCATAGATTTGAGCTGGATAAACAAGCTGATCGTCGCTCCGAAGTTTTATATGGAGACGATTCGATCGGTCAGAGCGAGTATTCGGGTGAACGATTATGCAACAAGCATAGATCTCAAAGATGCGTACTTTCACGTCATGGTACATCCGACATTCAGAAAGTATCTACGCTTCGCAGTCCTAGGGGTGGTGTATCAATTCCGGGCAATGTGCTTCGGATTGAATCTAGCACCCTGCGCTTTCACTCGGGTAATGAACTTGGTAATGATGTATTTCCGAGCTCATTCGTCTGCGGTAATGTCGGCCTACCTGGATGACATTCTTCAGAGGTACGGCAACGAGTTAACGCTTCAGAACGATGTGCAGAATCTACTTCTATTGCTCCGATGTCTCGGTTTTATAATAAATGAGGAGAAGTCGGATCTGGTGCCGTCCAAGTCATTCACACATCTGGGAATGAGCTTCGAGACGCACAACAATCTCGTTCGTCTGCCGTTAACCAGAGCGAAATTAGTCAGTTGTTACGCTCGCTATTGTTTGCACGCAGACAAAGTCACAGCGAGGGAGTTTATGAGACTGGTAGGTCTGTGCGGAGCCGCTGCGGATCTCATTCCGATGGGGCGGTTACGCACGCGTCCTCTCCAAATTTTCTTGACTCAGAATTGGAGTGTGAAAATTCATTCGCTCGACATAGACGTTCTCTTGTCAGATCAAGTGAAACGAGAGATTCAGACTTGGGCAAACATTCAGTGGTTAACTCAGGGAGTTCCGCTGCAGTTGCCGGATCCGAGTTTTACCATTATGACGGATGCCAGTCAAACAGGTTGGGGTGCATCATTGATCCCAACGGATTCGAGATGCCAGGGTCTTTGGGATCCGCAATTCCTGGGCAAGCACATAAACATCATGGAAATGATGTCAATTTGACTTGCGTTACGTCATTGGATGGACATTATTCACGATGCTCATGTCCAAATCCTATCCGACAATACGACAGTAGTGGCGTATATACGGAATCAGGGAGGCACTCATTCAATTCCGTTGTTCAATCTAACGGAAAGAATCCTTCTGTTTGCTCTAGAACATCAGGTTCTTCTTTCGGTCCGTCATATACCGGGTCGTCTGAACGTACTAGCAGACTCCCTTTCACGAAAGGGTCGCTTGTTGCCGTCGGAGTGGACTCTCAACAAACAAGTATTCAATCAGATTTGCTACCAATGGGAATGGCCAATGATAGACTTATTTGCGACACATCTCAACAATCAGTTGCAGACGTATGTGTCTCCAAGTCCGGATCCAAGAGCATTTGCAGTAGACGCTCTGTCGATCCCTTGGGACGGAATGATAGGATATGCGTATCCTCCAGTGCCGTTAATTCAGCAAGTATTGCTAAAGATAAAACAGTCTCAATGCAAGATTCTGTTGGTAGCATCTCTGTCTCCACAGAGACCGTGGATAAATCTACTCAGGTGTCTGTTGTGGGACCTACCGCGAAAGCTTCCTCCACGGGAGGATCTTCTTTCGCAGGGGAAATCGCGTCAACTCCATCACAACCCGCAAGGTCTCAACCTTCACGTTTTTCCGTTGTGCGGTCCTTCTTGCATGGCAAGCACTTTGCAGGACGAGCAGTGGACGCGATTTCTAACTGTAGGAGGACCTCCTCTTCGCTAAACTATGCGGCT
This sequence comes from Pictodentalium vernedei, assembly GCA_031216915.1. NCBI lineage: Eukaryota > Metazoa > Mollusca > Scaphopoda > Dentaliida > Dentaliidae > Pictodentalium > Pictodentalium vernedei. Next base: position 505,037,941 of record CM062293.1, read on the forward strand.
AAGTGGAAGGTTTTTCGTCGTTGGTGTAGGGATCATTCTGTTGATATTTTTGATCCCTCTATACCAGACATTGCAAACTTTCTAGTATACTTGTTTGACGAAATCAAACTGCAGCCTGTTACTATTAAGGGTTATAGGTCTATGTTATCTGATACCTATGCACATCATGATAGTTTACAAATTGGATCTAATGTCTCTTTATCTAAGTTGGTAAGAAACTTCTCGATAAATAGACCCAGAACTCTTAGGTTAATTCCTAAGTGGAATTTAGCTTGGGTTCTTCTTAAACTGAAGGAAAAGCCATTTGAACCTCTTGGGACAGTAGATTTCAAATTCTTGTCTTATAAGACAGCTTTTCTCTTAGCTTTCTCTTCTGCTAGAAGAGTCAGTGAGCTTCATGCACTGTTGGTGGATGATTCTCACTATCGTAGTGTCGGGAACACTATCACCTTCACTACTAATGTGGGATTTTTAGTTAAGAATCAGGCTCCTAATAAATATCCGGAACCTATTGTTATTAACGCTCTTCCGTCTTCAGACGGGCGTAGGCCTTTACTCTGTCCTGTTAGAGCGTTACGTATCTATAAACAGAGATCTCAGTTTATCAGAAAGGGACGAAAATGTTGCTTTCTGTCTCTGATGCCTAATAGAAAGGACATTTCGGTCCATTCTATTGCTAGATGGATTCGATTAACTATCCGTACTGCTTATGAAAATTTATCTTCTTCTCAGCAGTCTGTGCTTATGATTTCGGCTCATGAAGTAAGAGCTCTTGCTACTTCTTGGGCTTACGCTAATAGTATTGCTATTACAGATTTAATGAAGGCTGCTTATTGGTCTCAGCCATCCACATTCACGAATTTTTATCTCAGAAATATTGAGTCCATTTCTGGAGACCTGCATTGTTTAGGTCCGTTATCTGTTGCTCAGAATGTCGTCCACTAAACAGTTGCAACTATAGTTATGCAGGCTTTCTGTTCTGGCAGTGACTCCGTCCAGCTGCCCTCTTCGCTCTGGGCTATTTGACCCAGGGCAAGGGGAAGGGGGGGGGGGAGGGTGTTCCCTTAGGTCACCTGCTTTATAGTGAAAAGCAAGGGAATGCCTCCTCTGAAGTCAGTATTTCTGAGTCGTTTCCGGGATGGCTTTAAAGTGTAATATTAATGTTAAAATTCATTCATGTCATATTTTTAAAGTGTAGCTCGGTGTGAAGCATTTGTATATGTCAAGTGTCAAACGGGCGTTAATATACAATCCTCGGACACTTTTAAAGATTATAAAGAGTCTCAATTCTCTGGACTAACTTTATTTATTGGCTTACTTTAAAAATAATTAGTATAAAGGGTTATACTGGATGTTAATAGAGAACATGAATGTTATTGTGCTCAATTATGAAGGGTATTGTATCTTTCTAATTTAACATAAAATAAGAAAGATACATGTAAAGCCTAATACTCCTTTTCTCCTTGAGGGGTTGCCTCTATATTAAATAGTTGAGCTTATTGGATTTTCCTCTATGTCCTAGGCCCTCCAGCCTTTTTACTATTCAGCTAAGTCTGGGTCATTGGTACAGTATAAAAATGTTAAAAAATTTATAGTAATTTATATATTTTTTATACTTACCAATGACCCAGACGGGGATGGCCCTCCCAGGAGTTGGGAACTCTTACCTCCCCGCTGAGTACATAGCACTGACCAGGCACTGCCAGTAAGAATGATAATTGGCGCCAATTTCGGAACGTCCTTGGCACTGCGCATGCGCAGTAAGGGCAAAGTATGGAGGTCCTTTAGGACATGATTTCTTTTGGTTTTAGATGCAAATTTGGGGGATTGGGGGGCAAAATTTGTGTTTGGCCCTGGATTTTTTAGAGTTAGCACCAGCTAAGTCTGGGTCATTGGTAAGTATAAAAAATATATAAATTACTATAAATTTTTTAAATTTTAGCTCACCTGACTGAAAGTCAGAGTAAGCTATTGTGATCACTCACTTCTGCCGTTCATCAACATGGTGACTCCTACCAAACCACTGAAACAATTTCAGTTAAATTTGTGGTGATTGTTTGTTCTGACTTGGAATTTTGTTTTTGTTCAAATCAACATGCCCAGCCCCTTAGGGAGGGGAAAATGCTCCCAAATTTTAAAATTCTCATGAAGCAGTGGGACTTGAAATTTTATGAAATGATCGTTTGTCGAATATGTAGAGTATTGATAATCCTGGAAAATCATTGTCAAATTCCTTGAAAAGAGCTTAACACCTGTACCCAATGAATCGCCCGCATCCGCCCGTGTAATATGCAAATTCAGCAGCTGAAAAATTATTATTTTTCGAAAAATTTCAACAAAACCATATCATGTGACCCCTCGTTGGAACGAGCTCGTTCCCGCGAGGGGTCACATGATATGGTTTTGTTGAAAGTTTTTGAAAAAATTATATTTAAAATAATAAATTTTGATTAGGGCTGTCATGATTAATCGACTGTTGATCGGTCATGACGAAATCGATTAGTATTTTTCGTTGTCGAATAATCGGTAAATTGTATCCCATTTTAGACGTTCAATAATTAAAAGACAATTTGATGAAAAAACTATTGTTTCTAAAGGTAAAGAGTTAAGAACATCGCTGTTAAACCCCAAGACGCTGTTGGAAGCAATAGTCTTCCAGGTACATTCATCAAAGCTTTGATGTTCTGAACTTTTGAACTGTCACTGTAATAATCAAGACCGGTCGGCAGTTGCGAATCAAAGCTTTGATGTTCTGAACTTTTGAACCGTCAATGTAATAATCAAGACCGGTCGGCAGTTGCGAAGTTCGCAACTGCCGACCGGTCTTGATTATTACACCGACAGTTCAAAAGTTCAGAACATCAAAGCTTTGAATGCACCTAAAAAGGATCGTCTTCGTTGTTTCCTTGAGGTAGGTCAACTGACTTGAACTTCATTTTCATCGACTTCAAAGAGAGGGAGAGGAGGGGGGGGGGGTGTCATTTAGGTACGATTAATCGTTGATTATTTGCAACAGTTAATCGATTCCTAAATTAAAAAATCGTGACAGCCCTAATTTTGATATCGTCTCTGTTGAGTAAAGGGTTAAATAGTTCTTGAATTTGATTCTTTGATATTAGTGGGAACCCTGTCTTTTATCAAGTTAATGTTGTTTCAGGCTAAAAGTCAGTTTAAAAGACGATCTACTGCCAATAATGTAGAGATAATCATTCCAGTACCTGCTGATGCTGATTCACCTAAATTCAAGACAACGGTTGGAAGTTGTAAATACAGTCCAGAGCTGAATGCTGTGTTGTGGAATATTAAATCATTTCCAGTAAGTAAGAATATTCTCAATGGGAAGGGTCCTGAGAACTACAAATCTCACTGCCTTCGAACCTGTAAGATATTATTTATAACCATGGAATATAGTATAAGTTATTGTGATGAATTGACGGTAACCTGGTCTGAGGTATGCGGCTTGGAGCTTATGTTCAACCGAGACGTGAAACAACAAGGTTGAACACACGCTCCGAGCTGCAAATCTCAGACCATGATACCATTAACTCATCACAATAACATATATATTCCAATAAGACACTACCCATAGCCCAAAGCCTACATTGTGAAACACGAGTGGTTTATTTACTAAACCTGATTTCGTTAAAAGTTGCCTTCTGCAAGGCAACTTTTAATGATCACAGGTTTAGTAAATAAATCTCTTGTGTACCCACGATGGCACTGGATAAATAGATAAATAATCAATAAACCAGATAAATTCATCCATTCTTAGTTGAAATCGTAAATCGGTTTGTAATTTAAACAACATTTTATCCGGAACACCGTCTGCTGCACGTGTGAAAAATTCAGAAAAATGAAGCGGCTTGCCAGACATTCCGTTTATGAAGCAACTACGAAATAGATAACGTCATTTCAAATCTTTTGCCTTGTGTTGTCAGACTGTGATGTTGTCACCAGATTGTGATGTAGTCACCGGATTGTGATGTAGTCACGATGCAGTCATAATTCTCTATCCACTTATGTAATCACAGTACCATATGTTATTCAACAGAATGACTAAAGTGGACGAGGCAATAATCACCAAAAGCTTCCATCATCTGTGTAAAATGAATTGTGATCTCACAGTTTTCGGTTCATAGTTCTGTGTATTCTTTTTAATTAAATGGATTTTGTACATGTCCTATGTATTTGAATTGTACTTTGTAATGTATATTTGAACAAGACTAAACAGTGACCTCCCGGCCACAGATGCCCTTGAACTATGACCTTGATCTGTGACCTTGACCTCAATCGTACTAAAAAAATTGTATTTGGCACATTGTCTTCCCATAAGCAACATGTATGCCAAGCTTAAAAAAAATCCAACAGAGCATCTCAGAGTTATGGAGCGGACTCTAAAATCTTCCTGACAGACGGATGGATGGAAAGGAAAAATCTTCCTGACACACACACAGACAGATGTATGAATGGAAATGATAAACATTATATGCCCACGAAATATTATAAAAACCTGCAATTGTACATCTAAAAATCTGTCTTTACACTTGAAGGTGTGGTTAATTTACTTAGACTCTACCATTCAAGGTTCACAGTTTGGCTAACTGGTCACCCATTTGTGTGGCTATACCCTGAAACAGAACGAGCATTTGAGTCAAATTTTGCACAGAGGTATACCCTAAACAGCATTGCATACTTTGGAAAACATGACCACATAATGGGTGAAACAATTCAAAACTTGCTAAACTGTTTTTATGCCCCCCCCAACTTAAGTCGGGTGGCATATAGTGATTGAAGTGTGCGTGTGTCCGTCCATGTGTGTGTGTTTGTGCCCGAGCCAATAACTCGAAAACTGTTAGGGCCACAGTCATCAAACTTCACACAATTATAAAGGACCATGGGAGGATGTGTCACACACCATAGCCGGATTCGTACCTTCAAGTTCACATTTCAAGGTCACACTAAAAATTGGTCAATATTCGTGTCTCAACCATAACTCGGAAATGAATCGTAGTACAATTGTTAAACTTTTTCCAAATGTTAAGGACAGTCAGAAGGTGTGTCGCGTATAATAGTTTCCGCCGCATCTGCAAGGTGAAGGCACAAGGGGGGGGGGGGGGGGGGTGGGGTGGGGGGGGGGGGGGGGGGTGCATGTGTTATCTTAGTAACATTCTTCTTGTTAATAATCTATTAATTGAACAAAGAATATGTTTTCATTTTTGAAATTCACTAAAACAATTGTCCACAATCCATTCCAATGAGGGGTCATAAGCTGAGTTTGAATGCTTCTTGAGAATTAGTACTGGCTGGTTTTAGCCATTATGTTGGGTAAAGAGTTGAGAAAGATGAGATTTACACTTAGGCAGAACAGTGCACTTTGTGCAGAAATATGTGACCTTAAACACCAATAAATAAATAAATAGATATTTAACCCTTTACCCAACGTAACGGCCAAAACCGGCCAGCACTATTCTCAAAAATCGGCAATTAATTTTCATTATTTTTTTCATTTTTTGTCTAAAAAACATAGGTTATGAACCCCCATTGGAACGAGCTCATCAGGGGTCATAATCTATGTTTTTGAGACAAAAAATGAAAAAAAGTAGTTGTTCAAGAATTTTATTTGCAAGTGTCGTCTGCTTTTCATGTTAGGTAAAGGGTTAACTAAATAAGAGAGAATATATAGTAAACATTCAAAGATCCTCCTAAATAATGGTATGCTATATTTGTAATGAATTTTGCTTTCAGGGAGGGAAGGAATTCCTAATGCGGGCTCACTTTGGTCTGCCTAGTGTAGAAGGGGAAACAACAGAAGGAAAACCACCAATCTATGTCAAATTTGAAATTCCATACTTCACAGTTTCTGGAATTCAGGTAATGTACTGTAAATACAAAAACACTCTATCATGATCAAATCCCCACTGAGTTGTGAAATATTCACACTAATGGAATGAGATTCCACAAATTAAATATTCCAAAATTTAGGCTGAATAAGGAAAGATAAACAAAGATGTCATAGAAGTGCAATGGTGTTTTTTTTTCATTGCCAATTATGGTGATTGTAGAATCATTGTTTATATAGTTTGCTGAGGCATTGGGACACACCTTCAGCTTCAACAAATTTATTGAGAGATGGATTGTGTACATAGGCCACTTGTCTTAAAGAGTCTCAGTAACTGTTTCCACAAGTGACACATGAACATTTTTCACTTGTTGTAGCGAAAAAATACTTGAAAATTGTAAGTAAAATTCTGTATGAACCCATTTACTGCATTAGGCCACACAAAGTATATCTTCTGTTTCTCGGGCCATTATTTGTGAAATTGCATGCAGGCAAGCATTTTTTTATTTTATTTTTTATTTCGTAATTACTTCTTTGCCATCAAAAGTTCATGTTCCTGGTTCAAGTTTTAGGCCTCATAATCTACAGAATAGCATGGGTGGTGGTGTATTTCATCCCTTGAGTGCATGAAGGCTTTGCAATGCTAAAGCATTGCAAAGCCTTCTTGCACTCAAGGGACAAATTCATCAATTTTTTTAACTTGGGTAAAATATCAGACATAAACCATTTAATTTTATTTTTTTATACTGTACCAATGAACCAGACTTAGCTGGTGCTAACTCTAACAAAACCAGGGCCAAACACAAATTTTGCCCCCCAATCCCCAAAATTTGCATCCAAAACAAAAAGAAATCATGTCCTATAGGACCTCCATACTACGCCCCCACTGCGCATGTGCAGTGTCAAGGACGTCCCGAAATTGGCGCCAATTATCATTCTCTGTTTGGCCCTTCATCAGTCAACATCTCACTGATCTTTGTGCTTGTAAATCTCAGTTTAAAGGATGCCAGACACGTAATTTTTGGAGAAATGGTGATTCTAAGGAGGATATAGAAGGAGGAGAGGAAAAAGAAGTGACAAAAAATAATCAGGGCTGTACTTTAAATTTTTTATGAAATTATGTTAAGTTGCCTATTTTCGAGGCATGGGCCTCTTGTTGTCATTCTTGCTAATTGTTGCACTGCTTATTCAGTGTTTCCTCTCCCCTAGCCTTCTAAGTCCCTCCTTGTAATTCTCCCATGCTTTTGGCATATTTTTGAGAAAGTTCATTTCTAAAATTTTCTTGGGAGAGTTGCTTGGATACAGAATGTTTTCTGTTATTTTCCCCATAGTTACGTTTTCACCCATGGGTGTATAAACGTTGTGTTCTGCATCTTCCATCTGATGTTCTGCAGATTCTCCCCTGGGAGTCTCTGTCTTGCATCAGATAGAGTGTAATTTTGATGACTGATTTCGGGCCAGTTTTTTCAGTGCCTGGAGTCATGTTTTCTGGTGTTTTACACTGTTTGTTTACATTGGCAACAGCCTTTTTTGAGGGGGGCTGTTTGCCTTTGGTGTAGTTTATCTCACTATAAGATACATTTATATTATCCGTAAGTGTCTCATTAATTATTTAATATAAATTTAAAATTTTTGACCACACTTTGCCATCGGATCCATCGGGGCTCAACGTTACTTTTCAGAAACTTGGGCTTCTCTGAAAAAATATTTTTTTCAAAATTATTTTGATTTGCAATTGTTTTTTCATTTATTAATGGATCATGTTATTATGTATCTTTGTGTCAGGGGTTTGTACGAGTAACTAGGACTTGTTGTTGACTTTTCACAATGAAAGGATATTGTTCAAATTGTAATGGGAAGAAATCTTCCTCTGACTTTCATGATCATTGTATTAATTGTAGTCAGTGTTCTCGCACTAATCCCTGTTCTATATGTCAATATTGGGATGACAAACATTGGAAACGTGTGTCACGGTATGTTGTTACTGGAGAAAGGGCTATGCCGGCTCTTTCTCCGCAAGGTCACTCTACTCTCTCAGTTTCTATTTCAGAGGAACAAGAACAGGGTGATGTTTCCATGTTATCTTCTGCAAGTGCGCTTCCGTCGTCACAAATGAATTCAGAGCTAGCGGCAAAAGTGCTCATGGAGATTAGACAAATGTCGTCCGCTAGCTCGCCCGGTGTAGCGTCCATTCACCGAATGGTTCGGCAGCCGGGTTCGTCCGATGCTGTCCAGGAGGAAATGTTGGGTGATGCGAGCACTATAAACATTCAATGTGCACACCCAGTGACGGCGGATAGTAAGCGAGATCGGAGGAAGCCTTTGAGTCCGGTTCATAGCTCGTCCAGGTCCAGCCAGGCCGCGAGCGAGAGAGGCCCCTCTCTCGTACAACAACATCTGGGACCAGATGTTGTGGTACAAAATGTGTCGCAAGCGGAGCATATGTCCGTCGCTCGGGACGCTCCGTTGTATAGGCAGTCTGTGGAGACTGCTAAGGCTTCTTCTTCTCGTCAGCGCACACGACCGCACCTTGGCTGCATGACCGCCGATATCTTACCAGCTTCGCCGATCAAGGATTCTTCGGCGACCAGGTCACACCATCCGGCAGCCAGGGACTCGAGGCCGATGGACTCCGGACGTTCGCATAGAAAAAGTATGTGGGAGCCATCTGATGCGCAGCTGCCCTCGGCTAAGCAGCGGAAGACTGCTCCCCCGCAGGTCTCGACGCCGGACATTCTTGTGCAGATAGCACAGCTTATCGCAGCATCCCAGCAGCCGACAGAAACGGTGTTGGATCGAGAATTATCCGACGGTGCTGGGTTGGTACGCTCCGCCGAAGCATCGGGGGCGGACGACCGGGAGCATCATGAGGTCCGACCGGATGGTGAAAGGGATACGGATGATTTGGAGCTATCCCTTTCGGAACAACATAAAGCTGCCGTGGACTTCATCCGGCACTTTCTCCCTCAAGTTGTTCCGTCGGGCCAGACTGCTGCGGTTCCGGACAAGAGGATTATAGCGTCATTGGACTCTGAATTTTTTGAGCGGTTCAGGGACATCGCTCCTGAGTTTCTGTCGCAGTCCAATAATGTTGCAAGAACATTTGAATTATTGAACGACGCTATATTTAAACTTGCTTCCAAGACGGGGAAAGCAGGTTTCTTGTCCGCCAATACTCTCAACCTGCCTTTCATTAATGCAAGGAATAAATTCGACACGGCAGGACAGGGTATCCCGAGAGTTCCTCTGCGTATGGACGATGAGGCGGAAGACTTAGAGCTATCATTACCGTCGTCGGCTTCTATTCCAACCGCGGTGTTGGAAACAGCTATTTCGTCTAACAGAGCCAATTTAGATGCCTTATCTTACGCAGATCACCTTTCTAAGGCGTTATCACTGTGCCTTCAAGGGAAAGAATTTCAGGATATACAATCCTCTTTAAGACTTCTTTCAAGGGCAGTAGCTTATTCCACGTGTAACTCCGCCCTTTCTGTGGCAAACCTGGAGTTCGTTAGACGTGACGCAGCCCTAGCTACATCCACACTCGTGGATACTAAGGTGAAGAACTCTCTTAGAGTCGCTTCGGTCTCGGAACTTCTCTTTGACGGCAAGCTTTCTGCTATTTATGATAAAATTACAAAGAAAGCTTCGGATTCTCTGTTGTTCAAATCTGCTTCTAAGAAGTCGGATACAGCAGACAAGAATAAGACAGGCACTTCTGGGTCTAATGCGCCCAAGAGAGGTTCCTATAGAGGTTCCGGTGCGTCCTCTTGGTCTTATTCGAGAGACCGTCAGGGTAGCGACTCTCGTTCGGGACGTCCTTTGGGCCGGGACAACCGGTCGGACGCCCCGAGGTCGACGGGACGAGGTGCGGGTCGTGGAGGACGTGGTTTCTCCTACCGCAGGCCTCGCAGGTCCAGGAGGTGATGGCTTAAACCTCTATCGCGTACCGGTTGGCGGAAGGTTGTCAAGCTTTTCACAAGAATGGGCGTCGATTACGGATGACCCTTGGGTGAGAGGAGTGACTTCGGAAGGCCTAAAGATATCCTTCAAACGAAAGCCTCCATTAACTCAAAGTCCAAAGTGGACTCAACTTCCGTCAAATCCGCAGAAAAGAGACGCTCTGTTATCAGAGGTGCAGTCTCTTTTAATGAAGAACGCGGTAGAGGTCGTAGAAAACCAGGAGACTCCGGGATTCTACAGCCATCTGTTTCTGGTTCCGAAACCAGACGGCTCGTTCCGTCCAGTCATAGATTTGAGCTGGATAAACAAGCTGATCGTCGCTCCGAAATTTTATATGGAGACGATTCGGTCGGTCAGAGCAAGTATTCGGGTGAACGATTATGCAACAAGCATAGATCTCAAAGATGCGTACTTTCACGTCATGGTACATCCGACATTCAGAAAGTATCTACGCTTCGCAGTCTTAGGAGTGGTGTATCAATTCCGGGCGATGTGCTTCGGACTGAATCTAGCACCCTGGGCTTTCACTCGGGTAATGAACTCGGTAATGATCTATTTCCGAGCTCATTCGTCTGCGGTAACGTCGGCCTACCTGGATGACATTCTTCAGAGGTACAGCAACGAGTTAACGCTTCAGAACGATGTTCAGAATCTACTTCTATTGCTCCGACGTCTCGGTTTTATAGTAAACGAGGGGAAGTTGGATCTGGTGCCGTCCAAGTCATTCACTCATCTGGGAATGAGCTTTGAGACGCACAACAATCTCGTTCGTCTGGCGTTAACCAGAGCGAAATTAGTCAGTTGTTACGCTCGCTATTGTCTGCACGCAGACAAAGTCACAGCGAGAGAATTTATGAGACTGATAGGTCTGTGCGGAGCCGCTGCGGATCTCATTCCGATGGGGCGGTTACGCACGCGTCCTCTCCAAATTTTCTTGACTCAGAATTGGAGTGTGAAAATTCATTCGCTCGACGTAGACGTTCTCTTGTCAGATCAAGTGAAACAAGAGATTCAGACTTGGGCAAACATTCAGTGGTTAACTCAGGGAGTTCCGCTGCAGTTGCCGGATCCGAGTTTTACCATTATGACGGATGCCAGTCAAAAAGGTTGGGGTGCATCATTGATCCCAACGGATTCGAGATGCCAGGGTCTTTGGGATCCGCAATTCCTGTGCAAGCACATAAACATCAAGGAAATGATGTCAATTTGGCTTGCGTTACGTCATTGGATGGACATTATTCACACTGCTCATGTCCAAATCCTATCCAACAATACGACAGTAGTGGCGTATATACGGAATCAGGGAGGCACTCATTCAGTTCCGTTGTTCAATCTAACGGAAAGAATCCTTCTGTTTGCGCTAGAACATCAGGTTCTTCTTTCGGTCTGTCACATACCGGGTCGTCTGAATGTGCTAGCAGACTCCCTTTCACGAAAGGGTCGCTTGTTGCCATCGGAGTGGACTCTCAACAAACAAGTATTCAATCAGATTTGCTACCAATGGGAACGGCCAATGATAGACTTATTTGCGACACATCTCAACAATCAGTTGCAGACGTATGTATCTCCGTGTCCGGATCCAAGAGCATTTGCAGTAGACGCTCTGTCGATCCCTTGGGACGGAATGATAGGATATGCGTATCCTCCAGCGCCGTTAATTCAACAAGTATTGCTAAAGATAAAACAATCGCAATGCAAGATTCTGTTGGTAGCATCTCTGTCGCCACAGAGACCGTGGATAAATCTACTCAGGTGTCTGTTGTGGGACCTACCGCGAAAGCTTCCTCCACGGGAGGATCTTCTTTCGCAGGGGAAATCGCGTCAACTCCATCACAACCCGCAAGGTCTCAACCTTCACGTTTTTCCGTTGTGCGGTCCTTCTTGCATGGCAAGCACTTTACAGGACGAGCAGTGGACGCGATTTCTAACTGTAGGAGGACCTCCTCTTCGCTAAACTATGCGGCTAAGTGGAAGGTTTTTCGTCGTTGGTGTAGGGATCATTCTGTAGATATTTTCGATCCCTCTATACCAGACATTGCAAACTTTCTAGTATACTTGTTTGACGAAATCAAACTGCAGCCTGTTACTATTAAGGGTTATAGGTCTATGTTATCTGATACCTATGCACATCATGATAGTTTACAAATTGGATCTAATGTCTCTTTATCTAAGTTGGTTAGAAACTTCTCGATAAATAGACCCAGAACTCTTAGATTAATTCCTAAATGGAATTTAGCTTGGGTTCTTCTTAAATTGAAGGAAAAGCCATTTGAACCTTTTGGGACAGTAGATTTCAAATTCTTATCTTATAAGACAGCTTTTCTCTTAGCTTTCTCTTCTGCTAGAAGAGTCAGTGAGCTTCATGCACTGTCGGTGGATGATTCTCACTATCGTAGTGTCAGGAACACTATCACCTTCACTACTAATGTGGGTTTTTTAGCTAAGAATCAGGCTCCTAATAAATATCCGGAACCTATTGTTATTAAGGCTCTTCCGTCTTCAGACGGGCGTAGGCCTTTACTCTGTCCTGTTAGAGCGTTACGTATCTATAAACAGAGATCTCAGTTTATCAGAAAGGGATGGAAACGTTTCTTTCTGTCTTTGATGCCTAATAGAAGGGACATTTCGGTCCATTCTATTGCTAGATGGATTCAATTAACTATCCGTACTGCTTATGAGAGTTTATCTTCTTCTCAGCAGTCTGTGCTTAAGATTTCCGCTCATGAAGTAAGAGCTCTTGCTATTTCTTGGGCTTATGCTAATAGTGTTGCTATTACAGATTTAATGAAGGCTGCTTATTGGTCTCAGCCATCCACATTCACAAATTTTTATCTCAGAAATATTGAGTCCATTTCTGGAGACCTGCATTGTTTAGGTCCGTTATCTGTTGCTCAGAATGTCGTCCACTAAACAGTTGCAACTATAGTTATGCAGGCTTTCTGTTCCGGCAGTGACTCCGTCCGGCTGCCCTCTTCGCTCTGGGCTATTTGACCCAGGGCAAGGGGAAGGGGGGGGGGGGGGTGTTTCCTTAGGTCACCTGCTTTATAGTGAAAAGCAAGGGAATGCCTCCTCCAAGTCAGTATTTCTGAGTCGCATCCGGGATGGTTTTAAAGTGTAATATTAATGTTAAAATTCATTCATGTCTTATTTTTAAAGTGTAGCTCGGTGTGAAGCATTTGTATATGTCAAGTGTCAAACGGGCTTTAATATACAATACTCGGACACTTTTAAAAGATTATAAAGAGTCTCAATTCTCTGGACTACTTTATTTATTGGCTTACTTTAAAAATAATTAGTATAAGGGTTATACTGGATGTTAATAGAGAACATGAATATTATTGTGCTCAATTATTAAGGGTATTGTATCTTTCTAATTTAATATTAAATAAGAAAGATACAGGTAAAGCCTAATACTCCTTTTCTCCTTAAGGGGTTACCTCTTTATTATATAGTTGAGCTTATTGGATTTTCCTCTATGTCCTAGGCCCTCCAGCCTGTTTACTATTCAGCTAAGTCTGGGTCATTGGTACAGTATAAAAATGTTAAAAAATTTATAGTAATTTATATATTTTTTATACTTACCAATGACCCAGACGGGGATGGCCCTCCCAGGAGTTGGGAACTCTTGCCTCCCCGCTGAGTACATAGCGCTGACCAGGCACTGCCAGTAAGAATGATAATTGGCGCCAATTTCGGGACGTCCTTGACACTGCGCATGCGCAGTGGGGGCGTAGTATGGAGGTCCTATAGGACATGATTTCTTTTTGTTTTGGATGCAAATTTTGGGGATTGGGGGGCAAAATTTGTGTTTGGCCCTGGTTTTGTTAGAGTTAGCACCAGCTAAGTCTGGGTCATTGGTAAGTATAAAAAATATATAAATTACTATAAATTTTTTAACTTTTTTTTAAGTTTAAATTGGTTATAAAAAGAGAGCATGCGGCAGCCAAAAGCACCATGTGGGAGGGCCTGAGAAACAGATTCTTTTTTTAGGCCTTAACATTCCACATAACATCACAGTTGAAACTAGCCTTCATTATTCACAACACTTATTATTTTTTCATTTTCTGTTGCAAAAACATAGCCTATGATTACTCATTGCAACAACCTCATTGATAAGATATGTTTTTGAAACAAAAAATGAAAAATTCAAGTTATAGCCTGTTATAGCTATTATAAAAAAAAAACATTTTGTTTCTCAGGCATCTCCCACATCATCAAAAGTCACCCTTGTCACATTTTTCTAACCCACTACAGTTAAAACTAGAAGTCCTGTCACGAATAGTGCACTTATCTAGGCTTAATTGCGCGTTGGAATTGCGCGCAATTGCCATATTGAATGGCATCCAAAGCACGGCAGGTTCTCTTGGTTACTCATAGCAAACACATGCAATGTTTCTGCCAATGGACCTCCGGGTTACCCGGAGGTCCATTGGCTGAAACATTGCTTGTGCACTGGCCATATGTACAGAATGTGATAGCTTTACTTGGGCCATAACGCGTACATTAACGCGCATATCGATGTGCTATTTGTGCGCATTTCATGACAGGACTTTTAGTTTTAACTGTAGGTCTTGTAGGGCTAGAAATTTTCCCAACTATATCTTGTTTGACAGAGCTCCCTGAGCTCTGACAAACAAGATATAGATGAATTAATTTGCAACTGCATTATGGAGCATTGTCACTGCTGAAAACATTGTATATTGTGCAGAATTGTGTAAGGAGTTGCATGGGGGCATGGTGGCGTCACAGTAACCGGTTCTCGTCAGATCACCGAAGTTAAGCAATGCCAGGCACAGTTAGTAGTTGGGTGGGTGACCATTTCAGCGACTGATTCGCGCACTCGCATTGTGTCCTTGGGCAAGGCGCTTAACCCCGATTGCCTACACAGGGGCATGACAACGCTGTGTACTAACGCATACTGCATGTCGATGGTGTGCATGTCTTCAACCAATCTAACCCTGCCTGTGCCAAAATGCAGAGTTCCGACTTACGATGTTGGAGAGCTGCATGTCATTGCTCGGTGGTTCTCTCTGGGTACTCCGGCTTCCTCCACCTGTAAAACTCATGGTCACGATTAGCCATTGTGCATAAGTATGTGACCTTAAACACCAATAAATAAATAAGGAGTTGCATTTCTGATTCCAACTCTTTTCAGTACTTTTTGTAGATAAACAAAAAAAAGAAAGAAAAAACCCTTCCTCCCTCATATTATAGACAGGGTTCATACATCCTTGAAAAGTCCTTGAATTTCAGTAATACTCCTTGAATTTTGAAAATACCGAAATTGTCCTTGAAAATCAGTCAGACTCATTGAAAGTCCTTGAATTTCTCCTCACAATGCTGTGGCCTGTGTGATTAGGGTTCAGTATAAACTTCTGTTATTTAATATTAAAATTAATGTAAATAAATTTGTGATGTATATTTTATTTTATTTTATTGATGTTTAAGGTCACATATTTATGCACAATGGCTAATCATGACCGTGACAGTTTTACGGGTGGAGGAAGCCGGAGTACCCGGAGAGAACCACCGAGCAACGACGAGCAGCTGCCAGCTCCCCAACATCGTAACTCTGCACTGCAGCACAGGCAGGGTTCGATTGGTTGAGGACATGCGTACCATCGACGTGCAGTACACCTTAGTACACGGCGTCATCGTGCCCCCACATGGGCAATGGGGGTGAAGTGTCTTGCCCAAGGACACAACGTGGTTGCCGCAGGTGGGATTCGAACCGAGGACATCTCGGCTTGCAGCCTGCACCTCTACCTACTGAACCACCGCACCCCCTTTGTGATGTATAATAAATGTGAAATGCATGATTCAAATAAGACTGGATAAAATCTTGTAAAGTGTACAAAGTAGTGTCTATTTTTTGCAGTGACAATATTGGATGTTTCATCCATGGGGGAAAGTGTATTAACTCCTTGGAGGTGGGTTTTGCTGCCCAAGACAGTATTTCTCATTCCACTGAAATCAGTATAATTTGAGCACGTTTTAATCCAATTTTCCCTCTGAAAATTTAATGGATTTTTTCACCAATGGTTTCTTGAGTTAAATTTGGATGAATTTTTCATCAAATCTAGTCATGGCTGCTATGCAGCAGCCATGACTAGATTTGATGAAAAATATCTTTAAAATACTGAGCGGGTGAAGAGTTGAAAGTAGGTAGGATGTTTTGTAAAAATGATATTCCATCAGAAAAATGCACCTTGAAAAATGGCAATATGTCCTTGAAATAGCCTTCAAAAGTCCTTGAATTTTTTTTCTCCTTGAGTGTATATGAACCCTGATAGAAGTAAATTTGCCTGAGAAACAAGAACATTTTTTATAGGCCTACAGTTGTAATTAAAAGCCATGTGACTTTATTGTGCACTATTTTGAAGTAATAGCACACCGAGTAAGTGCACTTTTGTCCCTATCAAATTGTACCATTAGTGTAACTCAATTTCTGTGGAAAAATGGCGCACCCAACTCTGTGCGGTTCTATACTAGTAACTAGAACATCATTCCTAACCTCTACTGGGATACATGAACTTGTAATGACCTAAAGAGATATTAAAATTTGACTGCATCTTCAGAATGAAGACAGTGGATTACTACTTGATCGCAGCGTCTTATATTCTCCACCTGAAAAGTATTTATAATTGTTCATAGCAACACAAGTAACACATGCTAAATTTCATCACATGGACCACCAGATGCAAGCTGGTGGTCCACGTGATGAAAGTTTTAGAATGCATGTTGTGTTTTGTCCTCAGATATTGTAAATAATTACTAAATGAAAATCTATTCTACAGAGATTCAGTAGTAATACACCCTTCACATACTATAGTCTCAATATTTTTCTGTTTGATCGGTTCAGTTCGTGATTTCACTACTAACCTTGCAAATAGCATATTATATTTTGCATTACTTAGTGCAAACACTCTTGTATATTTTAGACTAATTCATTATTCTGCACTAATTGTGTCAGGTCTTCTAGTTTCAACTGTATTCAAGAAATTTTATACAAGTGTCACCAAAGCCAGAAAATAAGCAATCTGTCATTTGCAGAATGAGATCCCCAGAGGGTGAATTTGCTAATTCTATTCCATACAGTGGGCCAATTTATCCTCTGGGTACCTCTTTCTGTTTAGATTTGAGACCTTGATTCAGATTGAGGTTCAGGGTAGCATCACCAAATTCACTCTCTGGGGACCTTATTTTGCAGATGATAGTCTGCTTATTTTATGGCTTGGTGTCGCCAATTGTCATTGGGTTGGAGATTAAGCCTAATAACTTTCTGCTGTATTTTAGGATATTTTTATACTGTACCAATGACCCAGACATAGCTGGTGCTAACTCTTAAAATATAGGGCCAAACACAAATTTTGCCCCCCAATCCCCAAAATTTGCATCTAAAACTAAAGAAAACATGTCCTGAAAGGCCCTCCACACTTCGCCCCTACTGCGCATGCGCAGTGTCAAGGACGTTCCGAAATTGGCGCCATTAATCATTCTAAGTTTGGCCCTTCATCAGTTAACATCTGACTGATCTTTGTGCTTTTAAATCTCAGTTTAAATGATGCCAGACACATAAATATTAGTGAAATGGTGATTCTAAGGAGGATAGAAAAGGAGGAGAGGAAAAGATTGTGTGACAGAATATTATCAGGGCTGTAACTTAAAATTTTTTAATGAAATTATGTTAAGTTACCTATTTTCAAGGCAGCAGCCATTTTGTTGTCATTCTGATTGTTTAGTTACACTGTTTTTCAAGTGTTTTTCCTCTCTCCCTGTCCTTTAAGTTCCCCCTTGCTATTCTCCCATGCTTTTGGCATAGTTTATGTAATTATTATTACTAAAATTTCTTGGGAGTTTTAGCTGAATAACAGAATGAATTCTGTTCTTTCCCCATGTTTACGTCTTCACCTACGGGTGGTTAGGCGTTGTGTTCTGCATCTACCATCTGATGTTCTGCAGTTTCTTCCCTGGAAGTCTCTGTTTTGCATCAGATGGTGTATTTTTGGTAACTGATTTCGGGCCTGGGTGCCTGGAGTCTTACTTTAGTGTTTTTACACTCATTGTTTACATTTACAACAGCCCTCTGTGTGAGGGGGGGATTTCTAAATTATAATATCTTTATGTTATTTTAATCATAACTAGATACATTATTATTGTTCGTAAGTGTTGAATAAATTGTTTAAAATATTTTTAAAATTTTTTTTCCACACTTAGGCTTGGGATCCATTGGGGCTCAACGTTACTTTTCAGAAACTTGGGCTGTTCTGAAAAAATATTTTTTCAAAATATTTTGATTTCAATTATTTTTTCTATATTAATGGATCATATTATTATTATGTATTTTGCCAGGGGTTAGTGCGAGTACCAGGACTTGTTTTCTTTTCACATTGAAAGGTTATTGATCAATTGTTTTAAGAGGAAGTCTTCCTCTGACCTTATTATCATTCTATATGTGGTCAGTGTACTCGCATTAACTCCTGTTCTGTATCGTTTGATTTCGATGACAATATGGGAAGCGTATGTCACGGTATGTTGTTGGGGATTTGGACACTCCGGTCCTTTCCCCGCAGGGTCACTCTACTTTATCAATTTCTATTTCAGACGATCAAGATTAGGGTGATGTATCTGTGATGTCTTCCAACAGTGTGCCTCCGTCGTCACAATTAATGAAGGGCTAGCGGAAAAGTGCTCATGTAATACGCCAATTGCCTAAGAGGACCCTAGTAGGTTCGACGGCCTTTGACGTCCGCTAGCTCGCCCGGTGTAGCGTCCATTCACCGAATGGTTCGGCAGCCGGGTTTGTCCGTTACGGTCTAGAAGGAATTTTGGGGTGATGCGAGCACTATAAAATTAACTTAATGCACACCCAGTGACGGCGGATCGGAGGGAGAACGGAGGAAGCCTTTTAGTCCGGTTCATAGCTCGTTCCGGTCCATCCGGACGGCAAGCGAGAGAGGCCCCTCTCTCGTTCAACAACATCTGGCCCCAGATGTTGTGGTACAAATGTGTCGCTAGCGGAGCATACGTCCGTCGCTCGGGACGCTCCGTTGTATAGGCAGTCCGCTGAGACTGCTAAGGCTTCCTCTTCTCGTCAGCGCACACGACCGCACCTTGGCTGCGTGACCGCCGATATATTACCAGCTTCGCCGATCAAGGATTCTTCGGCGACCAGGTCACACCATCCGGCAGCCAGGGATTCGAGACCGATGGACTCCGGACGTTCGCATAGGAAGTATGCGGGAGCCATCTGATGCGGAGCTGCCCTCGGCGAAGCAGCGATAGACTGCGCCTCCGCAGGTCTCGACGCCGGACATTCTTGTGCACATAGCACAGCTTATCGCAGCATCCCAGCAGCCGACAGAAACGGTGTCGGATCGAGAATTATCCGACAGCGCTGGGTCGGTAGCCGGGGACTCGAGGCCTGCAGACTCCGGACGTTCGCATAGGAAGTGTGCGGTAGTCAACGTACACGGAGCTTCTAGCGGCAATGCATCGTAAGTCCGCTACTGCACAGGCCTCGGGAACGGACGTGCTTTCCTTAATAGCACAGTTTATCGCAGCATCCCAGCATCAACTGAATCTGTCGCATATATTTTATCCGACGATGCTGGGTCGGGACGCTCCGCGGAAGCAGGTACGGACGTCCGAAAGTTTCATCCGGTCCGAAGGGATACCGAAAGGGATTCGGAGGATTTCAAGCTTTCCCTTTCGGAACAAAATATGCTGCGATGCCGGATAAGAAACCGATAGCGTCGGTGGACTTAGAAATTTTTGGTTCGGTTCAGGGACATCGTCCCTCAGTTCCGACATAGTCCAATAATGTCACACAAACTTTCGAATTATTGAACGACGCTATATATATTATTATTTTATGCTTGCTATTCAAGCATTTCTGGTTTCTTGTTCGAAGAATTATGGAGATGTCTTTCAAAAGTGTGCCTCTGTCGTCATAGTTAATGAAGAGTTAGCGGCAATAAGTGCTCATGGAATATGTCTATCGCTTACGGAGTGACATTCGCTAGCTCACCCGGTGTAGCGTACATTCATCGAATGGTTCGGCTGCCGGGTTCGTCCGTTGCGGTCTAGGAAGAAGATTTGGGTGATGCGAGCACTTTAATTACTTTAGTACTCACCCAGTGACGGCAGATTGAGGACAGATCGGAGGAAGCCAACAACATAGGGGACCGCATGTTGTGGTTCAGATATTTTACATTCGGAGCATATGTCCGTTGCTCGGGACGCTCCGTTATATTGACAGTCCGAGAGACTGTCTTTAATGCTTCCTCATCCTCACAGCAGGGCACACGACCGCACATTGGCTACGTGACCTCGAGTATCCGATCAGTTTCGGCATTCAGTGATTCCACAGCGAATAGGTCGCGCCATCCGGTAGCCAAGGGACACGAGGCCTATACACTCTGTTCGCTCGCATATTGGAAGTATGCACGGGGTAACGATCTCGGAGCTTCCTGCGGCAATGCATCGTAAGACCGCTGCTCCTCAGGCCTCAGTGTCGGACGTGCTATCCGAGTTAGCACAGTTGTTTTGCAGCATCCCAGCAATTGACAGTTTCTCGGTCGAATCAGGAATTATCCGACGGCGCTGGGTCGGTGCGGTCCGCGGTTGCATCAAGCTACGGACGACCGAACGCTTTATAGGGTCCGACAGGATGGCGAAAGGGATTCGAAAGATTTCGAGTTTTCCCTTTAGTAGTATCGGAAGATGCCTTTCATATCTTCTGGCATTTCTTCCAGTGATTATTTTTCGGACTTCATTGCTGCGATCTTGGATAAGAGACTTATAGCGTCATTGGACTCGGATTTTTCGATCGGTACAGGGACTTTGTCCCTGACTTACCGACGCAGTCCAATATTGTCATTACAACATGTGTTTTATTTTTCGACGCTATATATTTATATATATATACAAGCCTGCTACTAAGCATGATAGTTTAGTTTCTTGTCCGCGTGGCTCATTTCTGCCATTTTATCTTTTTTACATATAGTTTATTTTGGCAGAGCAGGGCATACCGAGAGTTCATACGCGTCTAGACGGTGTGATTAAAGACTGCATATATATTCTTTTTCGCCGTTTATGTCTTTCCCAATTTCAATGTTGGGAACGACATTATGTATAGTAGACTTAACTTAGACGCTTTATTATACATAATCCGCCTTACTGAGGCGTTATCATTACGTCTTCAAGAAAAGATTTACGGGATATTATTCTCAATGTAATTTCTTTTGAGGGCAGTAGTTTGTTCACGTATAACTCCGCCCTTCAGTGGCTGATTGGAGTTGGTTAGACGTGATGCAGCCCTAGCTACATCCACGCGTGGATAGTAGGTTAAGAACTCTCTCAGAGTCGCTTCGTTCTCGGAGGAGCTTCTCTTCGACGGCAACTTTCCGGCAATCCATGAATTGCTTGATTTATACATTCTCTTGTCTATCTAGTGTTACAAGAGATTCAGACTGGGGCAAACATTCGGTGGTTGACTCAGAGAGTGCCGCCGCAGTTGCCGGACCCGAGTGTGGCTGTTATGACGGTTGCCAGTCAAACAGATAGGGATATATACTGATCCCTACGGATTCGAAGTGCCAGGGTCTTTGGGTTCCGCAGTCTTTTAGCTATCAGTTTAACTTCCGCGGAATAATGTTTTTTAGGCTTGCTTTATGTCATTGCATGAACATTATTCAGAAACGTATGCCCAAATTCCTGTCCTTTAATTCGACAGTAGTGGCGTATCTCCGGAACCAGGGAGGCACTCTTTCGTTTCCGTTATTCAATTTAATGGAAAGAATCCGTCTGTTGGTTATAGTACACCAAGTTCAGTGTTGGTCCGTCATATTCTGGGTCGTCTGATTGTTTTATCGCACTCCCGTTCTCTTACGGGTCGCTTGTTGCTGTCAGAATGGACTCTCAACAAACAAGTATTCATTCAGATTTGCTATCTATGGGAGCGCCCAATGATGTTTTATTTATGACACAGCTTGCTAATAATTGCAGACGTATGTGTTGGCTTGTCCAGATCTCTGAGCTAATACTGTTGACGCTCTATTGATCTATAGGACGGAATGATAGGATACGCGTATCCTCCGGCACTGTTGTTTTAGCAGGTATTGCTAAGATAAACAACCACAATACATTTCTGTTGATAGCATCTCTATCTTCACAGAGATCATGAGTAATTTACTCTCTTGTCTACTGTGGATCTTAACGTGAAATCTTCCTCTATGTGAGGATCTTTTTTCACTGGGTAAATCGTGTCATCTTTATCACAACCAGCAAGGTCGCAACCTTCATGTATTCCGTTGTGTGGTCCGTATTGCATTGTAAGCACTGTACTGGACGAGCTTTGGACGCGATTTCCTACTATAGGAGATCCTCTTCTTCGCTATTCTATGCGACTAAAGTGGAGGCTCTTCCGTCGTGGTGTAGGGATCATTATGTTCATATGGTTGATCCCTCCATACTACTCATTGCTATTTTTTAGTATACTTGTTTCACAAGATCTACTGCAGCCTGTTGTTATTTAGGTTATAGGTTTATGTTACCTCATACCTATGCACTCTACGATAGTTTACAATTGAGTCTTTTGTCTCTTTATCTAAGTCAGTTAGTAACTTTTTGATAAATAGACTTAGAATCTTTAGATTAAATTCCTATACGGATTTTAACTTCGGTTCTTATTTAGCTAAGTAATCATTTGAGCCTCTGGAAACAGTAGTTTTCAAATTCTGACCTTTTAGACAGTAATTCTGTTGGTTTCTCTTTTACTGTAGAGTCAGTGAGTTTCATGCACTATCGATGGATGATTTTCACTTTCATAGTTTCGGAATCAATACTTCCGTTACTATTTAGGTTGGATTGTTGCATAAGAGTTAGGCTCCTATTATCCGGAACCTATTATTTTAAGGTCCTTCCGTCTTCGTATGGGCATAGGCCTTTACTCTTTCCGGGTACAGTTTATGTATTTATAAACAGATATCTGTTTATTACAAGGGCGTAAGCTTCTTCTGTCTTTGATGTCTAGTAGAAGGACGTTACGCTCCATTTTATTGTTAATGGATTCTATTAACTAGCGTACTGCTTATGGTATATCATTGGCTTAGCAGTTGTGCTTAAGATTTCGGTTCATGAAGTAAGAGTTCTTCTACTTCTTGGGCTTACATTAATAGTGTTGCTATTATAGATTTTTGAAGGCTGCTCATTGCGCTCGGCCATCCATTCATGAATTTTATCTCAGAAATATCGAGTCCATTTCTGGAGGCCTCTATTGTTAGGTCTATTATCTACTGCTCAGAATGTCATTCACTTAACAGTTGCTACTATAGCTAGGTAGGCTGTCTGTTTCGGCAGTGTCTCCGTTCGGCTGCCCTCTTCGCTCTGGGCTATTTGACCCAGGGCAAGAAAAAGGGGGGGGGGGGAGGGTGTTCCCTTGGGTCACCTGTTTTTACTATGAAAACAAGGGGATACCTCCTCCGGAGTTAGTAATTCTGAGCTGTTATTGGGATGGTTGTTAGTGAGAAGTTTAAGTTTATAAAATTCATTCAAGTCTTAGTTTTTAAAGTATAGCTTTTGAATATTGCATATGTCAACGGACATGATTATGCAATTCTCACACACTTTTAGGAGTATAAGAGTCTCTATTCTCTAGACTTACTTTATTATTGGCTTACTTTAAAATTATTAGTATAAGGATTATTGGATATTAATAGAGTACATGGATGTATGAAGCTCAATTTTTGGAAGGTGTTGTATCTTTCTAATTTATCATAAATAAGAAAGATACATATAAGGCCTATTACTTCTTTTCCCTTCAGGGGATGACTCTATTTTATTTTATTGAGCGTATTCCATTTTGCTCTATGTCCTTGGCCCTCCAGCCTTTTTACTATTCAGCTATGTCTGGGTCATTGGTACAGTATAAAAATGTTAAAAAATTTATAGTAATTTATATATTTTTTATACTTACCAATGACCCAGACGGGGATGGCCCTCCCAGGAGTTGGGAACTCTTGCCTCCCCGCTGAGTACATAGCGCTTACCAGGCACTGGTTATTAGAATGATTAATGGCGCCAATTTCGGAACGTCCTTGACACTGCGCATGCGCAGTAGGGGCGAAGTGTGGAGGGCCTTTCAGGACATGTTTTCTTTAGTTTTAGATGCAAATTTTGGGGATTGGGGGGCAAAACTTGTGTTTGGCCCTATATTTTAAGAGTTAGCACCAGCTATGTCTGGGTCATTGGTAAGTATAAAAAATATATAAATTACTATAAATTTTTTAACTTTTGTAAGAAATGCCCAACTGGTCATTAGTACACTTCTTATATGAAATGATGTGATTTTGGTCTTTTTGAACATCAGTTCAGCTTTCTCCTTGTTGACACAGTAGTTATTACTTATATTCATGTCTTTGCTCCAGGACCAGACTTTGTCAGACCTCAGGAGGCACGGTGGCATTGTGGTAACCGGTTCTTGTCAGATCACCGAAGTTAAGCAATATCGAGCCCGGTTAATCATTGGATGGGTGACATCTGAACAGTCAATTCCAACTCCCGCTTTGTGCCCTTGTGCAAGGCTCCTAACCCCAATCATCCACACAGGGGACGATGACGCCGTATACTAAGGCATACTGAACATCAATGGTACACATGTCTTCAAACAATCTAACCCTGCCTGTGCTGCAGTGCAGAGTTACGATGTTGGGGAGGTGGCAGCTGCTTGTCGTTGCTCGGTGGTTCCCTCTGGGTACTCTGGCTTCCTCCACCATAAAACTGTCATGGTCATGAATAGCCATTGTACATAAGCATGTGACCTTAAACACAAATAAATAAATAAATTTGTCAGACCTCATATACTACTGGAAATGTTTTCTGATATTATAGACAAATGATAGAGGCCTTAGCTCTTAAAGTACAAAGTTTAAAAAAAATAAGTTTTATTGCCTTTTCATATTTCTATACTGTACCAATGACCCAGACTTAGCTGGTGCTAAACTCTTTAATTCAGGGCCAAACACAAATTTTGTCCCCCCCAATCCCCCAAATTTGCATCAAAAACCGAAAAATACATGTCCTATATGGTCCTCCATACATTTACTCCTCTGCGCATGCGCAGTGTCAAGGAGGTCCCGAAAATGGCGCCAATTATCATTCTTTGTTTGGCCCTCAAAACAGTTACACATCACTGTTATTTGTGCTTCCAAATCTCAGTTTTCATGATGCCAGACACATTTTGATGAGGGAAATGGTGGAAATAAAGAGGAAATATAAGGAGGAGAGGAAAAATTAGTGCAAGAAAATGTTCAGGGCTGTAACTTATAATTATTTTATGAAATTATTTCATGTTGCCTTTTTTCAAGGCATGGCCCTGATGTTGTCATTCTTGCTATGAAGTACCATTGTTTGATCAGTGTTTCCTCTCTACCTTCCTTATTCCCCCCTAGCTATTCTCCCATGTTTTGGCTTATTTTTTGTAATGTTCATTACTAAAATTTCTTGGGTAGTTTTGGCTTGGTAACAGAATTTTTTCTGTTTTTATACGCCAGTTTTGAAAAAACGGGTCGTATTATGGTATACCGCTGTCAGTCTGTCCGTCCGGTCATATGTCGTACGATAACTCAAGAATGCTTTGAGAGATTTTCGTGATTTTTGGGTATGTGGTATATATCGATGGGGGGAAGTTCCCTTTCGTTTAGTTGCGCCGTTCGATTAGTCATTCCAGAGTTATGGGACTTTATTACTTAGAAAATTGTTGATATTTTTATACTGTACCAATGACCCAGACATAGCTGGTGCTAACTCTTAAAATATAGGGCCAAACACAAATTTTGCCCCACAATCCCCCAAATTTGCATCTAAAACCAAAGAAAACATGTCCTGAAAGGCCCTCCACACTTCGCCCCTACTGCGCATGCGCAGTGTCAAGGACGTTCCGAAATTGGCGCCATTAATCATTCTAAGTTTGGCCCTTCATCAGTTAACATCTGACTGATCTTTGTGCTTATAAATCTCAGTTTAAATGATGCCAGACACATAAATATTAGTGAAATGGTGATTCTAAGGAGGATAGAGAAGGAGGAGAGGAAAAAAATGTGTGACAGAATATTATCAGGGCTGTAACTTAAAATTTTTTAATGAAATTATGTTAAGTTACCTATTTTCGAGGCAGCAGCCATTTTGTTGTCATTCTGATTATTTAGTTACACTGTTTTTTTAGTGTTTTCCTCTCTCCCTGTCCTTTAAGTCCCCCCTTGCTATTCTCCCATGCTTTTGGCATAGTTTTTGTAATTATTATTACTAAAATTTCTTGGGAGTTTTAGCTGAATAACAGAATGAATTCTGTTCTTTTCCCCATGTTTACGTCTTCACCTACGGGTGGTTAGGCGTTGTGTTCTGCATCTACCATCTGATGTTCTGCAGTTTCTTCCCTGGAAGTCTCTGTTTTGCATCAGTGTATTTTTGGTAACTGATTTCGGGCCTGGGTGCCTGGAGTCTTATTTTAGTGTTTTTACACTCATTGTTTACATTTACAACAGCCCTCTGTGTGAGGGGGGGGTTTCTGGAAAATAATATCTTGATGTTATTTTAATCATAACTAGATACATTATTATTGTTCGTAAGTGTTGAATAAATTGTTTAAAATATTTTTAAAATTTTTGTCCACACTTAGGCTTGGGATCCATTGGGGCTCAACGTTACTTTTTGGAAACTTGGGCTGTTCTGAAAAAATATTTTTTCAAAATATTTTGATTTCAATTATTTTTTCTATATTAATGGATCATATTATTATTATGTATTTTGATTGCCAGGGGTTAGTGCGAGTACCAGGACTTGTTTTCTTTTCACATTGAAAGGATATTGATCAATTGTATTAAGAGGAAGTCTTCCTCTGACTTTATAATCATTCTATATGTGGTCAGTGTACTCGCATTAACTCCTGTTCTGTATCGTATGATTTCGTTGACAATATGGGAAGCGTATGTCACGGTATGTTATTGGGGATTTGGACACTCCGGTCCTTTCCCCGCAGGATCACTCTACTTTATCAATTTCTATTTCAGACGATCAAGATTAGGGTGATGTATCTGTGATGTCTTCCAACAGTGTGCCTCCGTCGTCACAATTAATGAAGGGCTAGCGGAAAAGTGCTCATGTAAATACGCCAATTGCCTAAGAGGACCCTAGTAGGTTCGACGGCCTTTGACGTCCGCTAGCTCGCCCGGTGTAGCGTCCATTAACCGAATGGTTCGGCAGCCAGGTTCGTCCGTTGCGGTCTAGAAGGAATTTTGGGGTGATGCGAGCACTATAAATTAACCTAATGCACACCCAGTGACGGCGGATCGGAGGGAGAATGGAGGAAGCCTTTTAGTCCGTTTCATAGCTCGTTCCGGTCCATCCGGACGGCAAGCGAGAGAGGCCCCTCTCTCGTTCAACAACATCTGGCCCCAGATGTTGTGGTACAAAATGTGTCGCAAGCGGAGCATACGTCCGTCGCTCGGGACGCTCCGTTGTATAGGCAGTCCGCGGAGACTGCTAAGGCTTCCTCTTCTCGTCAGCGCACACGACCGCACCTTGGCTGCGTGACCGCCGATATATTACCAGCTTCGCCGATCAAGGATTCTTCGGCGACCAGGTCACACCATCTGGTAGCCAGGGACACGAGGCCTGCAGACTCCGGACGTTCGCATAGGAAGTGTGCGGGAGTCAACGTACACGGAGCTTCCGGCGGCAATGCATCGTAAGACCGCTACTGCACAGGCCTCGGGAACGGACGTGCTTTCCTTAATAGCACAGTTTATCGCAGCATCCCAGCATCAACTGAATCTGTCGCATATATTTTATCCGACGATGCTGGGTCGGGACGCTCCGCGGAAGCGGGTACGGACGTCCGAAAGTTTCATCCGGTCCGACGGGATACCGAAAGGAATTTGGAGGATTTCGAGCTTTCCCTTTCGGAACAACATATGCTGTTGTGTATGTCATCTGACTTGGTCTTCTACAGCTTCTTTCGTCGGGCCATAATGCTGCGATGCCGGATAAGAAACTGATAGCGTCGGTGGACTTAGAAATTTTTGGTTCGGTTCAGGGACATCGTCCCTCAGTTCCGACATAGTCCAATAATGTCACACAAACTTTCGAATTATTGAACGACGCTATATATATTATTATTTTATGCTTGCTATAACCAAGCATTTCTGGTTTCTTGTTCGCAGAGTTATGGAGATGTCTTTCAAAAGTGTGCCTCTGTCGTCATAGTTAATGAAGAGCTAGCGGCAATAAGTGCTCATGGAATATGTCTATCGCCTACGGAGTGACATTCGCTAGCTCACCCGGTGTAGCGTACATTCATCGAATGGTTCGGCTGCCGGGTTCGTCCGTTGCGGTCTAGGAAGGAGATTTGGGTGATGCGAGCACTTTAATTACTTTAGTACTCACCCAGTGACGGCAGATTGAGGACAGATCGGAGGAAGCCTGTTAGTCCGGTTCCTGGCTTGTCCAGGTCCGTCCGGGCTGTGAGCGAGAGAGGTCCCTCTCTCGTCCAACAACATAGGGGACCGCATGTTGTGGTTCAGATATTTTACATTCGGAGCATATGTCCGTCGGTCGGGACGCTCCGTTATATTGACAGTCCGAGAGACTGTCCTTAATGTTTCCTCATCCTCACAGCAGGGCACACGACCGCACATTGGCTACGTGACCTCGAGTATCCGATCAGTTTCGTCATTCAGTGATTCCACGGCGAATAGGTCGCGCCAACCGGTAGCCAAGGGACACGAGGCCTATACACTCCGTTCGCTCGCATATTGGTAGTATGCATGGGGTAACGATCACGGAGCTTCCAGCGGCAATGCATCGTAAGACCGCTTCTCCTCAGGCCTCAGTGACGGACGTGCTATCCGAGTTAGCACAGTTGTTTCGCAGCATCCCAGCAATTGACAGTTTCTCGGTCGAATCAGGAATTATCCGACGGCGCTGGGTCGGTGCGGTCCGCGGTTGCATCAGGTACGGACGACCGAATGCTTTATAGGGTCCGACAGGATGGCGAAAGGGATTCGAAAGATTTTGAGTTTTCCCTTTAGTAGTATCGGAAGCTGCCTTTCATATCTTCTGGCATTATATTCCAGTGATTGTTATTTCGGACTTCATTGCTGCGATCTTGGATAAGAGACTTATAGCGTCATTGGACTCGGATTTTTCGATCGGTTCAGGGACATTGTCCCTGACTTACCGACGCAGTCCAATATTGTCATTACAGCATGTGTTTTATTTTTCGACGCTATATATATATATATATACAAGCCTGCTACCAAGCATGATAGTTTAGTTTCTTGTCCGCGTTGCTCATTTCTGCCATTTTATCATTTATACGAATAGTTTATTTTGACAGAGCAGGGCATACCGAGAGTTCACATGCGTCTAGACGGTGTGGTTAAAGACTGTATATATTCTTTTTCGCCGTTTATGTCTTTTCCAATTTCAATGTTGGAAACGACATGATGTATAGTAGACTTAACTTAGACGCTTTATCATACGTAATCCGCCTTACTGAGGCGTTATCATTACGTCTTCAAGAAAAGATTTACGGGATATTATTCTCAATGTAATTTCTTTTGAGGGCAGTAGTTTGTTCACGTATAACTCCGCCCTTCAGTGGCTGATTGGAGTTGGTTAGACGTGACGCAGCCCTAGCTACATCCACACGCGTGGATAGTAAGGTTAAGAACTCTCTCCGAGTCGCTTCGTTCTCGGAGGAGCTTCTCTTCGACGGCAACTTTTCGGCAATCCATGAATTGCTCGATTTACACGTTCTCTTGTCTATCTACTGTTACAAGAGATTCAGACTGGGGCAAACATTCGGTGGTTGACTCAGAGAGTGCCACCGCAGTTGCCGGACCCGAGTGTGGCTGTTATGACGGTTGCCAGTCAAACAGATTGGGATATAATACTGATCCCTACGGATTCGAAGTGCCAGGGTCTTTGGGTTCCGCAGTCTCTTAGCAATCAGTTTTCTTCCGCGGAATAATGTTTTTTAGGCTTGCTTCATGTCATTGCATGAACATTATTCAGAAACGCATGCCCAAATCCTGTCCTTTAATTCGACAGTAGTGCCGTATCTCCGGAACCAGGGAGGCACTCTTTCGTTTCCGTTATTCAATTTAATGGAAAGAATCCGTCTGTTGGTTATAGTACACCAAGTTCTGTTTTGGTCCGTCATATTCCGGGTCGTCTGATTGTTTTACCGGACTCCCGTTCTCTTACGGGTCGCTTGTTGCTGTCAGAATGGACTCTCAACAAACAAGTATTCAATCAGATTTGCTATCTATGGGAACGCCCAATGATGATTTATTTACGACACAGCTTGCTAATCAATTGCAGACGTATGTGTTGGCTTGTCCAGATCTCTGAGCTAATGTTGTCAACGCTCTATTGATCTATAGGACGGAATGATAGGATATCCGTATCCTCCGGCGCTGTTGTTTCAGCAGGTATTGCTAAGATAAACAACCACAATACATTTCTGTTGATAGCATCTCTATCTTCACAGAGATTATGGGTAATTTACTCTCTTGTCTACTGTGGGTCTTAACGTGAAATCTTCCTCTATGTGAGGATCTTTTTTCACTGGGTAAATCGTGTCATCTTTATCACAACCCGCAAGGTTGCAACCTTCATGTATTCCGTTGTGTGGTCCGTATTGCATTGTAAGCACTGTACTGGATGAGCTTTGGACGCGATTTCTTACTATAGGAGATCCTCTTCTTCGCTATTCTATGCGGCTAAAGTGGAGGCTCTTCCGTCGTGGTGTAGGGATCATTGTGTTCATATTGTTGATCCCTCCATACTACTCATTGCAATTTTTTTTTAGTATACTTGTTTCACAAGATCTACTGCAGCCTGTTATTATTTAGGTTATAGGTTTATGTTACCTCATACCTATGCACTCTACGATAGTTTACAATTGAGTCTTTTGTCTCTTTATCTAAGTCAGTTAGTAACTTTTTGATAAATAGACTTAGAATCTTTAGATTAAATTCCTATATGGATTTTAACTTCGGTTCTTATTTAGCTAAGTAATCAATTGAGCCTCTGGAAACAGTAGTTTTCAAATTCTGACCTTTAGACAGTAATTCTGTTGGTTTCTCTTTTACTGTAGAGTCAGTGAGTTTCATGCACTATCGATGGATGATTTTCACTTTCGTAGTTTCGGAATCACTGCTTCCGTTACTATTTAGGTTGGATTTTTGCATAAGAGTTAGGCTCCTATTATCCGGAACCTATTTTTTTTTAAGGTCCTTCCGTCTTCGTATGGGCATAGGCCTTTACTCTTTCCGGGTACAGTTTATGTATTTATAAACAGATATCTGTTTATTACTATGGGCGTAAGCTTCTTCTGTCTTTGATGCCTAGTAGAAGGACGTTACGCTCCATTTTATTGTTAATGGATTCTATTAACTATCGGTACTGCTTAGGGTATATCATTGACTTAGCAGTTGTGCTTAAGATTTCGGCTCATGAAGTAAGAGTTCTTCTACTTCTTGGGCTTACATTAATAGTGTTGCTATTATAGATTTTTGAAGGCCGCTCATTGCGCTCAGCCATCCACATTCATGAATTTTATCCTAGAAATATCGAGTCCATTTCTGGAGGCCTCTATTGTTAGGTCTATTATCTACTGCTCAGAATGTCATTCACTTAACAGTTGCTACTATAGCTAGGTAGGCTGTCTGTTTCGGCAGTGTCTCCGTTCTGCTGCCCTCTTCGCTCTGGGCTATTTGACCCAGGGCAAGAAAAAGGGGGGGGGGGGGGGGGGAGGGTGTTCCCTTGGGTCACCTGTTTACTATGAAAACAAGGGGATACCTCCTCCAGAGTTAGTAATTCTGAGCTGTTATTGGGATGGTTGTTTAGTGAGAAGTTTAGGTTTTTAAAATTCATTCAAGTCTTAGTTTTTAAAGTATAGCTTTTGAATATTGCATATGTCAACGGACATGATTATGCAATCCTCAGACACTTTTAGGAGTATAAGAGTCTCTATTCTCTAGACTTACTTTATTTATTGGCTTACTTTAAAAATTATTAGTATAAGGATTATATTGGATATTAATAGAGTACATGGATGTATGAAGCTCAATTTTGGAAGGTGTTGTATCTTTCTAATTTATCATAAATAAGAAAGATACATGTAAGGCCTATTACTTCTTTTTCCCTACAGGGGATGACTCTATTTTATTTTATTGAGCGTATTCCATTTTGCTCTATGTCCTTGGCCCTCCAGCCTTTTTACTATTCAGCTATGTCTGGGTCATTGGTACAGTATAAAAATGTTAAAAAATTTATAGTAATTTATATATTTTTTATACTTACCAATGACCCAGATGGGGATGGCCCTCCCAGGAGTTGGGAACTCTTGCCTCCCCGCTGAGTACATAGCGCTTACCAGGCACTGGTTATTAGAATGATTAATGGCGCCAATTTCGGAACGTCCTTGACACTGCGCATGCGCAGTAGGGGCGAAGTGTGGAGGGCCTTTCAGGACATGTTTTCTTTGGTTTTAGATGCAAATTTTGGGGATTGGGGGGCAAAATTTGTGTTTGGCCCTATATTTTAAGAGTTAGCACCAGCTATGTCTGGGTCATTGGTAAGTATAAAAAATATATAAATTACTATAAATTTTTTAACTTTTTACACGTCGTACAATAACTGGAGAACACTTTGAGAGATTTTCGTGATTTTGGGGTATGTGGTGTATATCGATGGGGGGAAGCTCCCTTTCGTTTAGTGTCGCCGTTCGATTAGTCATTCCAGAGTTATGGGACTTTATTACTTAGAAAATTGTTGATTTTTTACACGTCGTACGATAACTCGAGAACCCTTTGAGAGATTTTCGTGATTTTTGGGTAGGTGGTGTATATCGATGGAGGGAAGCTCCCTTTCGTTTAGTGTCGCCATTCGATTAGTCATTCCAGAGTTATGGGACTTTATTACTTAGAAAATTGTTGATTTTTTACACGTACGATAACTCGAGAACGCTCCGAGAGATTTTCACCATTTTTTGGTTGGTGGTTTATGTTGATGGAAGGAACCTCCCTTTCGGTTGGTGTCACCATTAGATTAGTCATTCCAGAGTTATGGGACTTTATTTTTCACATGTCGAACCATAACTTGAAAATGCTTAGATCAATTTTCAGGATTTTTTGGTTGCAAGTATATGTTGATAGGAGGAATCTCCCTTTCGATTTGTGTCGCTGTCCGATTTGTCATTCCATAGTTATGGGACTTTATTCATCAAAATATAGGCAATTTTCCACATGTTGGACTTTGAGCAATTTTCATGATTATTTGGTGGCAAGTATATGTAACCTGACAAGTACACATGTATACTCATATTGTGTGGTTCCCTCTTGTAATTAACGGGTGTATCATGCACTCATGGCACAGCTGTTTATTTCCCCATGTTTATGTCCTCACCCTAGGGGTGTTTAGGCGTTTTGGTCTGCATCTACCATCTGATGTTCTACAGTTTCTTCTCTGGAAGCCTCTGTTTTGCATCAGATAGTGTTTTAAATTGGTAACTGATTTCGGGCCAGGTTTTTTCAGTGCCTGGAGTCATGTTTCCGGTTTGTTGACACTTTTGCTTAGATTGACAACAGTTACTGCTCATAGTGATTATTTGCCTTCTGCATCTCTTATTTCATAGCAAGATACATTAATATTGTCCGTAAGTGTTACATTAATTTTTTCAAAATGAATTTAAATTTTTGTCCACACTTAGGCTTTTTTGGGGATCCATTGGGCCCAGGGTTCCCATTGGGAACTTGGGCTCTTCTGAAAAAATTTTTGGAAAAAATTTTTTCTTTTCGAATCATTATTTCGTAGTGATTATAATGGATTGTTTTATTATGTATCTTTATTTTCAAGGATTAGTGCGAGTACTATGATTGTTTACCTTTTTTCACAATGAATGATTATTGTTCAAATTGTAATAGGAGGAAATCTTCCTATGATTCTCATGATCTCTGTATTAATTGTACTCTCTGTACTCGCACTGATCTTTGTTCTGTGTGTTTCAAATGTGATGACAAATGTTGGAAATGTGTGTCATGGTATGTTGTTACTGGAGAGAGGGCCATGCCGGTTCTCTCTCCGCAGAGTCACTCTAGTCTTTCACTCTCTTTTTTCAGAGGAACAGGAACAGTGTGATATTTCCGTGATGTCGTCCAGAAGTGTGCCTCCGTCGTCACAAACAAGCAAAGAGCTAGCGGCAAAAGTGCTCATGGAGATCCGTCAATTACCCGAAAGGAACTTGACGGGGTTGACGTCCGCTAGCTCGCCCGGTGTTGCATCCATTCACCGAATGGGTCAGCACCCTGGTTCGTCCATTGCGGTCCAGCAGAGATAGTCAGGTGTTGCTAGCACTATAAAACATCCTCGTGCATATACCCAGTGACGACAGAAAGGAGGATGGATCGGAGGAAGACTGATAGTCCGGTGTTTAGCTTGTCCAGCTCGGCACGAGCTGCCAGCGAGAGAGGTCCCTCTCTCATACAGAAGCATCTGGGACGAGATGTTGTAGTCCGTAGCATTACGCAGTCGGAGCATACATCCGCTGCTCAGGACGCTCCGGTATATAGGCAGTCCGGCAAGGCTACCTATAAGGCTTCTTCATTCTCACGGCAACACACACGACCGCACCTTGGCTACATGACCAGCGATATTCAGTCAGCTTCGCCGACCAGGGATTCCACGGTGACCAGGTCACGCCATCCGGTAGCCCGAGATACGAGACCTTCTACATCTGGACGTTCGCATAAAAGATGTATGCAGGATGCAACATCCAGGGAGCTTCCAGCGGCTAAATCCAGTAAGACCACAGCTCCCCAGGACTCCGTAACGGATGTGCTATCACAGATAGCAAAGATCATCACAGCATCCCAGCAACTGGCAGAGCCTCTGTCGGAACATGAAGTGTCAGACGAAGCTGGGTCGGTTGGTTCCGCTGCTGGATCATGTACAGACGACCAAGATTTTCAAGAGGTCCGGCAGGATGGCGAAAGGGATTCCGATGAGTTAGACATTTCCCTTTCGGAACAACATAAAATAGCCGTAGAGTTCATCCGGCATTACCTTCCAGAAGTTATTCCACTGGACCAGAATGCTGCACAGCTGGATAGGAGGGTGATAGCGCCATTGGACACCGACTTTTTTAATCAGTTTAGGGACATTGTCCCAGAATTTCCGTCACAGTCCAGGAATGTCTCTCGGATATTTGAATTATTAGATGACACTATTGACAAACTTGCCAACAAGACGGGCAGGTCAGCCTTCCTACCGACATCCGCTCTACAGCTGCCTTTTATCAATCAAAGGAATAAGTTTGATACGGCAGGTCAGGGCATCCAGAGAGTTTCTCTGCATTTAGATGACCTGGCCGAAGACCTTGATATATCCATGCCGTCGTCTATGTCACTTCCTTCATCAACGATGGAAACGATGATATCGTCTAACAGAGCTAGTTTAGACGCTCTTTCATACGCAGATCACCTTACTAGAGCATTGTCATTACGCTTGGAAGGACCAGAATTTCAAGATGTACAGACGTCCTTAAGAGTTCTGTCCAGGGCCATAGCTTTTTCCACGTATAACTCCGCCCTTTCGGTGGTGAATCTGGAGTTAGCTAGACGTGACGCAGCCCTAGCTACTTCCACAGGTGTGGACAGTAAGGTGAAAAACTCTCTTAGAGTTGCTCCGGTCTCTAGAGAGTTTCTCTTCAATGGCAAGCTTTCTGCTATATATGATAAATTAACTAAGAAAGCTTCTGACTTTCTGCTATTTAAGTCTGCTTCCAAGAAGTCGGAACCAGCAGAGAGGAGTAGGCCAGGCTCTTCTGGGACGAGTTCGTCCAGGGGAAGTTCCTATAGAGGTTCCTATGCATCTTCTAGGTCTTACTCTAGAGACCGTCAGAGTAGCGACTCGCGTAGGGGCCGTTATGCTGGCCGAAATAACCGGTCAGATGCCCCTAGGCCGACGGGGTGAGGAGCAGGTCGCGGAGGATGTAGTTTCTCCTCCCGCAAGCCTCGCAGATCCAGGAGGTGATGGTTTAGACCTCTGTTGCTTTCAGGTGGGCGGAAGACTGTCGAGTTTCTCAAGCAACTGGGAATCAATTATGGAGGCCCCTTGGGTTCGAGGGGTTATTTCAGAAGGACTAAAACTGTCCTTCAAAGGCAAACCTCCGTTAACTCGAAGTCCAAGATGGACTCAGCTTCCGTCAAATTGTCAGAAAAGAACGGCACTTCTATCAGAAGTCCAGTCTCTTTTAAAGAAGAACGCGATAGAGGTCATAGAAAACCAGGAATCTCCAGGTTTCTACAGCCATCTCTTTCTGGTTCCGAAACCAGACGGCTTGTTCCGTCAAGTGACTGACTTAAGCTGGATAAACAAGCTGATCGTGGCTCCAAAGTTTTATATGGAGACCATTCGATCGGTCAGAGCGAGCATTCGAGTGAACGACTATGCTGCGAGCATAGACCTCAAGGATGCATACTTTCACGTCATGGTACATCCGGCGTACAGAAAGTATCTTCGCTTCGCTGTCCTAGGTGTTGTTTATCAGTTCCGAGCAATGTGCTTTGGTCTGAATCTAGTGCGCCTGGGCTTTCATTCGAGTAATGAACTTGGTAATGACTTATTTCCGAGCTCATTCATCTGCGGTAACGTCGGCTTACCTGGACGATATTCTTCAGAGGTACGGCAACGAGTTAATGCTTCAGAACGATATGCAGAATCTGCTCCTATTGCTCCGACGTCTCAGTTTCATAGTAAACGAAGAGAAGTCTGATCTGGTGCCGTCCAAGTCATTCACCCACCTGGGGATGAACTTTGAGACGCACAATAATCTTGTTCGTCTGCTGTTAACCAGAGTGAAATTAGTCAGTTGTTACGCTCGCTATTGTCTTCACTCAGACAAAATTACAGCGAGGGAATTCATGAGACTAATAAGTCTGTGCGTCCTCTCCAGGTCTCTCTGACTCAGAATTGGAGAGTGAAGATTCATTCGCTCGAGACGTACATCCTCTTGTCAAGCCAAGTGAAGCAAGAGATTCAGACTTGGGCAGACATACAGTGGTTAACTCAGGGAGTTCCACTGCAATTGCCAGATCCGAGTTTTACGATTATGACGGATGCCAGTCAAACAGGTTGGGGCGCGACACTGAGCCCGTCGGATTTGAAGTGCCAGAGTCTTTGGGATCCGCAATTTTTAAGCAAGCACATCAACATCAAAGAGATGATGTCGATTTGGCTTGCTCTATGTCATTAGATAGACGTTATTCAGAATGCACACGTGCAGATTATGTCCGACAATACGACAGTAGTTGCGTATATTCGGAACCAAGGTGGCACTCATTCCATTCCGTTGCTCAATTTGACGGAAAGAATTCTTCTGTTTGTACTAGATCATCAGATTCTTCTTTCGATCTGTCATATTCCGGGTCGTCTGAACGTCTTAGCAGGCTCCCTTTCACGGAGTGGTCGCCTGTTGCCGTCAGAATGGACTCTCAACAAGCAAGTATTCCATCAGATTTGCTACCAATGGGAACAGCCAATGATAGATTTATTTGCGACACATCTCAATCAGTTGCAGACGTATGTGTCACCTAGTCCGGATCCTCGAGCGGTTGGCGTAGACTCTCTCTCGATCTCTTGGGATGGAATGATAGGGTATGCGTATCCTCAGCGCTGTTGATTCAGCAGATATTGCTCAAGATAAAACAATTGCAATGCAAGATTTTGTTGGTAGCATCTCTGTCTCCACAGAGACCATGGATAAATCTACTCAGGTGTCTGTTGTGGGACATGCCGAGGAAGCTTCCTCAACGGGAAGATCTTCTTTCGCAGGGGAAATCGCGCATCCTCCATCACAATCCGCAAGGTCTAAACCTTCACATATTTCCGTTGTGCGGTCCTTCTTGCACGGAAAACATTTTACAGGACGAGCAGTGGGCGCGATTTCTAACTGCAGGAGGACCTCCTCTTCGCTAAACTATGCTGCTAAGTGGAAGATCTTTCGTCAGTGGTGTGGGGATCATTCCGTAGATATTTATGATTCTTCCATTCCAGACATTGCAAACTTTCTAGTATACTTGTTTGATGAGATTAAACTGCAGCCTATCACCATTAAGGGTTATAGGTCTATGCTATCCGATACCTATGCACATCATGATAGCTTAATGATTGGAACTAATGTCTCTTTATTTAAGTTAGTTAGAAATTTTTCGATAAATAGACCTAGAACCCTTAGATTAATTTCGAAGTGGAATTTGGCCTTTTGAGCCTCTTGACACAGTGGACTTCAAATTCTTAACATATTACACAGCTTTTCTCTTAGCCTTCTCTTCCCCTAGAAGAGTTAGTGAGCTTCATGCACTATCTGTGGAGGATTCTCACTACCGTAGTGTTGGTAATACTATTACCTTTAACAGCAATGTTTGATTTTTGGCTAAGAATCAGGCTCCTAATAAGTATCCTGAACCTATTGTTATTAAGGCCCTTCCAACATCTGATGGGCGTAGGCCTTTACTTTGTCCTGTTAGAGCAATACGTATTTACAAACGTAGATCTGAGTTCATCAGAAAGGGACGTAAGCGTTCCTTCTGTCTTTGATGCCTAATAGAAAGGATACTGTGGTTCATTCTATTGCTAGATGGATTCAATTAACTATTCATACTGCTTATGGAAAATTATCTTCTCAGCAGTCGGCACTCAAGATCTCAGCTTATGATCTCAGCTCATGAAGTAAGAGCTCTTTCTACTTCTTGGGCCTATGCTAATTGTATTGCTGTTACTGATCTAATGAAGGCTGCATATTGGTCTCAACCTTCCACATTCACTAATTTTTATCTCAGAAATATTGAGTCTATTGTTTAGGTCCGTTATCAGTTGCTCAGAATATCGTCCACTAAACAGTTGCAACTATAGTTATGTAGGCTTTCTGTTCCGGCAGTGACTCTGTCCTGCTGCCCTCTTTGCTCTGGGGTATTTGACCCAGGGCAAGGGGAAGGGGTGGGGGGTGTTCCCTTAGGTCACCTGCTTTATAGTGAAAAGCAAGGGAATACCTCCCCTGGAGTCAGTAATTCCGAGTCGGTACCGGGATGGTTTTAAAGTGTAAAGCTAATGTTTACTCATCCATGTAATATTTTTAAAGTGTAGCTCGGTGTGAAGCATTTGTATATGTCATGTTTCAAACGAGCGTTAATATACAATCCTCAGACACTTTTAATGAATATAAAGAGTCTCATTTCTCTGGACTTCCTTTATTTATTGGCTTACCTTTAAAAATATTAGTATAAAGGGTTATACTGGATGTTAATAGAGATCATTGATTATTATTATGCTCAATTACTGATCGGTATTGTGTCTTTCTTCTTTAATATAAATAAGAAAGTTACATGTGAAGCCTATCTCTTCTTTTCTCCTGGAGAGGATATTCTGTTATAGATAATTGAGCTTATTGGATTTTCCTTTATGTCCTAGGCCCTCCAGCCTATTTACTATTAAGCTAAGGCTGGGTCATTGGTACAGTATAAAAATGTTAAAAAATTTATAGTAAGGCCATACAAAGTTGATTGTCTGTTTCTCAGGCCATTTTTTTTTCCCAAAAAGCATGCAGGCGGGGCGTTTTTAGCTGTTTTCTCCCCGAGAGGTTGTTTGTGGTTATTTGACACCCCCCCCCAAACGCCTGGTGGACCATGCACAATTTCGCAAATATATTGGTTATTCACCATAGGGGTGTTGGGTCATAAATGAACTGGGGTTTGAATGTTTGTTTTTTCAGTGAAACGTAAAAATTATAACACAGGACGAAACGTCTCAGGTGGAAACGTCTCTGGGACAAATCAAAATCAAATGTCGAAGTGCCAACTTTCAGAGATTTATTTTACCAAAAAAAAAAATCCTTTCACAACCTGCCAAATAAAATCGTGAATCGCAATTTTCCCCCATTATATTCAAAATTATCACAACCCATTTGAACGGGCAGTTCATCCATAAATCATATTTTTCGGAAATCTGAAAATGAAATACAAAACGAATGTTTGCAAAATTGCATGTTTTTATTAACCAATTTG
The DNA here is from genome assembly GCA_031216915.1 of Pictodentalium vernedei. Taxonomy (NCBI): domain Eukaryota; kingdom Metazoa; phylum Mollusca; class Scaphopoda; order Dentaliida; family Dentaliidae; genus Pictodentalium; species Pictodentalium vernedei. Next base: position 505,077,871 of record CM062293.1, read on the forward strand.
ACCGCACATACCTGCCTATATGTGATTTATTTTCAACTATGACTGTTACTTTTATATCAAGCAACGGTTACTATTAGTTATCCAATTATCCTGCATCTCAAATGCATTTATTTAAATTAACTGGGAAACTCGTAACGGTTTCAAATAACAGTACACAAATTCCCAATGACGGCCATTTACAATATAAATGTTACTAAAAATAAATGCCAGGAGACTGTGTTCCATTCAACATAGCACCTGACTTTGCAGACTTTCTGAGGATTGGTGTGAATCAAACGTGGTGCGAATCGACCATTCCCCTTTGTGACTGTTTGTTGTCAGACTGAAAGACACCTTCCTTCTTCTGTCATTATGACTTACCTCTTACAGAATAAAACACTTTCTGTCGTGAATATTGCCAAAACCCACCCACTTGATTAAAGTATGATGTAGAAAAAGCTTGAAGTGTATTAATTTAAAATTTGCGAACGCATCGATATCGATTTACCGAAATGAGCACAATATCTCAAATTTTTTTTGAAGATTTTTTGGTGTCATAAAAAGGTTGAATGCGCACCAAAAATGACCATGCGTGCGGGCCTGAGAAACAGAGGTTCTTTTTTTATGGTCTAATTTATATATTTTTTATACTTACCAATGACCCAGACAGGGATGGCCCTCCCAGGAGTTGGGAACTCATACCTCCCTGCTGAGTACATAACGCTTACCAGGCACTGGTTGTAAGAATGATAATTGGCGCCAATTTCGGGACCTCCTTGACACTGCGCATGCACAGAGGAGTAAATGTATGGAGGACCATATAGGACATGTATTTTTCGGTTTTTGATGCAAATTTTGGGGATTGGAGGGACAAAATTTGTGTTTGGCCCTGAATTAAAGAGTTTAGCATCAGCTAAGTCTGGGTCATTCGTAAGTATAAAAAATATATAAATTACTATAAATTTTTTAACTTTTCAAAATAATCTGGTTTGTGATGTTCCGTGGTGTGGTAGGTCATTAATACAGAGCAGGAACATCAGAGAGCCAAGGGCAGATCCTTGTACCAACTACCTTATTTGATGTATCTCCCTCAAGCACAACTGTTTGAGGCCTATTATTGAGAAATGCCTTAATTCAACTCCGTGATATTCCCCGATTCCATATTCATAGATTGTATAACATAGTTTGGGTTGTCTAACTTTATATCAACAGCTTTATTAAAGTCTAATAGAATAACATTGGATTGATAACCTACAGCAAAGTTTCATGTGATGTAATCAACTAACTGGACTACCAGTAGCTGTGTCTCACAGAACCAACAGTCTCTAAAACCATGCTATGAGAAGTTACTGCCCTTAAGCAAATTGCCATTCTGTAAAGTCGGATACATATGGTAAAATCGACTTCTCCAGCACCCTTCTGTATTGAGCAGTAAAACCACAAAGAATTTTGGCCAACAGATTAACCTTTACCCAATGAAGACTATATAAAAATTTATTATTTTATTACTATTTTTTAAAATTAAAAAAAAAATTTCAACAAAACCATATCATGTGACCCCTCATTAGAATGAGCTCGATGAGCTTGTTCCAATGAGGGGTCACAAGATATCATTTTGTTGAAATATTTTGAAAAAAATTATTTCTTTCAACTGCTGATTTTTCAAATTACGCGGGTGAATGTGGGCGATTCATTAGGTAAAGGGTTAAAGATATGCAGTCTCTATGTAGGTGGGGGTAGGGGGTTATTTATTTAATTTTTGTTGGAGTTGCTATCCTTGATTGACTTAGAAAACGTAACATTTGTATGTGGTTGGAGAATCTTTTGGTTAGGCCTAAAAAAAATAAAAATCTGTTTCTCAGGCCCTCCCGCATGGTCCTTTTGACTGCCACATGCTCTCTTTTTATAACCAGTGGAAACTTTAAAAAAGTAAGAATTAAATGGTTTATGTCTGATATTTTACCAAAGTTAAAACAAATTGATAAATGTGTCCCTTGAGTGCAAGATGGCTTTGCAGTGCTAAAGAATTGCAAAGCCTTCTTGCTCTCAAGAGACAAAATACACCACCTCCCATGCTATTCTGTACATTATGAGGCCTAAAACATAAGCCAAGATATGAACTTTTGATGGAAAAGAAATAATTAAAGAAATAAAAAAAAAAAAAAAAAACAAATGCTCATCCGCATGCAATTTTACAAATAATGGCCTGAGAAACAGAAGATCTACTTTGTGGGGGGCCTTAAATTGACTAATTTAATTCCTCCCAACCTTTTTTTTTAGTTGATGAAACTTTAAAACGTTGTTGATAGTATGTGTGTCATGATTATTGATTTACCTAATCAATTTAATTATCAGAGATAATCAATTATAATCAATTAATTGTACCCAAGTATATTCTCAAAAGAATCCAAAAACAAACCAACCCCCACTAGAAACGAACATTATCAATAGCCCAGGTTGGATTTGCAAAAGTTTGATTGTTGAAATGACACCTTATGCTACTCGCACTACATTTCTTACTCTTTGTGTGTTACTTATTTCTTTCACTGCGTATCAAGCGACGTGTAAAGAGTGAAGTCACAGAAGTGGCAGAACATGTAAAATCTGCAATCTGTGATCTGTGTGTTCCTGGGAACGAACTGTCTTATTCAACTGTAAATGAAACAAAATCCTGCACAACAGCCTGTAGAAGAATACATCTACTTATCTGCAAGGAGTGGGGTGGCTCAGTGACAGACTGTGTTGGACTTCTGTGCTTGAGGTCCCAAGTTTGATCCCTGTCAGGGACAACCCATGTTGTGTCCTTGGGAAAGGCACCTTATCCTGGTTGCCTTCATGGGGGCATGGTAATGACGTGTACTAAGGCATACTGCACGTCGATTGTGCACATGTCTTCAACCGCTGTAACCCTGCTTGAGCAGAGCTTGAACAGAGTTAGAATGTTGAGGAGCTGACAGTTGCTCGTCGATGCTCAGTGGTTCTCTCCGGGATCTCTTGCTTCCTCCACCTGTAAAACTGTCATGGTCACGATTAGCCATTGTGTATAAGTATGTGACCTAAAAACACCAGTAAATAAATAAATAACTTAACCCCAAATAGGTTTACAAAATCTCTTGGGTGGCACTCTCTGAACTATGATAAATTCTGTTTTAGTATAGCTACTTTCAGTTTTGGTAACACTTTGTCATTTAAACAAACAAGATAAAGAGAAAATGTGTACTGTTTAAGAAACAACAATGCTTCTCAACTTTCATTTTTTTTAACCCTTAAAGGCCTGTGTCTGACTTTTATGACTTCAGAAGAGGTGCCCTTAACATGGCATCATGAGGTGGTCCTGTTGAAAAACATTTGACTAGAAATCACAGCGAAGCAATTGGATTTATGGAGGCTCTGGGCTGGGGTGAAATCAGGTCACTTGTCCAGGCCCTCTAAGGTTAAATAATTCTAGCATGGTATGTTTGTATTTATGAAGATGTTTAGCACGTCTGTTGTGCAACAAAAGGCAGTGCTGCAATTTTTTACTGGTGCACAAGTCAAACTTGAAGAAAATCTTAGATCTGAATTATGTTTCAACTTTCCTTCGCAACTTCTGTACAGTTTTTTAAAACATTGCCGTTTTTTGAAAATCGTTAACAACAAAGCTGGATGAACAACAATAAGTTATCTAGAAAAGACTGACATTTTCTGCACTGTGTCAAACTTAATACATTAGTAATTCTTAACATTTATTCTAAGAAATAATTAATTGTTTGACCAATTGGTTGTTCAATTTCTAAGCATTTAAAAAGGAGTAAAATTTACTAGTTTGTCGACAGAGGAAAATATGAATCAGTTTTGCTGTGAATGCTCGATAACCAATAGTTCCCATAGGCACTCTCCAATAAATATTTACAAGACAGATCCACGTGAACAAAAAACATTTTTCCTAAAATTAAATGAAACAAATCCAATGACTATGTAACCTTTTTTGAGACACCGAACACTTTTCAGAAGATCACAAATATGCCTTTCTGACATTCAGCCAGTTGATCTGATAGGAGTCACTGCCCTTTAAAGTACCTAGAAAAAGTTTCCATCATCCTCACCCATCATTTAAGTAGGGCAATGTAAATCAGAAATTTAACTTTAAATCAATTACTGAATCAAATTAAGCTACAGAATCTCAAATTGGTTCTTATTTCAAAAATCAAATTAGTTGAATTATAATATTCTCGACTTCCCGTTATCGCCATGTTATGCAGTGAATGCAATTAGTCATTCAGCTTTTACTTGAAAAAATATGCCGCTCTCGTCTCTTGCCCCAAGCATTATTTGGAAAATTGCATGTTTCCTATTAAAAAACATTGCATGTCACAGAGAAACTGTAAATTTTCACAGCCAAGCATGCAGTGTACCCACAAAACCTTCAGAGCTATTCCTTGCTTATAACTTAACAGTAAGTTAACACAATGCTAAATATGTTGCAAAGATTACGATAGGATTTCTGTGAAATAGAAATGGGACAAAGAGATGGACCCCTGTACGATCATCATTACATTGTGTCAGTATTCGTGCAATCAGGTGGGATGAAGATGTGCCATTCGCCTAAAATGTCCTCTTAGACATAAATAAGCACTTGTTGGATTTTATGGTATGTTACAAGTTTTCACTCATTTCCCAGACTTTCCAGATCAATCAAATAAATAAAAATTTGATACACTTCACGCAATCATTTTTTGTCATGGTCAATTCGATTGAATAACATGTTTTGAGATTAACAAGTTGAATGCAGAGGCCAGTTTCAAAAATTGATTATAAGTTTGAATAATCACAAGGCCATGCATTCAGGGACCAGCCTAGAGGGTAATTTGAGGGAGAAGTCAGATGAAACGGGGAGAAGTGAGAAGAAAATGTAGAGTGATGATTCTGCATTCGCATGATCTACCGGTATATTATATTTTTATCTCTCACAAAAATAAATTGCTACAATTGGGCAATAACACATCTCTATGTGTAAATTTATTTGTACAAAGAATTGTTTACGAGAAAAAACATGCCTCTCTGTATTAATTTATTTATAAAAAGAAAAGTTTACAATTCAAATGGGCATTTACTTTTTAGAAGAGACAAATCAGCCTTGAATTAAACAATTCAAATGTGTCCATTTCTTGGTCCAAAGCAAGTAAAAAGTAGGTCAATATAAGTAGGGTTCCACTCCACAGTTTTCCAGGCATTTCCAGATATGACATGCCATACACTCTCTTCAAATGCAAATATTCTGTAGCTTAGTTATCTAAATCATAACATGTATTACATTTCCCAAATCCACAAAAACATATAACACTATCTGACTGAGTAGAAATAAACAATCTGAATATGGGTAGAATAATTTATTGTCAAAAGCGAGACTTCAACCTGAAAAATTGCCTAAAAAAATGCCGAAACCAGTCATTTTCAGCCACCTAGCAGCCTCAGAAGCAGAATTTTCCCACCAACTCCACCTACCCACCCCTGGAACAGAGCATCCCCCATTTCTAAAATGCAAAAAAAAATTTATATGTTTCCGTCTCATTTTTTAGTTACCTGCCTGGTAACAAACCCGTGTAAAAATTACATTTTAAAAAATAGCCAATTTTTCGACGCCACTGTTTCCCATAATTCATCTGGTAATTTACCCCTATGTATCAGAATCCAACTTTGGGACCAAAACTTCAAATTCTCTTGTCCAACAAAAAGCCTAATGTAATCATATATCTGATACTAAAAATATATCTCTATTTTACATAGCCTTAGTTTCAACATATGCCCTGTGTTTAGAATTTCACCCCTGTGCAATAGTGCGAAATTGTGGAGCGGCACCTAGGTTTTTGCTGCACAAAAATAAAATCCAGATTGGAATTAATACTTCAGCTTTTACAAAAAAGTGTTTTTTTTATGAAAAACTGCTCCCCAGAATAAAATAATGAGTGTGAAAAATACTTATTTTAAAGATAACTTAAATGGGAAATCTTGTCTTAACTTGACAACTTGTCACCTAATTCCAATACAGCAAAGACGGTTTGCGATTTCATTATTAATCGAGCATTTTTTTTAGTTGCTGATTTTATTTTTAGTTTCTATAAAAATTAATCACAATAACAATTAACCCTAGCAATAATAATCTTTTCAGAAGGAAATTACTTTGTAAATTCTACGTGAATTCACCTAATTTCAAGGTAGGTCAATTGGGAATTTACAAATTACAGGGGGACACGATTTCGCTTTTTAGTGATGTCAGAGCGAAGTTATGCAATCCAAGGCGACTTTTTCGCCCCAGGCGCCTGGTCGGCTGGTCTCTGCATGCATTGCAGTTCTTATAAGGAACACCCACAACTGATACAAGAAGTTAAACTCTGCATCTTCAAATGTAAATCCTTTATTTGCTTGGTATGAACTACCTTAACTCTTAACCCACTGAGTTTTTTAACAAATTTTTCATCAATTTAACTCAAGTAATCAATTTACATTCGATTTACATGGGGGCACATTGGCATTGTGGTAACCAGATCTCATCAGATCACCAAAGTTAAGGCAATGTCGAACACGGTTAGTCCTTGGATGGGTGACCATCTGATTGATCGATCGATTCGGACTCCCGTGTTGTGTCCTTGGACAAGGCACTTACCCCCGATTGTCCACATAATGGGCACAGTGATACCGTGTACGAAGGCATACTCCCTGTCGATGATGCACATGTCTTCAACCAGTCTAACCCTGCCTGTGCTGCAGCACAGAGTTACAAGTTTGGGGAACTGGCAGCTTCTTGTCATTGTTCAGTGTTCTCTCCGGGTACTCTGGCTTCTTCCACCTGTAACACTGTCACCGACGCGATGTGACCTTGGTTGTTAAAGTGTCATTAAACCTTAATAAATAAATAAATTGATTTACTGGGTGGAAATGTGCCCAAAAATACATATTTCAGTGTCAACAGAAATCCAGTCTTGGGCAGAAATATCCGCCAGCAGCATGCAAGGAATTAAATCTTAGTCGTCCTGTTTTTATTTACTTATTATTGTTCTGCTCAGGAAGTTCATTCTTTTGAAACTTTCTTGTGATTTGATGTTAATTCATGTCAGTGAAGAGTTAACAAAACTTTCAAGATTGGAAATGCTTGTGACATACTTAATAAATTTTTTACTTGTTCTTATAGGTCCGTTATCTGAAGATCATAGAGAAAAGTGGATACCAAGCTTTACCTTGGGTTAGATATATAACACAGAATGGAGATTACCAACTCCGAACCAACTGAAACTGTATCAGCACATCATATTACACCCACTGATCTCTATACAACTGGCTTGCTGAAATGATCGTTGGTTCTACATGTTTATAGAAAAGTGTCATAAGGAGGGGGCAAACGTTGCTATAGATAACTAATGCTCAACAACAAGTTTCTCAAGGGTAGGGCTGTCGTGAATATTTGATTAGTCGACTATCAGTCGCCTGTTGCAGTAGTTGATGGTCTTTATTTTCAGTCAGTCACCACTGATGACTCACCATTCATTTTTAAAGTGGTACAAGTCTGGTTTAAATTGTCCTGTGTAATGGTTTAAATGAACTGTTAGATTATTAGCCTTTGAAATGTCTAACCAAGTTATTTGTAATATCTCATGGCCTTTATTTTCTGCATAATTGTGCAACAATGTACTTTTAACCCTTTGAACCCTGGCGGCCTTTTTTTAGGCTAGGAACATGATATGTCATAACATCATTAAATAGGATGTCTGTTCAGTAAAAGTGTGGGATAAACCAATGAATATTTTCAACGTGCAGCCCCGTGGCTGCACGTTGAAAATATTGATTGGTCTACCACCAAATAATGAATGTGGACTCTTCCAAGTGCTTTCATTGAACTGGCATAGAAGATACCACTAGAGTTCAAAGGGTTGAAGACACTGCCTAGCCATGTGATCAATTTGCGTTTTCTGTTGAATTAACTAGCACTCTGCTAATCAGCACTAAAGAGCATCAATCAAATGGTGTACCTTTGAATAATTCTTGGTTTGGAAAGTCATTGCATACTGCAGAGTAAATAAGAATATTTGGTCTTGTACACTGGAACGACTCCATTGGAACAAATCAAACACGAAAATCAAAACAAATTTGTCACAAGACACACAACAGTCAGATCATTTGTAGTTGCAATTTGTGTAGGAATGGAGGGTGTTTTATGTTCAAAATTTCTGGAAATTAATTATAGAAATGAAACATTTCCACAAATGTTCTTCAGTTTAAATTATTCAGATGAATCAGCTATACTTTGGTGTTTCCATTTTATCTCAACAAAGAAGTGTACACATTTAAACATCGTCAGTTTTAAATTTGTTTTGTAAGTATTTTAGAGATTGTTGAGTTTATGGGAAATGACTATTAATTAATTAACCGTTGATTAGTGCTGATGATTAGTCATCTACAAAAAATTGATAGTCGTGACAGCCCAACTCGAGGGGTTTTAGTTTCATAGTTCTTCACAATCTCTAATTTTAAATAATATACTTTGATGTCTACGGAAACTGAGTGTTGTTGTTGATGATTACAGTAAAACCTGTCTTGAGAGACCACTGTCTTGAGAGACCACCTGTCTTGAGAGACCACGTCTACCAGGCACCAATTGATTTTACTCTATAATGGACCTGCTATGGGAGACCACCTGTCTTGAGAGACCACTGTGACCTGGTACCAACTTGTATTTTTATGCCATAATCGACCTGTCTTGAGAGACCACCCCTTTGAAGACTGAAACCATGACAAAAACTTCTTACCTTTTCTGGAATTGGAAAATCCATTGTGGTTATACTAACATAATTAAAAGTATTAAAACCTCTTAATTGGGTTTCAATTGCTAACTCATTAAAGAATGAGATGTTTTTTATAAGACCCCTGTGAAAAGATTAGGATTATTGCTGAATAAACAATTTCATACATACCTGAAATGTGGGTATCCCCCCATTAGTCAGACACCCCAGTTGTCAGACAGTTTATAATCACAGATTATTGGGTTGTTTGAATAGCTAATCCCTTACTTATCACCTTCAGAATAAAGTGGGATATTCCAATAAGTCAGACAGAAAAGAAACAATTAATTAGCTTTTAGTGATTTATTTCTTCACCAGTGTGTTTTAGAAATGAACAGAAAATAAATAGAATATAAATGACAGTAAAATAAAAAATATGAAGTACAATAAGAAGAGTTCTAGGTATAATAAATTAAAATTATGAAAAAAATGACAATAAATGACAATAACATGAATAATCACACAAATAAATAATATCTTTTGTAATAAATAAACAGAAAATCGTATTTTATGAAACAAAGAAAATAAATAGGAAATAAATGACAATAAAATAAAAAATATGAAATACAACAAGAAAAGATTTCTAGACATGAATAATCATACAAAATATTTTTTTGTGTTAAATAAACAGAAAAAAACAGTAAAATGAAAAATATGAAGTACAATAAAGAAAACATTTAGACTCATTTTATTGTAAATAAATAGAATAATCATATTTCATGATATCTTAACGTAAATAAACAAAAAAACATGTTTTATAAAAACAATGTAACAAAATGAAAAATGTAAGGTACACATCATAAACAAAGGTACAATATTACAATGACAAAAAAAAAATGTACAAAAGGAATATTAATTTACAAACAAATCATCCCATTCTTAACAGTGTTCCAGCTGCATCAAGGAACTCCATTGGAGACTTTGTTCCCTGTCCTAGTTGTTCCTAAAGGCGGTCCAGGCTGTTGTCAATTCCCCTGTAAACCTGCTTCCGGGAGGTGAAGCAGCACCAGAGTCCATTTGAGCAATTTTGATTTTTTCTGCCTTTTCAATGTTCTTTGTTATATTTATAAATCTGAAGAGGTTAGGATGTCGATGTAGTAGTGATGAATTTAGGCGATTGTCCAACTTCAGATTCTTCTCTGTAAGGTCGGGCATGACCTAAAATCTTGAATTTTGCGCCATAAAGCCTAAAGTTATCCGTGTTATTACACAGTATATTTTTGATTTTTATGTTTTGATTATTTCTCAGAAAATATTTAAAAGGTATTTTGATTATATGTCAACAAAAACAAAAAAGTACCAAACAAAATGTTGAAACTAAATTTTATTCAAATTGTATATATCTGGGTTGTTCCATTTATAACAATAGGTAATCATCTATTTTAATTTCAGCTAATCCCCAATTAACTGTCTGACAGCTGGGGTGTATGACAAATGGGTGTCTGACTAATGGGGGTAAACTGAAATGTGACAGATAGGAATAAAAATAAATTTCTGTTGAAAATCTTTTTGTAACAAATTGAAATGGACTGTTATAAAAATTATAAAAATAAATTAGTGTTGAAAATCTTCAATGAAGATTTTCAACACTAATTTATTTTTATAATTTTTATAACAGTCCATTTCAGTTTGTTACAAAAACTTCATAAAAAAGAACAACTACAAAGTAATTACAAAAATCTATTCTTCTCTATTTCTGAATTTTGTGGTTGGTTATTCACTGACTTAAGAAAACCTGAAACCTGTTATGAGAAACCACCTGTCTTGAGAGACCACTTTTGTGTGGCCCAAAGGGCGGTCTCTCAAGACAGGTTCTACTGTATGTGTATTCCGACACAAGGTGATCCTGGCTGTTGAAAGTGTCATTAAGCCCTAAAACAAAAAAATAAAAGTCATGTGCACAGTTTTTAGTGCCAATACAAATTGAATATTTATGACATTTTTTTACCTGCGACGAACAGCTCTTTATGTGGCAATGTCAGTCTGTCAGTCGGTCTGTCACCAACGAGTTTAAAAAACGCCATAACTCCTAAAATACTTGATGGAATGACACCATACTTGGTATGCAAGTGTATCTTCATGATGTCTACACCCTCTCAGTAGTGCATGTCATTCAGATAATTTATGTCACATTTATAGACTTGTCACCAACGAGTTTTTTGTCACCGAGTTGTTTTTTCTGTCACTGTGTTTTTTTGTCACCAACAAGTTTTTTTGTCACCAACGAGTTTTAAAACATCATTGGCACTGCACAAATAGTCGCAGCTTTGGAACTTACTGGCAAAAAAAAAAAAAAAATTCCCAGCAGGAATCCTGGGAAGTGAGGCAGTGCCTGTTCACTGTGGTAAACAGGCTCCATTTTACTGGTAAAATAGGACCCAGTCACCAATGCTTGGGAGGTGCAAACCCTCTAAAATGGGCAACATGGCTTGTTAACGCTCACCCTTGGTCTTGAATTGATACTCATGATGTGGTCATGATTAGCCATTGTGCAAAATTATGTGACCTTAAACACCAATACATAAATAAATAAATTGGCAAAAATAAGTGCCGAGATTGGAAAGTTAATATGGTGTTGCTAGTTTTTGTGCAAGGTAAACACACAAAATGACACGCGTTGGAGTGGGTTAATCAATATGGCATGAGTGCCAGAGTGGAAGGATAAAACGAGAGGCCTCAGGCCTTGAGTTTTATCCTTCTGTGATGGCATAAGTGCCATATCCATTAACCCATTCACATGCATGTGTTGTTCTGTGTTTATTACATGCCTTCATGTATATAAAACCATTTATTAGAAGGACACTCAACAATGCATTTGACAACTATCAACAAAAACACATTTTATAGCCAACCAAATTTGCGAGGGGTACCCATGTTACCATTTCGTCCCTTGAGTTCCAATGTGTTCTGTGTGCCTACAGGCACATACAGTTAAAACTAGAAGTCCTGTCATGAAATGCGCAGAAATAGCACGCTGATCTGCGCGTTAATCTACGCATTATGACCATAGCAAGGCTATCAAATTATGTACATACAGCCTGTGCACAGGGTAACCTGGAGGTCCATTGTCAGAAACATTGCCTGTGTTTGCTATGAGTAACCAAGAGAACCTGCCAAGCTTTGGGTGCTATTCGATATGTCAGTTGCGCGCAATTAAGCCTAGATAAGCGCATAGTTTGTGACAGGACTTTTAGTTTTATCTGTAGAACACATTGTAACTCAGAGGACGATTTTCAGCTATCGCTAGCTATTCAAATTGTAACGGCATTGCACGATTTGTAGAAAATTCCAGTGAAATTTTGCTTCTATTTAAAAATAGTCTGTCAACGATTTGGAACATATGTACAGAATAGAATTTCATTTTCTGCATGGTCTCGTCGTGATGTAGATGAGAATTTCATAGAACAGGCATGTAATAAATACCATGACATGAAGTGAAAGCTGTTATTCTGTGATGGCGTATGAACTTTCACGTCATTAAACATGATGGATTGGGAGGAGTTGACATGTTAATTGGGTTGATGTCACCTTTGGGGGAGGGGTGTGTCAGCTGACTTTCCAGCAGTCCATTTGTATAGAGATAAGTGATCACACAAGAAAAGAAATTATTGGTATTTATTTGGAATCAAGTGCGAAGTCATGAATGTGAAAAATTCATACTTTTGTTGTCTGCTATTGTCATATTTTTGTAAAACCATTTTATTCTGATAAAATCTATTCTTGAATTCTCGGACCTTTCATATCATACCCTTTTGTCATTCCTCAAATCCACGGATTGAATCAAGTCATGAATCACTTTATAAAATTGCTGATGAGTTAACTCTATTCAGTCATGCGACACATGAAAATGTTTGATAATCTAGGTGATTATCCAGCAGTGATTTAGCAAAATTTTTGAACTCAAAACAGTACAGCTACCGTGGAGTGGTTGTAATCCATGCATGGGCAGTGATGTCTATGCATGCGTTTACCAGTTAATAACAATCATCATTAGCAAAATTTTAATTAATGAAGCACCGGATTGTACCTGGCACTTCATTAATTAAATTTTGGATAATTTTTCCTATAATTAGTGTTTGGAATCTAATATTGTTGCATTCGAGGAAATATTGCCCACCTATGGAAATTGACCACTCCCTGGCGGCCGTACTGAACAAGGGTGATGTAATTGAATGGGGCGGCTAATTGATGGGTGTGGAAATATTTAACACCCGTGGAAAGTGACCAGACCACAGCAGTCATACTGTAGTGACTTGTAGAAAATGTTTTTTGTCATGACTACAGCCTGAGACTTTACCACTGGCAAAAAAAACTCTCTAATTTTGGGCCCAAAAAAATATTTTGCAGTATTGAATTACCAGGAATTTTGACATTTTCCTGTTTTTTGAGCATTTGTTCTATTTATCTTGTTTGACAAAACTCATGATGCTCAATCAAACAAGACATTATAGATTAATGTTTACACCAATTTTCTTCAATGAACACTGTATTGTCAGTGGATTCTCAGGTCTTGTTATTTTCCCATGAATACCATTTGATCAAGTGATTTATCCCATGAATACCATTTGATCAAGTGATTTATCCCATGAATACCATTTGATGAAGTGATTTATCCCATGAATACCATTTGATCAAGTGATTTATCCCATGAATACCATTTGATCATGTGATTTATCCCATGAATACCATTTGATCAAGTGATTTATCCCATGAATACCATTTGATCATGTGATTTATCCCATGAATACCATTTGATCATGTGATTTATTCCATGAATACCATTTGATCAAGTGATTTATCCCATGAATACCATTTGATCATGTGATTTATCCCATGAATACCATTCGATCATGTGATTTATCCCATGAATACCAGTTGATCATGTGACATTTGAACATCGCACATTGATATTATGCTCTTTATTTGATTTTCCAGAGTCTATATTATTTATATTCTATCATTTCTGTTTAGGCCTAAAAAAATAAAAAAATCTGTTTCTCAGACCCTCCCACATGGTTCTTTTGGCTGCCGCATGCTCACTTTTTATAACCAATTAAAACTTAAAAAAAAATAAAGATTAAATGGTTTATGTCTGATATTTTACCCAAGTTAAAAAAATTGATGAATTTGCCCCTTGAGTGCAAGAAGGCTTTGCAATGCTTTAGCATTGCAAAGCCTTCTTGCACTCAAGGGATGAAATACACCACCACCCATGCTATTCTGTAGATTATGAGGCCTAAAACTTAAACCAAGAACATGAACTTTTGATGGCAAAAAAGTAATTACTGAAATAAAAAATAAAATAAAAAACCGCTCGCCCACATGCAATTTCACAAATAATGGCCTGAGAAACAGAAGATCTACTTTGTGTGGCCTTACTTTCTATAAATATCGTTAGACAGTTTCCACAACTCGAGTGGGAGTTGTATTTTAGCCACGACATTGATAATTTACGGGGACTATTTTGTATCAGAAGCTCTGTTGTTTTGTTTCTTTTTTAGGAATAGAACGTGACCGAATTATGGTTAGTCAAGTTGGTGCCTTGTAGATAAGCCAACTCGATATCCTGTCCAGACGTAGAATAAATAGAGATTACCGTATTTACTCTATGTATTGGGACAGCTGAAAATAATTATATTTTTATACTGTACCAATGACCCAGACATAGCTGGTGCTAACTCTTAAAATATAGGGCCAAACACAAATTTTGCCCCCCAATCCCCAAAATTTGCATCTAAAACTAAAGAAAACATGTCCTGAGAGGCCCTCCACACTTCGCCCCTACTGCGCATGCGCAGTGTCAAGGACGTTCCGAAATTGGCGCCATTTATCATTCTAAGTTTGGCCCTTCATCAGTTAACATCTGACTGATCTTTGTGCTTTTAAATCTCAGTTTAAATGATGCCAGACACATAAATATTAGTGAAATGGTGATTCTAAGGAGGATAGAAAAGGAGGAGAGGAAAAGAATGTGTGACAGAATATTATCAGGGCTGTAACTTAAAATTTTTTAATGAAATTATGTTAAGTTACCTATTTTCAAGGCAGCAGCCATTTTGTTGTCATTCTGATTATTTAGTTACACTGTTTTTACAAGTGTTTTTCCTCTCTCCCTGTCCTTTAAGTTCCCCCTTGCTATTCTCCCATGCTTTTGGCATAATTTCTGTAATTATTATTACTAAAATTTCTTGGGAGTTTAGCTGAATAACAGAATGAATTCTGTTCTTTCCCCATGTTTACGTCTTCACCTACGGGTGGTTAGGCGTTGTGTTCTGCATCTGCCATCTGATGTTCTGCAGTTTCTTCCCTGGAAGTCTCTGTTTTGCATCAGATGGTGTATTTTTGGTAACTGATTTCGGGCCTGGGTGCCTGGAGTCTTATTTTAGTGTTTTTACACTCATTGTTTACATTTACAACAGCCCTCTGTGTGAGGGGGGGATTTCTAAATAATAATATCTTTATGTTATTTCAATCATAACTAGATACATTATTATTGTTCGTAAGTGTTGAATAAATTGTTTAAAATATTTTTAAAATTTTTGTCCACACTTAGGCTTGGGATCCATTGGGGCTCAACGTTACTTTTCAGAAACTTGGGCTGTTCTGAAGAAATATTTTTTCAAAATATTTTGATTTCAATTGTTTTTTCTATATTAATGGATCATATTATTATTATGTATTTTGATTGCCAGGGGTTAGTGCGAGTACCAGGACATGTTTTCTTTTCACATTGAAAGGATATTGATCTATTGTTTTAAGAGGAAGTCTTCCTCTGACCTTATTATCATTCTTTATGTGGTCAGTGTACTCGCATTAACTCCGGTTCTGTATCGTATGATTTCGATGACAATATGGGAAGCGTATGTCACGGTATGTTGTTGGGGATTTGGACACTCCGGTCCTTTCCCCGCAGGGTCACTCTACTTTATCAATTTCTATTTCAGACGATCAAGATTAGGGTGATGTATCTGTGATGTCTTCCAACAGTGTGCCTCCGTCGTCACAATTAATGAAGGGCTAGCGGAAAAGTGCTCATGTAATACGCCAATTGCCTAAGAGGACCCTAGTAGGTTCGACGGCCTTTGACGTCCGCTAGCTCGCCCGGTGTAGCGTCCATTCACCGAATGGTTCGGCAGCCGGGTTCGTCCGTTGCGGTCTAGAAGGAATTTTGGGGTGATGCGAGCACTATAAAATTAACTTAATGCACACCCAGTGACGGCGGATCGGAGGGAGAACGGAGGAAGCCTTTTAGTCCGATTCATAGCTCGTTCCGGTCCATCCGGACGGCAAGCGAGAGAGGCCCCTCTCTCGTTCAACAACATCTGGCCCCAGATGTTGTGGTACAAATGTGTCGTTAGCGGAGCATACGTCCGTCGCTCGGGACGCTCCGTTGTATAGGCAGTCCGCTGAGACTGCTAAGGCTTCCTCTTCTCGTCAGCGCACACGACCGCACCTTGGCTGCGTGACCGCCGATATATTACCAGCTTCGCCGATCAAGGATTCTTCGGCGACCAGGTCACACCATCCGGCAGCCAGGGATTCGAGACCGATGGACTCCGGACGTTCGCATAGGAAAAGTATGCGGGAGCCATCTGATGCGGAGCTGCCCTCGGCGAAGCAGCGATAGACTGCGCCTCCGCAGGTCTCGACGCCGGACATTCTTGTGCACATAGCACAGCTTATCGCAGCATCCCAGCAGCCGACAGAAACGGTGTCGGATCGAGAATTATCCGACAGCGCTGGGTCGGTAGCCGGGGACTCGAGGCCTGCAGACTTCGGACGTTCGCATAGGAAGTATGCGGGAGTCAACGTACACGGAGCTTCCAGCGGCAATGCATCGTAAGTCCGCTACTGCACAGGCCTCGGGAACGGACGTGCTTTCCTTAATAGCACAGTTTATCGCAGCATCCCAGCATCAACTGAATCTGTCGCATATATTTTATCCGACGATGCTGGGTCGGGACGCTCCGCGGAAGCGGGTACGGACGTCCGAAAGTTTCATCCGGTCCGACGGGATACCGAAAGGGATTCGGTGGATTTCAAGCTTTCCCTTTCGGAACAACATATGCTGCGATGCCGGATAAGAAACTGTTAGCGTCGGTGGACTTAGAAATTTTTGGTTCGGTTCAGGGACATCGTCCCTCAGTTCCGACATAGTCCAATAATGTCACACAAACTTTCGAATTATTGAACGACGCTATATATATTATTATTTTATGCTTGCTATCCAAGCATTTCTGGTTTCTTGTTCGAAGAGTTATGGAGATGTCTTTCAAAAGTGTGCCTCTGTCGTCATAGTTAATGAAGAGTTAGCGGCAATAAGGGCTCATGGAATATGTCTATTGCTTACGGAGTGACATTCGCTAGCTCACCCGGTGTAGCGTACATTCATCGAATGGTTCGGCTGCCGGGTTCGTCCGTTGCGGTCTAGGAAGGAGATTTGGGTGATGCGAGCACTTTAATTACTTTAGTACTCACCCAGTGACGGCAGATTGAGGACAGATCGGAGGAAGCCAACAACATAGGGGACCACATGTTGTGGTTCAGATATTTTACATTCGGAGCATATGTCCGTTGCTCGGGACGCTCCGTTATATTGACAGTCCGAGAGACTGTCTTTAATGCTTCCTCATCCTCACAGCAGGGCACACGACCGCACATTGGCTACGTGACCTCGAGTATCCGATCAGTTTCGGCATTCAGTGATTCCACAGCGAATAGGTCGCGCCATCCGGTAGCCAAGGGACACGAGGCCTATACACTCCGTTCGCTCGCATATTGGAAGTATGCACGGGGTAACGATCTCGGAGCTTCCTGCGGCAATGCATCGTAAGACCGCTGCTCCTCAGGCCTCAGTGACGGACGTGCTATCCGAGTTAGCACAGTTGTTTCGCAGCACCCAGCAATTGACGATTTCTCGGTCGAATCAGGAATTATCCGACGGCGCTGGGTCGGTGCGGTCCGCGGTTGCATCAAGCTACGGACGACCGAACGCTTTATAGGGTCCGACAGGATGGCGAAAGGGATTCGAAAGATTTCGAGTTTTCCCTTTAGTAGTATCGGAAGATGCCTTTCATATCTTCTGGCATTTCTTCCAGTGATTATTTTTCGGACTTCATTGCTGCGATCTTGGATAAGAGACTTATAGCGTCATTGGACTCGGATTTTTCGATCGGTACAGGGACTTTGTCCCTGACTTACCGACGCAGTCCAATATTGTCATTACAACATGTGTTTTATTTTTCGACGCTATATATTTATATATATATACAAGACGGCTACTAAGCATGATAGTTTAGTTTCTTGTCCGCGTGGCTCATTTCTGCCATTTTATCTTTTTTTACATATAGTTTATTTTGGCAGAGCAGGGCATACCGAGAGTTCATATGCGTCTAGACGGTGTGATTAAAGACTGCATATATTCTTTTTCACCGTTTATGTCTTTTCCAATTTCAATGTTGGGAACGACATTATGTATATTAGACTTAACTTAGACGCTTTATTATACGTAATCCGCCTTACTGAGGCGTTATCATTACGTCTTCAAGAAAAGATTTACGGGATATTATTCTCAATGTAATTTCTTTTGAGGGCAGTAGTTTGTTCACGTATAACTCCGCCCTTCAGTGGCTGATTGGAGTTGGTTAGACGTGAGGCAGCCCTAGCTACATCCACGCGTGGATAGTAGGTTAAGAACTCTCTCAGAGTCGCTTCGTTCTCGGAGGAGCTTCTCTTCGACGGCAACTTTCCGGCAATCCATGAATTGCTTGATTTATACATTCTCTTGTCTATCTAGTGTTACAAGAGATTCAGACTGGGGCAAACATTCGGTGGTTGACTCAGAGAGTGCCGCCGCAGTTGCCGGACCCGAGTGTGGCTGTTATGACGGTTGCCAGTCAAACAGATTGGGATATATACTGATCCCTACGGATTCGAAGTGCCAGGGTCTTTGGGTTCCGCAGTCTTTTAGCTATCAGTCAACTTCCGCGGAATAATGTTTTTTTAGGCTTGCTTTATGTCATTGCATGAACATTATTCAGAAACGCATGCCCAAATTCCTGTCCTTTAATTCGACAGTAGTGGCGTATCTCCGGAACCAGGGAGGCACTCTTTCGTTTCCGTTATTCAATTTAATGGAAAGAATCCGTCTGTTGGTTATAGTACACCAAGTTCAGTTTTGGTCCGTCATATTCTGGGTCGTCTGATTGTTTTATCGCACTCCCGTTCTCTTACGGGTCGCTTGTTGCTGTCAGAATGGACTCTCAACAAACAAGTATTCAATCAGATTTGCTATCTATGGGAGCGCCCAATGATGTTTTATTTATGACACAGCTGGCTAATCAATTGCAGACGTATGTGTTGGCTTGTCCAGATCTCTGAGCTAATACTGTTAACGCTCTATTGATCTATAGGACAGAATGATAGGATACGCGTATCCTCCGGCGCTGTTGTTTTTAGCAGGTATTGCTAAGATAAACAACCACAATACATTTCTGTTGATAGCATCTCTATCTTCACAGAGATCATGAGTAATTTACTCTCTTGTCTACTGTGGATCTTAACGTGAAATCTTCCTCTATGTGAGGATCTTTTTTCACTGGGTAAATCGTGTCATCTTTATCACAACCAGCAAGGTCGCAACCTTCATGTATTCCGTTGTGTGGTCCGTATTGCATTGTAAGCACTGTACTGGACGAGCTTTGGACGCGATTTCTTACTATAGGAGATCCTCTTCTTCGCTATTCTATGCGACTAAAGTGGAGGCTCTTCCGTCGTGGTGTAGGGATCATTATGTTCATATGGTTGATCCCTCCATACTACTCATTGCTATTTTTTAGTATACTTGTTTCACAAGATCTACTGCAGCCTGTTGTTATTTAGGTTATAGGTTTATATTACCTCATACCTATGCACTCTACGATAGTTTACAATTGAGTCTTTTGTCTCTTTATCTAAGTCAGTTAGTAACTTTTTGATAAATAGACTTAGAATCTTTAGATTAAATTCCTATACGGATTTTAACTTCAGGTTCTTATTTAGCTAAGTAATCATTTGAGCCTCTGGAAACAGTAGTTTTCAAATTCTGACCTTTTAGACAGTAATTCTGTTGGTTTCTCTTTTACTGTAGAGTCAGTGAGTTTCATGCACTATCGATGGATGATTTTCACTTTCATAGTTTCGGAATCAATACTTCCGTTACTATTTAGGTTGGATTGTTGCATAAGAGTTAGGCTCCTATTATTCGGAACCTATTATTTTAAGGTCCTTCCGTCTTCGTATGGGCATAGGCCTTTACTCTTTCCGGGTACAGTTTATGTATTTATAAACAGATATCTGTTTATTACAAGGGCGTAAGCTTCTTCTGTCTTTGATGTCTAGTAGAAGGACGTTACGCTCCATTTTATTGTTAATGGATTCTATTAACTAGCGTACTGCTTATGGTATATCATTAGCTTAGCAGTTGTGCTTAAGATTTCGGCTCATGAAGTAAGAGTTCTTCTACTTCTTGGGCTTACATTAATATTGTTCTATTATAGATTTTTGAAGGCTGCTCATTGCGCTCAGCCATCCATTCATGAATTTTATCTCAGAAATATCGAGTCCATTTCTGGAGGCCTCTATTGTTAGGTCTATTATCTACTGCTCAGAATGTCATTCACTTAACAGTTGCTACTATAGCTAGGTAGGCTGTCTGTTTCGGCAGTGTCTCCGTTCGGCTGCCCTCTTCGCTCTGGGCTATTTGACCCAGGGCAAGAAAAAGGGGGGGGGAGGGTGTTCCCTTGGGTCACCTGTTTTTACTATGAAAACAAGGGGATACCTCCTCCGGAGTTAGTAATTCTGAGCTGTTATTGGGATGGTTGTTTAGTGAGAAGTTTAAGTTTATAAAATTCATTCAAGTCTTAGTTTTTAAAGTATAGCTTTTGAATATTGCATATGTCAACAGACATGATTATGCAATTCTCACACACTTTTAGGAGTATAAGAGTCTCTATTCTCTAGACTTACTTTATTATTGGCTTACTTTAAAAATTATTAGTATAAGGATTATTGGATATTAATAGAGTACATGGATGTATGAAGCTCAATTTTTGGAAGGTGTTGTATCTTTCTAATTTATCATAAATAAGAAAGATACATGTAAGGCCTATTACTTCTTTTCCCTACAGGGGATGACTCTATTTTATTTTATTGAGCGTATTCCATTTTGCTCTATGTCCTTGGCCCTCCAGCCTTTTTACTATTCAGCTATGTCTGGGTCATTGGTACAGTATAAAAATGTTAAAAAATTTATAGTAATTTATATATTTTTTATACTTACCAATGACCCAGACGGGGATGGCCCTCCCAGGAGTTGGGAACTCTTGCCTCCCCGCTGAGTACATAGCGCTTACCAGGCACTGGTTATTAGAATGATAAATGGCGCCAATTTCGGAACGTCCTTGACACTGCGCATGCGCAGTAGGGGCGAAGTGTGGAGGGCCTCTCAGGACATGTTTTCTTTAGTTTTAGATGCAAATTTTGGGGATTGGGGGGCAAAATTTGTGTTTGGCCCTATATTTTAAGAGTTAGCACCAGCTATGTCTGGGTCATTGGTAAGTATAAAAAATATATAAATTACTATAAATTTTTTAACTTTCACAGGTATCCCAATTCTTAGAAAATGGGGAAAGAACAGAGCCTGTTCTTGATTTGATACTGAATAAAGTTGTATGTGATTCGTTTTCCATCACTACATACGAAAATCGCCGTCCAATTTTTTTTTATATTTTCATTTTTTGCTTCCAAAACATAGCTTATGATCCCTCATTGGAACGAGCGTATTGCGCTCGTTCCAATGAGGGATCATAAGCTATGTTTTGGAAGCAAAAAATGAAAATTTTTAGTTACCCAAGAATTTTTTCTATGAGTGTCAAGTTTTACTAGCGACGGGCCAACTGGAAACAAATCTCCTGAATGTCCCAAACTTTGGAGCATAAAAAAATATAGTTTTCTGGAAAAAATGTGTGTCCCAAATCATAGAGTGTCCCAATACACAGAGTAAATACGGTATTACCATTATGTGGATGTACAAAATATGCATCCGACTCGAGCTCCGGGTTCTAAGGGCAGATCACGACGAGTCGAAGACGAGTCGTGGTCTACCCTTAGAACCTTCGACTCGTGATCTGCCCTTAGAACCCGGAGCGAGACTCGGATACATATTTTGTACATCCACATAATGGTAATAATCATTTTATCTTACAATATATTGGGGATAAGTCAAAAATGTAGACAAATATATAACAAACTATTTATTTGTACGGATGAACAAAAAGAGAAAAAATGGAACTCACGCTGATACAAACATCTGTATCAGGGGGTCGGATACACGACAGTCACGGAGTTAATACAGACAAAATACATGTTGATTGTAAGATAATTATATTTTTATACTGTACCAATGACCCAGACTTAGCTGGTGCTAACTCCACAAAAACCAGGGCCAAACACAAATTTTGCCCCCCAATCCCCAAAATTTGCATCCAAAACAAAAAGAAATCATGTCCTAAAGGACCTCCATAGTACGACTCTACTGCGCATGCGCAGTGACGCAGTCGTCCCGAAATTGGCGCCAAATATCATTCTCTGTTTGGCCCTTCATCAGTCAACATCTCACTGATCTTTGTGCTTGTAAATCTCAGTTTAAAGGATGCCAGACACGTAATTCTTGGAGAAAATGTGATTCTAAGGAGGATAGAAGGAGGAGAGGAAAAAAGAAGTGGCAAAAAATAATCAGGGCTGTACTTAAAATTTTTTGTTAAAATTATGTTAAGTTGCCTATTTTCGAGGCAAACGCCTCTTGTTGTCATTCTTGCTAATTGTTGCACTGCTTATTCAGTGTTTCCTCTCCCCTAACCTTCTAAAGTCCCCCCTTGCAATTCTCCCATGCTTTTGGCATATTTTTGAGAAGTTTCATTTCTAAAAATTCCCTGGGAGAGTTGCTTGGTTACAGAATGTTTTCTGTTATTTTCCCCATAGTTACGTTTTCACCCATGGGTGTATAACGTTTGTGTTCTGCATCTTCCATCTGATGTTCTGCAGATTCTCCCCTGGGAGTCTCTGTTTTGCATCAGATAGAGTGTAATTGAGGACTGATTCCGGGCCAGTTTTTTCAGTGCCTGGAGTCATGTTTTCTTCTGTGTTTACACTGTTTGTTTTCATTGGCAACAGCCTTTTTTGAGGGGGGCTGTTTGCCTTTGAGGTAGTTTATCTCATTACAAGATACATTTATATTATCCGAAAGTGTCTCATTAATTATTTTATATAATTTTAAAATTTTTGACCACACTTTGCCATCGGATCCATCGGGGCTCAACGTTACTTTTCAGCAACTTGGGCTTCTCTGAAAAAATATTTTTTCAAAATTATTTTGTTTTGCAATTGTTTTTTCATTTATTAATGGATCATGTTATTATGTATCTTTGTGTCAGGGGTTTTTGCGAGTAACTAGGACTTATTGTTGTTCCTTCACAATGAAAGGAACTTGTTCAAATTGTAATAGGAAGAAATCTTCCTCTGACTTTCATGATTATTGCATAAATTGTAGTCAGTGTTCTCGCATTAATCCCTGTCCTGTATGTGAACATTGGGATGAGAAACATTGGAAACGTGTGTCACGATATGTTGTTTCTGGAGAAAGAGCGATGCCGGCTCTTTCTCCACAAGGTCACTCTACTCTCTCAGTTTCTATTTCAGAGGAACCAGAACAGGGTGATGTTTCCATGTTATCTTCTTCAAGTGTGCGTCCGTCGTCACAATTAAATACAGAGCTAGCGGCAAAAGTGCTCATGGAGATTAGACAAATGTCGTCTGCTAGCTTGCCCGGTGTAGCGTCCATTCACCGAATGGTTCGGCAGCCGGGTTCGTCCGATGCGGTCCAAGAGGAAATTTTGGGTGATGCGAGCACTATAAAAATAATAGATGCACACCCAGTGACGGCGGATAGTGAACGAGAACGGAGGAAGCCTTTTAGTCCGGTTCCTAGCTCGTCCAGGTCCAGCCGGGCCGCGAGCGAGAGAGGCCCCTCTCTCGTACAACAACATCTGGGACCAGATGTTGTGGTACAAAATGTGTCTTTAGCGGAGCATACGTCCGTCGCTCGGGACGCTCCGTTGTATAAGCAGTCCGCAGAGACTGTTAAGGCTTCCTCTTCTCGCCGGCGCACACGACCGCACCTTGGCTGCGTGACCTCCGATATCTTGCCAGCTTCGCCGAGGAAGGATTATTCGGCGACCAGGTCACACCATCCGGCAGCCAGGGACTCGAGACCGATGGACTCCGGACGTTCGCATAGGAAAAGTATGCGGGAGCCATCCGATGCGGAGCTGCCCTCGGCAAAGCAGCGAAAGACCGCTCCTCCGCAGGTCTCGACGTCGGACATTCTAGTGCAGATAGCACAGCTTATCGCAGCATCCCAGCAGCCGACAGAGACGGTGTCGGATCGAGAATTATCCGACGGCGCTGGGTCGGTACGCTCCGCCGAAGCATCGGGGGCGGACGACCGGGAACATCGGGAGGTCCGACCGGATGGTGAAAGGGATACGGATGAATTGGAGCTATCCCTTTCGGAACAACACAAAGCTGCCGTAGACTTCATCCGGCACTTTCTTCCTCAAGTTGTTCCGTCGGGCCAGACTGCTGCGCTTCCGGACAGGAGAATTATAGCGTCATTGGACTCTGATTTTTTCGAGCGGTTCAGGGACATCGCTCCCGAGTTTCCGTCGCAGTCCAATAATGTTGCAAGAACATTTGAATTATTGAACGACGCTATTTTTAAACTTGCTTCCAGGACAGGGAAAGCAGGCTTCTTGTCCGCAAATACTCTCAACCTGCCTTTCATTAATGCAAGGAATAAATTCGACACGGCAGGTCAGGGTATACCGAGAGTTCCTCTGCGTATGGACGACGAGGCGGAAGACTTAGAGCTATCATTACCGTCGTCAGCTTCTATTCCAACCGCAGTGTTGGAAACAGCTATTGCGTCTAACAGAGCCAATTTAGATGCCTTATCTTACGCAGATCACCTTACGAAGGCGTTATCACTGCGTCTTCAAGGGGAAGAGTTTCAGGATATACAATCCTCCTTAAGACTTCTTTCAAGGGCAGTAGCTTATTCCACGTGTAACTCCGCCCTTTCAGTGGCTAATCTGGAGTTGGTTAGACGTGACGCAGCCCTGTCTACATCCACACTAGTGGATTCTAAGGTGAAGAACTCTCTTAGAGTCGCTTCGGTCTCAGGAGATCTTCTCTTTGACGGCAAGCTTTCCGCTATTTATGATAATATTAAAAAGAAAGCTAGTGATTCTCTGTTGTTTAGATCCGCTCCTAAAAGGTCGGATTCAGCAGACACGAATAAGGCGGGCACTTCTGGGTCTTATCCGCCCAAGAGAGGTTCCTATAGAGGTTCCGGTGCGTCCTCTAGCTCTTATTCGAGAGACCGTCAGGATAGCGACTCTCGTTCGGGACGTCCTTCAGGCCGGGACAATCGGTCGGACGCCCCGAGGTCGACGAGGCGAGGTGCGGGTCGTGGAAGACGTGGTTTCTCCTACCGCAGGCCTCGCAGATCCAGGAGGTGATGGCTCAAACCTCTATCGCGTTCCGGTTGGCGGAAGGTTGTCGAGTTTTTCTCAAGAGTGGGCGTCGATTACGGACGACCCTTGGGTGAGAGGAGTGACTTCGGAAGGTCTAAAGATATCCTTCAAACGAAAGCCTCCATTAACTCGAAGTCCAAAGTGGACTCATCTTCCGTCAAACCCTCAGAAAAGAGACGCTCTCCTATCAGAGGTGCAGTCTCTTTTAATGAAGAACGCGGTAGAGGTCGTAGAAAACCAGGAATCGCTGGGATTCTACAGCCATCTGTTTCTGGTTCCGAAACCAGACGGCTCGTTCCGTCCAGTCATAGATTTGAGCTGGATAAACAAGCTGATCATCGCTCCGAAGTTTTATATGGAGACGATTCGATCGGTCAGAGCGAGTATTCGGGTGAACGATTATGCAACGAGCATAGATCTCAAAGATGCGTACTTTCACGTCATGGTACATCCGACATTCCGAAAGTATCTACGCTTCGCAGTCCTAGGAGTGGTGTATCAGTTCCGGGCCATGTGCTTCGGATTGAATCTAGCACCCTGGGCTTTCACTCGAGTAATGAACTCGGTAATGATTTACTTCCGAGCTCATTCGTCTGCGGTAACGTCGGCCTACCTGGACGACATTCTTCAGAGGTACGGCAACGAGTTAACGCTTCAGAACGATGTTCAGAATCTTCTTCTATTGCTCCGACGTCTCGGTTTCATAGTAAACGAGGAGAAGTCGGATCTGGTGCCGTCCAAGTCATTCACTCATCTGGGAATGAGCTTCGAGACGCACAACAATCTCGTTCGTCTGCCGTTAACCAGAGCAAAATTAGTCAGTTGTTACGCTCGCTATTGTCTAAATACAGACAAAGTCACAGCGAGAGAATTTATGAGACTGATAGGTCTGTGCGGAGCCGCTGCGGATCTCATTCCGATGGGACGGCTACGCACACGGCCTCTTCAAATTTTCTTGACTCAGAATTGGAGTGTGAAAATTCATTCGCTCGATGTAGACGTTCTCTTGTCAGATCAAGTGAAACAAGAGATTCAGACTTGGGCAAACATTCAGTGGTTAACTCAAGGAGTTCCGCTGCAGTTGCCGGATCCGAGTTTTACCATTATGACGGATGCCAGTCAAACAGGTTGGGGTGCATCATTAATCCCAACGGATTCGAGATGCCAGGGTCTTTGGGATCCACAATTCCTGTGCAAGCACATAAACATCAAGGAAATGATGTCAATTTGGCTTGCGTTACGTCACTGGATGGACATTATTCACGATGCTCATGTCCAAATCCTATCCGACAATACGACAGTAGTGGCGTATATACGGAATCAGGGAGGCACTCATTCAGTTCCGTTGTTCAATCTAACGGAAAGAATCCTTCTGTTTGCGTTGGAACATCACGTTCTTCTTTCGGTCCGTCACATACCGGGTCGTCTGAATGTGCTAGCAGACTCCCTTTCTCGAAAGGGTCGCTTGTTGCCGTCGGAGTGGACTCTCAACAAACAAGTATTCAATCAGATTTGCTACCAATGGGAACGGCCAATGATAGACTTATTTGCGACACATCTCAACAATCAGTTGCAGACGTATGTGTCCCCGTGTCCGGATCCAAGAGCATTTGCTGTAGACGCTCTATCGATCCCTTGGGACGGAATGATAGGATATGCGTATCCTCCAGCGCCGTTAATTCAACAAGTATTGCTAAAGATAAAACAATCTCAATGCAAGATTCTGTTGGTAGCATCTCTGTCGCCACAGAGACCGTGGATAAATCTACTCAGGTGTCTGTTGTGGGACCTACCGCGGAAGCTCCCTCCACGAGAGGATCTTCTTTGGCAGGGGAAATCGCGCCAACTGCATCACAACCCGCAAGGTCTCAACCTTCACGTTTTTCCGTTGTGCGGTCCTTCTTGCATGGCAAGCACTTTACAGGACGAGCAGTGGACGCGATTTCTAACTGTAGGAGGACCTCCTCTTCGCTAAACTATGCGGCTAAGTGGAAGGTTTTCCGTCGTTGGTGTAGGGATCATTCTGTTGATATATTTGATCCCTCTATACCAGACATTGCTAACTTTCTAGTATACTTGTTTGACGAAATCAAACTGCAACCGGTTACTATAAAGGGTTATAGATCTATGTTATCTGATACCTATGCACATCATGATAGTTTACAAATTGGATCTAATGTCTCTTTATCGAAATTGGTTAGAAACTTTTCGATAAATAGACCCAGAACTCTTAGATTAATTCCTAAGTGGAATTTAGCTTGGGTTCTCCTTAAATTGAAGGAAAAGCCATTTGAACCTCTTGGGACAGTAGATTTCAAATTCTTATCTTATAAGACAGCTTTTCTCTTAGCTTTCTCTTCTGCCAGAAGAGTCAGTGAGCTTCATGCACTATCGGTGGATGATTCTCATTATCGTAGTGTTGGGAACACTATCACCTTCACTACTAACGTCGGTTTTTTAGCTAAGAATCAGGCTCCTAATAAATATCCGGAACCTATTGTTATTAAGGCTCTTCCGTCTTCAGACGGGCGTAGGCCTTTACTCTGTCCTGTTAGAGCACTACGTATCTATAAACAGAGATCTCAGTTCATCAGAAAGGGACGGAAACGTTTCTTTCTGTCTTTGATGCCTAATAGAAAGGACATTTCAGTCCATTCTATTGCTAGATGGATTCAGTTAACTATCCGTACTGCGTATGAAGATTTATCTTCTTCTCAGCAGTCTGTGCTTAAGATTTCTGCTCATGAAGTAAGAGCTCTTTCTACTTCCTGGGCTTATGCTAATAGTGTTGCTATTACAGATTTAATGAAGGCTGCTTATTGGTCTCAGCCATCCACATTTACTAATTTTTATCTCAGAAATATTGAGTCCATTTCTGGAGACCTGCATTGTTTAGGTCCGTTATCTGTTGCTCAGAATGTCGTCCACTAAACAGTTGCAACTATAGTTATGCAGGCTTTCTGTTCCGGCAGTGACTCCGTCCGGCTGCCCTCTTCGCTCTGGGCTATTTGACCCAGGGCAAGGGGAAGGGGGGGGGGGGGGCGGGTGTTCCCTTAGGTCACCTGCTTTATAGTGAAAAGCAAGGGAATGCCTCCTCCAAGACAGTATTTCTGAGTCGCTTCCGGGATGGTTTTAAAGTGTAATATTAATGTTTAATTTCATTCATGTCTTATTTTTAAAGTGTAGCTCGGTGTGAAGCATTTGTATATGTCAAGTGTCAAACGGGCTTTAATATACAATACTCGGACACTTTTAAATGATTATAAAGAGTCTCAATTCTCTGGACTACTTTATTTATTGGCTTGTTTTAATAATAATTAGTATAAAGGTTATACTGGATATTAATAGAGAACATGAATGTTATTGTGCTCAATTATTAAGGGTAGTGTATCTTTCTAATTTAAATATTAAATAAGAAAGATACATGTAAAGCCTAATACTCCTTTTCTCCTTAAGGGGTTATCTCTTTATTTTATAATTGAGCTTATTGGATTTTCCTCTATGTCCTAGGCCCTCCAGCCTGTTTACTATTCAGCTAAGTCTGGGTCATTGGTACAGTATAAAAATGTTAAAAAATTTATAGTAATTTATATATTTTTTATACTTACCAATGACCCAGACGGGGATGGCCCTCCCTGAGTTGGGAACTCTTGCCTCCCCGCTGAGTACATAGCGCTGACCAGGCACTGCCAGTAAGAATGATATTTGGCGCCAATTTCGGGACGACTGCGTCACTGCGCATGCGCAGTAGAGTCGTACTATGGAGGTCCTTTAGGACATGATTTCTTTTTGTTTTGGATGCAAATTTTGGGGATTGGGGGGCAAAATTTGTGTTTGGCCCTGGTTTTTGTGGAGTTAGCACCAGCTAAGTCTGGGTCATTGGTAAGTATAAAAAATATATAAATTACTATAAATTTTTTAACGTTTTATAAAGGGAATAAACATAAGAATTGAATCATGACTGTTGGAAATCCACAAGGTGAAGAAACCAATTGATCAATCACAAATTTACCATGAACCGTCTCGTCATTCATGGAAGTTGTACGTAATCAATTTGTTTCTTCAGCTTGAGGATTTGTGAACAGTCATGATTCAGTTCTTAAATACCTTACATGCTGGTAAAGGTTATATCCTAGCCAGGACAGGAAATCCCTTTCCATTGAAATAAGAAAAATTTGAGCATGTTTAACTGAATTTTCCCATGTAAATTGTACCAACTTTTTGACCAGTGCTTTGTTGTTTCAAAATTAAATGAACTGTTCATAAAATGCTTCATAGCAGCCATGACTAGATTTGATGAAAAATATTTTAAAATTATTTAGCAGGTTAAGAGTTAATTGGCTATATTCAGGGATGAGACGTTTCAGTTTTTTATCGGATTTCAGTCATTTCGAATTTTTTAAAAAATTTATTATTTCTTTGAATTCACATGAAAATGGTCTTTCAGACCATTTTCATGTGAATTCCAAAAAATAAAAGGTCACATCAAAGCATTATTCAAACTGGTTATCATATAATTGGGGGCTTAATGGATGATTTTGAGACATTTCCCTTTATGCAAGCACAATTTCAGTCAATTTTCAGGGGTTTTTTTTTTTATTTTTTTTTTTTATTAGTCTAAAGAGGAGTGTGGTGGCTCAGTAGGTAGAGGTGCAGGCTGCAAGCCGAGAGGTCCTCGGTTCGAATCCCACCTGCGGCAACCGCGTTGTGTCCTTCGGCAAGACACTTCATCTCCATTGCCCGCGTGGAGGCACGATGACACCGTGTACTAAGGCGTACTGCACGTCGATGGTGCACATGTCTTCAACCAATCTAACCCTGCCTGTGCTGCAGTGCGGAGTTACGATGTTGGGGAGCTGGCAGCTGCTCGTCGTTGCTCGGTGGTTCTCTCTGGGTACTCCGGCTTCCTCCACCCGTAAAACTGTCACGGTCATGGTTAGCCATTGTGCATAAATATGTGACCTTAAACATCAATAAATAAATAAATAATTAGTCTAAAGTCTCATGCTTGTATATTAGATGCACTGAGGCTTAATAGATCTATCAAAGTGGGAAATTCAGTTGGTGTCTGAATAGTTCTTTCAGAGATCACAAAATATATTACTTAATTGGCAGAAGTTTACTCTGCAGTACACTCAGAAGGTTAAAAATCTGTTTCTCAGGCCCTCCCGCATGGTCCTTTTAGCTGTCGCATGCTCTCTTTTTATAACCAATGTAAACTTTAAAAAAATGAAAATTAAATGGTTTATGTCAGATATTTTACCCAAGTTCATAAAATTGATAAATTTGTCCCTTGAGTGCAAGAAGGCATTGCAATGCTTTAGCATTGCAAAGCCTTCTTGCTCTCAATGGATGAAATACACCACCACCCATGCTATTCTGTAGATTACGAGACCTAAAACATAAACCAAGGACATGAACTTTTGATTGCGAAGAAATAATTACAGAAATAAAATAAAAAAAATGCTCGTCCACATGCAATTTTAAAAATAATGGCCTGAGAAACAGAAGATCTACTTTATATGGCCTTATGTGTGTTTGTTTTCCACTTAAAGAAATGGAAAATGTGCAAATAATTTGTCTAATAACTTCACATGGCAGTACTGGTTGTGGGCTGTCAATCATCTGGTTTGTTCAGGGATTGTGTTTGTCAAGTAGTTTAGGGCCAGGGTAAGATGAGATGCTGTATCCAACATAAGTTTTGACTGTTCCTTCACATACCTTTTCATCATGCATGTATTTATATAAAGATTCATATAATTGTGCTATAGAGATCCCAGCTGAGTATTGTAAATTATTTTAAAAGTAAAATGTGGATGAATTTGAATTGTATGAGTTGTTGTTTGTATATATAATTACACGACTTCCTCTACCCTGTAAACTAGCCGTAGAATGTGACATTAAACTCTTCTTTAAATACTGTGGAGCCCACTTAATTGGATATCTCTTAATTGTATATCCCTGTTAATTGAATATAATTTTCAAATGCAAAACCATTTACCATACCTTCAGTACAAATTTGATATGTTAATTGCATATGGGTTGTAGAGTAAATTCCTGCTAAATGTATATAAATTTTTATAATATGTTGAAAAAATTACTGTGACTCGCACCAAATTCCCCTTATTTATCAACCTTTTTGGCCTCACAACATTCAATACAGGCATTTCTTCTATCTTGTTTGACAGAGCTCTATGATGCTCAGTTTACCTCCAGAACACAGGAAACTGACCAAATCCCTGTCAATTGTATACTTCTGTTAATTGAATAATTTTCACTGTTTTCATATTTGATATATACATCTCCAGGCGAGTCAGATTCAAGTTTGTTCAAATCATGTCCTGGGTTAATAATTGGGCTCCCTGTAGGAGCCTGAATATTAACTTGGTGAAATATGAGGAAATTTCGTTAAAAATCTTCTTTAGATCCAGCAGTCAGAATATTTTCATATTTGGTATATAACATCTCTAAAGGGGGGTGGGTGGGGGGGGGGGGGGTAGGGGGAGCAGATTCATGTTTGTTCAACTGAGAGTTAGTATTTTGCCTCTAAGGGAGCCAAAAGCTTAACTTGGTGCAATTTGTGGAAATTTCTTGAAAAATCTTCTTCAGATCCACCAGTCAGAATCCTTTTGTTTGGTATACAACATCTATGGGGGGGGGGGGGGGGGTGAGGGGGTCAAAGTCAGTTGTTCTAATCGAGTCCTTGTGTTTATATTTGGGAGCCTGAAGTTTAACTTAGTGCAATATAAGGGGATTTCTTTTAAAAAAATCATCTTTCATTTGGTATACAACATCTCGAGGTGGATCAGTTTCAGGTTTGTTCAAATCAGTTACCTGGGTAAATATGTGGGCTCCCTATGGGAGCCTGAATATCAACTTAGTGCAATATGAGGATTTTTTTTTTTTAAATCTTCTTCTTTAGACCCTGTTGTCAGAATGCTTTCATATTTAGTATACAACATCTCTTTGGTATACAACATATCTAGAGGAGGCAGATTCACGTTTGTTGAAATCTGATCCCTGGGTTGATTTTTGGGTTCCATAGGGGTGGGGGTTGCAGGGGGAGCATGTTAGGTTCAGGTGTGTAAAGATCCATTCCTTAGTGTTTTTTCCATAAAATTCCTTTGTAGTGTTGATGAACTATGTCTAACTGAATGTGATCCCAAATACGTCTTTGAACCACTTTAGCAGGTGAGTGATTAAGCCCCTTGTGGCCTCTTGTTTAGTATGCCAGTCATGTTGTTTGACGCCGAAAGGAGATTTCCTTCCCCATGTGAACCCCGGGAAGTGAGACAGTGCTTGTTTACTGTGGTAAACAAGTTCTTGTTTCACTGGAAAAATAGGATCTTGTCACCAGTGCCTGGTGTGTGAGCATGGGTAGTAACAAATGGCTGGACTTCAATTTATCTCTATGTTGTGGTCACGATTAACCATTGTGCAGAAGTATGTGGCCTTAAACACCAATAAATAAAAAACGGGATTTCCACCTTGATAAATATCTACAACTAACTTGCAATCTCGACAAAGCGAGATCGCATGTTAGTTGTTGCTATTTATTTTGGTGGAATTTTTTTAAAATGAAAACGGCATTCCATTCTATTGATATGTGGATTCAATACTCAACCTTTGAGTCAATAGAGTTCCTAAAGATTGTCAAGTCTTTATGGTAAAAAATGCGAGATTAATAATTTAATAAAGTTTTGTTGTATTACTCCGTCGTAAAATGAAGTTCTTTCGCATATTTTACAACTGACGTAACCTACACGTAATTTGAGCGATCATTCATAGGTTATTTCGAGGTCTGTTAACAAGTAGGTGAGAGGGATTTGTGGGCCATGTTGGATTGATTTGGAGTTTCACAGTATGTGGGTTCTGACTAGGGATGTCACGAATTGTCACAAATACTTGATAATAATCGATTAATTGTACCTAGATGACCCCTCCCTCTCTTTGAAGTTGTTAAAAATGAAGTTCAGTCAGTTGACCAACCTCAAGTAAACAACCAAGTCGATCCTACCGGTCGTCAGTTGGGAACTTCGCAACTGACGACCGGTCGTTGCTTATTATACTGATGGTTCAAAAGTTCATACATCAAAGCTTTGAATGTACCTAAAAGACAAACGCTTCTAATGGCTTCTTGAGGTTTAACGTCGACGTTCTTGACCTTTTACCTCTAGAAACAATAGGGTTTTCATCAATTTTGTTTTAATTATTAAACGTATAAAAGGGGTTAAAATTTACCGAATCTTCGACAACGAAAAATACTAATCGATTTCGGTGAGACCGACCGACAATCGATTAATTGTGACAGCCCTAGGTCTGACTATGTGCTATGGTTTGTCTAGCTTTAGCCCCCCAATGTGTTGGCTATCACAGCTTGAATCCTTGTGCTATACCATCTTATAAGAGATGGGCATTTTTCTCCAGTGGGGACCTCGGAAGTTGAGCAGTGCACATTACGTGTACGCTCCCTGTAAAACACTGCCAATCGACTCCCCACTAACTGCTGTATGAGGTGGGGTATCAAAACCCAACCACGTGACTTCAATTAGACGTACTATCGGTTATAATTAGCACGAAGTGTTTCCCAGTGTTGTGACAAGGTTATAGTTCCGACACAAAATAGGACCTCCATCCATCATTTCTCTGCAAAACAGCTGTTGATAATTAGGGAAAAAAGTGCATCGCTCCCAAACTATACAAATAAAAATAAAATCATTAAAATTTATTTCGAAATATCGTACAAAACGACTTTTGAGGGCAGTTTCGATCTCGCAGGAATATTTGTGAAGACCTTCTCGTTACTTTTTGTCGATGTCGGTGTTTCTTTGATCCCATAATTTTGGGATACCAATTAGCACATTTTTCCAACCAGTCGGGCAAATACTATTTTTAATATCATAGGGAAATTTTAAAAACGCGTTTCGTTTCGAATATACTGAGTAAAAATCAGTGCGATTTCGTCCTTGAATTTTTACAATCCGACTATTATAAGCGAAGTTACGCCAAAAATGGAAATAATAAACAAAAAAATCTCATTTGTAACAGGCTGAAGAACCTTTCGAAAAGAGTCATTCAAATACACACCTTTTTTATTTTGCAGTGGTAGACATATTCCGGGCAATGAAAAAGAACTTTCCACAATTTGGTTGCGTTTCCAGGTATTCGCATGAAGGACAGCTGACGTCGACGTAACAGGTTGAGAACAACGTAGTTTCGTTACTCCTCACAAAACGGGCCAAATTGCCAGAGTTATTAGACCACAGACGTCTGGAAACCTAATCTAAATCACCCCTACCTCAAAACACCTCATTCTTATATGCACTCCCTCCCCTCGAAATATATAATACACAGATCTGTGTATTATTTATTTGGAAGTGTGTGTGTGTGGGGGGGGGGGGGGGGGGCATATATAAGAGGGAGGTGTGACATTGGGGTGATGTGATATTAACCAGGTCTCCAGACGTCTGTGGTTAGACTTGGCAGTGGGACCTGGGGGCGGGATGCACAGCAACTCCGAATTACGACATCCCCTTTAATCCGAGGATGATATACAACATTTCTCAATAAAAACAATAAGCGTTCAACGGGTAATGTTGGATTTCAAGGTGTGCAGAGAACGAGCCAGTCCATTGCGAACTCGCCCCAAATGACGCGGCAAAGCATCCATGTTTTACAAGGCGATGTTCCCACTCACCTTGGCGGGGCAAAATACAAAAGGAATACCCAAAAGACGGGTGCAGAATGTTAATTTTGCAGTGGTAGACATATTCCGGGCAATGAAAAAGAACTTTCCACAATTTGGTTGCGTTTCCAGGTATTCGCATGAAGGACAGCTGACGTCGACGTAACAGGCTGAGAACAACGTAGTTTCGTTACTCCTCACAAAACGGGCCAAATTGCCAGAGTTATTAGACCACAGACGTCTGGAAACCTAATCTAAATCACCCCTACCTCAAAACACCTCACTCTTATATGCACCCCCTCCCCTCGAAATATATAATACACAGATCTGTGTATTATTTATTTGGAAGTGTGTGTGTGTGGGGGGGGGGGGGGGGGGGACATATATAAGAGGGAGGTGTGACATTGGGGTGATGTGATATTAACCAGGTCTCCAGACGTCTGTGGTTAGACTTGGCAGTGGGACCTGGGGGCGGGATGCACAGCAACTCCGAATTACGACATCCCCTTTAATCCGAGGATGATATACAACATTTCTCAATAAAAAAAATAAGCGTTCAACGGGTAATGTTGGATTTCAAGGTGTGCAGAGAACGAGCCAGTCCATTGCGAACTCGCCCCAAATGACGCGGCAAAGCATCCATGTTTTACAAGGCGATGTTCCCACTCACCTTGGCGGGGCAAAATACAAAAGGAATACCCAAAAGACGGGTGCAGAATGTTAATCTGCACCCCCCCCACCCCTCCCCCCCCCAAAAAATGTTTTTGGTAAAACAAAATGCAGTGGAAGACCAGTCGGGAAAAGATATCATCTGACTGGTTGGTTGGGGGGGGGGGGGGGGGAGGCTAAGTGTGCAAATTCAAGGGAGGCAGAGAGCCGACTGTTATGGGCCTACCATCTTGCCATCAGAGGGTGCAGTTGCATAGGCCAACCCCACAAACATTTAATGTCTGTGTTTCTGTCTCCTAATGTTCAGTGTTGCTGTAAGCCTACTACTTGTGGGCCTAGGCCTATTAAAAAAATCCCGGTGAACTTGAGTGGGGTGGGAATCTTATGCAGCATCAAGTGGGATATGCAAGTGCGATATAGGTATTGCTCCTCGCCGTATGGGGCGGAACAAAATTTCCTGACCAAAATAATTTCCAGACTGATTTCAGACATGGAACCAAATTTGATTTCATTGAACAGAAGGTCCTTTGAACGACAACCTACGGTCCATCTGTAGAAATATGTTGTGTTCGGTGTCCCTTTTCCACCGAAGCTGAGAGCATATTTTGTGAGTGGAAACCTCACTCCTCAAGTGTTTTAGCAGCGACCATTCTTTATGTGGCGAGATGGAACGCGATGTGTCTGAATGTATCTGAGATCAGTTGAAAATTATAAATTGGCAGAATTTGCTGTGGTAAACAAGTTCTGCGTTACAGGTAAAATAGAACCCAGTAACGAATGCCGGGGGTGAAAATGTCTAAAATGGGCATCATTGCTGTAAACGATTGGCTAAACTTGACTTCATACCTATGTTATGGTAACGAGATGGCTAGAACTAACTTCAGATTCTAATAAATAACCGGTTCTTCGGTTTGGTTTCCGTGTGATAAGCCCCCCAAACTGACGCAAATGTAAAACATCATGATTTTGGTATTTGAATGTTTGCACTGTCAGTGTCAAACACTGTTGTCACCCATCATGGATATATTAGGCATAATTTGCAATGCGATCACAAGTAGTATGTAGTGTATTTTTCTGGCAATATTTGGGGGACATATCACATGACCCAGTTACATCCTGTTTCGCTGTCATGGTTGCTCACCTTAGTGGCCATGTGATGTTACTAGTGAGAGTGATGTGTGTCTCCGTCGTCCATTTCTTTAACTGGAGGCAGTCATTTTGATTTCTATGGTGGCACATGGTTGTTATGCGACCCACAACCCTCTTATAGGGTATCAGAACAACTCGCACCCTGAACGATTCGTACCATGGACAATTCGTACCTTTCCTTGGACAACTCGTACCCCACCCCTGGACAATTCATACTCCACTCTGGTCAACTTGTATACCCCGCCTCTGGACAACTCGTACTCCAACTCTGGACAACTCGTAGCCAGACTCGAAAAGAATGTATAACTGGGACGACTGGAGACTACATGTAAAAAATAACGAAGACTATTTATGAAAATCAGAATCGACATTTATTTTTTCCAGAAATATATTGCCACCAAATCAAAGATATAACACACAAGCACTCTTGTTCGAACAAATGAAACAGAAAAAAGCACAAAAGTAAAATTCACTATAAGTTGAGCGACACATGTTTTTATGTGTACCCATATGTATGGTACACATAATGCCGGCATCCGGGGTGACCATCCGTCGTTCGTCCATCCTTTGTCCGACCGTCTGTCCGTCCGGGCCAACTAAACCTGTTTAGGAGCTATTATTTTTAGGAGGTTAGTCGAAATTAGGGTAGTATTAGGGTTAGGAGAGGGGTGGGGTTAGGGTTAGGGGTAGCCCCAGTAGGGTCAGGGTTGGGTTAGGGTTATGGGTAGCCCCAGAGTAGATCTTAAGGTTGGGGAGGGTTAGGTCCCAGGGGGGGGTGGGTTAGGGTCAAGGGTGGGGTTTTAGGGTTTAGGGTCAGGGTAGGGTAGGGTTAGGGTGTGGTTTTTGAGTGGATGGCGTGGGTTTAGGGTTAAATATAAGTTCTAGGGTGGAGGGGGTGGGGTTCTGGCTAAAATAAGGTGATGGACATATAAAATGTTTTTTTCGTAGCCCTTAAACCCAAATAGTTGGAATGTCCGTCCGTCTGTCCGTCCGTCCGTCCGTCCGTCCGTCTGGCATCCGTATCCATTCCTTTGGCATTCGATAACTTGAAAAATATTGCTTGGATTGTCAGGTTACTTTACATTTGTGTTCAGGTTACTGATGTGCCGAGTTGTATAGTTTTTGGTGTAAATCGGATAATTTGATCCTGAGATATTAACCCTTTATCCTTCAAATTGAAAATTCCTCCAATCCCTTTGGCATTCAATAACTTGAAAAATATTGCTTGGATTGTCAAGTTACTTTATATTTGTGTTCAGGTAACTGATGTGCCGAGCTGTATAGTCTTTGGTGTAAATCTGATAATTTAATCCTGAGATATTAACACTTTATCCTTCAAATTGAAAATTCCTCCAATCTCTTTGGCATTCGATAACATGAAAAATATTGCTTGGATTGTCAAGTTAATTTATATTTGTGTTCAGGTTACTGATGTACCGAGCTGTATAGTTTTTGGTGTAAATCTGTTATTTTGATCCTGAGATATTAACCCTTTATCCTTCAAATTGAAAAAGGGTGTGGTTTTTGAGTGGATGGGGTGGGGTTAGGGTTAAATATAAGTTCTAGGGTGGAGGGGGTGGGGTTCTGGCTAAAATAAGGTGATGGACATATAAAATGTTTTTTTCGTAGCCCTTAAACACAAATAGTTGGAATGTCCGTCCGTTCGTCCGTCCGTCCGTCCCGTCCGCCCGTCCGTCCGTCCGTCCGTCCGTATGTCTTTACATTTTGTACCTAATGTGGTAAATCTTGCGTGCAGGACGTCCTTAAGTTGTATTCTGGGATAATGTGGTAAACCACAATCTAGTTGTTATTTTAAAATGTTTAATGTGGTATAATTTTTCATCATACAAAACTGGTGAGGTATAACAAAAATGGGCGATCGCTGTTACAAAACTGGTGAGGTATGACAAAAGTGGACGGTATAACAAAAATGGTTGCCACAGACGATCTCTACCTGAACAAACAATCTGACGGAACCATGGAGGGTGGCATCAACATGAAGGGTGACAATTTATTCGGTCTCGATCGCGATCCTGAATTCGATTCCAGCGTGGTCAGCAGGAAGTACATGGACAACAACTCAGTCTGGAGGAAGGGCGACATCATGGAAGGTAAACTAGACATGGGTGGACACGCCCTCACGAATCTACCGGATCCCGTGCATATGTCAGATGCCTACACCCTGATTTCGGTGGTGGAAAAAGTCAAATATGCTAGACAATTGATCACCGTGTGGGCCGAGGAGACCGGCACAATAGAGGAGGGAAAAGCTGAGTGGTCTTTCGGAAATGGAGGTAGCGAGTCGCAACATGGTCAGGTGGGATATCCCATCCCGTTGGGAGTTGAAATCATACGAATGGGTCTGGCTTCCACGGATTTGAATAACAGAGCGGTCGTCAATCTCATGGTGAACGGAGTAGAGAGCGATAAGAGATACAGCATTGAAAAGACTGAGAATCAACACGCGAATGTTAGCACATTCAGCACACCTCTCAAAGTGAACGCCGGAGACAGGATTAATTTCGTTACAAAAACCAATAATCCCGAAGCTGCCACTTCCGTGGTGAGCCTACTGATCGAACTAGATCCTCTGAACAAACAGTGAACGTGTGGAAATAATTAATTAAAAAAAATAATGAGTGATTATTACAAACAAAAAAAAAGTAATGAGATTTAGAAAGATGTTCAATCTCTCTTGATCTCATTACTTTTTATTCTTTCTTGTTTTTTGTTTTTAATAATTACTCATTACTTTTTATTTTTTTTATTTTTTTCACACACACGTCTCTCATCGAATGATCGACATCTTATTTCCTCCGTTTCGAATTGTAATTTTCTATCCGACAGGACCAGGGCGAAGGCTTTGGTTTTTCTCGGCACGTTCCTATCGAATTGCATCTTAATCTGAATGTCTAACATGCTACTCTTGAATCGTTCGCTCTGTTTACTGACGTCGAATATGAACATGGGATACATCGACTTGTATTCGCCTGGAGATATATTAGGGTTGCTCATCAGTTCGTCTAGACCGTGATACTTCTTTCTAAAATCCACGGCGTCACCGTACAGTCTGCAGAAATCGTTCTTGTTGAACCGCACATTGTAATCGATTGCTGGATATCTCGTTGCGTTCAGAAACACTTGCATGTTTCTCAAATTGCAGTGATCGAATAGCGACGCATTCTTTTCCTGAGACCCGTCCCCATCGGTCTGAAACGCGACCACGATGAAACGCGGTCTCTCGGAAGCGGATTTCACGGTCAATCTCCAATCAAAGTGATTCGTGGAGAGTGGAATGCTAGCCATGTCGCACTGTCTCATTCTAAATCCCAAGGTAATTTACTCTTGGATTCTATGATCTTGTAGAGACGCGTTTTTTCCACTATCGAAGGCTGCACGTGCTGAACGAACCACGATATCTTGTGTAGAGTTATCTTACCCGCATCGGTCGCGGAGAGTCTCACTATCACGTCATCGTTTCCTTTTCGAATCAATGTCAGATTGTGTTTGAATCCGTACATGATCTTGTTGTAATCGTCTGCGAATCCGAAGATGTATGTCAAAGGTATCCTGAACGAAAACGTTCCTTTAGGTCTGGACGTCTTGACGACGTAGTCGAATATCGCGGCGGCGCCGGCGCTAGCAGGGCCGATGGTGTCTTTCATCCACAACTGATTAAGTCCTCTGGATTTCGAAAAATCATCTGGATACGTCAAGAGTCCGAACATCGTGGTGGCCTGACCGGGATGAAACACAGATTCTATCTCTTGTCCGGATAGCAAGTATTTTATATTACTGAATAGATGCATGATGCCATTATTGGCTAGAGTAACCGCGTCGTCGTCGGCGTAGTCGGTCCCATCTTCCTTGGTGAGATGTTCCTGCACCACTATGTAACTCTCGCTAGGATGAACGAATAGATCTTGGGTTTCGACTTTGATTCTTATATCTCCCACATTGTTCAAACTCATTCTGGTTATCGGTTCGTATTCATAAACCTCGTCTTCTTGAATACTTTCATCTTTCACTATGCTTTGTGCGATATCTAGTATATTTGTGCCATTTTTGAAGGGTTTTGTTTTTGTTTATTAATTAGCTTGCTTTTTTATCTAAAAATAGTTTTAATTATTTTTTATTATTATTATTTTTTCTCTCCTTTATATATATGTAAACAAGAAAATGTTAGAGAGAGTAAATAAAAAAAATTGTTTTCTTTATTAAAACTTCGTCTTCTGCAATTGTTGTTCGTAAAACTTTCCGATGATCTCCTCGCCATCCAAAGCTTCGATTTCGTAAGTCACCAGATCGGTCTGAAATCTGCGATTATCACGAAGATTTCCGAGGTCCATCGACGAGTGTAACCCTTTTCGAAGTGCTTCTTAAAAGCGTAGATTCTCACTCGATCGCCGACTGCAAATTTCGGCATTCTAGACTTCTTCCTGATCTTAGATCTCTCAGGATATAGATTTGCGTAGACCCGTTTTTCGTTTTGAAGATCGCTAGCTTCCATGGGAGTCATCTTGATCGATCTATGTCGTGTGTTGTTGTAATCTTTGTCCAGACCGTTCAGAGCGTATATGTATTTCTTGGTCGAATTCGCCATGAAGTATCTGTACATCTTTTCCTTCATCGTTCGATTCCAACGTTCCACTACGCTAGCTTTCTCTTCGTTTTCGTTCGAGTAGAGGTCGACTAATCGATGAACGTGCTTGTTGTAGAATTTCTTTCCCTTGTGCACCCATAATTTATTCAGTTTTTGAGAAGACGAGTCGAACACGCTCTTAAGAGCCTCGGCGACTCAAGGTCCCGATTTATTCTTCAAAGCTCTGATCCAACCGTATTTGGAAAACACGTCGATGACCGTCAATATATATTTGATGATCTTATGTCGACCAAGTCGGCGGACCAAATGCCATCCAGACCCTTCACGAACACTCTCCTCTTTTGAAATTTATGCACGATGGGTTTGTGTAACTCCTCGGCCAATTCACTCATCAATAATCGTTTCTTCTTCTTTTCCGATGCCCTTTTTTTTAACTTTTGAACGCCCCATCCGAATCGACGTTTCACACGATCTGTGATAAAAACATGTTGGCAAAATTGAGAGGCATATCGAAACCGACCAGGAGAGAGAAGATAGAACGTCCGCTGCGAGTCTTGGTGTCGGGATGTCTGGCGTAGCACAGATCATGATCATACGTGGCCACGTCCACCCTATTCACGGGTTTGCTCCAAGATTTAGGAGTCAGATCGGCGTTGAGTCTCTTGTTCATTTTAGTTCCGGGTCCCGTGAAACTGTGACCCGGCAGATGCATTTTGAAAGGTAGATTATTGATCATTTTATTCACAATGCCTTTACCTTTGCTCGTGTTTTTTTTTTTTGATGAATCGAGTCTTGATCGAACCACACACGTCGCAAATTCCGCAAAGCACCTGTCTGTCGTTTTTAGTTCGTACTTCTCGAGAATTACCCATCTCGGTAACTCTCTTACACTTTACGCAATACATTTTTTGAGAGTTATTTAAATTAATTTCGTATTTAATTTTTATTTTATATATAAATTTAATATTTTCTTTTTTTAAAAATTCTGTTCTTATTATATATATTTTTTTTTTCAATCGCTGCTCTTGAGTTCTATCAACTTACCGAATTCCTCCCTAGCCTCTTTCCTCCCCCTTTCCACGAGAGAATCCTTCATCTCTTCCTTGATGATATGACGAGTCTTGATTCTCATGGCTTCTTTCATGGCATCGTATTTCATTTTCTCGCCCAATAACATGAAGTATTCTCCATCCGATATCCTACCGTCTTTCAACGCCATCGAGATCATTTCGGATATCGTGTCGATCTTGGAGTCGGCCACGACGCGAATCTTTTCCTGTTTCATAGCCTTCAGATATAATTTCCTACTCAAAAAGTTTCCGCCGTGCTAAACAATCTGGCGGCGAGAGCCACTCCTTCTATGGTCAACACGATTGGAAGGCCGGCCACGTTCGACAACAATCCAATGCCGGCCAGGTGTAAACCCATGGAAATCGTGATGAGTGTCATGTCGACCGCATTGACGAATTTCACGAGGCATGAATACTTCTTCTTGAGAGAACGACGAGAGTCTCTCTCTCGAGTCAGATACAATTGGATTCTACTGATTTGATCGATGCGATACCTCTCTCCTCTTTCTTTTTCTTCTGGCGATGGCGCCGTTGGCAAAACGCCGTTCGGCTTCTCATCCTCGTCGTCATATAACGTCGGATACAATTTATTTCTAGTTCTCATTTTTTATGTTTTTTTTTCTTTCTAATATTAGATAAAAAATTTATGTGTGTATTTATTTTTATTTTCTATTCTCCCTTATTTATATCAATAAGAAAACTTAGACGTATGCTTCCTCCAGCAATAATTTCATGACACATCCCTTGTCTTCTAAAGTCAGACTTCTACGCACCAATTCCATTTTTTTCCGAATTGGTGGGCTTATCTCGCTCGCTACAGAAGACTAATCTCCTCCAAAACTTGATCACGTCGTCGATTTGAACGCATTCGAACGCCGGTTCGAAATACTTGAGGACCATATCTTCGCTTCCCATCGTCAGACACGAATGATCCTCGTGATCAAAGTCTAGATGATCCCGACACCCGACGCATCGTTCTAACAAGAGGCAACCTAGTTGTTCGTTCACGCAGAATGCGTAGGCTCTCATCAGCATTTTTAAAAGAAACCTTGCTCTCAAATTCTGGGAATTGTTCATAATTTACGTATATTTTATTATCTATTTCGATTCGATATTTATTTTTTTTAAATAACTATTTATTTATATGTTTTATGTTTAAGTAAATAAAATCTTCTGTTTTGAATATATAATAACTAAAACCAGTTGAGGGAAAAACATTTTACAAATAAAACCTCGATAAATAGTTAAAAAATCTTAAAATAACATCCGTTTCAAACGTGTTAAAATCAGAAAGAACATGAATAATTAAAATCTCGAATAAAAACATGTCAGTAAATGTAACGCTTTTCAGAAAAATAACATCATTTAATCTTTTGAACTGTTTCCGCTTTCATCCATAGAATAGTTTCAGTTAAACGATTTAACTGACAATTGACTCATTTGAATGAAAAACCCGTAATACATTTCAAGCGTGACAAATGGAGTTCTAAGTTTATACAGTAAATATCACTTTGAAAAGCTTGGTAAAAACAGATTGATGATTGTAGCGTGCAGGAGCTCTATTTATACAGTAAAAGTGGTGATACCCATCGTGGGATTTTCCAAAAACTCTGATTTTGCTGTTGAGTTTGGAAAAATCCACTATGGGTATCCCCACTTACGTCAGAAGTGGGGATACCCATAGTGGATTTTTCCAAACTCGAGTTTTTCAATGTCATCCATTGAACGAAAACCTTTTCATTTATACAAGAACAAAAAATGAAAGGATTTTGCAAAGATTTCATAATGTTAGTTAAACACAAATTTTCTCGCTTAAAACCTAAAGTGGAACTCAATTTTATAGTCGACTCTATTGAATGAAAAAAGCCATTTTATTTACACTAAGTACAAAATTGAAAAACTCCTCAAAACCGATTCTATTACGATTCACCTCAAAACTCGCGAGGTGAATCGGCAAATCGGTTTCGCCGATCGGATCGCACCCTAGACCGTCCGGAACGCGATCGCGAACGTGGTGGTGTCCCAGAACTCTCAACCCGCATTTTTCGATGTACCGGAGGCCGAAATCGGTTTTTAAAAAAAATCGTTGGTGAGTAACTACGCTTTACACCCACTTCGCGCCGTTGGCGAACGTCGAGAAAACGTTTTGAGATCGATTTCCTGTCCTAGAACTCTCAATCGTTTTTTCACCGATCGGATCGCACCCTCGACTGCTCGAAACGCGATCGCGA
Organism: Pictodentalium vernedei; assembly: GCA_031216915.1. Taxonomy (NCBI): domain Eukaryota; kingdom Metazoa; phylum Mollusca; class Scaphopoda; order Dentaliida; family Dentaliidae; genus Pictodentalium; species Pictodentalium vernedei. The sequence continues at coordinate 505,122,701 of CM062293.1, forward strand.
ACGTCGGTGTCTCTGACCTCTCAAAACGCATTTTTGATGCTGTCCTAGAACTCTGAAAGCGTTTTTTTTTGTTTGCGTTCGCCAACGATAGATCGAAGGTCTGATCCGCGATGGGAACGTCGACAAAATTTTTTAAATTTACATTTCTTCAAATTTTCGTACATTTTTGCCTTCCGAGCGATGTGTCGAATTCGCACTTTTTCGCCAACGGCTGTTTGAACGATCAAAAGTGCGATCCGAGCGGTCAAAAAACAATTGAGAGTTCTGGGACATCATGAAAAAATGACATTTTTCACACTCTGTACACGATTTAACACTGAATCCCTATGGCGGCACGCGTACATGTACGTGTACATGTACGGTTTTTTTTAAAAATTGTCCTTTAACTCTCATTTATCACCCACTCAGGTGTATATTAGTCTAAATGAGGTGGCAAGAGTTTGGTTTGTTGATTTTACTTACATGACGCAGTACGGTGACAGGTGTAATCAGTCGACAAAGGGTGGAGGTTATTCTTCACGTCATTAATCTACACCGGGCCATGTGGCACATATTACGTCGCAAATTGATGTTAGTGAACGTGTTCTCGGAACGAATCGCTAAAATGCGTTATATAGGCCTTCACGCTGCTATGCGTTTGGGATGCAAATCAAATCTAGTCTCGTTAGAAAGTATATAACTATTAGCAAGAGCGAGAGATTATCTGATCCTTCAATCCTGACAAAAATCTCCCGACTAGGAAAAGTATGGGTTGTATTACCCCATATGTCTTAGCAGCACCCACACAGGCATGAAGGGGTTGTATAGTAAGACTGCCATGGACTGGTTACTTTCCACGGATGGGCAAAATTTCCACGCACGCAATAATATTAGATTCAAACACTAATTATAGGAATACTCACCAAAAATTTAATTTAACCCTTTACCAAACATGAAAAGCAGACGACACTTGCAAAAATAATTCTTGAATAACTAATTTTTTTCATTTTTTGTCTCAAAAACATAGGTTATGACCCCTCGTTGGAACGAGCTCGACGAGCTCGTTCCAACGAGGGGTCATAACCTATGTTTTTGAGACAAAAAATGAAAAAAAATAATGAAAATTAATTGGCGATTTTTGAGAATAGCGCTGGCCGGTTTTGGCCGTTACGTTAGGTAAAGGGTTAACGATGCACCGGGTAACCCCGATGCTTCATTACTTAAAAAAAAATGTTGATGATGTTTTTTAATTACCTGGTAAACGCATACGTTGACATCACTGCCCACGCGTGGATTTCGACCAGATCACGGTACTGTAGGATTGAATTTGGACTGACCATTCCCACTGATTTGTTACTGACAGTGTCGTATGCTTGTCAACAATTGACTTTTCATTCATACTAATTGGTCTGCGCACCACACAGAAACGGGGTTAAACCTCTAATCTTTCAACACTCAAAACAGCAACCTACAATTTGTATTGGATTCTTTTTTGAATGGAGGGACACCTTCTCATCATACTTCGCTCATGTTCAGCAGAGCTCGGACCATCGTCACGATCGAGACCTCTAACGAAATGTTATCACCTTCCCACCCACACAAAAGCTTGCGATTTATTGAATCGACCCATGGTAGCGGGGCGTTTCTCACTGCATAGCAACTTAACGAAGACAATCAAATCCAATTGATGGAGTCTTTACGATAATGAATACCGGTAGTTTTGATCGGTTCACACAATAACGAGGTGTGGCAAAAACGATAAAAACGATCATATTTAGTTCATCAACCGAGGTCGACGTTCACTTGGCTGCAGAGTGAGCTTAAACAATCGTTTTAATCTGCACAAGAGAACATTATTTTCATTATGGAGCGGAATAACTCCCTTTCGTCAATTTTGAAAAATTACTGCGAAAATGCGACACTTCATGGATTTGCAAGAATAACAAGTGCTGAGAATAAATTTTGGAAAGCTTTCTGGATTGTTCTAATTTTAGGAACAAATGTGTACTTGGGTGTTCAGCTGTACGGGTTGTTTGCCGCATACTATTCATATCCCACTAAAACATCAGTAACACTGGGCTTCGGTCCACAATCGCTACCAGCCGTTACTATATGCAACATGAACATGGTGAAAAAATCTAAAACTAAATCGCCAGCCCTGACTGAATTGGTGAATGAAATGAAAAGTCTCGAGGTACGTCAACACTATGTACAGTACGTGGAGAGTGTATTATCACTAAATCACCCGCAGAGTGGACCCAAGCAATAATTGCCAGTTTGTTGCAAAGCATAACCAGCGCAAGCGAAGTTTCAGCCAATGGACCTCGGGGTTAATCCCGGAGGTCAATTGGCTGAAACCTTGCTTGTGTTTTTGTCGATATGTACAGAATTTGAAAGTTATAGCTTGGGTGATAACCCCACACCGCGGGTGATGTATATACAATCCACCCTCCACGTACTGTACTTCTCCACCACCGGTGTGTCGCTTAGTGAGTGCAGGGCCGGGGAGAGGAAATTCGAGTCCCAGGATTAATTCAGCGGCGCCCCCCCCCCCCCCCCCCCCTTTCAAAAGTGTCGGAATACTGATGGAGATGCCAAAGATGCCGAAGGTACGATCGGTAATAGGGGTTTTGTGGGGGGGAGGAGGGGGGAGAGAAAATTTTGAAATCAGTTATTAAATAGAGACTTCTGGCGGCTTTTGGGATACAAAATCACGTTTCTTTTTGGCCGTTTTTTAGCAGCATGTCTCAAATTTCCAAGTTCATCATTGAGTATCCAGTAACCTAGAGTTATAGCTTTTGTCTGCACAATTCTTGAAGTAATAACTTTATTACATAAAGTTGATTTAATAAATGCATTGGGGCGCGGTGGCTCAGTAGGTAAAGGTGCAGGCTGCAAGCCGAGAGGTCCTCGGTTCGATTCCCACCTGCGGCAACCGCGTTGTGTCCTTGGGCAAGACACTTCACCCCCATTGCCCATGTGGGGGCACGATGACGCCGTGTACTAAGGCGTACTGCACGTCGATGGTACGCATGTCTTCAACCAATCTAACCCTGTCTGTTCTGCAGTGCGGAGTTACGATGTTGGGGAGCTGGCAGCTGCTCGTCGTTGCTCGGTTCTCTCCGGGTACTCCGGCTTCCTCCACCCGTAAAACTGTCACGGTCATGATTAGCCATTGTACATAAATATGTGACCTTAAACATCAATAAATAAATAAATAAATAAATAATAAATGCATTACTTCAATAATCACGCAGTCTAAAATTACATCCATTGGTCAAGTGCAGAGATCCATTCACTGTACAGCCCACTTCTTAACTGCTGTCACAGGAGTCAGAACCTGGTGGGGGGTGCCCTGAAGGACCGTATTTTAATTGTTTGGTCTGGTACGTCCTTTGAAAGGACGTGCCAAAGCAAAAAATTAAAATACAGTCTTTCAGACAATGTTTGGTTTGGGGATGGGGGAGGGGGCAGGTCTAACCTTAGAATCCTGGACTCCTAGTCCAAACCCGGACTCCTTACAATTACACGCCCTGGGTTACTCTCCCCGGCCCTGAGTGAGTGTGGAGTTAGGTGGTGTGACCCCACCCCCACCTGCCTACACTCATCAAATAATTTTGTCAGTACAATGTAGTTGAGCGATGTGAATGTTGAATCGAGTCGACATCGAATCCATTCCATTCCATCTCTGATTTGTACCGTCATGAAGGTCGACTTTCGTTAATGTTATCGTCCCTATAACATAGAGAGTAATCGCTTCACTAGACTGGTTACGTGACATAATTCATGAGAGATGAGGGACGTTGTACAAACACGAGTGCGCGAATGCGCAGGAGTGTTTTATAATATAGTCCCTCGCCTCGAATGAATTATTTTTCGTAACCAGTCCAGTCAAGCGATTACTCTGTTTATTACTTTTCATTATTAACGATAACTATATTATTTAACCCTTTATCTAACGTAACGGCCAAAACCGGCCAGCGCTATTCTCAAAAATCGCCAATTAATTTTCATTTTTTGTCTCTAAAACATAGGTTATGACCCCTCATTGGAACGAGCTCGTTCCAATGAGGGGTCATAACCTATGTTTTTGAGATGAAAATTATTATTATTTTTTTATTATGAAAATAATAGCTATTCAAAATTTTTTTTTGCAAGTGTCGTCTGCTTTTCATATCAGGTAATGGTATAAAAAAAACAAAACAATGAAGTCCCCATTACACCCACGGCAAAGCGTCTTCACTTGTGAAGTTAGCGTTTATAATCAAACCCGGAAATCCAGGTAAATCACACTTTGGAAAGAAATAAATCAATATAAAATAAAGTAGAGTTTCCTAATGTTAAACAAAAACAACAGGCAGTTCTCAGAGATGTCGGTTGTTTTCGTTTATTAAAAGTAACAAAAGGAAAACTTGGCTTTTCGTGACAAGCTACAGTTAAAACCAGATTACTCGCAATTTGCTTCTCACTCCCTGCGTCTGTCCGCGTGCTGTGACTATAGTTAGGCTATCCAATTTTGTTTATATGCCCTATGCTCAAGCAATATTTCCACCAATGACTTTCGGGTTCAACTCGGGGGTTCAATGGCTGAAACATTGCTTGTGCTTTCTGTTGAAAAGGGGTCGTCTCACTTAGCCGGTTGGCATTGTTTCGGAGTAAGGTGTGAACTACCTTGTGATCAAAGAGTTGCCGACTTTTGTCGTTATCTGATAAAGTACAAGGTTTACTTGTAAAATTGACAAATTTATTGATTGATATTAACCTTTCTACTGCCGTATAATAAATACAATAATAATAAATAGAGTACATACCACTTCAATATCCAGTTAGATGTGACACAGAATCTAAATAGCGTAGTAGTCCTATATCACCACTGAAAAACTTTCTCTTGAAGTGATCAATGGAATTGTCAATTTTCCTGTACTTTTTCTTCCGTGGTTGAAGTCTCCCACCAGCATTCAGTTGTAATACCGTTGCTTCCTGGTAAGCTTGTTCCTTCTTAATGAAGTCAGTCATGTGATATAAGTTGGGGTGGGAGCCAGCAATAAAAAAGACTCAGCTTTCTGTGCCACCCTTCGATGTGGTTAGTGGTACGGGGTCCAACCGTGTCCAAATGGTTCCACATACAACGTCCATGGTCACCTTCGACCCAGTATGTAGTAACATAGTCAGTGAACTGTTCACTGTTTGTACCCTCTGGTGCTTCTTCTAGAACAGACCACCACACATCACTAACACTTTCAACTGGAACCAGAGGTAACGCAATTGCACGTCTCACCAAGGACCACACTTTTGGGCATTTTTCCATACAGCCTGTCCATAATGAAAGAAACACCCTTTTAGTTCCACAGCTGGAAAAATGCTCTGAATAGCATTTTGTGCCGCTTTCTCGTAGTCTGTGAAAAATTGTCTTGGCACAAGATTGATTCCTGCCATCCTATAATTGTTCACACGAAGGCGAAAGAAGTGTTGAAAACCAGGAGGATCAGTCGTGTTATGGGTGTGATTCGATAAGAAAATTTCGTCTAGTTCCATCCCGAAATTATGTTAAAATTAGCGCATAGTTCGTGACAAGAATTCTAGTTTTAACTACAACAAGAAGCAACAAGTTCACCGCTAATCCGCCATTAACCCTTTGAATCCCAGCGATCGTTTTTCCGGCTAGGAACATGGTACTTCATGACGTCATTAAATAGGATGGCTGTTCGGTAAATGTGTCGGGTAGATCAATCAATATTTTCAACGTGCAGCCCCGCACGTTGAAAATATTGATTGGTCTACCCAAAATAATGAATATGGACTCTTCTAATTGCTGCCATAGAACTGGCATGGAATATACCACTAGAGTTCAAAGGGTTAAGAATGTCTATCGGTATTTCACCATCCGACACTCTTTGATTAGCGATTGTGTTTTTACAGCAATTTTTAATTTTTTCTCTTCCCAGGGAAAAAATAGCAAATACCACCTGGACTTTTAAATTAATGAAAAGTCTGTATCAGAGGAGGCGAAACCAGGGGTGCACAGGGGACACGTGCTCATCCACTTTTTTCCACAAACCTGTTGCGTGGTTACACATTTAGTTAAAATTGGCGCATACAAACGTGCCAATATACAGACGTTCCTATAAAATATTATTTGCGAATCCAGATGACTTTTGGCCAAGGAATCCTACCTTCGATCGCTTCGGTCCGCTGTTTCTACTCCGACCATCTTCCAACCCTTCGGTTTGGAAGATGATTGAAGTTGAAGAAATGGACAAGACGGTGACCACACCGTGCGGTATGCTTTTCTAAGCGAGACACTATAATGTGTCACAGTATATTTACCGATATCCGATTGTAACTTTTTCTTTCACTGAGCCGAACCATGGTAGCCTTGAAAATTTGTGCCCCTTGCACTTTTATCGAACTTCCGCCGTCTCTGGTTTGTATCACATGTCACAATGCGCACACTGCTGACACAATTAACAGTAACACATTAACCCTTTCCCTAACATGAAAAGCAGACGACACTTGCAAAAAAAAATTCTGGAATAACTAATTTTTTTCATTTTTTGTCTCAAAAACATAGGTTATGACCCCTCGTTGGAACGAGCTCGACGAGCTCGTTCCAACGAGGGGTCATAACCTACGTTTTTGAGACAAAAAATGAAAATATTTTGAAAATTAATTGGCGAGTTTTGAGAATAGCGCTGGCTGGTTTTGGCCGATACGTTGGGTAAAGGGTTAAAGTATATCACAAGATGGCGTAGCGCCGTTTTCTTATTTTTTAAGTGGGTTTCCACAGAGAATATTAGTGAAACGACCAAAGTGATTGGGAAAAATTGTAAAAAATCATCTTCTGCATTTTTTACAATCCTTCAGGAAAATGCCTCAAGTTTATGAAATAACGTGCACATCAATGATCCAAATTCTCTAACATTTCGAAATTACAATTTTTAAATGAAATTCTCATACCCTTAGTGTTAAATTTACTGACAACTTTCAGAAAGTATGGGGAGCTAATTCTCCCGTAAATCTCTTCCAATGACAACATGGTCAGCCATGCAGAAACATCCAATCAAAAACAGTCTGAACAGGGTTTTGTTTCAGAATTATTGTAAAAAGTATCTATTGTTCGCCTACGAAAGTTGAGTTTAACCCTTTACCCGTCATAACGGCCAAATCCGGCCAGCGCTATTTACAAAAATTACAATTCAATTTTCATTTTTTTTTTTTCACATATAAAAAATACAAAAAAAAAAATAAAAAACAAATTCATTTTTGTCTCAAAAACGGCTTATGACCACTTATTGGAACGAGCTTGTTGAGCTCGTTCTAATGAGGGGTCCTCAGCTATGTGTTTGATATGTGGGTGAATGCTTTTCCACACAGAACACCTAATAACGGCAGCGGAGTAATTAGAACAAAAGAATGAGCAGGAACTGAGGTACTAGAAATACAGAAAGACCTCGAATCACAAGGTGTAACAGCAGTGGAAAATATAAAAACTAAAAAAAAGATGGATCAGTGATAAAAACGAATTCTTATATTTTATCATTTTATTCTTCTCAGTCACCCAAATCAACTCTTCCCTTAGCACACACTGCAGGCCACATCGCTCACTCAATCATTTTCAAATTCCATATGTAGTTTTGGTGTGATATCTAGATGGAAGCTTTCAAATGTTTCTCAATTAAGCGGAAAAACATGACTGGCAGTGGCCATCATGGATTTGGCATAAAAAATTCTCAACAATTTCATTACAGGCCACTCCTCTCACTTGATATTTTTCAAATGTTATACATCAATTTGGTACGATGTCCAGATGGGAGTTACCAAATTTTTTTGCATTCCGTTGAATAAGATAGTCGCCATTGGTCATCTTGGATTTGGTCATATATATTGTCAACAATTCCTTTAGAATACTCAGTAGGCCCCGTCCCTCAACCGATTTGTTCTGATCTCACATGTAGCTTTGGTGTGAGTTCTTTTCTGTAGAAGCTTGAGTGAGTAACATAGCATTTCAGGATCTTTCTATTTAGTTCAGTCTCTTCTTGGACAGGTTGAGCTGCAGTTGTCATTAAAACTTTTATTATTATTATTATTATTATTATTATTATTATTATTATTATTATTATTATTATTATTATTATTATTATAACAGAAACAATAGACCAGTGCAGTTTTATTATTATTATTATTATTATTATTATTATTATTATTATTATTATTATTATTATTATTATTATTATTATTATAACAGAAACAATAGACCAGTGCAGTTTTATTATTATTATTATTATTATTATTATTATTATTATTATTATTATTATTATTATTAATAATAATACTCTACTGGTCTATTGTTTCTGGTATAGTTAATTTGACTAAATATATGTATTCAAGGTCGTTCAAGAGACTGTTTTTAAATTTCAAATTTCCTTTTTTTCTGATTCACGAATGAAAACTATATGCTTATTGGATTGTTGTGTGATCTATATCTGATGTGCATGCTGTTTTTTTTATAAATCGCTGCAAGTACGAAGAGGCTATGAAATAGTCTAGCCTTGCCATCTTATTTACCGGCCCTCTTCATATATTCCGTTTTTAACCCATATTTTCTAATGTCCAAAGATCATGCAAGTCCATTTTTTTTCCATTCGTTGTAAAGTTTTTTTCATTTGATCGCGTATTATTCCTTATGCATGTAATTAACCCTTTAACTAACATGAAAAGCAGACGACACTTGCAAAAACAAAACAAATTCTTGAATAACTATTTTGTTTCATTTTTTGTCTCAAAAACATAGGTTATGACCTCTCTTTGGAACGAGCTCGTTCCAAAGAGGGGTCATAACCTATGTTTTTGAGACAAAAAATGAAAAAAATATTGAAAATTAATTGGCGATTTTTGTGAATAGCGTTGGCCGGATTTGGCCATTACATTGGGAAAAGGGTTAAAAGTATCCAATTCATAATTTCTGGGGGCATTCCAGTCAACACCGATTATAACCGACGAGTTACCAATATCTTCAATTTTTGAAAAAAAGTTATCGAAACAAAACGTGGGTTAGTTCCGTATAAGGCTGCCGGAGTGGTCTTTTGGGCCTGAATTTCTACGTCTAAGATAATGAAGTTACCCCCTGCATCATAAATACTGTTATTTATGGTATACGTAAATGTGTTATAGAGAATGGCCGTCCCTCTGCTAGAGCTTGAACGAGAGCAAAATAGTGCCTCGTATCCACATTCGTCTCTTCGCATATCTATCTTTGCTGGAGTGTGTGCCTACCAAGAGAGTAATGTCGAATTTTTCGTGCACTGTGAGAAATGTTCACGGCGCTTTAATTTATCTGACGCTATACCCTGACAATTCATGCTTCCAATTATTAAATTGGCCATATTTATTCTGTGAGCGAGTAGTTTCGTTTAAACCTTTACCTAACTCGAAAAGCAGACGACACTGGCAAATAAAATTCCTGAACCACTAATATTTTTAATTTTTTGCAACAAAAACATAGCTTATGACTTTTCAGTGGAACGAGCTCGTAGAGCTCGTTCCATTGAAGGGTCATAAGCTATGTTTTTGTTACAAAAAATGAAAAAGTAATAAAAATTGAATGGTGAAAAGCGCTGGCCGGTTTTGGCCGTTACGTTGGGTTATGGGTTAAAGCAACATATTTACAATAAAGTTTATAGTTTGTCTCAAATACATATAAACTCAATTTATCTTTTTGACGACTACATGCGTATCTGAAAGTTAAAAAATTTAACAACAGCAACAACAACAACAACAACAACAACAACGGTCTTTCCGGAGACATTTGGAGGTGCAGTTCAAGAATTGGCTGAGTTTGTATTATTCTCTGCAATAAGCAGGAACATAACGAAATATTGGAAAACATGACAAGTAAATTATTATATATTTGAGTAATTCCCGCCTCTGCCCTTCTGTTTGTCTATCCAGCCACGGTTGACTAATTTTCGTAATAATCTTAGTAAGGAGTGACAAAGGGTTGAATAAACCACAGGCTCAAGTGAGTCTAAAACGCTCGCCTGGCTTTAGTTGTCAAAGAAGATGAGTATTTCAGTAAGTGATAGACAGTATGAGCAATTTGGGGTTTGCCATTCCACAACCGAAGATCATGTTTTGGCCGTTCATTTATAATAATGCAATGTTAACGTCTAGAATCTACCGCAGTACTCTCTGACTTACATTATTACCCCGTATCACAGGTGTTCACACACATTGTTCTTTCTATGACATTCTTAGCTCAACTTAACGGAACATACTGCCGGTGCTCCACAGACGGGCACACAAGGCAAGCACCTCAACAGGTCCCTATTTTACACCTAGGTACGGTGGGGATTGCGTAGTACTGGTGAACATCCCCAACGTCCACAGCTGGCATGTGATGCAACGTCGCAGACTCACACACTCAAACTTCGCCGATCGCACACCAGCCACTACTACGGGAAGCACCCGAATCAATCGCCGAATGGCCTCCCATCCAAGGATTAACCGGACTCGACATTGCTTAACTTCGGTGATCTAACGAGAATCGGTTTCGCTTCGCCAGTGCTCCCCATTTCTGCTTGTCCTAGGAAAGCTTCCTAGGCAAAAACAAAGCTCTGTTCTGTAAAATCTCACAAACTTTCCCGTACGATTTTTGTTTTTAATTTTTGTGGTTCTCTCTACCGCACTCCCCCAGGGAAAATTTTCGAGCATAAATCAATTATTTATGACCCTGTTATACTGCATGACAAATTTACTTCAAAACAGCCTATTGGTTTTGTTAAAGGAAAATTTGAATGGATCCTAAAATGGGAATCCTATCACAGGGAGCTCATAATATTAACCTACCAACTTGCATTGAACAAATTTCAATCTCCAACACCAAAGGAAGTTTCATACCAAATATCAAAGCATTCTCTGTGATAGTTCGTGAAAAAAAGAAAATAGAATTAAAAAAAAAAAAAATTAGGCTTTCTAGTCATGAACCTCAGCCCCAAGGGGAGTAGCAACTTTTTGGGAAAAAACCTCAACCGAGATGTCTTGAACTAGTTTAGAATTGGCCCGAAGGTTCTAAAGAAGAATACTTAGTTGATGGAGCACAAAATAGATCAACAGTGTTAAAGTGGGTCTCCCCACTGGAAAACCGCTAGCATTTTTAGGTCCATCTGATTCCATTGGTCCTTAGGAACCTGCATACCAAACAATATATTATGGTCTGTGTAGTTTAAAAAAAAGGTTCCCATAGGGCTGTGAAAATTTTTTCAGGCATCGATCAAGTACTTATGACATCATTATACTACATGTCAAATTGGTTCAAAACATCCCATCGGTTCTTAAAATATAAATTTGGGCGGAGCCCAAGATGGGCATGCTCCCATAGAGAGCCCAATTATTGACCCACCAACTTGTTTTGAACAAACTTTAATCTTCACCACCAAAGTACGTCTCATACCCAAGTACCGAAGCATTCTCTGTGAGGTATTCTCTCTGGCTCATGAGAAGATTTTTTAGTCATTAACCACAGCCCCAAAATGGCAACAGCTTCATTTGAACAAAGTACAAACGGTATCCTTCAAAGAATGGTTTGTGCAATATATGTTTGAGTTAGCACCAGTGGTTTTAAAGAAGAAGACAAGTTTCAAAAGTGAACGGACGACGGGCGCCAAGCGATGGCAATAGCTCCCACTAACTTTCACTCAGCTGAGCTAAACATATGTCGAAGATTTCTTAGGTGGGGGGGGGGGGGGGTAGGGGTGAGAAGGGGAGGGGGCACTTATTGTACGTGTATTGTACTATAAAATATATAGGAATTGGCATCTCTCCATCTTTTGACTGTTCAAGGGGCATTGCCAATCTTTAGGAAGTCAAATCTCGAACGATGGTCTAAACAGGATGACAGTTATTTACTTTTGATGACTTTATTTAACCCTTTGAACCTGAGCGGCGACATTTCCGGCCAAGGCACGTGATACTCCATAATTTAATTAAAGAGGATGGCTGCAAAGTGAATCACTATTTTCAAGTTGCAGCTCCAGAGCTGCACGTTGAAAATATTAATTGGTCTTTCCCCAAATAATGAACATGGACTCTTCCTGTTGCTGCTTTTGAACTGATATGGAAGATGCCACCAGTGTTAACCCTTTACCTAACCTGAAAAGCAGACGACACTTGCAAAAATAATTCTTGAATAACTAATTGTTTTTCATTTTTTTTGTCTCAAAAACATAGGTTGTGACCACTCGTTGGAACGAGCTCGACGAGCTCGTTCCAACGAGGGGTCATAACCTATGTTTTTGAGACAAAAAAATGTAAAAAATAATGAAAATTAATTGGCGAGTTTTGAGAATAGCGCTGGCCGGTTTTGGCTGTTACGTTAGGTAAAGGGTTAAATAGTTAAGAATAATTGCCATAAATGATCAATTATGATGAAGGGCTAAATAAGTTACCAAAAGGGGCCAATATTTTTTGTTATTAAATTCGGGTCTTCAGAGGTCGCTTGTATGATAGATATTCCGGACCTCTTTATTCTTCACAGTTTAGCGTATTGACATACACACTAAAAACTAAAGTGTTGAAACTGACACTTTCAAGGTGTTAAACCCATTCTAACTCTCAGGGTTTGATTTTAACACTCAAAGTGCAATGCTTTAAGCACTTAGACATTACAATCGTCAGACATCTGAAACTTGAATGGATGGCACTTCCCATGTGTCTAGCATTGGTGGTTCTTCCAGAATCGTCCATAATTTGATTTGCGCTTGGTGGGTACACAATTAAAAGGACACAACGCAGATGATGCGGATCAGGCTCGAGAGTTCGAGCCTGATCCGCGTCATCTGCGTTGTTTTCTTTTAAGTGTCGCGACATTACACTTGTCAAGTGGTATTATTGTAACACCTGTCAAGTTCTGGGATATCTACACTTGAAGTGCTAGTTCAGCACTTAGTAAGTGTTAAATACAGCACTTCAAGTGTAGTGTTTAACACTTTAGTTTTTAGCGTGTACTGTCTTTTTATATCATCTTTCGGGGGTAAATTAGCGCTCTGTCATACAAGGGTTTTTCAAAATGTTTCATATGTACATAGAGAGTAATCGCTTGACTGGACTGGTTACGTGAAATAATTCATAAGAACTCTGTCCACTCAGGGCCTGTTCTGATTTAAAAACGTATATCCGTCTTCAGCACTGGCCAGTGAAACTTGTATTCGCTCAATACTAGAACAACATGATTTTTATCGGATTGTTTCGTTAGTTCAATGTGAGCTGCCAGTGGGCATTCCTCAACAGATTGCAACAAAACAATTATCGAAACATAATTATCGGAGGGTGGGTGGGAGGGGGGGGGGTGGAGGTAATAATTTTTCATGTGTATGTGAGCGTAAAATCTATGTTCAACATGTGAATACATATATATCTATATCTGTTATATCGTTAGAACACCTACTGGTATGACACGACGGGAGAGAGGACTTAGTGATGTCATGAATTGAGGGCAGATCTAAATACCTCGGTTGTTGTCGCGCGGACTATATTTTCTGGTAATTTGTTCCAGTCTATGGCTGTTTTCACAAAGAAAGAGTTTTTGAGTTGTTCAATTTTCGCATTCCGAACAATGATTGGACGGGTATTGTTTATAATATAATCTCTGTAGTTTCGAAGATGTTTCAAAGTCCTTGAATTTTGTAGTTTTAACAATTCGAGTTCTTTTGGAGAAGTTTATGAATTTGTCAGGAGGTATTGCTGGCACTACCCCCTCAAACACCTTTTATACCATGATTACCTGTTCAGGCTTGGCAATTTCAGGAGAGCGATTTTTTAGCTCTCCTTACTGCCCTCATGAAAGAATTAAGGAGAGCGAAAAATTGCCCTCCTAAATATTTTGGTCTGGGATGATTGAGATTACATGTATTATGCTCACATTAAATTTTTGTTGTAAAGCAAAAATGTAATTTAACTTCGAAGTCACATAACATCACGTAATTTCATTTTGAAAGTGGTTTAGTGGTAAAAGGTAATGGCTGCAACCATACCCAAACACAGTTGCAATCATTTGAAGCAAAATGGGTCACAGCAATATTTTTTTCTGTCAGTTTCAAGTTCAACAACTGACATCACAGTTTGAGGAGTAATTATTCAAGGAATATTGACACTATAATATACTACCATTACTACTATCCTGTCACTTGAAGCACTTGCACCAGGATGTGACTGTAGATTCAAGCAGACCTGTTGTCCAAGAAAGTCATACGCCTACCACTACCACCTTTAACCCCCTTGGGGGGTTGAAGGTGGTAGTGGTAGGCGTATGACTTTTTTGGACAACAGGTCTGGGTACACACACAGGTCTTGTCAAGTGTGTGTTCGGTTGTTGAGTGAGACATCTTGATGTCTAAGAGATTTCGCTTTACCTTAGTAAAGTTAATAAAATCACTGATGTAGTCTGTTGGTTTCAGTTTCAATGAGTTCGTTCAATTGGATACTTAAAATGCTGTGTAAAGCTAATTGCTCTCCTAAGCTGATTGAGGAGAGCGATTTTTTACCCTCCTGCATTTTTCAGAATGCCAGGCCTGCCTGTTCTCCTATATATGAAAAGCCTATGGAATAAATTTTAGCGTTTCACACCCACCGCGGTGAACACGCCAGCAATGGAATTTCAATAGTAAAAATTTACACCTACAGCAGAACTACGTCCCTGACGACCTTTGGTGACGTCGACCTGAATGCAAACTTGTCTAAATTTATCGCACGTCGTCTCGCGAAGAGTGAAATGGAAGTGGCAATTATTTATTACGTTTTTAAATAGGTTTAGTTTAAACAGTATTTATTCACTAAATGACACGTGTACATATTTCACAACAACAGTAGGGTAACAAAAGTTCTGAACAACACTAGATACAATAGTATACACAAAACAATGAAGGTAGATTACTGTGTAAAGGGGGGATTCGACAGAGAGCTTAAAGCTTATCTAAGTCGTCTCCCTGATAACTTATGAACTTACTCCTGTAGGTGGTACGAATCAGATGAAGAGCTCACATGCCGACACACGGAGGCCGAGACGCTCCCTCCATTGCATATTAAATTACTCTTAGTTGCTACGATTGGAGATCGATGCTACGATTGGAGATAAAAAACTATAAAATAAATGGGTTTACCTCATAAGATGCCAAAAATTAACAAACATGCATTGTATCATGTTAATAAAGCATTATGTTATTAAAACGAAAAAGACTCAGTTTCTTTTTTTTATTTCGTTTCGGCGATAAAATTAACAGCGGAAGTACCGCCTACCGATACTCGTGTAAACAAAAACAGATTCGCCCGTATGTACGACTGGTGCTCAGTAAAATCGAGAAAAAATAATAGCGACTCTTAATAATCTGACGATCATGGTATAAATAAAATATACCCAAAGTAGCTTGGTGTAAAGCAGGTTAGCAAGGAATGCCCTAAGTGGTTTGCTATTTGATTTACTGCGGAACAAGTTAGCTAGGAATACCCTTACTAGTTAGCTGTTTGGATTTATGCTTAGTAGGTTAGCAAGGAATACCCTTACTGGTTTTCTGTCTGGATCAATGTGGAGCAGGTTAGCAAGGTATGTCCTTACTGGTCTGCTGTCTCGTTCAATGTGGAGCAGGTTATCAAGGAATATCCTTGCCAGTTTGTTGTTTGTATGGAGTAAAACAGAATTTCTTTTGTCTGGTGTTGATTAGCGTGTGTTACAAGCTTTGGTGGTCTGTTCAGTGATTTCTTTAGCCATGTTCTTGCAAGCAGAGGGTCCGATTGGATACCGTCGAGGTACACCCAAAAACTTAATTTATTTTCTACGCTTTTCGAATTTGTTGTTTCGTTTTTCCTTTTCCGGCGTTTGAAGTTGTGGATTAGGTCTACACTGAAGCTGGGGAGGGGAGGGTGGGGGTGGTTGATTGATCTTATTTTTCTATTTAGTCTGAATATTTGTTGTTCTAGTATTGTGTCCTGGTTTTTGAAGTCGTCAGGCGATTTGTGTCCTTTCTTTTCATTCCAGTGACTGGTGGAATATACAGGAAGTTCTAGGAATGTGACTTTGCACGAGGGGTGTTCTTTTAGTTTATTATATGACTATGTAATTTAACCGCTAAATATCACTGCTGTTTGACGATGTTTTCCTGGTGCCCGGAAAATCCACATTGCGGAATCCGATTCCGTATCACTATAGTATGACGGACTATTTACTGGCGCGTTCGAATTCGCATAATTAGCTGTTTCGGGTTGCATAGGGTACTTTACTCCGAGCTGGAATGGATGCTCTGGAACGGCTGCCCGGGTTTTGTTTATCGAATTCATGATGTTTTTTTATCGTATTCATACGCACCGGAGGATTCCTCGGAAGTATGCACCTGTTACAAAAATTAGAGTAAACAAAAATAGTTCTTTTCTTACTTCAATCCATTTTACCGAAAAAGTTTTGGGGAATTGTGAATGCTAGTGTTGGCAGGCGATGTTGAACTATAAGTCATATAATAAACCTTTTATCGCTACAGTGAAGTGATTTGGGTCGTCGCATCATTTTCGTTGGGGAGGTCAGAACGTCGGATCAAACTCGCTGCCTGACTCCGCAAGCAATCTGATCTCCTCAACTCGACGTGATACGACGACCCAGATCATTTCACTGTAGCGATAATATGTATAGGTCGTTTATTTTTTCAAAATATTTGATGATATTTTCTATGTTTTCGCCATTTTCCGTTGATTTAAGGAATGATCGTTTCTTTGTGTCTATTACTTGAGTTATGAACCCCAAAAAACAAAGTCCAAACTGTGTAAATGGGCTACGACTTTGTTTTTTGGGGTTCATAACTCAAGAAATAGACAAAAAGAAACGATCATTCCGGGGGCGCGGTGGCTCAGGTGGTAGAGGTGCAGGCTGCAAGCCGAGAGGTCCTCGGTTCGAATCCCACCTGCGGCAACCGCGTTGTGTCCTTGGGCAAGACGCTTCACCCCGATTGCCTACATGGGGGCACGATGACGCTGTGCACTGAGGCGTACTGCACGTCGATGGTGCGCATGTCTTCAACCACTCTAACCCTGCCTGTGCTGCGGTGCAGAGTTCAGAGTTACGATGTTGGAGAGCTGACAGCTGCTCGTCGTTGCTCGGTGGTTCTCTCCGGGTACTCCGGCTTCCTCCACCCGTAAAACTGTCACGGTCACGATTAGCCATTGTGCATAAGTATGTGACCTTAAACACCAATAAATAAATAAATAAATAACGATCATTCCTTATAATTAAACGTTCGCGACCCAAATAAATAAATAATGTTAGTCGTCCTCTACTTCAGCGAACAAAGACTTACAAACTAAAACTGGCAGACACATTATTTTTCTGGCATAAAAGAGGGCGCATATTATTGAAATGCAGGTAGCAATTGACACACTTTCCATGTCAAATGCACTTATGTCATTAAATTTTTTTATTGACCAATGAATTACGTAATGCAAAGAAAACATCATAAGCCACGCCTCCCTCAAATTTCATTCAACTGTTCACTTCACGTAAAAGTTACGCTCCGTGGTAGGTGGAAGTAGGCCATCAGTATTACATTGTATTTTGGTTTTGACCGTTTCCCGAGAACTGAAAAACACAGTTTGTAAAAGTGGAGTTAGATATAAAGCCAAATATTCTTCCTCACATATAAAATCATTTTGATTTCCAAAAATTTTATTCAAATTAGCAATGTCATAATTGCCGTATTCGTCGTGACCATCCATTGTTTACAATCGATTTGGGTAAAACGATGAACGCAGACGATCACCCAGTGTGCGTAAAAATTGAAATGTCAAATAAATACAGTTGTGAGAAAAAGAAAAATTGACCCACCACGGTCATTTAAGTATTTTATAAATAATTTCATGTTGATAAATTAGATATATAAATTTCTTTTTCACTTTTAGAACGTGCCAGTGTTCTAACTTCTATTGATTTAACACCATGTTGCAACTCCGAAGACTGGTATTTTAGGGGTGTGGCTGGGGGCGGACCTAATTGTGTTTTTTTCGGTTCATTGAGTTATGAAAAGAAAAACACAGAATCGTGTGAGCCAATCGTTTTATCCGAAAACGCATGGACCGAAAAAAAGTTTAATTATAGTGAGATGTACTTTTTGTATTTGATGTTAAGATCGCAAGCCCCAAACTAAACTTGGAGCCAGATGTTTCCTAGGTTTTTAATTTTCGATTTTAGGTTCCTTTTTAGCCATTTGTAGCCATCCTTTCTCCAATTGTTGACCAAAATTTGATTTCCTCCTCCACGGGGGCCGAGATTGTCTTTTTCTAGATACTTACAACTTTCCAAATCTCTGTTATCGCCATTCAAAAAATAAATTATTGAACAAAATTATCAGCCCTATTAAAGCGCTACTTTTTTGTTCGATCGTGATATTGTAAATTAGTTCAGGCCTTGTATTCTCTCAGTAATGGAGCAAAATGGTTTATATCGAAATGTCTCGTTACAGTTCATTGTTGAGTGTCAGCAGGCATTCCCCAATAAAACGTAGCAAAACAATTATGGAACAAACTTATCAGCTGTATTCAAGTCTTACTTTTATGTTCGCTCTGTGATATACCAAAATAGTTTATGTCGAATTGCCTTGTCGTAGTTTCCTGTCAGAACCAGACATTTCCTTTTTGGAGATTAACTCCTATGTAAAACAGGTCATGGACAATGACGCTTGAATTCCGGCGATATATGTATTTATCTTCTCAATGGGAAGAGGTAGTGGTCACGGGTGTATATTATACAATTATGGACTTTTGCTGTGGTGAATATGATGTGATATGAAGCTAAAAAACCGATGTTGACCGAGGCGTTATATCACATCATATTTACTACCACAAAAGTCCAGAACTATTTTTAGCTCACCGAAGGGAGCTCAACTTATCACTTGCCGTCCGTCGTCCGTCGCCTGTCGTCCGTCGTCCGTCGTCGTCCGTCGTCGTGAACGTTTTTCAAACGACTTCTCCTCTGAAACCACTGGTCCGATTTTCGCGAAGCTTCATGTGGATGTTCATTACTATATGACAATTCAAGTTTGTTCAAATGAAATGGCCACATCCCTTTGGGGCTCTGTATGGGGCATAACTCTGATAGTACCGTATGAATTATAGATAAATTATTTAAAGACCTTCTTCTCCAGAACCAGTGGGCAGAATCTTTTAATACTTGGTATGCAGCATCTTGGTATGGGTCTAATTCACGTTTGTTCAAATCGAGTCCCTCAACCAATATTGGGGCTCACTATGGGGGCGTAAATTTTTCCTTAGTGCAATTTAAGGAAAAATCTTCTTCTCCAGAACCAGTAGGCAGAATCTTTTGATATTTGCTATACATCATCTTGGTATGGGTCTGATTCAAGTTTGTTCAAATCGTGTCCCTCAACCAATATTGGGGCTCACTATGGGGACCTGAATTTTTACTCAGTGCAATTTAAGAAAACAAATTTAAAAATCTTCTTCTCCAGAACCAATGGGCAGGATCTTTTGATATTTGGTATACAGCATCTTGGTATGGGTCTGATTCAAGTTTGTTCAAATTGAGTCCCTCGATCAATATTGGGGCTCACTAAAGGGGTGTGAATTTTTACTTAGTGCAATTTAAGAAAATTTCTTTAAAAATCTTCTTTACCGGAACCGATGGGCAGAATCTTTTGATATTTGGTTTACAGCATCTTGGTATGAATTTGATTCAAGTTTGTTCAAAGTGAATCCCCCGTTCACTATTGGGGATTACTATGAGGGTGTGAATTTTTACTTAGTCCAATTTAAGAAAAAATCTTTAACAATCTTCTTCACCAGAACCAGTGTGCAGAATCTTTAGATATTTGGTATGCAGCATCTTCGTATGGGTTGGATTCACGTTTGTTTAAATTGAGTCTTTTGATCAATATTGGGGCTCACTATGGGGGCGTGAATTTTAACTTAGTACAGTTCAAGAAAAATTCTTTAAACTCTTCTCCAGAACCAGTGGGCAGAATCTTTTAATATTTGGTATACAGGATGCTAGAATGGGTCTGATTCAAGTTTGTTTAAATTGATCCACCCCGATCAATATTTGGGCTCAATATGGTGGCATGAATTTTTATTTTGTGCAATTCAAGTCTAATTCTTTAAAAATCTTCTTCTCCAGAACCAGCATGCAGAGTCTTTTGATATTTGGTATACGGCATTCTAGTATGGGCTTGATTCAAGTTTGTACAAATTGAGTCCCTTTATTCATATTAAGTTGAATTTCAACTTGGTGCTATTTACAATTTTACAAACGACTTCTCCTCTGATTCCAAATGACATCGGTAGTACTCATATTTTACAGTGGATAAAGCCACTGTTACTTAACCCTTTACCCAACGCAGATGATATCAAAATTTATTAATTTAAACATCATTTTTTAAAATTTTTAAAAAAAATGTCAACAAAACCATATCATGTGACCCCTAGTAGGAACGAGCTCGGCGAGCTCGTTCCAACGATGGGTCACATGATTTGGTTTTGTTGAAATTTTTTGAAAAATAATATTTTTTCAACTGCTGAATTTGCATATTATGCGGGCGGATGTGGGCGATTCATTGGGTAAAGGGTTAAGGGTTAACCACCTCTAAATCTTCCAGTTGCCACGTTTAACCCACATTGATATCATAGGGTAGACCATTAGTCTATTATTGTAGGGCACTCAGAAATTTCTCGGCAGGAGGTGAATAAGTGTTGCAGCTTGAACATGATCTCATTGAGAGAATCATTCTTGTGGTCACAATTCTGTAACTTGTGTAATAAATAAGGGTATGAACAAATGTCCACTTACTGGACAAGATATCAAAAGTACTTTCACAAAACCCAACAAAAAAATTGTTTACTTGGGATTTTCAAGCTTTCTTAAAACCCCATGAATTGTTTTGTTCAAATTTAAAGGAAAATCAAGATTTTCAAAGCTCTGTTGAGAACATTGTACATGTATAAAAAATTGAATATAGAATATGTTCTCATTTTTGGAATTCACTAAAAAAAAACTTTTCCCAAATCCATTCCAGTGGGGGTTCATCAGCTGAGTTTGAACACTTTTTAGCTCACCGAAGGGAGCTCAACTTATCACTTGCCGTTCGTCGTCTTGAATATTTTTCAAAGGACTTCTCTTCTGAAACCACTGGTCCGATTTTCACGCAACTTCACGTGGATGTTCATTACAAAATGGCAATTCATGTTTGTTCAAATGAAATTGCCACGTCCCTTGGGGGCTATGTACGGAACATAACTCTGATAGCACCGTGCGAATTATAGAAAAATTGTTAAAAAATATTCTCCAGAACCATTGGGTAGAATCTTTTGATACTTGGTATGCAGCATCTTGGTATGATCTGATTCAAGTTTGTTCAAATCGAGTCCCTCAACCAATATTGGGGCTCACTATGAGGGCGTGAATTTTTACTTAGTGCAATTTAAGAAAAATTCTTTAAAAATCATCTTCTCCAGAACCAATGAGCAGAATCTTTTGATGTTTGGTACGCAGCATCTTGGTATGGGTCTGATTGAAGTTTGTTCAACTCGAGTCCCTCAACCAATATCGGGGCTCACTATGGGGGTGTGAAATTTTACTTAGTGCAATTTAAGAAAAATTCTTTAAAAATCTTCTTCTCCAGAACCAATGGGCAGAATCTTTCGATATTTGGCATGCTGCATCTTGGTATGGGTCTGATTCAAGTTTGTTCAAATCGAGTCCCTTGATCAATATCGGGGCTCCCTATAGGGGCAAGACTTTTTCTTTAGTGCAATTTAAGGAAAAATCTTCTTCTCCATAACCAGTGGGCAGAATCTTTTGATATTTGGTATACAGCATCTTGGTATGGGTCTGATTCAAGTTTGTTCAAATCGCGTCCCTTAATCAATTTTGGGGCTCACTATGGAGACCTGAATTTTTACTTAGTGCAATTTAAGAAAAAAAAATTAAAAATCTTCTTCTCCAGAACCAATGGGCAGGATATTTTGATATTTGGTATACAGCATCTTGGTATGGGTCTGATTCAAGTTTGTTCAAACTGAGTCCCTCGATCAATATTAGGGCTCACTAAAGGGGTGTGAATTTTTACTTAGTGCAATTTAAGAAAATTTCTTTAAAAATCTTCTTGTCCGGAACCGATGGGCAGAATCTTTTGATATTTGGTATACAGCATCTCGGTATGGGGCGGATTCAATTTTGTTCAAATTGAATCCCCCGTTCACTATTGGGGATCACTATGAGGGTGTGAATTTTTACTTAGTGCAATTTAAGAAAAAATCTTTAACAATCTTCTTCATCAGAACAAGTGGGCTGAATCTTTAGATATTTGGTATGCAGCATCTTGGTATGGGTTGGATTCACGTTTGTTTAAATTGAGGCTTTTGATCAATATTGGGGCTCACTATGGGGGCGTGAATTTTTACTTAGTACAGTTCAAGAAAAAATCTTTAAAAACCTTCTCCAGAACCAGTGGGCAGAAACTTTTGATATTTGGTATGCAGGATGCTAGTATGGGTCTGACTCAAGTTTGTTTAAATTGAGCCCTCCCCCATCCCCGATCAATATTTGGGCTCAATATGGGGGCATGCATTTTTGGAGTCCCTTGATCAATTTTGGGGCTCACTATGGGGACCTGAATTTTTACTTAGTGCAATTTAAAAAAAAAATAAAAATCTTCTCCTCCAGAACCAATAGGCAGGATCTTTTGATATTTGGTATACAGCATCTTGGTATGGGTCTGATTCAAGGTTGTTCAAATTGAGTCCCTCGATCAGTATTGGGGATCCCTATGGGCCGTGCATTTTCACTTAGTGCAATTTAAGAAAAAAATCTTTAAAAATCGTCTTCTCCCGAACCAGTGGGCAAAATCTTTTGATATTTGGTATGTAGCATCTCAGTAAGGTTCTGATTCAAGTTTGTTCAAATTGAGTCCCTCGATCAATATTGGGCCTCACTATGAGGGCGTGAATGTTTAGTTTGTGCAATTCAAGGAAAATTCTTTAAAAATCTTCTTTATAACAATCATGCAGAATCTTTTGATATTTTATCAGCAGCATTGTCCCATTCAGTCCTGTTGATGTTTAGCTCCACAGAGAGTATAGATTTTCTCTGTAGAACCTTAAGAATAGCTTTTGATAAAACTTGTGTCTCAACAGTATGGAACATTCGGTGAGCGCCTAAGGCCCCCTGGGGCCTCTTGTATTATATACGCTATCCTAAAAAAACAAAACTATCTTCTATTTGTGAATTAAAAGTTCATTTATATCAACCAGAAATACTTTTTAACAATAAAATAGTTATCATCTGCAGAATAACATAAAAATATACAATGTTATAAAGATTACGTCGATTGAAATAGATAGGGGATTTCCTTAAGCTATATTCAGAAAGTTGATATTCACAGGAAAAACGGTGTTCGTGGATTTTTGAGTACCAGTCACATGTTTAAGATCCAGCCAATAGAAATGTGGTTATTTATAAAGTATGTAATAAAACAACATATGGGACAGCAGAATTCCGCCAACCATAACAAAAAAGAAAAAAACATGTAAAAAACAAAAAAAAAAACAAAAAAAAAACAAAAAAACAAACTGCCATGACGTTATCACAAGAGTTTTACTAAGCTGGAAGTCTATCTGATTTTTGTGGTGTGTAGTTTAAAACCGCATATGATAAGACCCAAATATCTACAAATTTTGTTATTGATTTTATGCGATGTATTCATCTTGTCCATAAATCAGTTATTCCAGTACTTTATATTTACAATTGATGGTTTTAAATTAAAGTTGACACCTCCGGAAAATCTGCTTATTTGCGATATACAAAATGAAATCACAGTTGCCGTGTGTAATGTGTATATAAGAAGATAAGAATTTGCAGAGGTTAGTAAAGATTTATAGCTGATTTTGTTTTTACTAAATGTGTCGGTACTAAAAACGTGTTCCTAGATTTTTGTGTTTTTTCCACAGATTCAGTCGCTTGGTGACTCCTGGGGTAATCCTGTGGATGGGCCAGTGATGAACATTGGAGGCCGTGATGAATACACTACTAGTCCTATGCCTATGGAAACATGGGAAGAAAATGTTTTATGGATGGCGGATTTCTTAAAGAAGGTTCCAGATAACAAAGAATTCACGTTGAAACAGAAATGGAAATACTACACCCAAGAATTATCAAGGTCATAAAAGAATATATTTAAATAGGTCACGTGATGAAATCGACGTTGTTTCACATTAATCGCAATGAGGCCAATGCGATGAAATGATAATTTACATTTTTGTTTTTCTCATTTCAGTTTTTGACACAACGTGATATCTCCGATTCGGAACATACTGTTGACAAAGAAATATAGGTTATTACAACAGTCAGTTGAGCATGGTCATCGGATTCCATCGTGTTGATGAGACCAGACCAGATGAAACACGACACCCACTGCGTTGCGTTTGATCTCGCTGATCTGATCTCGACGACTGAGATCCATTGATGACTCTGTATAATCTACATATACGGACTGCTCTTGAAACCTTTGTGCAATGTGAGACAAAAAATTACGGATTATAAATTTGATGACGAATTCTTACGCCGACATTATAGTTGGTGGTGTATTTTAGGACCCTGCGAATCACACATTTTCGATTCGAATAGACTCTTGAATCGAATCGGGTCTATTATTCGAATCGAATCTCGAATCGAATTCTAGGCGTTTTAAACATGACCGATAAGGGGAGGGTGACTTATACCTGATTGTTCCGACTGTGACAGCTCAAGTCCCGACTGATAAAATATTCCAGCAACATTATCAACCCTTTACCGAACGCAGACGGTATCAAAATTTATTATTTTAAATATCAGTTTTCAATTTTTTCAAAAACATTCAACAAAACCATATCATGTGACCCCTCGTTGGAAAGAATACTACCCAGGCATCGGCGTGAGACTTACCAGCAGTGAGCACTGCACATAACTTGCCGCAAGCAACAGCTCATCGTCAACTTTGTTTCGAAACCTCAACTTTGTTTTCGACAGTGGTAGAGACCGGTGAGACTGGAATGAGGTAGGTGCCAAAGGTCAGATGCTATTTATATTAAGATAGATGAAATTACACTCAGCCTTTATTTTCAGCATTATTTACGTACAAATTCCATCTGTACTATACTTTCTGTGAGACGACAATGACTAGTACCAAGTTATATTCCCGTGTAAAGATTCGAAATGAAACGAACCAGGAGGCAGAATTCGAATCGAATCGAAAATCAACTTGAGATTCGAAATCGGATGGAATCTCTAGGCTTTGCAGGGCCGCAGTGTATTTGTCACTTGGGGTTTGGACGCAGTCAATTCTTATTTATTTTGCTCGATAACAAGGCAAAATTGATGACATCAAATTAAAACAATGTAGTTACAAACGTGGTATTTGTTTTTATCTTATACCTGTTGAAAATATAGCCCATGTGTTATAGATTATCTATAACACATACCGCTATGTCATATAGATTGGAGAACGGACTATAGTCTTTTTCTATATTATAATATAATGATGACATTCGCAAAATTGTTTATAAATCGTGTCAAATCTGGTGAAATTGATTATCAAACATATTTTTGTCATAAATCATAAGAATTGAGGCGTAAGTATATTTTCTGTAATTGTTTTCCCAGTTACAGGGCCACTTTCTAAGGGGAACTATACTCTATCATTCACTTGAATTTGTAGCCTTGTTACGCACCAACAGCTTTTCCGGGCACATCACATGTATTCATGCCCAACAAGAGAAAGCAGTCGACTCCATTCCAGATGAGTCGACATTTTGACACGAAATCATCCCCAAAACCCTTTGAAAAATGCAGAAAAGAACAAAAATGGTCGGTATAAGATAAATACAACAATACCATAGTGTTTTCGCCTCGCGAAAAAAACTCACTTTCAACTCGTTGAGATATCATACATATCAAAACACACTATGATATTATCGTATATATAACAGATCGGGATCGGATATCGGAACAATGAAACGCCATGGTTAGAGAAAGGGATGCACGGTATTTTGATGCATCGGAATTTAAACTAATATTGATTGAATACTGGTGTAATTACAAAAATATTGGCTTATAATGATTATTTATTTACCCACAATTTAATTTTCAAGATATTTTGAGTTTTTTAAAATGTAGTCCTGAATGAATACTATTATCCCTTTACCAAACGAATAGACAACATCCGCACGAGTAATATATACAAATTGAGCAGTTGAAAAAATAATAATATTTCTTTAAAAGTTTCAACAAAACAATATCATGTGACTCCACATGGGAACGAGCTCATCTAGCTCGTTCCAATGTGGGGTCACATGATATAGAGGTTTGTTGAAATTTGGTGAAAAAATTCGAAAACTGGTATTTAAAATAATAAATTTTAATATCGTTTGCGTTTGGTAAAGAGTTTTTGGAACTGCATCCTCAAGGCACACTGATTCGTTCCGACTGTGATCGCTCAAGTCCAGATTATGCTATGTATATTCAGGTAACAGTCTTTCGATATACCGGTATATCTTACCTCCTACAAGTATCTGAGAATTTCATTTGTTCAAAGACGTCACATGCAGACTGCATATAAAACCATATACAGCCTGTCAACATCAATATACGCTGACAGCCATGGGTAATCGCCCTTGTGTTCATTGATTATTCAAAATAGCGGCAGCCGATAAACGCTTCACGTTGAAAGATTGAGTGTTGGAAACCCACATTTGGTCTGAAGTGCAGGTTAGGCAACTTAAAAGGCTTCATAGTCTGTGGATGTGTGTCATGTTACATTCGAAATGAAACTGTACCAGCCCAAAACATTGGCGGTTATTGAACAAGTCACGAGTGATTTATTAGAATGCGGAAGCAAAATTACTCCCCTTGTTGCGTATGTAAACGCCGTCTGATTTGTTTACATTTTTCGAGAAGTGCGCATCATTTAACAATTCGTTGAGTTAACTTCCCCAATGACATTTTAGCACGCCGTGCATAATAAATACGCTACAGGGCTTCGCCTCACCTAATATTGTTTTCTATTCGCCGTATATGACACTGTATCTTCCAACTAAACGTCCTATAACTTATAATATCGCGGTATTTTTAATACCGATACCGATACCTGTATTCAGTTTCGAAGAATATAATATTTCGAAATTAAAACAGAGTGAAGAAAACAAAACGAGAAGAGTATCCAAAGTCAATGTTCTTCTCGAATTTCTTCTCCTACGGGTGCAGGAATTCATTCACACATCACGGCGTTCTATGTTTATTATACACCT
Source organism: Pictodentalium vernedei (assembly GCA_031216915.1). Lineage (NCBI taxonomy): Eukaryota > Metazoa > Mollusca > Scaphopoda > Dentaliida > Dentaliidae > Pictodentalium > Pictodentalium vernedei. The sequence goes on from CM062293.1 coordinate 505,149,998, forward strand.
CTATCACACAGAATCCATTAATTAAAAAATTCGAATATGACACACAGAAAATTTCAAACCTTAAAACGCTTCCTATTTAGTGACTGAAGCATTCGATTTTTGGGCTGTCACCGCAGCTTCCGAATTAATCTGCGTCAGAATACGACATTTTGATTGGCTGATTATGAAAACGGACGGAGTTTAGTTCTTTTGATGGATCCATTACTTCGGGTTGAAAAATAATCCGTCAGCGGAAATACATATGGAACTCGTGTTCCGTACGGACCAGTAAACATGAAACTGGAGGAAAAGTAATAGACATATAATGAAATGTTGATCGTCTCTCGACTCAGTCGGAATCTTGTCGAAATCCTCTGTTCGTTTTTGTGATTACCACACTGTATGTTAAAAGTGCTGACCTGGAAGGAACAAATCTTACTTTATCAAATCGACCGTACGCAATCTAGATGAGTAGCCCCTGCACCCCCACCCCACACCCAAACCCAGAAGCCTACAAAGACACAGTTGGCTGACAGTGACACACATGGAGAATGCATGGACATGTTTTATTTTTCATCACTGATGTCGCCAAAATTGATTAATTATCGTTAATTGCAATTTTCTCGCATCGAGTGCAGGCGGTGCGGATGCTCCTGTCCTCTAAATCGAAAGACGCAGTTCAGAGGAAGTGAGTAAAAAGATTGGTTCGCAGCAATCGCTTTGTTTTGATTCAAAAGCGTCGGGAAGATTGATCAGCTTGTCACATAAAAGTGACTATTAATTTTTTTTTCAATTGTTTATCCCACAAACATAAATTATAACCCTCGTTAGAACGACCTCACCCCAATGAGAGATATAAGCTTTGTTTTTTAGAAAACAACGAAATTATGTACGTATTGAAGACGTGTGTTTGCACGTGCCGCTTGAAAATAGTGTGTCAAGTTGCTTTATTGAAAAGCCCTATTAGAGAATTGACCAAGAATAAATGATAGAAAATGAACCATATTTTATATAATCTGTAAGAACTTTGAGAACATTTATTGACACTTGAATCGCCATTTGTAAATTTGTTTGCCATAATAATGTTAAAAGTTAGTTCATGTTTGCCGAAAAGGACCAAAAATTCAGCGCTGGCTCCTTTTTACGTTTTATAGAAGCGGTCAGGTTTTGATGCTAAATCTTAGAAGTTTTGCGATTAACATGAAAGAAGAGGGAATGACTGATTTACATTAAACATCACAGATTCCCCCTGACAAATTAGGGTATCACGTGGTTACATATATTTCTGAAATTAGTATTGTGTTGGTAACAAAATTAAAGTGACCCTTTACCTAACGTAGCGACTATACACGGTGAGCACGATTCACAAAAGTCGTCAATCAAATATTAGTATTTTTTCACTTTTTGTCTCACAAACATAGATTATGAACGCTCATAGGAACCGGCTCATGAAAATGTCATTCAGGATTGTTTTTTTGTGCGAGTGTCGTCTGTTGCTCGCGTTGGGTAAATGGTTCAGAAACGTAATCAACAGGATATTAAATCTTTGCAATACGGTTGGGCTTCCCTAGACTGGTCACCTTCCATGGGTGGCAATATTTCCACGCATGCAATATTATAAGATGTTCAGTACTATATATAGGACTATTCATGAAAAATTTAAATAATGAAGCACCGGGTAAAACCCGGTGCTTCATTAACTAAAATTTTGCTGCTCGTGATTTTTAGTACTTGGTAAACGAATGCGTGGACATCACTGCCCACGCGTGGATTACGACCAGTCCACGGCCACTGTACGGTACAGTGTGAGAAGGGCCTCAAATCAAATCGAATCTTATCGTCCTTCATGTTGTTGATATTGCACTTCTTATTTTATTCTCAATTTATTTGTTTATTAAGGTTTAACGGCTCTTTAACAACCAAGGTCATATCGTGTCGGTGACAGTTTTACGGGTGGAGGAAGCCGGAGTACCCGGGGAGAAGCAATGACTAGCAGCTGTCAGCTCCCTTACATCGTAACTCCGTACTGCAGCACAGACAGGGTTAGTTTGGTTGAAGAACCATCGACGTGCAGTACGCCTTAGTACACGACGCCATCGTTCCCCCATGTGGACAATCAATGTTAAGTGCCTTGCCCAAGGTCACAACGCGGGAGTCCGAATCGATCGCTCAGACGGTCACCCATCCAAGGACTAACCGGGCTCAACGTTGCTTAACTTGGGTGATCTGACGAGAACCGATTACTGCAACGCCACCGCCACCGCGACCCCATTTCTTTCTCGATTCCCATTAAACTATTATGTGCCACGGAACCGCGTCAGTAGTAGGAGAGGGATAAACCGGTCCAATTCAGGGGCATCTCATGGGGATCTCATATGTGACGTCATAGTCACGTGACCTGGTGGCGCCATGTTGTGTTGAGTGGCCATCTTTTGACGTCATCCCCATAGTGATAATGGTGTTAGTGCGCGTGTTGTTAAGTTGATACGTGTTTCCGTCGTCCATTTTGTATACTGGAGGACGCCATCTTGGTTTCTATCGTAGCACGTGATTGCTATGTTACACAATGGCCTACAGCAAGACTGGGGTATGTTCGAAGGGTACGTAAAACATGTCGATGTGTTTGTGGTAACTCTACGAATCAGGAAATTACTCTTGTACAAAGAAACACACCCTCCGAACATACCCCTGTCTTGTTGTAGGTCAATGTGTAACATAGCAACCAGGTGCTACCATATGACTATGACGTGAAATATGAGATCCCCCATGAGATCCCCCTGAATTGGGCCAGTTCATCCCTCTCCCACTACTCGTGTTTGTTGGTACAAGTCAATCAAAATGCGAAGTATTCCAAATCGCCATCAAAGTAGTTTCGAAAGCGAATCCTCCTTGGACTCTTCTATCATCAGCTCTCCAATACTACGGACCATTTTGGAAATGTGTGTGTTGTGTGTAGGGGTGGGAGGGGTGGTGGAGGTGGGGGTGTCAAACATTAATTTGGTCACTATAGTATACGGAAATTCGCACGTGCACATTGTATGCGTACACATATGCATTTTGATTGGCGGTGGGGTTAGTAGATCATAAAACTGGAATTTTACATATATTCAAACACATGACAAACACAAACAAAGAGATTAACTCAATGCTGATAAATGCATTGTACAGTGTGGAAAACAGCCACCGATTTCAGATTATATTTGGATCACTGCGGATTGGTGAATGCTATTTTAGGATGGACTTAGACGTGTAAATGTGAAATAATGGGATATTCCCGTCAGTCTGTGAAGGCACTTTTCTTTTCTGAAGATACGGCCACTGTTTGACAAAAAGTGTGGGGCATAACGCCACCGGTTTCCGCCGCCTCTGCCCGTACAAGAGCCCAGTAGGACACGCTTGAAGGGATTTTGAGAATATCTCGACGCTTAAAAATCACGAATCAGAGCGGCACGAATCGAATCGGAAAATGTCGGTGTTTAGAAGGACCTTTTGGGAGAAGTCATTATTAAGCCTAGTGATAATTTAATTCCACATCTTAATAAATTCTCCTTATTTTTTGTTCATCTTCTCTCTAAATGTTGATGCCTGCTGTCCAACAGACATATAGGACTTTCTTGAAGTCACGATATGTGTCTCGCCCACTTCTCCTTCCCCGGGGTACGCACTGACTTTTCGGTCCTCGCCTTTAACTCTTACCTAACATGAAAAGCAGACGACACTTGCAAATAAAATTCTTGAATAACTATTTTTTTTCATTTTATGTCTCAAAAACATAGGTTATGACCCCTCATTGGAACGAGCTCGACGAGCTAGTTCCAAAGAGAGGTCATAACCTATGTTTTTGAGACAAAAAATGAAAAACATAATGAAAATGAATTGTCGATTTTTGTGAATAGCACTGGCCGGTTTTAAGCCGTTACGTTGGGTAAAGAGTTAAAGCAGTCGCACCTTCTCTGACAACAATAGTGTTTTTGTGCAATAAAAGCAGACAGCTGAATACCACTTTGGTTCATCACCCAGTCAAATATTTCATTAAACTGGAATATAAAACGATTAAATATAACAAAATGTGTAAAATTCAGAACAAAGGTGTGAACAAATAGGCTGCTTGAGCTGTGCCTAGAATTGACAAGGGTATTTAATAGGCGGTATTAAAGAGCACGATTATGTATTAAGCACGCTGTTTTTATCCTAAATATCTGCACACGCCGCGATAGACCTCAACACATTTTGTAGAAATGGCGGAGCGATATATTAATTTTGAGTTATTTTTTTCCGTGTGTACGTGTGGGTTTTTTTTTGTCTTTTTCCACCCTTTTCCTTCGTTGATGTCTTTTGTTGTTTTTGTACCTTTCGTTCTTCTTGTCTGATTTTGTCTGATATAGATATTACACGAAAGCAAGAATCATGAATAATAATCGATTACACGAAATATGATTGTGTATTTAAATCTATTCCATGAAATCTCTGTTCTACGAGTGTTTTCGTAGAAAAAAGCATTGCTCTCGTGCTGCAATGTGATGGGGTTACAACCCTATAGTAACCAAAATACCAGAATATGCATGGGCAGACAATTTTAGCTATTGGAAGAGATTTTCTTCTGTTCATTTTAATCAACAGTGTGACATATAATACAGACACTTTCCTTTACATTAACATAAAAGTTTACTAGGTAACATATTGTATTTTTTCCCAGGAAGAATAAAATCTTCCAAATTACTGTAAAATTGGGTCATTAATTTCCGCTATTCTGTGGAATCTCCACTATACGAGTGATTTCGTACAACCCCCCCCCCCCCTCCCCCATTACTTTCGAGCTGTAATGTGATGGTGTTACTACCGATAGTAATCCAATGCCACAGTTTTTTGAAAGCAGACGTGGATTTCGGAACCTGTTGGGATGGCTATAAGCACTTGAAACCCTCCCCAACCTTTCTTCCTTCCATGGGCAAGCCTCTTGAAAACACGATCTGTTTAACAATTTGAGAGTTAATATCATTTACGTCAATTTCTAAAACTATATACAAATGGGTTAATGTTGGCCAATTCCACTTTTCGTCAGTTCAATCTACTATTTTTACTTTCATCATTTTCCAAACCTGCTAAACTGTTAAATTAGAAGAAATAAATCCACGACTCTCTGAAAGGAGAGAAAGCGTGTATTCACACAATGTCTAGAACATAGTCATAATACACTAGAGATTGACAGGTTCCCATCACATAGTTATAACACACAAGACAGCGGCAGGCACTCTACAAGAAGTGAAAAGCGAGTACTCACACAGTGTCTATCACATAGTCGTAATACACAAGACATCGGTGGACACTCTACAGGGAGAGAAAAACGAGTATTCATACAATGTCTAACACATGATTATAATACACTAGGCAGCGGCGGACGCTCTATAAGCAGAGAAAAACGAGTATTCACACAATGTCTATACATAGTTACATTACCATAGACAGTGGCAGGCACACCACAAAGAGAGAAAAACGAGTATTCACATAATGTCTATCACATAGTTATAATACACCAGAAAGCGGTAGGCACACTACAAGGAGAGAGAAACGAATATTCACATAATGGTTATCACATAGTTATAATACCCTAGTAAGCGGCAGGCACACAACAAGGAGAGAGAAACGAGTATTCAAATAATGGTTATCACATATGTATAATACACAAAACAGCGGCAGGCACACTACAAGGAGAGAGAAACGAGTATTCACATAATGGCTATCACATATTTATAATACACAAAACAGCGGCAGACACACTACAAGCAGAGAGAAACGAGTATTCACATAATGCTATCACATATTTATAATACACTAGAAAGCGGCAGGCACACTACAGGGAGAGAGAAACGAGTATTCACATAATGCTATCACATAGTTATAATACACTAGAAAGCGGCAGGCACACTACAAGGAGAAAAAAGCGAGTATTCACGCACTGTCTATCACATAGTTATAGTACATTAGACAGCGGCAGGCACCCTACTGGGAGTGAAAAGCGAGAATTCACAGCATGTCTATCTCATAACGCTTATATAACTGACAGCGGCAGACACTCCACAAGAAGAGAAAAAACTATTCACATATTTGCTATCACAGTTGTATAGTTGTAATACATTAGACAGCGACAAGCACCCTACAAGGAGAGAAAAGCGAGGATTCACAGAATATTTGTCCTATAATTATAATACACTAGACATAAGCGGACACTCTATAAGAGAAAAGTGAGAATACACACAATGTCTGTCACATAGTTATGTTATCATAGGCAGCGGCAGACACTCTACAAGGAGAGAAAGGGAAGTAATTGCACAAGATTGTAATACAATGGACACCGACAGGCCCTCTACAAGGGGAGAAATGTGGGTAATTGCACACAGTTATAATACTCTAGACAGCGGCAGGCTCTCTTCAAGGAGAGATAAGTGAGTATACACACAATGTCTATCACAAGTTATAAAATAATACACAGTGGCAGGCACCCTACAAAAAGAGAAAAAACTATTCACATATTTGCTATCACAGTTGTATAGTTGTAATACATTAGACAGCGACAAGCACCCTACAAGGAGAGAAAAGCGAGGATTCACAGAATATTTGTCCTATAATTATAATACACTAGACATAAGCGGACACTCTATAAGAGAAAAGTGAGAATACACACAATGTCTATCACATAGTTATGTTATCATAGGCAGCGGCAGACACTCTACAAGGAGAGAAAGGGAAGTAATTGCACAAGATTGTAATACAATGGACACCGACAGGCCCTCTACAAGGGGAGAAATGTGGGTAATTGCACACAGTTATACTACTCTAGACAGCGGCGGGCTCTCTTCAAGGAGAGATAAGTGAGTACACACACAATGTCTATCACAAGTTATAAAATAATAGACAGTGGCAGGCACCCTACAAGGAGTGAAAAACGAGCAGTCACAGAATGACTATCACATAGTTATGTTACACTAGACAGCGACAGGCAGGCACTTTTCAAGGAAAGAAAGCGAGTGTTCACACAATCACATAGTTATAATGCACTCGTCACCGCCAGGCAGTCTACATGGAGAGAAAGCGAATATTCAAACATTGTCCAGCTCACAGTCATCATTCGCTAGACAGCGGAAGGAACTCTACTGAGAGAAAATAGCGAGTATTCACATAATGTCTATCATATAGTTATAATACACACGACAGCAGCAGACACTGTACAAGCAGAGAAAAGCGAGTATTTACTCAATATCTTTCCCATAGCTATAATATACTAAACAGTGGTATGCGACAATCGAGACGCTAGAAGGAGAGTAAAAACGAGTATTCGCTCTTTGTACAGCACATGATTAAGATATCATAGACAGTGACAGGTACTCTACAAGCAGAGAAAAGCGCATATTTATGTAATGTCTATCACACAGTTATAATATACTCGACAGAGACAGGCACTGTGCACACAGAGAAAGCGGGTATTAACATAATATCTATCAAATAGTTATAATCCACTAGACAGCCACAGATACCCTACAAGATGAGAAACGCGAGTATTCACACAATGTCTTTCACACAGTTATAATACACACGACCGCGGCAGCCATTTACAAGAAGGGAAAAGTGAGTATTCACATAATATCTAGTGTACAGTTATAAACTAGACAACTGCAGGAACTCTACAAGGAGAGAAAAAGCGAGTATTCACCCGACACAAAGCGCATAGTTATAATACATTAGACATTATAAGGAGAGAAAAGCTAGTATCCCGCAATGTCTAGCGCGCAGTTATAATATACTAGACAGCGGCAGGCACTCTACAAGGAGATAAAAGCGAGTATCCGTTCATGTACAATGTCCCGCGCAGAGATATAATACTCTAGACAAGAGGCAGGTACTCTACAAGGAGAGTAAAGCGATATTCACACAATATCTAGCGAACAGTTGTAATACACTAAACAGGGGCATGCAGGTTATAAGAGAGAAAAACGAGTATTCTCGCAATGATTTGGATACAATTATAATACATTATAGTTAAAACTGGAAGTCCTGTAAAAAATGCTCACAAACAGCACGTCAATATGCGCGTTAATCTACGCGTTCTGACCATAGTAAAGCTATCAAATTCTGTGCATATGGTCTGTGTACAAGCAATGTGTCAGCCAATGGACCTCCAGGTAACCCGGAGTTCCATTGGCAGAAACATTGCCTGTGTTTGCTATGAGTAACCAGGAGAACTGGCCGTGCTTTGGATGCCATTCGATATGGCAATTGCGCGCAATTCCTACGCGCAATTAAACCTACATGAGCGCACAGTTCTTGACAGGACTTCTAGTTTTAACTGTAGATAGCGGCCGGCTTTCTAGAGGGGGAGAACATCGAGTATTCACGCAATGTCTTGCACACAGTTATAGTGCACTCAAAAGCGGTAGACACACAACATCAAGTACATTGTTATAATACACTAGACTACGGTAGGCACTCCATAAGAAGAGAAATGCTAGTATTCACACAATGTTTAGCACACAAAATACACTGGACCGCGACAGGCTCTCTACAAGAGGAGAAAACGCAAGTATTCACGCACAATGCCTAGCACACTGTTATAATACACCAGATAGACAGAGTTATTCACGCAACATAGGACTGTGAGACACGTTGTGATGTAAAACAACGTAAATAGACGGTTTAACAATCTACTCACTAGTGTAGAAATATCCAAGTTGCAATACTTGCACATAAGGCAACACCATACTTTACAAATCTAATCTTGGATGACAGAGTTCACTGAGCTCAGTTAGACAGGAGGGTATTGATTAACCCTTAAGTCCTCAGATTAATTTTAAAGTATTTATGGCCTTTTTCTGCTTACATAGTTATTGATGACTTGGCAGTGGTTCTACATCACTGCTGGCTGCCTATACAGGCAGCCAGCAGTGATGTAGAACCACTGCCAGGGAAAATTCAGTCTACACACAAGAGTAATAAAAAAGATTACACAAGGGAGCACCTGCTTCAATGCAATATAAAAGTGGCGGTTTGGGGCTATATGGGGGCTTAAGGGTTAAACTCAGAGGTGTGTAATGGGAAGCATTTGCTACTTGTACTTCATATATGTTTACATTAGTGTATGGAGGGTAAAACAGCGATATGATAACCCTAATCACTTCCAACAATATAAATGATTGTGATGCATTGGCGGTAACATGGTCTGATGTTTGCGTCTTGGCGCTAATGTGCAACTAGACGCGAAACGTCGAGGTTGAACATATGCTCCGAGACGCAAACGCCAGACCATGTTACCGTGAACTCATCACAATAATGTATATGTTCCAATAAGACACTACCCATAGCTCAAAACCTACATTGTGAAACACGAATGGCTTATTTACTAAACTTGTGATCATTAAAAAGTTGCCTTGTTCAATGCAACTTTTAACGATCACAGGTTTAGTAAATAATCCTCATGTGTATCCCACAACGGCACTGGATAAACAATCAATAAACCAGATAAATTCATTCAATCTCAGTTCAAATTGTTAATCGCTTTGTAATATAAATAACACTTCACCAGGAACACCGTCTGCTGCACGTGTGAAAAATTCAGAAAAATGAAGCGGCATGCTAGTCACTCTGTTGAATTACGAAACGGGCGACGCCATTTCAAATATTTCGCGTTGTGACGTCAGACGGTAGTATTTGCAACTGGTGCCGTAAACATAATAGAAACTACACCAGCTCTCGTCAAATCGGAGGGCGAGGATTTTACTCCTATTGGAACATATACTTATTAACAACTTAGGCCGCACTAGCTGCGGTGCAATTTTGACATGTGTTCTCCAGTGAAAACCTCCCTTGAGCTTCGCGAACCCGTCCACCCATGGTTAACATTTACGTTATGGATTTTGATCCGTATGGTTGTTCACAATTCAGCTATGTAGAAAGTAGGCATGGCCAATACATTATAAAAAAAGTTTCTCAGAAAATTCAAGGAGCATCCTCATAATCAATACTCACGCCCAAACCAAATTACAGTCATTTTGTCTCCCCAATAAAATGCTATAAAGACATAAAGAGTGGCTAATAATATACTCTTTAAAACAATTAAGTATTTTAAAAACCACTCTCCGTTGTTTCTTATTGTCTTGTCTAATTAAGTTGGGTGCAGCCTTTTCACTTGATTTCTTTTTTCATTGAGAGACGAAACATTAGCCACAAAATAAAGACGATACAAAAGGCAATTAATTTTTCTTGATATGATGCTGCACTGAGGACAATGAATACAATAAAATAGTCTCGTTCGAATTAACTCTGAATGCTGGTAAACTTGCCACGTCTGAGGTGTGCAATAATTGGCTGTCTGAAATATCGTCAGTTTATTTTTTCAACATTTGGATATCTGCCCATTATCTCCAAAAAAGCCACACGAAAATGTTACTTTTTGACATTCAAAATGTTGCGTTTTGACAGCCGAAATGTTACGTTTTGACCAAGGAAATGGTACGTGTTGTCCTGGAAAATGTCTAGTTTTGTACAGCAAAATGTTGCGTTTTGGCCAGGACAGTAAAATGTTACATACATTTTGACCAGCAAAATATAACCTTGTGACCACAAAAAGGTTAATATTTGACCAACAAAAGGTGACGTTTTGACGTAAATATGTTATGGGTTGACCAATGTAAAACTATACGTTTTGGCTCTGTTACATTTTGATTAGACACCCATTTTACTTATCAGTTGAGGACTCAAAACTATTTCACATGATAGTTTTGCAGTTAACACCACAGATTAATAAATTGGGAAGCGCTGGTCAATAAATTTAATAGAAATGATATGTGTTTTGAATACTGTATAAATAAATCAATGATTTACATAAACCACGAGGCAGTATAGTTTGTTAATGTTCGTATATGTAATGTAGGGTGTGAAGGATAGTCGCCAGCTGCCAAACATCATGTACTAACATGTCACGGTTTTCTATTTTATCTTTGACTGATCCTCCGTAAGTGTTTTTAAAAGTTGTGACATTATTGTTTAACGATCCCAGTAAGAACCCTAACGCGAACGTGCCAAGGTCTATATTTTTAGGCGTGCAGTCCCAGTGGCGGCGCCAGAAATTTTTTTGTGGGGGGGGGGGGGGGGTGGGGGCAACTAGGGGGCAGACTCCCATGAAGGGGGGCAAATACGTAAAGGATCATATTATTACTTTGATATGAGGTAGTCCAAACTTGGACCCAAAGTCCGTAATATACTTTTTTTGAGAGAGAGAGAGAGAGAGAGAGAGAGACTCATAATGCCCGTCTGTCATAATGCGAAATCCATGAATTTTTTTAGACAACGGATATGGATAGACATGACTTTGTTGGCTCATAACTTAATTATAACTTATAAGTATCTGCATCCGAGTCTTTAAATCTCTACTGCCTGGATGTGTTCATCAGCTAGCCTGAGGCTTTGGGCTAAGTGTGTATGGGAAATTATTGGGAATAAAAAAAGAGAGGGGTGTGTGTGTGTGAGAGAGAGTGACTGAATGTGTTGTTTGTGTGTGAGGGTGGATGGAAATGCATGCGGGATGGTTGGGGGGGGGGCAAAGCCTTCGTTTGGGAGGGCAAATGCCCCCCATGCCCCCCCCCCTCCGTAGCGCCGCCACTGTGCAGTCCACAGTTTGATCATGCTTAAAAAATCATTGGTCAAATGCAACCAAATCTGCTCACATTTTCGGATGATATATGAGGGGAATACTTTTATATTGAGACATTTATATAATCTGACTCAAACAACTTGCCTCGCCGACTTCAAACCTGCCTTACCAGTCCTGAGGGATTTTGCAGTCCTGACTCTGTGTATTTTCCTACCAAGTAGTCTAAAAACCGAAAAGAATATCAACATATTTGAAGCGACGTTGAAAGGTTATTTTTCCAGTAATGTGTCGTACTACATCACTCCATTGCTATTGTACAGTCAAAGTGCAACGGTTATTATTATTATTATTATTATTATTATTATTATTATTATTATTATTATTAACCTTCAATTTTCAGTATCTAATTTAAGCTGTTAGGACATCAGTCTACTTCTGTAAGGAGTACGTGCCCTCACTGTCTACAAACCCTTGGTTCCACTGTCTCTGCTTCCTATGCCTCTTACAGAATATGTATTGTCGCCTGGGTAAAAACTTCATGTTCGTGTATTCTAGTTGTAATACAACGTCCTGTACACGAACAGCGTATCGTTCTTTATCACTGAACTAGTGGTGAGTAGATCGGTGTACATGAGAAGAGTTTTGCATTTGTTCGCTGATGATGCAAAACCTTATTTTATACGATCAGGCAACCAACACTTCTGCACTCTAAATCAGTTGGGTAAACATCAAACCAAATCAGCTGGGTTGAGTGAATATGAACCCAAGTGGGTCATGTTCACTCAACCCAGTTGATTTAACTTATTTGGTAACACAACTGATTTTAGAATGTAGTGAAAGTCGAGTAGGTAGTATAGACATACACAATTGCTTGAACTTCATACTTGGATTACGTCATAATAGTGCCAAATATGCTTAAAGTGGCCTTAGCTGCTAAACAAATAAGAAAACACAGTAACAAATGATAAATCAAACATCTAGAGGAAGTAGGTGTATTATATTTATTACCGTGATTGCATGTTGTGCAACAGCAACAAAAAATGAAAAATTGCGAATTTGTAAGTTTGCGATATCTGTTCATCGGGGGGGGGGGGGGGGGGGGGGGTTTGAAGTAAGCAGTTCGTTTTTTGAAAGATAAAGAAGTGGGGTGTACGACCCAAATCGATAATAGTTATGTTAGATTGTTGAATGCTGATGCAGAAATTCATAATAAAACCCGACACTCATTAAAAATTTGTTGTGTTAAAAATATTTAAATCAATATACCAATAACCCACATTACAATAATATCATACTCTTTCCGTGTGCTGTCGTTTGGAAAACAATATGTGAGTGGTACATGGGTATGGATCTAACCTCCCTGAAGGAACACATACTGGCCTCCGGAAGTTGCCATGTAGCGTTGTATGTTAGGTATGTAGCTCATCTCACGCGGGCTATCATACAACCCCACTCGACACTCTGCACGCAGACGTGACTTTACAGGGTCCTACAGAAAAACATGTAGATCTATCCTTTATAGACTGCTACCGTGGAATAATTTTACGGAACTTCCATCGTACAGAAACCCTAATGCACAACGTTAATACATTGGTATTAGTGAATGTAACACTCCTCCTCGTCAAGGCCCAAAGAAGCCTAGGTATCCCTGGGAAGCTAGAATAGGATGTTAGTTTCTTATTCAAGTCGTAATACCTTTTATTAACGATACATACCGAGTTAGCGGTGTATTGTTTTTATTTGGTATTGATTTCATATCTATTTTATCGTAATGCCACCCACAAACAGTGATCAACATCGCATCGTGATTTAAAGCGCGTGATTTGTATCGTGTCGTGTATCGTGTCGTAGTATAATTCTACTCTTATATAGGTTAGTATGCTTATCGGAGAGACTGGGAAGAACGGGGTACGGTGTGTCATCAGTCACTTCGTCTCAGAGTGTTGGAAGGACAAAGGAGACATGTGGATAAGGATTTATTCGGGAGAACAGGCTAATCAAGGCCTTTTCACCTGAGAACCGCGACCAATCAGCGGTCGCCCAAAGTGTTATTATTATTATTATTATATCATAGAATAAGTAGGGGCGTGTAGTATCTGGTGTTGTAGGCACTGCAGATTGGCCAAAGACTTAAAGACTAATAAGCCTAATAATAACAAGCCCGACCTTACGGGATGGGGGAATTTATAGGGCACTGACTGAGTGGTTAATCCAATTCGCTAGCTACACACTAAAAACTAAAGTGTTAAAACTGACACTTTCAAGGTGTTAAACCCATTCTAACTCTTAGGGTTTGATTTCAACACTCAAAGTGCAATGCTATAAGCACTTAGGCATTACAATCGTCAGACGTCTGAAACTTGAATGGAGGACACTTCCCATGTGTCTAGCATTGGTAGTTCTTCCAGAATCGTCCATAATTTGATTTGCGCTTGTTGGGTACATAATTAAAAGGACACAACGCAGATGACGCGGATCAGACTCGGGAGTTCGAGCCTGATCCGCGCCATCTGCACAGTTTCCTTTTAAGTGTCGCGACATTACACTTATCAAGTGGTATTATTGTAACACCTATCAAGTTCTGGGATATTTACACTTGAACAAAGTGCTAGTTCAGCACTTAGTAAGTGTTAAATACAGCACTTCAAGTGTAGTTTTTAATACTTTAGTTTTTAGCGTGTATGTTTTCCATAGGGCCTGGTCTATTACGTCAAAAATGACTTTCACTGTTGGACTGACAGTGTTCAGTCCTTATACTTCCTGGTCGTTGCGTTTCCATCGGAATAAAACAGAAACTGCACACCAAACCATTTCCTATATTCCTTCATTCCACTGCTTGTGGTATTAAATATTTGTTTTGGAATGTGGGTTACCTCATTCATGCGAAGGGGTCACAGAATTAGCAGACATATTCCTTTTTTTCCTGAATATAACGTCTGTGTTCCAATAAGACAAAAATCCCCACCCTCTGACTGGACGAGAGTCCGCTAGTTGTTTCTATGTTTACGGTTGACATATCGACGTGTGAGAACCATAAGGTTCTATCTTCCACCGGAAGACATAATGTTATGGTTCTCACGCGACATTCTGTTGCCGTCTGACGTCACCAAGTGAAATATTTGAAAAAATGGTCACAGTGGGTGGAGATTGAAAGTGCACAGGCTTGCTGCCTATAAAATAATGATCATTCCATGAATGTATACGCACAACCCATTAAACTTATAAAAAAGTCGAGGTTACTCCAACTCAGTTGACGTTATGAACTTGTTCATGATTTGAATGGAGATGGAGTAACCTCGACCTTTATCTAAGTTATTGATTTTTAATTGCACATTGAAGTCGTGGGGTACATGAGAGGTTTATTTTCTAAATTTGTTATCGTTAAAGTTGCCTTGTTCGTTGAAGTTACGTCGTTTATTTGACGATTTGGATTTTGGGCTTTGGGTAGAATGTTATTGAAACATTATAAGTTATTGTAATGATTGGTCTGATGTTTGCTGCTGGAGCATATATTCAACCTCGAAGTTTCGACTTATAATAAAAACTTACGATGTTAGTGTTTTGTTTTGTTTTATTTCAGTAATAAGAGAAGGTTTATTGGGCACACGATTGACGATATGCTAATACAATGCGTGTTTGTTAACCAGCTGTGTTCTAAAAGGTAATTATTTTGTCTATTTTTGCAATTATGATTTGCTGATCATGGCTGACTATTTTCGGCATTGTAGGAGATTTACAGGAGCGTTAACTCCCCTCAATTTTCTAAAGTTGTCAGTAAATTTAACACTAAAGGTATGAGAATTTCATATAAAATTAAAATTTCGAAATATTAGCGAATTTTTATCATCGATGTGCGCACCATTTCCCATTTCACAAACTTCCGGCATTTTCCCGTAGAAGAGTATAAAAATACAGAAACGAATTTCTACAATTTTGCCCCATCAGTTTGAACCTTTGACTATTATTCTCTGTTTATTACTTTCCAAAGTGTGATTTACTGGGATTTCCGAGTTTGATTATAAACGATAATGTCACAAGTGAATTATGCAATCAACAATTTGTGCCATGTATCCGTGCGCGCAAACGAAGACGCTTTGCGGAGGATGTAATGGGGACTTCATTGTTTTTTTTTTGTTTTTTTTTAACCCTTTACCTAATATGGAAAGCAGACGACACTTGCAAAAGAAAATTCTTCAATAGCTATTATTTTCATTTTTTGCCTCAAAAACATAGGTTATGACCCCTCATTGGAACGAGCTCGACGAGCTCGTTCCAATGAGGGGTCATAACCTATGTTTTTGAGACAAAAAATGAAAAAGATAATGAAAATTAATTAGCGATTTTTGAGAATAGCGCTTGGCGTTACAGTAGGTAAAGGGTTGAACAATATAATTGTCGTTAATAATGAAAAGTAATAAACAGAGTAATCACTTGACTGGACTGGTTACGTGAAATAATTTATTCGAGGCGAGGAACTATATTGTAAAACGCTCGTGCTCATTCGTGCACTCGTGTTTGTACAACGTCCCTCACCTCTCATGAATTATTTCACGTAGCCAATCCAGTCCAACGATTACTCTCTATTTAAACCCATTTAAAAATAAGAAAACGGTGCTTTCTTGATATTCTTTAACTTTTTCTGTTCTTTATATCAACAGTGTGCGCATCGTGACACATATATAGAATATACCCATAGTAGCTTGGTGTACCAAATGTTCACCACGAGTGTGGAAGTGGGGGTTAACAGGAAGCCTTTGGCGCGCGGTTAACACCACTTCAACAGGAGTGGTGAACATTTGGTACACCATGCTACTTTGGGTATATTTTATTTATACCATGATCGTCAGATTAATAAGATTTTAAATGTTAAATAAATCAATATTCAAACGTGCGAATCTGTTTTTGTTTACATTAGCACCGGTGGGCGATACTTCCACTGCTTTATCGCCGAAACGAAATAGAAAAAAAAAAAACGCGCAAATTACGGGCCCTTTTTCATTTTAATAACATAATAACATACTATTTCGAGTCATGGATGCTTTATTAACACGAGACAACGCATGTTTGTTAATTTTTGATATCTTATGAAGTAAACTTATTTAAAAACGTAATAAATAATTACCGGTTTCATTTCACTCTTCAAGAGGCGACGAGTGATAAATTTAGACAAGTTTGCATTCAAGGCGAGGTCACCAAAGGTCGGCTGAGATGTAGTTCCACTGTAGGTGTAAATTTTAACTATTGAAATCCCATTACTGGCGTGTTCACCACGGTTGGTGTATAAAACTAAAATTTATGTCATAGGCTTTTTTATATATAGTAGAATAGGTAATCATGGTATAAAATCCAGACTCTATCCTTTCCTTAACTGGTAGAGTGCTGGAAGCCCATATTTGGGCTTTATTCTGAAGTGTATGTGCCGCAACTTAAAGGCTCTGTATTCTGTGTATGTGCTTCATATTATTTTGGGATTAAAATTATTTAGTCTGTGAGTATTTGACCTGTTACAATTTATGGGAGAGTGCCACGAGGCACTCTCCCATAAATTGTAACAAGGTAAAGAGACATGGACAAATTTGAATGACCAAAAATAATCTAGCACTCTACCAGTTAAACATTAAAGTCTAGGGGGGTAAGGTTTGCTAATTGTTTTCCTTGGGAGAATAAAACTTGCAAATTACTGTAAAAACAAATCCGTTGCTTCTAATTAACTTGCCACACTAAGCAAAGTTTCCTTTTGTCTGTTGTTTTCGTTTATTAATAGTAACAAATGGAAACTTAACTTTATTTTCTACTGATGGCATAGATGTTTTCTCAGCAATTACATCTTCTTAATTGGGAGCGCGATGGCTCAGGAGGTTGAGATGCAGGCTGCAAGCCGAGAGGTCCTCGGTTCGAAGCCCACCTTCGGCAACCGCATTGTGTTCTTGGGCAAGACACTTCACCCCCATTACCCACGTGGGGGCACGGTGGTGTTGTGTATTAAGGCGTACTGTACGTCGATGCTAACCCTGCTTGTGTGGATTTAGTATGTTGGGGAGCTGACAGCTGCTTGTTGTTGCTCGATGGTTCTCTCCGGGTACTCCAGCTTCTTCCATCCGTAAAACTGTAGTTGTCATGATTAGCCATTATGCAGAAATATGTGACCTTAAACACCAATAAATAAATTAATGAGTAAATAATTTTCTTAATTGGATCATCGCCCGTCTAATACTTTCAGGGGAGATAATATTATCGAAAGTCGATCTCCATGACGAGATAATTATGTCAGAGATTGTTTCGCAGTGGCTGCGGAATTACATTGAAAGTATGTGTGTACCAGCAAGGGGGGGGGGGGGGGGGGATTGTGGGCTACTTTGTCAAATTTTACCTCAAAAGCAAAGCACAACGAGTGCATCCGCAATGGAACGAACTCATTAAGAGGTCATAAGCTAAAATTACAAGTTCTACCAGAATTGCTGTCTTCTATTCCTCTTAGGCAAATATTCATGGGCAATTTTGTATTCATCAAACGTGAAGCCCCAAATATATGAAGTGAGAAGAGGCAACGTCCACTGCCCCCTGCTGACCCCACTCCGCCAATGATGTTATATACGTAGAGAGCAAGCGGGTTTGAATTGCATCAGATCTTGCCATAGTATGAAGATTTCGGTTTAACCCTTTACCCAACGAATCGCACGCATCCGCCAGCGTAATATGCAAATACAGCTGCTGAAAAAATATTATTTTTCGAAAAATTTCAACAAAACCATATCATGTGACCCCTCTTTGGAACGAGCTCGTCGAGCTCGTTCCAAAGAGGGGTCACATTATATGGTTTTGTTGAAATTTTTTTAAAAAATTTAAAAAAATGATATTTAAAATAATGAATTTTGAAATCGTCTGCGTTGGGTAAAGGGTTAACGGTGAATCTGGGATCTGAATGAGCCGACACCTTAATGTAAACATCACATCAAAAACACGTAAATGTTTGTATTTGGATTGTTTCAGTGATTTTGTGCACACATGGAGTACAGACTACGGAAGCTGTTACACATTTAATGATGGTCGCCAAATTGGAGCCAGCGGTGAGCAGTTCGGTATGTTCTCAAACGATTCTATTCAATAAATATTATCCACGGTAATCTTACAGATAATTAGGGTCATGCCGATTGAATTTTCTTGTCTTCGAATTCAATCTCGAATCGAATTGGGCGTCCGATTTCGACATCGATATCAAATTCGAATCGAATCGAAGACGTGCGAAATAAATTTCGTGAAATCACATGTTAATCCCTTCAGTCAATACTGTCAACGGCGAAATGGTTTTTTTTGTTGGGAAGTTCAGTAATAATATAACCCAACAGCTCTCTGGAGATGTCGGATTCAATTATTACCGAGCCTAGATCAAGAATTTTTGCTCTTTATATCGTCTGATCGACCACTACCAGATTTTTCTTCACGCAAACATTTATGCACACCGCGATGAGTGTTAATTCAACGAATCACCTAATTACCGCGCACGTCCTTGCGGCTTGCAGGTGCCATAGATAGCACGAGTCCCGGAGTGCACAGGTCGCACGTAACATTGCTACAGAAGTTCTTGTAAAGTGTAACACGTTATTCCCACGTTCTACTTTATAAGTACTGTTGTAACAAAATAAAGTGTAAGGCAGACAAGTCCGCCGATAAGTCGATGACCCCTTTCAACACTGGCGCCTTGGAAGGTGTCATTTCAGTCAATACTTTCAACTGCGAAATGGCCGAAATCATCATAGTTTGTTGGGAGGTTCAGTAATAATTTAATCAAATTATTACTGAGCCTCGCTTCAGATTGTTTGCTGCTTATATATTCTGCTCGTCCACTACTAATTTTTTTTTGTTCACGCCAAAATGTATGCTTACATTGCTGAAAGAGTTAATTGGGCGAATTACCTGGTTATCACGCACGTCCATGCGACTTTCGCGTGCCATAGATAGCATGAGTACCGGAGTGCAAAGGTCACACGTTACAGTGCTACAGAAAGACTTGTAAAGTGTAACTCGTGATACCCACGCTCCACTTTAGAAGCACTGTTGTAACAATATAAACGGCAAGGCAGACAAATTTTCCGATAAGTCTGTTGAAACATAGAACTCTTCTTTTATTTCTGCGGCATGAATCCACCGATAGAAGACATTCATTTGCCATCGCGGGATGTATCATTTCAGTCAATACTGACAACGGCGAACTGGGCGAAAGCATCTTGGTTTGTTAGGAGACTCTTTTAATAATTTAATCCAACAGCTCGACAATTATTACTAAACCTCGCTTCAGATATTTTGCTCTTTATATCGTCTGCTCGTCCACTGAGAGTGCAACATAGAACTATTCCGCAGAAAGAAGACATTCATTTGCCATTGTTTGGGCTCGCCCTTCGTGAACTAAACATGAGTTACTTGATTCGGGAATATAAGAATCAGAATACCGATTCAATGTCGACCCGGAATCGGGGGTCAACACTATAAAACTTTTACAAGTGCATTTTCGGGAATTGTATTTTCTAGTTATGGCTTTAAATGGGTTAAAATAGACCATTAGCATTTTCAAAGATCTGGTAGTTTGCCAGTTGGCACATTGCCATATCATTTAAAATGCTAATAATTCATTTTATTTAGTTCTATTAATAGGTAGAAAATACAATCCTAGAAAATACAATTGTAAAAGTTTTATTTTCTACTCAAAGTTTGCTAATCACCAAATATTTGACACATCATAGTGCAATTTGCTTGCGACATATTTGTGATATTTTTGGTGGATATGATTGAGGAATGTATTGAGATGGTCCCCAGTGTTTACATTCGCTCTATTGACAGGCAGACTTTTCGTGACAGTCATGGAAAGCATGTCCCTCTTGATTTTCATGATGTTTTCGTGTACTGTCTGCATGTACATGACATGTGTAGGGTATTCAGTCTTCATTTCAACACAAACCCTTGTGATTAATGATTGAATATGGCAAATGCAAATGTAAGAAGACATTTGTCTGAAGCAGAAATTTGGCGGGCTGAAGAGATGGTGGAGCAAGGGGCTACCCATCGTCGGGCTGAGGAAGCCCTTGGTGTGCACCATACGGTGATCACCAGAGCATGGGCAAGATTTCAGCAGTATGGCATACCAGTAAGACGGCAGGGTGGTGGCGGAGACAGGGCAACATCTGCAGCTGAAGACCGGTTTTTGATCGTTCAGGCCCGTAGGAACTGTTTTGCCACCCAGTGACCTTCATAATGCATCCGGGGTAAATGTTTTCGACGCAGACTATCCGTGCAAGGTTGCACGAAGGTGGTCTCCGATCGAAAAGACCATGTATACGATTTCGCAGTTCCAGAACCACCGCCAGGCACGATATGAATGGGCCATGAGCCACGTTCGATGGACCAGAGAAGATTGGCGACCTGTCCTTTTTACAGATGCGTCAAGGTACTGCCTAGACCACACAGATAGGCGTGCTAGGGTATGGAGAAGACCAAAAGTGCGATTCCATGCAGCCAGCATTGCTGAGCATGACCGCTATGGCGGAGGGTCAATCATGGTCTGGGGTGGCATCAGCTGGGATGGACGTACGGAGCTCTGTTCCTTGAACGTGGTACATTGACTGCACAACAGTGTATTGATGAGATCCTGGATGTCCACGTCCGATTGCATGCAGGTGCAGTGGGTGATAGATTCAATCTGACGGACGGTAATTCCCGCCATCTTATTGCCCATGCTGTCGGGGAGTACCGACAGAGGGAGGGGGGAGGGGGGTGATTGAGCGTATGGACTGGCCAGCAAGATCCCCTGACCTCAATCCAATCGAACATGTCTGGAATGAGTTGCAGCCTGCAATTTCAGCCCGTCCAGTCCAGCCAAGAATTGTCCAGGAGCTTGGCGTCATGCTGGTCCAAGAATGGAACAACACCCCACAAAGGACCACCAGGAACATGATTAGGAGCATGTGAAGGCGTTGTCAAGCTGTATTTCACAGTAATGAGTCTCATACTCGATATTGAAGCTATACCAGTTCGCTCCGTGAACTTTTTGGCATATTGAAAAATGTCCTCTTTTACCAATAATATCCATTTTCCATGGCTATCGTATTCAAATTCAAAAGCTCCAAAATAATGTCAAACACAAAGAAATCTTAATTTCTGTACTTAAATCATTAAAGATATAATTAAATAAAACATACATGTACATATATTCATTACAATATTTCAACTAGAACGTAAAACACGTAGAAGGATGTACTTGGTGCTTACCAAACTTTGAGTTGTATAGTATTGGCTCAAGGACATCAATGTCAAATCGAATCTTTGAATGAAGCGTTGTGGGGTCCTACATACTAAATTGTGATAGCGATCTAGTCGCATAATACTTGCACCAGCGAAACGAGATTCCGGAAAGACATAATTTATTCGGGAACATACTTTGAACAGAGCAAAACACTGAACCACCTGACTGGCATATTTTTTTAGCTTTTGGTTTTTCGACAGGTTGGACAGAAATAAAGAGCGATAATATCGACCATATTGCTACCAAGTCGTGATCAGGTTGAAATTATCTCTCTGCTTTTGTGATCACAGTACCGTATTTGCTAAAAGACATATTGAAAAAACATAGCTTCTCGTCACATCGTTATAATAATCTGTCTTAGGCAGGAGGGGAATAGATCATTGGGAAAACAGGCTCTTCAACAATAAAATTCTGTCATATGTACGAAGAGAGGTTTTTTCCACCGCCTTTGTTAAAATACTGGACAACTGTTCCTGTTGGTGTTCAGTTATGGTTCACTCCTTTTGACCAATTTAGCGGGGAAGGGAGGTGTAAACCGCCTGGTTTGACAGGACTGTGACGGCACAAGTTCCAACTGACTGATATTCCAACTTCGTCGAAGACTTGCCTTGTCGTGTAGATAGAATATTATTCAGTCGCGATTATTCTTTAAAAAATACTGAAGGCCTTTTGGATATTTATTTGTGGTATACGAAACTACAAATGTGGTTGTCGTTACGTAAGTTCTTGTTTAATTTACGGATACACGAAATTGGTACTACAGATCTTCATTTGGTATGACCGACTCTGTGTTTGACACTACACCAAGTATCAAATTTAGCCTTTACCTAAGGGCCACAAACCGGCCAGCGCTATTCTCAAACATCGCCAATTAGTTTTCATCATGTTTTCATTCTTTGTCTCAAAAACATAGGTTATGACCCCTCGTCGTGCTTGTTCCAATGAGAGGTCATAACCTATATTTTTGAGATCATTTTTTGTCTCAGTAACATAGTTTATGACCCTCTTTGGAACGAGCTCGTCGAGCTCGTTCCAATGAGGGGTCATAACCTATGTTTGTGAGACAAAAAATGAAAAATATTAGTTATTCAGAAATTTTGTTTCCAAGTGTCGTCTGCTTTTCATGTAAGATAAAAGGGCTAAATGGATAAGTAATTTCTACACATTTTATTTATTCACTTTTAAATTTCCAAGGGATCGCGACGGCTCAGTGATTAGAGTACAAAGGCTAATCATGACTACTAACGATTAGAGTATCGGACGTCAAACCAAGATGTCCATGGTCCGATACTGATCGGGGTAACTGCACTATGTCCAGGTACTTAATCTTCAGTGCCCGTGTGAGGGACCGGTGGCTCTGTATACTAAGGTGCACGCACCACACGTCGATGGTCACATGCCTTCAACCAATACTAACCCTGATGTGCGGAGTTAGTTCGCTGGGGAGTCTGACAATTGTTCGCTGCTGCTCTGTGGTTCTCTGTCTGTACTCCGGCTCCCCAACCTGTAAAGCTGGCTGACATGATCATGGTTGTCTAGAGTATCGTTAAAGCCCCATAAATAAATAAATAAATAAATAAATAAATAAATAAATAAATAAATAAATAAAAAATAAATAAATTTAAAAAAAAAAAAAAAATAAATAAATAAAAAAAAGAAAATAAAAAAATAAATAAATAAATAAATAAATAAATAAATAAATAAATAAATAAATAAATAAATCCCGACTGACTAATAAGACATCACCAAGTTGGCTGACTTGCAAAACTCGTTCGATACAGAATTACCAAAGAGCTATGCAGGGTATTTGAAATTGATTAATTGCAGCTTCTCCTTACGGTGGGAGGACAAGCCCTGAAGGATTGGATTGGCAGATATAACCATTCAATGTATAGCTCATCCACTACGGCACGGTGATAACATTTCTTTCGGAGATCGTATCCCTTATCAAACTCCTCCTGCACAAACAAATCTGCAGAGGGAGCTACCTGGGATGACATTTTAGGCTAATTAAGTAATGAAGATGCACTCAGTTTTGTGGTCGATGCCACATTTGTGGAAAAGATCTTCGGTGAACCTTTCCCTTTCGATATATCGCAGATTGCATGATTATTTATCGTGATAATTATACCCCCCGCAAACAAAGTTTGGGTGTGTGTGTGGGGGGGGGGGGGGTATATAGGAATCACCCTGTCCGTCCGTCCATCCGTCTGTCCGTCTGTCCATCCTTATAAGCGCAACTCCTCCTAAACCATTTGAAGAATTTTCATGAAACTTTACACAATGGAAGAACACCATATGAAGATGTGCATGAAGCAATATAATTACGTTCTGACATTTCCAAGGGGAGATAATCTAACTTATACATTCGAGGGGTATCACTTTGTGAGCTTGCTCACTGTACCTCTAGTTAATTATTGTTCCCATAATTCGTAGAGGGTTGGGTGACCAATAGTGTCGAGTGATATATTAAGACAAAATATGAGTATCGCTGGGAATGAAAGTGGTTTAACTTTTTAATAATGACTTTGGCCGTCTTCATGTATGGTGGGCTGTAAAGATGTAGAAGCAAAGGTATTTTCGGAGTTCAGCCGTTCGGTGTCACATAATTCATGCTAATGAGGAAAATGTCGTTTTGGTGTGGTAAGTTTTATGCCCCACCTCAGATATTGCATTGATGATTTGTGGTAATGTGAATCACCAGACAAGACATTATTTAGAGGTTAGTTTCATATCAGCCGAGATATCAACCAGAGGTGACTTTATATCAGCCTTCAACCTTCGGTCTTCGGTCGCAGGCTGATATAAAGTTACCTCGAGCTGATATTTATTAACCCCTTTACCCAACGTAACGGCCAAAAAACGCCAGCGCTAATCTAAAAAAAATGACAATTAATTTAATTATTTTTTTCATTTTTTGTCTCAAAAATATAGGTTATGACCCCTCGTTGGAACGAGTTCGTCGAGCACGTTCCAATGAGGGGGTCATAACCTATGTCTTTGAGACAAAAAATGAAAAAAATAGTTATTCAAGAATTTTCTTTGCAAGTGTGTCTGCTTTTCATGTTTGGTAAAGGGTTAAAGGAGTTCTGCGTTCGAAACTTTGACTTTAACCCTTTACCTAACATAACAAGCGGACGATGTTGCAAACAAAATTCGTGAATTACTAATTTATTTTCATATTTTGTCTCAGAAACAAATGTTATGATCCCTCGTCGAGCTCGTTCCAATGAGGAGTCATAACCTATGTTTTTGAGATAAAAAATAAAAAAAAAATAGTTATTCGAGAATTTTTTTTGCAAGTGTCGTCTGCTATTCATGTCAGGTAAAGGGTTAAACCAACACAAATAATAACAAAATGTTCTCAGATCTCTTCTGACAGTTTGTTATTGTTTTTCATTATTTTCATCAAGTACGAAGATTTGTCTCTCTCATATTTTCTCTCTTCATTTATACTTACATATCGATCTGTCCCATACGTGACAATCACGCCTGAGTTTTGTTTTTCATTTCATTTCATGTAGGCGTCAGGACTGAGGGACTGAGCCTCTCGTTCTATCCTTCCACGCTAGCACTGGTGCCGCATTCATATATCGTGACGTATGTGTATATATTGAACTATTATAATATGTGCCGAGATGGGAATATCGTTTAATCCTTTACCCAACGTAAAGGCCAAAACCGACCAACGCTATTCTCAAAAATGTCCAATTAAGTTTCATTATATTTTCATTTTTTGTCTCAAAAACATAGGTTGTGACCCCCTCATTGGAACGATCTCGATGAGCTCGTTCCAATGAGGGGTCACAACCTATGTTTTTGAGATACAAATGAAAAAAATAGTTATTCAAGAATTTTGTTTGCAAGTGTCGTCTGCTTTTCGTGTTAGGTAAAGGGTAACTTGTTTTAGTGCCAGGTATGCACTGTGACGTTTGATGAAGTAAAAGCTGTTACGCTGTGACAGCTTTAACGTTCACAAAAGTCATCGATGGGAAGAGTTAGTGGGTTGAGTGACCTGGCGCCATCTTTGGTGGAGGTGAAGGGACAGATTGACTTGGGCGTTTCTCGCTGATGATTCAGCAATTGAGTTGTACAGACATCTGTGCTGGTGCCCCACCTCAGTCACCCTACCACACACAAAATTAATATACGTCTTAGTACTTTCCGTTGCACTCGCCAAGACTCGATAACCGAAGATCTGACCTCTCTGTGTATCCGCTCTTTAACAAATTTCCTTCTACCTGGCCGAACCCTGAGAGTTCCCGTTCGGATTGGAACTTTGTGTCTAAAGCTCACTCAACACCCAACCCTCACACTCAACCATTCACTTTTATTGTTCCTCCGCCGCTTTCGAACTTCCTATGAGAACGTTTAATCTCCTATGGATGTATTGGCTTCCGATATAGTAGTTGTAATAATTAGTGATTGTGCAGTAGCAGAAAGTTATATCTAGAAAACCGGACTGATGTTGGCCAGCCGGGGAAGTAAAGTGGATGATAGCTGCT
Source organism: Pictodentalium vernedei (assembly GCA_031216915.1). Lineage (NCBI taxonomy): Eukaryota > Metazoa > Mollusca > Scaphopoda > Dentaliida > Dentaliidae > Pictodentalium > Pictodentalium vernedei. The sequence continues at coordinate 505,176,417 of CM062293.1, forward strand.
GAGGACATTGGGGATGAAAGAAAATTTTATGTGGCCATGTGGTACATAAACATGCGCACACATTGTATCGGGAACTCGGTTTTCTCATTGGATGGAACATTAGACTTTAAACCGAAAAAGCCTACGGTTCAATCCTGACCCACGCCATCTGTACTATGGCCTTGGGCAAAACACTCAATGCCGATTGCTCTAATGGGGGCACGGTGGCACTATACACTTATGGTACGGCCAAAGTGCACTGGTCACTTTCCACGGGAGGGAAATATTTCCACTGGCGCAATAATATTAGATTCTAAACACTAACTACGGGAATAATCATCAAATATTTAATTAATGAAGCACCGAGTACAACCCGGTGCTTCATTAATTAAAATTTTGCTGAAAATGATTTTCAATACCTGGTAAACGCATACTTGGACATCACTACCGCCACGTGGAATACGACCAGTCCACTGCGCCTGTACTGCAGACGCACTGCACGTCTATGGTGCGCTTGCCTTTAACTACTGCTGACTCGGCTTTTTTAGGGTAATCCAGCTTCCTCCGACCATAAAACTGCCCGACACGATATGAATCTGGTCGTTGAAAGCGTCGTTGAACTCCCAATAAACGAACAAAGGAGCATATGTGGTGTCCAAGCAGACAATACATGTGGAAATGTCCCGATAAAAATATACGAATCAGTAAGACGAATCGATGCCAGACCCTAATCAGACTGTCAGTGCTGACATCGAATCGAATATTTGGAACTTCACTGGGGCCTGAATAACTCTGACCGGATAAACCTGTTACTTTAGGTAAAGTGATCGTCGCTTAACCTTCGCAAAAAACAATATAATACAAACGTTGAAAATAGGTACGCCTGTGTACCCCTGAAAGAACTCAACGTTGTTCTTAATAAGCTACACAGAGAGGAACTATTGGATTCTGTTGTTGCTTATTTCCCTTCTGCTGTTTGTGGGATGCTTTTGCATAGATAGATGAGTCATTATGACAGTCAAGCACGTTCAGTTATTCTTTAATATTTTTTTGTGGCAGCATTGTGAAGACACAAAAGGCACTGATTCCACATAGCAAGCACCCACCACTGTTTCCGAGAGATTTTGTCTGTAATTTCAGAAAACGAGTGATACCATTAATGGAGAAAGTTCTCTTTTGCAGGATTAAGTTTAATTTTGAACATAGAGATGGACGAATATATTGAATCTCTGACAACAGGATATGGAATACGCTTGACAATACATGAAAATGGCAGCGTCCCGTTTCCTTACGAAGATGGAATCACTGTGTCTGCTGGTCAAGAAACCAACATCGCTTTGAACACGGTAAGTTCGTTGATAAATCTACTGGCGCAAATAACGCACTAGAGAGGAACGGGCATTCTCCATCAAGGATTTTGACGAATGTTTTAAGTTCCTAAATTTTGGTCAATCCACGATGGAACCAGCTATCAATAGGAGTAAAGGATTTTACGCCTTCTATGTGTACCTTTTTAAAACCTGTTCTCAAGTTAGTACGTTGTTGTACATAACAATTCAGAAGAAAGGAGAGAGTCAGTTGTGGCATGTCGAAATGCGTTTGGAAGGAACGCCACACAACTGGACAGGCTTTCATGATCTGATGAATCAACTTTTAAAATGTTCATACAATCGATTAAATTCTTTACTTATCAGGAATAGCAGGCAACACGTGCAGAACAAAACTCTTGAATAACTAAAATTTACAAGTTTTGCCTAAAACATAGCCCATAACGAAATCGTTCCAATAATTGCAAATTTGTTGCAAATCCAAGAAGCACAAGCAAAGTTTCAGTTAAACCCGGAGGTCCATTGGCTGAAACATTGCTTGTGTTTTTAGTCGATATACACAAAATTTGAAATTTATAGTTCGGGTGATAACTCCACTGCGCGGGTGATTTAGTTACAATCCTCTCTCCACGTACTGTGGGCATATATATTATCACCATTATGTTTCTGTACAAAATATTGTATTATACGCAAGCTTGTGACTTATCGCAAATTATGTAAAATATATTTCTCGTCGATTGATATCGAGAAATGTTCCTCAGTAGTTCCCTAAATGACGTCACGCTACGCCACATTACGTCGCCTTGAAGGAGCAACCAGCTGATCATTGTTAATGATTTGAAAGGTACGCATTTCTCGTCGACTTGGGTAGAATATTCTGCAATAAAATGTCTCGTAGCATATAATAAAAAAAACGCGACATCGACGCCGTAGCTGCGACGGGTGGTGCAATTTCACAAAACACTAAGTTCATCAAGGGCCATAACTCCAAGAAAAATATTTGGAACAACACATGCATTGACCAGTGGCTAGACATCAATAAGATACACTTACATGCCAAATATAAAGTCATTCCATCAAGTATTTCAAAAGTCATTGAGTTTTGAAACTCGTTGGTCACAGACAGACCGACCGACATTCTAAGTTCATCAAGGGCCATAACTCCACGAAAAATATTTGGCACAACACATGCATTGAACAGTGGCTAGACATCAATAAGATACACTCACATGCCAAATATAGAGTCATTCCATCAAGTATTTCAAAAGTTATTGAGTTTTGAAACTCGTTGGTCACAGACAGACCGACCGACCGACAGACAGACCGACAGACCGACATTGCCATTTATAGAGCTGCTAGTCGCAGCTAAAAAGAAAATCTACTCAATTTTAGTCAGTATCTGGAATTATCTAATGAGAGTGGACCTGAAAGTTTTATTTTTCACTTGCACTTGCGCGAGTGAAAAATAATATTTTTAGGTCCACACCATGAATGTTTTCAGTAGCTTCCTAAATGACGTTACGTTTCGGCGCATGATGTCGCCTTGAACGTCGCCTTGAAGGAACGATCAGCAGTTTTTTTCTTATTGTTCTGAAACTATTTGCAGTCGAATTGGGCTGAATATTGCGCAGTAAAATGTCACGTAGCGTATAATGAAAAGAAAATCTACGCTGTTTTAGGGAATATCGGGAATTATCTCATTCGTGTGGACCTGAAAGTATTATTTTTCATTTGCGCAAGCGCTCGTGTAAAATAAAGCTTTCAGGTCCACATTCATGAGATAATCCCCGATATTCACTAAACCAGCGTAGATATCCTCTATGTATGAGAGTCGATCTCGTGTTTGTAAGGCCTTGTCCTGACGAGTCAAGATATTGCCTTAGAAGCAAGAGCGAGACACTGATGTAACATTTAGTACATAAACATAATGGTGATGATAGATTTATCTTACAATTTTCAAATGTAATAACACCTGCTTTACACTTTAATAATAATTTACAAATTAAGCTGTTGAAAAAACACACCTTTAAAAAAAAATCAACGAGTCGAGATACAGCCTTAGAAACAATAAGGGTTGGAAATATTATGCTTTTGTTGATATTTTTGAAAATATCTTTTTACAAAAGATACTTAAAATACTAAATTGTGATATCGTGTGCGGTTAGAAAGGGTTAACTAGCATTTTAATATCAGATTTCATTCACAGAATCGTAAAAATGCTTGTCGTTTCGGTAAAAACTGTATGTAACTGCCTTGAACCTTTGCGATTCTCTGATTTTCTGACCGCGTAAGTGTTCAACATTTCAAACAGACTGTGTGTTACAGTATAACTGCATGTTATATACCAGCTTAAATGCTTCCAGTGTTTCAGATACAAAAGCAAAAATCAAATAAAAGCAAAGTGGTTTCATAATTTAATATTTTTTGAGAAGTGCTATTTCCTCTTTTTGTACAAATGGATGCACCCTGAGTAACCCTGCCTTAAGTTCCTCCAATTTATTTATTTATTTATTTATTGGTGTTTAAGGTCACATATTTATGCACACGGGCTAATCATGACCGCGACAGTTTTACAGGTGGAGGAAGCCGGAGGACCCGGAGAGAACCACCGACCAACGGCGAGGAACTGTCAGCTCCCCAACATACTAACTCCACACATGCATGGTTAGCATTGGCTGAGGACAAGTGCGCCATCGACGTGCAGTAGGCATTAGTACACAACGCCACCGTGCCCCACGCGGGCGATGGAGATGAAGTGTCTTGCTCAAGGACAAAACGCGGTTGCCGCAGGTGGGATTCGAACCGAGGACCTCTCGGCTTGCAGCCTGCACCTCTACCTACTGAGCCACAGCGGTCCCTAAGTTCCTCCAAAGGTTGTCTTCAATTTTCTGTGATAACCTTTTCTCCCTCCTCTAAAATCAATTGGTTCAAATTAAAGTTTCAAACAAATTTATCACAAAACCAGTGCTCAAAACAACTTTTTTTCTTTGCGTAGCAAAATGCTACACATTTCCAAAAAATGAATAGCATTTTGTAAAAATTCCATAGCTATTTTTGTATACCAGAGTTATGTTATGCTGTTTTGTGTTGAATTCTTCTAAGTAGATAGAATAGTTTCCATCCATTTCTGGCCATTTCCAAATGATCTGCAACATATGAAACATTTACTCTGTTTTTTTTAACTGAACTGCCTTTAAGGGTTGCATGGATTTGGATATTTTCAAATGGCGTCTTGGTTGTTTAATAGAGTTCTCTAAATGGAAGTTGGGATTTTTAATTTGATGGGCTTGAAGTTGTTTTTAATGGACATTTTATGCAAAATGTTGTAAAAACAGGAAGAATTTAAACCTATAGCATTCATCTTACATATGAAGTCGCCAATGATGCTTGATGGAGAGTTAATCTGAATTATGCCTGGAATGTTCCACAATCAGATGTAAAGCATCAGTGAACTAGTTTTCAAATTTGTTTGCAAATTTTCATTTACATATTGCGATACAAGATAATCAACTGCAGCATAATAGGCTGCAGTTGATTATCTTGTATCGCAAAATGCTATACATAATTGAACATTGTGTAGCTTTTTGCAAGTTTTGCATAGCAAAAAGCGACGCGACACCGCTTATTTTGATCCCTGCATAAAACCTTTCTGACAGTCAGTTGTTCTCTTTCTATTTTGTTTTGAATTATTTTTTTGTTTAATATTTAATACTTTTCAGTAGCTGGGGATTATTTATTTATTTATTGGTGTTTTAGGTAACGTATTTCTGCACATTGACTAATCGTGTCCGCAACTTGGATATAAAGTGATGGCCAGCCGATCATTTATACCCACGTTGCCCATTTTAGAGGAGTTCCACCCCAGGCATTGGTGATCGGGTCGTATTTTACAAGTAAAATAGAGCGTATTTACCACAATAAAAGTAGTCGCGTATAACTGAATTGAAGGGACTATGCGTTCATGGATGGTCACCCATTTTACACATCTGATCTGATCATTTATATACTTGACCAATGAAGATTGTAGGTCTTAGGTGGAGGAGACGTCACAATGTGCTAGCAGAAGATCAAATGAACAATGCTGCATGGGTTCTCCACGTAAATTAGGTTGGCGATAAAATGTGCGTGAATGGGTTAATCGACATGACACTTGTGCCATCGCAGAAGGATGCGGCCTCTCGCTTTATCCTTTCACGCTGGCATTCGTGCCATTTCGATTAACCCATTCACACGCGTGTGTCGTTCTGTGTATGTATGAGACTATGAAGGTTTTAAGGAGATCCATCTTGGTGTTAGAGAATCACTGTCACCTCTACCTTCTATTATTAACTCACTAACACTACTACGGACTTGTTCCATGGACACCATTTTCTGTCCCATGATAGGTTTCTATTACTAATATCTCCCGAATACCGCTGTATTTGGACAGTCAAATCAAGCTTGGCGGAAATCGAGAGTGTCAGCTTTTCTAATACCGCATCATGCCCGTCGCAAACGTGCCTCTCGTGACTTCATTGACATTCAGAAATTTTTGAAGCGACTATTTTACCAATGCACGAAACAAACAGTCGACTGCATTGGAGCGGAACATTACGAATATATACACATACTTTCATTTATGTTTATATTTCAGGTGTCGCACTAAATTTTTAAAGGTACGCTGTCATTTAACCCTTTACCCAACGAATCGCCCGCTTCCGCCCGCGTAATATGAACATTCAGCAGTTGAAAAAATATTATTTTTCAAAAAATTTAAAAAAAAAACATATCATGTGACCCCCTCGTTGGAACGAGCTCGACGAGCTCGTTCCAATGAGGGGTCACATGATATGGTTTAGTTGAAATTTTTTGAAAAATTTTAAAAAATGATATTTAAAATAATAAATTTTGATATCGTCTGCATTGGTTAAAGGGTTAATATAAACAAATTATTACCACAGTCAGCTAATCTGGAGCCAATACTATAAAACATTTACAATTGTATTTTCTAGCACTGTATTTTCTATCTATTAATATGACTGAATAAAATACATATATTACACACGCGGAGAAATCCCTGTTCTCCTAACTGAGTTTTGTAAACCAATTGGAAGTTTTATTGCCTCTATCACAAACAATATTGCTACCTACTTCATCTATTAACCCTTTGAACCCTAGTGGCATCTTCCGTGCCAGTTCAATGTCAGCAATTGGAAGAGTCCACATTCATTATTTGGGGTAGGCTAATTAATATTTGCAAAGTGCAACCATGAGCGGCAGGTTGAAAATATTGACTGATCTATTCCACACATTCACTTAGCAGCCACTGTACTTAATGAAATTATGAAGTATGATGTTTCTGGGCCGGAAAAACGGCCGCTCCGTTCAAAGGGTTAACTTAATTTGCTCGTACTGCGTGCTATGACCACCCTACTACAGTATTCTACTGTGGCTTCTGCCATTGTTACTTTTAGCATATATTTAACTGGTTAGCCACAACTCCACAAGCTAGTATTACCAGTTTTCCCATACTTTCATCATTATCACCATTGTGTTTGGTTTACTCTACTACAGTACGTGGAGAGTGTATTATCACTAAATCACTCGCAGGGTGGAGATTCTACCCAAACAATAATTGCAAATTGGTTGCAAAGCATAATAAGCACAAGCAGTGTTCCAGCCAATGGACCTCCGGGTTAAACCCGGAGGTCCATTGGCTGAAACATTGCTTGTATTTTTGGTCCATATGTAGAGAATTTCAAAATGATACTTTGGGTGATAACCCCACTCCACGGGTGATTTAGTTACAATCCACTCTCCACGTACTGTATTTACCAAAACCGATAGTTACTACATTGTATTTACTGACACAATATACTCTCGTTGTCATTTCGTCCCTTGAGTTCCAATGTGTTCTATATGCCTACTGTCACATAGAACATATTGAAACTCAGGGGACAATTTGTATCCTCGTCTAAAAACATACGAATCACATTCCATAGAATCTCATTCACACTCCTTTGACAAGATTTAACGTTGGAGATCCAGTTGTACCTAATCGAGAAATGGGATGGGGGGTGGGGGGGGGGGGGGTTGAGAGGGTTGTGAGAAATGCATCATTGATATAATTTCTTAAAAATAGGGGTTCTAATGTTTATTTAGTCCACTGTGGTTTTTAGAACCATGGCGCTAGGAGTAAAAAAGAAGATACATTTGGCAGTTTCAGTGACTGTTCAGCCATTAACAATACTTCTGTAATTTATCTGCAAGCAATAATAGAAGGCAGCAAAGATATCTAGCAGTACCTCTAACTAGTATTTGTAAACTAATGTTAATGGTGGTAGTAGTTATGGCAGAGTCAGGAAGTTTAAATTAGGATTGGGAGTGGTAGCAGAGATTAGAAGTTAAAAAGTCCAGGTAGTGATACACTTTGGACCATTTGAATACACTCATTCTCACCATTACACATCAAGCCTGCAGAGTGGTATATTTTAGAGTTCACATGGGACGTGAGCGGGCCCGAACGAAGACTAGGTGTGGGTACAGACCGTTATTGCTGTTATTTCTACACGGCCGCGTAATTTTTTCGATGTATACGCTATACCATGTCCTCGCTATAACAGCCCCATAACAGCGTGCCGGTCTTGAAATCCTCCTCTATAAAAAAATGCTTACGCTAAATTGTTTTCTCTTATAACAAACGATGCATAAGGGGGGTGGGGGTGGGGGAGGGGGGGCTAGTCAGTATGGCTAGTCATGTCAACACCATGAGAACATTCATGCCTTGTGTTATTATGCCACTACCAAACCTGTCCAATTTGTAGACAATAATGCATGCATTCTGCCTGGTGTACAGCTGGCGTATCTTTTCCAGTGCCGGAGGCGGCTGAATCAGGGGGTGTACAGTAAAACTAAAAGTCTTGTCATGAAATGCGCACAAATAGCACGCTGATCTGTGCGTTAATCTACGCGTTATGACCATAGTAAGGCTATCAAATTCTGTGCATATGGCTTGTGCACAAGCAATGTTTCAGCCAATGAACCTCTGGATAACCCGGAGGTCCATTGGCAGAAACATTGCCTGTGTTTGCTCTGAGTAACCAGGAGAGCCTGCCGTACTTTTGTTGCCTTTCGATATGGCAGTTGCGCGCAATTCCTAATCGCAATTAAGCCTAGATAAGCGCACAGTTCGTGACAGACTTCTAGTTTTAACTGTAGAGTGCACGCATCGCACACCCTTTTCAGAAGGATAGCATTTAGAATGAAAGCAGGCCAGTGATGTCCACGCATGCGTTTACCGGCAAAATCTTAATTAACGAAACACCCGGCCATACCCGGTGCTTCATTAACTAACTTTTGGATGATTTTTCCTATAACTTATTTGGAATCTTATAATATTTCGCCCGTGGAAATATTGCTTACCCGTGAAAAGTGAACTGTCTACGGCGACCATAAGGTATATGAAGTTTAAATTCAGTTAATCCTCATTGATCGGTGGCGCACTGTATGTTACATTCTTGAGATGGGGGTATTTCTGTCAACATGCCAGTCAGTTTGAAGACAACCATACTTTGGGAAACGGCAAAATGTTATATAAGTTCACTTTCTTGTGCCTTTTCTGTTGTTGTTGTTGTTGGCTCTTCATACGCTATGACATGGTATCCGGAACAAGTACAGTAAACCACTAGATGACAGAAGGTAATTTTGCTATGAACGTCATCGTTGTTATGATATTTTTCAGAAACACATAGAACGCATTTCCGCGCCATATGGCGAATGTATAGAAAAGGATAGCTTTGCAGGGCAATATGGAATGGAATATTCCACAACAGTAAGTTAGTATAACAATTACTTTTTGTCCTAGTTCAACTATCACCCGTGCTGATTTAAAAGTTTGGTTGTACCGTTATTCCCAACACACCGAGTAGAAATAGCAGAAAAATAGGCACAGCCAAGAGAAAAGGGACGCTGTGTCTCGGTTTAAGGAATGTGTTGGAAGGGAGAGACTGGGTACTTTTTGTGAAAATGGTCATCTTTTCCATTAGGCATCGCTCAACTGTATACGACATCTTTGGCAAATAAAAAGTAGTATAAACATTCGACAACTCTGAACGTTACTTGGTTATAATTAGCTCTTCAAGAAACATAAATAATCTTATATCATAATATTAGAACGTTTCTTTTCATGTTCTATCGGTCGATAGTACCTGAGTTTGTGTGATTTCTGAAATAAAACCTGAAGCAGCTTCTTCTAATTATTTTATTATGCCGAACAAAAGTATGTTCATTGTTATAATGTTAAGCGTTAACTGCAGCATGCCACCAGTCTTGTAACAACAATGTAGTCGAATCCAAAAACATGAAGTCATTTCGAACGAATGACGTCTCTTCGAAAATGACTTGTCACAAGTGCCGTCGCTTTGGGAGTTTCTATATCAACAAATGCCAGTGTTTACAGCTGTTCATGTTATAATTCATTGTTAATGCTTGTGTGATAGGTGGTATAAATTAATGGAATATAAATTCATGTTTCTCGGACGACGGCAGTTGATTTAGAATTAAGCGGAGTGAAACAATTTATTTTGAACTTGAGGCGGAGGTTCAGTGAGAACGGGGGATTACTAAACTTGTGGAAATATAATTGATTGAGGTCATAACTCATATTCAGGATTCACTGAGGTGGTGAACAACTCGTGAGTTTTTAATATTTCTGATTCTTTTGAATTCATTGTTTGCTGTTAAAATTGAAAACACACCCACTGAAGATGCCCATTTGTTGGTAAGTTTGTGTCTACCGGTGACGAAAAAAGTTAAACGAACACGGAGCCAGCGTTTGGTGTTGAGAAATTCCAATCGACGCTGATCAGTGGAAGTGGAGCTTACATTTTCTTCGTTCTCTTGTCTCCAGGGAAAAACGTTCCGATAGTACCCGTGTTTTGCCCCAAAACTCCAGTACTATGACTTTTAGAAGGTGTCAAATTAACCAATCACGGCAGATGTTACAAACGTGAGGCATAATAATATAAGTTATCTACGCCAGTATGTATGGTATATGGAGATTTAATACTTGGATGTTGGTTTTTAGACACAGAACCGTAAGCGAGGTGTTTAAATGAGACACCCAGGTATTAAATCTCCATACACCATACGTGACGGCAGTTATAACGTTTATTGTCCTGTTTGAAACACAATAGAAACATAGAGTAAATAAATTTGCGGGCGCGTGTCTCACGCTTCGCAATCAAATGGATCAAATTCGCGAATAATATTTTTGTTTTTACAAACGCTGAAGACAACAGATAGAGTTACATCCATTGGGTCGTTGAGAAAATGAGTAAACAGTATTTTGTTGACATAATTATTTGCTCTTATTGCATTTTTCTCAAGTTGTTTCATTTAATTACTCGACTATTTAATTTAAAACTGCAAAATATAATCGAATTGTCGGAAATCTGATAATATTTGTGACTATTTTCAGGCTTTCTGGTTCGATTTTTATATCGAAGCGACCGAGAGGGAAAAGCTTTCATTTAAACCATATACCCTCGATGTTTCGCGTGCTCTTATACCCTGGATGTTGCACGCTCTCATATACCGTGGATGTTGGGTGTACCCTTTGCCAAGGCTAATTGTCCAAGGCATTCTGACCAATCAAATTTTCATTTTCCTCATGGTTTAGTGTTGCTGTAAATGGGGCATTCATAGAACAGGCGTGTAATAAATTACACTCTGAGTTACATTATAACCCTTTGCCCAACGTAACGGCCAAAACCGGCCAGCGCTATTCTCAAAAATCGCCAATTAATTTTCATTATTTTTTTCATTTTTTGTCTCAAAAACATAGGTTATGACCCCTCGTTGGAACGAGCTCGTCGAGCTCGTTCCAACGAGAGGTCATAACCTATGTTTTCGAGACAAAAAATGAAAAAAATTAGTTATTCAAGAATTATTTTTGCAAGTGTCGTCTGCTTTTCACGTTAGGTAAAGGGTTAAACTTCTCATTAGCATCTGGATATTGAGAGTTTCCAAAGGTTTTACGAACTATTTTCTTTTCGGTTTTCTGCTTTCAGGTTTGCAGAAAATTATGTATGTACGAACAAATGACTGAAGATTGTGGCTGTGACGGCATAGATTTGATTAGGGATCTCGAGACCATCATTCAGAAGATGAATTCACAATACAAAGGATTAAATTATACGAAGTGTTCCAGCGACAAAGAATGTAAGATTGAAGCGATCTGTATAGATGGCGTAACGCTTTGTGGTCTACACCCCAATCAGTGCTACCAGCTACCTTCAGAAAATTCAGTGCCCTTTTACGTTTAACCTTTAGGGGATATATGTAAGGTGGCGCCTCCGGGTCTTGCAGAAATGAACACACTGCGTTCTGGTTTTCGGAAGCTTGAAACTGTTTTCTGCAGCCCATTTTCGAATTTTGTTCAAACGCAGCTGAAGTTTACGCTCGATGGAATTCATTTTTTACTGCTATAGTAAATTAAAATTAAAACGTTATCGTCATACGATGGAGAATCTATCAATTGTTTCAATGATATTATTAATTTTCCTAGAAAAAGTGCAAGACATAGAGAGTAATCGCTTGACTGGACTGGTTACGTGAAATAATTCATTAGAGGTGAGGGACGTTGTACAAATACGAGTACGCGAATACGCACGAGTGTTTTACAATATATTCCCTCGCCTCGAATAAATTATTTTACGTAACCAGTCCAGTCAAGCGATTACGCTGTTTATTACTTTTTATTATTAACGATAATTATAGTATTTAACCCTTTACCTAAGGTAACGGTCAAAAACACCCAGCTCTATTCACAAAACTCGCTAATTAATTTTCATTATTTTTTTCATTTTTTGTCTCTAAAACACAGGTTATGACCCCTCATTGGAACGAGCTCGTTGAGCTCGTTCCAATGAGGGGGCATAACCTATTTTTTTGAGACAAAAAATGAAAATAATAGTTATTCAAGATTTCTTTTTGCAAGTGTTGTCTACTTTTCATGTTAGGTAAAGGGTAAAAAAACAAAAAAAAAATGAAGTCCCCATTACACCCACGGCAAAGCGCGCACGGATACATGACACAATTGTTGATTGCATAATTCACTTATGAAGTTACCGTTTATAATCAAACTGGGAAATCCTAGTAAATCACACTTTGGAAAGTACTAAAGAATTCTATACCGAGGAACCACCAAATCTTGCTCGTGAGGATCAGATAACGTGGATCCAATGCGAACTTGATCATTTAAAAAAATCTCGCAACCCAATGTTAAAAAACTCCATACTTCCATACTTCCACAGTGTCTCATATACCCTCTCTACGTCAAAGAAGAAGTCGACCACACGTTTTTTCCAGCTAAGTCAGTTTGAATAAACATTTCAAGTGTAACCAAAAAATCCACAGTATTTCTCTGGAAACCATATTCAGCAGTCGGACAAGTCGATCATTGACCATCCTTTCCATGGTTTTGCACAGACAACTTGATCGTTCGATCCAGAAAGCAGACAAGTCGATCATTGATCATCCTTTCCTTGGCTTTGCACAGACAACTTGTTATGCAATTATTATATAATTATGTGGACTGATGTGGTCTTTATCGGGCTTTGCATTAGCAATTACTGTAGATTTTTGCAAGGAAGGCGGAAATTGGCCAGTCACCTATATTTCATTGAACACTGATAGTAAAACTTCAAGTGAAGTTTGAGACAAATGTTTCAGAAGTTAATAGTGTATATCATCAGGTCCAGTGGCTGTATCTTTCACTTTATGCAAAGTGTTCTTAACTTTTGCACAGAAAAAAACTCACTGTAATCCTCTAAATTATCAGAGGTAAATTTGACCTAATGTTTTTCCACCTGTTTCTTTAATCTTTACGAATTCCGGATTACAATTTTCAGACAGGGACTGCTTAGAAAATGTTGAGGCTAGTTTGTTTGATGTTTCGTTATTTTATGTGAATAGTTCGTTGTTCTCGTCTAAGTTTTGTTCATGTGAATTTGTTTCTCTACCTGTAATGTTTTCAATCATTTTCCAGATTTTGTTGGTGGGTATGGTTTAGTTAAGTTTAAAATATTTAATAAAAAAAGTTTCTCCAAGGACATATATTTAGTTTTATAAGTCATCTTGTTTTTGCCAGAAGTTTGTCCAAATCATTTGTAGTTGGCGACTTATTAAATTCCTGTTCAGTTTTCTAGCGATTGTGTATAACCTGTTTGCAGTCAATATCAAACCAAGGCTTGGCAAAAAGTTGGGGATTTGTCGGGCTTTTTTGGAATGGCTGTGTTTGCAAGATCAAGCAACTCGTTGGAGAAATGTCCTAATTGCTCAGCACGTTCCTCAAACATCTTCCGTGTAAGTCGTTCAGAACAAAATGACGAGAAAGTGACGCAGTTTGCCTTTTTAAATTAAAAAAATAAAAAAAATCCACAGAGGCACCTTCTCACGAATCGTCGTAACCGCGCTCTCCAACACAATTGGAAAATAGACACACCCGCAAAGTCATCTTCAACCTTCCAAGAAAATCGAAGAAGAGAGAATCGTAAGATCAGTTGATATTCTATCCAAAAAAGTAGGGGATATTTATAAAAGTGAGGTATATGAAGAAATATATTTATATTTTCATCAAAAAGACAATTGAGGCATTGCACTGTGTTATCTGGTAAATGATTTCAGTAATAATTGTGTGTCTGGCAAGCACACATTCCACGCACTGAGCTGTAGAAGATATGGACGGTCAGTTAGAGAATTTACCACATTCAGTCCAAGACCACAATACCTTGTAAATCCTCCTCGGTTCACGGGATAAGCGCGGATCCGACGTGGCATACTCCTCACTAAACGCCCAATCTCAGCTTGACTGATGTTATTCATTCTTCCTTCCGCAAGTGCAGCGGCGAGTTCCTGAACATTTGTAGGGGGCTGTTGGCGTTGTCGTAGGCGCCTGCCAAGAATATCCCAGACGTTCCCAATTGGTGAAAAGTCTAGGCTGAGTGCTTGCAAAGGCAATGCAGTGATGTTCTGCTCCTGGAGGTACTGAGGTACTCACGGGCCATCTGTGTTCTCCCATTGACATCTTGGAAAATAAATTGACGGCCGTGACGTCGCGCAAATGGCACCACATGAGCTGGTAACATTTTGTCACGGTTGTACTTCCATGTGACACGACCTTAGATGACATGTAATGTTGTTCTGCTTGTCATGGTTATGCCTCCTCCTCACACCATAACCGATCCACCACCAAAACGATCGTGCTGCCTAACTGTTACATCATGGTATGGTTCGTTCCGCCGCCGCCGCCACACTCTGGTTCGCCTGTCGTGGACGTCGAGAGTGAACCTCGACTCATCGGAAAACATGACGTTGCTCCATCGACGATTGTGTCTGCGCTGTCGTGTACTACACCAATTACGCCTTGCTGTGATGTGACTTTCAGTCAAACGTGGAACTATTCGAGGTAGTCGAGCGTACAAATTCCAGCTATGTAGGCGATGTGTGTCGGATAGTCTGACCACTGATTCGCACATCCGTCGCTCGGTGCATCTGCTGACCAATTTCTGAGGGACTTTGATGGCGGTTACGTAATACTGAGGTTTGGTATTTGTACTGACCAGATGTGGAATGTGGATAAGTGTCATCGCACCGTTGAACAAGGACAAGTCACAACCACTGTTTAACACTCTGCAGAGTCGTGACTGCAAGAATCACCCCAAAGTGGGATATGTGCATTACAGTCAACCAATAAAATATATGGAGCTGGGAGTTGATGGACCAGTAGATCAAGATATTTCAGTTGTAGTGTTGTACTTGGGGAAATGTAAATAGAACATAGGCGTACAACCTCTAAGTTTGTTTCTAAAGGTACATGGCTGTGAATAACGTCATTTTTAACAAAGACAGACGTTCAACAAACACGAAGCTCATCTGCCTAGGCATTATACGAAGAACAATGCTTAAAAGCTAAATGATCTTTGGATTCCTGTTTCTTGAAAAAGAAAACAGCAGGTTTATATTTTTGGGATAAAAGTCCCAGTTCATGAAAATTCGCTCTAAAACCTCGACAGTTCCATTGTATTACACTGGTTTTTTGTGTTATCCATTTGTAGTTGGATATTTTGATGGTGGACATTTAGGCGAAATAGACAGGTAGATTTCTTGGGGGAATTTATTTCTCGGGGACCTATTCTATTCGCCGATACTTTCACCAACACCCATCAGTTCCTAGCCCCAACTCTTTTAGCATGGTCTTGAAGAGCTTTGGGTGTTCTGTCTGATAAATGTTTTTTTCTCTCTATTTTCCAAATTGTCTTGTTTCCTTTTCTTTTCGGACTTTGTGTTTTTCTGGTTTGGGTTTTGTATTGTCTTTCTTATTTTGCTGGTCAGTTTTACTGTTTTCCTTTTTGTTCTGTCTGAGTTAGATTTTAGTTGTTCATGTTCGTTTTTGTGATGTGTTTTAAGCGTTACTTGGGCAGCTGTTATCCTTTGGGTTCTTAGTCCCACTTTCTTTCATCAGCCAGTTATCGAGCTCTTGTAATACCTTTTCTAGAATTTGGAGTTTTATGGATGGAAATAGGTATTAACATCAAAATCAATAATTTTGGTAGTGTGATAAGGTTATGAATTTGAATTTGTTTAACACATCGGATTAATATACAGTACGTGGAGAGTGGATTGTAACTAAATCACCCGCGGAGTGGAGTTATCACCCAAGCTATAACTTTCAAATTTTGTGCATATCGACAAAAAAAACACAAGCAATGTTTCAGACAATGGACCTCCGGGTTAAACCCGGAGGTCCATTGGCTGAAACTTTGCTTGTGCTGGTTATGCTTTGCAACAAATTTGCAATTATTGGTTGGGTGGAATCCCCACTCTGTGGGTGTTTTAGTAATAATACACTCTCCACGTACTGTATCACCTGATCTTAATTTCCTGATATTCTTAACAGTTCCCACAATACCTTTGATGGCTTTTCCATGGACAAAAGGATTAATGGTGCCTAATTTCACACTTTCGTCTGTTTTGTACTGTATAAACAATTTTGGGATATTATCTTCCGGTGGTATCAAGGAAGAAATCAAATCATCTCCAGAGTCAGAGTTCCCAAGGTCAGTAAAAAAAAAAAATGTTTAGTGTTTGCTTGGTTTGCCATGAAGGTTTGTAAATTGTTCATTGCCCCGGCTCCCACCCACCACGGAGTCCAAGAACGGGTAGAGTCACTGCTATGTACTGAACCCACCGAGCTGTCAGTATTATACTTGTACCAGGGAGCTATACCCAGCCAGCGGTGATGCCAAAGCATACACTGACACGCGTGTGGGTGGATCCAGGTCTTCAGGTGTCGGTCATTCAAGTAATCATCTTGAGATGTAAGTTACCACTGGAAACTAACACAGACGGTGCAATAAAACCGAACATGTTTTAAAATTTAATGATTTTCGAAAGTTGCAATCTTGGCATCTTTGAAAGTTTGAAATGACAATTGAATTTTGATTAAAAGAAATGACCGATTGCATGACCCCCTCGCGCCCCCAGACGTGGCACCCTTTCTGGAATCACCCGATTAGCCAGAACGGGCTGGTCCGACCGTCCGATTACTTTCGAAGTTAGTGTCAAAGCAGTGTATTCGACAGGTATCTTCAAAATGGAGATTACACTAACCGGGACACTCATGTTCTGTTCTCACCTGCCAGGCTTCCTTTCTCCTGGGCCTTCGGAACGCACTTCACGGGAGAACAAGGTGCCTGTATAAAATAGGTTTGTACGATTTTCGTCCGGAGCTGCTTATTCAGAAATTTATCAAAGCAAGCCTGCTCACGTAAGCATGTCGTTCCCGTATCCACCACCTGGGGACCAACCTTGGAGGGAATGGCCGAAGGAGATCATAAGGATCTCTTACCCCTGGGACATGTGTAGAAAAATATGAAATGAAGATAAAACAAAATGTAATTTCTCTAGCGAAAATGCCCAATGGCTCTAATTTCTGAACACCTACGCTTTTTTAATGCAAGATGCAACATATTAAATTCAATCATTATTCGACACACATCTTCTTTGTAATGTGGTGATAAATGTATTTTAAAATTTAGGAGTTTGAAATAAAACAAAGGGCAACATGAAGGGAAAGGTCTAGAAGGGTTCTTATTGGGGTTTAACGACACTTTCGATAGCCAGAATCGCCATAACTCGAACAGTTGGACGGCTAGTGGACGCCGGAGCACCCGGAGAGATTCACAGAGCAGCGGCGATCAACTGTCAGACTCCCCTACGTACTAACTCCGCACAAGGAGAGTTAGCATTTTGTTGAAAACAAGCGCACCATGGACATGCAGTACACAGAGGATATCTCGTAACCGAGACAAATGGTTATTTTCGCTCGCACCAGTGCTCATGAAAAATAAACATTTGTCTCGTCACTCATGAGAAAAGTTTTGGTAGATTTTCTTTTTATTATACGCTTTTTATAAGAATCTGATAATTCCACTCGTTTCAACCTTGAACTGATACATGAAAGTAAACAGCGCACTGAATCATTGACACGCGGAAGTGATTTGTTTGATATTCGGAACAGATAGCGTCTTGCGATCTGATTTAACTGGCGGGTTTCTAGTACAAACATGACCCGAAAGTCCGTAATATAAGTCTTTGATTTGGTTCGTCCTTTCAAAGGACGTACCAAACCAAAAACGTATATTACGGACTTTCAGGCCATGTTTGGACAAGCTGGTTTTCATGCTTCAATTCAATGTGAATACGTGTTGAATTATTGCTGGAAATGATCGGTATCCACTCAAAATACTAGATTTACTTTTCAGTATACCTTCCTCGAACAATTGATCATTTCTAACGATAATTTGGCTAGTATTCACCTTGAAGTGATGCGTTGAAAGCCGCCATTTTGATTGATACCGTGAAAGTGAAAATGTCCATATCTTCATAGCGGGGGATACGATTTCTTTCTTTCCGTAATTTCGTCGATAATCTGTCGTTTAGCGTATAATAAACTTTAGTATAGAGTGCCAACCTACATCCATGTGTGCAGTGGGGATCAAGATCCTTGCCTAAGCACACTGTGCAGTTGCCCCCTGATGGGGAATGAATTGTGAACCTTCTGGTTTGAAGTCCAATGCCGTAACTACAGAAACACCGCTCTTCCACTTTGTAGGATATACAATCGGTTGTTTCATTCACAAGGGAAGTCATAGCTACTGAAAATAACTGTCCAACAACTGTATCAAATCGAACACATTTTAGAGACAAATCAAAAATCGACGCCAGTCGCATACATATTAGTTTGCTATTTTTAATAAACGAAAACAACGGACAGCTCTAGAGACAAATCAGTATTTTAGTGCAGTTGGATACATTGTCACCCAGTTTAAACACAGGTCTCCAGTCGATAGGGCGTGCGCTGTAATAGCAATAACCCCACACTGATGAAGCGGATGCGTGCTCAGATATCTCAATCGAATAATTTAGAGACTTTCCGACCGAAGATTGATCTCGTTATATCTATTTATTTATTGGTGTTTAAGGTCACATACTTATGCACAATGGCTAATCGTGACCGTGACAGTTTTACGGGTGGAGGAAGCCGGAGTACTCGGAGAGAACCGCCGAGCATCGACGAGCAACTGCCAGCTCCTCAACATTCTGACTCTGTTCAAGCTCGCTCAAGCAGGATTACAGCGGTTGAAGACATATGCACCATCGTCGTGCAGTACGCCTTAGTACACGGCGTCATCGTGCCCCCATGTAGGTAACCGGGATAAAGTGCCTTGCCCAAGAACACAACGCGGGTCGTTTGATCTCGTTATCTCTGTATTGAAAATCCGAGAATTTATCCACTTGGCTACTACTCTCTATTTGTATTTTTGTTTTTTTTAAAGAATGCTTTGCATCTAGTTGGACAGTTTGTTGTGTGTCAGTTGTAAAGAGATGATTTGCTTATCTAACGAGGCGTATTCACTGCTTCTACACTACCTGCCGTAGAAACATCTACCTGGATAACTTCAGTGGGCCTAAAACACCTATATTCTAACACATAAAACACATATTATTAGTTACACAGTTTGTTGGTGGCCTAATATGGTATATATGGTGTCAGTAAATTCCATATTGGACTCGAGTATATATATATATCTTACCGACTGCTGCATCGATGCGCAGAACGAACTAATAACAGCGATCAAAATTAAATGAGAGAATTCTCACAATGTGTTCACGTGTCTTTGCCTTGTTACAATTTATGGGAGAGTGCCTACAATCTCCCATAAATTGTAAAAAGGCAAATTCATACATACCAAACAGTTTCATTTCGAAGGTAACATGGCACACATCCACAGAACATGAAGCCTTTTGAGTTGCCTAACCTGCACTTCAGACCAAATATGAGCTTCCAACACTCAATCTTTCAACTTGAAGCGTTTATCGGTTGCCGCCATTTTGAATAATCAATGAACAAAGGGGAGATTACCCATAGCCGCCAGCGTATATTGATGTTGACAGGCAGTATATGGTTTTATATGCAGTCTGCATGTGACGTCTTTGAACCAGTGAAATTCCCAGATACTTGTAGGAAGTAAGATATAAGAAAACATACCATCTTGCTTTTTAACATATTTTCTGGTTTGTTTAATTTATTTCTAGTGGAATGTACTGGCGAAATATGGACACAGAATATTCTAGACAATAATGCGAGATGTTCAAGTAGATGCAAAAGTAGATGCAAGTAAGTCAACCTTTCGCGGTTACAGATCCGGTATGCAAAATCAACTCCTTTGGTCTTATAACGAAACAAGTGTTGTTGAGTGGTCAGTGCTGGGCGGTGTTAAAACACGCCAGCTGAGACCGACTGTAACAGTTCAAGTCCTGACTGTTCAAATATTCAAACTACATCATCAAGGCATGCCTTTGTTGAAGACCTTTGTTGAATGCATGCCTTGATGAAGTAGTTGAAATATTAGGAAGTCGGGGGTATAGTATAAAACACACGTCGTGCAGGAATATCTAATTAACCCTTTACTCAGCGTAATGGCCAAAACCGGCCTGTGCTATTCTCAAAAATCGCCAATTTATTTTCAATATTTTTCATTTTTTTGTCTCGTC
Source organism: Pictodentalium vernedei (assembly GCA_031216915.1). Taxonomy (NCBI): domain Eukaryota; kingdom Metazoa; phylum Mollusca; class Scaphopoda; order Dentaliida; family Dentaliidae; genus Pictodentalium; species Pictodentalium vernedei. Next base: position 505,196,822 of record CM062293.1, read on the forward strand.
GAGCTCGTTCCAACGAGGGGTCATAATGAAAAAAAAAATAGTTATTCAAGAATGTTCTTTGCAAGTGTCGTCTGCTTTTCATGTCAGGTAAAGGGACAAATTAACTTGTGCCGTACCGGTTCTGTAGATTGGTCGTGCTGGACCCACAAATATGAATCGGACACTTACTACAGACCTTAATTTGTATGGCAGGCTCTGTTTTTGACGACGGGAGTACAAGTAATGAACCTAGTTTGGTAAGAAAGTGTACGATTACAAAAAAGAGCGGATGAGTAACTGTCTAACTCTCTTATGTCCAACATTTTAGCTACTCCTCGATAGATCTTGAATGCCTTTCTTTTTGTCATTGGCTTTCGAATCCCCCATATGCAGTCATAATTAATCATTTGTGGTTTTACATCAATAGCGAACCCGAGGTTAGACCTAGGATGTGACAAAATATAGCACTGCATACCATGTATCGCATGGATTGCCAGGGTGTCGCGAGCATGCAATATGAAGTTCTGCTGTCGAAGTACAATGTGTAATCTTAGAGTAACGCGTCTTTCCGTCGCCTGTTGTTTGATAGAAGAATTTAGTACGCGTTTTAGGTTCTCCACTCAACTCTGTTCTTGGTCTTTAGTTGTCTGCTACTGACTGACTGAATTCTACTGTGGATATGGATTTTTATTTTACAAGAACGTATTTCTCCAAATACAAGTAAAACGTCTACACAAACATAAATGTGTACTGACGGTACAAACCGCACATTCGATCATTCGATACAGAAAAAGAACGATTTTCGCGAGCACGCATCGAAAACTGATTACATTTGTCGAGATCACATTCTTGATAAGAGTAAATGAATGATAAATAAATCACCAACTCGGCGAACTAAATCATTTTGCTTGCCATGATGATATTTTAATATAGGCCTACCATGCCTTTTACCTGAAATATAAAACACACAGCTGAAACACTACTTTAAACTTCGGCGACTATAGCACAAGTGGAACAATGAATGGAGAGTACAGTACAGCCGTCGTGGATTGATCGTAATCCACGAGTGGTCAGTGATGTCCACGCGTGTGTTTACCTGGAATTAAAAAATCATCATCACCAAAATTTGAATTAATGAAGCACCGGGTAGTACCCGGTGCTTCATTAATTAAACTTTTGATGATTATACCTGTAATTAGTGTTTGCAATCTAATATTATAGAGTCCGTGAAAATGCTGTCCACTCCGTGGAAAGTGACCACGCCACGACGGCCGTACTGTACGTAGCGCGAAGCTCACGGACGTAATCATATGACGTCATGATCTCCATTCATAAAAAATCAACTCAAAGACACTAAATCAAAATATATGCGAACAAGTCAATAACTGGAGGAATATTGTTAATATAAATTGGTTACTACCACTAAGTGGTATTCCATGGTGGTGTATTGAGGTCTCGACGTCACCTCTGGGTCACAAAACGTCTCGTCCTAATGGTCTCGAAGATATACGACCAAAGGCGAAGTCTCGACTTAAATACACCATCTCGGAAACCAGCACTTTAATAATAAATATATATATCCTATGCGGCAATGTAGATTAGTATAACTCCCCACAAATCTATATCTGAACCATTTCTGTTGTCTTTTATTTCGTGAAACACCGACGGTTGCACCATTTGCCTCAGTTATATTCCAGTGTGAGGATAAGAGGGCATAATAAGAAATTTCCACAGTGAGACCTCTTCTTATCTCGCACTTGCCCTCATCCGGATCGCATCTTCCAGATCATTCAGCATTTCTTGTTCCTAGCTTCCGGATCATCAATAACTTAGTTGCCCCTATCTCCCATACCACCACCGACTTCATGTCTCCCAGTTCTTTGCACATACACAGACCATGGCAGCTTAACTTTTAGCTCCAGTATAATTTATAGCTTCCTGAATTCTACAGTACGTGGAGAGTGTATTAACACTAAATCACCCACAGAGTGGAGATTCCACCCAAGCAATAATTGCAAATTTGTTGCAAAGCATAACCAACACAAGCAAAGTTTCAACCAATGGACGTCCGGGTTAGACCCGGAGGTCCATTAGCTGAAACATTGCTTGTGTTTTTTGTCGATAGGTACAAAATTTGAAAGTTATAGCTTGGGTGATAACTCCACTCCGCGGGTGATTTAGTTATAATCCACTCTCCACGTACTGTAACTAATATGTTGGTTCCTAACAGCTGGCTCCCGGATGGCCCCCTACCTTATGGACCATCAATTACTTCCTGGCTACCCACCCCTAGACTAGACAGTGCTTGACTGTTTGATTTCTATCTTCAGGGTCAGCCATTGTTATTTCACTATATTCTTTACTACACCCAAATTGCGAGGATGTTGGTTTCTACCTCATAGACCACTCGCAGTCTTTTAGTAGCCAATTGTTTCCCAGATCATTGAGTCGGGATTTTCAATTGTTTCTTAATTCCTAACTTATAGAAACTCCTTGGGCTTTTAGACCTAGTTTCCGAATCACCCATTACGTCCTGGACAAAACTCATACAGTGGCGGCGCCAGAAATTTTTTTGTGGGGGGGGGGGGGGGCAACTAGGGGGGCAGACTCCCATGAAGGGGGGCAAATACGTAAAGGATCGTATCATTACTTTGTTATGAGGTAGTCCAAACTTGGACCCAAATTCCGTAATATACTTTTTTGGTTTGGTACGTCCTGTGGACGTACCAAACCAAAAAATTATATTACGGACTTTGGGTCCAAGTTTCGACTAAATGTAATGGTAATTAGCGGTCCTTCTTTCAAAAAATCCTGGATGCGTCTGGTGGGTCTGTGCGTGAGAGAGACAGAGAGACAGAGAGAGAGAGAGAGAGAGAGAGAGAGAGACATAATGCCCGTCTGTCATAATGCGAAATCCATGAATTTTTTTAGACAAGGGATATGGATAGACATGCCTTTGTTGGCTCATAACTTAATTATAACTTATAAGTATCTGCATCCGAGTCTTTAAATCTCTACTGCCTGGATGTGTTCATCAGTTAGCCTGAGGCTTTGGGCTAAGTGTGTATGGGAAATTATTGGGAATAAAAAAGAGAGGGAGGGGTGTGTGTGTGTGAGAGAGAGAGTGACTGAATGTGTTTGTGTGTGAGGGTGGATGGAAATGCATGCGAGATGGTTGGGAGGGGGGAGGGCAACTGGGGGGGGGCAAAGCCTTCATTTAGGGTGGGTGGGGGCAAATGCCCACCCATGCCCCCCCCCCCCCCCCCCCGTAGCGCCGCCACTGAACTCATAGACAGTGTTTGACTCTCCCACGATCCCAGCTTTTTGAAAATTCATGGCTCATATGTTAAATGATGTTTACTTGCCAGGTATGCCGTCATGTGAGTCGAAGTGAGATTAATATTAGGCGAGGTTGTAGGCCGAGCCTAATATTGATCACTCTGTGCCTCACATGGCGCCATACCTGGCAGTAAACGTCCTATAACGGATTTATCATGCCACCAAACGAATTAAATAATAAATTAAAAGACGACGACCAAGTTACGTGCGTCGAAAATGTTGCCACACTGAACTGTCTTTTATTTGCACGAAAATAGGTGAAAACCTGAGGTGGGGAAATTAATACGGAAACAAAATGGAGCCCAGCAGAAGTAGGCTCATACACGATCACTGGCAGTGTATGGACTCAATCCCTGGTGATATCGCATAGTTCACCGATGCTACTAGAACACTTCGATTGGTGAAATTAAACGGGTGGAATGATAAGCTTCCTGATCCCTTGTTTCCGGATGACGCATGGTGTTTTGTATCCTAGCTCCTATATTCTTCCATATGTTCAGCCCATATACAGCTCATAATTCCTAAGATCGAAATGTGGACCTTTTTATCATGGTCCAGACCATAATATTCGAAAGTTAAAATAACTCCAGGTGTCGTTGGGGAAGGTCTCGGTATGTCAAATTGAAACACCCTGGCACGACTCATCGTCTTGTCAAAGTCTTAGATGATCACAGTCGGCTTGGAAGGGGCTATGTTCGGGGAAACATAGCCACATGCGCCTTTTGCACAGGTTGTCGCGAAAGTGAATAAATGTAATAGGCCTAAGAATCGTTGGAGCAGTGCTGGCATCGACTGTTCAGAGACGTCTGGATTTTGGAAGAGCGTAGTGCCACCTACAAAAATCTTGTATCAGGAAATACTTATTTAGGGTCCGGTGAATCACGGCTTTTCACTCGATTCGAATCAGTCAAAAGGTTCGAAACCGACACGAATTTCAAATCGAAATCACTTCCCAATTGTTATGATTGTACGGCTGCCTTAATAGTCCTGATTATCGCCCATCCCGTGTGTACGCATTATCAATGTGAGTATACTAGTAAGACTATTTCGTACCATAGAATCACAAGTACAAATAGATGGACCCATCACTGGTTTCCGAAAGATTAAGGAATTTATTCATATGCCAATGAAAGATATTATGTGTAGAAATGTCTACATGGGACAGTTGCATAGAACGGATGTGTACGTAACTTCATTAATTAGAACGCATTGACATTCAACTTACTCGATACTATTACTGTGAATGTATCACTTCCGAAAAAAGTTTGGACATTTTCTGATCATAGTATTCCGGTGGTGCCAACTCACCGCGAAGTTATCTAAGCAACTGGACTAGATTCAAACAAGAACTGACGAGATATCACAAAAGTGGACAAAAAATAAACATATATCGCCCCTTCAGTGGAACAAGGTGCCATCTGCAATGCTCTAGCGTTGCAGATGGCATCCTGTTCTACACAAGGGATGATATATTGTGCAAACTAAACGTACAGTGCTGTCTATCGTGTGTGTGTACCCAGTATCAATATGCGTAGTAGTTAGACATTTTCGATCCACCGAACCGTACGTACAAGTAGATGGACCTTCCACTTGTTTTGGAAGGTTGAGTAACTCATTCATATACCAACCAAAAATATTCCGAGTTTAAATTTCGGCATCGACCAGTGCATGATTCCGATGTAACGTACTTTCGTTAAGTAGAAGACTATAGGATAGGGATTCTGAAGCACTTACATTCACGTTACTCAAAGCTATCCTTTTGACATCAAGAAGAGTATGGACATTTCTTCCCGTGAGTTCCAATGTATTCTATGTGTCAATAGGCACATAGAACACATTAGCATTCAGGGGACGATTTTCTTTTCTAATATCCTAGTGGAGACTACGCAACCCGTTGTTATCTTAACAACAGGATTAGATTCAAACGAGAATTGACCAGGAATCTCGGAAGTGAAAGAAGATGAAGCGATATATCACCACTTGAGTGGAACAATGGACAATTTACAAATGCTTTATCATTGTAGATAGCAACTTCTTCCTCTCAAGGGACGCATTATATTGTACAAACTAAATGTGACTCCATCCTCGCTATCTCTTCAAATGACATTTCTTTCGGAATTTTCTGATTAAAATTGGTTATCAAGCTAGGGCGATACGGTCAATCCCGTTCATCAGAATACTGTAGGATGGGATGTTATCTTCAGAAAGTCGATAATAATAATAATAATAATAATAATAATAATAATAATAATAATAATAATAATAATAATAATAACTTATAGGTAAATGATTGGAATAGATGAGTTTTAAGCTGTTTCTTGAAAGCACGTTAACCTTTTTGTGACTGAAGATGCGGGGGAAAATGTATTCCAGAGTCTCGGACCAAAGACCGAAAAAGGCCTATCGCTCGCCCACACAAATCGCGCAAAGGGTACGGTCAATGACAATTGGTCAAAAGAACGAAGACTGCGCATAACGGCGAAAGAGAAGTTCACACTGCATGCGAAAGACCATGGACGCATTTAAATACCAGAATGAGAATTTTAAAATACACTTGACTTTGGACTGGAAGCTAATGTAGATTCTTCAAGATGGGAGTGATATGGTCGAATCGTTTAGCACCACTGATAATTCGCGCTGCAATATTCTGGGTTCTCTGAAATTGGTACAGCAATGTACGTGGCAGACCAAGGAAAAGTGAAATGTAATAATCCAAATGAGAGGTCACAAAGAGGTGAACTAGTTGCTCCGAAGCTCTGGAATGGACGGAGTTTGCGCAGCTTGTCACAAGTCCTGTCACAATTAGCGCAGAAAAATGCTCGCTAATGCGCTCCTTACCGCAGAAGAATGAAGTAGTCTGAAAAAAACAAACAAGAGCGTTTGTGCGATGCAAAATCCAATGTGCTATCGGCAAAGACGGTAGCGAAATCACGAACTGAACGGATCAAACAGAAAGAAAATATTGAGACTACAGTATGTGGAGGGTGAAGTATTAGTAAATCGCTGTGAGATAAAGTTTTCACTCAGTCATTATTTACAATATATGAAAAAAAAACACACGAACCACCGGGTGGCACTCTGTGGTCCATGCGATGAAAGTCTGCAAGTGTTTCTTGTACTCTTATGTACAATTATAAATACTTTTCGGTGGAGAATATATGGCGCTGCTATTAAGTAGTAATCCACTCTGTTCAGTCTGTATATTGTAGTCGAATTTTAATATCTGTTTACATCATTACATATACACGTATTCCAGAAGAGGTTAGGACTGATGTTAATGATCCCTATTTACGAGTATAAAATTGTTGGGCACGCTGTTTTTCTACAGACATTGAGTTACGCTAATGGGGTGGGTGGATTATTAGTAGATCGCTCTGGGGTAGATTTGTCACTCATTAATTATTTACAGGTACTGAGGACAAGACACAGGAAGCACTTGTAAACTTTCATCACATAGACCACCAGGTTATACCCGGTGGTCTATGTGATGAAATTTTGCATGTGTTTCTCTTGCAGTTATGAATAATTATAAATACTTTTCGAGTGGGAATATATGGCGCTGAGATTAAGTAGTAATCCACTCTCTTCAATTTGTATATGCAGTCGAATTTTAATATCTATTTACGTCATTACATGTGCATGTATCCCAGTAAAGGTTAGGAATGGTATCTCTATTTACTAGTATAGAATTATTGGGTACACTGTTTTTCTACAGGAATTGAGTTACACCAAAGAGCTTGATAGGGACGAAAAGTTCACTTAATCAGCGCGCTATTACTTCGAAATAGTGCACAATACAGTGACAAGACTTCTAGTTTTAACTGTAGCGATAATAAATGTTTTCGGATAACTGAGATGGTTTAGAATGTAATCGAATCATTTATCGTTAAACCTAAAAAAAAAGAAAGAATCATTGAAATAATTGGAATCTCGAATGTTCGCCGGACTCCAACTTGACTGCCAGTATTGCGGTGTGTATATGTTATTGTTTAATAATAGTTAAAACCCTTTATGGTAACCAAAGCAAGGTGCAGCCGAAATACTAACATTCGGGGAGAGATGTGGCTGGTGGTGAAATATATTGTTTAAATGTAACTAAATGCGTGTACTTTCTCAGGTGTAGAGGATCCCTAATGAGATCCCTAATGAGATGTTCTACACCTGATAAAGTAAACACATTTAGTTACATAATGATTTCATATCAAATCGTGACGAATTTGAGATTCTTTTTATCAAATAATGTGTAATTTAACCCGTTGAACTCTAGTGGTATCTTCCATGCCAGTTCAATGGCAGCAATTAGACAAGTCCATATTCATTATTTGGGGTAGACCAATCAATATTTTCAACGTGCAGCCTCGTCGTGCAGTCTACCCCACACATTTACTGAACAGCCATCCCATTTAATGACGTTATGACGTATCTTGTTGCTGGCCGGAAAAAAAACGGTCGCTAGGGTTCAAAGGGTTAAGTTTTAGCAAACGTAATGACTACAGCCGTAAGGAGGTATTCACAGAAATGCCAGCCAAATTTTAGCATTTTTAAAAGTTTTATCTAAAAAAATAGCTTATGACCCCGTATTGGAAGGAGCTTCTTCCAGTGAGGGGTCACAAGCTATGAATATATTTAGTTATTCAGGAAATGTTTCCTGTACATTTCGTCTGCTATTTGTATTGGGTGGACAGTTAATGATAAACTAGAGAAGATTAATTCAGTTCTACTTCTGAAACCAATTCACAACATTATCACAACGACGTTGACTTCTGACGTCATTCCCGTATTAGACGTGTTGTTAGCAATATTTTCCGTAATGAACTATTATATGGTGATTATGTGAGAGGTATTCAGTCGTTGGAGCAGTCATCAACTTCAAAGCACAAATCAGAACAGTTATTACAAAGATCTTTTATATGTTGGCTAGAATTTAAATTTCAGCCGTGCAAAATGGGTAATACAAAAACAAATAACCAATGAAACCTTGCTCCGTCAGTCAAAAAATGGAATGCATTGATTAAATTCACATCTGCATTATGGGAAAAAATTGATTTTTTTTAATTCATCAACATGTCGTCCCTTTAGTACAACAAGGCACTATCTGCAATGCTTTAGCATTGGCATTGCAGATAGCACCTTGTTGCACAGAACGAACGATATCTATAAATTAATATATATATTAATTAGTATTTCATGTACATAAGTGCGACATGCTTCGAACTTCTTTAAAAACAAGTTTCTCCCAGCGGTTTTGCAATTCTGCCCAAATTTGTACTTCTATTTTTGTAATAGCCACCGAATGGTTAGGCGTGAATGGACACCAGCCGAAGAGGAACAGCGATACGAATTTCAACAAACACGTCGGCCCAATAGAAAAGATAACGAATATAATTTAGACTGTTTTCCAAAACGTTGTTTTGATTTTTTATCGATCAATTTGATCAGTACATCTACAAGCAAAACCAACGGACTCTTCGCCTTTGTGTTTAAACATCGGAATTAAAATTTGTTTATTTAACTGAATTTTAATGCACGGGGTGTGTAATAAACACAGAACGCGATGTGTGCTTGAATCGGTTTGGTATTTTACATAACTCGTTGGAATGGCTCGAGCCTACAGTTCTCGCGAAATATGACTACGCCATTCCAACTCGTTATGTAAAACGCCCACCGATTCAAAAGCATATCGCGTTCTGTCCATTTACAGGATGCCTATATATAGATCTATTTGCATGCTGTCAAATATTGAAACACATGGCGTAAAACTGGTTCGAAGGGTGCACGTATCGGCGTGCTCTCATCGACACCCTTACAGTTCCTCCCCATCTGAGCATATGAAGATAGTTGACTGGTAGAGTGCTAGAAGCCCATATTTGGGCTTTATTCTGAACTGGAGGTACCTAAAGTTAAAGCCTTCATATTCTGTGAGTGTCCTTCATATTATCTTGGAAGTAAAATTATTTTATCTCCATCAATTTGTTTTGTTACAGTTTATGGGAGAGTGCCTATAGGCACTCACCCATAAATTGTAACAAGACAAAAATGTGTGAACAAATCCTGAGGCTGAGAAAAAAATTAGAACTCTACCAGTTAAACATTACACAGTGATCAACAAGGAATAGTTTAAAATTATTCTTGTGTTATATTTTTGGTCGTTTTGTATTGTTTTGTTTTCTTTTGCAGTGAGAAGGTGTTTGTGAAGATGACCTCTGGAATGGTGTGGCCTACAGGAGAATATCTGGTAATTAAGATGACTGTTCAACAGTTTCTTTCCTACCCTTGCCCAGAGGCAGCGGAAGCTCGATAAAAGTGTGTGGGGGCGGGGGGGGGGGGGGGCACAACTTTTCAAGGCTACCACAGTTCGACCCTTGCGGAAGAAAGGTTGCAATCGTATATCAGTAAATGTACGTATCGAATCAAAGGCACACAATAGTCTCTCGTTTAGGTGAGCATGCCACGGTGTGATCGCTGCCCTGTCCATTTCTTCTACTTCAATTATCTATCCTTCGGGTTGAAGATGGGGGAAAGAGAATAAACGGACCAAAAGCGACCGAAGATGTGATTTGTTTGCCAAATGTTGCTCGGATTTGCAAATAATAAACGTGAATGCCTGTATATTGACACATTTGTGTATGCCCATTTTAAATCATGGTGTAACCGCGCAACATGTCTATGGAAAAAAAGTGGAGGGGCACGTGTCTCCTGTGCCCCACTGGTTCCGCCGCCTCTGTCCTTGACTACGTTATTTTAATCCATTCTCGTGTTTCCGTCTGTATATCTGACGTTAATGCAACTGGAAATGTAACCAATCCTATCTTGTTTGACAGAGCCCATTGAGCTCTGTCAAACAAAATTGGATTGGTTAAATTCCAAGTACAAACATTTTACCATGTTAGCTCTGGTGTGAATGATCGGATTTAGTTGTCCATTGTAGCATATTTATTTATTGGGATTTAACGACACTTTCGACAGCCAGGGTCATAACAGGCTCTCCAACGTACTAACTCCACACAATCTGGGTTAGCATTGGTTGAAGACCAGTGCACCATTGACGTGCAGTACACCTTCGTACACAATGCCACTGTGTCCCCACGTGGGCAATGGGGGTGAAGTGTCTTGCTCAAGGATACAATGCGGTTGCTGCAGGTGAGATTCGAACCGAGAGTCTCTCAGCTTGCAGCCTGCACCTCTACCTACCACGCCCACAGCGGTAGTAGTAATAATAGTGGTAGTAGATGATGGGAGAGTGGTGGCTCGGTGGTTACGGCATATGGTTCGATTCTCGCCAGAGGTGAATGGGGTGTGTTCTTGGGCAAGTCACTTGATCCCGAGTGCCCATCTGGGTCCACTTTTTCGCCATTTACTAAAGCCTTCTGCACGTCGACGGTGCACTTGTCTTTAACCAATGCGAACCTTAACAGTTTGATACAGTTAAAATTAAAAGTCCTGTCATGAAATGCGCACAAATAGCACGTCGATCTGCGCGTTAATCCACGCGCTATGACCATAGTAAGGCTATCAAATACTGTACATATGGTCTGTGCACATGCAATGTTTCAACCAATGGACCTCCGTGTGACCCGGAGGTCCATTGGCAGAAACATTGCCTGTGTTTGCTATGAATAATCAGGAGAACCTGCCATGCCTTGGATGCCATTCGATATGGCAATTGCGCGCAATTTCTACGCGCTATTAAGCCTAGATAAGCGCACAGTTCATGATAGGACTTCTAGTTTTAACTGTAGTTGTTTGACGCTGCTCTGTGGTTCTTTCCGAGTAGTCACCCTTCCTCCACTCGCAAAACTGCCTGACACGAGGTGATCCTGACCGTCGAAAGAGTCGTAAAACCCCAAATAAATAAATAAATTAGTAAATAAATAAATCTGTTTTTTTTCTTATTTTACTGTTACCCTTTTCATGATCATTTCCTTGCAGGAGAAGCTGAAAACATCTGCGTGTAAACGTAGTTGGTATAGTTGGTGCAATCCCGATTGGAACTCTCCCACTATGAGGTGAGATTATCTAATAGCTAGCAACTTATGTTTTATTTGCATGATTTTTGAAAGCCTGCTGGGACGTTTCCAACTGGGGTTCCTTCCGATGATCAGTGGTCAGTGGTGGCGCGAAGAGAGGGGGGGGGGGGCTATAGCCCCTCGTCGGAAAGGTCCACCCCCCACCCCACCCACCCCCATCCCCAGCCCATCCCCACCCCCACCCCCCGCCGGAGATTTTTAGTCAGTCCGTCGGAGAGTCTCGTAAACCCGACTTCACGAGAAATTTCTGACAATCGAATGGAGATATCTCGTCTTGTCAGTCTCGAACCCGTGCAGCACTGGAACTTTGATAGAGAATAGTGATTCTCATGAAATTCCTTAATGTCGTTCGTAAAACTGGCTTTATAGATGAAATATTTCTCGACCTCATTATAATATGTTTACTTTAACCCTTTACCTAAGGTAACGGTCAAAACCGGCCAGCGCTATTCTCAAAAATCACCGATTAATTTTCATTATTTTTTTCATTTTTTTTTCGAGCTCGTTCCAACGAGGGGTCATAACCTATGTTTTTGAGACAAAAAAAAATGAAAAAAATTAGTTATTCAAGAATTATGTTTGCAAGTGTCGTCTGCTTTTCAGGTTAGGTAAAGGGTTAAATAATCAACAAACATACTCAATTTGCTTCTATTTTGGTTCTCCAATTTACCAATTTTCACTCATTTTCCTTCGTTTGGGAGGTCAAATGTTATAGTCCCCCTGTCGGAGAGGTCAGCCCACCTGTAGAGAAATCTCTGGCGCCACCCCTGCCGATGATTCGTCATGTGGAGATTCGCATCCAAGAAGAAATGTTGATACAATCTTGCGTAACTGTAAGTAAATGGTCGGATCCGGTGGTCGCAACCCACACTCTAACCCTATTTTTGTAACTTAATTTTACACAAGCACCGAGACCAATGGTCACGGTAATACCCCTGATAACCCCTTTAGTAAAGGATGGCCATGTATTATTGCCGTCAGTAACGTATCTGATGGATACATCTACATACACACACAGTACGTGTGGAGTGTATTATCACTAAATTACCCGCGCAGTGGAGATTCCACACAAGCAATAATTGCAAATTTGTTGAAAAGCATAACAAGCACAAGCAAAGTTCCAGCCAATGGACCCCCGGGTTAAACCAAGAGGTCTTTTGAAACATTGCCTGTGTTTTTCATATGAACAGAATTTGAAAGTGATACTTTGGGAGATAATTGCTCTCCGCGGGTGATTTTGTTACAATCCACTCCCCACGTACTATATCGCCCATTTGAAGAAGCCACCGGAGGTCGATAAGGACCTGTTCTGCAATATTTCCCTTGAGACGCCTCTGACCGCAATGGCGTGAGTGGGACACCCTCTCAAACTCGTCCCAACACGCCGTTACGCGCGCAAGTTAATTATTCTTCGCATCATGACACATGATTGAAACGTGCCCCCACCCCAAAAAATCAGAATCCTGTATCCGCCACTGAAATTTTACATAGCACAGTATTTGTTTTCAAATGAATGAGGTTTTCACTACGCCCATGAATAAGACGCATTAGCAATGTTTCGTCCAACTCCAAGTCCAGTTCCGAGGTCAATTGGGGAAACCTTTGCATGTCGTCCCCTTGCACTATAACGCCACATCATGAGTGTTTTGGAGGACGAGTCGAACGTCCCTCCCTACCCCCCGCCAAATGTTGCAGAGTTGTGGGGAACAGTAGCTGAGCCATCCCGATAACTTTTAATCTGGGAAACTTTATGCGCATCATTCATTAAAATTATCACAGATGAAGATTGTGTACAATTTCCCAACAGCTGACTGTATCACACAATCTGTCGTCCCCCGAGTTCCAAATTCCAATGTGTTCTACGTGCCTACTGGCACATAGAACACATTAAAAATCAGGGGTCATCGTCATAAGTAAAGACCCTTTAAAATACCTAAACTTATAAACAGTGTTTCGAAAAGGGTATCATGGAAGCGATTTCCAAAAAGAAGTTGAAGATCCATTGCAAGTCAACCTGCAAGAGATTGGGGCACCGACCCCTATCATCTTACAAGTGCGCTTGCAATTAATTTACGAAATAACTAAATAACTATTTTTACCACAATAGTAATGGCTTAGATCTCTTTAATAATTTCTTCATTAAATGCATTCACAATATCATAAACCAGTACCAAAGAATTACCAAAGAATTGGCAGGACAGAGCAAAACTTCAGACAACAGAACTGTAGAATTTCCTATGACAACCACGTTCGAGGCTGCATGAGCGAGGACGCGCACAGTGCCATTAACAAAATGAATCCCAGTCAAACAGCAGACGCAAGTAATTAACCCCAGTCAAACAGCAGACGCAAGTAATTAACCCCAGTCAAACAGCAGACGCGCGTAAATAAAGTGTAATAAAGCATCATCAGATTAACCCATGGAATAAATAAGCTAAAAATAAAGAAGTTAGAAGGGAATAAATAGAGAATATCTACGCTGTTTTAGTGAATATAGGGAATTATCTCATGAGTGTGGATCTGAATGTTTTATCTTTCACGAGCGCTTGCACGAGTGAAAAATAATATTTCAGGTCCACACGAATGAGATAATTCCCGACATTCACCAAAAAGCGTAGATTTTCTTTTTATTATATGCTACATGACATTTTACTGCGCAATATTCAACCCAATTCGACTGCAAACAGTTTCAAGACAATAACAAAAGGCTGCTGATCGTTCCTTCAAGGTGACGTTTAAGGCGTCATGCGCCGAAGCGTAATGTCATTTAGGAAGCTACTGAAAAAATTCATCCTGTGGACCTGCACTCGGGAAGAATAAACCGTTCAGGTCCACACACATGAGATAATTCCAGATACTGACTAAAATAGAGAAGACTTTCATTTTTATTATATGGTACGAGACATTTTATTGAACAATACACAGCGCAACTCGACCCCATATGCATATGTTACAAACAATAACAAATATCAGCTCATCGTTTCTTCAAGGTGACGTGATGCGGCGTAGCGTGACGTCATTTAGGAAGTTAATGAAGGATAATCCTCCATATCCATCGACTCGATGGATATCTAGAAACATCTTTGAGATAAACTGCGATAATTCACAGGCTATCATATAATAAATACAATTTATCGCAATACCCTATAATAATGAAGTAAAAATGCATAATTCGCATTTACCACACTAATATCTGCAGATTTTTGCGGCCTGGATGGTGAGCGTTGTTACATAATGCCAACGCTGACATTTAAAGGGTCTGGGCTTCAGAAATAAATGTTTTTTTTTTAAAAATACTAACGTTTGCAGATAAAAAGAATAAAACCACAGCTATAAACTATTGCAGGTTTTTTTCCACTTTAAGGAGCCGGAAGTGTTATTTTCTGTCTGTTCTTAACACTTAGAAAAATCGAGCCAAAACCAAGTTTTTTTCCTGAAACCGCACCAACACGGAATCAGAAAAATCAACCCTCCTCCTCCCAGCTCTAAAACTTTGCAGGTGTCGATATTGTTATTGTTTAGCTCAGTTGAGCAAAGCGGAAAAGGAGAACTAGTGATCAATTTCCTTCCATCGTCTATCGTCCATCTGTCCATCCATTGTGAACTTTATCACCTTCTCCTCTAAACTAAAGTACCGGATTCACCCAAATTTGATATGCTTCTTGCTCATATGTTAAATTCAATTCAATTGCTCAATTGTCACATTTTCTCCCTCCTCTGGACGCGCCAATAAAGGTGAAGAGTGACAATCAGAACACAACATGGATTAGATAAATGTACAGTTAAAACTAGAATTCCTGCCATGAAATGCGCACAAATAGCACGTTGATATGCGCGTTAATGTACGCGTTATAGCCCAAGTAAAGCTATCAAATTCTGTACATATGGCATGTGCACAAGCAATGTTTCAGCCAATGGACCTCCGGGTAACCCGGAGGTCCATTGGCAGAAACATTGAATGTGTTTGCTATGAGTAACAAGGAGAACCTGCCGTGCTTTGGATGCCATTCGATATGGCAAATGCGCGCAGTTCCAACGCGCAATTAAGCCTAGATAAGCGCACTATTCGTGACAGGACTTCTAGTTTTAACTGTATTCATTTTTTAGCCTGATTTATGGCTGTATTCTGACTGAATAGACCTAGCAGCTGATCCTTTAGAACCCATATCAATGGGACGTTAGGCTGGACCCAATGGATATACTCGCAGACAGGGATGTCAAGGTAAGTGCTACTGCGTATTTGTTCCACTTTAAGGAGCCTGAAGTATTATCTACTATCTGTTCTTAACACACAGAAAAACCGAACCGAAATCGACATTTTTTTCTGAAACCGAACCAAATCTGAAAAATCAAAAGCTCCCAGCTCTAAATAACTTATTCCTTGGCAGTATTTTTACTAGCCCTTTGAACCCCGGTGGTATCTTCCGTGTCAGTTCAATGAAAGAATTGGAAGAGTCCATATTTATTATTTGGGGGTAGACAGATTAATATTTTCAACGTGCAGCCATGGGGCTGCACGTTGAAAACATTGATCGGTCTACCACACATTTTAATTTAGCAGCCACCCTACTTAATGAAAATATGACGTAGCATGTACCTGGGCCCGAAAATGGGCCTCTTGTGTTCGAAGGGTTAAGCCTGATGCAGACATGATGGCTTTATTTAAAATTATATATCACTTTGCCAAGTTATCAGCCAACCTCGCCTCCGTAACAGGCTGTAAGAGTTCGCTCAAACAAATAGGAATACCATTCCCTGGATGGTATCTCATAATTATGTTGAAGAGGGAAAGTTACAGTTTAGATGTAATTGCAACATAAAACAGATCACTACAAATTTTGAGCACCATTATGGAATGTCGTGTACTAGTTTGGGTGCCAGAGACCCCGCCCCCCCCCCCCCCCATCATATCTTTCGGATAGTTTTTTATCCGTCTGAAAACCCGTCTGTCTCTCGAACGCCAACAGTTTCTTTTGAAGCTGGTAATTTGACCATTCGACCATTTAGTGAAACCATAATTTTCATTATACACAAATATTCCTATGCTCCATATCCTTCGTATGACAGCGCTAGTTATAAGCATATGATAATCGAACACACGAAAAGATATTCTTGTTAATATGAATTCTTAGAATTTCTTTCGTAAAACGAAAAGAAATCTGTAATTGGTTAAGTGCTAGAAGCAACTATCAGGGCTTTCATAAAAATGAGAGCACCAGAGAAAAAGTCAGTATATTTCCGTGTTCATGTTTCATATTCAGTCAAACGCAAATAATATTTTGTTTATATAAATTTGTTCTATTACAAATTATTGGAAACAGCCTGCAGGTACTCTCTAATAATTTGCAATAAAACAAATTTTGAATAACAAATTGAGACCACCAAAAATAATCTAGTCCTCAACCAGTTAAAATAAAAATAATAAACGAACGATTCCGATCTGTTCCGTTTATTATTGTTTGAAAGAAGCATATTGAGCGAGGTGTTAAGTTCGTAGCGACGGACAGCGACCACAGAACAGTCAAAACATTGTAACTCTCCTCCATCATGTAGGGACATTTTCGATCCTAGTTTCGTACCTGCTCAGGCACAATTCTAAGATATGGTAAACCATCAATTTGGTGTCGAAAATTATGTCACACCCCTCGAAAAATATTGCCTGGTCTTGAACCAGTTTCCTGTACCAGAGGTGTCTTAAGTCACTGGTTGGCAACGGGGAAGGTTTTCCAAGTTTGGGCTTATTTTGAGAACGTTTTATATGTTCATTGGGCCAGTGCAGGTAGTAGTATCTGCTATTCTAAATTTGACGTAACGATTCGATGATATAAATTTTGAGCTCATCTTTTTTTATCATTGTTTGTCTTTACGTTTCTGTAAGTAACAAACTGTTGATTTCTGATTGTGGTCGATTTTAAGTTGACTGAAAAAAAAAAGATTCTATTCTGTTAGTTGTAGCACCGATCGAATTGCGCGCGCCGGCTGACTTTGCAAGGGATTTGTCAGATATCTATAAAAAAAGGGAGAGAAAAAATCCTGATTGCAAAGCACATGGTTCAGGAGCAAACGCAAACTCCCTTCGAATAGATAGTCAACAGAACTTTGCCCATGTGTTATTCTTTTCTTTTTTAGGAACTTTATGGATGCCGGGGGGGGGGGGGGGGGGGTGTTGGCTGTGTGTTACATGACTCTGACAATAAGTACTTTTATTAACCCTTTACCTAACATAACGGCCAAAACCGGCCAGCGCTATTCTCAAAAATCGCCAATTAATTTTCATTAGTTTTTTCATTTTTTGTCTCAAAAACATAGGTTATGACCCCTCATTGGAACGAGCTCGTCGAGCTCGTTCCAATGAGGGGTCATAACCTATGTTTTTTGAGACACAAAATGAAAACAATTAGTTATACAAACATTTTTTTTGCAAGTGTCGTCTGCTTTTCAGGCAAGGAAAAGGGTTAAAAAATTGTTTTGAACATTCCATGAATACCATTCTCTTTATTTCATTCCAGTAATCTATCAAACAATTTCCTGAAAGTTAAAATTTATTTCAATGACCTGAGTTATGAGACAGTGAAGGAGGAGCCATTATATGAAGTGAGTACTCTCTCTCTCCCTCTCTCTCTCCCTCTCTCTCTCTCTCTCCCCCTCCCCTTTCTCTCTCTCTCTTTCTCTCTCTCTCTCTCTCATTGCTCATATAATTTTAAGCTTTTTTGTTTTTTTTGCTTTTGTGTTTTTTTTTAATTCTTGATTTATTTGATCAGTTAATTCTGCTGAATAGTATTACAACCGTTCGTCGGTTGTTAGGGACGGGATTACATTGCCAGAGGTGAGTGGTAGGCGCCCCACCTCCCCGACATATATTTTGTCCGATTTTGTGCAATCTACTCGGATAGTAGTGACCACCAGTCCTAGTACATTTACATAAAATTCGAAACATACGGAAACACTTTTACGTTAGAATGAAGGAGATGGTGTTTTTTTTCATGTATTTTGTTTTAAAGTTGCCATATTAGGAAGGGATACACCCAGTAGTATTTAGAGCACAGATGCGTATGCCGGGCTGCCATGATAACGCCCGTCAGCAGTGATATTGCGATGTCATGAACACAGTGGTTGTTACTGCCTATGAACAATATGTACTATCAGTGTGGCACGTTGGTCCGTCGTCCTTTTTGTTGATGTAAACCACCATTTTGTATTCCAGGTATGGTGGTAGGTGGCAAATAAAATGCTAAAGGTCTTCAAAATTTTGGTGATGTATCCTTAACACCTTTCACTCTGATGTCAAAATACCAAAATTTCAGGAAGCTGTTTTTCCCATAATGCATCTAGAAATTTAACTAATTCAATCTCATTTGACAGAGCTCAATGAGCTCTGTCAAACGAGATTGAATTGGTTAAATTTCTAATTGCATAATGGGAATTTTTTTCTGTCTAAAATTTAGATATTTTGACATCAATGTGCAGGGGGTTAAGGGTGTCCTATTCAGCAGAAGTACTATGGCAGTTTTGTCGTGTCCATCTTGAACAGATATCGGACTATTTTCAGCGCAGGGAACGCCCGCGTGTAATATTCAACCACTTATACTCTTGCCTGCCCCAAGTGTCGCGTTATAAGATGGTTGGTTGGTTAGGTGGTATAGCTTAGCTCATTTCGTTAGTACTTTTGCTATCCATGTCCACAATCCTGCTTTGTGTCTCTTTCTGGTTAATGAAAGATTCGATATATCCATTTTCGAAATCGAATCAAATAAAATCGAAACCCCGATTCGCGAAACGAATCCAAATAGAATTTTGAATATTCGCAGGGCCCTAATATAATGTAAATTAACCTGTAACACGAGCTGAGTATTTTAAAATACACAGAACGACACTCACGTGTGAATAGGTTAATCGAAATGGCACCACTGCCGGCGCGGAAGGCTAAAACGAGAGGCCGAAGGTCTCGAGTTTTATCCTTCCGCGATGGCACAATCAATTAACCCGTTTACACGCGTGTGTCGTTCTGTGTTTATTACATGCTTTCACGTCTATAAAAACAGTTATTAAAAGGACACTCAGCAATTCATTTGTTACTATCAACAAAAATAACTCATTTTATCGCCAACCAAATTTGCGAGGGGAACTGTGTTCCTAGTTTTCGCTATAGCTGCGATTTAATTGTAATTGGGGTGCACGATTGGTAGAAAACTCCAGTGAAATTTCGCTTCTATTTCAAAGTAGTCCGTCAACAGTTTCCGTTCGGCACATGTGTGCGGCACGAGTTTTTATTTTCCGCGTGGGTTGGTGTTGCTATAGATGGGGATTTCATGGAAACAGGCGTGTAATAAAATATTTTCCATGAAATCGAATCATAGCTGATCCTAAGCACTCATGACTTGATGACAAAATCATAAAAAAATTCATTCAAACAATCACTGATCAAAAGGACGATACAATTTATTTTTATGGCAGAAAATATCCTGTTTTGGGGAAGGAATATCCACCAGCAACATGCAAGAAGTTACGGGTCGGATAATATGTGTGGCATGTAGACAGAACGACACACGCGTGTGAATGGGTTAATCGATATGGCACGAGTGCCAGCGCGGAAGGATAGAATGAGATGCCGCAGGCCTCGAGTTTTTATCCTTCCGCGCTGACACAAGTGCCATATCGATTAACCCATTCACACGCTTGTGTCGTTCTGTGTTTATTACACGCCTTCACGTCTATAAAACAATTATTAGAAGGACACTCGGCAATTCATTTGACAATTATTAAAACAGACAACACATTTTATCACCAACCAAATTTGCGAGGGGAAACCGTGTTACTATTTCGTCCCCTGAGTTGCAATATGTTCTATGTGATGTGCTTACTGGCACATAGAACACATTGGAACTCAGGGGACGATTTTCAGCTATCGCTAGCAATTCAAATTGTAACTGAGTTGCAAGAAAATACCAGTGAAATGTCGCTTCTGTTTAAACATAGTCCGTCAACGGTTTCCGTTCCGCACATATGTGCGGAACAGATTTTTATTTTCTGCACGGTTTAGTGTTGCTGTTGATGGGGATTTCTTAGAACAGGCGTGTAATAAAATTTATTTTTTATGGCAGAAAATGTCCTGTTTTGGGCAGGAATATCCACCAGCAACATGCAAGAAGTTAAGAGTCGGATAATATGTGTGGCATATCAACATTGACACCGCTCATGGTTTTGACATCAATAATCGATCGCGCATTGTGCGCCCCCCCCCCCCCCCTCCCCTGTGATACCCATTATGCAACACGCAATGACATCTATAAGCTTCCAGCCTGCGTATTACGAATATATGACGGGTACAAACTGTGTGGACCTCAGTAGTGCATACCACAGTGTCACTGTAACTATTTCCTTTATGTATATTATATGTCCGCAGGTCTGCTACACCCTCATCCCGCGAGGCTCGAAGCGCTTTACAGCATAAAGATACGCACATGTGCATAAATACACATGTATACATGTGTACATACACACACATATGTACATACATACAGTCTGTTTATTATAGCGTATTATGAGGAAATGTCCTTTTTTCTTCAGTGACTTCAAATATCAATTATTTTGGATGTTGTAGAATAGTACTTTCCCACAATCAAAGTTCAGATAGTGTTTGTAAGTACGAAATAAACCAAGAAGTCAGATCACCACCTGACCGTTTCTTATTCGCGGTAGAGATATACAATTCTTTGGTGTGTTGTAATGAATCAGGCAAGATATTTAACGTTTGATAGGGTTAGCCCGATTACTTCAGAAAACTTGAATGCCCAAGCGCGTTTATGACTAGTTAAGGGTGTAAAATAGATACATGTCGTGGAAGCTGTTGCAAAACCCCTAAGCCAAAGGGCATTGAAGTCAGTATCACAAACAGACTGAATAGGGTTAACAGATAGATTTTAATTAGATAAAGGATTACGTTTTTCATTATATTAGCAACAAGTTTAACTGTATCCAATTTATTGCCACAAGTCTGACATTCAGAGAGTCCCCCCCCCAATCTGGATCCCTGTTATAGCTGTCCCTGTATTGGAAAATCTTATGACAATGTCCATTAAAATGGCATGTCCGTGCCAACCATCGCGTCGAATTCAATTCCAATTTGAGTCGAGTTCGGTTTACAATGCGTGTTTTGAAACAGCCGTTGCATTTGCTTTGCATCGCATTTCATTCAATTTTCTTCTCTTTAATTCCGAATTGTACCAAGGATGTATTGTGTATTGGTGGTGTCTGGGAAGAAGCCTAATTTGGGGAGTAGGGGTGCCCTAAGAAATAATATAGAAAATAGTTCACTGCTCGGATTCCAGTACGATTTTTATCCTCCAGTGAGGCACACGGCAGGATAATATCGTACTCGAATCCGAGCAGTGAACTTTTGTATTTATTTTATTTTCACCTTATTTGGTTTTCCAAACAACCCTTTATAATTGATTGCGTGGTTACTTTCACAACATTTCACAAAAGAAAAAAAAATGTCTGTCATCGCTGAGAGTGGTATACGATGCTGGGTGTGGAATACCATTTCCGGCGAGTGTGAGTGGGAATACGATTCGTTTTTTTTTTGTTTTTTTTTTTTTTGGGGGGGGGGGGGGGGGGGAGAAAAACAAATGAAAATAAAATAAATGCTACTTCTTCATATTCCATTCTGATGAGGTTTATCATGCGCAGTTATTATTTCTTCATCACAAAATGAAATCCCTGCAAAATTATTGTCCTATTTATATAAACAGTTTGAAACATGTGGGGCGTTTGGGTCCGACTGTTATTAACTGTTCTAAGTTCAGAAATATCCAGAGTATGCACGAATGTGGAACACATGTTCACGCAGGTGGACCAATTTCGGTGGTGATATTAATAATTTTTTATTTTTGCCTGTGGGGCAGGGTTGGGGGAATCCCAAATTTACCAACAGACCTACATGTTTTTCGACAGATATCAGAATGGGCAACCCAATTTCTCCGTTTTAGCTCCTATATAAGGTTAATTGTGGACTCTTCAATCTAAAGGCATATTTTAGCCATATTTTAGCCAAAGTATCAATAATTCTCCTTCCATTTTGCAACATTTTGACGACAGAATGCCCCAAAATTTTTCCGACGAGTTTGAGTATTTTTCCGATAAAACTGTTATTGGGGGAGGGGGTGACCGCTGATCCTATTCCTCTTTGTTATTTATTTTCTTGTTGCATCATCAAGATTCTATTAACGGAGTTTGATTTTCTTCAGAAAATTCTTCGCGTACCGGTTGAACACTGGTGAAAATGGCAAATTACATCACAAAGATCCTGTTCTCACAGTTAATGGGTGTTTCCTTATTAGAATGTCATTACAGTACGGCCGTCGTGGACTGGTCACTTTCCCCGGGTGAGCAATATTTCCACGAACGTAATAATATTAGATTCCAAACACTAATTATAGGAATAATCATCAAGAATTTAATTAATGAAGCATCGGGTACAGCCCTGTGCTTCATTAATTAAAATTTTGATGATGATTTTATTACCTAGTAATCGCAGGCGCGGACATCACTGCCCCCTCCTGGGACTGATTATGCCCAGTCCACATCGACTGTACTGTATGCTGCAAACGCGTATTTCAGAAGCATTAGGAATTAAATTCGTCTGGCCCAATTTGTCTGAAATTCGACTTCTCGCATTTAGTTGCAACATACGTCGCACAAAAGACGCATCGATTTCAACCTTTCATCTAGAATTAAATTCGACTCGTCGGTAGTCTGTTCCGGGCCTTACTACCTTAGGGTTTGAAACATCGACCAATAGCCTCAGAATTCAAAATAAACTGAACATTTGCTCTTGGTCATCAAGAATACATTATTTTATTCAGGCCTTTGACTTTTAAATTGCATACCATGTGCATTCCTGCACGTGGTCGGGTTTGATATCTAATTAAACAAAAGCTTTTATAAGGAATTAATTTTGGAGTTAATTTTCCTTTCACCTTACTGACGTCTGAGCCCTCTCTTACAGGCAACTACCACATACCTGTTTACTAAAAATTAATAACAATTTGAAATGAAAGTTATAAATCATCAATATGGTTGCGGTTATAATTATGTACTTTACTCATTTTTTACTTTACAGCGTGTTCGTTTTCTATCGGACATCGGAGGAATGTTAGGGCTGTTTATTGGTGCCTCCTTTTTTAGCTTGGCTGATGTTTTGTGCCTATTGGTAGCTCTAGCAGATCATTTCATCCGACGAATACTTCCATCAACAGGCAACAGAATACAATCCTCGAAATCAGATGTGAAGTAGTAACGAAGACGAAATGCCGAGGGTTGATTTTCGGGGATACCCAGATTGTAAACGAACACGTTGAAGATTTACTGAAATTGTCTTCGCATTATCATCACCATGGGTCATGAATCTAATAGCAGAAGACCATGTACCGAACCGGGGCTCATTGGGGGACCCTGGCGGGGACCCCGGAATTAACGTCATGTCAAGTGACCCAGTGACGTCATGTTGTGTTGTCATGGTAACCCGCAGGAGCGGCCATCTTGCGACGTCATCCCCACAGTGATACGTGGTGTTAGTGCGCTTGCGCAGCGCGTTTTGTTAGGGTAATACTTGTTTCCGTCGTCCATTTTGTATACTGGAGGCCGCCATCTTGGTTTCTATGGTAGCACGTGGTTGCTATGTTACCCAATTTTCCACAGTGGGGCGGGGATATATTCGGAGTGTGTGTTCCTTTGTACAAGAGTAATTTCCCGATTCGTATAATTACCAAAAATAAACCCGACAAGTTGTACTATTTCGAATTATTTCTGAATTCTCTGCTTCTGTCTATCTATGCAACAGTTTTCGTCTACCCGACCATGTTTGTTTGTCCTGGAGTATACTCCAGTAGAGTAGAAGAGTCTATCAGCTGGAACAGCTTTGCTTATTATTACTATATTTAGCTTTTATTGTCTGTTCTTGTTAGTTATGACCCTATTCCGAGTACTCTTGTTGTTTCATTTATCTAGATCACCCAATCAGTTCACTTTACTGGCGCTAACTAACCAATCGGATTGCTTGAATCCCCATAATCTGTGTGCAGAGTTATCTCCCTTCTGTAAAACAAAAGCCCACATGATTCCCAAAGCCAGTAAGCTATCGAGCAGTTACTGAAAGGTCATCGCTCCAACGATTCGAAGCCCGTCGAGCAAATGAGCTTTAGAGCAATTGCTCGATCGAGTGACTCCACATATTGATCGAACGACTCGAATCCCATCGGGCAAATGTGCTAATGAGTAACTGCTCTTTCGAGTGACTCGCACATACGACTCTTCGACTCATTTCAGAAAAAAGGGATTCTGCTGATCCCCGACGTTTCCCAAAAATGTCCCCCAAATGAGCCCCGGTCGGGTACATGGCTACTACTTCTAATTTAGATTCAAAAGTGACATTTTTTCTCTGCGATCAGTCGGAAGAATAGTACATTTCCACCGCACAAGCAGTATTTTGATTTCCATGGCGTCATGCGGGGTGTGCTGTGAGGGAAATCACCCTCGAGTGGTTTGGGGTGACTGGGAAGGGAAAACCTCACCCTCGTCGAAAGATATTTGACCTAGACACCTGTCAAGACTCGTGTCTCGGTCAAATATTTGCCCCCCCCCCCCCCGGCGAGATTTCCGCACCCCCAAACACCTCGATAATAATAATAATCTATAAAAGACAACAAACTTTGTTTAACCCTTGAATCCCCAAACGGCCACAAACGTTATCCTCTTTGCAGGCTGTCTGTACAGGCAGCCAATAACACTGTAGAAACAATGTTAATGGTAAGTTATCTGCAGTTGTGTACATGCATTTGTTATGCCTCAAAGTCAATTTGTCCAATCAGAGCGCTGGAATACCATCTAAGAGTTCCGTCGCATCCGGTAATTCACCTGATATTTTTTGATATCGGGTGAGTAACCGCCATTACTATTTTGATGCATTTCCACTCGCTTCAAATATTTAAAATTAGAATTAAAACAAAATAAGTGAATTCAAGTAACAAAAATATTTGTAAGGTACCGTATTTGTTAATTTAAAACATTAAGTATTTAAAAGAAATGAACAGAAAACATTGTTTGTAGTCCCAAAACTGCAATAATTCATTTTTTTTATGCCGAAAGGAACATTTTCTTCACAGTTTACTCAATAGATTAAAAGTGATTTTTTAAACGTTTAAAAGTGCCTTGTTAACCCTTTTATTGTGGTAATGACAATAAATGTATGTAAGGGTATTCCATATATGCTAGTAGCGATACGTTTCATTTTGTAAACGAATACCGCACTTCGAACAGCGCCGATTGTTTATTCTCACCATGGATACGTACCGGTGCCGGTAACTATTGATGATTCTGCACAGTGCAGTCAATAGTGGTTTCTAAAAATAAATGTCCGGTCGCTTCTTGTTGCTCGTGAAAACTTATTAATCCCTTGATTTACATGGACTTTCGACATAATAAATATGTTACATGGCATGTCGCTGATTAATACATTTCCATACAAGGCTCTGAGTGTTTATACAAGTTTCATATAAGGTTTCGCCTCACCTGATATGAACTCTCATCGCCTTGTATAAAAATGCATCAGCCACCTACACGCTATGCAACATATAATATGGCATTTGGGGGCGCGGTGGCTGAGTGGTTGCTGCATTGGACTTCAAACCGAAATGTTTACAGCTCGATCCCATCCAGGGGTAACTGCGTTGTATCCATGGGATAGGCACTTTATCCCGATTGTCAACGTGGGAGCACTATAGCGCTGTGAACTAAGGCGCACTGCACTTCGATTGTGCACTTGTCTTCAGCCAATGCTAACATTGCTTGTGCAAAGTTAGTACGTTGGGGAGTCTAACAGTTGCTCGCCGCTGCTCGGTGGTTACAGTTAAAACTAGAAGTCCTGTCATGAAATGCGCACAAATAGCACGTTGATATGCGCGTTAATGTGCGCGTTATGACCCGATTAAAGCTGTCATATTCTGAACATATGGCCTGTGCATAGGCAATGTTTCAGCCAATGGACCTCCGGGTAACCCGGAGGTCCATTGGCAGAAACATTGCATGTGTTTGTTATGAGTAACCAGGAGAACCTGCCGTGCTTTGGATGCCATTCGATATGGCAATTGCGCGCAATTCCAACGCGCAATTAAGCCTAGATAAGCGCACTATTCGTGACAGGACTTCTAGTTTTAACTGAATCTCCGGGAAATCCGACCTCCTTAACCCGTAACTCTCTCCGACACGAGGTGTCTCTGTGTGGAAAGTGTCATTAAACCCGTATAAAAACAAAAACAAAAAAATGTGGCACTTATTAACCTTTACCCAACGTAACGACCAAAACCGACCTGCGCTATTCTCAAAATCGACAATTAATTTTCATTTTTTGTTTCAAAAACATAGGTTATGACCCCTCATTGGAACGAGCTCGTTCCAATGAGGGGTCATAACCTATGTTTTTGAGACAAAAAATGAAAAAAAAATAGTTATTCAAGAATTTTGTTTGCAACTGTCGTCTGCTTTTCATGTTAGGTAAAGGGTCAAGATAAAATTAATCTGAAGATTTGAGGGTTAACAAATAGTGTACAGTTTGATTTCTACCTCTTATTACATTTTTAACTTCTCTAGGGCGGAACGTAATGAAATGGAATTGGGAAGAACGCATTGCCCTGGATTGATTTCGAAAAGCGTTTTGATGTACATAAGTTTTTCTCCCACCACTTAGATACTGAGACATATATAAAGTCGGGTGACAGAGCTGGGAGACATATGCCTGTCTCACCCCACCACGTGACAAGTATCTCACCCCACCCGCGTGACAAATCTATATTGGCTTATTAGCATATTTAATTAGCGCAGGACTATTCAATCATCGCATATTCGCTTCCGACTATCGTGAATTCGTAAGGAAATAAAGTTATAAAGCAAATAAAGTTATTCGGGTCGCAAGGAATTTAAATCCCACATCGTCCTTGTGTGCCTTCGACGCGCTGAAACTTTTCATTCATTCATTCAATCATTGCACGTTCTTCTGTAAACAAACAAAATGGTGTCACGTTTCGGAAATATAAGCAGATGAACGTTTGTCGAAGAAAATAGAAATAAAAACACAGACCGCTAAACCAAAGGACACTTGACTCTTTTATATGAATTTTTGGATGAACGCCATTATGAGTGGAGCGATTTGCACGAAACTCCTGTCGAAAAGTTTTGCGAATAAATTGCAGAATTCATAACTTAGCATCATCGCAATGTGTCAATGTTAATTTCATTACAAATCTCTAACTCCCGTCTTGCCGGCGTTTGGATTTAATTTTGTGGTATACGTCTTTCGTATATACAGAACTTTTGTGCGCTCTTTCGGATAAGGAAGTTAATTTTTTCGGAAATGGACAGCAAAATTGTTCGATATAGCTGCACCCGCCCCTGAATTACTTTTGATGACGTCAGGCTGTTTTGCTCGGGAAGGGGAGGGGGAATTGTCCCTGATGGGGGCGGGTGTGAGATGGGGAAATCTCACCCTCGGGACAAGATATTTAGTTCAGACACTCGACAAGCCTCGTGCCTGGCCCAAATATATTACCCAGGGGTGCGATTTCCCCATCTTACACCCTCAGCCATCAGGGATAACAATAATTGCGACCGTGACAGTTTTGCGGGTTGAGGAAGCCGGAGTACCCGAAGAGAACCACTGAGCATCGACGAGCAACTGTCAGCTGCTCAACATTCTAACTCTGTTCAAGTTCCGTCAAGCAGGGTTACATCTGTTGAAGACATGTGCACCATTGACGTGCAGTACGCCTTAGTACACGGCGTCATCGTGCCCCCATGAAGGCAACCGGAATAAAGTGCCTTGTTCAAGGACACAAAGCGGGTCGTCCCAGAACTGTCTTCGTTTGTAGAATGATATTTACAACATTTGATAGGTCAGGCAGTAAAAACAAACTGCACGTTTACAAAGATGGAGAACGTGGGGATAAACGACTGTCTACTAAACATCGCGTCATGGCTTTGTTATCGGTCTTTGTGAGAGTAATTCAATCAAAGAAATCTGATGTCATTTGACCAATCAATCTCCAATAAGTATTCTTTTTGGTAGTCTATAAGATGATATTGACAGAACAGTCCACAATGCGATAAATATTTATTATATGTGGAATACTTTTACATTTATGACGATGTATTACGAGTTATTCATTCCATAAATGGCCGTTTATTTGAACAATAAAGGCCTTGGATAAATTTTTGCTTTATTCACCTAGTAGGGTGATAACTTTTCCCCGTAGGTTTGACACTTAAATAATTTATTCCCCCAGTAGCGACGGACTTGTTGACCTCTAGCCTCTACCACATTTGTCTAGCACAATTAATAGTTCGATTGTTGATTTCTTTAAATCTTTTTGAAAGTATTACACAATGCCAGTAGAAAACACCACACAGCTCAAGTTTGTAGAGGAATTATTTTTAGACATAAATGTATTACTGCGCCCTGTTTATTTTTGCCAATTTTGCTGGTCGATCGAATTGGACCAATGTGCTCCTCACTTCTCGCTGTGTTTTGTAGCGAGTTGTAGCACGATTTTGCCGCGACTGCCCCGGAGAAGATTTATGGGATAATCAAAATATACGTACAGTGTTTTCAAGTAAAATATTTATTCTACTCGTACAAATAAGAATGAAACCGACTCGCCTGAGGCTCGTCGGTTTCATTCTTAATCCTACTCGTAGAATATTTTTTTACTTGAAAACACTATACGTTTATTCTATATTTATATCATGATTACCTATTCTACTATATATGAACAGCCTATGACATAAATGCTAGCTTCATACATCAACCGTGGTGAACACGCCAGCAATGGGATTTCAGTAGTTAAAACTATATCCAAGTTGACCTTTGGTGATGTCGACCTGAATGTGAACTTGTCTACATTTATCTCACGTCGCCACGTGAAGAGTGAAATGAAACCGGCAGTTATTTATTACTTTTCTAAATAAGTTTACCTCATAGATACCAAAAATTAACAAACATACGTTGTCTCGTGTTAATAAAGCTTCCATAACTCGAAATGGTATGTTATTATGTTATTAAAATAACAAAAATGCCCCGTAATCTGCGCGTTTCCTTTTCTATTTCGTTTCGGCGATAAAATTGCCAGCGGAAGTATCGTCCACCGGTGCTCATGTAAACAAAAACATAATCGCACGTGTGAATATTGATTTATTCAACATTCGAACTCTTATAAATCTGACGATCATGGTATAAACAAAATATAACCAAAGTAGCTTGGTGTACCAAATGTTCCCCACTTCACCACGCGTGGTGAACATTTGGCACACCAAGCTACTATAGGTATATTCTATATATATCTCACAGGGATGCAAATATCAGCATTTTAAATTGTAAATATTATATGTAAAAATTTTTAAAAAAAATAATTG
This sequence comes from Pictodentalium vernedei, assembly GCA_031216915.1. Taxonomy (NCBI): domain Eukaryota; kingdom Metazoa; phylum Mollusca; class Scaphopoda; order Dentaliida; family Dentaliidae; genus Pictodentalium; species Pictodentalium vernedei. Next base: position 505,226,626 of record CM062293.1, read on the forward strand.
TATGGCACATGTAAAATGTACAATCGTGCTCACAAACAAATCTGAGAAGATATAAATCATATACTATATGTGATGTGATGTGATGAAATGTATACTAAATGTACATAATTATATTATCTTGTAATGTAAATTATATTGAATATATGGAAATGTTGTATTTCAGTTTGTTTAAATTCTCAGTGTTTTATTTGTTTCCTGAAAAAAAAAGTAGTGGAGTGATATTTACAAAGAATCATAAGTCAAAGATCTTACTTTAGGTATAGTCTTTATCCTTTACTCAACGTAACAACCAAAACCGGCCAGCGCTATTCACAAAAGTCGTCAATTAATTTTCATTATTTTTTTCATTATTTGTCTCAAAAACATAGGTTATGACCGCTCTTTGAAACGAGCTCGTTGAGCTCGTTTCAATGAGGGGTCATAACCTATGTTTTTGAGACAAAAAATGAAAATAAATAGTTATTCAAGATTTTGTTTGCAACTGTCTTCGGCTTTTCATGTTAGGTAAAGGGTTAACTATTCCAAATCATGCTTATCAAATTCTTACCTTTAAGAGTTTTTTTTTTAATTTTATTCATCCAAGGTTCAGTATATTTAAAAATTAGCCTAACATTCTGACACCTTTATGTTCTCTTAACTTTTACGTACGTTGATAAGAATACTTTAAAATCTGATAACAGAACCCCAAATGGAGGACGTTCAGTCGAGATAATCATAACCTGAAATAAATGTAGCCTCATCCGTCGGCAGTGATGTCTTCATGCAACACATTGTATTCTGATATAATCTTTAGAGGCGACTCCTAAGATTTTTAATTAAACAGAGTTTTTATGATACATTTTCCTACCTTTATGAAATTAGGACCTCTGTCGCTATGTATAGAGGATCTCCAATGAGTCACGATTTAATACGAAATGTATGTGCTCAGTTCACTAAAATCAATCTGGGCCGAGGTTTGCCGAGGTTCAGAAATGTCATGTCAAATCGTAACGAATTTGATATTCTTTTTATCACATAATGTGTATTTTAAACTTTCAGCTAACTCAACGGCTGAAGCTGGCCAGCGCTTTTGACAAAAAAACGCCATCCGATTTATTTTCTTTCAGTTTTTGCCTCAAAACATAGCTTATGACCCCTTATTGGAACGAACTCGTTCCTATGTGGAGCATGAGCTCCATTTTCGTTACAGCAAATGAAAATATTTAGTTATTCAGGAAATTGTTTCTCCAAATGCCGTCTGATTTTTGTATTAACCCTTTACCCAACGAATCGCCAACATCCGCCCGCGTAATATGCAAATTCAGCAGCTGAAAAATATTATTTTTCGAAAAATTTCAACAAAACCGTATCATGTGTCCCCTCTTTGGAACGAGCTCGTCGAGCTCGTTCCAAAGAGGGGTCACATGATGTGGTTTTGTTGAAATGTGTTGAAAAAATTAAAAAAATGATATTTAAAATAATAAATTTTGAAATCGTCTGCGTTGGGTAAAGGGTTAAGGAGACAGGTAATGACAAATTAGAGAAGATGAGTTCAATTCTACTTTAGTAACCAACTCACAAAGTTACGACCGCACGTTGCCATCTGACGTTATACCCGTATTGGACATGCTGTGAAGGACAATTTCTCCAATGAACTATTTGATAAAATATTTTATTATACGCTGAACGATAGATTATCGAAAAAATTGAGGAAAGATAGAAATCGTATTCCCCACTGTGAAGATATAGACATTTTCACTTTCACTGTATCAATCAAAATGGCGGCTTTCAAAGCATTACTTCAAGGTGAATACGAGTCAAATTATCTCTGGAAATGATCAATTGGATCTAAAAACGTATAACGAAAAGAAAATCTAGAGTTTTCGAGTGGATACAGATCATTTCCAGCAATAATTCAACACGTATTGACTTTGAATTGATGCATGAACCCGCCAGCTCAATCAGATCGCAAGACGCTGCATGTTCTGAGTATCGTTCAAATCACTTCCGCGTATGAATGCGCTGTTTACTTTCATGCATCAATGCAAGGTGGAAACGAATGAAATTGTCGATAGGAATGATCAGATTCTTATAAAAAGCATAAAATAAAAAGAAAATCTCGGGACTCATGGATAATTTCGGTATCCACTCAAAAAACACTAGACATCCTCTATTTACCTCACAATCGAAGCGTTTATGCACGGATACACGTCTCAAGTTTAATGTATCTGGCTCCTTGTTTCGTGTCGGTATCAGGGATTCCTGATACAGGCATGTGATTCTACTGTTACAGAGACAACGGCATCAGTTTGTTTTGGTTGCTTTTAATCGCTTAATACTTCATTCTTAAGGCCTGATAAAGTAGATTTTCTGTTTCTCAGGCCATTTTTGTAAAGTTGCATGCCGGCCGGTGGTTTTTTATTTTATTTTTTTAATTTTTTTTGTAATTATTTCTGTGCCATCAAAAGTTCATGTTCTTGGTTGTTTTATGTCTTAGCCCTCATAATCTACAGTCCAGAACAGCATGAGTGGTGGTGTATTTTGTCCCTTGAGTGCAAGAAGGCTTTTCAATGTTAAAGCATTGCAAAGCCTTGTTGCACTCAAGGGACAAATTTATCAATTTTATTATCTTGGGTAAAACATCAGACATAAGCTATTTAATTTTTATTTTTTGAACTTTTCAATGGTTATAAAAAAGAGCATGCGGTAGCCGAAAGGACCACGCGGGAGGGCGTGCGAAATAGATTTTTAACTTGTTTAAGCCTAATGGGTTTGCTTTAAAAAATATGAAAAAACATGTTCATAGCAACTCGACCCATGTTCGAAAATAAAGAACAGTTGCAATTCGTGATTTTAATATTCGAAATGTTCCATTCACAACTTTGAAATGAAAATAATACCAAAAGGCGGTAACGGAAACCATCGCGCATTAATATTGAAGACCGTCTGGTTGGAAATTCCACATCGTTGAAGTGAATATAATCTATCGCTTGCTCATACAGTGGGAAACAGAAAACATAAAAGTCCACGAAATGGAAATTAATCACAAAATAATTGCAAATTATAAGTAGAACTCAGACCATTGCAAATTATACCCATGATGTAAAGCAATCTGAAACTATTACTATTATTAAATTCAGACTAATCTGTCAAGCCTTTGGCAAATGAAATCAAGATTAGTGGCAGCTGTACAATTTAATGCGACCGCCAAATCCCAACCTTCTGTCCAACCTCAAAGTTGCGTTCAAAGTTTTTTCTCAGTGGTTTCTGGTAGAGGAACATCTCCTGATTCAGAAAGGATTGACTGGTCACCTGACGGCATTGCGCAATTTGAGATATTTGTCGCAGAAAAGGGGTACCCAATTTCAATTCACATAGTTATCTTTGGTACTGGAATTCTTATATATAATCGACATTTACTAGACAAAATATAGAAGGTTTACTCATATAGAGACAAATGACATTATTCAATGCATAAATAAGTGCCCATTTACACTATGTTTGGCCTTTGTTTTGGAGGGTTCATAACTCAAGAAAGAGACAGAAACAAACGACCCTTCCCAGTAATTAAGCTTGAAGGGGCAATACATTTAAACACTCTCCAAATTGCGACGTTGAAAAAAACAGGTCGTATCATGCTTCCGACCGATAACTGAATTAAAAAGGCATAGTTTCTGCCTGAAATAACGAAAGATTTCACTGAAACATGTTCTTGTGTCATTAAAAAAATTATTGATCAATGAATTGCGTAAGTTAAAACAAACGTCATAGGCCACGCCTTCACAAGCAGTATTTTATTCAATGAATATACAGTACGTGGAGAGTGGATTGTAACTAAAACTGAAACACGCTGTATTGGATCTAAAGCATACAAATTGTAAGAAAAATTCTTCTATCACCACCAGCTGTTAAAATCGTAGCCCCATCATATATACAGTACATGGAGAGTGGATTGTAACTAAATCACCCGCGGAGTGGAGTTATCACCCAAGCTATAACTTTCAAATTGTGTACATATCGACAAAAAACACAAGCAATGTTTCAGCCAATGGACCTCCGGGGTTAACCCGGAGGTCCATTGGCTAAAACTTTGCTGGTGTTGGTTATGCTTTGCAACAAATTTGCAATTATTCCTCGGGTGGAATGTCCACTCTGCGGGTGATTTAGTGATAATACACTCTCCACGTACTGTATAAGTGATCATAACTTCTTTGCACCTTCTCGATTTATTCTGATTTGAAATGATGTTGAATAGACATTTTTCTATTGACGATCGCTATGAGTCTGACGACAAAGCTTGCCTTATTCTTTTGTCATTTAAGTTTTATCTGTCCGGTAATATTTGAATTTGTCTGTCTCTTTATGTGCAGAATCGGCCATGGCCGATCGTTACTTTTTCTCATCGAAGTTCACATGTGAAGTTGTAAGGGTAAGTGATCGTCTGATAAACGAGACATTGAAGCGAATCGAGAACATAATCAGTTGTAGCAAACTGTATAATGATGGTCTGCACGTAAATTTACAACTGCAGCTGGATATGGATGCCAATTTAGGTTTGAGAAGTCACAAATATTGTGTAGAGAAATATGTTCACCCCAAAAGTGTCAGACAAGACAAGCTTTACCAGGCAGAGATATTCCTACCGAGGCGGATGCACCACTAGAGAAAAGATCTAGGCGATGTCAGGCACAAATTACTTTTGATTTGAGACGACACTGCCTGTTTGTGTTTGCAAGTGTGATGTGCCAAAAGTCCCTAAAAATCTGGCAAGGTGGAGAGAGGTTTATATTCTCCGTCAAGTAATGAATCTTGGAAACAGCAGTACTTCATTGCAAAAGTATGAGATAAAGAGGGTGGGGGTGGGAAGGGGGTGGGGTGTTAGGTTAAGGGTTCTAGGTCATATAAGTGATTTGCATGCTCGTCATCACTCGGTCTGCAGATCTACATATATGAGTCCAAGATCTGTAGCGTCCGCGACAAAGCACTTCATTGACACTACTTTACTGGGCTTGCTGAGAAGTACGACAACGACATTTTAGTCCTTTCGTCGCCAGAGATAGCCAGGATTTTAGCGGATAGACCGAGTGCTAGATCGGCACTGCGTATTGCAGAGGATCCAGATGGTTGTGATGCCGAAAGCGGAACGAAAGTTTGAAGAAAAGTATATGCACCGAAATAAAGGCTATGGATATAGATCGAAACACTTAACCCTTTGAACGCTTGTGATATCTTCCATTCCAATTCAATGGCAGCAATTAGAAGAGTCCATATTCATTATTGGGGGTAGAACAATCAGTATTTTCAACGTGCAGCCTCGGGCTGCACGTTGAAAATACTGATTAGTCTACCCCACAATATTTACCGAACAGTCTGATTTTATAATGACGTTATGACGTATCATGCTCCTGACCGGAAAAACGACCGCTGGGGTTCAAAGGGTTGAAATCTCGAGCTCAACTTTGACAAAATATCAGAGTGTTCAAGCGGGACGTTGTTGGCTTTTCTGGGTACTTGTCACCGAAATTAGACCACACCCTACCCGATTACCAACATGTAACATCACTGGTCCGGAGGGATACCAACAGCAATGCAAATGGGTCTTGCTGCTATGAAGAGGGATTCTGGAGGCCTCGTAAAAACGATGCATTACTTCGGAGTAACATGTTCCTATGATGAATTCTTGCGTTTCAAGAAATCGGCAGCAAATACGGCACCTCTCAAAGTTAACCTCACATTAACCTTTTACCTAACGAATCGACCGCATCCGCTCGCGTAATATGCAAATTCAGCAGTTGAAAAAATATTTTATTTAAAAAATTTTCAACAAAACCATATCATTTGACCCCTCGTTGGAACGAGCTCGTCGAGCTCGTTTCAACGAGGGGTCACATGATATGGTTTCGTTGAAATTTTTTAAAAAATTTAAAAAAATGATATTTAAAATAATAAATTTTGATATCGTCTGCGTTGGGTAAAGAGTTAATATCTAGTTCTGACGATGGAATAATGCAGGTAGAGGTAGATAATTTCGATGCTGACAATACATCTCAGAATGGAAAACCTAGTACCCATTCTCTGGCTGTTTTGTTAACTCAAGCAAATAACAGCAAGCTCCTGCATCTTGAAATGTCTGAAATGTCCAGAATGTAACAGGTATAACATTCGTATATCTTATCGGTGTGGAATGTTCCCTGAAAGTCGTACTAGAGCCGAATATCCTCCATTGATCGACATGACACCGGCCGAACCAGAAACTATTGCCACTGCTATGAAAAACACCCAACAGCTGACGATGAATGCAGGACAGAGCTTTAGAGTATTCACGGCTGATCAACGATTTTATAAAACCGCCGTACTGGTACGGTTCCAAAGTAACCACATCAATTACTGATGTACGTACTGATGCGTGGTTTCGAAAACCAGGAATCTCAAGGCATCTCATCCACGGAAACTTTGTTCCCCGCCTCCTACCACAGGAGCCGCTGGGGAAAATATCAACAGAGCACACCTTCAGACATGTGTGTGGAAGAACACTCTTCAACCGAGACCTCCAAATTTAGATCCTATCAAATATGCCTTGAACTAGAGACTAAGTTGCTCCACCCCATAACAGTTCCGTCCGGTGTTACCCTGGCCCCAGATGAAGTATTGAAGTTAATAAAATGATCTTGCTAAAGCCAGACGCCATGTAGTAGAAACAAGTGTAAATGTAATGCTGCTAAAATGGCGTGCACGTTGTTCTGCTCGTGCAACGCCAGTGCTAGAGTGCTGCAATGAACAAACAAGGTTAGCAGATGCGTCAGCTATGAATAACACTGATGAATAGAATCACCGAACACCCACAATATCCTGTAAAAATCTGCCTAGTCTCGGATGCAACCTCTGGCAGTCGCCCGGGTTGTTGTATTAGCCGCAGTCAAACATTGCAGTCCGCGAAATGAGGATGTCACCTTAAACGTGGAAATGTCAAATTGTTTCAGGCTGCCAAACGTTCAGTAAACTTTTTCGTAGTCAGGAGATGTTAGTCTTACACATTCCAACAAGAATGAAATGTTGGACGCCACTTTGGGCTCCTGTGCCCTGACGGCCGGACTAATTCATTATATTATTAATAATTAAAGCAATGAAAACCAATGTCAGCGGTCAGAACAAATCTGACGAATAATTTATGAAACTGATTCTGAATGAGATTCCAACGGCCATGGATTCGAAGTAACTTACCTTGTTTAGAAAATATTACTTTATGAAATGTAAAGCAGGACTGCACAAGTTGTACAGGTAAATTAAGTTAACACGAATCGTCCAGCGCAGCACCAAAGATAAACCCACGTGGATTTAGAAATGAGGTAGGGAGTGGATTTTGCTACCTTCAGTTTTTCAGATCAGATACTTTGCCCCCCCCCCCCCCAACCCCCTTTTTTCTCACTTTTGATAAATATAAATTTCCACAATGATCTATTTAATTAATATTTATTTATTTTTATACCATGAGTACTATATATGAAAAGCCTATAACATACATTTTAGCTTTATACACCAACTGAGGTGAACACGCCAGCAATTGGATTTCAGTAGTTAAAATTTACACCTACAGTGGAACTAAATCCATGTTGACCTTTGGTGACGTTGTTCTAAATGTGAACTTTTCTAAATTTATCGCACGTCGCCTCGCGAAGAGTGAAATAAAATTGACAATTATTTATTACGTTTTTAAATGGGTTTACCTCATAAGATGCCAAGAATTAACAAATATGCGTTGTCTCATGTTAATTGAGCATCCATAATTCGAAACAGTATGTTATTATGTTATTATTATTCCATTTCGTCTCGGCGATAACAGTGACTGCGGAAGTGCCGCCCATCGATGCTCATGCAAACAAAAACAAATTCGCCCGTATGTAAGGCTGCTGCTTAGTAAAATCGAGAAAAAAAAACAGCGACTCTTAATAATGTGACAATCATGGTATAAATAAAATATACGCATAGTAGCTTGGTGTACCAAATGTTCATCACTTGTGGGCTTGCGGTTAACACCACTTCACTGCGAGTGGTGAACATTTGGTACACCAAGCTACTATGCGAATATTCTGTATATAATTATAATTTTACCCTTTGCCCAACATGCATAACAGGCAACATTTGGAAACTGAAGCAACTCAATTTATTTTTTTATTTCTTTTACCTAAACATATTGCTTTTGCTTCCTCATTGGAACGAACTCAATGGGTTACTCTAATTAGGGGTCATAGGATATTTTTCTGGGCTAAAATGGAAAGAATAAACCTGCAATGGCAATTTTTGTAAAAAAAAACGTATACGTCGGTTCGTGGAAGCCGGAGAGAACAACTATGTGAAGTAGGCTTCGATATACTTTATATTACCGAAATGCTGCAACGGAAAGATTTGCACTCAGAATCATTCCGGCAGATGTGAGGAGTGTTCATGGTCCGGCGTAGCTCACATTATTTCATCGGTGTTCAGATCGACCAAGCTTTGAAATAGTCTGTGGATGGTAAGTGCAAGAACACGTGGGATATTGTTGTATTAAAACGGAAGGAAGGCGCCCGCTAGCGCTGGTTAGACATGTTGCTCGGATTTTCTGGCACTGAAATCCATTTTTGAGGGCGAGCGTACAGCCTCGAATATGGTCAGCTTGTTGGAGAATGATTGGTAAAAACTATTCAACAAGAGTAAAGTTCTAAATAAACTCAACAATATTGCTACTGGATTAGTAGCATCGTCAAACTTTGAGAGTTTACATGTGTGCTTAGTGAAAGCGGAGAAACGATCAGATGAAATCGTCAAAACAAGCTGATAACCAGTCCATGGTTTATAAGTTTCTAGGATAAAATGTCTAAAACCAAATTATTCACCTTCGCTGGGGGCGCGGTGGCTCAGTAGGTAGAGGTGCAGGCTGCAAGCCGAGAGGTCCTCGGTTCGAATCCCACCTGCGGCAACCGCGTTGTGTCCTTGGGCAAGACACTTCACCCCCATTGCCCATGTGGGGGCACGATGGCGCCGTGTACTAAGGCGTACTGCACGTCAATGGTATGCATGCCTTCAACCAATCTAACCCTGCCTGTGCTGCAGTGCGGAGTTACGATGTTGGGGAGCTGGCAGCTGCTCGTCGTTGCTCGGTGGTTCTCTCCGGGTACTCCGGCTTCCTCCACCCGTAAAACTGTCACGGTCATGATTAGCCATTGTGCATAAATATGTGACCTTAAACATACATAAATAAATTCACCTTCGCTGATTCGACGAACGCGATTACTCTGCCCTGTCGTATGCTCATAATTGACCCAGAAGTTCGGTTAAGGCGATTATTTGCATTTGCAAAAGTGCAGGGGACTTTGTTTGGATATCGCCTTAGGCTTTGGGTTGGTAGTAATACCGCCCTCTTGCTCACTGCAAACAGAACTATGAGAAACACCAACAAGGCTGATCTGGCAAGATGATAGAGTCATATTGTCCCGAGGTCCAACAACTTCCAGTCATCCCACTCGGTAGCAAAATAGCATTGACTGTTGATAGAATGCCACTGCTATGCGCGCTGAATGAACATCCATTTACCACAATTGAAGACCTCGGAAATCAAGTCATTCGAAGGCTCACTCAGATGTTGCAAAAGAATAAGAAAACAAGGCCAGGAACTGACCCGCAAGAGACCGTTTAGGTTACGTATGGGTTACGTGAGTTGTAAAATGTGCGAACGAACAACTACAGGTTACGGCCAATTACAAGGTAACTTTATTAAATTACTAATCTCGCACGTTTTACCAGAAAGAGTCTTTCAGAACTAGTTCGACTCAAAGGTTGAGTATTGCATCCACAAATAAATAGAATATAATGCTGTGTCCATCTCTGAAAAATATCCGCCAAAATAAATAAGAAGTAACGTACTAACTCGCTTTGGGTAGATCGCGCGTTAAGTATTGCTATTCATATGAGCGGAAATCCCATTTAGACGTAAAACACATGACTGGGGTTGAAAAACAGACGAGGCGGAGAATCATTACAGAAGCACTAAGAAGTTTTTCCAATCCACTTGTCGATCAAAAAAGTGAATTGGAAAATCTAAAACAATTGAAAAATTTGCCTTGCACTTCCTCCTCGAAAAACAGAACAAAACAGCGACAAATGCAACGAAATGACAACAACACATTTTCCAATTCACATTTTGACCAAATTAACAAAAAACTAAAAAAATCGAAACTCACACTTACACACCAAATAGTTTTGCACACGGATCCTCAAAATACACGTTTTTCTAAAACAATTGTTTTTTTCCCAGTGGAAAATCCCATGTTAATTTCCAAATCATTGCAAAATAGACATGTATTTTTAGGTGAATGGCAAAAAAGGCTATTTACTCTGATTTATCTGATTTACTTTCCATAGTAAAGGAGGAGTCGCGAATAACAAAACATCTGCAAAATTGACACTGACAGATCCCATGTTACAAGTTTATAAGCTGATTTGATTATTTGCGTGGGATTTTCCGTGAGAAATTACAAATTTCGAGGAATTGTGTGCACTGCACAGCGATTTGTAGATGTGTAAAATGAACACAAATTTTTAATAGGTATTTAGATTTTACAATAAAAGTCTCAGAGACATTTTCCAATTCAGACCAAAATCTGTTTTTTCACAAAGTCCGAATATATTTATGTGAATTGGAATGTGATTTATACATTACTGAGGATGATTCTTGTGATTGAAATGTGCGAACATTGGCTCATAATTATATTGACATTGCGTTATGTTACTGTATTATCTAGCAAAGCTCAGGTAGGGAAGAAGGGGGTGGGTCCAGTACCGGTTGGAACTTTCAGTTGTTGATTTTTTTATTCAATTGTATTCCAGTTGGATTTCCTTCAAATGCAGACTTTTGAGCATGGTAGAATGCTCCTGCATCACTAACATTTGCCATAACAAGCGTCAGCAAAGGGCCGTTGTTCATGATCAAAACTCGGGAAAAAACTCACTTGGTGGGGGCGGGCGTAACTCGAAGCTGTTTGTTTTAACTATAATAGATACTTTCCCTATTAATAAGATACCAAAATAGAGAATTAATTTCATAAAATAGTTAACTTTTTACCCCGCGTAACGGCCAAAACCAGGCAGCGCTATTCTCAAAAATCGCCAATTAATTTTCATTATCTTTTCATTTTTTATCTCAAAAACATAGGTTATGACCCCCGTTGGAACGAGCTCGTCGAGCGCGTTCAAATGAGGGGTCATAACCTATGTTTTTGAGACAAAAAATGAACAAAAAAAGTTATTCAAGAATTTTGTTAGTAAGTGTCGTCTGCTTTTCATGTTAGGTAAAGGGTTAAAGGATTATAATATGAATATCTTACCAAATGAGGTAACTAGAGGCATAACGAAACGTTATTTTCATTAAAAATGTATTAATTGTCGTTAAAACCTTCATCTTTTCATCTCAAATTACCACTTTTACACGAAAATTTCCGGAAGTATATCTTGCTATTTTAAACCGGGTGAGATCCGAGCTCAGAACATATAATCCGACCATATTGCACATTCTCAGTCATTTCTGGGTATGTATTCCAAATCGCTACTTTTGGGGGAATGCTTGCATTGAAATGGGGGTGAGATATTTCAATGTCACGTGCTGGAGCCATAGCATCCACCTTGCACATTAACCATATATAAAATTAGAGTATGGAAACTGCCAAACATTTTGAGGTGATACATTAAAAAATAGTGCCAAATGAACACTAAACAATAAAACACACATGTCAAAGCTCAGAGAAGCAGCCGGAAATATTATGATCCCCGATGAGTCTGGAAGTGGGATGGAGAAATCTCACCTTGGAGCAACATATTTGAACCAAACCCGAGGCTTGCCGAGGGTCTGGTTCAAATATCTTGCACCGAGGGTGAGATTTCCCCATTCCCACCTTCAGACTCATCGAGGATGATTTTTTCTCCCCACACACGAGGATTACGTCATTATAGATAATTGGCGGTCACGTGCTGACATACCCAATTTATCAAGTCCTAATCCTTTCGAAAAACGAACAATTTCATAGGAAAGATCGTACAAAAGTTAGGTATACACCATAGGTATATACTAAAAAAATGCTTTGTAACACTGTCCGTTAAGGAGTTAATGAATTTGCGCTTGTCAAACTCTAATGTAAAGGGCATTATGAGATTACTGATCGATCGTTAAATTCGCGCAGTGATATTATTAAATCTGCAGAGAAACATGGTGTTGAAACAAATCAAGATTAATATTTGAATAATAATTAAATATTGAGTCTATTCAAATTTGCAAATTGTGAAGTTATTTTGTTTATTTACAATTGTGCAGACGATGATGAAATAGTTCCGGCGACCTAATAAAATATGCAAATGAGTATGTCACGTGGAGTGGGTGGGATAGAAATATCCCACCCTGCTGTTTCACCCGGGACACGCGTATGTTTCACTTATAGTTGGGGAGAAATCAATATTCAGTCTATCGTTTCCAAGGCGTTGCGCATAAACGTATCGACGTCAGACTTTATGAGAAATCCAATATTATGTTGTAAGGAACACAGCAATTGTCACCTATAAATGATTAGTTTGTACTCCACGATAGCCTGCTCCTTCTCAGTTTGTACACGTAGGATGGATCCAGCTCATTGAGAACGTGTCTATTACTTTCAAAGCCCTTCATAACACTGATAACGGGGAAAATTGTTGTAGTTTTCCAAAGAAAAGTAGAACCTTTCATATTTAAATTCTTGTTGCTGGTTCCTCGGTGCCTCGTGTACTTCTTTGTTGTGTGGGACCCACTTGCTCTCCGTGGTTAGCCACCACCAACCAACAGACCTGATCTTCCGCCAAATAAAACAGAGATGTTATACTTATATTATTTAGCGTCATTTTTGATACAAATGTATCTTTTGGTCATTACGCTATGTAAATAATTCATTGTCTTGATGTCGCAGTACTTTTAGAAAGAAAAAAAAATCATCGAATTTCCTCAGTCCGTCAAGATCTCAAAACATGTGTGATATCATAATTCACAAACGTTAGTGTTAAAAATGTGAAGAAAATATCGTGGGAAATCTTCATGACATTCCCCTTACAAGTATGTCCGAAAATCCCCATCTGCCATTTCATTCTCAGTCCTTTCCATCTGTTTTTAACGTCTCTACTTTATTTTCCTGATTGTGATAGATACGCCGTATGCACAAATCCCCGAGAGCTATCAGTAGACACAGGACATCAGCCAAGCTCAAAAAGGAGGCACCAATAAACAACCCTAACATTCCTCCGATGTCTGACAGAAAACGAACACGCTGTAAAATAAAATACGAATTAAAGCTTCTACCACTGATCTATATACAAACAAATTGCTGACACGTCCATTGGTTATATATATACAAGTGTCTCTTTCGGCCGCCATGTTAGGGAAGGGTGGGGGCAATTGTAGGTGCCAATTTAAAGGAACAAGGCTCAACAAACTAGGACCCTGCGAATATGGATTTTTTTTGGACTCGAATTGCTCGAGTCGACCGAACATCGAATTCGAACCAAGTTAGCCGAAACCAGGTGTCCGAGTGCGGTTTCGTTCGTGATATTTCCCGTTTAAAATAGCCACACTAGGATTATTTTCGCACTGTACTGATGACTTATCCACATATTCATGCTATCATTCAACAGTTCGTACGTTAACAATGCAGCACACTTGATCGACTAGTTGAATAGGAGGCAAAGAAGCTGCATGTACCTGTGATTGATTCGCCTCCTTCTTGACTTTAAGCTTGGCATCGTCCGATCTTGCCTTATGAAGCGATGGATGTTTCTTACTGATGTGTACCAGAGGTGAGATGTAATCGCTATTGCTTGGGTTTTGTACGAAGTTTTACATGTATTACATACACGTGAATGCAGCCCTGACTTATCCACTGTAAAATATGAATGTATTACAGATGTCATTTGGAATCACGCGACACTCGTGATTCCAAATGACATTGATAATACACAGTAAGTTCCATGTCGGCGATGTGTGCTTGCGGTCCGCGCTCAATTCCTGCCATTGTTTTGACAATTTAGCTAGTATAAAATGTACGAATTTACATAGACATTTATTAATACGTATTTTTATATTCGATTTTTATATTCGTGATTCTATTTTCGACTCGAATTTGTTGATCGACACGACTTCGATGCGAATATTCGCAGGAACGTTCAACAAACAATATTTCCTCAAAGGTTTTCAATTTTACGACGCCATGCAATCGTCGATCGCTTTATAAAGAAAACATTTTGATGTCTCTGAGAAATGTGTATGCTGATGATGTTCACACTGTTTGCGATGATAAATATTTACAACATATTGGTACTGACAAAAAAAACCCAGGTTCCGCGACTGGAAAGTTGATAACATGTTCTGAGTTTCGCGTCAGACTTTCCCGTTATCAAACATTCACGATATTTGGAATTACAGAAATAAACTGCTCAAATTGCTACCATCTTGGAGGTGGGGAGGAGGGGGGGGGGGGGTGGATTGGTTGCGACGGTATTTCGCTGACGGCTGACGTTCTTGCTATCCAGTTGCTTTGAGATCATTGGCCGTTACATATTAAATTGAAAGCGAGGTCATGGAGGTTGCGATAACACAGCTTAATCAAACTTTTATTTCATTGTATCACTTCTACATGGTTTGGTCCTCTAACGTGAACCTCGCTAGACAAGAAACACAGATATTAAATATTGTGTGACCAACCTGCTGAGTAAAATATAAAATCAATGAAAACAATTTTTATCTAACAATCAATCGATGTTTTCTCCGGATACAAGCTAAAACGTTTCGACTGAAACAAAATTTGTAAATTCTGCGAGAATGTGCGATCATGCGATTTAGAAATAGAACGTTTTTATTTGCACTCATCAAAAATTGGTTACAAACGTTGACTTCACCGTTTTGACAAATAAATCAACAACTCAGCAAAATAAATTAGTTTAGATAAATTTTTGCCATGATGATATTTCTCTTCAGACCTACCACTACTATAAACCTCGATGCTCGTAGTACAAGTGGAACTATGAATAAGGATGATGTCATCCGAAGCTCAAAAACGTAATATAGAGACGTCATCGTGATCTTTTTTCATAAAAAAAAAATCAGTTCATAGACGCTGAATGGCTGTGAAAATATAGGCGAACAAGTCAAGAAAGGAATGAATATTGTAAGATAAATTGAGTATTACCACCAAGAACAAAGTGAGTGTCCGAGATAGTAACACCGCGATGTGTGGATCGATAAACTTGTATCGAGCCACGATGGTGTTCCTATTACGTCCCAAAGGGCTCGCCGTGATACTAATATGAGCGCCGTCTCGGCTTGATACCAGTTTCTCGATCAACACATAGTGCTGATAACATAGTGCGTAATCGCTTGACTGGACTGGTCAAGTGAAATAATTCATGAGAGGTGAGGGACTATATTGTAAAACAGTCGTGCGCATTCGCGCACTCGTGTTTGTACAATTATATGAATTATTTCACGTAACCAGTCCAGTCAAGCGATTACTCTGTGTATCACTTTTCATTATTAACGATAATTATATTATTAATCCGTTACCCATTGTAACGGCCCAAACCGGCCAGCGCTATTCTCAAAAATCGCCAATTAAATTTCATTAATTTTTCATTTTTTGTCTCTAAAACATAGGTTATGACCCCTCATTGGAACGAGCTCGTCGAGCTCGATCCAATGAGAGGTCATAACCTATGTTTTTGAGACAAAAAATGAAAATAATAGTTAGTCAAAAATTTTTTTTTTGCAAGTGTCGTCTGCTTTTCATGTTAGGTAAAGGGTTAAAAAAACAAAAAAACAAAACAATGAAGTCCCCATTACACCCACGGCAAAGCGTCTTCGTTTGCGTGCACGGATACATGACACAATTGTTGATTGTACAATTCGCTTGTTAAGTTATCGTTTATAATCAAACCCGGAAATTCCAGTAAATCACACCTTGGAAAGCAATAAATATATTCATGTGACCAACCTGCTGAGTAAAATATAAAATCACAGAAAATATTTTGTTCGCAACGAATTGTTGTGTCAGAGTTACATTCGGTGATAATCTGATCAACATCTGACGAAGGACGAAGTTCAGATAATTATAGTTTTTTTTTGTGGTCAAATATAAAAGAACAAAGCAAAAATTGTGTATCAAAAATGGCGAAATGCGTTAAAAATCGCTAGTTGTTATTTTTGCAATACTCACAGGATCAGAGATAGGGGTTTACCGACTCCAGTATCACATTAACGAACAAGTACACAATAGGGGAGGAAGGTTCCTAGGTTAGGGTGGGTGGGTACGGTATGACTAGACCTCTAACAGAATGGTGGAGCTGTAGCACCTGTTCCCCTCTTATCGCCACCCCTAAACAATCGGAACGCTCGAGTCGCATGCTGTGTGTAATGTGTATTTATCACCCTTTTATTTCGAATCGCAACTAATTTTGTGTGAAGAATAATGTTGAAGTGGCTGGTAAGAATGGGACCAGATGTACCCTAGAAAATTGTTTACAAATAATGGGTTGTCCTATGGAAAAAAAATTCTGACCTAATTTTGCAAGCATTTATGTTGCGGAATGTGAGGAAAATGTCTTAAACAAATGTGCAAAACACCATATCGTATATCTCGGATATTCAGATGACATTTTTATAATTTGTGAACCTTCAAAAGAAGATTTTGAGGAATTGTTCGAAATTCTGAACAATTACGATGCAAACATCAAATTGAAAGCTACTATCCGTCAAAGGTCTGTTGATTTTCGTGATGTAACCGTGTATAAACGCAAACAATTCCAGGCATCCGGTCATACTGATTCACATCAGTTATTGATCACAAAATCGTTTCATCCTCAGCGTACATTTAAAGGTATCATCAAATCACAGCTCATTCGATCCCACCGCAATACAAGTGATAAGGTAAATTTCAACGAGGATTGTTCTACTCTCCTTGGCGCCCTCAGATCGAGGGGTACTCACTGCGAAATCTCAATCTCTGAAAACCCTCGAGAATCCAGCAGAAATTACTGATTTCGAAGCACTGAAAATTGAACACAGCAGACCGTTGCAGAATTGTAGAGGCGCGATATTGATTTGCAAAAGCCTCGTTGTAGATTGCATACTTTTATGCCTGACCAGAAAGAACAATTTGCCTCCGAACAAACGAAAAATCATTATCAGATCCGTAACTCCCTCCATTGTGATTCACCGAATATTATTTACCTTATCATGTGCAAACGCTGTCGGAAGCAGCATGTTGGTCAAAATCTTCTCTGAGAACGTGCTACTAGGCACAAACAGGCTATAAAACACAATGCTGATGTCCCAGTAGCACTACATTTTAACCGTCCAGGCCATTCTTTGGACGATTTCGAAATTCATCCCATTGAACAACCACCAAATAAAGACACATTAAAAGAAAGGGATGAATTTAGAAAAAAACGTGAAACCGTTTGGATCAATACGCTACAAACCCTCTCGCCATTTGGTATGAACATATCAGAGGGAGAAGGCGAAAGGAGGTCCATCATTTCTTTCACTTTAACATATAATATAATGAATATCGAAATAGCAAAAATATTAAAAGATGAATTCAATCTAACCAACTCTAAATTATATGAACCTTTAAATCTTCGACCTGTCATCGCCTATAAGAAAAACAAAAGCTTGCGTAACATCCTTGTAAGGACTAAATTAGCATCCATCAATGAATAACATTAATTATAGCCAGTCAGTTTAACTAGTTCCTAAGCTCATTACTTAGTTTAACTCAATTTTGATACCATTTCTTGCACTCGTCAGTGTCTGAGAATCAGGCCTATAAACAAATTTCTTGTTTCTCAGGGCAATTGTTCCTCAATTGCATGATGAGGGGGGTAGGGATTTTTGTTTATTCACAAACCAGTCCTGAAAATAGTTGGGACCAGAAATTTGACTACTGACACTATTATGTGGCAAACGAATGTTTTCAGCAATGAACATTTCCCATAGTGTAGTTGAAAATCTAGCCAACAATATCTTGTTTGACAGAGTTCTGTCAGCAACAGGTTGATGTAGAAATTGTAGAGCACCGCTCTAGGGCCGCGTTGTATGGTATCTCTGTGGCTTCCAATCTCTTCTCTGTATATAAACGGACTGAAATCGACTCTTCTTGTATACTAAAAGGTAGACAGAATATGACTTTATTAATGGAGATGACCTACATGTAAGTACAATCCTCCAAGAACACGACTAGCGGCAGCGTGGCGATGGCGGGCGGTCGTTGTAATGAAGTTCTTGACCGAACCGCCGAGCCGTCCTAAGTTGCGCCAAATATAAGTTACCACAGGTCCAACACCTTGGCTCTCAGTAGCTCCCAAACTCTCTAAGATAAAACTTCATATTTCATAGCCACTCTTCAGCGACTCTCAAATACGCCTAGAGATGCCGCCTTTAAATATCTACCGTGCGCAAACCAAAGCGAGACAAGCCAAAGAAAAGTTCTCTTCACCAGTACGATGCATACTGCACCACTAATACAGGAACGATAACTCCAGAATGGATACACTCGGCGGCACACAAAGCGCTGGGCAGCCACGGTATTAATGGTTATAACAGTAATAACTTGCTTTTGTCACACAGTTACATTTTATTATCGTGCATCGGATTCCAAGAATAATGTGGCGGCAGGGATAGTATCGTCTCATATAACACAGTCTATGGCGAAATACGTTCATCCATTTTGGATTTGAGGGAGGACGATTCAGTAAACTGTACTTCCTGACCTCCTCCGATTTCTAGGATTAACCATTTGGTACTTGTGTACGTCTTATGAAGAGCGAAATCAAACAGTGCGTTGATACTTTGTGGTCATTTGTTTTGTTATTATTTTTGCGATTTTTTAAAGTTTTAACCTCAATTCCTATTTTCTCATGAACAGTGCTCAGTGACAACCGTTGAGCCAAATGTTATCACAGCTTAAAATACTAATATAATCCTGCTGTCAAGACTTCTCAACTGGTTGAGTGCTAGAAGTCACTATCAGGGCTTTCAAAAATGTTGATACCGGAGTAAAAACCAACACTTTCCTTGCTTATATTTCATATTCAGTCAAACACAAATAATATTTTGTATATATATAAATTTGTTTTATTACCAATTATTGGAGAGTGCCTGTGGGCACTCTCCAATAATTTGTAATAAAACAAGTTTTGAATAACAAATTCAGACCACCAAAAATAATCTAGCCCTCAACCAAATAATCACTAATGTGAAAAATATCTTGTTATTCCTACTTTATGACGTTTGACGTTGCATTTTAAAAAACGTTAAAGAAACTAAGTTCCCAGCGACGTTTGAACGCCAGGATAAATAAAGTCTCAAAGGGTTAAACGTTCAAACTGATTGAGACAAAAATTGTAAACAAGTCAACTTCTGTATTCTTATTCCGATCTACAGGTAAATACCTAAAATTTGTGATATGATACTTAACTCAAGTCATTGACAAGACAAATTCTCTACAATTTTGAAATTTCAAATTGTATGTGAAATACCAATACCCTTAGTGTAAAATTTACTTGCAGCTTTAGAAAATTGAGGGGAGCTAACTCTACCTTAAGCTCTTCCAATGACGAAATTTGTCAACCATGCATAATTAACATTAATGTAGGTGTAACGAACTCTTGCTATTTCTACTTTACGACGTTTGACGTCGCATTTTGAAAAACGTTGAAGAAACTGAATTCCCAGTGACGTTTGAACATCAGGATAATTAAGGTCCCTAAGGGTTAATTATTACAGATTATCAATACTGATTTACTCTTCATTGTGTCGTCTGCTTGCCCACCGTCTTATTTTATTTTTCGTCACGCAAATGTTTATAAATAATATGTTTAAAGGATTAATAAGAAAAAAATAATTAATACTCACTTCATACAATGGCTCTTCTTTCACTGATTCATAACTCAGATCGTCAAAATAAATTTTAACCTTCAAGAAGTTCTTCGACAGATCACTGGAATAAAATCAAAGGATTGGATTTTTTTCCAAACAACAGTGCACATCGCATATTAACACCGCTTTCAATCAATAGCATCATAATCGTCTTATTCACCAACTCCTACTCTCACCTCATCACTCCCCTTATCATTGGAATTCAAGTATTTGGTGTACAGTTAAAACTAGAAGTCCTGTCATGAAATGCGCACAAATAGCACGTCGATCTGCGCGTTAATCTACGCGTTATGACCATAGTAAGACTATCCAATTCTGTACATATAGCCTGTGCACAAGCAATGTTTCAGCCAATGGACCTCCGGGTAACCCGGAGGTCCATTGTCAGAAACATTGCCTGTGTTTGCTATGAGTAACCAAGAGAACCTGCCGATCTTTGGGTGCGATTCGATATGGCAATTGCGCGCAATTCCTACGCGCAATTAAGCCTAGATAAGCGCACAGTTCGTGACAGGACTGGAAAATGCAAAAATGTGTCTGACATAATATGTAGGGGATTGAATTGGGGAAGTGCGAAAAAATGCCGTCACCAAGTCAAATTATGGTAAAGCAGCAGGTACTGACATAGTTCTCAACGCCTTTGTTAAAAAGAGGAAGAGATTCACCGTGTGGGCATGCGTCGGCATTATTTATTATATTATTATTATTTATTGGTGTTTAAGGTCACGTGACTCAATGAAATGCGACATCAGCAGAAACAAGTTAACAGCGCAGCGTCTTTGATCAAAGACGCTGCGCTGTTAACTTGTTTCCACTGATGTCGTGTTTTTATTTTAATACACACACTGAGGTCAACAAACCAATCAACCTGACTGTATTCTGTTCTATGCATTCTTAAACATACTACTCTTTTTGGTTGTCACTATCTGACATCGGCACTCAAAACTTAAAATAGCAACCAAGATGCAAGCATTCCCGATGGAGTTGTGGGAAACGGGGTAGCATAAAGTAAAGATACGGATGTTCTAGAATACTACAGATTTACAGAGATTCGTCAGTGGGAATATTGGGAAGTTATTCTTCAAGGTTATCTGAGAACGGCTTCGGGGCTAATCGAAGAAATGTGATTCCCGAAAAAAAAATCCGAAATGGGTTCCGAAAAAGAATAAGAGTCACTGACAAACTGTTTACTTTCTTTCAGCTGAGAGAGAGGGAGAACAAAAATTCAATGAGAGAAAGATGTTTATGGCCTTTATATGTGTGAAAAACGCTCATGACAGGGTATGGAAAGATCTGATGTCGCGAAAAAAACCCTCCAGCCTTTCGGATTTGGTGATCCTTTTGTCGACGTCAGGGAAGGATTGTATAGGGGTGTGCACGGTAACTCAATCTGGGAGACAAAACAGCCCCTATGAAACTAATCTTAAGCAGAGACGAATCCTATCACAAATTATGTTCGCATTGTATATCAATGATTGTGGATAAGAACTGATAGTAAGCGCGGGTGGCGTAAACGATGGCGCAACCTTTGTTGATGAAAGTTTTGTAAGCTGAGAGTGGAGCGACACTATAAAAATTATTAGTCATGTATGAATGTACGTGAATGAATGACAATACCCGTTAGTCGAATTGTAGAAAATTCTTGCAGGGGGCGGGTGTGTAAAGGTTTTTACCAGCGAAGAGGAGAGCACACACTCAAGGAGTACCTACAGTTGAAACTAGAAGTCTTGTCATGAAATGCGCACATATAGCACGTCGATCTCCGCGTTAATCTACGCGTTATGATCATAGTAAGGCTATCAAACGCCGTACATATCACCTGTGCACATGCAATGTTTCACCCAATGGAACTCCGGTTTACCCGGAGGTCCAATGGCAGAAACATTGCCTCTGTTTGCTCTGATAACCAGGAGAACCTGTGATGCTTTGGATCCCATTCGATATGGAAATTACGCGCAATTCCAACGCACAATTAAGCCTAGATAAGCGCACAGTTCATGACAGGACTTCTAGTTTTAACTGTAGATATACCGTTTGGGGTGTCAAATGTGCGGCGAGGAGGAATGGTGGGCACTGGAAGATCTCGTTTTAGAATGCCACAAATACCTGCCTAGTGGAACAAGAATGCCTGATAAACTAAAGGAAGGTGAGATGAGAGCATTGGGGATACTTGGATGAAGGATGGCATGAGTTAAAGAGTGAATATTTTAGCTTGAACGATTGAGAAAGACCCAGTAAGGGGTATTATAAATCTGCTGGTGTCTGAATGCTGGGAGAATAGGTGGGGGAATGTTGGGAGGAATGACCCGCGAGGAGAGTTGTTGATGCTGGAATGAAGAAAATCTGCGGATGGCGAAATTATTTTTATCATTATTTCTACGCTGTAGTAGGTTAATGGTGTTGGTCGTCTCCCTTGCCTTACCTTGTACAGCTTTTGCATTTTATGCCATGCATTTAGTGCTATAATACCGCAGTTATAGAAACACATCAGCGATTCTCAATTTCAGTTTAAAATATGACCATTAATCTAAATCATCCAAATTCGACTTCTAAGAAGAAAAACATTATTTATAGAAGACAAATGGAAACACAAAATCGTCGAAACGTTAAATCGCTAGTAACAGAGTTCCCCTTAACACGAGAGCATTCTAAACACCTACATACGACCGATCCATATA
This sequence comes from Pictodentalium vernedei, assembly GCA_031216915.1. NCBI lineage: Eukaryota > Metazoa > Mollusca > Scaphopoda > Dentaliida > Dentaliidae > Pictodentalium > Pictodentalium vernedei. The sequence continues at coordinate 505,249,258 of CM062293.1, forward strand.
TTATAATAACTTTGGTTTAAAATATATTTAATACTAAGGTTATTAATAACGATAGTATTAAGTATATTTGAGACTAATATATCCATGGTTTGCACATCCAGATAACCAATGTTGCCTTTTTGGGCGGTTTGTAGAAGTGTTGTTAATTTTCAAAACAACGTGAACACGCATCAACTTGTGGGCAGGTAGAATCTTAGAGACGCACCATATACGGACAAATGGACGTACGGTGGTTATTTATATACTACTCACATTTTGCCATGGATCACTCCTATTCATCCACATATTGATACATAAAAAGTCACATGTTTGTAGTTTTAAGTTTGTTTATTTGTTCATTGGGTTTAACGGCACTTCAAACAGTTTTGAACATATCACGTACGAATGGAGTGTGTCTGAGTACCGGAAGAGAACCACATAGCAAGGATGAATAACTTTCGGGATCTCTAATTTACCATCCTGAAGCAAGCACATAGCACATGCTGAAGGCAAGTATAACGTTGACTTGTTGTACATCTACGGTCGTCGCGCTGTATACCGACGGATAACATGCCTTCAAACAAGGCTAACCCTGATTTTATTACACCCATGTTCTATGGATTCTCCATCCACAGCAACACTAAATCATTCGGAAAATGAAAATCTGTTACGCACACGTGTGCCGAACGGAAATCATTGACGGACTGTTGTAAATAGAAGCGAAATTTCACTGGAATTTTCTACATATCATGCACCGCAGTTCCAATTTAAATCGCAAGCGATAGCTAAAAGTCGCCCCCCTCCCCCCGGGTTCCAGTAGGCACATAGAACACATTGGAACTCTGGGGACGAAACAGTAACACGGGTTCGCCTCGTAAATATGGTTGGCGATAACATGTGTTCATTTTCTTGATGGTTGTCAAATGAATTGCTGAGTGTCCTTCCAATAATCGTTTTGTAGACGTGAATAAACACAGAACAACACGCGCGTGTTAACATCGCTCGCGTCCCCTCGTTTTATCCTTCCGCGCTAGCACTCGTACCATATCGATTAATCCATTCGCCTGCGCGTGCCGTTCTGTGTATGTGCAAGGATGATAAATAGAGGATATGAAATGAGTGTTTTTCTTACATAATATTTATGAAACGAGTCTTAGAATTTTCCGTTTTGACGAGCCTGTGGCGAGCCCAAATGGAAAATTCGGACGAGATTCATAACTATTATATGAGAAAAACACTCATTCATATTCTATTTATCATATGACACACACACACGCACAAATTATCCACTTAGTATGACTTTTTAACCCATCACCTAACTTGAGTTGCAGACGGCACTAGGAAAAAACATCCTCGTATAACTAAAAATTTTCATTTTTTGCTTCCAAAACATAGGTTATGACCCCTCATTGGAACGAGCTCTTTCTAATGACGGGTCATAACCTATGTTTTGGAAGCAAAAAGTGAAAATATAAAAAAAAATGAATGGCGTTTTTTTTGTAGGTAAAAGATTAATACAATATAACCCACCCTAAATAGGAGAGATAACGTAAATTCTCCCTACTGAAATTATGCAAATGTCACCCAGTTGTATTTTGTTTAGCCAATCAAATTGTCCAGTTTTGAAAGTGACCAATGAAAGCTCCCAACTCTAATTATGCAAGTGGGCACGATGACGCCGTGTACTAAGGCGTACTGCACGTCGATGGTACGCATGTCTTCAGCCAATCTAACCCTGCCTGTGCTGCAGTGTGGAGTTACGATGTTGGGGAGTTGGCAGCTGCTCGTCGTTGCTCGGTGGATCTCTCCGGGTACTCCGGCTCCCTCCACCCGTAAAACTGTCACGGTCATGATTAACCATTGTGCATAAATATGTGACCTTCAACATCAATAGATATAAATAATTATGCAAATTATGGAAATGTGGCCCAGTTGTATTTTGTTTAGGCAATCAAATTGTTTAGTTTTGAAATTGACCAATAATTGACGGAAGGCCTTATTTATCACTGATTAATATGAAAACAAAATATCAAATGTTTTAAAGTGAACAAAACGGACGAGTCATATATTAGAGTTTGCGATAATTACTCGCCATTATCAGTGCTTCCCTATGGGACTCTGGCCTTCGTAACCCGTAAATTTGTACAGCTTGATATAACCGAGACTGTTAAATGTGTCATTGCACCCCAATAAATAAACAAACAAACACATGTACAAATTTAATTTTCATGTACAAATTATGCCGACGAATAGAGGATGACCCTTTACAACATGTGAGTAGTATTGTCATCTATCGAATTATTAGGAGACAACTGTATGTAAGTTTGTTCATATAACGCACGCGTTTCTTCACATATTTATTTATTTATTTATTGGTGTTTAAGGCCACATATTTATGCACAATGGCTAATCATGACATCGACAGTTTTACGGGTGGAGGAAGCCGGAGTACCCGGAGAGAACCACCGAGCAACGGCGAGCAACTGCCAGCTCCCCAACATACTAACTCCACACAAGCAGAGTTAGCATTGGTTGAAGACAGGTGCACCATCGACGTGCAGTACGCCTTAGTACACAGCGCCACCGTGCTCCCACGTGGGCAATGGGGGTGAAGTGTCTTGCCCAAGGACACAACGCGATTGCCGCAGGTGGGATTCGAACCGAGGACCTCTCGGCTTGCAGCCTGCACCTCTACCTACTGAGCCACCGCGCCCCCACGTTTCTTCACAAATATTATCACAAGACATTGGATATAAAGTACATGGGCAAAATCACACGATCTGCATTTGGAAAACAACATGATTCGGGTATCCCTTTTTTGGACACCAATGTACTCAGGAATTCAAATGAGCATTGTTGTCCCAAAGAAGACTGATGCTTACGCAAAAGATAATTCCAAAACAAAAACAACTCCCACAGCTCACCATATAGACGTGTATGCTAATATATTGATGGGAATCTTAATGTCCATTGTCTTTTCCGGGGTACACAAGTGCTCGGGATGGCTACCCATAATTTTTAGATCAGAAAGGCAGAGAGAAATTGTCTTAATATTCTGTAGCAACATTATTTTGCCACCAAATGTGCACCACTGACCAGGAATGTTTGTGATAAAGCACGCTGTATACAGAATGGTGTATTTCGGGAAGTACATATCCTGCCATCGGCATACAGCGGTCGGTTTGTTAACTGTCCTCTCAAAAAATTGTCATTTATGCTTCGTTTATTTGTTGAGGAGAGAGTATTTTGATAGTCGTGATGCATTTGTATATATCGCACCTTAGTACTGATTGTGTTTTGTCGGATTTGCATTGACCAACTTGCACTAATTGCCTTATATATGTCGAAATGATGAAGCAACCAAGCGTACACCGATTTAATCTGAGCTCGGTAACCACCTGTACAGCAAACAGCGACCACCAGTAGAGAGTCTTTTTTTCTTAAATTTCAAATTTCTCCAAAGCACAAAAACACGTACAGATTTCAATTTTGATGAAAGTTTGTATTTCCACCTATTTAAGCCTATGGTCGGGTTTGATTTCGTGTTATGTAAAGCGAATATACCGATGAAGACGGCTAACATGAAATATGGGAGGGGGGGGGGGAGGGGGCGTCTTTGCGTACAGTACTCAAAATTTCTATTGAATACAGCATATAGTATAGGAGAGATTCTCCTTGTGTTTTTATCTCGGCAACTGACAGAGGTTATTTATTGATACATTCAGCGAAGAAACCTGTGACAAAAATGTTAAAAATATTGATTCAAAATTGGAATTTCTCCACTTGAGCTCCTCGCATGCCCGGTGTACGATGCTACCCAGTGATCATGGATGATGAGACAATCGTCAATACAAATTATAAAAACGTGATTCTGACCTTTTCCGACTCACATTGTTTACTGTTCTATGTGGATGAGCAACACGTCTTGATGAATGACTTGTGTGTCGCAAATTTAACAGGTATGCCAAATTAAATAAAATAGCTTTCAGACCTGGCATTTTCAGGAGAGCGATTTATTCGCTCGCCTACTGCTCGCCTTAAAAAATTGAAGAGGGCGAAAAATAGCCCTCCTAGCCTTAGAAAATAATGATTACCCCAACAGCCTATTCCTAAAACCCACAGTTTTCAGATCTCTGTTATGTTAGTGATCTCTGCAATATGGCCACACTGCACCTCCCACACCTCTGGGCCTTACCAAGGCCCGGAGGTGTGGGAGGGGCAGTGTAGCCACCTCACAGAGACTACCTGGTTAGCAGCACCAAATAAAAAGTACAAAGCCCACTAGGCAAAATTCATTAATAGAGTAACTTCATTTTGCCAGTTTTAGCTTTTGTAAGCTTGGGGAGAGCTAATCGCTCCCCTCGGCCATGTGAGGAGAGAGATTTGTAGCCCTCCTGCATTTTAAGAATGCCAGACCTGGGCTTTGCTAATTTCGTTGGGTAAAGAAATCTTCAGAGAAAGGGTCATGGAGAATGGTAACCTTAATTGGCGAGAGGCGGGGGGGTCAAATCAAAGAGGTCTTTGGGTGCCCTGCGTGATAAAGAGAAGCCTGATTTTGAAGAGTACCTTGATGACACCTTTGGGCGGTCACTGTTGTTCAAGCTGTGGTCGCGGACCCTGGAGTTGAGGGGAAAACGTGGGAAATAAACGTGAAAAGGAGTGCCAGATGTGTAATTTGGGCGCATGGAGGCCCTGGAACACTTTCTTCTAGATGCCCAAAATACCAGTCTAAAATAATAAGATTCACTGGGAGTATAATGGGGAAGTGGGTGGGAGAATGAAGGACATGTGGGTAGTGAGAGACTCAAAGGAGAGGGTTAATATGCTAATCGGAGAGATTGGGAAGAATGGGGCAAGGGATGTCATCAAGCAGTTCGTCTCCGAATGTTGGGAGGAGAAAAGAAGCGTGAGTATAGGGATGCAGTTGGGAGTACAGGGTAACCAAGGCCTTCCAACCCAAGAACCGCGATAAATCATCTTTATTATTATTATGTGTCCTTGGGTAAGGCACTTAATGCCGACTGCCCAGGTGTGGGCACGGTGGCGTTGTGTATTAAGACGTACTGTACGTCGATGGCGCACCTATCTTCAACCAATGCTAACCCTGCTTGTATGGTGTTAGTACGTTGGGGAGTCTGACAGATGCTCGGTGGTTCTCTCCTGGTACTCCGGCTTTCTCCACCCGAAAAACTGTCCAAACTCCAATAATAAATAAATAATAAATAAATAAATAAATAAATAAATAAATAAATAAATAAATAAATAAATAAATAAATAATTAAATAAATAAATAAATAATCAGTGGATAGAAACAACCACGTCATGCAAAACAATACATCAAAATAGAATCGGCAGCAGGAATGGTATGTATATTAGCCGTCTCCTTGGTTGTGGCGAAGTAATTGTATACTATTTGCATTGCAAAATAAAATGAAAAAAAAAGTTCTATTAATTATGCTAAGATCGTTTATTTGTTTGTATTGCCATTTCATTATTCTACACTCAAACGATATCAGTTGAAGACGACGATGGTATATATTGAGAGGGTCAAAAGTGTTACGAGTCAGTAGCGATATAGTTCCGAACGGATGTTTTTTTTTTTTTGCGCTCGGCAAAGATACACCTTATAGTAGTAGGAGTAGTTTGTCTTTATTAACGTGACATGTGCACCCATTATACGTATATGCATTTATATTTTCAGAACAAACATCACCTGGCCAACTTGGCTTATAAGTTACGCACACCTCTGAATGAGCTTATATTGAGTCGCATGCTCTCTGTCTCTCAGTCTCTGTTACTCATTCTATCTCTTATAACCTCCCTCTACCCCCGCCGCCCTCCCCCATCACTGTGACAACCATTTCACATCAAACGATTTTAAATGTTAGACGGCATACATTAAGCCCACTTTAGACATATATGGAGAACCTCTATGTATGCCTGTATGCGAGGAAGTTTAAGAACATTTATGACATACCTGAAACTCTATCGTCTGATTAATTGTTGGAAATGACTCTCTGAGTAGCGTAAGTGTTAATCATTTAACTCTTAGGGGCCTATGGTACCTATTAACTAGAAACACTAATCATTACAGTGAAAAAAAGCCCTGATGGGCATCGATGATTTTCCAAACACGTGTCGTCTGCTTAAACAAGCAGGCGACACATGTTCGAAATTCACAACTGAGGTCAGTCGGCTTCCTGGTTTTGCTGTTACCTGTTCGCTACCAGAGGCATACGCTAATGGGGCGAGAAAGTTTGACTTCCCGCTCAAAGGATTTAATAACATTACATCTTGATAAAAGCTGTTTTTTCTTCTTTTATGGTATTGACTATTTGCGTGGGACATTGTCTGGGATAGTTTTCAAAAAACAAATACAAACCGTTATCATCAAAGTGAAGGATTTCGTGTTTATGCTGTTCAGACACATGTTCTTAAAGCGTATCTCTCAGGTCGGAATAAAATGGACACTTCATTAAAAAATGATTTTCATTTTCCACACTATTCTCCTTACAAATATACATAATGTATCATCTGGTTTTTCATTTTTATATCAACCCGTCTCGATCCGAACTGGAAGTACCCCATATCTGAACTGATCCACGATAGATCTTTCATGCCGGCTTAAAGCCTATACAAACATACCCTTCCGTTTGGAAAGATTTTTTGATTGTATTGTAAATCCTCAGTTTGGGAACAAATTGTATTATGCCCAGCCATTTAAAGTTTTCATTTAATTTTAACAAATTCTGTATTTCAGACACGTCACAAAGTATTCGGTTTTTCATAAATTTCAGAATTATCGATACTATGAAAAATCGTCTTAATTTCCCAACACCAGCCTTTTTCACAGTTTTCATAATACTATTGAAAAATCTTTTATGCCAAACATTCATCATCTAGGTTGAGTAGTCTATTTCATAGTCTTAGCAAATTACCCCTTTTTACTGACACGCCCACTTTAGCCATATATGGAGGACTTCAATGTACGCATGTATGCAAGGAAGTTCAATATGATTTATGAAATACTTGAAACCGCTATCATCTGATCAATTGTTGAAAAGGGCTCTCCGAGCCCTTTTAAAAAAATAATCAGATGGTAGGTCTGATCTCACCCGACAAAACGTAATATAATGATCGTAAATGAGGTGACAATAGTCCTTTTCGGCAGCGTAAGTGTTAATCCACCGGCGGTCAGTTGAAGGACTAAATTCTATTTCCCCATTTAAAGCATGTGTTAAAGAGAATCTATGAACCCCAAGAAAATACCCTATTGCCTTGTTCTGAATAGAACCTATACTTTTTTGAACCCCCCAAACTCCCGAACTGTAACCAAGTAGCGACGCTACACAACTATCATATAGTTGCATAAATGTGAAAAAACCTGTCCTTATAAGGTTAAATGTTTGAAATCATCAGAAGTTTGTACGGTAAGATACTTCCTCTCGCCAAGAGAACATTGTTTTAACCCTTCATTTAACAAATCGACTATATTCCCCTACGTAATTTACAAACTGGACAGTTGAAAAAATGTCAAAACATACAATATGTCCGCGTCTACATGAGAACGAGCTCGTCGAGTTCGTCCCCACGAGTGAGTGGTGTGCGGGTCACATGACTTGGTTTCGTTAAAATCTGTAGAAAAAATAAAGAGAAAATATTAAAATAACAAATTTTGATATTCTGTGTGACGGTTACGCCTGATATCTGTTATCTTAATTCATTTTAACCTTTTACCTAACACAAAAAGCAGACGACACTTGCAAACAGAAATCTTGAAAACCCTTTTTTTCATTGTTTTCGTCAAAAGGGGGTCCATAAGATATATTTTTGAGACAAAAAATGATTAAATAATGAAAATTGAATGGTGGTTTTTGGTGAATAGCGCTGGCCCAGTTGCCATCCCGTAGTAATTCCCTTCCCAGTTTGATCCAACATACTGTTTTGTTTTATGTTCACTCTGAAAACGTTCAACAAGTGACGAAACAAAACCTTTATGATAACACCCCCCCCCCCCCCTCCCCGCCGTAGGCCACCGGGCGGACAATTAACTTAAAAAGTAAATTGTGAAAAGTAATATCAATAAAACCCAAGTAGACAGCAGTGTGGTGATCTTACCTGTCCTCTTTAGAAGAGCACCAATCATAACTCGTGTTGGTTTTACACACAAACTGTTTCAATTTCACCTGTAAATAAATGAGCATAATATAGATCAACGGCTCAAATACGAGAGAGAGAGAGAGAGAGAGAGAGAGAGGGAGAGAGAGAGAGAGAGCGAGAGAGAGGGGAGAGAGAGAGAGAGAGAGAGAGATTCTAAAATGACATGTAGGTGCATATTAAAATAAAGTACGCATGAAACACTGTTGAAAGATTACTATGTAGTTACCATGTATTCTTCTGAAGGCCATACCATTCCAGAGGTCATCTTCTCGTACACTTTGTCACTGTGAAAAAGGAACAAATAAAGCGATAAATAAAATAAATAATGAAACATTAATATTATAAAGCTAAAACAACCCAACAAATACACAGTCCGAACCATTTCGCGAGTTCCATACTGTTCTAACCCTTTACCTAACGTAACGGCCAAAACCGGCCAGCGCTATTCACAAAAATCGCCAATTAATTTTCATTTTTGTTTTCATATTTGTCTCAAAAACATAGGTCGACGAGCTCGTTCCAAAGAGGGGTCATAACCTATGTTTTTGAGACAAAAAAAATGAAAAAAATTAGTTATTCAAGAATTTTGTTTTCAAGTGTCGTCTGCTTTTCATGTTAGGTAAAGGGCTAAGTGACATTTTGTGGCGATACAAAGAGTTGGGTATCGTTGTAATCAGCTTGTCATTCCCTACAGCTCAGTCATAACCTTTAACTGATATCTCAATTGGGAACGCTGTAAAAGCTATTTTTTTATATTTTTGTTGCTATTGTTCCAAGTCGCTGGAAGCTATCTTCGACGATTGAGGAACTGTGGTAATCTGATAAACTGATTGTTCTAATTTGTACCACGATGACGTCCGATGTTTCATTCAATTCCACCCTGTTGTATCTGCGTATTGTCATCATTTGCTCAGTTCCATCTCGTTCTGTGGTCGCTTTGACTCTGTTACTGTTACCCATGATTTAGAATAATCTGAAATTGAACGCATGTGGTATTACGTTTTATCTAGCAATCATACAGATTTTGCCCTGAAACGGTACGTATCACATAATGTGTTCCGATTCCGTATCATATAGAAGACTCATTCTGATTCCGTATCATATATACGACTCGTTTCCGGTAGCTATCATAACAGGCACATGGATAAATTCTATGTGCGTTTCAGTGCTCGACCGAACATTATGTCCCGAAAATGTTTGAAAATAATTTAACTGTTATCTATGATGAAAAGCAGACGACACTTGCAAAACAAATTCTTGAATAACTATTTTTTTTCATTTTTTGTCTCAAAAACATAGGTTATGACCACTCATTGGAACAAGCTCGACGAGCTCGTTCCAACGAGGGGTCATAACCTATGTTTTTGAGACTAAAATGAAAAAATAATGGAAATTAATTGGCGATTTTTTGAGAATAGCATTGGCCCCTGTTGAACGTTACGTTGGGTAAAGGGTTAAGATTTAATCTGTTTATGTGACAGAATTGTTAGATAAAAGAATTATTATGATAATGTGCATGTCCTTTGATTTGTATCAGATTCTCGGTGGTGTCTAAAAATGGGATCACAACTCGCCGACAAAGCCGGCTCGTTGAGATCCCATTCTGGACACCACCTCGAATCTGATACAAATCACAGGGCATGCAAATTATTATGATAATCTGTATGTACAGAACAATGTATCTGAGATGTAATTCTGTCGAAGGAAAGAGCATAAGCTAGTACTTTTGAGCTACAGAGGACAACTTGAATATTGTTTCCGACAAAACAAGTAATGTAGTGGATAAAAGCAGCAGGCCTCATCCGTCAAGATAGAATTTGGAACTGAATAATTTTATAACCGAAATCGTACACGTTTAGCACACATCACATGAGCAGTATCATTCATGTGCTTTTCATTGAAAAAATATACACATCCAAAATTAGCAGTAACATGTCCAACCAAGAGGTGGTGACGAAGGCGATTATCCTTCTACATGCGGGACGAATTTACAAGGACCACAATTGGTTCACGGAGGAGAAGGTCGGTATTAGCCAAGTACTCGAGCGCTCTAGGGGACTGAGTTTGAGACGCATAGACAGCGTAGAATGTAGAACAGGGGTGTCCGTATTATGCATTGGCAATGGGCGTGTGCGAATTATCGTGACCCTTTGCTGTTCAAGTGGCACGCTTTACGTTTGAGGGGTAGTTAGAGATCCGAGGGGAGAGCTGATAGTTGAGGAGGATTATCAGGCTTTACGTCGAAGAAAGTAGCGTTTGACGGTAGGTGAAATGTACTTGATAGTCTGATTAAATGAGTAGACAGTAAGAAAGAAACATTAATGGTAATGATAAATTGATGCCCAACAGAAAAGGCCGTTAGACAAGAGAAGGTGCAGAGATAGAAATAGACAGAACGCGATGTGTGTTTGAATCGGTGTGTGTTGGAATGGCGTAGTCATATTTCGCGAGAGCCGTACGATTACGCCATTCCAACGAGTTATGTAAAACACCCACCGAGTCAAACACACATCGCGTTCTGTGTTTATTACACAACCCATGCATTAAAATGCATTTAAATAAACTAATATTAATTCCGACAATTAACCCCAAAGGTGAAGAGTTTGTTTTGACTGAGGCTGTACTGATCATATGGATCGATTAAAAATCAAAACAATCTTTTCGGAACCAGTGTTTGTTGAAATTCCTATCGCTGTTTACTATCAGCAATAGCTGGTGCCCATTCACGCCTAACCACTTGGTGGCTATTACTGTTAGTGAAAATATAAGTACAAATATGTGCAGATTTGCAAAACAGCTGGGAGAAACGTTTTTAAAAGAAGTTCGAAGCATGTCAGGGTGTATGAAGATTTACCGAAATAAAGTTGACCAATTTAGATATAATGGGATCCACAAAACGAGACGGTAACGGGACTGGGTTAATGTTTTGGTTGGAAATGATTGTTTTTTTTAAAAATATTATCTCATTTTTGGCTAATATTTTGCGAACCGACTTTATTCTGCTTTGGACGTTTTCATTTTCACACTATGCGACAGACGATCGATGATTGTATAGCGAAATTTGGAAACTTTTCGAAGCGTAACTAAACGGTACGGTAAAAAAGTTCCGGCTTGTATATCACCCGTTGAATACAGAATCATTCATATTACAGCGGCGATTCCGTTGAATACAAGGGTTTAAAGTTTAATGGATGTGTAATAAATATATATTATCATAACAGTGTGTTGATCCGTGTCGTAGAATCACGTCGAGTTGAGGGGGCCAGATTTTCGGATCACACGAGCTGCCTCAGGCAGCGAGTGTGATCCGAAAATCTGGCCACCTCAACGAGACGTGATGCGACGACACGGATCAACACACTGTTATGAAGATATGTTTATCATATGACAGTGTTTCGATGTCAAATTCACCCAAATGTGCCATTTTAATTAATATGCGGTGAAAAGCCGGTTACAAAATAGCAGACGAAACAACGACTTCCCCAGTTACGAAAACTATTCACGGAAACTCTCGGATATTTCCGTGGGAGTGTGATATGGATTTTTGATTTCCGTAAGAGTGTGATATGGACTTTTGATCCGGAAAAATCTCACCCGGTGTGATACAACAGTTTGGAAAACATCGTCAAACAGTAGTGATATTTAGGGTAAAAATGTCATAGTCATATGATAAAAGTAAAGATAGAGGCGGGCATCCCAAAAGAGAGTACATAGTGGAAGCCAGATGATTCAGTCGGTTGCGTGTCGGTTAAACGCGTAAGAGGATAGGTATGTAAAGCGTGGTGTTGTAAGGGGCGGGTGCAGCGTCAACAATAGGTTCAGTGTTGGAGGAATGCGAAGAGTTCAGAGGAAACGAAGAGGTGGTAGCGAATTGGGAGGTTGAGGTCACCAGAGCAGAGTAGTAGGCAGAGATAGCGGATTATCTAAGAGAAAACGGAGGGGGGGGGGGGGGGGCTGGCGGAGGCAGCATAGTATGGGGGCGACATAGGGTGTTCTGTGGCCCGGATAGCTGAACCAAACTAATCGGTGTTTATCAGGGGCAAAGGTTTAATGGGGAGGGTAGATAGTATCATTAAGGGATCAGAGCCAGATGCGCATAGATACGAATTATCAGGGGCAGGAGGTAAGTTCGGTTATGTACAGTTAAAACTAGAAGTCCTGTCACCAATAGTGCGCTTATCTAGGCTTAATTGCGCGTTGGAATTGCGCACAATTGCCATATCGAATGGCATCCAAAGCAGGACAGGTTCTCCTGGTTACTCATAGCAAGCACATGCAATGTTTCTGCCAATGGACCTCCGGGTTACCCGGAGGTCCATTGGCTGAAACATTGCTTGTGCACAGGCCATATGTACAGAATTTGATAGCTTTACTGGGGCCATAACGCGTACATTAACGCGCATATCAACGTGCTATTTGTACGCATTTCATGACAGGACTTCTAGTTTTAACTGTACAGGGATTGACTTTGAAGTTACAGAGTATGAATGCAAGTGTAGGTTACCCCAGTGACGAGTTTAGGGTATGAAGGAATTCTAGAATCACGAGGATTTAGAGGCGTACTACAAGGATTTATCTGCTAGAAATTGCAGTACATATTCCTTACAAGTTGTGCATTATTTTGATGTGACTTAGAAGATAAAATTTTTCATCATTTTTGTGTTTTTTAACAACAAAACAAACTCTGAAATTAACTGAATATTTCTCCATCTTGGATTCTTTCCTCAAGTGCAGAGTTAATCCCAATTATAACACCTATTGTTCTGAACCAGATTGGACTGTTAAACCCATTTGCCACTCTATTCACTGCTAATGAGAGACACAACTAGTGCCATTACATTCATGTGTTTCAGTAATGACAATTAAAATGTGTTTATTTAATTACACCTCAGATGAGCTCCATTCAGTTAACAACACAATGGATCACCTCAAGCATCGACCTTAAGCATATGTTTTAAAGCCTTTAAAAAACAAAGAAAACTAAAACCAGAATTTTGTTTTACCAACAACAGCTCAGATAAAGTATACCAACCAAAGAGATTAAAAATTCAACACAGACAAGCAATAAGAACAAAGCCTATTAACTCTGGTGTGAATACCAACAACACTCATGTTATCAGCATAGATACCACTACTCTTTCTCAGAAAAAAGTACCTCTTTTGAACTTCGGACTACTGAATACAAGATCTGTTGCTGGAAAGGAACATGGCCTAAAGGACTTCATACAAGACAACAATCTTAGTGTTTTGGCTCTAACGGAAACATGGTTGAAAGAAAATGATAGTGACAGTTTTTCTATTGGACAACCATTGCCACCAGGTTTCTCCATTTTACATAACTCACGGGGAAGCCGAGGTGGTGGTGTAGCTGTCATCCACAGCAATGCCCTAAAGGTAAAACATCATCCTGACACCTATAAAACTCCGCCATCTTTTGAAATGCTAGACTGCCTCATGTCGACCAACAGTTCACTTCGATTACTCATAATTTACCGACCGCCACCAAAAAAAAGAAACAAACTTACATCAGCACAATTTTTAAATGAATTCTCAGAATGTCTGTCCTTCTATGCCTTGTATGGAGGAGATATAGCTATTGCCGGCGACTTCAATATCCATGTTGACAATTTAAATGACACTTTTACGAAGCAATTTACTAATCTGTTCGATTCATTCGGCTATTCGCAACTGGTTTTGAAACCTACCCACAACATAAGACACACCTTGGATCTAATTCTTGTTCGTCAAAGTAACAGAACGTCAGTACAAAACATCTATGTCACAGATCCAGCATTATCTGATCACTATGCAGTCTTGGCTGAATTGACACTAGCAACCTCCAAAATTCCTCCCGAGAAAATTACTTATCGAAAATATAAATGCATCAACATTGATTCCTTGAAAATGGATATAAGTTCATCAACACTGTCTCCAAATTATTTTTGTAGTAGTCATGGATCATCTGAGCAACTGTTATCTTTATTTGAAGAAATTCTTAAGGGCATCATGGCTGAACATGCACCACCAAAGTCAAAAGTTATAACTCATAGGGAAAAAGTGGAGTGGTTTACAGAAGACGTTAGAACTGCTAAACAACAGCGTCGCAGACTTGAGCGTCTATACAACAAAACGAAGCTTGAGATTCACCGGCAGATGTTCTGCCACCAAAGAAATACAACTAATAAGATCATCAAAAATGCAAAGAGGGAGTACTACAATTCTCTGATAGAGGGGTCATCAAATACTAGGGTGTTATTCTCGGTAACCAATAGTCTCTTTGGTAAAGAACAAAAAGTCATTCTCCCAGATCATCTAAATACCAATGAAATTCTGGAAAAATTCAGTGATTTTTTCATAACCAAAATTCAATTAATCCTGGATAGTATACCATCACGTGAACCACCAGAGTTTGATCAACTTGACATAAAAAGAGATTTTTCCAGTTTTCACACTGTCTTGGAAGAAGATATTCGAAAAATGATTTTGTCATCATCCAATAAATCCAATGATCTAGATGAAATTCCAACATTCCTTCTGAAAGATACAATTGATCATCTTCTGCCAGCCATATCATGTATTATATCTGCATCCCTTCATGAGAGATTTGTTCCACGCCCACTGAAAAAAGCACTTGTTACTCCACACATCAAGAAGCCATCTCTTGATCCTGACAACCTGAAGAATTATCGACCAGTATCGAACCTCTCTTTCCTGTCTAAATTGTTGGAAAAGGTTGTTGCTTCACAACTCAAAAAACATCTGCATGAAAATGATCTTTTAGAGCCTTTCCAGTCTGCATACAGAGCCAATCACAGTACAGAGACAGCTTTACTGCGAGTCAACAACGACATTGTTAAATCAGTGTCTGAGGGTAAGGCTGTACTGCTTGTTCTCTTGGATTTGTCAGCAGCATTCGACACAGTCGACCATGATATTCTTTTGCAGACAGTGACACAGCATGGCATATGTGGAACTGTCTTATCATGGTTTGCATCATATCTAGAAGGTCACAGTCAACAAATATATATCAACAAGACCGGTTCAGAAAGCAAGATGTTAAAGTGTGGTGTCCCTCAGGGCTCAGTTCTTGGTCCACTTTTGTTTACTCTGTACACTTCTTCTCTGGGTCGTCTTCTTAAAAGGCATGGCATATCATATCATCTGTATGCTGATGATACCCAACTGTACATTACATTTAATTCATCTCTTCAATGTGACTCAATCACTGCAGTCAGCAACATGGGAACTTGCATAAATCTGGTGCGGGAATGGATGATAGATTTTAAACTGAAAATGAATGACTCTAAAACAGAATTCTTAGTGATATCCGGGGTTCGCATGCCTACACCCACTGTTACATCAATTCAGGTTGGAAACAACATCACCATGAAAAGTGAATCGGCCAGGAATATTGGACTGATTATGGACTCAAATTTAAAGCTAGACATCCATATCAATAAAATATGTCAAAAATGTTACTGGCAACTTCGGAATATTGGAAGACTGAGAACTTATCTTAACCAGTCAGCACTTGAAAAACTTGTGCATTCCTTCATCACCTCACAACTAGACTATTGTAATTCAGTGTTAGTGGGGCTGCCGCAGTATTTGATTCAGGAGCTTCAAAAAGTTCAGAATATTGCTGCTAGGATAATAACTGGTACCAAATGCTCTGAACACATAACACCTGTTTTAAGACAATTACATTGGCTTCCAGTTAAACAGAGAATTAATTTCAAAATATTGATCTTAGTATTCAAATGTATCCACAAACTGGCTCCAGTTTACCTGCAAGAGCTCATCACTGTATACACTCCATCACGCAGTCTGAGATCTAAAGATCAAATTCAACTAGTCATACCTTTTAGCACATGTAATCTGGCTAATGATCGTGAGTTCTCCATCGTGGGTCCAAGATTGTGGAATGCGTTGCCTATTAGTGTCAGAAATTCAGAAACTATCAACATCTTCAAAAGAAATCTTAAAACTTTCCTATTTACTGAAGCATTCTCCTGAACCTCCCTAGAGGAAACTGAAACATGTGACTCTTTATTTTCAGAAAAGTGTATTTTATTTCTGTGAAGCGTTTTAGGGCACTCTTCGTGGTTTTACGCTTTTACAAAATCAATTATTATTATTATTATTATTATTATTATTATTATTATTATTATTATTATTATTATTATCTTAGAATACCTTTTTGACAATCTGAAGGCTTTTGGGGTTACGCGGTGTTCGTTTGGGAGAGACGATCGTCATATAAGTCCAAAGGGCAAGGATGTGTTTAGGGGGAACATGTTACAGTTAGTGAAACTTTTTTGTCAAAAAGTGGGTGGAGATGCAAGAACAAATGGGCAGCAATGCAAAAATGATAAATAAAAAGGGAGGGGTCCCATCAAGAGATACGAATATATGGTGTCAGTTAATTCCATATTGGACTCGAGCTTCGCTCTCGTCCAGTATGAAAATACCTGACACCATATATACCATATTAGGCCACCAACAAACTGTGTAACTAATAGTATCCCAGTAGAGGTTAGGAATGATCTCTATTTACTGGTATAGAATATTGTAAAGAGTTGGACACGCTATTTGTCTACAGAAATGGCGTTAATGGAGCATTTTGACAGGGACAAAGGTGCACTTACTCTTCAAAACTGCGCACAATACAGTCACAGTGCTTCTAGTTTTAACTCTATGTACATCAATGGAGAGTTAGGCCCGGTGACAGTTACAGCCCTATCTAAAGTAAATAAAATTCCAATCGAAAGCGAAATAAAATTGTCGAAAACCAAAATGAAAAACAGAAGCGTTACATTGGAGTCGTTTGGCAGTTAAAGCGGGCTAGAATAGAGCAATGAAATGTATACGATACTCAGATCCCAAATTACAGAACTGGAAAAAGAGGATTTCCTATCTTTCTGGTGGGATATTTTAAAGAACGCAGTGGGGACGGAGGTCAGGGTATGGTGGGTTGGGGCAAGAAGATCAATGTTAATGGAAGAAAACTTATGGATAGAACCCCTGTAGCGCGATAGAGCTTCGACCTGGAGCACGATCATCGTTGCTACTATTTTTGGAATGTTTGTCCAATTCCATCTATTGTTCTTTATCTAAAGTACCCAACTATCGATTGTCCGAGTAGACCAAACAAATGTTTCTTTGGTCCTACCCTTAAAAATCCCTACAAAGTTAAGGAAATAAATAATCTTTATTACAATTTCTCTTTCTAGACTCTTGTAATTCACCACAGCAGAAAAGTTGTTGAAACATTTCCCTTTTCCATTTATTATGCTATTCACTAGTTTACCCAAGGCGTAGCTAGGTGGTCTTTCATTGGGGTGGGGTGAGGGAGGAGGTGATAACTTAGATTTTAACTGGGGTTGGAGTCCTAGCCCGACATGCTGCTGACATGTTCCGAGGCCCACAGGCCCTTGTTGGGAGAGATAGGAATGGGGTATCTTTCATTGGATGGTGGGAGGACCTCCCCTGGAAAAGGTGTTTTGATTTTTGAACCCGTGAGATGGATTCTGAGGCTCCCTCTGGCTTAAACCTAATTAGTTTATCCACAAGGACAATCCATTTCCTCGTGTAGGTCAATAAATTTTCTCTTACACTGATAAGGCTTCACAAGGACTTTTGACTGACAGCTACCCAACCTATTCCTATTCCTTTCAAATGACTGCCAGTCGTCAGTGAATAAAAATATTGAAATCCGGAAGTTGAACGGAATCTGGTGTCGAAGCACATCGAATGACGAAAGCCGGTAACCGCAACCGATCGTCAATCACAGTCGGAAAAACTGTGATCAGGGAATGAAAAATCAAATCGACTGGTTTAAAAAGTCTGCAAAAAA
Source organism: Pictodentalium vernedei (assembly GCA_031216915.1). Classification (NCBI taxonomy): domain Eukaryota; kingdom Metazoa; phylum Mollusca; class Scaphopoda; order Dentaliida; family Dentaliidae; genus Pictodentalium; species Pictodentalium vernedei. Next base: position 505,267,253 of record CM062293.1, read on the forward strand.
CACGAAGGAAATTGATTTCTTTGAATTTGCAACTCTTGGAATTTATACCTTCGAATTTCTAATTATTGAAAATTCTGATAGTTATTGGGGCAGGAGTGAGACACTCCCACTCCCTTTCGCTACATGTTTGAGTTTATTATCAAAGACTGAATAACAGCCCTCTGGTTTATTAACGGCTCTCAACTTTGTCTCGGCCTTTACTAAACCCTTGGGCTGTTTTTCATTCCTCTCGGGCCTTTAATAAACCGTAACGACCTCCAAACTCATGTTATTGTTATATTATAAACATTCCACGGCTTGGAGTGGCTGTGCCAATACGAGGCCCTCGAGGACGAAAACTCCACGTGCTGTAGGCGCGTGAACTATTCTTCCTCGATTACCATTATTTTGGTAAAGTTAGCAACATGTCGTGCAGTAAGTATTATATTATATCGAACAAACCGACAAATACACAAAACGTGTGTCGTTCTATGTTTATTACACGCCTTCACGTCTATGAAAGCTATTATTAGAAAAAAAACACCCAGCAATTCATTTGACAACTCGTCCACTGAGTTCCAATGTGTTCTATGTGCCTACTGGCAGCTTGCTGGCACATAGAACACATTGGAACTCAGGGGACGAACTGTCAACAAAAAGAACGCATTTTATCGCCAACCAAATTTGCGAGGGGAACCCGTGTTACTATGTTTAGCTGTCGCTAAAGATTCATATTGTAATGGCTGTGCTCGATTTGCAGAAAATTTCAGTGAAATTTCGCTTCTATTTAAAAATAATCCGTCAACGATTTCCGTTCGGCACATACATGCGGAACGCATTTTAATTATCCGCTTGGTTTATTGTTGCTAAAGACGGTGATTTCATAGAATAGGCGTGTAACAACAATATTACTACCCGTTAGAATACCAATACCAAGTACACTGCCCATTGCCAGGGACCTTATTCAAGACACGCATTTTCATTTTTGGACTTGAAACTAAAAATAACAAAACAGAATTCCGCAAAAAGCTCTTCAAAAGGGCGCTTTGCGTTCTATCAGTCGAACATTTTAGAATATTCCATGGATATTTTCAGAAAGTATATAGAGCAAGAGAACAGTGCACCATGATTTGTAGACCCCTCGATTGGTAAAACTATATAAATAAAATATTAGAAATAGCATAGTACATTTCACCCGATTAGAGGAAGGGAAAGTCAGGTAAAATATAATGCATTCTCGTATCATTGTCCGCCATCACAGCGCCATCTTGTCTTGTACTGTTTGACTATGAACAAACCACCAACAAATTCCTTTGATATTTCTTTTTTATAGAGCGACAGTTGGTGTCGCAAAATTATTCCTGCAACCACAAAATAAAACTCACTTGCAATTAGTTTTACATTTAGAGGAACATCTCTCATTTGTGTCCAGCGTTATCTGTTTCCATATTTTCCCTGCACACTCTACTATAAACGATAAGAATAAAATCGATAGTACATGTCAAAAATACATACGTAAAGAGAACAAAATTATTATGAATCACCACATTGAATACAATTGGCTGTGTTGTGAGTTTGTATCGGTACCCGTGTTTTGCAACAACCCAGAAACCACGAAATGTGAGGATAGTAAACAACAATCAACGGTTAAAAATCAATCAGAAAAATCATTGAGCGATTTGTGTAGAGAAAAGTTATGTTTGTATTATAGTTTGTAACTGCACTGTGGTGGGGTGGTGGCAGTGTGGGGGACGGGGGGGAGGGTGTGAATGTGACCGTTTGATTTATTAAAAACTATCTTTTACTGTCGCAAACCTCAGCGAAATACAGAGAAGAAATACATGCAATTAGAACATGAGACCAGGAGCCTATGCTATAAAACTGTTCTAGAATTGTATTTTCAACCTATTAATAGAACTGATTAAAATATATCATTAGCATTTAAAAAAAAGATGTGGCAATTTGCCAGCTGGCAAATTACCACATCTTTGAAAATGTTAATGGTTCATTTCAACCCATTTAAAGTCATACCTAGAAAATACAATTCTAGAAAATACAATTGTAACAGTTTTGTAGTATTGGTCCCAGAACGAAATGCAGTAACCGGATAGCTGTAGGTTTTGTCAACACATGTCGTATTTCCCCCTAGCGACCATTTGTATCACCAAGGATATAATAATTCGTGAGCACCAGAGATGAAACGAATTACATTCTGTGACAAAACAAGGCCGCACATAATCTACACCATTTGCTGTTTTGCCGGATTCTGTAACGCTCAGTGGCCTTAACCGGAAAAGTGCCTCCTCCATCAAAGAAGACTGAAGTCATAATGGGGAATAAAAAGGTAACCAGTTTTTCGCTCCACTAGTGGCATAACTTCGGAGTTAAGCTAATTAAAAATCTGGAAAACGAACGTAAAAAAAATCAAAAACCAAAAAACATGCCGAGGTTCAAATCAATGCACCGAATAAAGTAAAGTTAAGTCAAAGGAACCGAAACAAACTTTCAAATAGATGTCATAACTATAAAATTAGATGCGCAAGAAATCTAAACTGGACTTATTATAAGATAAAAATATAAATACTATAAATCGTTGGGATAAAGACACTGCTCCCCACCACCCACCCCCCCCCCCCCCAAAAAAAAAAAAAAAAAAAACAAACAAATAAAAAACATTGCAAAGATTGGTACAACCATGGGCCAAATGGCGCCCTAAATCTGTAAATACTTGCATTAAAATTCTAAAAATCAAAAGTTGCCTTTCTACTTGGGACAAAAGCACCATTGTCTTTTTTGAAAACATTCTGCGAAAAGAAACTGAAGTTGTCGTGCGGAATGCGTATGTATTTTTCCACATGGACGTTCGAGCGGACGCACGGACGAAAGGAAAAACAGGTGCTTTTGAAAGTGAATGAAAACAATTGACCGGATTGGCTGTGAACTTTAAAGGAAAGGTATTCTTTTAAGTGTCTGTGAACACAATAATTGAATAATTTGAAAAAAAACTTTTCTTTTTAAGCTCGAAAAAATAACTATGAGATGATTTTTAGGAATTAGCAACTGGTTCCGAAATCCGGTGAAATTCATTGCAAATGGAAGAGTTCGAAAAGCTGCCGAGCCACTAGTCAGTTATCGTATCTAAAACTCTCAGGCAATCTGACTAATGACAATTCATTTTCATAGCAGACAGATGGACGAGAGGCAAATTTTGGATCTGTTTCAAAAGGGCAGGCAGTATGAAATAATCAAAACTCGGAAGTTGAAAAATGAACAATCAAGTTTAAAATCAAACCAAAAGTTTTACAGGGATAGAGTTTTAGAAACAAAGAAGTTATTTGCCTTGATATTTAACCCTTTACCTAACATGAAAAGCAGATGACACTTACAAAAAAAAAAAAAAATCTTAAATAACTAATTTTTTTTCATTTTTTGGCTGAAAAACATAGGTTGTGACCCCTCATTGGAACGAGCTCGACGAGTCGTTCCAATGAGGGGTCATAACCTATGTTTTTGAGACAAAAAATGAAAAAAAATAATTAAAATTAATTGGCGATTTTTGAGAATAGCGCTGGCAAGTTTTGGCCGTTACGTTGGGTAAAGGGTTAATAATATATCTTCAACTCTACACGGAGGACCTCTATGTACACCTGTATGCGAGGAAGTGTAATAAAATTTATGACATACTTGAAACTCTATCATCTGATTAATTGTTTGAAAGGGCCCTCTGAGCCTTTTCCAACAAGTAATCAGATGGTAGGTCTGATCTGAGCGTACAGAACAATCCGCTAATCATCATAAAATAGGTGACAATCGTAAGTGTTAATATAATATTTAAGAAAATAGGTTATAAATAAAAGGTATTATTACCACTTTATAGGGCGATCCTTGGGTTATTAAAATGATCTGAGGTGGGCGATAAGACTCAATAACAGCTCGCAAAAATAGCGTTAATAATGAAAAAGGCCCGCTAGACCAGAATTGGGGGTAATTTATGTTCCGGAAAAATGACACTAATGTGCTCGAAATTTTGTTGTTCAATTATTCCAACAAAACGGATTAATACCATAATTTATTTAAGATTATTAACTTCATTTAGGATTTAAACATGATCTCATTTTGTAAATAACGGCATGAGTTTGTAGTTAAAGCGCTTCAGCCTTTTCGAGTCATCCAAATAAATTGTACTCAACTTTGAACTTTGACCTTTATTTGTAAATAAACAGACGACAATCCGATTCTTCTATTTCTAAATCAAAAATGTCTCAGTGGCTTGAAATGGCGTTCTTCTATTTCTAAATCAAAAATGTCTGCAGTGGCTTGAAATGGCGTTCTTTGGTAAGTGGTAATAATAGTAATAACATATTCCTTTTTCGGGCGTCATGGTACATTAAGGGCCCTCGAAAAATGATTAACAGCCCTCGCGAACATTAATGGCCCTCGACTTCGTCTCGGGCCTTTAAGTGGCTCTCGGGCTGTTAATAATTTTTCTAGGACCGTTAATGAACCACAACGCCCTCAAAAGAAAATGTTATTGTTATAAGAACACATGTAACCATCTCAAAGACAGTCTGGGGACGAAACAGACAAAGGAGCTGCCAATGACTCCTAGCATTGATGGCAATGGCAAAACGGCCTACGATGAAATGCAAATTTAGCACATGGAGACGTCTCCGATTGTATACAAGAGCGTACAACTAAAACAAACAAAGGCTTCCGTGCATTCGGTGTTTGCACACGCAACGTTTTGTGACATCGTTAAAGGTCCGAGAACTCAAAGGTAGGATTTGGTCGGGTAGAGGTGGTATGAAGGCAACGACCCAAGGTCAGTTCCATATCAACCGAGATATCATTTTTATCTTACAATCAACATGTATTTTGTCTGTATTAACTCCGCAACTGTCGTGTATCCGACCCCCTGATTCAGATGTTTGTATCAGGGGGTCGGATACAAGCACGTTCCTTTCGCGTGAGTTCCATTTTTTTTTCTTTTTGTTCATCCGCACGAACAAATAGTTCGTTATATATTCGTGTACATTCTTGACTTATCCCCAATATATTGTAAGATAAAATGATTATTACTATTATGTGGATGTACAAAATATGTATCCGAGTCTCGCTCCGCATTCTAAGGGCAGATCACGACTCGTCTTCGACTCGTCGTGATCTGCCCTTAGAACCCGGAGCTCGACTCGGATACATATTTTGTACATCCACATAATGGCAATAATCTCTGTATATCAGGTGGTAGCCGAAGATCGAACGCTGATGTGAAATTACCGAAGGCTGATATCTCGGTCCAATGTAAAACTAATCAAGTAATGACCTTTTTCTTTATTAACCCAAAACAAATAATTTAAAGATGTTCTCAGATCTGTGACAGTTTTCTGACAGTGTTATTCTTTCTCGTTCTTACCATCAAGTTCGAAGTCTCCTCCTCTTTTAGTTCAGGTATCCGAATATCTCGACTTCCCCCAGTGAGGAAGCCGAGACGTTCGCACAGCTGAACTATCTTTTCGCTCACCTCGACAAATCTTCCGTTACGGCAGTCTTAGTTTGCGTTGGCTTATTTTTCTTCATCCACCAAATACTTACTTATTGCCATCATTAATACGTCACCATAACAACTGCGCCCGTTTGCCTGGTAACGCCAATTTTCCCGATTACGTCCGACGAACGACGATGAAAGATTTCGCTGTAAACAAATTGGTTACGTATATAAACACAATTATAGCTAATAAATAATATGCCTTATATGTTAAGTGGTTAATGTTCCGCATAATCTTACATTCCGTTTCGTTTGTACACTTCGTGTCGTTCAAGCTTTCGTGTTGAGGATTCGTCTTTTGAAGGATTGTCTCAAGATCTCTGATCAAACGTACACCGTTGCATCCACAAGTTTCCTTAATTTGTTCGTACATACATAATTTTCTGCAAACCTGAAAGTACATTTCACTGAAATAAGTAGTTTAACGAAATTATTGCACAAATCAGCAGAGAAGATCGACTGCCCAACGACAATGTGTGTTGTGAAGGTAAAAATTCTCTAACGCCTAATCAGTCCAGTGAAGTTTGCAGTTATGGTACCTCGTATCACCACGATGATGATGGTGTCACATCGTGGGTTACCAAAACAAAACATGCAACCCCATTGTGCGCCTCTATATATTTACTGGGTTTAAGGACACTTTGAACACCCAGGGGCATATTGTGTCGGGTAGTTTACGGTTGGAGGTAGCCGCAAAACCTGGAGAGAACCTCCGAACAGCGGCGAGTTATTGTCGGACTCTCCGACATACTAACCGTGTTTAAGGAGGATTATCATCGATTGAAAGGGGTCGGGGAAGCTCAAAGCAGAAACACCACAGTTTCGACCGAAAAGTGGTGTATGGGTCTGAAATTAAAATTCTGGTTCATTAAGTGATTTATTTATTTATTTATTAGTGTGTTGACGACATTTTAGACAGACATCTCGGATCGGACGGTTTTACGATTGGAAGAAGCCGGAGTACCCTGATAGAACCACCAAGCAGTGGCGAGCAACTGCCAGACTCCCACCGTACCCACAGCTGGGTCAGCATTGATTAACCCCTTACCCAACGCAGACGATATCAAAATTTATTATTTTAAATATCATTTTTTTTAAATTTTTCATAAAATTTCAACAAAACCATAACATGTGACCCCTCGTTGGAACGAGCGCAACGAGCTCGTTCCAACGAGGGGTCACATGATATGGTTTTGTTAAAATTTTTTAAAAAATAATATTTTTTCAACTGCTGAATTTGCATATTACGCGGGCGGGTGCGGATGATTCGTTGGGTAAAGGGTTAAAGGCAAGTGCACAATCGGCGTGCAGTACGTCTTTGGACACAGCACTGCCGAGCCCCCACGTGGGCAATCGGGATTGCGTGCCTTGTCCAAGGACGAAACGCAGTCGCAGCTGGTTAGGATCAAACCATTGACCTTTTTGGTTTGATGCTCAATGGTCTTACCATCGCGGCTCTACAGATAAAAGTGGTATAGAGTGCTGAATGATTTTTCATCGCCATAATTTGTTCACATGTCATTGCCTTGTTATAATTTATGGGAGAGCACCTATTGGCACTCTCCCACAAATAATAATAAGGACAATCCATACAGATAAAATAACTTCACTTAAAAGATAAATATGAGCGTATGCACTGAATATGTAGTCTTTGCGTAAAAGTTAGGGCTGCACGATATTCAAAAATGAATACCGGTATCGGTATTCAAAAACATACCGCGTTATACCGGTATATCTATAACTGCTCAGATATATGAACATAGGTACCACAATCGAGACTTGAGGCATCACAGTCGGAACGAATCAGTCTGTCTTGATGATGCAGTTCGAAAAACATTTACCCAACGCAGACGATATCAAAATTTATTTTGTTAAAAATCAGTTTATCAGATTTTTCCACAAAACTTCTACAAAACAATATCACGTGACCCCTCATTGGAACGAGCTCAACGAGCTCGTTCCAATGAGGGGTAACATGATACAGTTTTGTTGAAATTTTAAAAATTATTTTTTCAACAGGGGAATTTATATATTACGAGGGCGCATACAGACGATTCGTTGGGTAAAGAGACAAAATTATTCATTCGGGGCTACAGTTAAAAAACTCAAGTCATCTTGAAAATTAAATTGTGGGCAAACAAATAATGACGATAAACCGATATTTTTGTAATTACACCGGTATTCAATCGATATTGGTTTGAATACCGGTACATATCGGTTTATCGATATACCGTGCAGCTCTGGTTATAGTACCTACACTTTAGATTAAAACCCAAATTTGGGCTTCGGGCAGTCTACCAATTAAGAATTATAAGACACATCTATCATCACCTTTAATCTTTTGTTCAACACATTGAATCGGATTATTGCTCTTCTTTCCAATCGAATGGTTTCGACTCGGATAATTTTGAACATAAATATATAGAGGATATCTACGTTATTTTAGTGAATACCGGGAATTATCTCATGAGTGTGGATATGCATGTTTTATTTTTCACGAGCGCTTGCTTCTTTTTTATTATATGCTTCGTGACATTTCACTGCGCAATATTCAGCCCAATTCGACTGCAAACAGTTTCAAGACAATAACAAAGACTGCTGATCGTTTCTTGAAGGCGACGTCATGCGCCGAAGCGTGTGGACCTGAAAGTATTATTTTTCAACATCAACTGAAAATAGAATATTCAGGTCCACACTCATAAGACAATTCCAGATATTCACCGACATAGCGTAGATTTTCTTTTTATTATATGGTACGCGACATTTTACTGCGCAATATTCAGCCCAATTCGACTGCAACCAGTTTCAAGACAATATAACAAAGATCTGCTGATCGTTCTTTCAAGGCAACGCCAAAGGCGACGTCATGCGCCGAAGTGTGACGTCATTTAGGAAGCAACTGAGGAATATGTCTCGATATCAATATCTTTTCGATAACTGACGATAATTCACAGGCAAGCATATAATAAAACAGTGCTAATGTACATATTCTGCCCTTTATCTTACAACAATAACGTGCAGTTAAAACTAGAAGTCCTGTCATGAAATGCGCACAAATAGCACGTTGATCTGCGCGTTAATCTACGCGTTATGACCATAGTAAGGCTATCAAATTATGTACACATCGCCTGTGCACAAGCAATGTTTCGGCCAATGGACCTCCGGGTAACCCGGAGGTCCATTGGCCGAAACATTGCCTGTGTTTGCTATGAGTAACCAGGAGAACCTGCCATGCTTTGGATGCCATTTCATATGGCAATCGCGCGCAATTCCTACGCGCAATTAAGCTTAGATAAGCGCGCATTTCGTGACAGGACTTCTAGTTTTAACTGTATTTCCCCCAATACAAGTGAAAACGTCTAGACAAAATAAAAGTAGCAACCGCAAGTGTGATCATTCGATTCAGAAAGAAATAGGGACGTGACGACAGGGGTGGGATGGGGGTGTGTCACCCCCTCATCCTGGCCAAAATTTAGTACAGTTAGAAATTCGGAGGGCAAGTCAGAGTTGTAGGAAATTCCATCTATCTCGATTTTGGAGCTTCTTTAGTGATGCTGATGTATTCTTTTCTTCTCAAAATACCAACTCGGTTTCAAATCGGCAAAAATTCAACCTGTTACGATTTACAACTACAGTGTACGCAATATCGAGCTTCATAAGTAAGCATGGTGTCAGTCGGTACGAGATTTCTATAGTACGTTTATTTATCGTAATAAAAAAAATCCTCGAAATGGACTTCTAGAAAATCACATCATGTAAAATCGCTATCCTGCGTTAAATCCAACATTCACAGTTACAAAATGATGGAACATCGAAAATTTATCATTCCTGTATAAGTCCTGATTTACTGTTAGGAGAGGGTGAATTGCTCAAGTTCTCAGCCTGAGCATTTCTTTAGCATTTTCTTTATTGAATTCCCAGAATAATACCAAATAATAATAACAACCTGATAATTCTATCATAAATGTGTTGGCATTTCAGTTACAAGAATCAATTTTATGCGCCCTTTCATGTCTTCATTTTCAAAATGTTTCTCGAGAGTGAATTTCCAACTGGAGGAGGGGGGTTTCCCCTCCCGGTCCACCCCCTAGTTGGAAATTCATCACCCTACACCAATCGCAAACCTCTAGCCACGTCCCTGGAAAGAGAATGCTTTTTTATCAGCAGTCATCGAAATCTGGTTACAGGTCGTCGCCTGAGTGCCAGAATGTTCTATGTCCCCTATGGAACATAGAACATTCTAGCACTCAGGCGACGACGTGTCGAGACCATCGTTTTGATAACAGTAATTAAATAATACATAAATCCAGAAACTCAACAAAATAAATTAGACCAGATCTTTTTTATCATGCTGGGATTTTTATATATGCCTACCATACGTTAAACCAGGAAAATGAAACAAAGAAAGACACAGCTGAAACACCACTATGAACGTAAGGGGTCAGGCCTGGCATTCTAAAAAATGCAGGAGGGCTACAAATCGCTCTCCTCACATGGCCGAGGGGAGCGATTAGCTCTCCCCAAGCTTACGAAAGCTAAAACTGGCAAAATGAAGTTGCTCTATTAATGAATTTTGCCTAGTGGGCTTTGTACTTTTTATTTGGTGCTGCTAACCAGGTAGTCTCTGTGAGACGTCTACACTGCCCCTCCCACACCTCCGGGCCTTGGTAAGGCCCGGAGGTGTGGGAGTTGCAGTGTGGCCATATTGCAGAGATCACTAACATAACAGAGATCTGAAAACTGTGGGTTTTAGGAATAGGCTGTTGGGGTAATCATTATTTTCTAAGGCTAGGAGGGCTATTTTTCGCCCTCCTCAATTTTTTAAGGCGAGCAGTAGGCGAGCGAATAAATCGAAAATGCCAGGTCTGAGGGGTTGTAGTACAACTGAAACAATGAATGGTGATTACATGTACTTCATGCATAACGGAAGAATGCAATACCATGGCGTCATTATTTTCATTCATAAAATATCTATCCAAAGACGCTGGATGATTGTCAAAATATATGCGAACAAGTCAATAAAGGGGGGGGGGGGGGGGGGGATGCATTGTGAGATAAAATGCTTATTACCAACAAGAGGGTTTCCGAGATGGTGTGTTGAAGTCTCGACCTCACATAATGGACTCGTCGATATATGCCCAGAGACGAGGTCTCGACAACAATACATCACCCCAGAAACATTTTGGTAATAACCAGCATAACCAATATTGCATTGCCAATATTTCGAGCCCACATTTGATTGATTCAATAATTTATTAATTGACATTTCGTCGCCTGGGTGCTTGAATGTTTTTTATTATGCTAGTAAATTTGTTTGTCCAATAAAATGAAGTTACTAAGAGACATAGAGTCCGCTATATTAGGTTCAGGATGGCAGAAAAAGCACCCAATATTAATTTAATATTAGGTGCCCGTCAGCCATTTTGTTTTAGCATTATATCCACACGCCTTAGCTTTTAATTTACACGTACGTGCATGCTGCAGCGCAGTCGTACAGAAGACCCACCATATAAAATAGCCCCGTCGTATAAACATTGTATTCGATTGAATGAAACTGTTATAATAAAATGCCAAACCAGCCCAAAACATTGGCGGTTATAGAACAAGTCACGAGTGATTTATTAGAATGCGGAAGCAAAATTACTCCCCTTGTTGAGTATGTAAACACTGTTTGCTTTGTTAACACTTTTCGAGAAGTGCGCATCATTTAACTATTCGTTGAGTTAACTTCCCCAATGACATTTTAGCATGCCGTGCATAACAAATACGTTACAGGGCGTTTAGTTGGCAGATACAGTGTCGTATACGGCCAGAGAAAACAATATTAGGTTCGACGAAGCCGAACCTAATATTGTTTTCTCTGAACCGTATATGACACTCTATCTGCCAACTAAACGTGCTGTAACCTATATTGTCCCTTATGGGACATAGAATATTCTAGCACTCAGGCGACGATTTGTAAGGGCATGTATACTCACAAGACACTGCACTTAATTTTCGATTCCTCATTCCACCCTGCGGTATGGGAGTTCTTTGAAATTTCGTTCTGCGATTATACAACGTAATTGATTGTTCACACAATACAGTACGTGGAGAGTGTATTATCACTAAATCACCCGCAGAGTGGAGATTCCACCCAAGCAATAATTGCAAATTTGTTGCAAGGCATAACAAGCACAAGCAAAGTTTCAGCCAATGGACCTCCGGGTTAAACCCGGAGGTCCATTGGCTGAAACATTGTTTGTATTTTTTGTCGATATGTACAAAATTTGAAAGTTGTAGTTTGGGTGACAACTCCACTCCGCGGGTGATTTAGTTACAATCCACTCTCCGCGCACTGTACATTCCCGAGAAGGAAAGAAACTAAACGTTTATGTGGCTCCTCTTAATCACAGGCACTATTAACTGCGCTATTTCTATGCGATACGTCCCATATAAAGGCAGCAACGACTTGAATAAAGATTCAGAGTAAATTCAATAGTAAAGACAGGATCCCGCGTACAGAGAGTTTCCACTCAAATCAAATATCGAATCGAACATGGGCCCAGCAATTTCGAATCCAGTGAATATCCAACATAGAATATGGACGAACGCACTTCTTTCTGTTCATTACCCATGTGGTATACTGAGGAAAGAAGGGTCGTCACGCAGATGGAGTGGGAGAGTGAACCTGATTTGTTCCGACGGTGATGGCTCGAGTATAGACGATAACATATTCCGACGACACCATCAAGGAACGCCTTCGAAGATATTGACTGAAATAATGAAGCACGAATATATAACGAATCCAGGCCTTTCAAAGTGAAGACAGGCATTTTCGCACTTTTCGGGAATAAGTGAACTTTATGTATAAAAGTGTACATAGGTCAGCTGCTTTGTTGAATATGCGTTGGTCATCATGATTTCCAAAAATGAAACTTGCTACGTAATATTTACTAACCTAACTACAATTTTTATTACTTGGCGGAATATTTTGCTGCTTTAGAAAACACTGTGCAGGGTTTAATTCTAAATTTGATCACTTTTTACAGCAACATGTGCCCTAACGTTAAGTCTCTGGGTAAACTCGAAGTTACATTTGTAGTACATCCTGTCTTGGCTGTTGTTTCTAAGCAAGTCTAGGCTACCTAATGTAGGCGGCCAAGACTTGTCAAGAAACAAGTGTAAAACTACGATATGCAGATTGTTATTATGTTGTAAAAATGTATAAAACTATCCAGGCCTCTACAGGGTTAAATAGTTTTTTTATAAAACTGACAAAAAGCATAAAAAACAAAACCATTATATGTGTTATCCCGTCTAATTTGCGAACATTGCTTTAATTTGTGAACACTGTTCATCCTGTAAGCGTTGGTACAATTTAACCTTTTACCTAACATGGAAAGCAGATGACACTTGCAAAAAACAATTCTTGAATAACTAATTTTTTTTATTTTTTTGTCTCAAAAACATAGGTTAAGACCCCTCGTTAAAATGGCGGTTTTGGCCGTTACGTTGGGTAAAGGGTTAAAGGCTGTGAGATAAGACCACCTATTTTATATCTTACGAATATGGTCAATTACTGTTCATGGTGCATTTTGAACAGCTAAGTGATGTTTGTTATAACCAACAAACAGAAAATGTTCTAAAGTCAGACTCGTCACACTGAAGCAAGGTAGAATAAGGATGGATTGGTCTGTCTGAAATATATTCACAGTGCATCTTTGTCAACAGTAACCATGTGGAGATATATTTTATACAATTAATATCACGTGTCTGGTTTCATACATCCTTTCGCAAGCCTATCAGTATGGGATAGTCAATTAATACAAGGTGTGCTATGTTAGTGACTAATGAGAGGCACGAAACGCCAGGTTATGTTTTAGCAATCTGGTGGGTATCAATATTTTGGTTCGGAGTGTGCAAATTTCCCTATTTCGTCGGAAAGGAAAGCTGTCCTCCATTAACGTAGATCTTCAGCCATTTTACATTATGTTTTAAGAGCCTCTTTTCTTTAATGAAAGGAATTGGATTGTTTTTACAAAGTATTCAATGTGAAAACAGGTGATAATTAGACGTTAGTACGGTTGAAGCTAGATGTCCTGTCACTGTATTGTGCACACTTTTGAAGTAACAGCGCTTCGAGTAAGTGCCCCTTTCTCCCGATCAAACTCAAACTGCCCCATTAGCTTAAGTCAATTCCTGTAGAAAAACAGTGTTCCCAACAATTCTATACTAGTCAATAGAGATCGTTAACATCATTCATAACCTCTACTTGGATACATGTATATGTAATAATGTAAACTCGTAACTGGATATGACAGCCCGACAGCAAGAACGACGCGGGAAGCATTTCAAAATACATGGCAAGCTGGAATTCAAAACGACCACAAATAGAATGAACTACTACGGCTCTTGTTCCGACCACGAAGTGAGTGAAGTAGTGACCCAGTCGAAGTCTCATTCACTCCATAGAGGTAAAGAGCTGCATCGTATATGTAGTTCAGCTATCAAGCCTGGTTAAATCTCCCTGAATCTGAAATATAGCTCTGTACGGCAGAAAAATGATCTCGTTGTTTCTTTTTGTGAGGCTACCTTCATCATATAAAATATTCTGTACGCTTGTAATATTGAATTTTCTCAAGGTCTGAAACATGATGATTCTTATGTTGTCATAGAATGGGCAGGAGAAGAAAAAATGGTTAGCATCTTCTGAAGCACCCCCACAAGAACAACGAGGAGAATCAATTAAATAGTTCTCATATTTATCAGAGTTGAGATCGCTACACACATTTCTAAGCTTACAGTGTACGACGTAAGCTTTCATCCCATGGACCACCGGGTTGAACCCAGTGGTCCATGGGATGAAAGTTTGCAAGTGCGTCTTGTGTTTTGTCCTCAAAAACTGTAAATATTCACTAAGTGGAAAACCTATCTCACAGTGATTTACTTGTAATCTTCCCTCCACATACTGTTGTCTCTATATTTTCTTTCTCTTTGACCTCGCAAACAACACTTTATATTTTGTATTGCACAGCGCATTCGCTCTTGTGTATTTCAGATTACTTCATTCTTCTGCAGAAATGAGCGCATTAATCAACAGGAATTTTCTGCGCTAATTGTGACATAACTTCTAGTTTCAACTGCACGTGGTTGTTAGTTTCATATCGGCAAAATTATCAGGCAGAGTTCACTTCAAAGCAGCCTGAGACCTGCGGTCGAAGGCTTATGTGAAGTTATTGAGGGATGATCTCAGGGCCGATATGGATGGAACTATAGTTAAAACTAGAAGTCCTGTCACGAATAGTGCGCTTATCTAGGCTTAATTGCGCGTTGGAATTGCGCGCAATTGCCACATCGAATGGCATCCAAAGCACGGCAGGTTCTCCTGGTTACTCATAGCAAACACATGCAATGTTTCTGCCAATGGACCTCCGGGTTACCCGGAGGTCCATTGGCTTGAACATTGCTTGTGCACAGGCCATATGTACAGAATTTGATAACTTTACTGGGGCCATAACGCGTGCATTAACGCACATATCAACGTGCTATTTGTTCGATTTTCATAACAGGATTTCTAATTTTAACTGTAACCACGTAATAATATCTTTATTTATTAAAACAAAACAAATAAAAACAAACAACAATTTTCTGATATGTTGTTCAGTTTTCTAACTATTTTATTCTTTCTCATTCTTTTCCGAAGTTTTTTCTTCTTCCAGTTCGGCTATCGGAACGTCGCGGCTTCCCCAATGTTCAGATAGCTGACCTATCTCTTCCCTCACTTCAACGAATCCCCGCTTACGACTCTGAATATTAGTTTGCGTTGGATGTTGTGTACAACTTTCTTCTTTATTTTCTCTTCACCCGCTTAATTCTTGCTTATTGCCATCGTTGATTCCCCACCGTACAAAAACTACCCCATTTTCCCTGGTAATTCGAGTTTGTTTCGTTTCCTGATTGATCACTATCAACAAATAACGATGAACGATATCGTTGTAAATGTAATCAAAATGGCTGCGTCTAACACCACAACAAGGAGAACAACTCTGGTTGGTACATATCGGCCTCGATTGACGTCATATCAGCTGAGTTTGAAGTCATATCAGCCAAGATCGACAATGGGCAATTCTGGGAAAGAAAATCATATCTAATATATATCGTTTAATGACGTTTAGGATATCTGAACAAGAAACCGTTTTGCTCGTTTAACAAGACACAGTGGGATTAAATTTGCACAAACACCTTAATTCATTGAACTCTGCTGGTTACTCCCATGTCAGTTCAACGGTAGCAACTGGTAGAGTCCATACTCATTATTTCGGGTAGACAAAGTAATATTTTCAACGTGCAGCTCTTAATATTTTCCTGCCTAATGAAATTATGACGCACCATGGTCCTGGGCCGGAAATGCGGCCTCTCGGGTTCAAAGGGTTAACCATCTCACTTTGTAATTATCGATTTCACAACATCACAAGAGCTATGTTTGTGATTCGGTTCGTTTACAAATCTTTTCACTGAATCGATTTGATTTGATACCGTCTTGTTCATTCAAAATAAAATATTCGAATCCAAGAGAATTTTGGATTACATACATTACTCTTTTTGCGAAGACATTCTGTAATTTTCCGCCGAATGTGATAGATCATATCCAAACTGACAAAAATCAGTCGGAAATTTCCGAAATAAAATTTATATAGCGGTGATCGTGTTAGGTATTGTTTGCATAATATTTGTTTTTCTTTGACCACCTTGGTTATACCTGGTCATCATTCGTTTTAGTGTTGTCCCGTTGCCAAGGTAACTGGAAGGGGTTGTCACCAGTACAATATTAAACAGTACCTGGATCGTCAATGAGTCAGAACCCCGTCCTATACGCTTCTCATTTTTTATTTTTATTAACGTACATGCAACATCGGACCATTACATTAGTCTACGATGAATTTCTTCACAGAATACAATTGGTTGCCACATGAATAAATAACTGTATTACGTCTGCATTGCGCACTATTTCGCTCTGTCTGTGGAACAAGGCGCTATGTGTAATGTTAATCATTGCCGATGATGCCTCGTTCCATTAAAGGGGCGATTTATGACTTTTGAGTTGTCACAACTGAAGTATTAAGAACAGAAAAAGAAGTCAAAACCCAGTGATCCATTCAAAACGATGGATTCGAGTACCTTCCTGTAAGATTCAAATATTAATAAAAGTACATTGAACGTCGGATCATTGCACTCACTCATGCGAAATTTCTACCCTGTACTACAAGGTGTAAAAGGAGATTCCAGTCAAGTTGCCGTATAAATAAATTGTTCAATCTTTCAGAAACAGGTTATAGGTACATCTGCGTGTACTCGCAGTTTGTGGTGTGAACTATTCTAGTACGCATATTGATACTGGGTTCACACGGGAGTTCGACAATACTAGTACGACCATCACAGTACAGTTGAAACTAGAAGTCCTGTCACTGTATTGTGCACTATTTTGAAGTAATAGCGCGCTGAGTAAGCGCACTTTTTGTCCCTATCACGCGCTTTAGTGTAACTCAATTCCTGTAGAAGAACAGTGTGCTCAACAATTCCATACTGGTAAATACAGATTATTAACACCATCCCTAACCTTTACTGGGATACATGTACATGTAATGACACAAATATATATTAAAATTCGACTGCATATACAAAATGAAGAGAGTGTATTACTACTTAATCGCAGCGCCATATATTCCCACTCGAAAATTATTTATATTTGTTCATAACTGCAAGAGAAACATTTGCAAAATTTCACCATATGGACCACCGGGTGTTACTCGGTGGTCCATGTGATGAAAGTTTGCAAGTGCTTCTTGTATCCTCAGTAATTATAAATAAAACACCCGGTGGTCCATGTGATGAAAGTTTGCAAGTGCTTCTTGTATCCTCAGTAATTATAGATAATTAATGAGTGAAAAATCTATCCCGTTCCGACTTAGTAATAATCCACCCTCCACAAACTGTAGTCTCAATATTTACTTTCTATTTGATCGGTTCAATTCGTGATTTTACTACCGACATCGCTAATAAGGCATTATATTTTGCATTGCACAGTGCAAACGTTCTCGTGTAATTCGGACTACTTCATTCTTCTGCGGTAAGAAGCGCATTAACTAACGAGCAGTTTCTGTGCTAATTGTGACAGGACTTCTAATTTCAACGGTAACACTTGGGGATTTTATTCGATTCGGGATACGATTTTCTTTCGAACCTTTTGCCCAATTAGGGTCGAGATTCGATTCCAGCGAAAAATCGTGATTAGCTTGGCCCTACCAAGAACAACATAAATTCATAACATTTCTGGTATTTGTTACATTATTTTTAAGCCTTTTCGAGTTTGAGCAATTCATCTGCCAGCAACGAAAGGATGTAATGCAATGCTTTGATTCGAGATTTAATCATGACTATCATAGCCTGGATCCTGAATCATTTATTTATTGATTTGTTGGGGTTTGAAGACACTTGCAGGAGTCACCTCGGGTTGGGGTTCCTGAAAAAGTGAACGGGGACGACGGCTCATAGTTGGTCAATGAAAACCACTCTGCCCACAGAGATGGGGTTTGAGAAAATGATAGTACCAATTATAGCAATACAATCAGGGATGGACTATTGCGAGCAAGAAGCAGTCAACTGCAGCACCCGAATAGCAGTAGCAGTTGTAGATAGAAGTAAAGAGTGGTGACTGGGCTAGTCGTAGATGATGAAGGGACCTTGTGAACAGCATAATTACACAATTGATGTGATGAAGTGTGACAAACGTTCATAAAAGTAAGTTGTAGAAATTGTAATGGTGCATGTGTATAGTGACAGAGGTAGCAATCGCTTGCGATGTTCTAATGATATTGAGCCGCCAATTCGAATAATGCACACTACTTATTACAGTGAATAGAGGCGAGGTTGAAACAGGATGGCATTCCATCTACATTCCATATACTGTTATGGCTACGGTTCCCAAATAGTGATCTTTCAGAGCAAGGTTATAGTAATACGATCTTCCGATTGTCTAGATGACACGTCCAAACCAAGCATTAAACGACCATAGCTCTTTTACTGCCACGCCCACTTTGTCCATATATGGAGGACCTCTATATACGCCTGTTTATGAGGATGTTTAACAAAATTTATGGCATACTTTAAACTCTATCATATGATTAATTGTTGGAAAGGGCTCTCTGAGCCCTTTCCAACAATTAATCAGATGGGCATGATATGCGCATACCAGAACGTACAGCTACTCATCAAAAATAGGCGACAATAGTCGCTTTCTGCTGCGTAAGTGTTAAACTATTTGGTCTGGTGGATCAGGACACGTGACTCTCACCACTCGTGTGACAAGGTTCTTCCCATTCCAAGGTTTCTTGGAATCATGAGTCTTATTGCCCTAAGTTATTTCTATCCCTCATGCTCATAATTATCATATTCAGTACGTATGCTTCAAAGTTAGCTACCTGAAAATCTCGTTCCTTTCTACGGAATCGTTATGGTGCCACATTTGAGACAAGCTCGTTCCTTTGTACGGGATCGTTTTAGTGTCACATTTGAGAAAGATTTGTCAAATTTATCGCTTTAAATTAAGACTTGTGTATCTCATGTATTATCTCGGAATTAACACTCATGAGATTTCTGAATGAACATTTAATTTACAGCATTTCTTAATTCAGCTTTAAAGTGTCTCTGAATTAAGATTTACGTACCTCTGAATTAAGGTTTATTTTATCTTAAATTAAGGCTTACAGTATCGCTGATTTGAGACACATTATCTCTGAATTAAAACTTATGTATCTCTGAATTAAGGCTAATAAATAACAATGTAATGCCGGCAAGAGACCTCAATTTGAATGTGCATATTGCAGTTAAAAGTACAAGTCCTGTCACGGCTATGCACTTATCTTAACATAATTTTTCGTTGGAACTGCGCGAAATCTCCCCATAGAATGGCATCCAAAGTACGAATTATTCTGGCCATCAGTAGAAATCCCAATGAACCCCCGGGTTAAATTCGGCGGTCCGTCGTCTATTGCTTGTGCCTAGGACACCAGGACATATGTACTTAATTTGATACTCTTGCTATCCTATCTTATTTATTTATTGGTGTTTAAGGTCATATACTTATGCACAATGGCTAATCGGGACCGTGACGGTTTTAAGGGTGATTGAAGCCGGAGTACCCGGAGAGAACCACCGGGCATCGACGAGCAACTGTCAGTTCCCCAACATTCTAACTCTGTTCAAGCTCCGCTCAAGCAGGGTTACAGCGGTTGAAGACACGAGCACCATCGACGTGCAATACAACTTATACAGCGTCATAGTGCCCCCATGTAGGCAACTGGGATAAAGTGCCATGCCCAAGGACACAACGCGGGTCTGCCCGGACAGGGATCGAATTCGGTACCTCTGGAATACTTGCTATCATAATAGCACGCGGATCAACGCGCAGAGTGACCTGCTATTTACGAGTAATTAATGCAGAGGTAAACGTAAAATAAATTATTGAGAATTTCAGCACAAAAACAGAGACGTAAGGTCTTGGACAGTCATCCATCTCCCACTAAAATAAGTGGACGAATACCAGCAGAGGTTAGAATTTACAGTCATTTATATAGCTCCAAGACGAATGTTCTTTTGGCATGTATGATATATTAACCCTCTACACTCTAGTGGTATCTTCCATGCCATTTCAATGGCAGCAACTAGAAGAGTCCATATTCATTATCTGGGGTAGCCCAATCAATATTTTTAACGTGCAGCCTCGGGGCTGCACGTTAAAAATATTGATTAGACTACTCCATGCATTTACTGAACAACCATCCTATATAATGACGTTATGACGTATCATGTTCCTGGTCGAAAAAACGGCCGCTCGGTTTCATAGGGTTAAGTAAGAACATCCCATGATAATAATAAAGTTCATCACACATACATGCCTTAATGACGACTGAATGAGACCACTGACTTCTGCTAAATATGCACTCTTGTCGAGCGATTCCATCGATGAAACATTTAAAATCTACTCGTGTTAGAATTAATCGAGACATAATTGTACATCTCAAACGGTCCAAATATTCAGTGAATATTACAATTAATCTTAAACATATTTAACAGAGCCAATAATATGATACAACCATCCAAAAAAAAAAACCGTGACTTTCCAACCGATTTTCCACAATGTTCTATTGGGGTGCGATCTCTAATTATTAATGTACTTGCAGTTTTAACTGCATTTGATTCATAAGTTCGCTTTTGTCCCTTAAATCATACATATATAATGGATATCTTTCACAGACATTAAAATTCCAACTGGTGTAACGACTGTCCGAGGCTAAACTGTGATGCACACATTGAACGAACTTTGAAAAGGCAAGATAGTTTTAAAATCGACAGACCAATGATATGAAAGAAGTTTCTTAAATTGCACGAAACCTCTGTGACGAGATACACAATTAACCTTTGGATTCTCATACCGCGCAATTTTTACACATTTTTACGCGGAAAATAAGACGCATGGAGTTGAAAATATCTAAACAAGAGAATATATTCCTGAGAGGAATTTCACAATTTGTCGCATCGGGGATGCTGAGGATAATCAATGCACACCGCCAGATACTTTCCTAAAATGATTCTGTCTACAATACATTAAATCTTTCTGTTATCACGACATTTTCATGCTGAACACCTCTAGACGATGAGAGATTCTTTTGATACTTCTATGCGCATAAATCAAAGAAAGTGGTTTGATCTGTCTAGTGGTAGCTGTTCACGGAATATCTAATATTAGTTTGAAATTATTTGATCCTAGCAAAAATGGAAATCTATCAAGACGTGCCGGCGAAGCATTATTAACTGACAAAATTTTCATTTGATGACGTACCTGGAGAAAATTAATATTGTGTGCGAACAGTCGACACGATTCTAACGATTATACCAAAACTTACCCTACAACAAAAATAACAGCAATAATTACAATATATGCCGCTATTTGCACTATTAAAATCTCAGTTGCTGCAGCAGCTGTTGCCATCAATCACCTCCTCACCACTTCATTACAGATGCCGCTTCTGCAATAATTGCTACCAATGGTGGGCATACAGTACAGTCGGCGTGTGCTGGTCGTATTCCACGCATGCATTTACCAGGCAATAAAGATCATCATCATCAATCGGCATCATCGGCAAAATTTGAATTAATGAAGCACCGGGTTGCACCCGGTGCTTCATTAATTTAATTTTTGATGATTATTTCTATAATTAGTGCTTGGAATTTGATATTATTGCATCTGTTGAAAGACTGAACACCATGGGAAGTGATTTGTCCACGGCGGCCGGACTGTAAGTTTTTAGGTTCTCTTGGTTTTGCACATTGCAGCCATTAAAACCAATCTTCGAATTCAGCACGGTAATATTTTAAATGAGTAAAGTATGAAATAAAAATTGCTAATTTCTCTGCAAACTTACCGTTATTGAGTAATCTATTCCATATTGGTCCTTAAAGGCATCATTCTCCACACAAACACCGTATGGCCCCGGCATACGTTGTATGTGTTTCTGAAATATACAATATCAATGATTCAATCTTATACGTGCTGATATCTGGTAGTACACATTACCTGTTCCTCATACAATTTGAACTTGGCGGGGCCTGGGTAGGGGGTTTCAGTGTGAGGAGGGGGCCGGCAAAAAGGCAATTCAAGAAAAATATGCGTGACATTCGAACGTTCTCTATTCCGAATGTATGCTTGTCTCATGCTGACGGAAATTTTATTTCGATCATTTTCCATCCAGCGAATGTGACACATCTTAGTCCACAAAACAAGTTAGAAGGAATTGGCTTGTATCGCCCAGAAAACTTTCTGTATTTGAACCTTGTGGTCGCAATTTCATCGGTTCAGTGAGCGGAAAGAATGATTCTCGACTAGCATCCCAAACAAAACTAACCCATGTTAGTAGTATTTAGGCGGGTTTTTTTCTTGGATAACTTAGTGAGTGACGTCATACTGCAATATTAGGCGGTTATCATGTGACCAGGGGAGTTAATGTGACCTCAATGTCGAAGCAATGATGCGCGTGTATTCCACCAATTTTCCCAAATTGGTTACTGTTACTAAAAGATCCAATGACTTCTAGTGGAGTTTGGACGCAATATGTCTGGCTAATGATTGACGGACCTATTTTAGTAGCGGTCTGTGCATATTTGGGTGGTGTACATTTTGCCCTAATCACACCCCACAGTAAACCTCAAATGATAACACTTTACAGACGTGATGTATAACACCGAGTAGGGATATATCCATGAATCCCGATTGTTCGTCTCACTTCCCCGCCGTCTTTACGACTACAACCTCAGATTGTTTGTTTCCAACTTATAGTCTCCTATTCCCGCTACAGAACAGTTACTACTAACGCAACCAGACCCGAAGCTAGGAGTGTTAAAGTCACCCGACATGGGGGGGGGGGGGGGGGGGGGCGGGAGAAGTAGCAGCTGAAAGCCGAAGGTATACTCGAGGTACGTAGCATGAAGGTGGGGGAGGGTATGGGAGGGAGTCGTCGCCTTAGGTGCGTATCCCCCTCCCATTGGTGGGGTTCGGGAGACGTCCCCCCGAGAAAATTTTGTAAAAGGTAAGCCTCTAATAAAGATTCTAGAGTATCTTGGCTTAGGATATCCAACTTTTCTAGCAGCTCAGTAGGGCATGGTTAAGATAAGGTTTTCTTCGGTACCTCTGAGAATGAGGGAGGAATAGAGTGTTTTGTAGCTAGACTGTTATGCAGAAGACGAATATAATGTCGTACCGATTCTCTCGATCTTTTGGCAATATTTGGAATATTGTCGAACGATCGAGAGAATTTGTCAGAAATAGACATCCATACGACTAGGCTTTGTCGGACAGAAATTTCTGTCCGACGGCAAGTGAAAATTTCAGACGGAAACCGTCATAGGGGGCAGTACGCCCCCTTGCACCCCACTACTACTACTAGATTTGTTTTCTCTGCTATTATTGAACCTTCATCTATACCTCCTTTCTTACATCTTCCAAAATGTTGCATCAAAGTCTAGTTCTTGTTTCGAAGATTATATCTCGACTAGTCGAGAAATGGCCTCAGAAGCAAGAGCGAGACTCTGAAACAACATCTTTACCTGGACATGATGCTGATGATAGATTTATCTTACAATGCTCGACTGTAGTGCCAAAAACTTCATTAACATGCCTTTAGGTTCAGAGTGTATTTTCACACTCATAAAACGCAGTTTTTGCTGCTGGAAAACTGTATATGACTGCCTTGAATTTTCCCAGTGCCTGGCTAAACTAAATGAGCGCGTTTGTGCAACATCCCGAAAGACTGTGGACTGTAAACGGCAGGTTGTTTTTCACTTCAAAGCATCCAATGATTCGAATACAGAAACAGAGAAGTCAAGTGGCTTAATAATTTAATGAACAAATCGTAAACAAGCACATGCTTGTATTAAGCAGTTGCAAGATACAGGTTTTGTATCAGAAGTCCCCGAAACACGCTAACTGTGGATTTAAAACATACATATTGTAAGATAAATTCTTCTATCACCACCAGCTGTTAAAATTGTAGCTCCATCATATATACAATACATGGAGAGTGAATTGTAACTAAATCACCCGCGGAGTGGAGTTATCACCCAAGCTATAACTTTCAAATTTTGTACATATCAACAAAAAACACAAGCAATGTTTCAGCCAATGGACCTCCGGGTTTAACCCGGAGGTCCATTGGCTGAAACTTTGCTGGTGCTGGTTATGCTTTGCAACAAATTTGCAATTATTCCTCGGGTGGAATCTCCACTCTGCGGGTGATCTAGTGTTAATACACTCTCCACGTACTGTATTTACATCTAGCTCTGTCTTCCTTAATAAACCCCGAAACGTGGCTCTACTTTTCACGTTCGGGACAAAAAGAGGTTCATGAGAAAATTTATGAATGATGTTTATTCTCTTCATTCTTAAGTTCCAATTTGAGTACCTGATTATATTCTGGACCATGCCTATGGTAGTTACTATTTGAGGACTAATGGGGATCATCGGGGACGAAATACATAAGAATTGTATTGGAGCATCACCACTGCTGCCATCATTAATTGCATCTCCCATCTTTGCCACACCACAAATTACACCATTAGCTACTACATGTACAATTATAGGCTTTTTCTTTCATCTTCGCTTTGACTACATTTAATACCATCCTTCATTTCAGTACATGCTTCTGCAAACCCCTCCACCTTTTTTCAAACATACAACTATTTGCTTCCCCTATTAGCCCTTTACCCAAAAGCGCATTATATCAAAAATGTATTATTTTAAATATAGTTTCTTCAGTTTTGTTTTCTCTTCTCGATCACAATAAATAAAATGTTCAGAAATCAGGAGCGAATGAAGAAATATCAATTATTATCACACACCTATTAATGTAAAACATGGGGTTTCCACTGTTCTGCCTTTACGATAAAAATGAAGTTGTATCGCACATGTGGTTATACAAAACACGTTCGATTTCGTTTCCAACGTAAACAGAGAATAAACTCGTCTAAATAAATCACGTCAATCATTGGTCGAATGCACCGGTTGGAAATTCCAAGTACCAAATTTAGATTTTTGTAAACAATCAGATTCGAGTGAAACATTTACAAAATAAAAATAACATTCTGACTGCTTGTTCGTTGACAAATACTTTCCACAATTGGTCATATAATGATGGAGTGCTAAACTTATGAGCTATTCAACCCTTTACCCAACAAATCGCCCGCATCCGCCCGCGTAATATGCAGATTCAGCAGCTGAAAAAATATTATTTTTCGAAAAATTTCAACAAAACCATATCATGTGACCCCTCGTTGGAACGAGCTCTCGAAGAGCTCGTTCCAACGAGAGGTCACATGATATGGTTTTGTTGAATTTTTTTGAAAAATTTCAAAAAATTATATTTAAAATAATAAATTTCAGATTCAGTGTTCTCTCAAGTGTTCACTCTGTCGGATCCCAATTTAGCAATTGCACTAAAAAAATTGATTCGGCACCACAAAGTCTTTTTTGGCTAAATTATCAGAACCACAAAAGTTCCTTTCACTTGTGAAGGAAGGGAATTGCTGCTGCAAGATCGATAAAAGTGGAGGGGCACAAATTTACAATGGTTCGACCCAGTGTGAGAAAGGTTACAATAGTTTTTCGGTACATGTACCATGACTCGCTTTTGCGTCTCGTTTAGATGAATATGTTGCTGTCTTGTCCGTTTCTTCTTCTTTAAACCAGCCATCGGGTTGGAAGATAGTTGAAGTAGAAGAAACGGACCGAAGCGAACGAAAGTGGGATTCTTTGGCTAAATATTGTTTGGAATGGCAAATGATGTTACAGGAATGCCTGAATATTGACACCTTTGCAAGCGCCCATTTTAACTCATTGTGTAACTGCGAAACATATCTGTGGAAAAAAGTGGAGGGGCACATGCCCCTTGTGCCCCCTGTGCCCCCTGGCCACGCCGCCTCTGATTGCTACTGTGAAGAGCGCAATCGATGACGAAACAAACAAATCGGAAATCGTCACCATTTCACAAAACACACTCAAATCCAGTGATTTTGTCAATAAGGTGTTTAGACAAACTTTCTTTGTTAATTACCAGTGAGTAGTTGTGGCATTGTTTTTTCTTTATTAAACATTATAGGTTGTACACTGCACACACGACAGCATTTAATTAGATAAACACTTCATACCGTCGCGAGTCACTCGCGACGGTGTGAAGTATTTATCTAATTGAATATTGCTTTTTGTAAAGACCCGTGACCCACTGGGCGCAGTGGATTAGTCCTTTATCTAACACAAGAGGGAGGCAGCATGTGGGAACAAAAATTTTGAATAACTAATTTTTTTCATTTTTGCATCACCCCCTCATTGAGACGCGCTCGACAATTAAACCACGTTCTTAAGACAAAAAACAAAATGAATGAAAAATATAATGAAAATTGAGTGGTAATTTTTTTGTGAATGAGCTGGACGGGTTTGGCCGTTACTTTGGCTAAAGGGTTAACAGTAATTTAGTCAATTAGTCTGTTATTATCTAAATGTAACAAGAGGTGTACGTGCAGAGATTATTAATTTAATCAATGGCATAGATTTTACTTAGGTGACCGTCCTTTCGCCTAGCGAGGATCTTTGAGTTCTGCCGGATTGTTTTCGGTCTTGCAATAACTGCCAGTTCATTTGTCAAAACTCGATCAATTTATTTGGACCCGACAGCAACCCCCCTTACTTTAGCGTTTTGACACCAAAACACTTTGTTTGGAACAAAAATATCCAGAATGCTAACATGTTTGGCACCCTATAGTTTCGGTCGAGCGTGGGCATTGTTCTCGCATTTCTTTTCCGATGGCAAAGATTCTACAATGTTGTGGTAAGAAAAACGGAAAGTGATTTACTACTGGATCGTGTCTGAATGATTGTGATGGAAATACTGTACATTGAGAATAAAACAACTTACTTAACTTTTAACACGCTGACTATTTTCAAGATACTATACATCAAATCTAATCATGGCTGCTGTGAAACAGTCATGACTGGACTTTCTAAAAAATTCGTCAAATCTTAACTCAAGAAATCTTTGGTCGAAACGTTCATTCAGTTTATAGGGTCGAAATTTGGTTAAATGTGCCTATATTATACTTATTTCTCTTTAGAAACAACAGCCGGCCGATGTCAGAGGATCCAGGGGAATAGCCAGTATTTTTGATAAATTTTCGAGGCAATATGTGTTTATTTATTTATTGGTGTGTAACGACACTTTCGACAGCCAGCTTCACCCGTATCGGACAGTTTTGCCGGTGAAATACCCAGAGAGAACCACCTAACAGTTGTCAAACTCCACAACATATTAACTCAACACGAACGGGGTTAGCATTGGTTGAAGCAACTACAGCATTGCAGTACGTTTTAGTAAACATTACCCCCCCCCCCCCCCCCCCTCCAGTGTGAGCAAGTGGGATGAAGTGTCCTGCCCAAAAATTGAACGCAGTTTCCGCTGGTCTAGGTCGAACCGTAGACCTTTCGATTTGAAGTTCAATGCTTTAAACATCGAGCCACCGAGCTCCCTTCTGAGGCCATAAACGCTTCCACGAAATTGATGCAAATCATTGGGGGCGCGGTGGCGTCGCGGTAACCGGTTCTCGTCAGATCACAGAAGTTAAGCAACGTCGAGCGCGGTTAGTATTGGATGGGTGACCATTTCAGCGACCGATTCGTGCTCCCACGTTGGGTCCTTGGGCAAGGCACTTAACCCCGATTGCCTAAATGGGGGCACGGTGACGCTGTGTACTAAGGCGTACTGCACGTCGATGGTGCGCATGTCTTCAACCAATCTAACCCTGCCTGTGTCGCGGTGCAGAGTTCAGAGTTACGATGTTGGAGAGCTGGCAGCTGCTCGTCGTTGTTCGGTGGTTCTCTCCGGGTACTCCGGCTTTCTCCACCCGTAAAACTGTCACCGACATGATATGACCCTGGTTGTTTATGTGTCGTTAAACCCTAATAAAAAAAAGAAAAAAAAGATGCAAATCATTGGCTCGTTTGTTTCCTCATTTGTCTGTCGTACTACTGTAGACCCAACACCGAACTCGTGGGTATTCTCCTGCACGCGTGCTTACCTGAGAATACTTGAACATCTGTATGGGAAAGACGAATCTTCCCTTATAATTCACCTACAACGTATTAAACCCAGGCGGTCGCTTTTTTCGTCCAGGAACATGATACGTCCTAATTTCATTAACCCTTTACCTAACATGAAAAGCAGACGACACTTGCAAAAAAAATTCTTGAATAACTAAATTTTTTCATTTTTTGTCTCAAAAACATAGGTTATGACCCCTCGTTGGAACGAGCTCGTCGAGCTCGTTCCAACGAGGGGTCATAACCTATGTTTTTGAGACAAAAAAGGAAAATATTTTGAAAATTAATTGGCGATTTTTGAGAATAGCGCTGGCCGGTTTTGGCCGTTACGTTGGGTAAAGGGTTAAATAGGATTAAATTGAAGGGGGGTATTTATACTGCTCAATGTTTGCTAAGCACCACATATTTGACACATCATTGTGAAATTGTTTTGTGACACATTTGCGATATTTTTGGTGGATATAATTGAAGAATGTATTGAGATGATCCCCAGTGTTTACATTAGCTCTCTTGACAGGCAGACTTTTCGTCGCAGTCATGGAAAGCAAGTACCCCTTGATTTCCATGATGTTTTCGTGTACTGTCAACATGTACATGCGATGTGTAGGGTATTCAGTCTTCATTTCAACACAAACCCTTGTGATTTAATGGCCGAATGCAAATGTAAGAAGATATTTGTCTGAAGCAGAAATGTGGTGGGCTGTAGGGATGGTGGAACAAGGGGCTACCCATCGTCAGGTTGGTAAAGCCTTTGGTGTGCACCGTACGGTGATCAAGATTGCAGCAGTATGGCACACCGGTCAGAACACATGGTAGTGGCAGAGACAGGGCAACATCTGCAGCTGAAGACCGCTTTTTGTTCATTCCGGCCCGTGGGAACCGCTTTGACACAGCAACTCAGCTTCGCAGTGACCTCCAGAATGCATCCGGGGTAAATATCTCGACGCAGACTATCCGGGCAAGGTTGCAAGAAGGTGGTCTCCGATCGAGAACACCATATATTCCCATTCAGCTGTCCTAGAACCGCCGCCAGTCACGATATGAATGGGCCATGGATCACGTTGGATGAACCAGAGAAGATTGACGACCTGTCCTTTTTTACAGATGAGTCAAGGTACCAACTAGACAACACAGATAGGCGTTCTAGGGTATGGGGAAGACCAGGAGAGCGATTCCATGCAGCCAACATTGCTGAGCATGACCGCGATGTGGCGGGTCAATAATGGTCTGTGGCGGCGTCAGCTGGGATGGACGTACAGATCTCTGTGTCTTTGACCGTGGTACATTGACTGCACAGCGGTATATTTATGAGATCCTGGATGCCCACGTCAGATTGTATGCAGGTGCCGTAGGTGATAGGTTCATTCTGATGGACGATAATGCCCGTCCTCACGTTGCCCATGCTGTCCGGGAGTACCGACAGAGGGTGGGGATTGGGCGTATGGACTGGCCACAAGATCCCCTGACCTCAATCCAATTGAACATGTCTGGAATGATTTGCAGATTGCAATTTCAGTCCGTCCAGTCCAACCAAGAAGTGTTCAGGAGCTTAGTGCCATCCTGGTCCAAGAATTGAACAACATCCCACAAAGGGCCATCTGGAACCTGATTGGGAGAATGAAAAGGCGTTGTCAAGCTGTAATTAACAATAATGGGTCTCATACTTGATATTAAACCCATATCAGTTCGCTCCGTCATTTTTTTGGCAAATTTGAAAAATTTCCTGTTTTACCGATAATATCCATTTTCCATAGTTATCGTATTCAAAAGCTAAAAGATAATGTCAAGCACAAACAAAATCTCAATTTCTGTGCTTAAATCATTAAAAATTTAATTAAATATAAAATATATACATTTTTCATAACAATATTTCAACTAAAACGTAAAACAGGTAGTTGGATATGCTTGGTGCTTAGCAAAGTTTGAGTAGTGTATGTTTGAAAATGGCACACGTCGTTACGTTATGTAAAGGGACATAACTCCAAACGACAATTACCGAGAGTAACAAATCGAGATAACTCTAATTTCTGGTAGGAAGCGACGGAAATATTTCTTCCCTCGTCGAGGCGAATAACTAATTCAAAGGGGAGCGCGGTGGCTCAGTAGGTAGAGGTGCAGGCTGCAAGCCGAGAGGTCCTCGGTTCGAATCCCACCTGCGGCAACCGCGTTGTGTCCTTGGGCAAGACACTTCATCTCCATTGCCCGCGAGGGGGCACGATGACGCCGTGTACTAAGGCGTACTGCACGTCAATGGTACGGATGTCTTCAACCAATCTAACCCTGCCTGTGCTGCAGTGCGGAGTTACGATGTTGGGGAGCTGGCAGCTGCTCGTCGTTGCTCGGTGGTTCTCTCCGGGTACTCCGGCTTCCTCCACCCGTAAAACTGTCACGGTCATGATTAGCCATTGTGCATAAATATGTGACCTTAAACATCAATAAATAAATACATAAATAACTAATTCAAAGCACTCACCGCTTTCAAAGCAATGTTGGTTTCTTGTCCAGCAGATATAGTTATTCCATCTTCATGAGGGAACGGCACGCTACCGCTTTCGTGTATTGTCAAGCGTATTCCATATCCGGTTGTCAGCGATCCAATATATTCCTCTTTCTCTATATTCATAATTAAACTTAATCCTACAAAACAGAGGTTCACAGTTACTTTTTCATAAATTCTGTGAATAGGACACGCCAACGATGCACACTTGCTGGTAGAGACAATACGCACCCCAAAAAGGATGAAAATGTAATTTTTTCAACCAGAACGGTATAAACCCGAATATTTGAACATCAGTAGGCTTGGAAATAAATAGCTTACGTCGAAAATCATTAGCAGGTTACGTTAGATTACGAGGTGGTAACCAAAAGGAATAACGTGTTGTTATGTTTTGCAGCCTTCTCTGTTTTCCTACGCCAGCAATGGTGTTCCATGTATTAACAGGATCTGCGCAAAAATAAATAACAACAACTAACGCGCGATCTGATCGTGCGTTAGTTCTTGCTATTTATTTTTGGTAGAAATCCTGTTGAGACATGAACTGAATCTTTTCTACTCATAGGTGGGATGCGCAACCAATGAGTCGAGTTTGTCCCGAATGATTGTTGGGTCTGATAGGAAAAACATGTCGGATTGTTCTATTGTTCTGTCATTTTATTGTTTTGTGGTAACATGGAGTTCGTTCGAATATTTTACTGAGGCAGTGTTAAATTACAGCTGTCTAAACATTTTTATTCTAGGTGCGTCACAGTATTTTAATATATAGGTCTTGAAATTAATTATTAATATTTGGTGTGGGGGGGGGGGGGGGTATTTCCAGCAGAATTTATTTCAGCCTTAACCCTTTACCCAACGCAGACGATATCAAAATTTATTATTTTAAATATCATGTTTTTAAATTTTTCAAAAAATTTCAACAAAACCATATCATGTGACCCCTCGTTGATATGGTTTTGTCTAAATTTTTTGAAAAATAATATTTTTTCAACTGCTGAATTTGCATATTACGCGGGCGGATGCGGGCGATTCGTTAGGTAAAGGGTGAATTGGGTAAAGGGTTAATATCACAAGTGTTCATAAGATAAAGATTACAGAAGGTTAATTTATTTCTGATCAGTTTCAGGTCACCAGAGTTTCAACTCATTGAGTTCACAATTGTATTTGCAGATTATCATGATTCACTCACTGCATGCACTGAACACTCATTAACTAATTTCTCGCTGGATAATCCCTTTGATGTCCTGCTAAAAATCTCCTGCACTGACCAGCTGAGCTCTCATATTTTTCTCTGTTTGTGACCTGCTGAAGCTTTGTGATAAATTGTAATTTGTGTGCTGTGTATTTGAAAGTTAAAATGTTATTTTAAAACAGTTATTTTTATGTGTACAAATATATGTTGTGCTGGGTATTTCTTGGACGATTCATTTGGACGGAAAGGATTCGCATTTGTGTTTTGGAAATCCAGGTACAGTAAATTATATTTCTATTGCCTTGTTTTTTATGTTTGCTGTGCTTCTGGCTTGTATTGATCTGATAGACGGTTGGGTAGCCTAATGGGCGTTTCATTTCAATGGAACGCCTATCCGGCTACCGGGACCTTCACCCGGTCTGGCTCTCGGGACCGTTACCGCGTCCGTCAGATTCGCTAAACGATATTTTAACGTACTAAATTGCCGCAATGTAAGTTTTGTTTAAAGTAGTTTTCGCTTTTAAGGCTCGGTGTCGTAAATCGTTAATCGCTGCTTTAATTTCATATTTGCTAGTAAATTTAAAGCGTATTTTGCGATTGGATTCTCTAATTTAAAATAAATGCATCTACACAGTTTATTCCTGATGTTATCCCCAGCGCTGTGTGATTCGGTTCATTCTGCGAAAGCAGAGTGTGTCGAATTTCACATCGCTGTGGATACAATTGTAGATGCTTTGTACTTTAACCCTTTCCACATGTCACAATTCTAAGGAACATATTTTATTCTATACAGGTTCAAGAAATACCAGCACATATGTAGTGAGATGTCCAGTATCGACACACGTCCGTGAACTCTTCACACTGAGGATATGCATCTATTATTTAACCCATTACCCTACTTGCATATCAGTAAGAATGTGTGTTATTTGAGATGACTACTGCAGACGAGTACGGTCATTTTGTGTACATATTTCCTTGCAGGTTTCATTTGTCGTAGCGCAAATATTCATCGCAATATTTCAATTGATAATATAATTAATGCTGGCAAAATGTGCCAGTTCAGGCTTGTAAATAGCATTCAATTGAAGTTCAGTCATATATATTCATGTGTATTTTAGTAAGTAGGTTCTGTTTATAACTGAGGTTACGTAATAGGTAATGCATACTTTGTATGCCTTCGTGTGTTACATTTTTGGGCCACTGTGGACTTGAATTAGTCCTTTCTTATTGAAAGGAGTAGCGGTAGTTATTGTCTTGTATTCTGGATGTAAACTGTTCTTTGCGGTGATTAGTATTTTCCACATGTATCGACATTGGTTGATATGCTTCGCTGGAATGAGCCCCATTGGGCTCATTCCTGCGAAGTATACCAACCCATGCCTCATTGCAGTGATATTTCACTGCTAATTATTCTTTGTGATAATTAGTGTTTTTTTGGATATGGTAATATGGCATTGATTGTTCTGCTTCACTGGAATGAGCTCATTCCAGTGAAGTGTAATAACCCATGCCATACTGCAGTGTCATTGCACTGCT
Organism: Pictodentalium vernedei; assembly: GCA_031216915.1. Classification (NCBI taxonomy): domain Eukaryota; kingdom Metazoa; phylum Mollusca; class Scaphopoda; order Dentaliida; family Dentaliidae; genus Pictodentalium; species Pictodentalium vernedei. Next base: position 505,300,677 of record CM062293.1, read on the forward strand.
AGCTTTGTTTACCTGTAGCTCATATACTATACACCGAAATCCAGATATATGATAGTTGCTTATGGGGGTTTTACTTTCAGAGTTCGTTTGAATGTTAGCCTGTAACCCGTTGAACTTATTGTTGACCTGATGAGCATTTGAAATGCTGCTTGTACTTTTTAATCACAGTTAGCAAGAAAATAATAACCGAACCTACGTAAAACTTTGTCTGCCTCCATTTGTGTTTTCTTGGGCCAAGGCGGGTACATTACAACTAACGTAACCCTCGCGTAACCTAAAAAAATCGTTCATGGTTTATTTCTAGGCTTGAATTCTATTAAACTTCCGTTAGTACACTACAACTACGTTAACGGAAACGGTTCGAGGAATCCTGTGCGAATCATAGAAATGTTTTGTCCCATCAACCCGGATCATACTATGCATAACGTACGTTGCTTACATCATTATGTTTCTATTAGAGATTACACATCGACTGATGCCTTTTGTATTCCATCATCCACACATATGTAGTGTTTGCCCCTCTCGGAGGACTGGTTCTGCAAGCAAGTAAGATGTTTTGTGGTAAAAAACTGTTCAAGGTGTGAATGTGTTTATCTCCAGGTATTCGTTGAATTATTTTTTTACGACTGAGTTTTTCGTATTCAGGGAGCTAAACAAAGTATTTGTTTTAAATCCCAAACTGAATCGTCAGTCAGTTGGCATGGTATCAGTTATCAAATTATGAATTTTAGGTTTCTTTATTGTGAGCATGTCGATCCAGCTGCTGTGCCTTTCTGTCATATATCCACACTGAATAAGTTGTCTCGACATCAACTCTGTTGCTTTGTTGCATTCTTGCATCTATTGCTTTCTTGCATCTATTGCTTTCTTGTACGCAAGAAGGTACAGCAAAGTGGTGAATTATTACTTGGATAGTTTCATGTTGACCGAGATGTCAGCACGAGGTAACATCATATACAGTTAAAACTAGGAATTCTGTCACGAAATGCGCACAAATAGCACGTCGATCTGCGCGTTAGTCTACGCGTTATGACCATAGTAAGGCTATCAAATTCTGTACATATGGCCTGTGCACAAGCAATGTTTCAGCCAATGGACCTCCGGGCAACCCGGAGGTCCATTGACGGAAACATTGCCTGTGTTTGAGATGAGTGACCAGGAAAACTTGCCGTGCTTTGGATGCCATTCGATATGGCAATTGCGCGCAATTCCTACGCGCAATTAAGCCAAGATAAGCGCAGAGTTCGTGACAGGACCTTTACTTTTAACTGTATGCCTTTCTGTCATATATCCACACTGAGTAAGTTGTCCCGACATCAACTCTGTTGCTTTCTTGCATTCTTGCAACAATTGCTTTCTTGTACGCAAGAAAGTACAGCAAAGTGGTGAATTATTACTTGGATAGTTTCATATTGACCGATATATCTGCACGAGGTAACATTATGTAGTTCGCGACCGAAGATCGAAGGCTGATGTGAAGTTACCGAAGGCGTACATCTTGGCTGATATTAAACTACGAAGTAATAATGCCTTTTTTTATTCAACAACAAAAAAAAAATAATAATTAGACAAATTCTCAAATCTGTTACAATTCACGAACAGAGTAATTGTTTCTCATTCTTTTCACTGAGTCCTATGTTTTCTCTTCTCTTTCTCTCAGTTCAGCTATCTGGAATTCTAGGCTTCCCACTAGAAGCCACGACTTTCGGATAGCTGAGCTGCCCCTTCTCCCACTTCGTTGAATCTCCACCTATGACACCGAATTTTAGTTTGCGATGAATTTTCTGCACAACTCTCTTCTTTCTCATTTTCATCAAACTAATCATTGCTTTATTGCCGTCTTTAATCACTCATCATAGAAAACTTCGCTTCAGGTTACACTGCAAAAAATATAGGTTCTCTTTAGAACCAAAACTGGTTCTAACCTTGTCCCTGAGATGGAAGCAGTTCTGTTTAAACAGTATTTATTTCAAATCAAATAGTCACCAGTCCCGTCGGATACATGAACAGGTCCAGTGCTGGGGCCTGCCCGTTACCCTTACACCAGAAAAGAAAAAGGAAGTTTCCAATAATGCTTAATTGTTCATTTTTCGACTGATCAGATCGATAAAAACGTTATTGCTAATGGGTAAGAATAGATCACTCACATCTCACCCACGACTCTTTGAATGGTTAATTATAATATATACTGTGTGATAAGTCTTTTGAAGAAAGGAACAATCATAGAAAATGAAGATACTGCAATACACCCAGATCAATTAAATTGCAAAAATACGAATACCAAGCACATTTAGTCGCGATAATAGTTTCGAAAAAAGTGCTAACGGGCGTTGGCCACGAGAATTTATTTCTCAGGGACACGGAGCCGATTATTTTACAAGGAAGTTTTGTACTCGAACACCCGGTAGGTAGAAATCATACTCTAGACCAGCAGAAATGTGAAGACCGTCAAAACGAATCATGTAGCTCGTAGACAACTACATAGACGACTCGATGGTCTACGAGAGACATGCGTGCGTCTGGAGTTATTGGGTCTCTTCTACAAGCAAGTGAGTTTATAGAAAGGCAGTTCCCTCGCAATGTGGACAAATCCCAATGTGTGTACTAGAATTTCTTATCATTCCACCTGACCCTTTCTCCCACCATGAATTTAATTTTTTAACCCTTTACCTAACATGAAAAGCAGACGACACTTGCAAAAAACTTTCTTGAATAACTAATGTTTTTCATATTTTGTCTCAAAAACATAGGTTATGACTCCTCGTTGGAACGATCTCGGCGAGCTCGTTCCAACGAGGGGTCATAACCTATGTTTTTGAGACAAAAAATGAAAAAATAATGAAAAATAATTGGCGATTTTTGAGAATAGCCCTGGCCGTTTTGGCAGTTACGTTGGGTAAAGGGTTAAAAGTGGTAAAGCAGGGGCTTCGTTACGTGGTAGTAGTTGTACGCAGTTGTATACGTGCGTGGGACTTAAATGAGAGTTTTCTAGTTTTGTATATCTATATTTGGGACCTTTGAACACTAGATACCGCTTTTCCGGCCCAGGACCATTTTACGTTATAATTTCATCACGCAGGTTGGCTGCTATGTTAATGTATGGGCCAGACCAATCAATATTTTCAAACGTGCAACCCCAAGGTTGCACGTTGAAAATATTAATTGGTCCACCCCAAATAATTAGTATGGACTCTTCCAATTGCTGCCTTTGAACTGACATGGAATATACCATCAGAGTTCAAAGGGTTAAGAACGGATTGCACTGATTTATATTTTCAATATTCTGAAATATATCCCATTCCGTTTCGTCGAGTGTACTACCCTTTTGTCTTGTCCACCAATAAATAATCACTTGCTTGCACTATATCGTATTTCGAATCACCCTTAATCCATTTTCTCTCTATCCGTAATCCCGGCTTTACCCCCCTTTACTGGAAAGGCGAAAGACTGCTGCGGACCCAACTGGTACAGGACGAATATCTGACTATTCTGAAGCTGACATTTAGTCGTTCTTTGGGCGATAGCTTCCCGGCGAAACGTGATAAGCCTGGCACACACATGAAATGGAATAATTTAACGAGCGAGCACTCACTTTGTAGAATATATTCAAGGTAAATTGAATTCTATAACACAGCATAACGCAATACTCGCCAAGTACCAGCTAATGGATTCCCGGATTAAATCTGAGGTGTGTCCGCAGGCCAATCATCCGAAACGTCTGTTATTGCCAGGGGCGCTGTGGAGATAATGGATTAAACCCGATTTGCCGACTGTGATGGCTCAAATCCCTACAGATAAAATATTGCAACAACATCATCAAGGCATGCTTTTGTTAAAGGCATGTCTTGATGATGTCGTTGGAATATTAGTCAGTCGGGATTATCGTTAAAAAAACTCAAACTGCTTGGAAATTTCTTTGTGGCTCAATAAAATATACATGAAGTAGTCAAGAGACAACTTCTTATTTAATTCACAAGTTCCTTACTCTAAATTGGGTATTCTGCCTCCTAATCCCACACACCGACAGCCCAAACTGGGTACCCCAGCCATATGACCAACCACACGTGTAAGATAAGGACAGGTATTCTTTTTAGACTCGCAAGTAAGTACTTGATTACTTGCAAGAACAAATAGATATCCAAGACTCGAATCCAGGGGAAAATACCCTGACTAGAAACAAAATTATTGTGCCCCCCTACCCCCCCCCCCCCCCCCCCCCGGCGTTACGCTCTTGATTATTGGTTTTGAGGTCTTATAGATTTTCAGGTACATTTATTGTTTTGTTATCTGAGGGAGGGAGGGAGGGAGGGAGGGAGCGAGCGAGCGAGCGAGCGAGCGAGCGAGCGAGCGAGCGAGCGAGCGAGCGATACGGATAGAGAGAGAGAGAAGTCATAATCTGGGTTTTTTGTTTGAGTCATGTGTCGTCTGCCTGCAAAGGAAAGCGACACTGTGGAACCCCATGCAACATGTAAAGTTCAATGAAGTCACTCTTATTCCCCTGGTTTTATGTCTTAATCCACAATAATGGCATTTTGACAAATTAATTAGGTACATTTTATGTACCGTATCAAACTAAGCCTTATGCGGGTACATTTTATGTACCGTATCAAACTAAGCCTTCTGCGGGGGGTTCCAAAGACTTGAAAAACAAATTCAAAGGTCAATCACACTCAAGGTAGACTGGGCGACATTGCAGTTCAAGGTATTGGCATTTGTTATATACTATTCTCTTACCAGATTAGGGCGATGGGAATGGATGTTATCAGTCTCTAAAGCCACCAGTCTAATTCTGAATTCTGAGGTCATCTGTTAGGCACGCTGTTGTGAGGTATTTTTTTACCCACTTTTCCCGACGTGTGCGCGCGGACTACCGCTGATGTAATGTGATCAGGCATGTCAAAGTATCGCCGGTACCAACATAACAAGAGCTTGTCCCGCCGAAACCGGTACCGGTACCTGGACAAATCAACAACTGGATGACATATCGCAATCAGATGGGAGAAATTCGCATTCAAACCACGCCAGTCCCCAAGATCGCAAGGCAAACATGGCATCGTCCAATTATTCTGAGGCGACATCAAAGTAATCATAAAGCACGAAGACCGTGCTTTATGATTACTTTGATGTTACCACAGAACATTTTCTTTAAAGTGGACGATGGCGGTGCTTCCAGTGTCTTTGATGCGACGCATGAAAAGTCAAAATGATCGGCCTTGTCGAGTCGTGCAAGTGTGCCATACAAGATTATCAGCCTGTTTACCCTCGTTCAATTAGGAATTTCCCCATAAAATAATTTTGTCCCGGTACCGGTGGGACAAAAGCTTCTGAACCGGAACGGGTTGGAGTATGAGGGAACCGACGGTACCGGTTGACGTACCTGAATCTGATGCTCCTTTACTCACAAAGATATACATATATTTTTCGTAACCCAGTTATGGATACTCCAATCAATACGTATTGAATTCGCTTTGAAAACGTCAGAATATTATGAAACTGGTGAGTATTCAATCCTAATGGTAATCTCATCAAAGATTCGCCAACATCAGCTCCCGATTGATCAACATTTCTTTCGTTAATTCAAAGCGCATGAATCTTCATGGTATATTTTTTTAGATTTAATACGTTGGAATATATCGGTTGGTTGGCGAATCCTACCAACTGAAATATTTCCGACAAGTGAATCTACACGTGGGTGGTGGCCTGCCTCTCAAAGGGCTAGACTTGTCCCAGGCCAAAAAAACATCAAATGTCTTACAGAATTAGACTGGTGACTTGAGTGCTTGGGATGATCTGATCAGCAAATTAACCACCTGAATTCAAAAGGCCGCTTTAACTGGTCTTATTTACAAAGACACAAATGGCTGCTTAACGAATTTGTGATATAGACCGTTAAGTAGGGTTCCATGATGGAATATTATTTTATCCTCTCCCCAAAATGAAGTTTCTTTATCAGCTAAAACGCTCTCCGTATATATATCGCAAGTGTATGTTTTCCTTTTATTTCCCTTAACTGGTAGAGTGCTGGAAGCCCATATTTGGGCTTTATTCTAAAGGGCTGGAACTGTAACATAAAAGCTTCATATTCTGTGAATGTGCTTCATATTAACTTGAAAGTGAAATTATTGAGTCTGTGTGGATTTTCCTTGTTACAATTTATGGGAGAGTGCCCTTTGGCACTCTCCCATAAATTGTAACAAGGCAAAGACATGTGAACAAATTCTGACTACCAAAAATAACTTGGCACTCTTCCAGTTAAATGTAACGATCACCCACATCTCTTTTCACCATCTTCAATTAAAATGTGGGGGAAGATTAAAACATTTTACAACACAACTTAGAATCAAACGGCAGGTGCGGAAAAGTATTAGATGAAAAAGTAAACTGCTTTCTTTAAAACATACCGAACTCCTCACCGCTCGCACCTAATTTACGCCCATCCGTAAATGTATAACAGCTCCCATAATCTGTACTCCAAGTGTGTTGAAATGTACTGAAACAAATTAAATACAATAGCTGGGATTGAAATCTATGGTTTGACATTTTCAAAATTGTCTTATTAACTTCCAAAAAGACGAGCTTAAATAGCCACGCTTTGTCGACTTCAGTCATCACTCAATCGGCGTCAGTCATTACCTCAGGTGAATCAATGTTTAGTAAAATCAGTCAGTACTGTACCGACGCCTTAGACTGGTCGTAATCCACCCTTAACCAGTGATATCAACGCTTGCGTTTACCAGGTTTAAAAATCACCAAAAGCAAAAGCACGATCATCGTTCTCTTCTGTGATTTTAAAATTTCAAATGAGAGTCTGGATTAGATGGCAAGTAGACGTGTACTCTCTATTTTCATCACCAAAACACGAAAAACGCTGCAGCTGGTAGCCATCTGAAATTTAAATCTCAAATTCTTCGAAATGCATGTACTGCTCGCATCCCTCGTTCGGTGGGTTTAAATTACATTTGTTTTTTTTTTGAGGGACTTCCTCTAGAAGTGAGCACTCAAGTTTTGTCGTGCTGTGAAATACATTTACTGTGTTCCCGATTTAATGGATGCGAAATTTCAAATGTATGTTCAGGGTTGTATCTGAATGTAAACCATTCATACCCAATTAAAATTGCTCTGTTAAATGACTACGGACGTGACAGCCGTTACCTATTCCCAGTTCCTTGTTCAACATTCGTTATCAACAGATAAAATCGGTTGATAACGAATATTGAATAAGGAAGTGGAAATAAATAACGGTTGTCGCGTCCCCTAAATAACTACAACCCGCATCCCACAATCGTTTGCGCTGTGTTCCGTCGCGTTTTGTGTAAATACAGCGCACTAGCGACTATCAATGTACAGCGCTTTCAGGTGGAAATGCTCCAAGTTTAAGCTCCTGAGTACGTGTTGTACAGTTGAAGGAATCGCGCTGAACATGGTTGATTGAGAAATGCAGTTCTCCTACTTTTGGGTGAGCAAAAATGTCACTGGTTCTGACCAGATTCTACACAGAACTATGGCTGTGGAAATGGTCATAAAGATATTCTGCATTGGTGATTCCACGTGCAAATTTTGATGTCTAATTGTACGTCACACGTCTGCGTTGAAAGAGACCTCCAACAAGAATCTATTTGCAAGACACCGACAGGATCAGGACGAACATGTTCCAAGGAAACAAAAGGAAAAAAAACTTACTTTAGAACGCTGATAACAGTGGAACAGAGGAGAGTAATTTCATTTCTGCAAAGAACGAATCCATAACCAATGTTTGTACATAAACTTTTCGTACTTTTTATCCCTTTATCTAACCTGAAAAGCAGACGACACTTGCAAACAAAATTCTTGAATAACTATTTTTTTTTCATTTTGTATCTCAAAAACATAGGTTATGACCCCTTATTGGAACGAGCTCGTCGAGCTCGTTCCAATGAGGGTCATAACCTAAATTTTTGAGACAAAAATGAAAAAAATAATAAAAATTAATTGGCGATTTTTGTGAATAGCTCTTGCCGGTTTTGGACGTTACGTTCGGTAAAGTCTTAAGTTGTTTGCTAAGTGACTGCTCGTCTCCAGGGCGCAACCACATCGGTGCAACAAACTGTTAATTTCGATTAAATTAATTTCTTTTCAAACAATCCATATATTTGATTTAACACGTTTTCACAATCTATTGTCTTATATCTGGTTAGTTATTATATTATTCAGTTGTGATGTTGCTAAGGCATTAAATGTATATAGAGTTTATTAACTGTTGTAAACATAGTCTGGAGAACCAATTCTTAAAAAATATCTGATTGAGTTTGGCAGTCGCCGTTGCCTGGTCGTAATCCGCGCATGGGCACTGATATCGACACATGGTAAAAAAAATCACCAGCAGCAAATGTTTTATTAATGAAGCACCGGGTACAACTCGGTGTTTCATTAATTAAATGTTTAATTATTATTCCTTTAATTAGTGTTTGGAATATTCCGCCCGTGGATATATTGTCAACACGTGGAAACATACCAGTCCACGGCGGTCATACTGTATGCCTTGGTCCAGAAAATTATTATTAAATTCGTTAGAGTGTAAAACATTAATTAGGCTTTCGTAACTAATGTGTAATCTTTGTGACTGGTAACCCGGGCATACAATTCCTATATTACCAATACAGAAATGACGCGGCGAAGCATTCCAATGTTAACATATATCGGCGGTTTCATAGTTACAGCAGTTGTTTTCGTGTCGGAGAGTTGTACGGGTGTAGGAGGCCGGAGTACCACGGAGTAACGGCGAGAAACTGTCAGACTCCTCTCCTCGGCGTACTAGCTCCGCACAAGTATGGCTAGCATTGGTTAAAGAAAAGTGCACCATCGGCGTGCAGAGCGCCTTAGTATACCGAACCACCGTGCCCCAACGTGGGCAATCAGGATTAAGTTCCTTGCGCAAGGACACAATACGGTTGACACTGCGGGGTCGAGCCTCTGACCTTTCGGTTTGTTCCAATTCCGTAACCACTGAGCCACCGTGCTCCAACATTATGTGATATAAAGAATCTCCGATTCGTTACCATTTGAAATTAAATTCCTGAACCTCGTTGAATGCAACCGATCTGCGGCTCGGTAAACCTCGGCCGAGTTTGATTTTTGCAAACTGGGTACAGAAATCCCGACTCATTAGAGATACTCTGTAGGGATCTTCGAATCACAAATTTCTTTTCGAATCGAATCTCGAATCGAATCGTGTCTCTGGTATCGACATCGAATCGAATCCCGAATCGAATCTTAAAAGACAAGTTATTTCATATTGCATCAAAGGGAAGTTACGGAACACTGTGATGACCCTTACGCGACGGAGTGAACACCTTAAACACCAATAACTAAATATTCTCTGTAGCACCGTCGCTGAAAACAGCTAGGCCTGTTGTTCATAGTTTTAGTTTTTGAAGGCCTAACTTGTTACTATTCACGTTCTTACGAACGTGAATAGTAACAAGTTAAGCCTTCAAAAAACAAATCTATGGATAATGTTCTGGGTCAAATTCACACCTTACCTAACAATTAAACATTGTCAATTACTCAAATAAATAGGAATTGAGCCTACACGAATGAATTTTCTAATGACAGTTTTATCCTATTTTTGTTGGAAATGTAACAAATTGAAGTCAGTACGAGAGATTCGAAAAAATCGAATCCTGAGACTGATTCGGGATCGATCTCGAAGCATACGTATGGTATCGATATCGAATCGAATCTCGAATATTCGCAGGACCCTAATCCTCTGTTTTTGCAAAGATTCTCATGCACGTTATTGAAGTATTTTGTCAGACAAGCGCAATATGTATTAGACAAGTCAACACAAACACTCAAACGAAACGCCAGATTGACTATTTCTTATCAACCTACCTCAATTGTTTACAACAGGCTTGCACTACAGTGGAAGAACCTAACTCGGATAAAATACTCTCTATTTTAATCTTTCCCAAGATTTGGGAAAGAAAAGTGGTGTAAAAACACCACGAAAAAATAAGCCAAAACTGGGCCGAGCGCCATCGGCGCACACCCAGTATGGGACGCTCTTCCATAGTACAAATCCACGACTTCCGTAACAGTGCGCAATGCATCAATTCGTCATTCTTTTTTTATCCGAAGCACGAGCAGGATGTGTTTCCGCCATATGCATTATGAAACAGTGACAATTCAACTCGTGGATAATGGTTTCCTGTGACTGGAATTATGGATCTGAAGATCGTATAATAACAGGACTGTGTTTTATATATTCTCGTTTTTTCAACCACATTCTCATTGTTTATTAATTACTATTCCGTTTTCGCGAATGTTTTGCGACATCGTGTCATCGCGATTCGACAATGAATTTTTTCGGTTGATAAAAAATTTTATTGGAGTAGGTGTCGGCCGTCTGGGTTCTGGCACCTTCTCTCGTAGTTGAGGGTGTTCGTCTACTTTCTGTTTCTGTTGAGTTCACCTTTTTCTTCTACTGCTCTCACCTCTCTTCTTTCCAGTTCGGTTCCTTTAAGGCAATTCCTTTTGCCCTCGCCATTGGTGCGTTCTCGTGTCCGTTTCGTCCGCACCCGCGGGTGGTGTGGAATGCAGTCGTTTCGGGAGCCTCCCGACTCGACCACGTCTGATGTGAGTTTACCCCCTCCGTGGGGGATGTGCAGCTCCTCCCGCACCCGCGGGGGGGGGGGGGGGGGGCACTGTCGTTTCGGGGCCCCCCGACTCGACCACGTCTGGTGTGAGTTTGACCCCCCTCCGTGGGGGATGTGCAGCTCCTCCCGCTCCCGCGGGGGGTGGTGAACGCTTTCGTTTCGGGTCGCCCGATTCGACCACGTCTGATGAGAATTGCTCCTCCTCCGTGGGGGATGTGCAGCTCCTCCCGCACCAGCGGGGGATGGGGACCGCTGTCGTTTCGGGGCTTCTCGATTCGACCATGTCTGGTGAGAGTTACTCCCCTTCCGTGGGGAATGTGCAGTGTTTTACCGTGGTGGATACTGCGGGAGCTGTTGGTTTTCTGGTGTAGAGATGCCTGGTTCCGGGACTATGCGTCCTCTCCAGTCGACATCTGAGGCTGTCACTAGGGTTGTGACTCCTCCTTTGGAGGCCGAGCTTGGTGGCTCTCTCCGCTTTTCCGCCAGTTCCAACAGCTCCCGTCGTATCTGCTGCTACTGCTGTTCCGTCTACAACGTCATTGGGCACCGTTTTTAGCCGGCCTCGGCTTCTCCCTGCCAGGATCTGCAGGGATGTCTGTAGTGTGGTTGTGGGGTTTCGGCCTCAGCCTTCCCAGACTTCCACTCGGCGAAGTCAAATGGGGTTGCCGACTGAACCCCATACTGTGTCCTCTCAGCCATTGAGCACAGTAGTTTTATACCTGCAGTGGTCTGCTGCGGTGTCTGGTTGTGTAGACTTGGGGGTATCGGCCTCAGCCTTCCCTGACTTCAACTCGGCGAAGTTGGAAGTGGCTGCCTGCCGGACCCTCTCCTGTGGTCTCTGCGCCGTCGAGCACCACAGTTGTCATTGGATTCGGTTGTTCTAAGTGGGACACTATGAACTCCGTGGCGTTTCCGTCCACTCATTCTGGCCACACGACCAGTTTTGGGGGTCCAACGTCTTTTGTACAGCCTAGACCTTCTGCCCTGCAGAGGTCAGCGGTGACTCTCATGAGTTCCTGCTATGTTGATCCTCGGGGTGTGTCACACCCCTATACACGTCTGCCTTCAGACGTTTTCGGCTGCCGCCCGTCGTCCCACATCGGGTCTTTTGGAGGATCGTGACCCTTCGCTGGTTCAGAGGGTCAGAGGTGAAGCCACTTTGCCGGTTCGTTCCCCTGTCGAACGGCCAGTACGGGCAGTGAGCCTAGGGAGGCCGTCTCCTTACTCACTCAGGTTCTGTCAACGAGCCTTCCTGTTGCTTCCAGCGAGGCAGCGAGTGGTTTCCAGGCGCCTCCTATGGCGCCGCCTCCCGGGATTGGAAACAGGCCGCTTTCTGATCCCCTGGTGTTCCGACACCATGGGAGGCGTCGGCTGGTTTGCCCACGATGGGCTATGTGTCTTCCAACTCAGGGGAAGAGTCAGACATGCTTGATGTCGAGAGCCAGCAGTCTTCGGACTTGGGGGCAGCTCTTGATTTCGTGTTTGGGTTCCTTCCGGATCTCAAACCATCTAACCAGTCGACAGTGTCAGCCAGGCCGCGATCATCGGTCGCGCGCCAACAGTCTATGGAGCAACCTGCTTCTGGGCGTCTTCGACCGTGCCATTCGGTACAGTTGGTTGAAGCATTTTCAGCCTTAGACTCCAAGCTAAGTTCCAAGGCTATGAAGGCTCCGTTCTTCACCAGGGTTGACACCTTTTTGCCTCCGGCGCGTTATCGTTCCTACGATTCCGCCAATCCGTCGGTCTACCAGACTTTGACGGTTTTGGATCAGGACTCCAATTCCCTCGGGCTTTCCAAGTCCAAGTCTGCCGTCATTCCGATGACGACTCTGGAGTCCACATTGGGCTTATCGAGAGAGATGCTTGGTATGCTTTCTCTCTCCGATCACGTCGTCTCAGCTTTTGCTGCTTATCTGCCTTCAGATAAGTTTGACGAGGTACAGGGTCCTTTGCGCGTGCTGTCCAAGGCGCTCATGCATTTTACTCACACGCATGCCTGTAACACGGCTAATCTAGAATTAGTTCGAAGGGACTCTGTGCGGGACACAGGCCGATCCCTTCCTGAGGAGCAGTACGCTACTCTTTGATCTGCTTTTTTGGCAGGTCCGCAACTTTTCCATGATTCTGTGTTGACGGTCCGGGATGACGTCCTACGTCATTCCAACGATCAGCTGCTATTTCTTCAGCTTGATCAGCCTTCTAGGGTAGGCACGGGCCGCCCCAAGCCTAACAAGTACCCTCTGCTTCCTCTGCGAAGCAAAAGGGGCTGATCCTTCTGCCGCCGCTTCTACTTCTTACTCAAGGGGTAAGGGTAAGCGTCGGCAGTCTTGAGGGAACTCCCAGGATTCTTCATTCAGTAGAGGTGTTTTCTCCTCTCGCGAGCCTCGTCGGGGTTTGCAATGAAGGTCCTCACCTCGACTCGTCCCAGGTTGGAGGAAGGATAGCAGAGTTCGCAGACCGTGGGTCACCATCACATCCGATCCTTGGATGTTAGATGTTGTTTGGTACGGGCTGCGAATATCCTTCCGACGGCACTCCACTCTGTCCGGGGTGCCTTTTCAAACCACAGTTCCTTCAGACATTTTACGTCGGCAACTTTTGTCCACGGAGATAGACAATCTCCTGACAAAGGGGGCGATTGAGGTCATCAAGAACATTAGGTCAGTGGGTTTCTATTCCCGCCTGTTCTTGGTGCCGAAGAAGGACGGCCGACTCTGACCGGTTCTCGATCTGAGTTTCCTGAACCAGTCTATCATTGCTCCCAAGTTCAGCATGGAGACTTTCAGGTCGGTCCTCCGTTCAATTCACCAGGGAGATTTCGCTTCCAGCTTCCACCTGCGAGACGCTTACTTTCACGTTCCGATTCATTGGGCGTTACGGAAGTATCTCAGGTTCATTTTTCTGGGGCGAGTTTACCAGTTCAAGGCCAAGCCTTTCGGCCTCAACCTGGTTCCTTGGTCCTTCACCAGACTGATGTCGCATGTGATAGCTTTCCATCGCACACAGTCCAGGGTGACTACTTCGGCATATCTGGACGATATGCTCCAGGGGCATTCCAATGCTGCCTTCCTGGAGTCGGATGTCGCCACTCTGTTGAGCTTGCTCACGTCGCTACGTTTCAGAGTCAACGAGGAGAAGTCTGACCTGGTCCCTTCTCAGTCGTTTTATCATCTGGGGATGGCTTTCCTCACACAATTCAATTTGGTGGCGGTTCCCCAGGCCAAGGCTGTGATTCTCTCAGCTTTTGCTCCGACTCTGTCCCAGTCCACATCCGCGACGGCTCGGAGTTTTCTCCGGCTAATCGGTCTCTGCTGTTCGGTGACGGATCTCATTCCTCTAGGTCGGCTGAGTGTCAGACCTCTCCAACACTTTCTGCTCAGTCGTTGGAGGCCGAATGTAGATTTTCTGGATCTGGGGCTTCAGTTTCCAGACTATCTTTATCCTCACATTCTCCTCTGGGCGGATGTCCAGTGGCTTTCGCAGGGTGTTCCGTTGGACTTACCCACGCCCGATCGCGTTCTGACGGCAGATGCCAGCGATCTCGGATGGGGTGCGACGTTGGATCCTCTAGGTCTTTCCATTCACGGGATGGTGGACCAGGATCATGCAGCTCTACACATCAACCAGAAGGAGCTTCTTGCTCTTCTTCTGCGTTTCAGGCAGTGGATCCCTCACTTGTCGAATCGCCAGGTCCTTCTGTTGTCCGACCATTCGACGGTGGTTGCTTACATTCGGAATCAGGGCGGCACGCACCATGTTCCAATGTACGAATTGGCTTGGGATCTTATACTGCTCGCTCAGGATGTCCACGCCGGGGTGGCTGTTCGTCACATTCCCGGTCGCCTGAACGTCCTAGCCGACTCCCTGTCCCGTCGGGCAGGGTCATTTCCACCAGGTGGATGCTCCACATGGCGGGTTCCATCGATCTCTTGTGACTAGTTGGAACTATCCGGTGGACATTTTCATGTCCCCGTGTCCAGATGCTCTGGCTTTCGCCGTGGACGCTCTGGCCCTCCTTTGGGATGGTCTTGTCGGCTACGCCTTCCTGCCGGTTCCGATTCCGCCTCAGGTTCTCACCCAGATATGAACCTGCAGTCGTCGAATCCTTTCGATCACACCCGTCGCTTCGGTGGGTGTGGATCAATCTGCTCCGCTCTCTATTAGCGGCGGTTCCGGCATGTCTCCCTCTACCTCGCGACTTTCTTTGCCAAAGTCGCCCGGGAGGTTTTCAAGTTGACCCGACTTCATTGTGCCTTCGAACATGTCTTTTATCGGGTCCTGTCTCCTCCGTAGTGGTTTTTCGAGACACGCAGTGGAGTTGCTTTTCTTCAAGGAGGCACTCGCTCCACTGGTTTAGCCTCTATGGCTAAGTGGAAAGTTCTTCTGTCGATGGTGTGCGATCATTCTGTTGCTTCTGTCACTCCTTCGATCACACTGCTTGCGGAGTTTTCTGGTATATGTTTGTTTCTGGGGGTCTCCAGCAATGGGTACTTGTTAATGCTTCGGAGACATTTTTTCCTATGTGATACCGCATTGTTTCGACACTCATCCTTGCCTCTCCAAGCTTGTTCAGCTCTTTTCCTTGAAAAGGCCTAGGACTTTGCAGTTTACTCCAAGATGGTCACTTCCTTGGGCGCTGCTCTGCTTGGGGTGGGGGGCGTTCACGCCTTTATCCTGGATGAATATGCGTTTTCTCACATGCCAGATCTCTCCTGCATCCATTTCTTGATGGACTTGTCTTGCTATTCGTGCAGCTTCCGCTCGTCTAGCTACTGGTGATTGTATTACCAACTGTTTTTTCTGCCACGAGGTGCGTGCATTGTCTTCCTCTTTTAATAACTCTGTCATGGATGACTGATGTTATACTGGCAGCCTTCTGGAGAAATGCTACATTCTCCTTTTCTCTGCGAGAGTTGCAGGAGCCGACAGAGACCCTTGGGGCCCTCTTTCTGCGGCTCAGGATGTTGTCTATCCAAGCGTTTCAGCTTTTTTCAGGGTCGGTTCCAGCTTTGTGCTGTTACTGCCCTTTCTGTCTGTGCGTCGCACTTCACCATACGCCTCATCTTTCATTGGCCTTTCTAATGTTTGTGATGCTATGGTTTGATAGGCCTAGGGATCTCTTCCTCTGTCCACGGTCCCAGTGCTATTGAGTCATGTGTGGGTTGGTTATGTGATTCCCTCCTGCCTTTTGTCTATTCAGCCTATTGTAAACAATTGAGGTAGGTTGATAAGTATAAATTTTATAGTAAATTTCCTTTCTTGTTATACCTACCGAAATTGTTTACATGGAGGCCCTCCCGTCTTCTTATTCGGGTAAGAATCATCCCTCCCCGCTGATCACATATCTCCTGTGTTGTTCGGAATCAAAAGAATGACGAATTGATGCATTGTGCACTGTTACGGAAGTCGTGGATTTGTACTATGGAAGAGCGTCCCATACTGGGTGTGCGCCGATGGCGCTCGGCCCAGTTTTGGCTTATTTTTTCGTGGTGTTTTTACACCACTTTTCTTTCCCAAATCTTGGGAAAGATTAAAATAGAGAGTATTTTATCCGAGTTAGGTTCTTCCACTGTAGTGCAAGCCTGTTGTAAACAATTTCGGTAGGTATAATAAGAAAGGAAATTTACTATAAAATTCATACTTTTGCTGATTAATGCCATTACAAATTTCATGATAACTTATAAAGGTATATTTGTTTGAAATAATACAGGAGGTGTTTGAAATCTTGAAACGAAGATAGACCCAATTGCATATACTGGAATCCAGTACTTTATGACGAAATCATTTACAACATTACATAAAAAGGGCTTTGTGGCGAAATCCTTTATAACTTAACATAAAAAGGGAAGATATAAATATTGTTTGACTAGCTGAATCACGGCACAGTAAATGGAAGAACTATGCGATATAACCAGACACACTGTTATAAAACATTATAAGATGTTCGCAAAACGGGCAATTTTGTGATTTGAAAAGGAATTGACTGAAACACAAAATGTCTGGCACGAGATGAAAGATCACTTCTCAAAATGTTCCTGGATAATCATCATCTCCCCAAGGAAGTAAACGCCATCGAAATAAAAACTTGAGTAATCAGTGGGTAATATACACACACAGTTGGCCTCTCGTTTTATTTAGTGGTTGTAATATCTGTATATCTTGTGAGAAGAGTGACATAGTTTAATATATTATATCTCACGTAACTTCCTTGCATTCTGACTGGCTGAAAGATGATACCCTATTTCGTGTAGTTTGCATCCACAGAACTGACCAGGCACTACACCCAGGCACTACACGTTTTCTATTTTTATCACACTACTATATCAGTTTTCTTTTCAAACTGGGCGAATAAAACTGATCAGGCTAAATTTAAAAATCGATTCACAGAGGCACAGCATCCACAAAACGACCCGGAAAGAAATCTTTGTGGAAAAATGTATCGCTTTTCCATTGTTGAAGTCACATTTTTCGAGGCGTTCATTTTATTCCTTGAGAAGATGATCCATATCTCGTTTCGAAGAGAATGATCCATACCTGGGTACAACTGTCATAAGAACGCGTCCGGATATGAAAAATCGCTTGTTTCGCTGCTCGTATTATTTCGCTATTCAATTGTATGTTTTGGGCAGTAAACGAATAAATAATGGAATTCATTTGAATCTTCGGCGTTTGGTATCCCGTACTGACTCATTCGGTAATGTATATGTGTGACAAATGTGTAGAAATTATCAAACTGCGTTGTCAAATTTCGAAAATTTTAGCTTTCATTCGCGAGTTGCGCGATTCTAGAATACACAGTTCCGTTTGGGGGAAATGTTTTGTTTACCCTTGCCGACCGATTCAAAATCTGTCTTCTGCTCATATCAATAATCCAAGTTAGCCGTGTTTTGGAAGAAGAAAATGTTTTTTAAAAACTACATGGTATTTTTTTCTATATAACGTTGGTTGGTAGGGCTGCTACCTTGGTAATAGATTAACAAATCGGGCAGATGTTTTTCTTGATGGGTGTTCGATATAATATAAGCATTAGTGCATGCCTTGTCGTTGACTACGCCCATATAGTGCCCAGTGAGGTGGTGTAGTTCCCTCCGCTTCGCTGCGGGAACTACACCACCTGACTGGGCACTATATGGGCGTAGTCAACTCCAAGCCATGCACTATTCCTTAAATAGTTTCATATCAACCGTAATCTACACGAAAATGCGCAGAAAATTTAGAAAGAGATAGTCCATCGTAGCTTTGAATTCTTAAAAGCACTTGGCCGGAGGGTCTGAGAGCTTGAGACTACGTATTAATTTATGAATTACAGAGACACCTGTCGGATCCTCTAATTTCCCCTGGTCTCAGAAATGAATGGACAATAGGGTGTCTATTTTTCCAATACTCAAGAAACAAATACCCTCGTCCGGACTGTAATCAATCGTGGTATAAGTCCTCTTCATTTGTCACTATTCATGCTCGTTTTTCTCAATACAAAGTCTGGGCACCCACCACACTGTTGGATAAAATCAATAAAGGTACCATGTAGATTTATGAAGTTTGTATAACAGACGCACTGTTGGACATAATAAATGGGCGGATTCAGGAGCCTGCTTTTGTAATTCATTTTTTTAACAAGCACGGATACCAAGGGACACGATATTATCGGCGATGACAAATGAACATCCACGTAGATAAATACCGTACCCCATGGGTACAGTTATAGGCCTAGCTCCTACGCGGGTCTCATGTGAGCCGATATAAACTGGCTTCTTTTCTTCAAAATGTGATGCTAAAATATTTTGGTTGAATAACTTTGCATGCAAAGAAGCCATCTGAGGGACACACTGATCTTCCATGTCCCAGAATTTCCAACGCGACCCCCCCCCCCCAACCCCACTGGCAAGAGTGGGATACTCCCTCTCGTGTTCCTCCCCAAATTGCCAATACGATCGTTGAGTGATTCTTCGCATCACGACCAACGATTGAAATGGAGCGCCCACCCAAACCCAGAATTCTGAATCTGCCACTGTAGTCAGCAAAAGCAACAGGTAGAATAACGTGTTGCGTCAGGAAAAACTGTATGTCCAAACTCAGAATCCTCTTTCAATGCGAGACCGGCCAATTAATTCCTAGTTATGTAACGTAGGTGAGTCATATTTGTAAAAATAAACAAAGCGTTTACCTTTCAGAACATAGCTGGTTCACAAACACACACTGTATCAGCATATCGTCAAGCTTATGCCCAATATACTCTCTTTGTTGACTGTAGGAAAAAAAAAATCTAAACAGATTCATGGAAAGTAAAACTGAATTATACATCAACAATTTTGCAAATAATATTTTTATTGATGTTTCAGCCAGAGCTGAAGTTATAAGTAATCAACAAGTGAGGCCTAATTTAGTGAAACACGGCAATGGACCTCGGAAGTCACGTCATCACTCACGTAATTGTGACATCGAGTCTTATGATGTGAACGGTCATCAAATCACTTCATTAATACCATCATCAAACAATGGAACCATCAATCGTGGAAACTTCTGGCGCTTGGCGCTGACGCCACAATCGGAGGTTATGTCTTCTATGACATCATCTCAGTAAGTGACGTCATTTGTGACGGGGTCAACCTTAAAGATACGTATTGATTGGTTCGGGAGAATTTGATTGGTTAATTGAGTCCTAATATATTAGAGGAATTTGAAATGAAATGAAATGAAATGAAATGAAATTTATTCAACAAAATACCAAATTTACAAGTTAGATTTGTACAGAGAGTTTTACGTATATAGGATACAATGGTAAATTGTTGGGAGACAACATAGCCACATTGGCTGTCTTCCTGTTGCCCCCAGGAAGAGCGAAAGACTATACAGAAATGACTACACAGAAATGGAGTAGGCTGGATATTTTTTGTTCATAAGTACCACTGCCTATGGCTCAACTATTGAATGAATGATGAGAGGAGGGAAGACCTCGAAACTATATTCTAGCCCCTTCCCAGTGTACACGAAAGACTGCACCCGATATACGCGAGTGCAATTTGACGGTAGACTGCAAATTTGGATATATAAGATTAGACATGAGATGATGGGGCAATGTATGATTGGGAGATTAATTTGAGGTCGGGTGGGATGAGATAACTGGAGAAGTCACCGACATGGGCTGACAATGGCGTCCTACGATTAAGAAAGCTTTTTTATTGACAGGAAAGACTCGAACGGTCGGCGCCTTGAGCAGAAGTATTTAGAATAAGGCTCGTTTGTAACTAGGAGGGAATGTTATTGGCAAATAGAACGATTTCCTGTTTCCATTGACGTCATACTTAAGGTATGGACGTCAATGGAGAATAAAGATATACCATAGTGCTAGAGTGTCCTATGTCCCACTGGCACATAAAGCATTCAAGCACCCAGGCGACGACATCTTTCCCTCTCTCTCTCTCATATAATGGGTCCCACGGGCGAGTGACGAGACATGTGAGTATCAATGAGCATTAGGCCTACAATCTGGACACATTTGATACGAACAGGTAACATGTGAGGAGTAGTTTGTTAAGCATTCATTAGTAAGCTGTTTCTTGAAAACATACCTGGAAGGTAGGGCTCGTAAGTCAGAATCAATTCCATTCCAAATCTTTGGGAAGCTATGTTTTGGCAGTTTGGCTGAGAATTGGGTTCTAGCTTTCTGCGACTGTATCGTGCCAACTTGTCTTGTTTGAAGTCCAGTTGATGAGTGTACACTAAAAAAAGTTCTGAATGAGTCGGGCAACCTATCGTTTTTCCAGTCGTACATGAATAGAGAGACATTCACTTTGTATAGATCGTTAAATTTTAAAATGTTATTATCCTTAAATAAGGGATCAGTATGGCTATTATATTTTTTACAACTAACTACTCGCATCGCGCGTTTCTGTAGAGAAAATATTTTACTGCTGGATGGCCCATGCCCCCAAATATGGATTGCATACAGTAGGTGACTATGAACTAATGTATAATACAGTAATATCAGTGATTTCTTGGGGAGAACATTTTTTACTTTGTTTAGACAGTAGATTGCACTTGACATCTTAGAACATACTGTGGATATGTGGTACTTAAAATTGAGGTTTTCGTCAAGGTATACGCCTAAGAACTTAGCGACTTTTTCTTGTTGGGAGTTACCTATGGGTGAAAGCTTAGTATTGTTAAGAATAATATTTAGTAAGTCGGATTTGTTCGGATTGTTCGGTGGGTGTAGCATAATATATTTACATTTATTGGCATTCACTTTAAGTTTGTTGCAACAGCACCAGTCGAATATTTTATTCAACTCAGTATTAACTGTAGTCTCCAGAGTATTCAGGTCATGTCCAGCTGTAAACGGGGTTGTGTCGTCGGCAAATGATAAGAGGTTAAGAACAGAGGAGTATCTCATATCATTCACGTAGATTAAAAAGAGGATAGGCCCCAACACAGACCCCTGGGGGACCCCGCAAGTGACATGTCGGTTTGGGGACCGATTCGTGTTGTATTCCACATACTGTTCTCTACCTGTTAAATAGCTTTGGAACCAAAGTTTACTTATCCCTCTTATTCCGTAGAATTCCATTTTGCTAAGTAGAATTTCGTGACTAATGGAGTCAAATGCCTTAGACAAATCGAGGAAGACGGCTAAAGTAGAGTCTTTTGTAGGCATGTCGTTGCATTCAGCGACATACTGCAAAAGGTGCATGATGGGGTGAAAAGTGGAAAGGTTTTTGCGAAAACCGTACTGATGTTCGTACAGAATATTAAAATCATTGAGAAAATTAGAGAGTCTCCGGTTCATTATTTTCTCCAGAAGTTTCGAAAAAGCCGGTAATAAACTAATTGGCCTGTAGTTACCTAGCTCACGGGAATTACCCCCTTTGAAAATTGGTATCACCTTTGCTATTTTCATTTTATCGGGCACTTTACCTTGTATAAATGACTGATTGAATATATAGACCAGGGGTTTCGCGATCTCACAAATTGTCTCTTTCATTATTTTAGTAGATAAATTGAAAGCGTCGGTACTCGCTTTCCCTTTCAGTTGTCCGGCTGTCAATATGATTTCTTGCTCGTTTGTTGGGGTAATAAAAAAACAGTCCGGGTAATTTCCATTCATGAAGTCACCGAAGTTGTTATCGGAGGTGGGGACGTTATCGTTAATAGTCTGACCAATTTCTGAGAAGTAATCATTAAAACTGGTGGCGATTTTATCGGGGTCAGATATTTCAACATTATTATGAGATATGCTAGAGGGAAGTGTCGCCGCTGATTTTGATTTGTTGATTAAGGTACGAAGTATTTGCCATGTTTTTTTAGAGTCGTGTCTGTTTGTTTCTATAACGTCATTGTAGTATGTAGCCTTACTTTTTCTCTTTAATTGATTAAAAATCGAGGAGTACGTTTTATATTTATTGATGTTAATTTCCGTGGGTTTTTTCAGTTTAACTAGGTAAAGTTTATTTTTAGTTTGGGAGGACTGTAACAGACCAGATGTCATCCAGGGCTTACGTTTTATGAGCTTTTTGGGTAAGTTCAAGCTTCTCAGGGGAAATACCGATTCGAATGTGTCAAGGTAGATATTCAAAAATGTTTCGTATGCTACATGAGCACACGTACAGCTATACACTGAATCAAAATTAATATTATGAAGCAAGTTTTTGAATAGATCAATATTTTCTCTCTTGAATGACCTTCTAAGTTGGGGTGATGGCTTGTTGGGCTCGTTATCACCTTCCTGTATGTAAAATGTGGCGAAGTGATCAGAAATATCAGTAACTAATATTCCCGCACTGTAGTTAGCGGATACATTATTGGAATAAATATGGTCAATTAAAGTCGCTGAATGCTCAGTTATTCTGGTTGGTTTAGTTATTACTGGCATGAATCCGTCACTAAACATGTTATCTATGAATGCGTTAGTTTTGCTGTGATTATTAAAATTCAGCAAATCTATGTTAAAATCGCCTAGTAAGAAAGCCCGGCTGTGCTCTGAGTTGATTTTGGTGAGAATGTCGCTTATGGAAGAGACAAACACGTCAATATCAGCTAGAGGTGCAGTGTTTGGCCTGTATATGCATCCAACAATGTACGAGTTTTTGCGCCCTGGATTTATTTCTGTGAAAATAGTTTCAATGACATTTGGAATGAAAATCGTCAGATCGGGTCTTAGTCTGTAGTAAACATTCTCAGAAATAAAAAGACCCACTCCTCCTCTGTTGTCATTTGGACTGGGGCGGGTCTTGTAGACAATTGGGTGGTAGCCATCAATTTTATAATTGAGAGGCTCGTGGAGTTTGAAGATTTCTGTTAGACCAATTACGTTGAACATATTCTCACCTTGCTGGATGTCACAAAGGAAGTTGGTGAATGAGTCCCAGTTGGCACTAAGGCTTCTGCAGTTTAGACTAAGAAGGGTTACAGTTTTGTTATGTCTGTGGAAATTTTGTCGGAAGTTGGAAGGCGAAAAATAATTGCATGAGTGATCATGAATGGTAAAAGGGGACTCTGAATCATCGTCCTTCAAAAGACTCATCGAGTGATTATACTTGGACGCAAGATTATATCGGTCGTCACTCTGTATCTCATCCAACGTTATATTTTCATTCGCCATGAGTGCACGTCAAGTAAAGTAGAAAAATGTGGACCATAAGCAGTGGTAAAATAACAGCTGTAATAAATGTGTAGTTAAAATTTGAATAAAGCATATTTGTTCTAAACCTTTTCAGCCCATGACAGCTGAACATAGGTTAATATATAAATTATAACTCTTTACACGTGCGTCGTGGTGGAGAACTATATTACAAAGGTGTCTCAAATTTACATAGAGTCCACGGGGTTAATAATGGGTGTAGAAGCTTTTCGGCTGAACCTATTTCAAAGGAGTAATAAAGTTATTGTGTCCAGAGAACGCAAGGATGACCCAGATAACCGATAACATTCGATTGTCCGGGAACACGACTAGAGAATGGTCATGGGCAGAGCCCGAGACCATTGTCTGGCCAGGTTGCCAATATCGAGTGTAGACAGGACTTGGAACCATTGTTATCTGTCTCGCCTCAGCGAACAAACAAGTCCACGTTCTGAACGTAAAGAATTACACAATTTTTCATTAGTCTTGTGGAGAACTACTGAAGGGTTGGTCAAAAAAGGAAAAAGTCAACACATGACCAGTGTTGGTGAACATTTTTTCTTTTTCGAGGCGAGATGAGGATTGTGTTCACATCAAATGTATTTAACTTGACACTATCAATACATTCAGGGAATAAACAGGTCGAAATGAGTTTCTGAAGCAACAGATACTGGATGGTGATTAATTTCGAGACCAGTGAATTAAGCGTTGTCAAGCTACGCTGGGTAATTAAGTTATTGTGTCAAGAGAACCCGAGGATGACCCAGACAGGTTGCATCATGGGGTCACGAGTCAGTTGTCCGGTATTTACAAGTTAAGGAAACACAACCGGCACTTCACGCTTTCCTGGCAGAAACATTCACTGATAGTGGAGACATTCAGGAAACCAACATAAGCAAAAAGCTGGTTTTCCGTGCTATCCCATCTGAGTTGGGAAATATTTTTAGGCTACAGATGACGCAAAAAGATGAGTTAGTGCAGGCTAGAAATTAAGAGCAGTTGATACAAGACACTGTAAAATCTCGACTTGGATGCTTCTTCTTTTTGAATTATTGGATCATAATTCAGTTATTGGTCACCATTCATGGAGCAATTCAATCTGAATTCAGAGGATTATACGTGTCCTGTTCGGACAAAGTGTGTTCCAGGAATTTGTAGTATCCGGACAAGAAGAAACAGTTCTATTGAAAAATTTCATTTTCTCCTCTCCAAACCGCGGAGTGCGGCCCCCCTTTGGAACTGGCTTGGTGAGCCCGCCCCAATAAGGGGCCACAATCCACGGCTAGGAAGGAAAAAAACGAATTATGAGGGTAAATTACAAAGCCATTTGGTATATTACGGTGCCGGTTATGGCCTTTACCTTATAAAAAAGCGTTAATTGGCGGTGATTAACCCCACACTCATAAAGGGGACAAAAATGTTCCCCCGATTTAGTGAAAGTGATTTTAAGTCTGCTTCTCTGTTATGGAGATACTCTGGTGGAAATTTTGGGTGTTGCTTCTGGTGGGTGCCTACTGTTGGAATCTTTCACTTCGTAGCCAGTATCAGATTACACAGTTACAGAGAGAGAGGGGTAGAGGGGGGGGGGGCAGACCCTTATATTTTTTGTCTATCACTGCCATACAAATTCATATAGCAGAATATTACCCCCTTTTAGAGATCATAGTCTGAATCGCACTGCACAAATGCAAAGGGCAGGGGTGTGCGGGCGTGGGGTGAGGTGGGGGCTTTTCTGGGCACAACCCCAAATTTATTATTTGTCCTAGAATAAACCCACAATTTTGAGATCTTCCCTAATTCAGAAACAGAATTTAGGACAAAATAAAAAACCGTGGTAACGTTGCAGAACTATTTATAATATACAAGGTACTAAATCTGCAGCATATATACCATCAAGGCACTCAGTGCACCATGGTAGGCAATATATAGGCAATATACGTGACAATGAGTGTAGTCCTGAAAATCTAGAATTAGTCGCAAAATGGTCATCGTATCGACATAGAAGAACACAGAAACTCATCATAACTTGAATATTATAATACCAATTGAACCACAGCCTATCCATAACGTATTCCAATGTAATTGTTCTGTTCACTTGTGAATAGAAGCAATATACATATTGAGTCATTTTAGCCCCAAGACATGCCGGTGCAAAATGCCATTGATATGTAATACGGTTCTGGAAACAAATAATGGCAATTTTTTTCAGTTAAAAAAATCGCAAGTAACATATTTTAGTCTTGTAATGTAGAGGGTTAATTATAGCTTATATTTCTTATGGTTTAGTTAACCCGTTGATTTCAAGCGACCGCATTTCCGGTCAGGAACATGATACTCCTTAACGCCCTTAAATGGGTTGGCTGTTTACAGTTAAAACTAGAAGTCCTGTCACGAACTGTGCGCTTATCTAGGCTCAATTGCGCGTTGGAATTGCGCGCAATTGCCATATCGAATGGCATCCAAAGCACGGCAGGTTCTCTTGGTTGCTCATAGCAAACACATGCAATGTTTCTGCCAATGGACCTCCGGGTTACCCGGAGGTCCATTGGCTGAAACATTGCTTGTGCACAGGCCATATGTACAGAATTTGATAGCTTTACTTGGGCCATAACACGTACATTAACGCGCATATCAACGTGCTATTTGTGCTCATTTCATGACAGGACTTCTAGTTTTAACTGTAGTAAATGTGTGGCTTTAACCAATCAGAATTTTCTACGTGCAGCCCCGAGGCTGCACGTTGACAATATTGATTGGTCTACCCCAAATAATGAATATGGACTCTTCTAATTGCTGCCATTGAACTGGCATGTGAAATACCATTAGTGTTCAGAGGGTTAAACTATGAGAGTAAATTTAGAGTGCATGCGTTCACGAATGAGTTACGATTATGCATAGTAGAGCATCGATGTCCATTGGAATTTCACTAACCTTGTGATCGACAGAATACCATGTTTCGCAGATTTCAAATTTCAACGACTAGCGAAAACATGGGACTTCCTGCATGGTACACCCAAATGTGTAGTTTTTTATGTGAAAATATGCATCCTCATTCCGCTTCATGTCTGCGAAGATAGATAACGTTGGAAAGGTTGGCCATTGAAGTACAAGAGAAGGCCACCCACATGGATCGTCAATTCGTAACAAAGCCCAACTGATACTCTTACTTGTATCTCTTTCGACAGATGTAATCCAATGAACGCTATTTGTAGGCTACTACATATACAACTCACTATTGAAGTTTTAATGGGTTCAAACATGCAATGGACATACTTGCAATATCTTTATAAATTATCGTTCTTTTACTATAACAATAATAAGAGCTACTTGCACTAAATAACGAAAAAAACCCCGTACAAAGGTATCTAAGGATTAACCTTCCCTTGAGAGGACCAATGTGCCATCGGCAATGCTTTAGCTTTGCAGATGACACCTTTATGTATTCACCGGACACAATTTAAGGAACGGACGTTCCAACTATTTGGGTTTAAGGGCTACAAAAAAAAAACATTTTATATGTCCATCACCTTATTTTAGCCAGAACCCCACCCCCTCCACCCTAGAACTTATATTTAACCCTAACCCCACCCCATCCACTCAAAAACCACACCCTAACCCTACCCTAACATGGCCCCAAACCCTAAAACCCCACCCCTGACCCTAACCCCCACCCCCTGGGACCTAACCCTCCCCAACCTTAAGATCTACTCTGGGGCTACCCCTAACCCTAGCCCAACCCCACCCCACCCCACCCCACCCCACCCCTGACCCTAACCCCACCCTAGCCTGACCAAAAGGATTAGGGGCATATTTTTTTGGTTTAGGGGCTATACAAACTAAAACCCCACCCCTGACCCCAACCCCTATCCCCCGGGTCCTAACCCCCCAACCTTTAGCCCTGCCCTGGGGCTACCCCTAACCCTAACACCACCCCTCTCCTAACCCTAATACTACCCTAATTTCGACTAACCTCCTAAAAATAATAGCTCCTAAACAGGTTTAGTTGGCCCGACAGAACGAATGAAAAAACATAAAACAGATAAATTTCCTTCATTTAAACTAGCGCAGTTCCTTTAGTAATCTGTTTAGGTATTAAATAGTTGTGGAAAGCTAACTTGAAAGAATAATTATGTAAATATACATTATCATGACCATATGCATGTCCTGTAATTTGTATCAGCTTCGAGGTCGTGTTTACAATCAGATCGCAACGAGCCCGTCAGGGCGAGTTGTGATCCGATTGTAAACACGACCGAGAATCTGATACAAATTACAGGACATGCATTTGGTCATGATAATACATTTATCTAACAATCCCGTTACATAAAGCCTGTTTTTCCTTTTTACAGTTTAAATTCGGTTCCAATTGGTCAAACTTTGGAATTTCATATTTTAGTGCGCAATAACAATGCATATAATGATATTATTTGTCATAGCGCGGTGTTTCCGGAAGTTGAATCCATATGATACGGAATCAGAAAAGTCGTCTATATGATACGGAATCGGAACACATTATGTGATACGTACTGTTTCTCGTGGTTTTCAGGCCAAAATTTATATGATTGTTAGATAGATTCCAATATCAAATAGGGTTCTTGACTCAAGTGCACACTCCACTTTCTAAAGGCATTACCAATAAAATTAGTTATGTATTCTGCCTGTTTTCTAACTTCACATCCGCCGGTATTGAGTATAACAGTAACGCCAGGAACTAGAAATTTTGTTTAATATCCATCCAAGCTGGCAGAAATGACAACTGGTTTCATCACATAACGTATATTAATTACAACAGCCTTATTTCCTGACCTTGACAATTCTTGGGTATAGTACTTCCATTTCTGTTTCAACTTGAATTCTTCATTATTAGGAGCATTCTTTAGGAAATCCGTCATCCACAGGATATCTTCTTTCCACATATCCAAATCCCTAACAGCCCCACCGGGACCTCTATTATGGGTGGTCGACGACTGAATCTATGAAAACCAAAAGATTGGTATAGATTAGCCAAAGGGCACGAAGAAGAGCATCGAAATAAAATATCAATTACAGGCAAACTCTCTTCAAAAATGATACACGTACTCACACTTTTCTTATAAGGGAACATTTCTAATGCTTCATGAATAATAAATAACCTTTACTGCCACGGAAGCTCAGTAGACGCGCAATCAGCATATCGTCTTTTGAGTGCTAGAATGTCCTATGTCCCATAGGGGACAGAGTACTCACACAGGGGACAGAATACTCCCATAGGGGACATAGGACATTCTAGCACTCAGGCGACGATATATCATTAAATCTCTACGTATTATTTACTTTCCCAGAGTATAGTACGACCGGCGTGGACTGGCCACTTTCCACGAGTGGGCAATTATTCCACGGACGAAAAAATAATAGACTCCAAACACTAATTACAGGAATAATCATCACAAATTTTATTAATGAAGCACTTGGTGCAACCCGGTGCTTCATTAATAATAATTGTGCTCTTGGTGATTTTTGTTACTTGGTAAACGCATGCGTGGACACCACTACCCACTCGTGGATTATAACCAGTCCACGTCGACTATTCTGTGTGCTGTATCCTGTTGATGTTTTTACTGCTGTGTATTGCTCCCACAGACCCTACGGCAGATTTAAACCTGAGAATCACTTGTAACATGTACCAGTAATCACTAGTTGTACTACAAAAATTGATTTGATACCCACAAATCCATTTTCGAACCGATTTTCACAAACGTTTGCACAACCATAGAGGGACACAAAATCTAAAAAATGTTCCGAAGCGGAATTTTCGATTTAACCCTTGTTTCGTCAAAATAGGCAAAAAACTGTCAACATTGGGGTTTTATAGGCACTTTCTCGAAACTCGTCTTGTAGATTTGTTTTACACATTCATCATTATTAGACCTGTCTGTGGCACGACCATTCATATACAAGAGATATTAGGCGATGCATATGTTAACCCTCCACAGGCTGCCAAACATCGAAATTTTGATGACATGGGCTGTTTTTGAGCTCCTAAAGCAGCCAGACGATACACGAGAGATAAACATAACTTCATTTATTGGAAGTGGGATTCACCGTGGATCATTTCTGTGCGTAATAAGGGTATTCAAAAAACCAAGCGTTAACCCGTTTTGGGCTGGTTAAACTGCAATACCCCATTAAAAGCTCAAACATTCATGTTTTCTGTGGATTTCTCTAAACGAGTCTTGTAGATTTTAAAGAAAAATTGGCAACTCGCAGGTCCTGGTGTGACAATACACATTGCATGTACAAAACACACCGCTGAGCATTTGTTAACACTCCACGGGCTGCTAAATGTCAATATTGTGATAAAATGGATTGTGGTTTGGGCAGCAACAGCAGCTAATGGGTACGCCACAAATAAAAGTGCCTTCTTTTATTGAGCGTAAAATTTATACGGAATCATTTCTGTAAGTAGTAAGGGTATTCAAAAGTCGAAGTCGTAACCTATTTTTTGGCAGGTTAAAGAGAGATAGATACCTCTTAAAAAGCTTAAACTTCGCATCTTCTGTGGATTTCTCTAAAAGCAACTTGTAGGTTTTCAGGAAAAAGTGTCTATTCGCAGGTCCTTGTGTGACATTACAAGTTGCATGAACAAAATATTCGGGTGAGCGTTTATTAACCCTCTACAGGCTACCAAGCATCGTAACTCTGTTGAAATGGGCTGTTTTCTGACACGCATAGCACGCAATGTATACCCGAGAGATAAACATAATCTCCTTTGTTGGAAGTGGAATTCACCGGGGACCATTTTTGTAAATAATAAGGGTATTCAAGAATCAAGTGTTAACTCCTTTTGGGATGGTTAATAGCGATACCCATCAAAAGCTTAAAAAATCATGTTTCCCTGGATTTCTTCACAAACATCTTGTAGGTTTTCAAGAGAAAATGGACATTGATAGGTTTTGGTGTCATATTACCAGTTGCATGGATACAATATTCCGGTAAGAATTTGTTAACCCTCCATGGGCTGCTAAATGTCAAAACTTTAAAAACAATAGTCTGTTTTTGGACACCAACATCATCAAATGGGAATGCCATAGAGAAACATAACTTCTTTTACCGGAAGCAAAACTGATAGAGAAACATATTTGTAAGTAGTAAGGGTATTCAGAAATCGAGGTCTCAACTTATTTTCGACTGGTTAAGAAGGTATACCCCTTAAAAGCTTAAAATTCCCGTTTTCGGTGGATTTCTCCAAAAACTCTAGAAAGTTTCCAAGAAAAATTGACAATTCGCAGGTTTCCGAGTGCATTACAAGTTGCATGAACAAAATATTCCGGTAATCATTTGTTTACCCTCTAGAGGCTACCAAGCTTAGACAGTTTGAGAAAATGGGCTATTCTTGGGCACCCATTTATATGTATTTATTGATGTTTAAGGTCATATATTTATGCACAATGGCTAATCATGACCGTGACAGTTTTACGGGTGGAGGAAGCCGGAGTACCCGGAGAGAACCACCGAGCAACGACGAGCAGATGC
The DNA here is from genome assembly GCA_031216915.1 of Pictodentalium vernedei. Taxonomy (NCBI): domain Eukaryota; kingdom Metazoa; phylum Mollusca; class Scaphopoda; order Dentaliida; family Dentaliidae; genus Pictodentalium; species Pictodentalium vernedei. Next base: position 505,331,439 of record CM062293.1, read on the forward strand.
CAGCTCCCCAACATCGTAACTCCGCACTGCAGCACAGGCAGGGTTAGATTGGTTGAAGACATGCGTACCATCGACATGCAGTACGCCTTAGTACACGGCGTCATCGTGCCCCCACGCGGGCAATGGAGATGAAGTGTCTTGCCCAAGGACACAACGCGGTTGCCGCAGGTGGGATTCGAACCGAGGACCTCTCGGCTTGCAGCCTGCACCTCTACCTACTGAGCCACCGCGCCCCCTTTTGGGCACCCATAACGCCCAATGTGTACCTGTGAGATAAACATAACCTCCTTCACTGGAAGTGGAATTCGCCGAGGATCATTTTTGTAAGTAATATAGGTATTCACAAAAACCAAGCATTAACCGGCTTAGGGCTGGGTACAGAGCGATTCCGATCAAAAGGTTAAATATTCATATTATCCGATGGTTTCTCTGAAACCATCTCGTAGATTTGCAGGAAAATTGACCATTCTCGAATCTTAGTGTGACATTACAAGTTGCATGTACAAAATATTCCAGTAAGCATTTATTAACCCTATTCAGGTTCTCAAAGAACAACATTTTGATAAAATGGGCTGTGTTTGCGTACCGACAGCACCCAAATTTAAGAGGAGAGATCAACATAAGTGGAAGTAAAATTCACTGAGAATTATTTTTGTAGGTTATAAGGGTATTCAAAAACAACCCTTAACCCGTTTTGGATAAACAGTGACACCCATCAAAAGCTTAAAATTCAAGTTCTCCCTGGATTTCTCTGAAACAATCTTGGAAGATTAGAAAAAATGGCCATTCGCAGTTCTTGGAGTGACATTACAAGTTGCATGAAAAATATTCCTGTTAGTACCTGTTAACCCTCTACAAGCTGTCAGACATCAATATTTTGGATGCATTTGAGATAAAATTGACTATTTTCAAATATCCACAACACTCAGTGCGTATGTGTCAAACAAACATAACTCCTTTTGTCGGTTATTACCTTGTCGGATGACGATATTGATATTAACCCTCTCCACCATTAATGATGATTTTTACCTCAACATTTTTTTATCAAACTGAGTCATTTGAGACTACTATATTTGAGACAATTATACCCACCTTTCTCATAACATTAATAAAGGAACCTCAGTGAGACAGTTAAAAATAATTCATCAGACACTGTGGGATAATGAAAAATCATTGAATCTCATCTGAAAAAGCCATGATTCTCCAGAATCATAAAGTCTAGTTAATACTGATTTTTTATAAAGGCTAAGCCGAGTGGATTAATAGTAATTAGTAGATTTTTCTGTTATAATCTATGTCCAACAAAAGGTACATAATACATAAAGACATAATTCTGTCTGACCATTGATTGAGTCGGCTACATAGATATAAAAATTAGGTGGCATACTTTTCGCCTTCCGAAAATTTTGTCATAACTTTCTAGTTTTGCCGGATTTTTCCGTGACCAAATATCCGTTCATTCTCGCAGTGATTGCCAGTTTATTTTGCAAGACACGATTAATTTATTTTGATCAAACATCGAATAACCACCCCCCCCCCCCCACCCCACACACACACCCGTCCCATTAGCGCTTTGTCACCAAACACTTTAATTGGCTCTAAAATATCCAGAATGGCTAAATCTTTGGCACCAGATAGTTTCGGACCATTGTGAATACTGTACTGACATGCGCAGTAGTTTCCATCAGCCTGGTGAAGAGGACGGCCACTGTGGTCTGGTTGCTTTCCACAGTTGGGCAATATTTCCACGGACTCAATAATATTCCAAAAACTAGTTATAGGAATAATCATCAAAACATTAATTAATGAAGCACCGGGTACAACCCGGTGCTTCATTAATTAAAATTTTGCCGATTATTATTTTTATTACCTGGTAAACGCACTGCCCACGCGTGGATTACGACCAGTTCACCTTGACTGTACTAATCATAGTCTCCTAAATGTAATTTGTACCTTTGTAGCCTTACTAAAGGTGTTTTTCCTGTTTATTTTCTTAAAAAAAAATATAGCGAACAGTGTAGGATTGTGATTTTGGTTCTCGCGTTGACCTATTTTGTCCAGTCCTTTAGGAAGAACGAAACTCAAATATATAAATCACAGCCTTACAGCCCATGCTGCACCACCATATTCCGTTCAGGACCAAGTGGACGATTTGTTCATCCAAAGAACAGTAGGGCAGCTCTGACTAAACTACTGTCTCATGAACCCCGGACATCAATACACAGCCGTTCAGCCCCAGAAGGTACAAAACACATTTGTACACAGGACATCTCTGACAAAAGGCTATTATTTGATACTACGAAATTTGTCCGAAAAACAAATAAAAAAGAAGGAAAAATAGAAAAACAAAATTAACATAACAACAAAATAAAAACAACAACAACAACAACAAAAAACAAAACAAAACAAAACAAAAAAACAAACCAAAGCAAAAACGAAACCAAATCTTTCCTATATTGATCACTGCTTGTTGGGTTAAGGGTTTCGTGGTATAGTCTGTGTGTTCTTGCTCTAGGAAGTCCGCATGGGCATGGCCATTCCCAAACCGCTGGGTGAAGTTGACTGTGTGGTCAAATCTACGACTAATCGGTTGAAGAGAACGTTCAGATGGATGATTTAAATCTTGCATTATTAGATGATACTAAGACTATCGTTACAGTCGACCCCTTCCCCTGCAGTCAGTGCCGCATCGGAGTTTCGCGGCCTTGTCCTGAGCTAGTACGATTCGAGGACAGCGTGTCGTCGAAGCTGATGGGTTAAATACCACGCATCAACTGTTTTGAATATCCACATAAAGAATATTTAATGAAATATATTATAATAATGATATGAGGGCCTGTTGAGTGACGCTGGAGCTGATGTAATATAACTAGCTCCCGCAGACAATGTATCAAATTATAACACATTTGTTATGACACGATGTGACACTTCAGCTTCATTGAATGGCATAACAATAGCTATCCAAATATAACCAAAAACTTCCTTTTCGTTAATACATTCTCGAAGATGGCTGATTGACGGGTGTAGGATTTTCGTTCATTCGTCCCCACTAGAAGTGATTGTGGTAACAAACGTCCATGATTCGTTCAGTATTATCAATTTTATAACAGTGCCTGAAACCTGTGATACGGGGTGAAACAAAAGCTTATGCGACTTTCGTAAAACGAAAAGGCGACAAAAGGCAGCAAGAAATAGAAAGCAACTTAAATTCTCTAAATATTAAACTAGACGGTGGAGATATCTCGGTGTTGACAGAAATGGAAGCACTCGAGACCGAACTTAACACGACCAGCGAAAAGAAGGTACAGGAAAAAGGGATGAGAGCAAAATCAAAATGAAAAACTAATGGGGAGAAACCGACAAAGTGCTTTTGTAATTTAGAAAACGATATTATACAGAAAAAAATATCTCTATTTTAGTAAAGGATGAAGGATCAGAAATTACTGACATACGCGATATTTTATCTGAGCAGAAAACTCTCTACAAAAATCTATATTCTTCAAAATTTACAAACAAGTGGTCTGTAGAAGACGATGAAACACTTTTTGACAAACTAATCACGTTTTACAATTTTTTAAACGCCAAAGACAGAGATTATTTCAAAGGGCCATTGTCAACCTGAGAAGGTCAAAAGGCTTTAAAATCAGTGAAAAACAATAAAACCCCAGGTTCTGAAGACTTCACCGCAGAATTTTATAAATTCTTTTGGAATGATATTGGATCCTACATGTATCTGATTAACTCATTGAATTACGGCTACGAATCAAATGAACTTTCAATTACACAAAGACTTGGAATTATTACATGCACACCCAAACAAAACAAACCTGAGAAATATATAAAAAACAAAACTGGCGGCCAATATCGCTAATCAATTTGGATGGAAAGATTGGCTCTGCTGCTAATAGATTGAAAGTGGTTCTTCCCAATCTAATTTCAGATACTCAGCTTGGTTTCTTTGGAGAGTCAACCCGATTAACATTTAATTTAATCTCAAATTCCAAAGAGCTTAAAATGCTGGGTATCCTAGTTCTTATTGACTTCAAAAAAGCGTACGATTCCTTGAAATGAACTTTCATCTAAAAGTCAATGGAGTTTTTAAATTTTGGACCATCTATGATGGTTTCAAACTTTCTATAACAATATTCCGAGTTGAGTACTTAACAATGGTCATTGCTCCGAAAGAGTCGACATAGGGCGAGGCGTTACTTTGTGTGGAAGTCCTCAGCGCTAGGGCTGCACGGTATATCGATAAACCGATATATACCGGTATTCAAACCAATATCGATTGAATACCGGTGTAATTTCAAAAATATTGGTTTATCGTCATTATTTATTTACCCACAATTTAATTTTCAAGATATCTTGAGTTTTTTAACTGTAGCCCCGAATGAATAATATTATCCTTTTATCCAAGGAATCGTCTGCTTGTGCCCTCGTAATATACAGATTCAGTAGTTGAAAAAATAAATTTAAAAAAATTCGACAAAACTATATCATGCGACCCCTCATTGGAACGAGCTCGTTGAGCTCGTTCCAATGAGGGGTCACATGATATAGTTTTGTTGAAATCTTTGGGGAAAATCTGATAAACTAAGTTTGAAAATAATAAATTATGATGACGTCTGCGTCGGGTAAAGGTTTTTCGAATCGCATCATCAAGGCATGCTAATTCGTTCCGACTGTGATGCCTCGAGTCTCGATTGTGGTACTTGTGTTCATCTGAACAGTTTTCGATATAAATGGTTTACCGCGGTATGTTTTTGAATACCGATAACGGTATTCAGTTATGAATATCGTGCAGCCCTACTCAGCGCAGCCCTAACATTTACTCCCGATATAAATGGAATAGTCATAAATAATTCGGAGTACTTGATAAGTCAATATGCCGACGACTCAACTTTATACCTGTCTGATGATGGATACTCACTGAATAACGCACTAAATATGCTTAAACAATTCTCACTCATATCTGTTTTAAGCGTTAATTTTGATAAAACAGAAATCATTTGGATAGGCTCAAAACGGGGTTGTGGTGAAACACTTTCTACAGATGAACAAGTCAGTTGGACCCATTCACAATCTTTCAATGTGCTGTGGATTGGATGCAACCTGTTTCGTGAGAATTATATACTAAATAACTACATGAACAAGATGAAAAAAAATAAAAACTTGTGACAGACTGGTCATTTCGTAATTTAACTTCAACTGGAAGCATTACTGTCATTAAAACTTTGGCTTTATATATTTTAAGACATTGTTTAATGGTTTTGCCAGATCCTCCCAAAGACCTAACTGTAAAAATGCAGAAAAAATTTGATAACTTTTTATGGTCCGGAAAACCCGAAAAAATCAAACATATCACAATCGCTGGTCTTTTCGAAAAGGGTGGAATTAAATTCCCACGTATCGAAACATTTAGTCATGCCTTAAAAATACTTTGGATAAAAAAACTTTTACACTCTTCCTCATTGGCCCCCTGGAAAACACTGGTGGTTGCCGATCTAGAACACTTCGGGAATTACAAACTCTGGCATTTGTAGAAAGAAGGTTTCAGAAAAATAGAAAACACATGGACTCATTTTGGGATAATGTTCTGTCGGCTTGGTCTCTTCTTGATAATAAAACCACCACATCCCCGAAAGAGATATTTGGAGAAACCATGTTTTTAATAATAGCATAAAAATTAACGGTGAATTATTTTTTAACAAATCCTGGTGCGAAAATGGTATCTATTTCATAAATGACTTGGTTTCTGAAAACAACAGTCACCTAACTTTTTCTGACTTCTCCAACAAATATAACACTAAGACCCCATTCACAGTCTATCAAGGTATTATAGATGCAATACTCAAATCCTGGAACGCAGTATCAAAATCACATAAAAAATTATCGTCTGTATATAATGCAAAGATTGGTATGCTACAATTTGCAAAGAAAGTTTGCAGAACACTCTATATAAATTTCTGAGAACTATGCGCGACGTCTCTCACAAATTCCCAGATAAAGTGGAACGAGATTCTAGACATAAATTTGCAGTCCGATGACTGGAATTTTATATATAGAATCCCATTTTCAACCACAGATGCTCAGGGACCGATCAGGACTGTTTAAAATACGCTCTAGCCTCGGAGCCTATTTTTTTCAATTCATGAGCCAGATTTCAATTTACGGAGTCACACTGCTGTTTGTAACACACACTGCAAGTATGTACTAGCTCTCATCATTTTCATTTAGTACACTATAGCAAACATTAATCTTCACTGTGGTTTCTGATCAAGTCTTGGCTGCCTATGTAGGCAGCCAAGACTTGATCAGAAACCACAGTGAAGATTAATGCTTGGTAATTAAGACTTGAAGTATTAACTTAAGCACTCTACAACAATGATAAGTGATAATCATATATATAATACATGTAAGAGTGTCTCTCTCGATTATCCATCGAATGAATATCAAAATATGATCTGAGAAGTTACGCGCCAACTGAGAAGCCTATTTCTGAGATTTAAGAGCCAGGTCCTGATGTTTCAGAACCAAATACGCACTGGCGCATGCCCAGGTCGGTCCCTGGATGATAAATACCTGCAAAATTTACAATTTAAAAACGTCCATAGAGTCTTGCATACTAACCTAAAACTACACAAATGCAAAATTTCAGAAACGGAATTATGCATATTCTGTAATAATTGAAAAGAGAAGATACATCACCTGTTTTTTAATGTTCTGTCTCAAAAACAGTTCCTTTGATCTTTTTGGAAAATTTAAAAAAAAAAAATGTGACGTAGCCGCCTTTCCTTTAACCCCAGAATATGTTATCTTAGGCTATAGTAACACATCAGATGCTTTCAATAGCACAACCGACGTCTACATGCTTTCTTTATAAAGTCAACCAACCAATCTTGAGTTTCTTAATCAACTCCGAGAGCACAGGAATCTAGAACTCATTTCCCGACATTCAAACCCAAACAAACGAGCCAATGAAATAAATTCTAGGTGGGACCTTGTCAATTGCCTTTTTAATTTATGGACTCTGAATGCATCTGGGCTATTCCCAAAAACATCCGATTATTTCAGAAACTCAGCTGGGAATATTTGTCAAAGTTGGGAAGCTGACACCCCTCTGTGGCGGAAGAAGGATGAATTTAACACTATTACAAAAATATCGCTCACACCGTGATCCCTCCAGTAGGGTTTTGGCGTAACCAAAAAATATTTCTGTTTCTAATCGGGTTCTGATTGGGTATCTATGGCAATTGAACATCCGGTGTTGCTGGCCTTGATTTATTGATTGCACGGGATCGGTAACCCCTTTGCGATAAACCCGGCAGTTCAACTCCTAGCACTCTGGTAGAATTTCAATTTTTAGGTCATTGATTCCATATTGACCATGCAGCATGGAAAATTTAACAAATTATATCGTGTTTGACAGAGCTCACTGCATGAGCTCTGTCAAACAAGATATAATTTTTTTAAATTCTCAGTTGCATTGTGGGAAAAAGTTGTTGCTGACTCATTTTGACATCAGGGTTCAGGCGGTTAAAATATCTCGCTCGTATGTGCAGCTATAAATTGTGCAAAAAAATATAAATATCCAGCTACTTATTATGCAGTTGCATTAATGATTTAACACATTGCAATTTCCGTAAAAGAATATATAGTATTCTATTTAAATATTCATATAAAATCTGAATAATAAAAAAAACAATTATAACATTAGTGCCGCTCCACATTTCTGCTTAGTGAATGTAGCGTAGCGTCCAGTGAAGCTTCGAGGGTCGATTGGATTTCCATTCCTAAATCACTATTCGGTTTGATTCGAAGTCGGTGGCCCGAGTCGTTTCCCTTGGAATCTTTTCAGCGAAGTATAGCTTGGTACAGTTCAGCAAAGCATGGTGCATACATGTACGTTGTACGTAATGTTGAAAATAAAGACTAAATGTAATTTTCGCTATATTAACATAAATAGTTTATCCACCCATGACAAAAGAAATGGTAATCCCAGTCTCACTTGTCACTTCCACTATTGAGTGGAAATTTAAAGTGTCGAGACTATGCTATCCATGAGCTAGTGACTACAGTTAAAACTAGAAGTCCTGTCATGAAATGCGCACAAATAGCACGTCGATATGCGCGTTAATGTACGCGTTATGACCATAGTAAGGCTATCAAATTCTGTACATATGGCCTGTGCACAAGCAATGTTTCAGCCAATGGACCTCCGGGTAACCCGGAGGTCCATTGGCAGAAACATTGCCCGTGCTTGCTCTGAGTATCCAGGAGAACCTGCCATGCTTTGGATGTCATTCGACATAGCAATTGCGCGCAATTCCTACACCAGCATGCAAGTACACGAAAGGTACAGTAAAGTCATCGTGGATTGGTACAAATCCACGTGTGGACATGGATTGGCCACGGATAGCACAGCGGTAGAATTCTGAAATACAACACAAGTTCCCCCCGGTGCTCCATTAAGTGAATTTTTTCTCGTGGTTGTTACATGTATGTAGTATCTCAGAATTCTATCGTTTTGTATAGATGGACAATCCATTCCCCCGCATGGACTTGTACCAACCACCACGACTGTACTGTGGTCATGAAGGTAACATTGAGAGTCAGGCGAGTCATCAGCCTCACAGTAACTGAATTTCCAATCAACATTGGATTAGTGTTACTAGTAAGTCAATCAGTAAATATATTTCTTTCCCAGTTCCATGGTCCAACAAAGGTAAAGGCATTATTGTTGGTGGGGAGAATGCTGATGTTTGTTTTTGGTGTGAACACAATGTGTCGTTGAAACAATTTTATCTGGCCTGGAGCAGGGTCGCTTCGAAAATTTACAGTCCTGTGTGTGTACAGGCTAGTACAGCTATCTGAATGCTGTGGCTGGCCCACTAAGTAGTGGAACAGCTACAAAGTTCAGATAGCTGAACTAGTGTACAGGTCTGCCATAATTGGGGCCCAGGGGAGTGATAGCTCCGGTTATTCAAAACTGCCATAAATTCCACTTTGTGGGACCCGTATTTGACTCCTGTAAATTTGACATGGATACACAAGAAAATGGGAGGTTAGGCAAAATATTTGCAGGGCCTTCAAGCGGGATATGCGATATGCAACTTTTAACGTTTGACTGGCCCGAGTGGAAGGCCTGAAAAAAAAACAGATCACATGACAGGGAAACCACCATATTGACAGGCCGAATAGTCTAATAATTTGAGTTATTTGATTCCATTTATCTGTCAGCGAACACGAATCGTCTGCTATAATTTCACCCAAATCGTCCACCAGATATAACAAACAACTCGATGAGACATTATGTGTAGCACATCATATACTTGAAAATATACATATATGTGGCACATGGATGTTTTGAAAATACATGAAAATATGTATTATACATATGTTCATGTATTTTAAAACTTTGAACAACTAATTAATAATCCCAGCTCTTGAGTTGATATTTCTTGCCATCTTGGGAAATTCCTGTGAGAGCTTCCCAAGAAATGATGCCAAGGGGTGGAATTATCAATATATACATTGTAAAAAAATGCTTTCGTCATTTCTAATAGTTATTCTACAAGTTATTGTTGCTGGTACTGTTGTGGGAATTTACCAAGTCCCCCTTATGTTAATCTTATTATTTTGTGGAACAATGATCCTGTTAAAGGCAGACTTCTTTCTCCATGTTGCATTGTTGGAATTGTTTGAATGTTTCCCAAATTTCCCTTACCAGCTTATCGAGGCACTGCCTGTTTGAAGAGTTCGTGTTCTGGTACGTGAATCTGAATAATTGCATCACACAAGTAATCGTGCAACAAAATGTCAAAACTGAATCTAATCTAACGAACAGAAAGTAAGCTAATCCATAATTGAACAATTCCTTCCGTGTTCCAACATCCTGCCATTGTCACTTCGTCAGGTGACCACATCAGATTTTAGGAGAAATTTCACTGAACAGTTGACAGACATTCTGACTGTTTGTTCCTTGACATATATTTTCCACAACAGGTCATATAATAATGGAGAATTCAAAACTTATTACTATAATTAGCGATAAATTTCATGATGTTATTCCTGAGTTTTTTCAATATTTTAAAGTTCGATCATCGTGACCGTGACACTGAAAGATGTCAAAATGTTTTGACCAATGGAAGGTCTTAAACATCAATATGCAAATTTGTTTCTGTGGGGTTAGTACCCCTCCTTCTAACTGCAATGTCCCATTGACAACGAAGGAAATGCGATTATTCATTTGAAAAAAGCCTTTTAGTTCGATTTTCGCAGTGAATTCGTGCTGTGTGGGAGGTGTGTGATAAATACAGAACCACACTTTCAGTTTGTTTATTCAAATCACAGCCTTTTGCCCTGCGCTATTCACAATAATCACAATTCCGCTTAATTTATATTCTCATTTTTTGTTTCCAAAAATAGCTTATGACCCATAATTGAAACAAGCTTGTCAAGCTCGTTCCATCGAGTGGTCATGAGCTATGCTTTTGAGACAAAAAATGATTTCTTTTGGTTCTTCACCAATTTTTTCTGAAGTGCCATCTTCTATCTGCATTGGTTAAAAAGTTAATTAAAATTTGCTTGTATATGAAGGCGAGTTTACTTACATTTGTACTGTTTAAAAATTGATTACTTGTCCGAACTGACCACATTTTGAAAGAGATTACACAAATAAAAAAAAATTGTGCAATGATTTGTGAGACCCAGCTTTGGGTTACGCAAAATTTTAATATCAGGCCTACTGCACATGATATTTTACAAGTCAAAATGTACCCAAACCAAAACCAACTTTTTCAAAATAAGTTCAAATAACGCACATCTTCATTGCACTTACCTCAGAAAGAGAAAAAAAGGTCTGGGTTTCTATATTCGTGTAGTTATATTTTGAACTCTCAGACGCACCCCTGCCTGAGTGAACACATGTGTCACAAATATATTTCACTTAATCCCCAACTTTTATACGCAATCTATCCTATTCTTTTCCAAATACATGCAATTCTTAAAAAATGCTCAACATTCATTAGCAAACTTTCAGCTCCTAGGCCACCGGGCTCAGACTAAGGGTAGTCCACAAGTCGAGCTGCAAGTTTTTCTAGTATTTGTTCTTTGATAATATTGTAAAAAAAAAATAAAAAATAATCATTGGGACTGGGTAGATTTCATTGTGGTTTAGTGGTAGACTTGTTTGATATAAGCAATAGTTGTCACTCATCTGCATGTACGTTTATTAATTTAACCCTTTACCTAACGTAATGGCCGAAACCGGCCAGCGCTATATACGAAAATCGCCATTCATTTTTTTTTATATTTTCATTTTTTGCTTCCAAAACGTACGTGTATGGTATGACTCCTGATTGGAAGGGCGTGTCGTGCTCGTTCCAATGAGATATCATAACCTATTTTTTGGAAGCAAAAATTGAAAATATTTGTTATATTAGAATTTTTTACGAGTGACATCTACAACTAGTGCTAGGTAAAAGGTTAATATATATGTAAAACCTATCATCATATGTTGACTGAATGCAATTAAGCGCTACCAGACTAAAGGGAACATAAATGCAATTGCATTTTAACCCTTTACCTAACATAACGTCCAAATCTGGCTGTACTATATACAAAAATGGGAATTCATTTTTTGCTTCCAAAACATAGATTATTAGGTCCATTGCCTGAAACATTGCTTGTGTTTTTTGTCGATATGTACAATATTTTAAAGCTATAGATTGTGTGATAACTCCACTCAGCGGGTGATTTAGTTACAATCCACTCTCCATGTACTGTATAATGCTCAACAGCAACACAATTCTCGAAGGATTTTAATTTCCCGACACCTCTCAATCGCCAATCGCTTTTTTAAAGAATATACCTCTATGTATGTGAAAGAGGAATAGGTTGATGATGTGCACATTTTTCATGGTAATATAAACCGACTACAGTACGTGGAGGGTGGATTAAAACTAAATCACCCGCGGAGTGGAGTTATCGCCCAAGCTATAACTTTCAAATTTTGTACCTATCGACAAAAAATCTGTAGTTTTAAAATATTGTACATATCGACAAAAAACACAAGCAATGTTTCAGCCAATGGACCTCCGGGTCTAACCCGGAGGTCCATTGGCTGAAACTTTGCTTGTACTGGTTATTCTTTGCAACAAATTTGCAATTATTGCATGGGTGGAATCTCCACTCTGTGGGTGTTTTAATGATAATACACTCCCCACGTACCGTATTTATTACATATTTCAGTTATTATTGCTAGTAAACGAGGACCGACATTGGAAAGGTGATGCCGTGTTATTAGTCTTCGTGTAAATACCATAACGTTTGAGGAAGTGTTACTCTGTGAGTACTTCATCAAACGTCATCGATTGGGGGTGGGGGTGGGGGTGGTCTAGCGCATTAGTAGTACGAGGGGGATGAAACGGGACCCTATTTGATGGAGAGAAAGGTTGGGGGAAAGGGAACTATTAGGAAAGGATTCAACCGGGCACTATTAGATGGAGGAAAGAATGGAGAATTGAAATAGTAGAAGGATGAATCGGGTCCTATTGGCTGGAGAAATAAGTAGAGGGAAACAGAAGGAGTTGGAGCGGAATGAAAAATGTTTCTATTGGATGGAGGGATAGGTGAAGGGAAGTAGTGGGAGAGGGATGGATCGGGACCGATTGGCCGGACGGACAACCAGAGAGGGTAGTGACGTCATAGTAACGTGACCCGTTGGCATACTATAGGACGGGGGATGTTATGAGGGAATGTTCGATTGATTAGGGGTAAAACTAATTATTCTAAAATACAGGACAACTATTCTACTAGTTCGGATCCCTTCGGAATCCTCAGTTTTTACATATCTGGACCACCATCTTTGATGGCACGTGGTTACTATGAGCCTGAAATGTTTCTTAAAGAAAGGGAGTATGTTCTATGGATGCGTCTCATTGGTCTGGATTAAATATAATTACCCAAATAGACCCAACAATCATCCCAAATCACTTTATTTGATACGGATTCATCCAGAATCCTCCTTTTGTCCAGCATTAACCCTTTACCTAACGAATCGCCCGCATCCGCCCGCGTAATATGCAAATTGTGCAGTTGAAAAAATTAAATTTTTTCAAAATATTTCAACAAAACCATATCATGTGACCCCTCGTTGGAACGAGCTCGTCGAGCTCGCTCCAACGAAGGGTCACATGATATGGTTTTGTTGAAATTTTTCGAAAAATTAAAAAAAATTATATTTAAAATAATAAATTTTGATATCGTCTGCGTTTTGTCCAGCATTAAGGCGCTTACTTTGTATAAGAGTACTTTTACTAGTTCGGATTTTCCTAAAATACCAGTTTCTTCCTATTTGTCTAGCACGGATACCTTCAGAATCATCTGTTTTCTATCCATGTATCTACAAGCTATGTTTATGTCTACCCAACACTATTATTTTGTTCTGGAGTATACCCCAGTAGCGTAGTAAAGCCTCTCAGTTTCTAACCCTATCCCGTGTACTGCTGTTCTTGTTTTGACAACATAAGTCATGTTTCGTTTGTCCAGATCATCCAATCAGTTCACTTTACTGCAACTAACTAAGCAATCAGATCACTCCATTTATTTAACCCCACTCTCAGTCCATACGCAGTTATTTCGTACCAATGCAAATTGAATAAAATAACCTTAAGTAAAGCTTTGTGTGTTACGACCCCAAACAATGGAATTAAGTTACGATCTCACCGATCCATTGTGGACTAAGACCGCACCGCAAGTTGTGTGAGAGATTCCGCTATCGAAACAAAAGTGCTAGACAAAAAAGAAGAAAGAGTACCACATCGCTTGTTTTTAATAAAATGTGTCAGAAATAGGCTGAACATTGAAGAGAGGTAAAAACAGCAAAATGGCAGCAACTTGAAAAATCTCTTAATTTTTGGAGCTTTACAACTTACTGAAATTATAAAAAAAATTCGATGCATTTTAAGTTTTCACCATTTCACCCTCTATGACGTCACATTAGCGTTCGGGTATGAAAATTTCTTAGGACGGCACCAAATTGTTAGGTATGTTATTTTTGTGGAGATTATATTCTCAAAAAATCGAAAGACTAAGGCTCAAAATAATATTGAAAATAGAGGTATAGAAGAATAAGTGTATACTGTATTAATAGGGCGCAATTAGACTCAGGAACGTAGGGCTTTTAACCCTTTGAGAGCGTAAGACCGACTTTTCGGTCCAAGGCATAATTTTGTCCCATTTTTGTCTTATTACAACAGCAGGTCTGTACACCGGGCATGGGTGATAAAATATTAACTGCAGTCTGCAGCCAGGCGGCTGCAGACTGCAGTTATTATTTTATCCTCCCTATATATTGATATTGGACTGATCAAACTCCCACAAAGACGAATCCATTCCAGGAAGCGAGGGTTCAACGGGTTAATGAGGAAAAGAGAAAACATGCTGAAATTCAGAATGACGTAAAAACGTCAAAATCACAACAGGGACAGAGTTAACAACCCTTGGGGACTATCGCATGTATACCGTACAATTTAATTAGATTCGAACGATAACGAGTGCGTATGAATCAGTGGGCATTAGGTGCGACTGCACTATTAGATAAGATTCGTCCGAAATGTGTCCGTCTGAACTAGGAGTAACTTAGCCATTATTGCTTCAACCGCTTTCATATTGATTGGGTCTGAAATTGCTTCAAAGATTATACAAACATCCATTTCAGGAAAATAAACCCGCTGAGGTGGAAAACGTTTTAGCCTCTATTTCTTATAGTGTTGTTTAATTGAGTCCATCCCACGGCACTTAGAAGTCGATTATGAGTATTTTAATATTGATCCAACTGCATTTACAGAAACTCGATTGTGGTTAGAAAACTTTTATTTTATTGTAATTGTTAGGAAAAAAAGTTTCAAGAGCATTTTTTTTCAATGCATTGAACGTCCCATTAGGCAAACTGTCCCTTAAAAGTCTGTTTCCGAAAAGAGGAAATAATTTAATTTCAAGTTGTGATGTGTTCATTTGAAGTATAATTAAATCAGAGACGCGCAACTAAAATAATTGTGAGCTCGAACTGTTGGGGAAACGAGTTCTTCTGTTGAACAGAAGTGATAAAACGATGCTAGCTAGAAATCACAGATGCTTGTTTTTGCGTTTACTGGTATCATTGGACAGCTGCATTTCTGCACTTATTTAATGAACCTTCAAAACTGTGATGTGGAGCCGACAATAACATGGACGCTTTTACAATGTTTCTAAATGTAAATCTTTGTTTGTTTGTTTATTTGGGTTTAAAGACATTTCTAACAGTCAGGGATAGTTTTTCGGGTGGAAGAAGCTGGGGTACCCGAGGAGAACCACTGAGCAACTAGCAAACTCTCTAGCTTACTCAATTTGTACAAGCAGAGTTACCAGCGGTTGAAGGAATGTGGACAATCGACATGCAGTACACCTTAATTCATATTGCCCCCACGTCGGCAATCGGGTTTCCACGCCTTGCCCAAGTGCAGACCGCAGTTACTGCTGCTGAAGAGTGAACTTCAAAATGTAGCCAGAAGGAACGTGCGGCTTCATTCGTGGCACTGGTCAACGACAATGGCCATTTTTTTCAATCAGTAATTTGCACTGCACGAAAACATTTTTTATTATATGCTAGTCACCAAAATACTGGAAAATTGCTGAAACTGAAACTGCAATATGTATTTCTTTGACTGACATGAGGTATACGAAAGTCGTATTTAAAAATCATCTTGCTTACTCGTTACGACCGCTGATTACGTTCCTACGTTTCCAATCAATTGGTCTTTGTTATCAACAGGGTTCCTCTGAAATTTCATTGTAAACAAGGACACTTTCGACAAAATACCATTACTGAGCAAAATTGATGACCATATAATAAAAAAAAAAATACCTACGGTTTTCGTTTGGATACCTGAATTTTATCTTACAATCAACATGTATTTTGTCTGCATTAACTCCGCAACTGTCGTGTATCCGACCCACTGATACAGATGTTTGCAAGCACGTTCCTTTCCCGTCAGTTCCATTTTTTTCTTTTTGTTAATCCGTACGAATAAATAGTTCTTTATATATTCGTCTACATTCTTGCCTTATCCCCAATATATTGTAAGATAAAAAGATTATTACCATTATGTGGATGTACAAAATATGTATCCGGGTTCTAAGAGTAGATCTACCATTAGAACCCGGAGCCAGATTCGGATACATATTTTTGTACATCCACGTAATGGTAATAATCTCTATATCTCGTTTATGACTAGAAGGAAATAAAGGATTTTCACTCGCTGCTTTCAGCCGTCCGTGAAAAATTCCGGATTACTTTCCAGTCACTCGTGAGATAATCCAGACATTCAACCGAAAACCGCAGGCATCCTGTATTTATTTTAGAATAATGCCGTGATTTCTATCTCACTATAACAAGTGCTATTTGAGAAGACGAGCGCGATTTAGTTTAAGAGAATAACGATTATGTCTGATCTGATAAATTATGATTGAAGGCAGAGAAAGATGACTTGACTTCTGCCTATTCATGCCCTGTCGGAACATAGGTCACGGACAAGTCACCTCCATTTATTCTTGTCTTGTGCTGTTCTTGCCTGCCAGATACTGCCATGTGTACCCCTATAGCTCCATCTCCGATTCAACATCCCTACGCCAAGTATTGCTTGGTATCCCTCTCTTTGTCTTACCTTGTGGGTTCCATTTTAGAGTGTGTCTTGTGATATTATTTGCTGGCTTTCTGGGTGTATGACCAATCCTTGTTCATTTCCTGCGCCTGATTTGAGTGTCAATGGGTTCCTGTTTAGTTATTTCCCATAGTCTGACGTTGCTGATGGTAATGGGCCAGAAGGTGCGTAGAATCTGGCGTTGGCATCTATTGATGAAGGACTGGCTTTTATTCAGAGTTGTAATAGTTGGTCTCATGTCTCCGAGCCATAGCATATCTTGATCTTTGTATTCCTAGTTATTTCCTTTGATCTCCAGATCTTTCGTAGAAAACAGACAGCGGGTCTTGCCTTCCCTATCCTTAACTTGATGTCTTCGTCTGATCCAGCTTTGGTGTCCACAGTGCTTCCGAGGAAGGTAAATGTTGAGACCTCCTCAAGTACTATGTTATCTCTGGAAACTGGGATGTTATTTCGATTGCTGACTGGCATTATTTTGATCTTTAGCAGGTGGACGTTCAATCCATTTTGTGCTGATGTTACGACAAAATCTGTGGTTTTCTCATTCATATTTTCTGAGATGTGAGAGAGGACCGCTAGGTCATCTGCGAAGTCTAAGTGTTGTACAAAGGTCCACTGCATGCCTCGTTGTTTCTCTTTTGTTGTCTGTTTCATAATCCAGTCGAATGGGAACAGAAACAAGAGCGGAGATAGCAAACATCCCTGCATCACTCCGGTGTTTACTCTGGACTTCTTCGATGTTGGACCACCAAGAAGGACTTGACAGCCCACTCCATCATAGGCGTGTTTCACTAAGGAGATGATTTTGTTGGAGATTCCACAGTGTGCCATCCGCTTCCAAAAGGTTGGTGTGACGAAGCTGTCAAATGTTTTTTTTCGTAATCAAGAACTTTTACATAGTTGGAGGTATTCCATTCCAATGCCTGTTCCAGAATGATTCATAAAGTGGCTATCTCGTCTGCCTAGTTGTCTCTGAGAAAGGTATCTACTGCTATTTTCTTGTTCTCTAAGATGATACGGTTGAGGATAATCCCGGGCACTGAGAGTGACATGATGCCCCTGTAGTTCTTGCAGAGTCGAAGATCTTAGGTTTGGCACATTAGAATATAGCGTTCTTTACAATCTGTTGGTATGACCTCTTCTTCCCAAATTGTCTTCAGCAGTCCCATCAGCATGTCTGTTGATGTCTCTATATCTGCTCCTAACTCTTTACCCAACAAATCGAACGCATCCGCCCGCGTAATATGTAAATTCAGCAGTTGAAAAAATATTAGTTTTCAAAACATTTCAACAAAACCATATCATGTGACCCCTCGTTGGAACGAGCTCGACGAGCTCGTTCCCATGAGGGGTCACATGATATGGTATTGTTGCCATGTGCACCCTTACAGCTCCATCTCCGATTCCACATCCATAAGCGAAGTATTGCGTGGCTCCCCTATCTTCCTCTTACATTGTGGGTTCCAGTTTAGAGCCTTTCTCGTGATGTTATTTGCTGGCTTTCTGAATGTATGACCAATGTTTGTCCATTTCCTGCGCCTGATCTGTTCTCCAATAGATTCCTGCTTAGGTGTTCCCCCATTGTATGATTTTGCTGATGGTCTTCGAACAGAAGAAGTGTAGTATTTGGCTTTGGCATCTATTGATGAACGACTGGATTTTCTTCAGAGTTGTTATTGTTGTTCTCCATGTCTCTGAGCCATATACGGACACCAATTTTACTATTGAGTCGAATATCTTGATCTTTGTATTCCGAGTGAGTCCCTTTGATCTCCATATCTTTCGTGGAGAACAAAATGCGGTTGCGGTTCTTGCCTTCCTTATCCTTTTATTGATGTCTTCATATGGTTCTCCATTGGTTTCCACAATGCTTCCTAGGTAGATGAATGTTGAGACATCCTCAAGTATTGTGTTATCGGAGTAAACTGGAATGTTATTTCTATTGCTGATTTGAAGTATTCCGGTCTTTAACAGGTCGTTAACATCCCCACATTATTCCGGTGTTACTCTGAACCATCATGAAGGCCCTGACAGCTCAATCCTTCATAGCCGTTCTTCAGTAAGGAAATTATATTGTTGGGAATTCCATAGTGTGTCATTCCATAGTGTGTCATCAGCTTCCAAAGGGTTGGTCTGCCAACGCTGTCGAATGCTTTATCGTAGTCAAATAAAGTTTATATGGACAGAGGTATTCCATTCCAATGATTATTCCAGAACGATTCTTAAAGTGGCCCTGCGTTTGTCAAGCTCGGTCAGATTAGCCAGGTTGTTTGTAAGCTCACAGTGGATTGTCTGCATCGCCCTGTCGAGTTCACGGTCTTCTCTGATACCGTAGTCCATCCAATCCCGTGGTATCTGGTGGAGGGCCATTCAAGGTTTCAAGTGCAGTTTCTTCCTCCTCAGTGAACTTTCTACGACGCAACATTAGCCACCCGCCCCAAGTCTTTTAGTGCTATGCTATCGACAGGCTCAGATCGGATCCTACAAGCTGCTTCATCCAACTCATTGTTATTGACTCTCAGTGCTTCAAGCGTCTTAGGTTTAAGCGCCTCTTTTCACGAGTCCATTCCACAAATCCCAGCTCATGCTTTCCAGCAATTGTCCAGAGAGCAAGGCGTTCTCCAGATTTACTTACAATGTCGACATTTCGATGGGCCTTCAACCTCAGCCGCCCTTTGTCGAGCTCGAACGTATAGTCACGTACAAGAGGTACCAGCCCAATCTGAGACAGACCCTTGTAGTAGTCATAGACTGCCTCCTTCAAGAGCTCTTTCCGCAATGAAGTCATTTGCTCGCCTGTCTCTCCGATAGCTCCACTGTCGGGGTGTTGGTAAAGCTAGTTTCATCTTGCAGCTCCGTTGCATCGTCATCATCGGCGTCTTGCTGTCTTGCGGAATCGTAGAGATCAAAGTCTGTCATTGTGTTGAAGGATGAGCAAGACGGTTAAACACAATCATGGCTTCAAGCCAATACGGTTACAAGCTCAACGCATACAATTGAAACCAGAAGTCCTGTCGTGAAATGCGCACAAATAGCATGTCCATCTGCGCGGTAATCTACGCGTTATGACCATAGTAAAGCTATCAAATTCTGTACATATGGCGTGTGCACAAGCAATGTTTCAGCCAATGGACCTCCGGGTAACCCGGAGGTCCATTGGCAGAAACATTGCCTCTGTTTGCTCTGAGTAACCAGGCGAACCCGCCATGGACTTCCAGTTTTAACTGTACCGCATACAGCGATGCTCGTTTTGGCAAAGAGAGTTCGGCAGACGGTGGTGATCACTCACAACCCTAGCAAGTTCGGCCGAATCAGCTGCTCCATGTCCGCCTCCCCAACCAGGGAGACCATGACTTTATCGTACCAGAGACTGCGGAAACGAGGTGATGTCCTCCGACGACGCAGATGCGTACTAATGCGACCTCAACTTCTGGAAGAGCGCAAAAGTGCGCACTATTAGGGCATCGACATTTCTGCTAAGAGAAATGCTACTATGCTGTGGATCGGCATAAAAGACAAGGATTACTGCGTTACGACAGACAAGGCTATCCTTGATGCCTAGAGCAACCGCTTCTACATCTTGCTGCAGCTGCACTTTGAGTTGCTCGAGAGCTATGTGCTATTCTACCAGGGCGGACTGGGCGGCCGGATCGAGAACGAGCTGACATTCAATGACTACAACCGGGCGACCCAGGCCATAGGAGATGCCAATGCCACGTACAGTGTCGGAATCAACTGTCTGGAGAATGACACGGTCACACAGCCAGAACTAGCCCTCATGATCGGCAACCAGTACGCAGGCCGCTTGTGGTCTTTGGATCGGCGTGTCCGTTGTGGACGCGAGACTGGTATTTGTCACTTTTGAAGAAGTCCTCATTGGCTATGTCCTTTAGAATGATTGCCCGCTTGAGGATCTTCTCGAGCTCTGCCACATGATCAACCATAACACCAGTCTCTGTCCTCGCTACTTCCCTTGCTCGATTTTTCTGTCTCCTAGCAGGGGTCAGGCCCTGTCCTCTCAGGGCGACTTCGAAGTGCTTCACCACTCTCTGGGCAACGCACTTGAGGTCGACGTCTTTCAGCGGGGCTAGGTTTGCAGGATCTGGATCTCTGAAGGGATAGAGATCGTACGCGACCGCGGTGGCAGGATAAGACTTATGGTAAAATATATTTGTCCATGTTTTTCGGGCTCCGGGAGAGGCCTTCTTTGTGACCTCAAAAATGTGCACGCCCCTCTCTCTCTAAGCCCTCACTGGGTCAAACTTGTTTTCTATCACGTTGTCGCCTTCATCTCGCTCACGCGGAAGCTTGATTCTCAGGATGAATTCACCCTCTGGTAGTTCTGGTAGCTATTCCGCTCTCGCGTCCGTCATATGAGCATTCGGGGCCATGGGGCCGCCCCGGCTACAAGACCATCGGCAACGTGTATGTTAACAATATCGATGGGGGCCTTATGTTTCTACCCATCATGTACGGAAGACCGCGTCGGCGTCGTCGACTTCAGTCTCGCCTTTGGCATCGTTCAAGATGTCAACCCACCGGTCATCTGCGTTTAGACCTGAAAGGGGCCTGGGCGTTTGGAAAGGTCAAGAACGTCGGCGTTAAACCTCAAGAAGTCATTAGAAGCCTTTGTCTTTTAGGTACATTCAAAACTTTGATGTTCTGAACTTTTGAACCGTCAGTGTAATAATCAAGAAGAGTCGTCAGTTGCGAACTTCCGGTCTTGATTATTACACTGACGGTTAAAAAGTTCAGGACATCAATTCTTTGCATGTACCTAAAAGAAGATCGTCCGTCTTCGTTGTTTGCTTGAGGTGAGTCACCTGACTTGAACTTCATTTTAACGACGTCAAAGAGAGGGAGGGGCATCTAGGTACGATTAATCGATTATTATCGATTATTTGCGACAATTAATCGATTCCTCAATTCAAAAGTCGTGATAACCGTAGTCTAATCTCCAATACGGTACTTTACAGATGGACTTTCCAATGTTTCTACTGACATAGATCCCCCCCCCCCCCCCCCCCGATAATTATCCAATATGTCCATATTCCCCCGTTGTGTGAAACTATGACCTTGCTTTCTGTACATTACAGTCTTTGGAACCACTTGATTTTCTGTGGCTAAATTAGTTGGGCCGTTAGGCTTTAACACCTTTCCTCTCCCCATTTTTAGGAACTTGTTGGGTAATCCATCCATCGCCCCCGCTTTTCTTTTCCTTAACTTTAAGAATACTTTTCATACCTCTCTTTCTTTTATTTCTCTACAAACGAAGTTCGATTTATTGCCCTCGACTTTACAGTGGCACTCTGGTGGGTCCACAATTCCCCATTGCTTATCGTTTACCCTTTTCCAAGCGCTTGACTAGTTCTGATGCGATTTGGTCTTGAACGTCGGAATATCTGCCCCTACTTTAATACTCTGTAAATTACTTCCTTTGTTTCTTTTATTGAACCATTTTCAAAATACGTTCGAACGCGATTATGAAACTCGCATCAATAACCTGTTAGATTTAACTCCTTTTAATTAGCATGACTGCCTTTACTACAGTTAAAACTAGAAGTCCTGTCATGAAATGCGCACAAATAGCACGTCGATCTGCGCGTTAATCTACGCGTTATTACCATAGTAAAGCTATCAAATTATGTACATATGGCCTGTGCACAAGCAATGTTTCAGCCAATGGACCTCCGGGTAACCCGGAGGTCCATTGGCAGAAACATTGCCTGTGTTTACTATGAGTAACCAGGGGAACCTGCTGTGCTTCGGATGCCATTCGATATGGCAATTGTGCGCAATTCCTACGCGCAATTAAGCCTAGATAAGCGCACATTTCGTGACAGGACTTCTAGTTTTAACTGTAATCTTACTTTGTACTTTCTCGTTAAAAACTAACAAAAGGATGCTACAGCGTGCATTGTCATATTATCACTGTAACGTAAATCTGTTCGGAACACGGTGACTGAGTGGTTAGAGCATTGAAATCCAAACCGAAAGGTCCATGGTTCGATCCTGACTAGCGGTAATTGCACTGCGTCCTTGTGCAAGGCACTTAATCTTAATTGTCCCCGCGGAGAAAAAGGTGTACTAAGGCGTACTGCACGTGGATGGTGCACTTGCTTCAACCAATGCTAACCCTTCGCTTGCTCGCACCTGCTCTGTGTTTCTATCCGTGTACACAGGCTTCACCAGCCAAATTGTCCCACAAAAGTTACCCTGGCTGTCGAATGTGTCGTTAAATCCAAATAAATAAATAAATAAATAAATAAATATTACGTTAGTGTGCTGATGAAAAGTGGTGTTAAGATGCAAGAAAATTTGTTCGAACGAAGATAATGGACAATTAGCCGCTTGAAACCTGGTGGTATCTTCCATTCTGTTCAAAGCCACCAATTAGAAGAGGCCATATTCATTATTTGGGGGATAGACCAATTAATATTTTTAACGTGCAGCCTTGGGGCTGCACGTTAAAAATATTGATTGATCTGCCCTATATATTCACGTAGCAGCCATCCTAGTAGCAAATTATGAAGCATCATGTTCCTGGTCCGGGAGAACGGTGTCTCCTTTTCAAAGGGTTAATCTGTCAAGCTGAACTCTTCAGCACGTGTTGTGTCCGTTGACACATCTGCTGAGAGACAACTATTTTTGTGTGATAGAATGTACAAAAAATCGTACCTTGAGCGCCTTCGTTTCATTCATAAGTTCGATCATTTGCTCCGACTTGGTATAATATTTTTTTTTCACCATGTTCATGTTGCAAAAAGTAACGGCTGGAAAGGATTGTGGTCCGAAACCCAGTGTTACGGATGTCTTGATTGGATAAGAATAATATGCAGTGAACAACCCGTACAACTGGAATCCCAAAAAGATATTTGTTCCTAAAATCAGAATAATCCAGAACGTCTTCCAAAGCTTGTTCTCGGCTCTTATAATTCTTGAATATCCATGAAGTGTCCAGTTTTCGCAGTGGTTTTTCAAAATTGAAGACAGAGAATTTGTTCGGTCCATGTTTATAAAATAGTCTTCTTTTGTGCAGAGCTACATTTTTCACAGCACACACAGCGGGCGAAGGTGAATTGTTGCCATTGGTTGTTCGACAAACTATACTTTCCATTCATTGCTTTCTACGGATCAGCCTTTGCTCTTCAAAATCGATTGAAATTTGTCACAATCGCAAATGTAACGCTCATTGCATTATATTGGCAAACAACAGTGCATGCAGTAGATAACAAAGGCATGATTTTAAGAGCGGACCAATAGAGAATTACGAAAATGAGGAGGGAAAAGTTTTACCCTTCGTGAGACCGCCAGCACAGGACGAGTATCCGAGATGAGTAGCTGCACAGTGTTTAACATCACCGCTCATTGCCAACGAAAAGGTGAAAAGGCCAGCATCGTTTGCGGTCAATGCAGGTTGGAGCATCGCTGTCGGCTGGCAAATATTCTGCGTAAATAACAAGTGAAGCGTCAACGAGCAGAGAACACAATGGGCAACAAGGCAGTGATGAAGTATCGTACATGCGTACGTCTTTGTAATCTATGGGCTTAAGTACTATTGAACCCTCCCGGAATGTATTCACCTACAGTACGGGGAGAGTGGGTTGTAACTAAATCACCCGCGGAGTGGAGTAAGCACCCAAAGTATCACTTTCAAATTCTGTACATATGGACAAAAATCGTAAGCAATGTTTCAGCCAATGGGTCTCCGGGTTTCACCCGGAGGTCCATTGGCTGGAACTTTGCTTTTGATTGTAATGATTTGCAACAAATTTGCAATTATTGCTCGGGTGGAATCTCCACTCTAAGGGTGATTTAGTGATAATACACTCTCCACGTACTGTATGTGTTGATATGAGTATTGTGTTGGATTGTTCATATATATTATCACCATTATCTTAATGCACAAAATGTCGAATCAGAATCGAGCTCTTCTTTCTAAGGCCACATCTCGAAGAGTCGAGATATATTTATAGAATAAACGTATAGTGTTTTCTAGTAAAACAAATATTCTACGAGTAGGATTGAGAATGAGACCGACGAGCCTCTGGCGAGTCGGTTTCATTCTTAATCCTACGAGCAGAATGGGTTTTTTACTTGAAAACACTATACGTTTATTTTGTTTATCCCAAAAACTATTTACAGGACAGTCGTGGCGAAATCGTGCTCTTACTCGCTACAAATCACTGCGAGAAATGAGGAGTACATTGGTCCAATTCGATCGACAAGCAAAACTGCCAAAAATAAACAAGGCGCAGTGATACATTTCTGTCTAAAAATAATTCCCCTACAAACTTGAGTTAAAGTTGCAAAAATACTTTATTAAATGAACAATGTTTACCTTTCTTTTTTAGGTTGTGTATTGTTGTTGCTTTGTTTCGTCGTCGATTCAACTTGAGTTTTACAAACAAAGCAGACGACACATGCATTTGTTTATTTACACTTTCCTATTCTGGAAAATGAAACACTATCATTCCCCCGCCTTTCACAATCGAACATGTATTCTTTTCAACGCTTGGTTTCGATTGATTTACTTTGTGTTTTCTTTGATAATTGTTGTTCGTTTTATTGTTCGACAGAGTTGAAATGTGTCATATATTCTAAAACTAAACATTTCAGCGACGGTCAACGTTTGATAAACGTCTGTTCATTTTGTCTCCCAAAAACGTAAAACAGGTCATGACAACACAAATGCAGTAGAGGTCAGAGGTCAACAAGTCCGTGTCTACTTTTGGAATAAATTCTTTCAGTGTTAAACCTACGTGGAAAATCTATCACCCTACTAGCAGCTGCTACTAGGTGAATAAAGCAAAAATGTATCAAAGGCTTTTATTCGAATAAATATCCATTTATGGGATCAACATACATTATCATTACCATGTACATGTCCTGTAATTTGTATCAGCTTCGGGTTCTCGTCAGATCACGAAGTTAAGCAACGTCGATTCCGGTTAGTCCTTGGATGGGTGATCGTCCGGGCGATCGATTCGGACTCCCGCGTTGTGCGCTTGGGCAAGGCACTTAACCCCGATTGTCCACATGGGGGCACGATGACGCCATGTAATAATGCGTATTGTTCGTCAATGGTGCGTAAGTCTTCAACCAATTTAACCGGAGTTACGATGTTGGGGAGCTGGCAGCTGCTCGTCGTTGTTCGGTGGTTCTCTCTGGGTACTCCGGCTTCCCCCACTCGTAAAACTGTCACCGGCACGATATTATTGGCTGTTAAAGTGTCGTTAAACCCCAATAAATAAATGAATAAATATGTATCAGTTTCGAGGTCGTGTCTACAATCCGATCGCAACGAGGGCTCCTTGCAATCCGATTGTAAACACGGCACAGAATCTGATACAAATTACAGGACATGCACATGGTCACGATAATACATTTATCTAACAACATGAAGCCCGTTTCCCCCATTTTACAGTTTAAATTGGGTTGAAAGTTGACAAAACTTTAAATTTCAGGAACTATATTTTAATACGTAATCCATTGAAACAGTATGCGGCTCCCTTGAACTTTTACGAGCCTCGGATAAACTTTCGGAAAGACTGTACGCTTAACGGTGTAATTAACTGCGTGCTATTCTTGAATGCTTCCTGTGCTTCAGATATGAAAGCGTAAAAGAAATATGGCTTCATAATTTAATTATACTTTTTCTTTTGAGAAGTATTTTTTCTCTTCTTTTCGTATATAGCAACGTACAAGGTCACTCGCAAGCGCATTTTGAAAGACTATAATGTTCTAGTAACGTAAACACACGTAACCACGCACACGGTTGTATTGTGCAGTTGCAAGATACAGATTGCGTATCAGGGACGCCCGATAATCATTGTAAGATATATATAGAATAAACGTATAGTGTTTTCAAGTAAAAACAATATTCAACGAGTAGGATTAAGAATGAAACCGACGAGCCTCTGAAACTTGAAAACACTATACGTTTATTTTGATTATCCCATAAATCTTCTACAGGGCAGTCACGGCAGAATCGTGCCATAATTCGCCACAAAACACAGCGAGAAGTGAGGCGCACATAGGTCCAATTCGATGGACCAGCAAAGTTGGGAAAAATAAACAAGACGCAGTAATACATTTTGTCTAAAAATAATTCCACTACAAACTTGAGCATAACTTGCAAAAATACCTTATTATATGAGCATTGTGTGGTGCTTTCAACTGGCATTGTGTAATACCTTCAAAAAGATTTAAAGAAATCAACAATCGAACTATTAATTATGCTAGACAAATGTGGTAGAGGCTAGAGGTCAACAAGTCCGCCGTTACTAGGGGAATAAATTCTTTCTGTGTTAAACCTTCGGGAAAAATTTATCACCCTACTAGGTGAATAAAGCAAAAATTTATCCAAGACGTTTATTGTTCAAATAAACAGCCATTTATGGGATAAACATGTGTTATGTGCACATTGTGATTGTACAGAATCTATTATCGCAAAGAGGTTCGTTTTTTTAGCCGTATCGCTACGAGTCGTACTTGCGTGACGAATAGCTAGCTATACCTAAAACAGTCGAGCCGCGATAACTCTTTTATCTACCCTTCAGTCAATAAAATCCATAACCATGACTTCTCTTCTCTTCTAGTCGTTAACAAACAAAAATCCACATTCAACTGATCAAAACAATGGGATTCCACTTTAAGTTCTCTCAACCCAACGACTCATGAGGAAATTCATTCAAAATGAGGGAAATTGTACGTATTGTCACAAAACCGTCGCCTGAGTGCTAGAATGTTCTATGTCCCATAGGGGACATTATAAGTTATCTCGGGCTACATCCAAGGTACATGGAGATTTAATACCTGGATGTCGGTTTTCAACCATGAGGGGCAAGCCGAATGGTTGAAAAGGAGACATCCAGGTATTAAATCTCCATGAAGGTGGATGTTGCCCGAGATAACGGTTTTGTCCCGCCTCCTAACACAGAAATAATGCCGAGATGTAAAATATGATCTCACATTAAGACTCAGGCGACGAAGTTTAAACCCCACACTGAGCCTCAGGTTTTGAACCAAACAGCGAAACAAACGTCACAGCAAAACTGTGAATAGACCGAGTCTATTTCCGAATCGTTATTTTTAAACCAGGTCACACATGGAGAAGTTTTTCACTTTGGTGAATTTGAATTCGCTGAGAAAGTTTTAAAACCGTGTAAATTCAGCCTTGCAGAGCGTACTGTATTCCCAGGGAACAAGCTTCAGCATATCGTATGTGTTGTGTTGTGCATTTTATTCATGTCTTTGGGAGAATAGCTTAAATATTCACTTAAAACGACGCTGGACATGGAACATGGAAGGTGACATTTTGAATTTCGGGAACGATGTCTTACAATTTCAGACTCCACTTGGGTTTCAACTTGAAGAGTTTAAATTGAGCCGCAGTAACTGAATTTTGTAAGAGGTAGGTGGAATTAATAGCATACATTTCTACGCTGACAATCGGAAACCGCAAAATAAATTATGAAGCGCGCCGAGATTTAATGCCCTGGTAATGTCAATTTGTTGTTGACACCAAGTCTTACACTGACTGTGTGTGAGTGTGCCCGTATTTTTGCCCGCCGTGGATTTCTCATCGAATACGGCAGCCAACAAGTGCTTCTACTCATAGGGCTGCAACGATGTTTTTCAATTTGTATTAGTATTCACTACAATACGACAATAAGTTAGATATAACTTAACAATTCTAATAGGAGTTTCTGCAATCGATGTAACCCAGTCGGGGTCAAAGGTTATTTTTATCACCTGGATGTTTCTCGAGTGACAAACGGGGAACAACGGCGCGAGCTCTTATCACCCGCATGTTTGAACATAGCCGATACCATTGCTATTTGTTTCGGTCACGTTGACCAATCAGAAGACGCGATGCATATTGAAACAGGGACAATGAACATTCTAGCACTCAGGCGACGAAATAATCACACTCGGCCCAAGAATGACTTGTCTGTCGGGCGATGATATTTCTAACCAAATTCAATACGATTCTTGAGGTCACCCAAGGGATAGATGGGTTGTTCGCGAAAACAACTAGGGAATTATATTTTTGTAGTGTCCAATAATCTCCTTAACCCTTCACCTAACACGAAAGAGAGACGACACTTTCAAATAAAATTCTTAAATAACTAATTATTGTCATTCCGTGCGTCAATAACACAGTTTATGACCCTTATTGGAACGAGCTCGACGAGCTCGTTCCAATGAGGTGTCATAAGCTATGTTTTTGAGACAAAAAAATTAAAAAATAGTAAAAATTTAATGGTGATTTTTGTGAACA
Organism: Pictodentalium vernedei; assembly: GCA_031216915.1. Taxonomy (NCBI): domain Eukaryota; kingdom Metazoa; phylum Mollusca; class Scaphopoda; order Dentaliida; family Dentaliidae; genus Pictodentalium; species Pictodentalium vernedei. Next base: position 505,360,428 of record CM062293.1, read on the forward strand.
GCGCTGGCCGGTTTTGGCCGTAACATGACTTCACTTCATTCATAATTTTTAAAAGTGAGCAAACCGCATTGAGGCTGGCGTTAAGTTCCAAAATGTTTGCGCCGTAACTTTCAACTTTTGCAGTTCACCTTAATATTTTTGTGTTGGTGTTTTACATGGTGGATTATTTATGTACTGTGCCTTGTAATTCCCTGTAATATGGAATGTTTTTATTTACTTAAAAGTCCTATACATTTTGGCTTGAAAACCACGAGAAACGGTTCGTATCACATAATGTGTTCCGACTCCGTATCAAAAAGACGACTCTTTCGGATTCCGTATCATATGGACGACTCGTTTCCGGGAACGCAACGGGCTATCATAACAAACGCATGAATACATTCTATGTGCGTTTCAGTGATCGACTCAGCTGATCGCTTACAAAACAAAACAAAATTCCTTAGAATTAGCGACATAACTATTAATAGCCAATTACCACTCAACGCCCCCCCCCCCCCCCCCCACCCCTACACACACACAATAAATAGAAACTGCACAATTAAATATTAAACACTTGTAACTTCAAGCGTATCATCATAGGGAGTGATATTGAGAGCGAATAATTTTACCTTGAAAATTGGCGGTGACCGCGTTACTCATTGTTTGTTAAAGTGTACATTTATTTATTTATTGGTGTTTAAGGTCACATACTTGTGCACAATGGCTAATCATGACCGAGGCAGTTTTACGCGTGGAGGAAGCCGTAAAACACTACAGCACAGGCAGGGTTAGATTAGTTGAAGACATGCGCACCATCGACGTGCAGTACGTCTTAGTACACGGCGTCATCGTGCCCACATGTGGACAATCGGGGTTAAGTGCCTTGCCCAAGGACACAACGCGGGAGTCCGAATCAATCGCTCAGACGGTCACCCACCCAAGTACTAACCGGTCTCGACGTTGCTTAACTTCGGTAACCTGACGAGAACCGGTTACCGCAACGCCACCGCGCCCCTGTTAAAGTGCACAACATTATTGTTCCATAAAATTGTTTTATTTTTTTTTTTTAACTTTTTCTCGGCCAACATTCTTTCCCAAAACTGTATTAATAATTTAAGATTCAATCTGTCTATGTGACAGAATTTGCCGGCTCGTTATGGTTCCATTCTGGACACCACCTCGAATCTGATACAAACCATATTTGGTTTAATGACACTTTCTACAGACAAGGTCACCTCGTGTCGGACTGTTTTACGGGTGGACGAAGTCGGAGTACCGGAGTGAATCACCGAGCAACTGTCAGACTTCCCAACATACTAACTTCACACAAGCAGGGTTGGTAAGCATTGGATGAAAATAAGTGGGCCATCGACGTTCTGTACGGCTTAGTACAGAGCGCCCCAGTGCTCCCATGTGGGCAACCGGGATTAAGTGCCTTGCCCAAGGACACATCACAGTTACCACAGGAGGAGGATGAGCCGTGGACCTTTCGGTTTGAAGTTCAATGCCACAACCACTGATCCACCGAGCTCCCTAATATGGAATGCATGTTGAGGCAAACTTGATGCGTCGTTCATTGCAGCATTAAACATTTTGGAAGAAAATGACATGTAATTATTCAGACCTGGCATTTTCAGGACAGCGATTTATACGCTCGCCTACTGCTCGCCTTAAAAGATTGAGGAGGGCGAAAAATAGCCCTCCTAGCCTTAGAAAATAATGATTACCACAACAGCCTATTCCTAAAACCCACAGGATTTCAGATCTCTGCTATGTTAGTGATCTCTGCAATATGGCCACACTGCACCTCCCACACCTCCGGGCCCTGAGGTGTGGGGGGGGGGGGGGGCAGTGTAGCCGTCTCCAGAGACTACCTGGTTAGCAGCACCAAATAAAAAGTACAAAGCCCACTAGGCAAAATTCATTAATAGTGCAACTTCATTTCGCCAGTTTTAGCTTTTGTAAGCTTGGGGAGAGCTAATCGATCCCCTAGGCCATGTGAGGAGAGCGATTTTTAGCCCTCCTGCATTTTTAAGAATGCCAGGCCTGATGTAATTGCAGGTACAGTACGTGGAGAGTGTATTATCACTAAATCACCCGCAGAGTGGAGCTTCCACCCAAGCAATAATTGCAAATTTGTTGCAAAGCAAAACCAGCACAAGCACAGTTTCAGCCAATGGACCTCCGGGTTAAACCCGGAGGTCCATTGGCTGAAACATTGCTTGTGTTTTTGTCGTTATGTACACAATTTTAAAGTTATAGCTTGGGTGATAACACCACTTTGCGGATGATTTAGTTACAATCCACTCTCCACGTACTGTACTATTGAAATAGTCCATCAGGCGCGTGCGTTTCTCGTGACATCATGCGACTTTCATCGCTACTGCAATAGTGATGCAAAATCTTTTATCTCCAGGATTTTTATCGCTACTGATTTTGTGGTTTGAGATTGCGTTTTAGGTAAATGATATATAAAATCAGGAAGAATTAACCTTTATTTTCGCGTATATCCGCTCCCAGTTATATATTTCTTCTATTTGCTGTTTGTAGTATGAGATTGTTGGGTTAATTATACACACAGGCATTAAATTAATATTACAGTAGTGAGAAGGCAGAAGGTATCCTTTCAGTCAATACTGTCGACGGCGAAATGTGCGAAACCATCCTGGTTTGTTGGGAGGTCAATAATAATTTAAGCCAACAGCTCTTGGATTAAATTATAACCGAGCCTCACTTTAGATTTGTTACACTTAAAATCGTCTGCTCATCCACCACGATGTTTTCGTCACGCAAAAAGTTATGCACACCTTGTTGAAAGGGTTAGCAAGAGGCGCCGAAAGAGGTGAGACCCATTGATTTGTTTTTATGAATAGACGGTTACGAGGGCTTCCCATATTTATTTATATAGTTATTTATTTATTGTTGTTTAAGGTCACATACTTATGCACAGTGGCTAATCGTTACCGTGACAGTTTTACGGGTGGAGGAAGCCGGAGTACCCGGAAAGATCCACCAAACAACGACGAGCAGCTGTCAGCTCTCCAACATCGTAACTCTGAACTCTGCACCGCGGCACAGGCAGCGTTAGATTGGTAAAAGACATGCGTACCATCGACGTGCAGTACGGCTTAGTATACATCGTCATTTCGTCGCCTGAGTGCTGGAATGTTCTATGTCCCCTGTGGGACATAGAACATTCTAGCACTCAGCTGACGATTTGGCCCTCATGTAGGCAACCGGGATTAAGTGCCTTGCCCAGGGACTACAACGCAGGAGCGCGAATCAGTCGCTGAAATTGTCACCCATCCAACTACTAACCGCGCTCAACGTTGCTTAACTTCGGTGATCTGACGAGAGCCTGTAACCGCGACGCCACCGCGCCCGAGGACTTCCCACAGTACCGTCCTTCCGCCCTATTGTCAAACGTGATCGAGTCTATTTTATCTAACAATCATATTTATTTTGGCCTGAAAACCACGAAAAACGGTACGTATCACATAATGTGTTCCGATTCTGTACCATATAGACGACTCGTTTCCGGGAACGCAACGGACAACGGACTATCATAACAAGCGCATGAATACACTCTATGTGCCTTTCAGTGATCGACTCAGCTGATCGCTCACAAAACAAAACAAAATTCATTACAATTAGCGACAGAACTATTAATAGCCAATGACCCCCCCCCCCCCCCCCCCCACACACATACACACTTCCACAATAAATAGAAACTGCTGACTCAAATATCACACACTTGTAAATTCAAGCGTACCACCATAGGAAGTGACATTGACAGTGAATAATTTTACAACACAACTTTGAAAATTTGCGATGACCGCGTTACTCATTGTTTGTAAAAGTGAACAACAATATTGTTCCATAAAATATGGGTTTTTCTCGCCCAACATTATGTCCCAAAACTGTATTAATAATTTAAGATTTAATCTGTTTATGTGACAGAATTGTTAGATAAATGAATTATCATGATAATGTGCACGTCCTGTGATTTGCATCAGATTCTCGGTGGTGTCTAGAATGGGATTCCATTCTGGACACCGCCTCGAATCTGATACAAATCACAGGACATACACATTATCATGATAATCTGTATGTCTCAATACGATTAATCTATTATCATTAGTATTGAAGCATGCGCGTTAAACGCATTGAACGAATAAAAATACGACCTTCAGAACCGAAGATTACTGTCGCGTTTTGCAATGATATTCTTCATACGCGAATTGAATACTCCACTGAGACAAATAACTCGAGCAGAATTTCCTAGAACGGAATCAATATTTGTTTATAAATCAGTTTCATATATTTAATTAACTCTTTACCTAACGCATCGTTCGCATCCACCCATGTAATATACTAATTCAGCAGATGAAGAAAAATTTCCTAAACCCTTTGATACTTTTGTACGTCTTATAACGTACGAAATCAAACAGCGCCTTGATACTTTGTGGTCATTTGTTTTGTTATTATTTTTCGATTTTTTAAAGTTTTAACTTCAGTTTCTATTTTCTCCCGAATAGTGCTCAGTGACAACCGTTGAGCCAAATCTCATCGCAGCTTAAAATACTAATATAACCCTGCTATCAAGCTAGTTGAGTGCTAGAAGCCACTATCAGGGCTTTCAAAAAAAATGAGTATACCAGAACAAATGCCAACACTTTCCTTGCTTATATTTCATATTCAGTCAAACACAAATAATACTCTGTTTATATAATTTTGTTTTATTACAAATTATTGGAGAGTGCCTGTGGGCACTCTCCAATAATTTGTAATGAAACAAATTTTGAATAACAAATTCAGACCACCAAAAATAATCTAGCCCTCAACCAGATAATCACTAATGTGAAAAATATCTTATTTGTACTTTCGACGATTGACGTCGCATTTTGAAAAACGCTGAAAAAACTGAATTCCCAGTAACGTATGAACGTCAGAATAATTAGAGTCTCAACGGGTTAGAAACATTTCAACAAAATCATGTCATGCGACAATCCAGCTGCTTTGGAACGTCGCAATGTCGACCATTTTAACCCTTTACCTGACGAATCGCCCGCATCCGCCCGTGTAATATACAAATTGAGCAGTTGAAAAAATTAAATTTTTCAGAATATTTCAACAAAACCATATCATGTAAATCCTCATTGGAACGAGCTCATTGAGCTCGTTCCAATGAGTGGTCACATGATATGGTTTTGTTGAAATTTTTTGAAACATTTAAAAAACTTATATTTAAAATATTAAATTTTGATATCGTCAGCATTGGGTAAAGGGTTAAGGAAATGCGATCCGGGGCCAATACTATAAAACTTCTACAGATGTATTTTCAAACTGTATTTTCTATTTATGGAAATGACTAATTGAAATGAACCATAAGCATTTTCAAAGATGCGATAATTTGTCAGTTGGCAAATTGCCATATCGATTGAAATGCCAATGGTTCATTTCCATCATTTATATTCACTCGTAGAAAATACAATTCGGGAAAATATGCTGTCCAAAAAAAGTTAAGTCCCTTCTCCACAATACCAATAAATGGGTATATTCTCATGAGAGAAAACCTGCTATTTGTAGTAGGGGAAATATGCTTTATTAGCGAATTGAGGGTTTCTGGGGCATTTTTTCATTGAATGAACATTAGGTACCACGGATGTCATCACAAAAAACGTCACGTTGTTTAGTATTTGTTGGACCGCTTCGAGAATCCGCAACACATCTTAATCGGCGTGACATGCTGTAGATGACCTTCCGAATTTCTCAATGCGATGTTGTTCCATTCCATAAGCACGCGACGCAGACTGCAGAAGTCATGATGTGGGTGCTGTCTGTTAACCACTCCACTGACGACCATGTCCAACACCTTCTATCGTGTTGCAGTCCGGGCTCTTTGCAGAAAAATTCAACCAGGAGCCAATAATATAAAACGTTTACAATTGTATTTTCTAGAATTGTATCTTCTACCTGTCACTATAACTGACTGAAATGAATCATTAGCATTTTAAAAGATGTGGCAATTTGCCAACTGGCAAATTACCTTATCTTTGTAGGTGCTAATGGTTCATTTTAACCCATTTAAGGTCATAACTATAAAATACAATTCCAGAAAATACAATTGTAAAAGTTTTATAGTATTGGCCCCAGCTCATGTCCTGTTGTATATCTTTGAATTCTCGCACTATTCTCACTCGGTGGGGCCTGGTAATATCGTCCAAATAATGAAATCGGTTCCCAAGGAAACGGCGACCATAGGAGCTGGCAATCGGCTCCAAAATGTGATCCCTGTACATTTCTGCGTTCATGTTTCCGTCGGCGATATGAAGTGGGGTTTTGCCTCGACAGCAGACATCAGCCCAAACCATGATGTTCTATCACCAAAACGGTCAGCAGGGTGAACATTCCCGAGAAGCGCAACAGAGAGTGACCTAAACAGTCTCGTCAAAATCGAACTTAACGCGGCACAGTATATGTTAGATGTGCACAGTTATGAAGAGGCCAATATACGATATTCGTATAACCACAGGTATTATTGGATGGTGGAGGGGGGGGGGGGGGGGGGCTTAACTTATTTTGGACCGTGTACAGTTGTAAAAGTTTTATAGCATTGATCCCCGTTCCCACCGTTTTCGCCATCATGTGATCAAACGGTTCTCATTAATAGAAGAATGGGATAGATATATGATAAGTGGATGGAGAAGGGCACGAGGGAAATTGTAAATATTGTAGTAGGAGAGTCGGAGCACACGGGAATGAGAGATATTATAAAACAATGCGGGTCTAAATGTTGGGAGAGTATAAAGGAAATAGGAGGGAAAATGCGGGAGGAGTGACTCGTGGTGGGTAGAGGTGATGTAGGCATCATCATTGGGGGACTACAGAAAATCGATGGGTGACCAAAGTACTAATATTATTCCTAAAAATCTGTAGGATTGTACTCGTCAGAAGAAATGTGAAAACTTGAGATGTGTGCACAGCCCAAAATACTACTGTCGTGTATGTTCAAAAAACATCAGAGGATTTTTTAAAAATAATGTTCACTTCTCAGAGGACAGAGTGACGTCAGATGACTTAAACTGACTTTCCATTTCGATTTTCAGCCTTTGAGAAGAACAGTGAAAGTAAACAGAAATAATCTACAGTGGACATCTTTTTTTTCGGCATGCCGAAAAACTGGCCTGTTTTAAGTGACCATGTATATAATTTTTGATTGAAAGAAACTGTAAATCAGCATACAATATGAATATCAACAATATATTTCCAACAATGAGGTGGGAAGTTGTACAACATGTCTATGAAACCTCTTCAAAATTGTTAGGTTTTCACCATGGATGGATCTATGAGCAGCTATATTAAATATAACTAGATTGTTGTGAATACAAAGTATCGTCTCTTTCGATGTTACGACAACGATATTTGGTCATTTCGCCTTCATTATCTGTAGCATTTTTGTCCATGTTGGGAGCGACTAGATCGTGGTGAAGAGTCCAAAAATCTGCAAGAGAAAAGAAAATTATTACACGCCTGTTATGTGAAATAACAACACTAAATCATTCAGAAAATGAAAATCTGTTCCGCACATATGTGCGGAACGTAAATCGTAGACTGACCATTTTTAAATAAAAGTGAAATTTCACAGGCATGTTCAACAAACCGTACAACGCAATTACAATTTAAATCGCTAGCGATAGCTGAAAATCGTCCCCTGAGTTCCAATGTGTTCTATGTGTCAATAGGCACATAGAACACATTGGAACTCAGGGGACGAAATAGTAACACGGGTTCCCCTCGCAAATATTGTTGGCGATAAAATGTGTTCTTTTTGTTGATAGTTGTCAAATGAATTACTGAGTGTCCTAATAATTGCTTTTAGAGAAGTGAAGGCGTGTAATAAACACAGAATGACACACGCGAGTGAGTGGGTTAATCGATATGGCACTTGTGCCATCGCGGAAGGATAAACCTCGAGGCATGCGGCCTCTCGTTTTATCCTTCCACGCTGGCACTCGTGCTTTATCGATTAACTCATTCACACGTGTGTGTCGTCCTGGGTATTTATCACACTACAAACACGTTATATGACAACGTTTCAAAAGAGAAAATCCATGTAATTTTCGAGAATTCACTTCTCCCCTCCAGAACAGTCAACCTCAGAAACGATAGAAAACTTACATGTACCTGTGTGATACCTGTAATTTACCTGTAAAAATGACATTTGTGATACATGCACAAATACTATTCCATAAACTTTAAAAATTTTATCCACCTTTTTAATATTTTAAAATATTTAAATAGACCAGTATCAAGTATTGACCACTAAGTTTTCAGCCTTATTAGGATTTACATACAATACAATTTCTTTCATATTTCATATAAATAGCAACTTTAATATAAAAATACCACTGAGATAAATAAAAAAAATGTTTTTTCAAATATTATATGACATTCTTTTACTAAAACTACTTGATTGTCTTTTACAAAATTTCAATTGACCAGTATTGACCAGTATTGACCACTTGAGGGAGTATTGACCGGGGCGGTTAAAACCGGTTAAAACCGCCGGTTAAAACCGGGGGCGGTTTTAACCGCCCAACCTTGTAGAAAAGGCATAAAGTCATAATCTATACTTTGTGTGATTTTCGGTTCGGAACTATGTGATGTGCTATTTATTTATTTATTAAGGTTTAACGACACTTTAACAACCAAGGTCATATCGTGCCGGTGAAAGTTCTACGGCTGTATGAAGCCGGAATACCCAGAGAGAACCACCGAGCAACGACGAGCAGCTGCCAGCTCCCCAACATCGTGCCTCCACATTGCAGCACAGGCAGGGTTAGAGTGGTTGAATACATGCGCACCATCGACGTGCATTACGCCTTATTACACGGCGTCATCGTGCACGCATGTGGACAATCGGGGTTAAGTGCTGGCCCAATGACACAACGCAGGAGTGCGTATCGATCGCTCAGACGTTCACCCATCCAAGGACTAACCGGGCTGAACGTTGCTTAACTTCAGTGATCTGACGAGATCCGGTTACCGCAACGCCACCGCGCCCCAACTAGGTGATGGGAAATATATTTTTACTTTCTTTTATTCATTCCCATAGAGTATCATGAAATTGCGTAATTTATCAGTGAAATACAAAATCATATCTTCAGTAATGAAGATATATTATACACCTGGAACTTCATTAAGCACTCTCTGTTTTATTCGCAGTGGTTTTAATAGAAACTGTCAGTACTTTCAAGCTATCTTTCAGGTGGCCAAAAGTGATTGTTTGCAGAAAGAATGATCTATTGACAAATAGACAAAATGCAGCATTTTTATGGCGCAAATTACACATATCTGTCACTGATGTTTCTCATGGAAAAATGTTTTCTCGACAAGTATGGTGCTGGAACGGTCCATGATGAAACAATGCTGGTAATTACTGACAAAAAATATAACTTGTGATCTTCTGAACATAGTAGCAGTGTCTGACGTCAGTAGCGACTGTATCCGCCACGTGCCCGAATGACAGCCTGAATCCTCCTCCTAATGCTACCAGTGAGCAATTCTGATACGGGCCAGAGGCAACTGCTGCCACCCATGCAATGCAGCTTCCAAATCGGCCAAATTCTGTACAGGCGGATCCCTTGCTTGCACACGACGTCCAAGGAAGTCCCAGATGTGTCCCAGATGTGTTGAAAGGTAATTGCAGGCCAAGGTAGTGTTGTAATAGCGTTGTTCGGACGGAATGGTCTCACAGAATGGGGACGATGTGGCCTTGCGTTGTCGTGCATGAATACAGGGCGAGTAGCCAGCGGATGGTTGACAAAATGAGGCACGACAACCGGATTAAGAATGTCCTGGGTTTACTAATACCAACTGAAATTACCATGTACAGTCACGATATCAAGTTTACAAACATCAGAGAGGCAACCCCAGATCATTACAGTTCGTCCATTATAAGGAACAGTAGGTCTGATGTTCCTTGGCACGTAAGCAGTATTTCTGTGCCTCCACACACCAATGCGATCATATGTGATGTGAAGCAGGAACCTACTCTCGTCTCACCAATGAACTCTTCTCCACGTCCTGAAATTCCAATGTTGTCGTGCCATACACTACTCCAAACGTCGTCTTTGATGCTGATCGGACAGAGCTGGACGCTTGATGGCCCTTCTGGACCTCATACCCAATACTTTGAGACGATTTCGGACAGTTCAGATGCAAAAACGCCTGTTGGGGAGCCAAAGGCATTTCAAAACCCCAACGATTATTTTATGGACCTGGCCGTATATGACCGATATATCTGGTAAATTGTCTTAAAGCCAAAATGATTTGTGACAAAATAGGTCGACCAGCGCTCTTTGTAGACTTAAGAGTCACACAAAGTTATCCAGAGGCGGAGGACCAAAAGCACGTAACACCCGCTGTCGCACAAAAGTAACCTGGTGAAAAATAATAATAATGCCTTATAAAATAAAGAAATTTAGTGTTAAACATGTGAGGTGCAAAATCCAGCTATTTTCGATTGCTCAAATGCGCTGCAAGCTTTCCGTGTGATTTACTGGTGTATACGGATCATACGGTCATTTTTGCATTTTCCAACAAAAGAGCTGACAGTGAATAAAATGCACCTTCGGTGTTGTGAGGGACAGTGAATTTATTTCACAAGTAAAGTGCAGATCTTTTTTTTCTATTATATGCGTTTTACATCGCGCTTTCCAAGATGATTTTGTGATATACAAGTTGACATTGGAGGGTCGTGCCCACGATTTTCAGAGGGCGCGCTCATTTTAAGAAGACAGCGAAACGTTATGATTAACAAGCGTTGGCCATACGGAAGTTGAAAGGTCGAGTAAGCAGCATACGCCTATAGTTTGTAAAAAATCTCGTTTCGCGGATGATACTTGTCGATTATGTGTTTATCCCCGCATTTTTGAAACAACGGGGATATTGTGGTGATCTCCGTCCGTCCCGTCCGTCCCATATGTCCCTTCCGTACGTCCAAACTTCATATCACCAAGAGTATGTAATTCGAAACAACGATGCTATAGTGGAAGCATCTATAGATATGCATAAAGATTTCGGAATTTTCATTCGGCTCCGTGTGGGAGCCGTAGCGTCAATTTCTTGTTAGTGTTAGAAATCAGTTTACAATGGGAGGTTCCTAGGGGTTTTAATTCAAAACGTTGAAAGAGAGTAAGTATGTTGCAGTAGGGGCTCTTGATTTGCATAAAGGTTTCATATCTTATCTCCCGTGGGACACCGTAGCCACTTTTGTCGTTAGAGAATCGGCTTGTGGCGAAAGGCTCCTAGGGTGTTTTAACTAGAAACGTTGAAATGGGTTAATATGTTCCAGTGGTGTCTGCAGATGTGCATAAAAGTTTTGGATTTTTGATTTTGTCCCATGGAGTACCCGTAGCGCCTCTTTTGTCGTTAGAGAATCGGTTTGTGGCGAAAGACTCCGAGGGGTTTTAATTCGAAACGTTGAAAGGGTGTTCATATGTTCCAGTAGGGTCTCTAGATGTACATAAAGGTTTCGGATTTTTTATTCGGCCCAGTGTGGCACCCGTAGCGCCACTAATGCTCCTATGAGTTTCAATTCGAAACGTTGAATGTGTGGTAATATATTCTAATGGCGTATCTACATGTGCATAGAGGTTTTGAATTTTTGATTCGGCCTCGTAGGGCATCCGTAGCGCCACTTATGTCGTTAGAGAATCAGTTTCCGGTGGAAGACTCCTATGAGTGTCAATTCGAAACATTGAATGTGTGCTAATATGTTCCAGTGGGGTCGCTGAATGTGCATAAAGTTTTTGAATTTTTGATTCGGCCTCGTAGGGCATCCGTAGCGCCACTTTTGTCTTTAGAGAATCGGTTTGTGGCGAAAAGCTCGTTGGGGTTTTAATTCTAAATGTTGAAAGTGTGTTCATACATTCCAGTGGGATGTCTAGATGTGCATATAGGTTTGGGATTTTTAATTCGGACTCAGGTGGCTCCCGAGGCGCCACTTTTGTCGTTTTTCCCGGCAAAAATCCCTAGGTGTTAAAATTTGAAACGTTGAAAGTGTGCTCATATATTCCGGTAGGGTCTCGGGATGTGCATAAACGTTTCGGAATTTTGATAGCGTCACTTTTGTTGACAGAGAATCAGATTCCAGCAAAAGGCTCCTAGGGGTTTTAATTCGAAACGCTAAAAGTGTATTCATATGTTCAGGTAGGGACTCTAGATGTGCGTAAAGGTTTTGGATTTTTATTTCAGCCCCATGTGGTGCCCGCAGCGCCACTTTTGTCGTTAGAGTATCTGTTCCCGGTGAAAGAGTGTGTTCGTATGTTCAGGTAGGGTCTCTAATATGCATGAAAGTTTCAGAGTTTTGCTTTGGCCCTATAGCACCATAGCGCCACTTTTGTAATTGGAAAATCAGTTTCAGGCAAAAGGATCCTAAACCAAAACCCTCAACCTGTGTTGATATGTTCAGGAAGGGTCTCCAGATGTGCATAAAGGTTTTGAATTTTTTATCCGGCCCCATATGGCTCCAATTGTGCCACTTTTGTCGTTAGACAGTCAGTTTGTGGCAAAAGTCTCCTAGGGATTTTAATTTGAAATGTTGAAGGTGTGTTCATATGTTCAGGTAGAATCTCTAGATGTGCATAAAGGTTTCAAATATATATATATGCTAGCAGGGTTACCCGGCATTTCTCGGGTATTGCTGTGGTGTTGATGCCCCTCTACACCCCCACCCACCCCACCCCACCCCACCCGGCACGTTTTTAAACCTCACCATTAGATTCCTGGTAAAACATACCCCTAGTAGCACCCTTTGAAGACCTATATCGGTGAGAAAAATGTTGGTCAGAACTTTTGGTGGCCCTCTACACCCCCACCCCCACCCCGATACTTTTTTAAGCCTCACCATAAGATTCCTGATAAAAACGTACCCCTAGTAGACCCCTTTGAAGACATATATCGGTAAAAAAAATTTGGTCTTAACGTTTGGTGCCCCCTACACCCCTACCCCACACACTTTTTAAACCTGACGATGACCTCCGCCATAAAAAAAGTACTCCTAGTAGACCCATTTTGGATACTTGGGGTGGCCCCATATTCATTTCTATAGCGGGCAGACAGACATACAGACAGACATTCTAAAATATAGTATAGAAGATAAAATATATATACTACCTTTTTCATTTCTGTCTGTATTAAGCATTAATCAAGAATGCAAATTAATTCTTATTGAAGACGCGTGTTACTGTGATAGTGCCAGTTAAGGCGATAAGTGATAGGAGTAAGTGGTAAAACTTATGAGACATTAGTATTGACAACAATGGCTTGAATGAGTGATTATAATGGCAGAGTGTAGTGTCATTGGTCGCAGTGACAGAGACTCCTGTTGTCAGAAACCAACAGTGAAGCGGGGGGGGGGGGGGGGGGGGGGGTGATGATTGAAGTTATAAAACACATTAGCTCTGCTGAACGACATCAAAAGTAGCTAGTAGTGATAGTAGGTAGCGGTATTATTTCTCATCATGTAGTCAAACTGCTAAGATACCTCCGATATTGGTCACCGTAGGCCATTGACCACCATAGGTTAAAAAATACCCATATCCGCATGCACACTGCAAATCTTGCGATGCATCAGGTCTCCGCACAAAGTCACGTATGTGTATCATACACGTCACAAAACTGCCACAAATAGATTAACGTAAGGAGTTTACATGGGAAAGAATAATGGAGAGTACGGTGTCAAAGGCGGGGGAGAACGGTGTTTAACCCTTTACCCAACGCAGCCGATATCAAAAATTATTATTTCAAATATCATTTTTTACATTTTTTCAGAAAGTTCCAAAGAGGGGTCACATGATATGGTTTTGTTAAAATCTTTTGAAAAAATAATATTTCCTCAGCAGCTGAATTTGCATATTACCCGGACGGATGTGGCCGATTCGTTGGGTAAAAGGCTAAAGTAAACAGATTGTTTTTCCAGATTATACTGAAGAAGGTGATAATTTGCATTAAAGAGTCGGTGGTGGTAGTATTGTGAAAAGTTAGTTCCAAAATTGGAAGAGGAGTAGATATAATAAGATGCTGGCGAAACAGGTGGACAATTCTATAATATAATGCAAGTGGAGTTCTTTTCCAAGATGAAAGCTCCATTGTACAACCAAGGTCCACTATGTGGATAAGGAACACACTAGCATACCCCAAGCTATAATGTCATACTAGCAGCGTTGTACAGTATAATGCTTTAAGTGGATAAATTGGCCTTTCTCCCGTCCAAAATGGGCAGGTAGAGGCCGCAACTGCCGTACTACTATTGTACCACTATTCTATAGTACACGCTATTAGAACATCTTGGGGACATACAGTGTCACCACGAATAAAATTCAATTTGAGGGCCACCTCTTAAAAATGAACGACGGAAACACGACTTACCATAACGACATGCACATCACACGTACCTCAAGATCAACAATTACCATAATAATTGCGTCACATGCTGATCACTCATGCTGATCACTCCTGCAACCATGCCAACTCATTTCATCCTGTTATCCATACATATGATTCTCGATAAGGGTCTCTCTCCCTGCCTACGAATTATCTGGTAGGTGATATGCTACTAATGAACTTCCGGGTTAAGCCTTTACCCAACGCAACGTATAAAACCGGCAAGTGCTAATCTCAAAAATCGCCAATTAATTTTCATCATTTTTTTTTGTCTCCAAAACATAGGTTATGACACCTCATTGGAACGAGCTCGTCGAGCTCGTTCCAATGAGGGGTCATAACCTATGTTTTTGAGACCAAAAAATGATATAATTAGTTATTCAAGAATTTTTTTACAAGTGTCGTCTGCTTTTCATGTTAGGTAAAGGGTTAAGCACGGATGGCCACAGGTGAAACAACTTACTCAACGAATCAGTAGCATCCACCCGCGTCATTTTCAAATTGAGAAGTTGAAAAAAAAGTATACAAAATTTTTCACAAAACCATATCATGTGACCCCCTCATTGGAAGGCGTCCGTCGAGCTCGTTCCAATGTGGGATCATATACTACTCAAAGTTTGCTAAGCACCAAGTACCTCCAACCACCTGTTTTACGTTTTAGTGAAATATTGTAATGAAAAGTGTATATATTTTTTTTTATTTAATTATATCTTTAATGATTTAAGTACAGAAATTAAGATTTTATTTGTGTTTGACATTATTTTTTAGCTTTTGAATACGATAACCAAGGAAAATGGATAGTTTTGGTAAAAGAGGAAATTTTTCAATATGCCAAAAAGTTGAAGGAGCGAACTGGTATGGCTTCAGTATCGAGTATGGGATCCATTACTGTTAATTACAGCTTGACAACGCCTTCTTATGCTCTCAATCAGGTTCCTGGTGGTCCTTTGTGGGATGTTATTCCATTCTTGGATCAGCATGGCACCAAGCTCCTGGACACTTCTTGGCTGGACTGGACTGGCTGAAATGGCAATCTGCGACTCATTCCAGACATGTTCGATTGGATTGAGATCAGGGGATCTTGCTGGCCAGTCCATACGCTCAATCTCCTCCCTCTGCCGGTACTCCCCGACAGCATGGGCAACATGATGGCCGTCATTATCGTCCATTAGAATGAATCTATCACCTGCATAAAATCTGACGTGGACATCCAGGATCCCATCAATATACCATTGTGCAGTCAATGTGCCACGTTCAAGGACACAGAGGTGTGTACGTCCACCCCAGCTGATGCCGCCCCAGACCATGATTTACCTCCACCATAGCGTCATGCTCCGCAATGTTGGCTGCATGGAATGGCTCTTCTGGTCTTCTCCACACCCTAGAACGCCTATCTGTGTGGTCTAGGCAGTACCTTGACTCATCTGTAAAAAGGACAGGTCGCCAATCTTCTCTGGTCCGTCAACGGCCCATTCATATCGTGCCTGGCGGTGGTTCTGGGACAGCAGAATGCGAATACATGGTCTTCTTGATCGGAGACCACCTTCGTGCAACCTTTCCCGGATAATCTGCGTCGAAACATTTACCTCAGATCCATTCTGAAGGTCACTGCGGAGCTGGGTTGCCGTGGCAAAGCGGTTTCTACAGGGCCTGGATGATCAAAAACCTGTCTTCAGCTGCAGATGTTGCCATGCCTCTGCCAGAACCATGCTGTCTTACTGGTGTGCTCTGGTGATCACCGTATGGTGCACACCAAGGGCTTCACCAACCTGACGATGGGTAGCCCCTTGCTCAACCATCCCTACATCCCTACAGTCCTACAACCATCCCTACAGCCCAGCCCGTCTGTTTCAGACAAATGTATTCTTACATTTTCATTTGCCATATTCAATCATTGAATCACAAGGGTTTTGTGTTCAAATGAAGATTGAATACCCTACACATGTCACGTACATGTAGTCAGTACACGAAAACAACATGAAAATCAAGGAGTATGTGCTTTCCATGACTGTCACGAAAAGTCTACCTGTCAAGAGAGCTAATATAAACACTGGGGACCATCTCAATACATTCCTCAATCATATCCACAAAAAATATCGCAAATATGTCACAAGCAAATTTCACAATGATGTGTCAAATATTTGGTGCTTAGCAAACTTTGAGTAGTATATGATATGTTTTTTTGACATATCAAAAACAATGAATTTGTATGCGTTGGGTACAGGGTTATCCCTTTCAGCGCTAAGCTCAGGATTCTTGTCGTCCTGAAGATTACAATTCTTAACAAAGTGGGCGAATCCATTTTGTATATAGAGCTGTTGGATTAAATTAATGCTGATTCTTCTTACTAATTCATTGTGTACTGCGTCATCTTGTTAACGACCGGTCACATGGTATGGATGTGATGCCATTTTGTGACAAAAATTGGGAAAAAATAATTAAAACCAGAGAATTGTAATTTATTGGACAAATTACGGGCTTTCCCAACATTTTAACAGGCAAACTGTATTGTACACGAAACTATCAATCATTTTGATTATCTTTATACCTGATTTTGTTGGCACTGGCATGAAACATCTTCAGGTTAACCCCTCCTTTGCCACACAGAAACTGTCTGTTGGGTCCATGTAGCACAGGTACAAGCATAAGCTGGGAAAATGTTGGCTGGTCGCTAAATAGAATATGAGATGTAACTTTTCTATTTTGGAAAAAACGAGTACAGAAAACTGCAAAATTCACTTTCTAACTTTGTTGGACGAACTACTCAACAAGCAGCCATAGAAGATATAGAGGATATGGAATAAGTGTTTTTCTCATATAATATTTATGAAACGAGTCTAAGAATCTTCCGTTTTCGCGAGCCTCATGCGAGGCCAAATGGAAAATTCGGACGAGTTTCATAAATATTATATGAGAAAAACACTCATTTCATATTCTATGAGAAAAACACTCATTTCATATTCTATTTATCATATGACACACACACTCACAAATTAGCCACTTAGTAGGACTTTTTAACCCATCACCCGATTTGAGTTGCAGACGGCACTTGGAAAAAAAAACATCCTCGTATAACTAAAAATTTTCATTTTTTGCTTCCAAAACATAGGTTATGGCCCCTCATTGGAACGAACTCGTCGAGCTCGTTCCAATGAGGGGTCATAACCTATGTTTAGGAAGCAAAAAAAAAGTTAAATATAAAAAAAAATAATAGCGTTTTTCTTGTAGGTAAAATATTAATACAATATAACCTATCCTAAATAGGACAGATAACGTAAATTCTCTCTTCTGAAATTATGCTAATGTCACCCAGTTGTATTTTGTTTAGCCAATCAAATTGTCCAGTTTTGAAATTGACCAACGAAAGCTCTCAACTCTAATTATGCAAATTATGAAAATATGACCGAGTTTTATTTTGTTCAGCCAATCAAATTGTCTAGTTTTGAAATTGACCAATAAAATTGACGGAAGGCTTTATTTATCACTGATTAATATGAAAACAAAACAAATGTTTTAAAGTGAACAAAACGGACGACTCATATGATAAATTTGGTTAAGCTTTACTTCAAAATTTACAAGAGTAAATTCGTGTAATAGGTTGTTGTACACACATGAAAATGAAGTGTTTCAAGTTTACCCTTTCCAAACTGATAGAAAACAGTAACTAAAATAGGTATTTTTGAAGAGTACTCTTATTCTAGGTTCCAGTCTTCTGAAGTGTCATTTATTAGTATCTCACGTTCTTGTCAGCATCTAAGCTATATCATGACACAACATAAGTATAAAGTCAAGTTTTGCCAATCGTTTATGCTTATGACGGATTACACACCAGTGGCGCATATCATATTATGCTCTAAATGTTGGAAAATTTGAGCTAAATAACAGTAAATAATTTTGAGACTTCTGAAAAATGATGAAAGTTTGATGGTTTTGAAGAATATTTTGAAAATAAGCGTCACGAATGTGACAATACCTTATTGCACTAGACTTTATGACATTACGCAAGTATGCCAAATTTGGTTGAAATAGTACAGCGTGTTTTTGAGTTAGGTTGAAAAATGGTGAAATTTTGTTGGTTTGGGCAGAATATTTTGAAAATAAGCGTTTTCGTAGATATTATGATACCCCATTTCACTAGATTTTGTGATATTATATAATTATGTGCAAAATGTGGTTGAACTCGTACAGCCTAGTTTTGGGCTTTGCAACAAACAAAATTGACGGCGGAAAAAAAGAAAATAACGAAGAAACATGTTTGAAAAAGAAGAATGACAAGAGTCTTTCCCAAACTGGGAAAAATAAAGTTTGATATATATATGTGCGTTGGGTAAAGGATTAAGCAAACAGCTGAATAAATAAATGGAAGTGTCAATGGCACTGTAGCTCAACTTGTCAAGACAAAGACATGTACATGTATAGTATGTGACACAGCAATGAAAAACATCTAGGTAATGACCTGATAACAAAGGTACATATAAAGTATTGTAATGGTCTGTACATAAATACTGACCGTTGCCTGTAACAAATGCATAGGTAAAGTATTGTAAAGGTGGGTGACAGTCAGATGCTAAACTAGAAAAAAATCTTTGAGTCCCAGATTGGGTCTGACTGAACCCCAAAATATTTGTTCTCATAGCACAGTGATAACAAAGGCACCCCAAAACACACTCATTCCTGTCCCAAGGTGAAAACAAAGGTACTCAAGAAGTTTCGTGAAGATCAGTTCACAAATATGAGCTGTGTAGAAGTTGTGACAAAAAACTGATTGGACCTAATTTCAGTACAAAATGGCCACTGGCAGCCATCTTGAATTCTGGACTGCACCCAGAAACACTCGTTCTCGTCCCAAGGAGATAACAAAGGTACCCAAGAAGTTTTGTGAAGATCGGTTCATAAATACAGCCTCTAGCCCGAGCCGTATTGACATGTGCACTTACAGTGTATAAATAGCACTGAATAAATCAAAATTCATCTAATTTGCATAATTTCTGCACGAGAAAAAAAACCGTACTATATGTGATGTATTCCATGTTATTAAACATTCATACAAAAATATATTCAAATCAGAACTTTCATACAGAAGTTCTGTACAAAAGACTGATTGCATTAATTTTGGTACAAAATGGCTGCTGGTGGCCATCTTGAATTTTGGACCACACCCAAAAACACTCGTTCTCATCCCACGGTGATAACAAAGGTACCCAAGAAGTTTCGTAAAGATCGGTTCATAAATACGGCCTCTAGCCTGAGCCGTATATAGAAGTTGTGTACAAAAACTGATTAGACCTAATTTCGGTACAAAATGGCCACTGGCAGCCATCTTGAATTTTGGACCGCACCCAGAAACACTCGTTCTTGTCCCAAGGTGATAACAAAGGTACCCAAGACGTTTCGTGAAGATCGGTTCATAAATACAGACTCTAGCCTGAGCCGTATTGACATGTGTACTTACTGTGTGTAAGTAGCACTGAAAAAATCAAAGTTCATTTAATTTGCATAATTTCTGCACGAGAAAAAAACCCGTATTATATGTGATGTATCCCATGGTACTAAACATTCACACAAAAAAATTATTCAAATCAGCGCTTTCATATGGAAGTACTGTGCAAAAATCTGATTGCACCAAATTTTGTACAAAATGGCTGCCATCGGCCATCTTGAATTTCGGACCGAACCCCAAAACACTCGTTCTCGTCCCAGGGTGATAACAAAGGTACCCAAGTAATTTCGTAAAGATCGGTTCATAAATACGGCCTCTAGCCCGAGCCGTATTGGCATTTGCACTTACAGTGCTGAAAGTAACACCAAAAAACATCAAAGTTAGTCCAATTTGCATAATTTACGCACGAGAAAAAAAACCCGTATCATATGTGATGTATCCCATCGTACTAAACATTCATACAAAAAATTATTTAAATCATAGCTTTCATATGGAAGTTCTGTACAAAAAACAGATTTCTGCATCGTCGGTACAAAATGGCGGCTGGCAGCCATCTTGAATTTCGGACCAAACCCCAAAACACTCGTTCTCGTCCCACGGTCATAACAAAGGTACCCAAAAAGTTTCGTAAAGATCGGTTCATAAATACGGCCTCTAGCCCGAGCCGTATCCAATTGTTGACGGACAGACGGACAGACGGCCAGACGGACAGTCGGACGACGGACGACGGGCCATGGCATAAGCTCAAATTTGGCTTCGCCAAAGTTGAGCTAAAAAAACAGCCTATGCTTCCACGGCATTTTCGCACAATGGGCGATCTGGGATTTTCGTCCACTACAGTACAGTTAAAACTAGAAATCCTGTCATGAAATGCGCACAAATAGCTCGTCGATCTGCGCGTTAATCTGCGCGTTATAACCATAGTAAGGCTAGCAAATTCTGTACATATGGCCTACGCACAAGCAATGTTTCAGCCAATGGACCTCCGGGTAACCCGGAGGTCCATTGGTAGAAACATTGCCAGTGTTTGCCATGAGTAACCAGGAAAACCTGCCGTGCTTTGGATGCCATCCGATATGGCAATTGCGCGCATTTCCTACGCGCAATGAAGCCTAGAAAAGCGGTCAGTTCGTGACAGGACTTCCGGTTTTAACTGTATGTGGGTGTTGTAGTCCATTATCCGCGTGATTTTAATACAGTGCTACAGGTGGATAATTGAAATGAAGAGCAAGGCTCTCGATGTATATCTGGTTAAAGTCAAGAATCTATTTTCACACTGATTGTGAAGTATTGATTGATGACAACATCATGTGCAGTTCCGCTGTGTGACATCCGGCAGAACGACATATACATTAACAGAACTCTAGGTTCCATTGAATGCTTTCAGCCTGCACAGGGAGAAATTATTATGAATGAGATTGCATCAACAACAGCATATACAATGTAGCGTGACAAAGAATGACAAAGTGTAGACAAACATTTTGATAAATTTTATGGCTCGCTTCCCATTTTACCAACCCGCTCAACTTTAGCTATCTGCATCTGATGTGATTAAATTATTATACCTGATAGTCGTTAATTGTCTTCAGCTGTCCGTAAGTGTTGCGCTATTATCTCCCATTGTCCTCACTCAAATTGTCTTTTTCCTCGAGGGTTTCGTTCAGTACCTGAAATGATGAAAAATGATGAGGCTTAACTTGATATAGATTTCATTATCATCTATACTGATGAGATTTACCCCTTTCCTTCTGCAAGTCTGAAATGAATTAAAAATACAGGGGAACCCTGTTAATTGAATAACCCCTTTGCCACTGAAAATTTTTCAATTAACAGGGGTGTTCAATTAACAGGGATTGTGTGATTTTCCTGTATTCTAGAGATAAACTTAGCATTTATTCTATTATATCTTGCTTTACAGATCTCTGCCAAACAAGATATAATAGTTTAAATGCCTGTATTGGATGTTCTGAGGCCAAACAGGTCTATCAACAAAGGAAAACTGGTGTGATTCAAGGTAATGTCTCGACATGTTACAAGATTTTTTTTATTCAATTAACAGGAATTTACTCTTCAACCTATCTAATATAGATTTCATTATCAAAAAATTAAACTTTTTCTATTCAAGCATTTTCAGGCAAAATGATTGGCTAAAATATTTCATTTTCTTTCTTTTCATAACACACTGAACCGAAAAAAAAAACGCATTTAGGCCCGCAATAAACCTCGCCCCAATATCTGTCTTGAAAGTTTACGTTGCATAGTGTGAATGGAAAAGAACGCCTGCACGCTCATATTGTTTCAACATGAAAAGTAATTAATATTTATCTCATCATATTATTAAAAGACCTTCAAAATAAAATTTAATAAATAATGAAATCCTTATGTTTTTTATTCTATGTTCAATTTGTTTTTACACAATGCTTGATCAAATGTGTTCACAAAAAAAATTCTTGAATAATTATTTTTTTTCATTTTTTGTCTCAAAAACGTTAGTTATGACCCCTCGTTGGAACGAGCTCGACGAGCTCGTTCCAACGAAGGGTCATAACCTATGTTTTTGAGACGAAAATTGAAAAAATAATGAAAATTAATTGTCAATTTTTGAGAATAGCACTGGCCGGTTTTGACCTTATGTTGGATAAAGGGTTAATGTAAGAGACATAACTGTTAAGTGCTGTTCACAAAAAATCAACCTTCAAATATTTATCATTAAACCTTTATTTCTGTTCATGCATTTTCAGGCAAAATGATTGGATAAAGTATTTCTTTCTTCTTTTAATAACACAATGAACCGAAAAAATGCATTTAGGACCGCCCTAAACCACGCCCCCAATGTCTGTCTTGAAATTACGTTGCACACTGTGAATGGAAAAAAAACCCTGCACGCTCATATTGTTTCAACATGAAAAGTAATTAATATTTATCTTATATTAAAAAGTCTTTCAAAATAAAATTTAATAAACAATGAAATCCTTATCATGCTTTTTATTCCATGTTCAATTTGTTTTTACGCAATAGGTGATCATCTGCATTCATCGTTTTACCCAAATCAAACATAAACAATGGCCGGGCATAATAATCAACAAACGAAACTCACGCCAACAAAACTTTCCAATTTCCAAAATAGCCTGAACTCTTTCTGAGACAAAGTTCAACCAACTTCTTGTCATCTGGGCTTGTAACGAACTCCACATTTACAAACTGTGTTTTCAGTTTCTCAGGAAATGGTCAAAATCAGAAATAAATTTAATTCGTGGTTGCTTTGAATGACAGCACCCTCCCGTCAAGTGAAAAGGAGAATGAAGTTTTGTGTGGGCTTGGCCTATGATGTTCCTTTTAACTTACGCAATTCATTGATCAACAACATTTTTAATCAAACAAGAACATGTTTCAGTGAAATGCATCGTTATTTCAAACAGAATTTTAGAAAACGATGCCTTTTTATTCAATTATCACTAGGAAGCATTATGCGACCTGGTTTTTATTTCAACTTTGCAAAGTAGAGAGATTTTAAATTGATTGCCTCTGAAGTTTAATTATAAGGAATTATCGTTTGTTGTGTCTATTTCTTGAGTTATGAACCCTCAAAAACTAAGGCTAAACATCGAGCTCGTTCCAATGGGGGGTCATAACCTATATTTTTGAGACAAAAAATGAAAACAATAGATATTCAAGAATTTTGTTTGCAAGTGTCGTCTGCTTTCCATGTTTGGTAAAGGGTTAAAAGACAAATTCATGACTCCTTATTCCTAAACTACTCTTCCAGTTCTGTTATTGAATTAGGACACCGGAGACGAACGATCTGAGATATCTGACAAATGGAACAGGTACTTTTGTTTATAAAATGTATATGACAAAAAGTTCCGATATGTGTAACATTGTCCTCTTTAACCCTTTACCTAACATGAAAAGCAGACGACACTAGCAAAAAAAATTCTTGAATAACTAAATTTTTTCATTTTTTGTCTCAAAAACATAGGTTATGACCCCTCGTTGGAACGAGCTCGACGAGCTCGTTCCAATGAGGGGTCATAACCTATGTTTATGAGACAAAAAATGAAAATATTTTGAAAATTAATTGGCGATTTTTGAGAATAGCGCTGGCCGGTTTTGGCCGTTACGTTGGGTAAAGGGTTAAATCTCTACCTGAGGTAATAACCAATTTTCAGTTCAAGCTTTCTATTCTGCACAGGTTGGCAATAAAGTATAAACGATCGGTCTATTGCTTTTCATCTCTTGGTGTTATAAGTTATTGTGATAAATTGACGGTAACATGGTCTGAGGTGTGCGGCTCGGGGCTTATGTTCAAACGCGAAAAGTCGAGGTTGAACGTACGCTCCGAGCCGCAAACCCCAGACCATGTTTCCGTCAATTTATCACAACAATGTATATATTCCAATACGACCCTACCCACAACCCAAAACCTACATTGTGAAACACGAGAGGCTTATTTATTGAACTTGTGATCGTTAAAAGTTGTCTTGTTCAAGGCAACTTTTAACGATCACAAGTTTAGTAAACTCATTCCATCTTAGTTCAAATCGTAAAGTTGTAATTTAAACAACACTTCATTCGGAACACTGCCTTCTACACGTTTGAAAAATCCCGAAAAATGAAGCGGCTTACTAATCAATAGAGTTGGCAAAATCGTCGCTCATGCATGTTAACATAATAAAATGCTTGGTTCACATATGCACCACGATTTCAGAGATATTTCCATTGCTAACAAAGAGAGGTTAATGAAATCTGTGTCGTTCAGTACATGTTATACTCTACTGTATACATCACATAAACAGCTTGCGCATAAAGATTGCTTACCGCCCACAATATTATACGTTATTGTGATGAATTGACGGTAACATGGTCCGTGGTTTGCGGCTCGGAGCTTATTTTCAACCGAGACGCGAAGCGTCGAGGTTGAACATACGCCTCGAGCCGCAAACCTCAGGCCATGTTACCGTCAACTCATCACAATAACGTATCTGTTCCAATAAGACACTGCCTATAGTCCAAAACCTACATCGTGAAACACGAGAAGCTTATTTACTAAACTTGTGATCGTTAAAAGTTGCCTTGTTTAAGGCAACTTTTAACGATCACAGGTTTAGTAAATAAACCTCTCGTGTACCCCACCACTGGATAAATAATCAATAAACCAGATAAACTCATTCCATCTCAATTCAAATCGTAAATCGGTTTTGTAATTTAAACAACATCGTCTGCTGCACGTGTGAAAAATCCAGAAAAATGAAACGTCTTGCTAGTCACTCCGTTTGATGAAGCAATTACGAATCGGGCGACGTCATTTCAAATATTTCGCGTTGTGACGTCAGACAGTAACATTTACCACTTGGGACGTAAATATGGAATATACTAAGCGAGCTCTCGTCCAATCAGGTGCGAAGGATTTTAGTCTTATTGGAACACTGGAACATAAAATTATGTCACAAAATCATTTTATTCTGCTCTTTCTTTCACAAATTATTGGACGACAACGAGGATTTCTTTAAATTTCGACGTCCAATATTTGCCGAAAAATCGGGGAAAAATTGAACAAAAAGGGCCACCCCAGGTAAGTTATGACTTAGAAGGCTTCTACCTAAATGACTTGCGTACCTTTATATCGTTAATTCGTTCAAATTCATCAATGCGCTCTTGTAACTCCATGACCTGTTGACGTAATTCGATGTTCTGCTCAAGAAGACGGTTTATCTGTAATAAATGAGTTATTCTGGTCATATATTCCGTACACATGTGGACAACAGACGGACGTTCAGAAATAAGACAACTAAAAAGATACAGGCCTTGGATAGATTATAGAAGGGTATTTCTAACTAGGGACATCATTGAATCATAATGGAAAAAGAAAATGTCCATTCACATCTTCAACTCCCCCAAAGTGTTGAAGTATCGCATATGTATTCTCTCGAAGAAAACGAAACAATACCACCCCACAATTCAATGCATCAAATGACTAGAATAATACAGTAGGTAATAAGCAAAGTATGAAGTGAAGGGCCTTCAGTTACAAAAAACAAACAAGTGTTTTTCGATGATTTATAACCTAGATATTATAAGTTATTCTGTTTGTTGACATGGGACATGGTCTCACGTTCCCTGCATGAAATTTATATTCAACCGAGGCGTTAGCCTCGGTTGAATATAAATTTCATGCCGGGAACGTGAGACCATGTCCCCTGTCAACAAACAGAATAAAGTATATGTCCTGTTCTTACCCAAGTAAAATAGAATTGGAAAAAAAATCTTTTATTTAGAAAGCAGACGTTGTTTCGGTAAGGTGTTAACTTTTATCACAACAGTCTGGAGTGATTTCCCTTTATTCAATGTTTACGTACGCAATCAACGGGGCGCGATGCTCTCGATTCGTTTCAGTTTATGTTACAGTAAATTAATGAAAAGAGACCTTATATAATCTAATCGGTTTCAAATATAATTACCCATGTTTACATAACTAATCGTTTTGTACGTAATAACGGTACTTTTGTGTGTATTTTACTTCAGTTAAATGTATTTGTCTCAGTTGATTTCAAGTGAAAAAACACAATGCGATGAACCATTGCTCATGACAACGAGACGCTTTCCTTGACAGTTGACATAAGAATCGCTGACAGTAGACATATGCGCGTGCCCGGCGACATAAAATAAAATCAACGAGGCATTGACCAATCACTGCAAGGTATTGCGGTTGGAAAAGGGACATATGTTAAAATACGCTATAATCACAACAGTGTACACATGAGCTACATGTGGCACTATGGTGATTACACGTGATTTCTGTAGTGCCCTTTTCTGCTCACAACATTGTGAAATCTCAACTCTAAAAAAGTCCCCAAGATATTGCATCTCAAATATTATTTTCGTTTGTTTTTCAGGATTCATTTTTGATTTGTCAATGCTTTTTATAAATGAAATACGTGTAGACTAGTATGGCTCCGTCGCGACCAGATCGCAATCCTATCGCGATCCGACCGTGAAAGATACCTCATTTTGAATCATAATACTGTACTCTTTGCCAATTTTGAGGAGAAATAAAACGTAAGGCAGTATCATTTTGGGAGAGATAGGCGTTCATAAACCGAATACACCGCAATGTCGGGATTATAGAAGTAAAAAGCAGCAGTACTAAAATTTTCCAAGTGGTTTATCAGAATGTCATGACCCCAACCGTGAAATACTACACTATAATGTATGTAAACAATTTATTATGCCACCATCTACAGTTAAAACTAGAAGTCCTGTCATGAGATGCGCACAAATAGCACGTTGATCTGCGCGTTAATCTACGCGTTATGGCCATAGTAAGGCTATCAAATTATGTACATATCGCCTGTGCACAAGCAATGTTTCAGCCAATGGACCTCTGGGTAACCTTGCATGTGTTTGCTATGAGTAACCAGGAGAACCTGCCATGCTTTGGATGCCATTTGATATGACAATTGCCATTTGATATGGCAATTGCGCGCAATTCCTACGCGCAATTAAGCCTAGATAAGCGCGCAGTTCGTGACAGGACTTCTAGTTTTAACTGTAGAGACTCATTTTCTGAGGTAATTACTTTTCCCAATGTGGTCTTCTTTGCAGCCCACTCTATAACGTACAGAACATATGACGATGCACATGTGAGGGTGTTTTCCACAACAAAGGGGGTGGGGGGGGGGTGGAATTTTGAAATTTGAATGACTTTCCCTCTATTAGGACCTCACACGCTCGGCATCGTTTATCTTTGCACCTAGAGACCGTTGGGGTGTTCGTTTCCTCCTCAAACTTCGCTCGCGTTAAAATTTGTTTGAGATTTTCTGGTTGTCTCTTACATTTGATTAGTTGTATTTTTTCCAGTACTTTCTTCATCCGTTCACTGCCTTCTAACAAGTCCAAAGTGGATAGGATAAAAGCGAAAAGTTCAGAATTGTTTGGATTGAAAGTACCGTACAGTCGCCGTGAATTGGTCACTTTCCACGTGTGGGCAATAATATTAGTTTCCTAACACTAATTACAGGAATAATCATCAAAAAATTAATTAATGAAGCACCGGGTTCAACCCGGTGCTTCATTAATTAAAATTTTGCTGATGATGATTTTTACTACCTGGTAAACGCATGCGTGGACATAACTGCCCACGTGTAGATTGCGGCCAATCCACGGCGACGGTACTGTAGTTATGAAAGTGAGAATATCGTTATTTGGATTCTTTTCTTTTGGGATTCTCAATTCCGCGAGGTTTAGGGAGTTTGCTCTGTCAATACCATTCCTTGTCAAATTGGATGGATATCAGCGTTTTTCGAGAGAGTTTCCTCATTCGTTAAGTCTTTTGGCTTTAAGTTCTGAATTCGTTACTATTGTGCAAACTCTCAGAGCTAGATTATAAGGTATATTTATTTTTGTATGGCCGGGATGACAGGATCCGAAGTGCAGGTATTGTTTAGTGTCTGTTGGTTTGTGGTATATGTCTGTTAGAAGTACTTCCTCTTCCAACGTGATTAGAATATCCAGGAAGGGGTGAGAGTGTTTGCTTTGGTCCATTGTGAATGTAATTACCGGGTGTGGGGTTTGTAGAGTATTGTGGGTTTATTTTTGATGATTATTCCTATAATTAGTGTTTGGAATCTTATATTATTGCATCCATGGAAATACTTCCCACCCGCGAAAGATGATAAGAATACAGCGGCCGTACTGTGTTTCTAAATAGACTCGGTACTTAGAAGTCCTCCACCGAAATCCCTAATATCGACTTGAGCCGAGGCTTACATCAGCTCAGATCGATTTTATTGAACGAGGTTAGGATAATTCATGTCAAATCGTATGGAATTTGAGACTCGCTTTATTACACAGTGTGTAATTTTACCTTTTACGTAACGTAATAACTAAAACTGACAGAGTTGTCTATGAAACAAAAGCGTCAACCACATTTAATTATCGTTTTTTTTTCAATTTTTGCCTGAAAAACAGATCTCATGGGAGGGCATAAGCTTAGTTTTCAAGACAAAAGATATTTGTTTTAGATATTCATGAAATGATCATTGCAAATGTTGCCTATTATTCGTATTAGATAAACAGTTACAGCAATATAAGAAAAGATTAATTCAATTCTACTTCCGAGACAAACTCACTAACAATATGTCTATGTTGACCTCTTTTATTTAATGCTCAGGCATCAATTCACGCTGAAAAATTAAGTCATATTCCCCTGTCGGTCGGCAAAACGAAATATCAAAATGATATTTAGAAATCGATATTTCATCGTAGATTCGGATGACGAATCACATGTACTTTAAACGAGTCAGCACATCAGTAATGAATTCCAGAGTCCCAAATACAAACGAATTCGAATAATTGATAGTGACAGTGACTAAATCAATTCATTAAATCAGCGGTTTCAAAGTTTGACTTTCTCATTCACCTTCCAGCGAAAAGCCGAAATCACTTTCAAATTTCTTCAGTTCAACTTCACACGTCTTCAGTGCATTGAGTTCAAAAAAAATAAAATGACGTGTCTTGTTATTGAAAATAAGAAAGTGGTGTTTTTTGTTATTGTTCTATTTCTTCGAAACACATTGCGATTATTTCAATTCGCCAGCCTTGGTAAATCGTAAAGTTAGGGGAGAAATAAGACGGGACTACTTTTTGTGCGGATATTCACACATTCCAATGGTTGGAGTTTGGTTGTTGTAATTTTTGTATGGACGCCGGTTCGGCACATAAATTTTGCGCCTTAATGGCAAATAAAGGCCACAAATTGGAGAGTTTGTAGTCGTAGAGCATTAAATAAAAAGAAAATTCACGAAAATATCTCGTTCGTGGCTACAAGAAATATGAGGATCTTCACTCGCGACTGCGTCGCTCGTGAAGATCCTCATATTTCTTTGTAGTCACTCACGAGATATTTTCGGTATTCATCAAATTTTCGTGAATATCCTCTATATATTACACGTTTATTAAACATTTTGTGAATGATATTTCTGTAAGGTGCTATTTGACGGTGACTATGTGGTAAAATTTATTATTATATGACAGAAAAAATCTGGTAATTTAATTGGCTAAAACACTCGCCAGAAGTGTTGAACTAATCTAGTTTTTTTCCAGATTACCAGCTTTTCCTATCATATAATAATATACAATAATCAACTTTTCTTGAGGTTGATACAGTAAATTATCAACCCTTGATAAGTAATGTTCATCTCGGCCTAATATTACTTTTTTCCGGGTTGATAATTCATTGTATCAACCTCAAAGAAGTCAATAATGGTATATTATTATTTGTCGGTCCGCTGTCGGTACTCAAGCAAGGCAGCCTTCTGTGTCAACCCGTGACCCTCATCGTCACTCCTGTCTCACTCTGCTTCTTAACTCTCCCAAAATTCTAACACAAACTGTTTTATTTCCTCCTGTGGCGCTTTATCCATCTCCCCAACTATGATATTAGTTAGCCTTGTGTTTTCCAGTGTGTATAGGAATTTACACCTGAGGGTGTATGAGTTCCCAGACCGCTGTAAACCCCCATACACCCTGGACAACACAAGGATAACGGCTTTATTTCCAAGAATTGTGGTGTACTTAATACTTTAACCTAAATTGTGGGGAAAAAACTGACAGAACATTCGTACTTTGTAAGTTTCTTTATAAAATAAAACCAGATAAATGAGCCATTTCCAATGACATCCATATCTGTAACATTTTAAAACACATAAATATTAAATTTCCTGTATTTTTATTTTTATTCTAACATAACCGAGTAGAAGGTATGAATTAATAATTCAAAATGGACACTGTTTTAGCCCCATACCCTGCTATTGTGTATTCTTGTTTTTATACCGTGGTTAACCATGGTGTAAAAAAAGCTACTCTTGATTGCTAGTCACACCGTACCTCTCAGCCCATCAAAACACAGTATTTTGTTTCAATGACTCTTTCCTTCATAGCATCCATCATTCACTTATCTCTCTTGCTTTCATTTTTCCCAATTTTTCCCTCCACTCGAGTGACGTTGATCTCGCTTTGAACAACAAAGACCCCCCAAACGACCCACCGAAGTACTCCTCAAAAGCTGGCCCATCTTTTTTGTTTAACCCGTCAAGGAGCTCTTAGTCCTAACTCCAGCTCTCCGGTTTCTATTGCAATCATCGACAACCCTTCCCTTGATAAAACTGTACACTGTTTCACCCCCTCCCTTTCTAGATCACAAGTTGCAATGGAATAATTCTCCATTAACTCCCTAACTTGCCTTTTTCTTCTTGCCTGGATGTTGGAATCGCATACATAGTTAAACGTCGTCTTACACCACCTGCTGTTTGGAAGGTTTACCAGTTAAATGAAGTGACAAATTCTATCTTTAACAGACATCCAACGAAGTTCTTCTCTGATCGCTTCCACTGCGTGCGGAAGCTTTACTAAAGCCGGTTATCCACCGACCTACATCATTTTGCAGAATCTCCCAGTTTCTCACTACCATTTGGTTCAAAGGGATCACATCCGTTCCACATGTTATATTTGATAAACCCAACCTCTCCCAAATAGTCTTTTTCTTCAAAAGAACACCTTGTTAAAGCTGTTCCTTCCCAGGGGTTTTAACTCAATGAGTATTCTTTTCCCTTTTGTGTTAAAGTTTGTTGGTGTTGTTTCTGCATATGTCTCCACCTGTGATGCATAAGTTCAACCCCAAGTATTCATATTTTCTACAACGCTTAACGGTTTTTTCTCTTGTCCCGTTTCATTTTCGTCTGTCAAAACCATACCATATGCAAAGAATAACCCTGGGTATTTTGTGTCTCCAGCTTTAACCCTCTCTGTGCTTGTCACCAATTATTCTCCTAACTCCTTGATGTGCAATGCAAACAGAAGAGGGGGCAGGGTACACCCCCGCTTAACTGGTTGAGTGCTAGAAGCCACTATCAGGACTTTGAAAAATGAAACTGAAGGTGCCAGATCAAAAGTCAACGTTTTTCTTTCTCATGTTTCATATTTAGTCAAACACGCATGACATTTTGTTCATATAAATTTGTGTTACAAATACGAGTGAAAACTCAACAGCCACCTATTTTTCTAATCGTAAAACTGTATGCGTATCGTGCTGAAAGGGTTACAGGTGTGTCTTGAAATTTAGTCTAATGATCTGCATAAACAAAATTATTAAGTGTTGTACACCATGGTATACAGCACGTGGATGGTACACTTGCCTTCACCCTATGCTAACCCTCTTGTGTAGAGTTAATATGTTTGGGACAGTTACTTGCTGCTGCTGCTGCTGTATGTATAAGAATTATGTTTCCCAGGGAATAGAGTCAGAAACATGTGTTGTTTGAAATATTCAGTACGTGGATAGTAAATAAATCACGCGTGGAGTGGAGTTATCACCCAAAGTATCACTTTCAAATTATGAAAATATGGACAAAAAATATAAGCAATGTTTCCGCCAAAAGACCTCCGGGTTTAACCCGAAGGTCCATTGGCTGGAACTTTGCTTGTGCTTGTTATGCTTTGCAACGAATTTGCAATTATTGGCTGTGTGAAATCTCCACTCTCCGGGTGAGTTAGCTCTAATACACTCTCCACGCACTGTACTGTATGCAAAATACTTTAGCTTTCCAAGGGGAAATAACTCATCGAAGTGGACTTTGGGCACTGTTTGGACATAATTGAACAAGCTATTATTACTTCATCTTGTTTCTTTTCAGAAGCATCAAGTCTTGTCTCGCGTAATTCTTCCTCAGACTTGAAGGTGAATTCTGTTGCTTGTCTCTGTAAATACACAAATTAGACGCCGTTATAAAAAAACACACAGATTCAGTTTGTGCGATTTGGATTTGCAAAGAACAGCAATGTATATCTGATGTACACAGAAGAACTCTGTTCCATTCCAAGTTTTTGTTAAATTGCATTGTCCTTGAAAACTAAGAAAAATCCAACTGTGTTGGTCAATGTGGTCTTGGATACAGTGGGAAGTGAGAAAAACAGCAGCGACAAAAATAGCGAAGACGAAATTAACGAAAATGACATCAACACGAAAATGAAAAGAAACAACATAGAATAAAATATCAATGTCCAGGAATGAAATAAAGAAGAAAAAATCTTATTCACCTTCTGAAAGTCTTATTCACATTTAAATGAAAATTCAATCATGTTCTTTTTCTACATACACAAACAAGAGGTTTAGAACTGGGAAAGGTCAATGTTGTGTGTGAGTAGTATAGGGGCGATGAATCTACCCTAATTACCCGCACTTTTGAGGAAGAGAATAGTGTAAAACCATACTTTCGGTGCCTCAACTTTATCCTGTGCAAAACTTAGGCTTCATCCAGCTAGATCCGGCAAGTGGTGTACGTGCTACAAATATAGTATGCTATGGTATATATAGTGATTCATTATACGCTAAACGATAGATTATCGAAAAAATTGCGGAAAGACAGAAATCGTATCCCCAACTGTGAATATATAGAAATTTTCTCTTTCACGGTATCAGTCTAAATGGTTGCTTTCAAAGCATCACTTCAAAGTGAATACGAGTCAAATTATCACTGGAAGCGATCAATCTGTTCTCAGACGCATAATGAACAGAAAATCTAGTGTTTTTGAGTGGATGCCGATCATTTCCAGCAATAATTTAACACGTATTCACCTATAATTGATGCATGGAACCCGCCGGCTGAATCAGATCGCAAGACGCTACCTGTTCCGAGTATCGATCAAATCACGTCCTCCGCGTATCAATGATCATCAGCTGTTTACTTTCATGCATCAATTCAAGGTTTAAACGAGTGAAATTATCGATAGGAATGATCATATTCTTATAAAAATGCGTATAATAAAAAGAAAATCTACTGTTTAGGAGTGGATACCGAACATTATCTCACGAGTAACCGAGACAAATTCACTCAAATACACAAGATATCTTCAAAATATGCATGGGTATATTTTGGGTGATTTCGTTGGGGTATGTGATGGAAAATGGATGGGAAAGATGACATTTTATTAAATGTTTTCCCGTGAAACGGTTGACGTTGCCAATGACGTCGTGACGTAATGATGCTCACGCGATGTCACAGATAGTTGACTGCTGTTATTGTTGTCTATTCTACAGTCATACATAATGTTGTTCAGGCACGGGTTTGTTGGGTTTCTCGTAGTGGACTGCTATGATAATATAGTATGGGCGTTATATACCCATGTGGGCACCAATTGGAAACTTTTTGAAATCAGAATATAAAGAATCAACGAATTCGTTGATTGATCTCCTTTGTTATCCAGTGTATCTAGTATTTCAAAAATAACTTTAGAACTCTTTACAGTTGCTTTTTAGATATCAAGAAAGACTTTAAAGATAGATTACTATTTTATAAATTGCTCCGCAGAGATGTAAATCGCGATTTTTCATCTATTTCGGGAACTCCCCACAGGTATGACTCTTCGAGCAGGTGCTAAATGAAGAGTCTCATGATATGGTCTTGTTGTTCTTAAAAAAAGAAACGAATAAGTAAAATAATAACTTTTGGTAGCATGTGCGTTTGGTAAAGGGTTAATACTCACAACTAACTTCTTACAATCTTTATATGAAACGTTAAGTAGTCTGCCAGAAGCAACATGTACAACTCGCAAGCATCCCACCTCACGACTTCCTATCATATGAGAAAAATGAGTACGACAGACCCGACTACATACTTCTCCGCGTTGCGCTAGTAAGGCAACATTCATTAAGAACTTGTAGAAATTTGATTCGTTATTGTAGTTTAACCCTTTACCCAACGCAGACGATATCAAAATTTATTATTTTAAATAACATTTTTTCAAATTTTTCAAAAAATTTCAACAAAACCATATCATATGACCCCTCGTTGGAACGAGCTCGACGAGCTCGTTCCAACGAGGGGTCACATGATATGGTTTTGTTGAATTTGTTTGAAAAATAATATTTTTTCAACTGCTGAATTTGCACATTACGTGGGCGGATGCGTGCGATTCGTTGGGTAAAGGGTTAAAACCATTATATTTTGGTCTT
Organism: Pictodentalium vernedei; assembly: GCA_031216915.1. Classification (NCBI taxonomy): domain Eukaryota; kingdom Metazoa; phylum Mollusca; class Scaphopoda; order Dentaliida; family Dentaliidae; genus Pictodentalium; species Pictodentalium vernedei. The sequence continues at coordinate 505,395,305 of CM062293.1, forward strand.
CACACTTGAAGCGAAAGACTAAATCCCCCCTCCCTCCTCCAACAGCCCACATAAAAAATAACTTGTCCACAGTTGATGTACATTTTGTATTGATCTTTGAGTTCCGCTATGCATTCTTCATAAAATTCCACGTTATTATGTTTTTAATGGAAGATACACTTGGTTAATGTAAATAAATTCATGTTCAGAGGCCCGAAACTGCTTACAATACACTCGTACTGTATATCAAGTGGTGTTACGTCATTTAAATTATTTCTGTTCTATAACTCTAAGACTCCGTTTGCCCTAACAGTTGTTAACCCTTTACCCAACGTAACGGCCAAGACCGCTCAACGCTATTCTCAAAAATCGCCAATTAATTTTCATTATATTTTCATTTTGTGTCTCAAAAACATAGGTTATGACCTCTCTTTGGAACGAGCATGTCGAGATCGTTCCAATGAGGGGTCATAACCTATGTTTTATAGACAAAAAATGAAAAAAAATACTTATTCAAGAATTTTGTTTGCAAGTGTCGTCTGCTTTTCATGTTAGGTAAAGGGTTAATGATGATTATGAAGCTCAATCAGTTACAATGTTGGAAAATACGTCTTTATCGAGAACACCTTGAACGTTCTTGCCTTTTTCCTACACTTACTGCTCACTCAGACCTATCATAACATAACGTTGTTTACTTATCATATTGCACAGATATGCTACAATGCCCCCCCTCCCCCCCAACCCCCGGTAACAGTACTAAGCTCTCTTGAGCATGATGATACTGTGCCACAAAGTCACAACTTGCGACTCAAATATACACACTATGGGTGCGACGCGTAAGTATCGCAGTGCATCATATTGCTAACTCAGAAGATAGACACTGAGATCAGAGGAGTAGCTACCATCCACCCACCTCTACCAACATTAGCCCCAAATCAACTTTCAGATAACCTAGATCCCTAAAATGGTCTCAAACATAGAGCTATTCACGCTACAAATGCCGCAGATTTGTTCTTAGAACATTACATTTTGAAACACTTTCTCGGTGGAGTGGGGCTAGTCCTAACTACAATCCTCTGGTCCTTACCTCTCGTAACGGCCGAGGGTTATAGATAGGACTAGGGGAAGCCTCTGACCCCCATCATCTACAACGGCTTTCCAAATATAATGTTTGCCCGCTTACCAAAAACTGACTACAGAATCCCTTATTGTAGAATCCTTACTCCGCGCCTCACTGAGATTCATAACAGCTTGTATGTTTAGTGAGAATGATTACTGGTAATCCCTGTAACTAGCCTGCTTTGATTAAAAGCAGGCTAGTTACAGGGATTACCAGTAAGCCGGAAATCATCGGTTTGGTTCCCGGGACACTAGATAGGCAGCCTTCCGAAGATTTTTGTGTATTTGGGCGTATGGTACGATACCAGGGAAATCTATAGCACGGAACTGGGAGTCACCCATGGTACTGTTTGTGTTGGACTGAAGTTTTCAGAATTGAAAAACTGCCCCGACGTAACTTTGTAAGATTTCTTCAGTCCTTCCACGCCTGAACGTTTTACAATCCTGTTTCCTGAAAAAAACATTTTTCCACCAAATCACTGGAGATCTCTATCAGTTCCGGAGGACTCCTCTCTTCAACAGCAAGATATTCACTCGCTTCAAAGTTCAAACTCGTCTTCATTTTTCAGAATCACGAGTATCACTCACCATTCACTACCTTCACTACTAACATCAACCCCTTCTTCCCTCCTCAGTCTTCTCTCTCCAAGTCTCCTCAGCTTCAAGCATTGGGGACCGGTGACTGCAGCGAAGAGGAAGTTGAAGCCCGGAGGAAGTGATGATACAACTGGCGAAGTGAGTTGGAAGCGTGTTTGGGTTATCATACTTTAAGATTACGTTTCACTTTAGTTCGGACAGAGAAGTTAGTCAATTTATATGAAATTAAACCTCTGGTTTCAAATACCAGCATCTTGTATATCTTCCTGTGGGTCACTTTGATATAGTTTCATTCAGTTTTGTATCCCTGATGTGTACGCTAATTTCAGGCGGAAGCTGTCCTTCATATTTGTTTTTTTTTTCTTGGATGCAAGCGAACTAAAGAAAACACCTTCTCCATCCCAACTATACGCAATTTCAAATATGCCTCTAATCAAGTATTACATTTTCTTAAATTGTCAATAAGTGTTGTGTTGTTGACCGTACTAATTCCATGTGGACTTCGATGTCGAGGTGTGGATCAATATTTCGTGTATAATGGAGAAGGTTTGTCATTGTGAGTTTACTTTACAGATTTCAGTTCGTTTTGGCGACACTCGAATACAGCACTGTTTGGGTAGACCTATTTTATTTGGACTCGTTTTCGATAGTTTTATTTACATTGGGTATATGGCGATCCGTGGGACGACTTCGCGTATACTTGTTGCTGGGTGTCGTGATTTGATCTACTGTATGTTCTTTATCATTTTGTTGTTTGCTGTCGTTAACCCTTTACCAAACATGAAAAGCAGACGACACTTGCAAATAAAATTCTTGAATAACTAATGTTTTTCATTTTTTGTCTCAAAAACATAGGTTATGACCCCTCATTGGAACGAGCTCGACGAGCTCGTTCCACAGAGGGGTCATGACCTATGTTTTTGAGACAAAAAAAAAAAAAAAATAACGAAAATTAATTGGCGGTTTTGTGAATAGCGCTGGCCGGTTTTGGACGCTACGTTGGGTAATGATATAAAAGTAAACAGTTGGCGTTCATTGGATTTATCAAAGAACATCCGCGGGTTGGTGTATATATATTTTTTTCATATTTTCGAATTAAAGGAACACATTTTCCAAAATAGCATTCAAGCTCTCTTTCACAAACAGTTCTTCCTTCTTTCCAGTTCCAAACAGTGCTTTGTTGAAAAGTTTCAAGTCGTTTTCCATTTGGCTGTTTTTCGATTTTGAAGGACATCTTTATTGTGACATATTATACTTACATGTCCAGATACTTTATTAGATCATCTGCTAAGGATATTAAGCTATGTACAGAGGCAGTTTTAACCTCTTGAACCCTGATGGAATCGTCCATACCAGTTCAATGGCAGCAACTGGAACAGTCCATATTTCCATCGCCTTCTGTGTGTACAGAGCCCGGGTCATTTTGATATTACGACAATGTTTGGGTGAGTTTGTGTAGCGTAAGTTATCTGATAAGAACGTATTTCCCACCAATACAAGTAAAAATGTTCAGAAAAAATACAAATTAGTATTGCGTGTAGCAACCGCACGTGCGATCATTTGATTCCAATAGAGAACACTTCTTTTACCTGCACTCAATTGGCATCGAGTTATAACATATGTCGAGGTCATCGTTTTTGATAATAATTAAATTATAAACAGATCGCCAGTTCAAAGAAATAAATGAGACTAGATTATTTTTCTCCTCGATGATATTTTAAATAGCACTACTATTCGTTAATCGTGAAAAATAAAACAAAGAAACACACAGCTGAAGTCTGTGTTACCAGTACAAGAAAAACAATGAATGGGGATTACGTCACAAGCCATGACGTCATGATCTTAATTCATAAATAAAATCAAATGACAGACGCTGAATGATTTCCAAACATACACCGTTAAAACTGCACATCACTTCATTATGGGAACAAGTCAAGAAAGGATGGGATATTGTAAGATAAATTTGAGCTTTGAGCAAATTAATTTAACTTTGATGTCAGGTATGTTTTACTGTTTCAATATGGGGATGGCAGGAAGACAGCTTCTTGGCTATGCCATCTCCATGCAGTGTACTATTACTTTTGTTCTGAATTAAATTAAACTGTTAATCATATGTTATGTAATTGTATGCTGCAAATAAAGATTCATTCATTCATTTAAATTTGTTATTTCCACCATGTGGGTTTCCGAGATGATGTATTGATGTCTCCACCTAGCCCCTGTGTCATACATCGACTTGATCTAACGGACTCGTCAATATATACCCAGAGTCGAGGTTTTGACTTCAATACAGCATCTAGGAAACACTTATGATGGTAATAACCTACACGTTTCACAACTTGGAATTCAGTTTCGTCTCCTAACATATATGGTGGAAGTCGATTCTTGTCCGTGGCGTGTTTCATGTTTACACAATCTCCGTTCCTAATGTGAACTCATTTCTTTCAAAGCGACTCAGCCCAAATATATGATGGGACCAGTGTGGGTCTCAGCAAGTGAAGCTTAGACTATATTAGTTACCATTGCTAATAAATAATATTTTGGGGGATAGAGTTATCTTTTAGTAACCTGGATACATTCATGGCAGATAAGCAAAATGTTTCATTAAATGACAACAACCATTACTCGTCGTCTTCATTTAAAAAAAAAAATGCCTTATCTGCCAAGTCAAAATATTATTAACTTTCGAAATTACAGAGCAGGGGTGTTCTTTATGAGGTGAACACGTAGTGTCCACAGTCTGCTTCAGGCCTGCAACAACGGGGGGGGGGGGGGGGGGGGGGGGGGGGCGGTGCCCCCCACCCCCTGGAAACATTTTCACTCCCCCTAGAAAAAATTCAGACACCGTTTTTCAATGTTCACCATTTTGATCCATTTTATCTACCAGTGAAATAACTCAGAGTTGTCAATTTACATGTGTAATTACATTGAATATAATCCCATGACTGAGTCTATATTGTTATATTTGAGGTGTTTATTCAACACACAGATTATACACAACTATGACAATACAAAACATTAATTAATTAACAGAAGAGATTGTCTGTCTCCAATAGCAGGTTAAATTTCAAGTGATGAGTGGTTACTGGTAAAATTGAAAGTAGGAGAAATGCTCACGCAAACAGAGGTTTTCCATGGGACAAAGACAGGAAATTGCTCCTTTTAATGCCAAATTTTGAAATTTTTACACGCCGGGTGAGACCATGGTCGACCCGGGGCACATGTGCTTGGCAAAGAGTATCAAAATTAGTGGAATTTAGTCACTTTGAGGAGGTGGATGGGGTGGGGTGGGGGATAAAATGATTCTGAATGGTCCTTCAAAAGTTAGTGGACAGATATAAAAAATTGCAAATAATGAATCTTGTTAGTTGAACAGAAAAAATAAAACTTTTTGGGGTATGTTGAAGCAGGAATTGATCCTTCAGAAGACAGGAAATTGCTCCTTTTAATGCTAAATTTAAAATTTTTAACATGCCGGTTTGAGCCATGGTTGACCCGGCACACAGGTGCTTGGCACGGTGTATCCCAATTAGTGGAATTAAGTCACTGTTGGGGGGTGGGGGGTGGGGGGGGGGTAAAATGATTCTGGATAGTCGTTCAAAAGTTTGTGGACAGAAATAAAAAAAATCAAATAATGAATCTTGTTATTTGTGCAGAAAAAATAAAACTTTTTGGGGTATGTTGAAGTAGGAATTGATCCTTCGGAAAACAGGAAATTGCACCTTTTAATGCAAAATTTTGTGGTATGTTGAAGTAGGAACTGATTCTTCAGAAGACAGGAAATTGCTCTTTTTAATGCCAAATTAAAAAACATCCCCATGCCGTGTCGAACTATGGTCGACCCGGCGCACATGTGCTTGGCACGGTGTATCCAAATTAGTGGAACTTAGTCAGTATGGGGGGGGGGGGGGAGGGGGCGTGAAATGATTTAGGATGGTAATTCAAACGTTAGTGGGCAGAAATAAAAAAAATCCAATAATGAATCTTGTTATTTGAGCAGAAAAAATAAAAACTGTTGGGGTATGTTGAAGTAGGAATTGATCCTTCAGAAGACGGGAAATTGTGCCTTTTAAAGCAAAATGTTTAATTTTTCCCATGCCGGGTCGAACTATAGTCGACCCGGCGCACATGTGCTTGACACGGTGTGTCCAAATTAGTGGAATTTAGGCACTATGAGGGGGGGGGGGGGGGAGGTTGAAATGATTCAGGATGGTCAATTCAAAAGTTAGAAATAAAAAAAATCAAATAATGAATCTTGTTATTTGAGCAGAAAAAATAAAACTTTCTGGGGTATGTTGTAGTAGGAATTGATCCTTCAGAAGACAGGAAATTGCTCCCTTTAATGCCAAATTTTCAATTTTTTCCATTCCGGGCCGAACCATGGTTGGCCCGCCGCAAATGTGCTTGGCAAGATGTATCCAAATTAGTGAACTTTAGTCACTTGGGGGGGGGGGGGGGGGATAAAATAATTCTGGATGGAAAAATGATGGGATTATGTCTAGGTTGGGGAGGTCCCCCCAACATAGCCCCCCCTCCCCCGATGCTAGACGCTGGTTGCAGGCCTGGTCTGCTTTTTGTGAAAGTATTTCTTATTTCCCCCATCCTCCGCATTAGAACACGTCATGCAGTACGCACTTTTTACTAACAGACTCATTTGTCACTGATATTAGTTCGTAAGGCGGTTAGCCCGCAATCTAGATCATACAGTTTTCTAACCAATATTCAGATACTTTGGTCTGTCATAACACCTAATGTCTTAACTACAATGCTACTCCGATAGCCACCGTAACATATGAATTCACATAGTTAATTATTTGGTTTATTCATACAGTTCTGTCTACCTACTACGTCCCCTGTTTAAATGCCAGGAGATGTCAACATGGCACTGCGTGCTGGTTATCGTGATGCCGAGGTGTCGAATTTGTCCTATGGTACTACTGGGAATTCTCGACAGGTCCGGCCATATCTGACCTAGCTAGCGAGCTCTCATTTACTGGTTACATTGTGTGTGTGTGTGTGTGGGGGGGGGGGGGGGGGGGGTCTACTTAGGGTGTATATGTTTCGGCATTGGAGTGCGGAGGGCTTTTCTGATTAAAATGATTAATCTTATCTCATTACACCTGATAATCTGATTTGATTCGTTAGTGTATACAACATCTGTTATACATTCCATCTGTCTTATTAGCCACCTCAGCCCTACCAAGTACAGCATTCACACTTCTAAGTGACTGACATGCCGGCATGCAAAATTAAATAGCCAATAAGGAGTGTCAGGAAGACAGCTAATCAGGCTATGAAGCCACTTTTAGCATGGAACTATTGTTTTTCGTAGTTTTAATTTCTTCTGGTTTGTTTTTCATGAATACTATAAAATGAAGAACTGATAGAACTATTTACAGTTTGGCCACCGTGGACTGGTCATTTTACACGGATGAGCAATGTTTCAACGGACACAATATTCTAAGATTCCAAACACTAATTACAGGAATAATCATCAAAAATTTAATTAATGAAGCACTGGGTTGTACCGGTGATGATTTTTTATTACCTGGTAAACGAATGCGTGCACATCACTACCCATGCGTGCATTACGACCAGTCAGTGGCGAATGTACTGCACATGTATGGTATATAGGTCTAATTGGTCACATTTGCTTGGTTAGTTCTGTCTTTGCTAGGTGTGTACATTCACGTCCATCCCTGTACACAGCTGAAAGGGCAACCGTGCTCTTAGAACAGTAATCCGCAATCTACTATACTAAAAGCTATGGGGCTGTCTTTCACACACATTCACGAAACCAGTTAATGCCTGAGCCGAGCTTCTACTTTGATGTTATGGTATTTGAGTAAGATCTCACCATCAACATGATGCATGTGATGATTAACTGGGACTATCAGGATATATCCAATGTTGTGGAGGGGGGGGGGGGGGGGGGGGTGGAGCGATCTCTAGAACCAGTAACAGTTTAATCGCGCCCAAATGAAAGTGCACAACTCAAGATGGAAGACCTAAGCTAGATTTATTATCAAAAAGATAAATAGGAATTTTTGTACATTCTGTTATATGCCAACCTAGAAACCATGATATTTTGTCTTAACCTTCGCCGCCTAGACTAGCCGCATCGTCGAAAAAGCCACAGATACGTAAATTATAACTTGGAAGGCTTCTGAGTAAATAAATAGAGGATATGGAATGAGTGTTTTTCTCATATAATATTTATGAAACGAGTCTGAGAATTTTCCGTTTTGGCGATTCCAAAAAGAAAATTTGGACGAGTTTCATAAATATTATATGAGAAAACACTAATTTCATATTCTATTTACCATATGACATACACACGCACAAATTAGCCACTTAGTAGGACTTTTTAACCCATCACCTAACTTCAGTTGCAGGCGGCACTTGGAAAAAACATCCTCGTATAACTAAACATTTTCATTTTTTGCTTCCAAAACATAGGTTATGACCCTTCATTGGAACGAGCTCGTCGAGCTCGTTCCAATGAGGGGTCATAACCTATGTTTTGGAAGCAAAAAGTGAAAATATAAAAAAAATGAAGGGCGTTTTTCTTGTAGGTAAAAGATTAATACAATATAACCCACCCTAAAAAGGACAGATAACGTAAATGCTCCCTACTGAAATTATGCAAATGTCACCCAGTTGTATTTTGTTTAGCCAATCAAATTGTCCAGTTTTGAAATTGACCAATGAAAGCTCCCAACTCCAATTATGCAATTATGAAGATCTGGCCCAGTTTTATTTTGTTCAGCCAATCAAATTGTCTAGTTTTGAAATTGACCAATGAAATTGACGGAAGGCTTTATTTATCACTGATTAATATGAAAACAAAATATCAAATGTTTTAAAGTGAACTAAACGGACGAGTCATATGGTAAAATGCTATACCTGATTGTCGTTATTTCTCTCTAACTCATCAATGTGCTCTTGTAGCTCTGTAACCTGTTGATTGAGTAGGATATTCTGCTCCAAAACACAGTTTATCTGAAAGAAATCGAAGTTATTATAGTCGTAAATATTGTATACATACAGATTATCACGATAATGTGCATGTCCTGTGATTTGTATCAGATTCGAGGTGGTGTCCAGAATGGGATCTCAACGAGCCGGCTTTGCCGGCGAGTTGTGATACCATTTTTGGACACCACCGAGAATCTGATACAAATCACAGGACATGCACATTATCATGATAATTCATTTATCTAACAATTCTGTCACATAAACAGATTAAATTTTTAACCCTTTACCCAACATAACGGCCAAAACCAGTCAATGCTGTTCTCAAAAATCGCCAATTAATTTCCATTATTCTTTTCATTTTTTGTCTCAAAAAGATAGGTTATGATCCCTCGTTGGAACGAGCTTGTCGAGCTCGTTCCAATGAGTGGTCATAACCTATGTTTTGGAGAGAAAAAATGAAAACAAATTAGTTATTCAATAAGAGTGTCGTCTGCTTTTTATGTTAGGTAAAGGGTTAAATTATTTTTAAACATTTTTGGGACAATATGTTCGGTCGATCACTGAAACGCACATATAATGTATCCATGTGCCTGTTATGATAGCACGTAGCGCTACCGGAAACGAGTAGTCTATATGATACGGAATCAGAATGACTCGTCTATATGATACGGAATCGGAACACATTATGTGATACGTACCGTTTCGCGTGGTTTTCAGGTCAAAATCTATATGATTGTTAGATAAAGATGAAAAACAAATGCATGTTCATCAGAACAACAACTGAAATGATGCAAACGCTAGGCGGACTATAGAAGGTTTTTTTCTAATTACAGGCATCATTGAATCATAAAGAAAGAAATATTCATCCCAGCTTAAGCTTTCCGAAAATGGTCATGTTTGGTAGAAAACAATACAACGCAACCATAGTACAAATACAGTTCATTCAACGTGGACCGGTCGTAATCCACGCGTGGGTAGTGATGTCCACGCATGTGTTTAACATGTAATAAAAATCATCAGCAGAAAAAAATTAATTAATTAATTTATTTATTTATTGGTGTTTAAGGTCACATACTTATGCACAATGGCTAATCGTGACCGTGACAGTTTTACGGGTGGAGGAAGCCGGAGTACCCGGAGAGAACCACCGAGCAACGACGAGCAGCTGTCAGCTCCCCAACATCGTAACTCTGAACTCTGCACCGCAGCACAGGCAGGGTTAGATTGGTTGAAGACATGCGCACCATCGACGTGCAGTACGCCTCAGTACACAGCGTCATCGTGCCCCCATGTAGGCAATCGGGGTGAAGTGTCTTGCCCAAGGACACAACGCGGTTGCCGCAGGTGGGATTCGAACCGAGGACCTCTCGGCTTGCAGCCTGCACCTCTACCAACTGAGCCACCGCGCCCCCAATTAATTAATTAAATTGTTGATGATTATTCTTATAATCAGTCTATGGAACCTAACATCATTAAGTCAGTGGAAATATTACCCACCCGTGGAAAGTAAACAGTCCACGACGGCCGAACTGTACACCAAATGACTGGAAGAAGAACGTTAGTTGCAACCAAAGTGTGTAGCGAAGGAACCTCGAAAAATAGCCTCATCACTTTAGGAAAAAAAAAAAAAAATTATTTGGATGATTCATCATCGAGACTTGTCACGTACCTCTTACGCAATTCTTTGTTTCATCTGCCAAGTCGAGAAATAACTGGGATTACTTTCTCCTTCAGCCTTAGCACACTGAACGCGATGCGTGTGTTGCGCACAATGAATTTGGGTAATTATACTTTCTTTCTCAGTTTAGAATTCTGACATGGGGTGATACGCTCAACTGGAGCCTCGCTATCGAACATAGATAGATAGTAAAAATGGACCGACCAGCTACGCCTGGATTGGAATTCTTCTAAAGTGGGTGACACCAGTACTATGACTGGCTATGTTTGAATTCATGCTTGTATTTTAGGAATAGATGCTGCAAGTGATAACCCAAAATAACAAATAAACGTCCCAATTTACATGCTAGCCTCACTGTCTTGAGCAGTTTTTGTTGGTTGCGCAATCTGCAGATGGAGTACATGTATTGCTTACCATTGGCGACACGCCGTATCCACACGATGGCCGCATCACTTACGTAGGTGAATTTATTTATTTATTTATTGGGGTTTAAGGTCACATATTTTTGCACAATGGCTAATCATGACCATGGCAGTTTTACGGGTGGAGGAAGCCGGAGTACTCGGAGAGAACCACCGAGCAACGGCGAGCAACTGTCAGCTCCCCAACATACTAACCCCACACAAGCAGGGTAAGCATTGGTTGAAGACAAGTGCACCATCGACGTGCAGTACGCCTTAGTACACGACGTCACCGTGCCCCCACATGGGCAATGGGGGTGAAGTGTCTTGCCCAAGGACACAACGCGGTTGCCGCAGGTGGGATTCGAACCGAGGACCTCTCGGCTTGCAGCCTGCACCTCTACCTACTGAGCCACCGCGCCCCCATACGTAGGTGAATGCAAGCATTTTCGAGAATATCGTATGGTCCCTTATACACAGAACGACACACGCGTGTGAACTGGTTAATCGATATGGAATGAGGGGACACAGGCCTCGAGTTTTATCTTTCCGCGGTGGCACAAGTGCCGTATCGATTAACCCATTCACAGGCTTATGTTTTGTGTTTATTACACGCCTTCGCGTCTATAAAAAAAACATATATTAGAAGGACACTCAGCAATTCATTTGACAACTATCAACAAAAAGAACACATTTTATCGCCAACCAAATTTGCGAGGGGAACTCGTGTTACTGTTTGGTGCCCCGAGTTCCAATGTGTTCTATGTGCCTGCTGGTACGTAGAACACATTGAAACTCAGGGGATGATTTTCAGCTTTCGCCAGCCATTTAAATTGTAATTGCGTTGCACGATTTGTAGACAATTTCAGTGAAATTTCGCTTCTATTTAAAAGTACACTGCAAAAAAATATAGGTTCTCCTTAGAACCAAAACAGGTTATAATCTTGTCCCTGAGATGGAACCAGTCCTATTTAAACAGTATTTATTTCAAATCAAATAAATTTACCAAGATTAGCATTCAATTTTAACAGAATATTACATGAACTGAAGTAGATTCAGCAGTAAACTTGCAGCTTATTCAACGCAGTCGCCAAACATTTTGAAACAAAGGAGATATGAACAGTTGGCATATCGAACCAGTTTTGGTTCTGTATAGAACCAAGTCTGGTTCGATATGCCAACTGTTCATATCTCCTTGCTTAATAATGATTTGAGACAACCTCGTATGAGCTCTAAACTTACGGCTGAAACCCCCTCAATTTATGTTTAATTCTGTTAATATTTAATGTTAATCTTTATAAATTTATTTGATTTGTAATAAATACTGTTTAAACAGAACTGGTTCCGTCTCAGGGACAAGGTTAGAACCAGTTTTGGTTCTAAAGAGAACCTATATTTTTTGCAGCGTAGTCCCTCAACGATTTCCGTTCCTCACACTTGCGCGGAAAAGATTTTCATTTTCGGCACGGTTTAGTGTTGCTGTAGATGGGGACTACATAGAACAGGCTTGTAATAAAATTAATTACCCGTTTTTTAAATAGTTAGACAGTAGATAAGGAACAGGTGTAAGAATATTATAATCCCTGATGGGTACGGATGTGGGATGGGAAAATCTCACCCTTGGGACAAGATATTTGGGCCAGACACGAGGCTTGCCGAGTGTCTGGACCAAATATCTTGTCCCGAGGGTGAGATTTTCCCATCCCACACCCGTACCCATCAGGGATTATTTTGCTCCCCCCCTCCCCCCCCCCCATCATACAGCAGTTACGTTAACCAGAGGTAATCGGCGGTCACGTACTGATATAATCAACTCATTTGGTATTCGTTGTTTTGAAAAACTAATGACACCATCGGAAAAAGCATGCAAAAGTTATGTATATACCAAAGGTTTATACCACGAAATGAATTAGGAACGGTGGCATCTTGGAGTTTAAAGAGTTTTATAGCATCAGACTTTGATCACACGGCATTCTGATGACGTCAATATGAATTAGTTGGTAGCAAGAAACTGATACGATATGCATAACGTCATAATAACGTTGTAAATGTATAACGTCACGTGGGAGGGGTGGGATACATCTGTCTCTCCCTGCTATCTCACCCTGGACAGACGTATGTTACATATGCAGTGGGGGGAGAAAGAGATCTCCCAAGGGGAGTTGTGTGGTGGGTCTGGATGTTATTGTTATAGCTGCACTGCTTTACACAAGTAGTAAAGGCAAATAATGAACGATACTAACTACAAGGCTGAGAACGATGTGTCAAATGGCATCGAAGTGTAAAACAGAGAACAACTTTTTCCGTGCTATTATATCGTGCCTAACGCTTAAATCGCGTAGGGAGTGTAACATATTTAGTCTGTTTGCCGGAATCTTCGAAGCATCTTCGATTGATAACTTGAAGCTTGGAGAAAAAACACCAGAAGCTGTTTCATCATCACTGATTGTAAAATAGTGGTTTTGTAAACGTAACGTTGAGAATTTGTGAGACAAAATTAACAAAACTAGCTGCCCAAATTCAAATAACCTGATGGAAAGCAGCTTTTTTTTAATTTTCCGAGAATTGTTGTCGAGTGTTCTCTGCTGCCTGTGAGTCTTCGTTTGTCCAAGAAAACAATCTTTGTGGCAGTCGGTTACATCATATCAGCTGATAATGAAGATGCAATTGCTCGCGCATATTCACTCAGGACAAGCCCTCTCGCGAACACCTACGATGTCACTCGCTTCAGATTATATAACCAATGCCTAGTCTAAAAGGTTAAGTTGACTTTCGTCCACTGAGTTCCTACTGGAACATAGAACACATTGGAACTAAGAGGACGTTATGGCTAATGTGTACAATACTGTGGTTACCAAAGCAGACAGGGAATTTTCTCAACATTGTAGAATCTCCCTTGTCAAACCCCACCTCCGAAAAAACTTCATTTCTTTTCTTTATCAGGATTGATTTTTCAAGATCTTGTTTATGAAATCTCCGTGGACCAGTGTGGATGTGTCGAAACCAGACTCTATCGCGAATTGATCTAAAAGAGATGTCTCATTTGTCATCACAATACTTAAATCTTTGACCATTTTTTAGATAAAAGGTGTTAACAAAGCCGTAAGGAAGTTACGCGCACTCACGTCAGAGAAGTGTAGAGTAGCTGATTACACCACGATAGTGGGCTTATAGAAGTTAAAATCACCATGTACTAAAATGCTCAAAGTATGTATTTTGGACAAATTAACCTAAAGTCACCACAGAACGCTTTATTGGCGCTGGGAGGTTGTGATTTTTCAGATTCAATTCGGTTTCCGTTCGGTTTCAGGAAACAAACATCAGTTTCGATTCATTTTTCTCTATGTGTTAAGATCACGACCATATAGTAAACAACAACTCTGGTTTCTTAACTTGAAAATAAAACGCAATATGTAATGCCCATCTACAGCAACACTAAACCATGCGGAATATGGAAATCGTTGACGGACTAATGTTAAAGAGAAGCGAAATTTCATTGGAAGTTTCAACAAATCGTGCAACGCAGTTACAAAATGAAACGCCAGCGATAGCTGAAAACCGTCCACTTAGTTCCAGTGTGTTCTATGTGCCAGTAGACACAGATAACTCATTGGGACACAGGGGACGACATAGTAACACAGGGTCCTCCTCGCAACTTTGGTTGGCGATATGAAATTTGTTGTTTTTGTTGATAGTTTTCAAATGAATTGCTGCGTGTCCTTCTAATAATTGTTTTTATAGAAGCAAAGGCGTGTAATAAACACAGAACGACACACGCGTGTGAATGGGTTAGTCGATATGACACTTGCGCAACTTGTGCCATCGCGGAAGGATAAAACTCGAGGCCGGCGGCCTCGAGTTTTATCCTTCCACGCTGGCACTCGTGGCATATCGGTTAACCCATTCACACACGAGTGTCGTTCTGTGTATGCATGACACTACTCACCTATGTAAATGTTTTCAGCCTAACGCTCCTTTAATCATTCTGAGGGGTTTTAGGGGATTAGTTGTTAAATCTTTTGTACAGAAAGAACACATAAATACGAGTAACAAATGAATAAAGTTTATATAATCGTTTTCTCATTGTGACATTTCCTCCCTTATTGACTCGTCCGTGACAAAAAGAACACAACGTGTTCGCTCCAGTGAGGGATAGGCTACGTGACGAGATTCCATAGGAGGTTTGAATCAACACCCCCCACCCCGCCCCCCCCCCTCTCACCCACCACCAAGTAAGATAGTTTGGTCAGTTTATTCACAAACAGCGTACTACCATTTGCCCGGCGTTTGCGGTGTCTGGCGGTTCTTGCTGCAGAAACCAAAACCGAACCGGAAAACCGAAAAACCACATAGCTCTACACATTATGTGAGATTATTAATCATGGCACCATCGAGAAAAACTGACTGGAAATCTTTCGCAAAGTAGACAATTTCATCATATCGTACAGTAACGTACCAAATTCAACGAGATAAGATTTATTTATCTCACTTGAGAAAACCTCTCAAATAATCTGATCATTTATGAGAAGTGGATTGTGAATTCAATAAAAGTTCAGAAACCCGTGAGCTCCGTAACTGCATCTACGCAAACCAGAAAATAGGCAGACTGTCATCTGTAAAATGAGGTCCCCAGAGGGGGAATTTAGTGGGGTTGGAGGCGAGGGGGGGGGGGGGGGCTGTGCAGGGTAGCATTACTAAATTTACCCTCTGTGAACTTCAATCTGAATCAGGGTCTCAAAGCTAAACAGAAAGAGGTACCCAGAGGATAAATTGGCCCACTATTTGGGATAGCATCCTCAAATTCACCATCTGGGGACCTCATTATGCAAATGTCAGACTGCTTATTTTCAGGCCTGCATCTAGAACACTAAACTGAATCAAAATTTATTTGCAGGGGTGTTAGACGTGGGCGGACTGAATCACATCTTACTTTGGGTCCTCACCTTACATGTTTCAAACTCCTGGTGCTCACACCCTTCAATAGGACTGAACACAGTTTATCTCCCTCGAATTTTAGTAATAAAAACATTTATTTGTCGCTCTTTCTCCAAATTCACCGACACACAAATTTACGTAATTATTTATTGGTATTTAAGGTCCCATATTTCTGCACTATGGCTAATCGTGACCGCATCGTTGATATAAAGTCAGGAGCAGACAACCGTTTATACCCATCTTGCCCTTTTCAGAGGACTTCCGCCCGAAGACATTTGTCACAGGGTTCTATTTTACCAGTAAAACAGAGTTTATTTACCACATGAAACAAGTACTGGGTACTGGGACACTTCCCAGGGTTACCATGGCGAACTTAAACACTAATTTTTGCGATCATATTATTTCTATGGTCACAGTAGTAAGCAGAACTTGTTAAAATGACGAACATATATTTTGTAGACACGATTTGGCTGTCGGATACAAACAGTTATAAACCCTTTTAACTCGGGAGTACCAGTAATAGACTGCCGTATACAATAGATGGCTGTAGCGACTTGGCGAATCCAGATGTATTTGTAAGGTTGTTCAGTAATAATTCAATCCACCTCTCCCGTGAGTGCCCTGTGGGGCCCAGTAGGGCTTTTGCATTATTTAATTTTTGCAAGTTTTTTTCGACAGTTTCAACAAGCACAGCGTAAACAAACATACCATGTGACTCGACGAGCTCGTTCCAATAAGAGTTACATGATATGGTTTTGCTGATAATTTTTGGAAAAATATATTTTTTGTTAATTACGCGGGGAGATGCAACCGATTCGTTGGGTAAAGGTTTAAATTAGTAATAGGCCTCCTTAACTAGTTATTGTCTGTTATGTTGTTTGTGTAGACCATCGAATTTTATTTTTATTTTCAGCAAAACATTATGCGCACCGTGTTGATCGATTTACGATTCCATGTAATTTAATTAAATGCCTTTCATCCACAGAATTGTTAAATGTTTATGTAGGGGACATAACTTGTGAAGAGAGCCGATTTGATAAAACGCCCCTTATCTTACCTCATCTTGCCGTTTTTCAGTAGCTCCAAGTCTTGTCTCGCGTGATTGTTCTTCAGACCTGTAGGTGAGCTCAGTTGCTTGCGAGCGTTGACGGGCTCTCTGTAAATTGTACAAAATGAGTCGTAGTTATGATAAACACACATTGGTAGATTTTAATTGTGCATAGAACATGATGTATCATACACCTATTAATGTAACAGAAATGGTTTCCACTGTTTTGCATGTATGATAAAAATAAAGTTGTATCGCACCTGTGGTAATACAAACCACGTTCGAATTTCCAACGCAAACAAAGAAGGAACCCGTCAAATAAATCACGTCATCATTGGTCGAATGCTCCGGAGTCGAGATCGCTTGGAAATTCCAAGTTCCTCGTTTCGATTTGGTTACCCGAGATATTAAAACAAACAGGTTCGAATAAAAAAAAATCAAAACAAAACTCATTCTAAACGCCTGTTCCTTGACAAATACTTTCCACAACTGTTCATATGATGATGAAGTGTGCTAAACTTAATAGCTATTTCAAAACTTTTTTGTTGTGTTATTCCCCGCAGTTTATTCAATATTTGAAGTTCGATAATCGTGACCGTGACACTGATCGCTGTCAATTGGTTTCGACCAAATGAATGTGGTAAAAAGTAAAAAGCAAATTGGGGTTGGTAACCCGCCCTTTAACCCTTTACCCAACGTAACGGCCAAAATCGGCCAGCGCTATTCTCAAAAATCGCCAATTAATTTTCAAAATATTTTCATTTTTTGTCTCAGAACATAGGTTATGACCCCTCGTTGGAACGAGCTCGTCGAGCTCGTTCCAACGAGGGGTCATAACCTATGTTTTTGAGACAAAAAATGAAAAAAAATTAGTTATTCAAGAATTTTTTTTGCAAGTGTCGTCTGCTTTTCATGTTAGGTAAAGGGTTAACAATTATGCCTCCTTGGCAATGAAGGAAGTGCTTTTAGTTCAATTTTCGTGTAGAATAGTTGCTACATGGGAGATGTGCGATAAATACAGAACTTTCGGGTCTCGTGATATCCTGGGCCAAAGCAATCTTGTGCGATAATTCTTAGCCCATTCAAACTTTGTGCGGTTTGTTATGTGTATATCTGAGTGTATGTAGTTGTACATTGTACCATATCGTTTTGCATAGGGAAATAGTATTGTCTCCAGAGAAATATTTTGCCTATGGTATAGTCAAACAGGTCTTGGGTAGGGCTGTCACGATTAATCCATTAATCGATTATTGATCGGTCACGGCGAAATCGATTAGTATTTTTCGTTGTCGAATAATCGGTAAATTGTATCCCGTTTTAGACGTTTAATAATTAAAAAAAAAATTGATGAAAAAACTATGGTTTCCAAAGGTAAAGGGTTAAGAACATCGATGTTAAACCCCAAGAAACTGTTGGAAGCATTTGTCTTTCAGGTACATTCATCAAAGGTTTGGTGTTCCGAACTTTTGAACCGTCAGTGTAATAATCAAGACCGGTCGGCAGTTGCGAACTTCGCAACTGCCGACCGCTCTTGATTATTACAATGACGGTTCAAAAGTTCAGAACATCGAAGCTTTGAATGTACCTAAAAGATGATCGTCTTCGTTGTTTACTTGAGGTAGGTCAACTGACTTGAACTTCATTTTTATCGACTTCAAAGAAAGGGAGAGGGAAGGTCATCTAGGTACGATTAATCGATTATCATCGATTATTTGCGACGATTAATAGATTCCTAAATTGAAAAAATCGTGACAGCCCTAGTCTTGGGTGCTATTAGCTGCAACAAATATGTCCGAGACGAAATTCACGCAAATAGAAAACGGAAAGAAACAACTTTAGAATGAAATGACATTTTTTTCAAGAATACAATTAGGAATAATAGAAAAATGTAGCCACTGTGAACTGGTCACTTTTCGCGGGTTGACAATAGTTCCATGGACGCAATAATATTAGTTTCCAAACACTGTTTACAGAAATAATCATTAAAAAATTAACTAATAAAGCAGCGGGTCTACCCGGTGCTTTATTAATTAAAATTTGGCTGATGATGATTTTTATTACCTGGCAAAGACATGCCTGGACATCACTCCCCTCATGTGGATTACGACCAGTCCACAATAGCTGCACTGTAGGTAATAATCATTCTAATTGAATGTTAAGGGCAAGTGTATATAATGTCATGCTATTCAATAGTGATACTACAGTTAAAACTAGAAGTCCTGTCATGAAATGCGCACATATAGCACGTTGATATGCGCGTTAATGTGCGCGTTATGGCCCAAGTAAAGCTATACAATTCTGTACATATGGCCTGTGCACAAGCAATGTTTCAGACAATGGACCTCCGGGTAACCCGGAGGTCCATTGGCAGAAACATTGCATGTGTTTGCTATGAGTAACCAAGAGAACCTGTCGTGCTTTGGATGCCATTCGATATGGCAATTGCGCGCAATTCCAACGCGCAATTAAGCCTAGATAAGCGCACTATTCGTGACAGGACTTCTAGTTTTAACTGTATATTCTGTTAAAATGGGTGAGCCTCGGGCTGGATAGTCATTTATCAATCTGCGATGTTAACTTCCGAGTCGTTAACTTGTGACCTTCTCAATGACAGATTAGACAAACAAAATATAAACAAAATATAATGAAATGGGTCCAATTATCCTTTAAACATGATCTTCTGCGAAACAGTATAATATAAAGCGCTTAGTGGTATATTGCGTGTTTAATATGTGTTTTAATGTCAGTTCACTATTTATCGGAAAGTGTGTAACGGTGATGAAACAATTAATATCTAGAAAATCTTAAGAAAGAATAGCACATACCCTTTTCTGGTTATAAGCCTTCAGTGTATACAGCAATGGGTTCAGAGCAGAGTTTACTGGTAGGATAAATATGGTTGTCCAGGCATACATCTCTCCAGGTATTGGGTATCCACAAAGTGATGCTAGGCCTTAAACGGAAAATAGATTCATGAATAACTAGAGTGTAGTCAGTTCTTTTCTGTTTCAATTTATACGATTTATTTATTTATTTATTGGTGTTTTAAGGTCACATACTTACAGAATGGCTAATCGTGATCGTGACAGTTTTACGGGTGAAGGAAGCCGGAGTACCCGGAGAGAACCACCAAACATCGACGAGCAACTGTCAGCTCCTCAACAATCTAACTCTCTTCAAGCACCGCTCAAGCAGGGTCACAGAGGTTGAAGACATGTGCACCATCGACGTGCAGTACACTTTAGTACACGGCGTCATCGTGCCCCCATTGAGGCAACCGGGATAAAGTGCCTTGACCAAGGACACAACGCGGGTCGTCCCGGACGGCGATCGGACTCGGGACCTCCAGCATAGAAGTCCAACAGTCTACCACTGAGCCACCGCGCTCCCTTCAGTTTATACAATACGGTCGCTGTGGGCTAATCACTTTCCACTGGTGGGCAATGTTTCGACGGGCGCAATAATATTCGATTCCAAATACAGTAGAATCCTCTTAATTGAATATCCATTTTGCCAGTCAAAATTATTCAATTAACAGGAGTATACAATTAACAGGAATTTGTTCAGTTTCCTGTCTTCTGGAGGTAAACTGAGCATTTATTCTATTACATCTTGTTTGACAGAGCTCATAGAGCTATGTCAAACAAGATATAATAGAATAAACGCCTGTATTGGATGTAGTGAGGCCAAAAAGGTTAATAAATTTGGTGCGTGTCACAGTAATCTTTTGCGACATATTACAAAAAATCATATACAATTAACAGGAGTTTACTCTACAACCCATATGCAATTAACAGATCGAATTTGTACTGAAGGTATGGTAAATGGTTTTGTGTTTTAAAATTATATTCAATTAACAGGGATATACAATTAAGAGATATCCATTTAAGTGGGCTCCACTGTACTAATTATACAAATACTCATCAAAATTTAATTGATGAAGCACCGGAACAACCCGATACTTCATTAATTGAATTTTGTTAATTTTTGTTGATGAGTTTTTATTACCTGGTAAACGCATGCGTGGTTATCACTGTCCGAGCCTGAGTATCAGCACATGTTTGGCTAAAGGCTCATAACTTTGAAACTTACCATTTTCATATACCCAGATCAATAACCCTGGCACTCCGATTGAGGGTTTCTTAAATTGAAAATAAAACCTCGGGAAAAGGGGTGGGGTGAAGGAAGAGAGTCTTATATTTATCTGGGAATTTCCTTTTGCTACATTGAGTCTTTTTTTCTAGACGCTAACCAACGAAATGAAATCTTGATTGAATGTGAATGTAAACCTGTGTATTTTCTTTGATACCAGGAATCTGGTTATAAAGAATAAAACTGAAAAAGCGCGGATAACGTCCAGTCTACGGCGACCGTACCATAGGTAACACCAAAAAGCAAACGGATTAACAATTTCATGCGGTTTCAACAGGTGTTGGGTTCTGTACAATTATTCTTGCATTGGAACGAGCTCAGTACAACTGGATTACTGGTACGTCAGTCAAAAGCGTCACAACTCAATCAAGATAGCGACAGGTCAATCAACGCGGTAGCGCCTCCCTACGATTAGGTTTGATGATGTGAAAGCTGTTACGCCACGGCATAGCAGTTTTCACATCATCAGTTCTCGAACGAAGGCCAAACTGGAAAACCTGCAACGAGGTGTCAATTGTACATTCTCAGCACTTGTTTTGATGAATAATAGTTCAATCTGTGTTGCAACGAAAACTGTGCAAATCATCGCCAAAGTCCACCAAATAGTTTTCTTTTGTTTATTTATAGTAACAACTGTACCCACCCGCTGCAGTCTAAAAATGGTTTAAATAGACTAAAGCTGGATGTAAGTCATCCAAATTATATAACTGTAAAAATAATAATATGAAAAGAGGAAAATAAAAACACACACTTACCCATAATTGCGATGGGAAACCAGCAAAGAAAATCTGTGAAAACAATTAAGAAAAGGTTCCTTGCTACCACTATGTTCTGGTCCTGTCCACCTGACTTTCGTATTGATGTTAGCATTGCAGAATGAATTTCCATGTAAATCATAACTTGACCTATGACAATGATGGTAAAGGCTACAAAATTGTAACCGAGGAACACAGCCACAGCATAATGCCACCCAGGCGGACGATCCCGCGTAAGGGGCAGAGCTAAACATGTGCCACTTTTGGAGTAAAATCTGTTTTCAAAGTATGGTAGACCTATCACTGGTATGATGGCGATACATATATTGAAAGTCCATATGAAGAGAAGAGATACCTTAGCTTTCAAAGCATTGAATTTAAATGCACTGAATGGATACTTAATTGACAGAACTCTGTCCATTGTGATGATGCACAACATTGTAGTTGAGACCTCGCTGGATATTGTAGCAATAACTCCAGCGATCTTACATCCAATACTATGCCGCCACAATGCATCATAATAAATATAGCGCCCCCTATAATATTCGTCTGCTATCGCTACTATATAAAGGTACACGCCCATTAGAAAATCTGCTATACATAAGTTTAGTACAAAAAGTCCATGAGGTTTTTTCAAAGACACTTGGTCAATGCTCAGCCTGTACACAATGGAGAGGCCATTCCCAACCAAAGCCACGGTACCAATTGTCCACAGACAAATGCGCATAACCTCGTCTTTCATCAAATCTTTGCATGATGAGAATTCATCTTCCGGTGGATAGCAGTTGTCATTATCAACACTTTCTGGTTTGATGCAACAAAATCTGTACTCATCGGTATACAAATACTGCAAATGTGGCACACCATCAAATATGCTATTGTAGAACGTCTCAATCGGATTACCACGCATGTCAAGGATACGTACATTTGGAACACTTTGAAATGTTCCAGTAGAAATATTGACAATTTTGTTTTTGGAAATATTCAAATAAAATAAGTTTTTAAGACCTCCAAACATGTGAGAATTAATCGATTCAATTAAATTTCCCGAGAGGTCCAAATAAAATAAGTTCTGCAATGACCGAAAAGTATTATTCCCCAATGCTTTCAGAGTTGTGTGCGAAATTGTTAAATGACCAAGGTATGAAAAGTTAGCAAGTTCGAGCTGATTTTCAGTCACTTCCGTTCTGCTGATATTTAACTTCCGTAGTTGATGTGACACATGCGGAAGATGAGGCAAACTGGAGCACATGAATACCAATCCATTACAAGTACAGTTCTCAGGACAGTCAACATTACACAGAAACTCGTCATCGCCGTGCTTACATTGCTTAATCCCATCACACATCTCAGTAAATGGAATACAAACGAAGGAATCACGACACTTGAACAAGTCGGAACAACTGGCGTTTCCTGAAAATACATTTAAAGATGAATTGCGAAATACTTATGTTTATGTTATCCTGCACAAAGTGAGTGTGACCACAAAAACCTATTGACGTCGGAAGTAACTAAGTAACTTGCGATTGGTGCAGAAGCATCAGATGGTATTGTGTCGGTACAGGCCCATGGTCATGTTCTCATGAGCAAGCCACAGAGTAAACGAAAGAAGACAGAGTTATCTGTTCCAGTGACACACGAGTTGCAAACACTGTACAACCATAAATTAGTAACCATATAAACGCATTTAGAAAAACAACTGCAAAATTTCCGCTGACGACCTTTTGTGTCCAACCTGGAGTCCCAGAAGCTGAAAACTGTTTTTTAGTTCTCAATACTTTTTCTTAGTATTCGATTTTTAGACCACACGCCACCGTGTGTGGTTTGATTGCAAACAAAATTTACCGATTCAATGGTATTGGTATTGTGTGTCAGTTGTTTCATATTTAACCCCTGCAACAACTCAGCACAAGACAAATGAAAATTCAATTACAAAATACACTTTACAAGACTATCGATTAGGAAACTCAATATTCTTCAGATGTAGACAAACACTGTCTATTGATTTTTTTGGTTTACAGTTAAAACTAGAAGTCCTGTCACGAATAGTGCGCTTATCTAGGCTTAATTGCGCGTTGGAATTGCGCGCAATTGCCATATCGAATGGCATCCAAAGCACGGCAGGTTCTCCTGGTCACTCATAGCAAACACATGCAATGTTTCTACCAATGGACCTCCGGGTTACCCGGAGGTCCATTGGCTGAAACATTGCTTGTGAACAGGCCATATGTACAGAATTTGATAGATAGATTTACTGGGGCCATAACGCGGTATATTAACGCGCATATCAACGTGCTATTTGTGCGCTTTTCATGACAGGACTTCTAGTTTTAACTGTAACATCACCCTGTATAGACAGTAACATTCATAGTCTCTAACTTACTAACTCGGCACAGAGTTAGCAGTAGTTAAAGGTATATATCTACACAGTACGTTTAGCAGAATGCGTCACGGTGCACCAACGTGTTCCATTGGGCTTAAGTGTCTTGCCCAAGGACACAATGCAAAAGACGCGGATCAGGATTGAACCTTTTCATTCTGAAGTCCAGCTCTCTAACTAAAGAGCTACTGAACTTAAAGGGAACGCCATTTGAAGAGATTGACATATTTAGGGCCCTTAAAGTTGATCGTATGTTTCTCATGCCATGTTTTGCAAAACTGCATGCTGGAGGGTGGTTTTTTATTTTATTTTTTATTTTTGTAATAATTTATTTGCCATCAAAAGTTCATGTTTTTGGTTTATTTTATGTTTTAGGCCTCATAATCTACAGAATAGCTTGGGTGGTGGTGAATTTCGTCCCTTAAGTACAAGAATGCTTTGCAATGATGAAGCATTGCAAAGCCTTGTTGCACTCAAGGGACAAATTTATCAATTTTATTAATTAATATATTTATTATATGACGGTTCTCGTCAGATCGCCGAAGTTAAGCAACGTTGAGCCCGACTCGTCCTTGGATGGGTGACAGTGTGAGCGATTTATTCGGACACCCGCGTTGTGTCCTTGGGCAAAGCACTTAACCCCGATTGTCCACATGGGAGCACGATGACGCCGTGTACTAAGGCGTACTGCACGTCGATGGTGCGCATGTCTTCAACCAATCTAACCCTACCTGTGTTGCAGTGCGGAGTTACGATGTTGGGGAGCTGGCAGCTACTCGTCGCTGCTCGGTGGTTCTCTCCAGGTATTCCGGCTTCCTCCACCCGTGAAACTGTCACCGACACTATATGACCTTGGCTGTTAAAGTGTCGTTAAACTCTAACATATAAATAAATTAATTTGAGTAAAATATCAAACATAAATCATTTAATTTTTATTTTTTATGTTTGCATTGGTTATAAAAAGAGGACATGCAGCAGTCAAAAGGACCATGCGGGAGGGCCTGAGAAACAGATGTTTAACTTCTTTAGGTCTTATTAGGTTTCTTTAGTAAGGCGTTAATATCCTCAAGCAATGGAGGTGGCGCCTTGTTGCACACAAGAAACGATTTCCAACTCTAGAACACAATGGATATATTTTGCAAACACAAAAGAAGGCGGGGATATTTCGAATTTCTTCAGCACCTGGAAAATTGCAGGTACCAGTTGAACATTCTCACTCAATGGAAGAGCTGGGAGCGAGGTATGGTTGACATTTCAGAGGGGAGCACATCCCTGAACGAAGACCCTCTACTCACATCTCTGTATCTATCTCCAATAGGCTACCCCGAGGTACATGAACTTCAGGTTTGCTTGTTTGCTCAATGGGTTTATTCTCGAATAACATGTAGTGACGAAATTAGATGTCTACTCGACAAGGGGGTTGTATTCCAAATCACGTTGTACTGCAAATGTAAATGCAAATGCGTATCATAACTGCAGACATTATAAGTTATTTTGATGAATTGACGGTAACATGGTCTGAGGTTTGCGGCTCGGAGCTTATGTTAAACCGAGACGCGAAGAATAAACCAATTGGGCAAACAAGGTTTGCGGCTCGGAGCTTATGTTCAACCGAGACGCGGAGCGTCTCGGTTGAACATAAGCTCCGAGCCGCAAAGCTCAGACCATGTTACCGTCAATTCATCACAATAACGTATATGTTCCACCAGACACTACACACAGCACAGAACCTAAATCGGGAAACACGAGAGGCTTATTTACTAAACATGTAATCGTTAAAAGTTGCCTTGTTCAAGGCGACTTTTAACAATCACAGGTTTAGTAAATAAACAATTCGTGTATCCACAACGGCACTGGATAAATAAAATAAACCGGATAAACTCATTCCAACTTAGTAAATCGATTTGTAATTTAAACAACACTTCATCTGGAACTCCGTCTGCTGCACGCGTGAAACATCAAGAAAAATGAAGCGGCTTGCTTGTCACTCGGTTGATGAAACAGTTACGAAACGGGCGATGTCATTTCAAATATTTCGCGTTATGGCGTCAGATGGTAACATTTGCCACTTGAGCCGTAAACATAGACTATACTAAGCGAGGCCTCGTCCAATCAGAGGAGGAGGATTTTAGTCTTATTGGAACATAGTAAATATCATAAAATATTCTCTTTTTTCAATGTATCTAACATTTGTATCTGTGAAATCAGCAAATACTTTACACATCACCGAACGATAGGGCTGGGCGGTTTTTCGGTTTGCTTCCGGTTTTTGCGACAAACCGGAAAACCGAAGCGTATGAAACAGCAAAACCCGGCCGAACGGTTTTACTGTGTTTGTGCATAAACTGATCAAAATATCTTACTGAGATAGAACTTGACTGGTGACCACTATGGTCTATCTGTCTTACTGGGAGAGAACTGGACTAGTGACCACTATGGTCTGTCTTACTGGGAGAGAACTGGACTAGTGACACTATGGTCTATCTGTCTTACTGCGAGAGAACTGGACTAGTAACCACTATGGTCTATCTCTCTTACTGGAAGAGAACTGGACTAGGGATCACTATGGCCTATCTGTCTTACTGGGAGAGAACTGGACTAGGGATCACTATGGCCTATCTGTCTTACTGGGAGAGAACTGGACTAGTGACACTATGGTCTATCTGTCTTACTGAGAGAGAACAGGACTAGTGCCCACTACGGTCTATCTGTCTTACTGGGAGAGAACTGGAGTAGTGATCACTATGGTCTATCTGTCTTACTGCGAGAGAACTGGACTAGTGACACTATGGTCTATCTGTCTTACTGCGAGAGAACTGGACCAGTGATCACTATGATCTATCTGTCTTACTGGAAGAGAACTGGACTAGGGATCACTATGGCCTATCTGTCTTACTGGGAGAGAAATGGACTAGTGACCACAATGGTCTATCTGTCTTACTGCGAGAGAACTGGACTAGTAACCACTATGGTCTATCTATCTCACTGCAAGAGAACTGGACTAGTGATCACTATGATCTGTCTTACTGGGAGAGAACTGGACTAGTGACACTATAGTCTATCTGCCTTACTGGGAGAGAACTGGACTAGTGATCACTATGGTCTATCTATCTTACTGGGAGAGAACTGGACTAGTGACCACTATGTTCTATCTGTCATACTGGGAGAGAACTGGACTAGGGATCACTACGGTCTATCTGTCTTACTGGGAGAGAACTGGACTAGTGACCACTATGGTCTATCTGTCTTACTGGGAGCGAACTGGACTAGTGATCACTATGGTATATCTGTCTAACTGGGGAGAACTGGACTAGTGACCACAATGGTATATCTGTCTTACTGGGAGAGACCTGGACTAGTGATCACTATGGTCTATCTGTCCTTCTGGGAGAGACCTGGACTAGTGATCACTATGGTCTATCTGTCCTTCTGGGAGAGAACTGGACTAGTGACCACTATGGTCTATTTGTCTTAATGGGGGAAAACTGGTCTAGTGACCACTATGGTCTATCTGTCTTACTGGGAGAGACCTGGACTAGTGACCACTATGGTCTATCTGTCCTTCTGGGAGAGAACTGGACTAGTGACCACTATGGTCTATCTGTCTTACTGGGGAAGAACTGGTCTAGTGATCACTATGGTCTATCTGTCTTACTGGGGGAGAACTGGACTAGTGATCACTATGGTATATCTGTCCTTCTGGGAGAGACCTGGACTAGTGATCACTATGGTCTATCTGTCCTTCTGGGAGAGACCTGGAATAGTGATCACTATGGTCTATCTGTCCTTCTGGGACAGACCTGGAATAGTGATCACTATGGTCTATCTGTCCTTCTGGGAGAGAACTGGACTAGTGACCACTATGGTCTATCTGTCTTACTGGGGAGAACTGGTCTAGTGACCACTATGGTCTATCTGTCTTACTGGGAGAGACCTGGACTAGTGATCACTATAGTCTATCTGTCCTTCTGGGAGAGAACTGGACTAGTGACTGCTATGGTTTATCTGTCTTACTGGGGAAAGAACTGGACTAGTGATCACTATGGTCTATCTGTCCTTCTGGGAGAGAACTGGACTAGTGATCACTATGGTCTATCTGTCTTACTGGGAGAGAACTGGACTAGTGACCAGTATGGTCTATCTGTCTTACTGGGAGAGAACTGGACTAGTGACCACTATGGTCTATCCGTCTTACCGGGAGAGACCTGGACTATGATCACTATGGTCTATCTGTCCTTCTGGGAGAGAACTGGACTAGTGATCACTATGGTCTATCTGTCTTACTGGGAGAGAACTGGATTAGTGATCACTATGGTCTATCCGTCTTACTGGGAGAGAACTGGACTAGTGACCACTATGGTCTATCTGTCTTACTGGGAGCGAACTGGACTAGTGATCACTATGGTATATCTGTCTAACTGGGGGAGAACTGGACTAATGACCACTATGGTCTATCTGTTTTACTGGGAGCGAACTGGTCTAGTGACCACTATGGTCTATCTGTCTTACTGGGAGAGACCCGGACTAGTGATCACTATGGTCTATCTGTCCTTCTGGGAGAGACCTGGACTAGTGATCACTATGGTCTATCTATCCTTCTGCGAGAGAACTGGACTAGTGACCACTATGGTCTACCTGTCTTACTGGGGAGAACTGGTCTAGTGACCACTGTGGTCTATCTGTCTTACTGGGAGAGACCTGGACTAGTGATCACTATGGTCTATCTGTCCTTCTGGGAGAGAACTGGACTAGTGATAACTATGGTATATCTGTCCTTCTGGGAGAGAACTGGACTAGTGACCACTATGGTCTATCTGTCTTACTGGGGGCGAACTGGACTAGTGATCACTATGGTATATCTGTCTAACTGGGGGAGAACTGGACTAGTGCCCACTATGGTCTATCTGTCTTACTGGGAGAGACCTGGACTAGTGATCACTATGGTCTATCTGTCTTACTGGGAGAGAACTGGACTAGTGATCACTATGGTCCATCTGTCCTTCGGGGAGAGAACTGGACTAGTGATCACTATAGTCTATCTGTCTTACTGGGGTAGAACTGGTCTAGTCATCACTATGGTCTATCTGTCCTTCTGGGAGAGAACTGGACTAGTGATCACTATGGTCTATCTGTCTTACTGGGAGAGAACTGGACTAGTGATCACTATGGTCTATCTGTCTTACTGGGAGAGAACTGGACTAGTGATCACTATTGTCTATCTGTCCTTCTGAGAGAGAACTGGACTATTGATCACTATGGTCTATCTGTCTTCCTGGTGGTGAACTGGTCTAGTGATCACTATGGTCTATCTGTCCTTCTGGGAGAGAACTGGACTAGTGATCACTATGGTCTATCTGTCTTACTGGGAGAGACCTGGACTAGTGATCACTATGGTCTATCTGTCCTTCTGGGAGAGAACTGGACTAGTGATCACTATTGTCTATCTGTCCTTCTGAGAGAGAACTGGACTATTGATCACTATGGTCTATCTGTCTTCCTGGTGGTGAACTGGTCTAGTGATCACTATGGTCTATCTGTCCTTCTGGGAGAGAACTGGACTAGTGATCACTATGGTCTATCTGTCTTACTGGGAGAGACCTGGACTAGTGATCACTATGGTCTATCTGTCCTTCTGGGAGAGAACTGGACTAGTGATCACTATGGTCTATCTGTCCTTCTGGGAGAGAACTGGACTAGTGATCACTATGGTCTATCTGTCTTACTGGGAGAGAACTGGACTAGTGATCACTATGGTATATCTGTCTAACTGGGGAGAACTGGACTAGTGACCACTATGGTCTATCTGTCCTTCTGGGAGAGACCTGGACTAGTGATCTCTATGGTCTATCTGTCCTTCTGGGAGAGAACTGGACTGGTGGTCACTATGGTCTATCTGTCTTACTGGGAGAGAACTGGACTATTGATCACTATGGTCTATCTGTCTTCCTGGTGGTGAACTGGTCTAGTGATCACTATGGTCTATCTGTCCTTCTGGGAGAGAACTGGACTAGTGATCACTATGGTCTATCTGTCTTACTGGGAGAGACCTGGACTAGTGATCACTATGGTCTATCTGTCCTTCTGGGAGAGAACTGGACTAGTGATCACTATGGTCTATCTGTCCTTCTGGGAGAGAACTGGACTAGTGATCACTATGGTCTATCTGTCTTACTGGGAGAGAACTGGACTAGTGATCACTATGGTATATCTGTCTAACTGGGGAGAACTGGACTAGTGACCACTATGGTCTATCTGTCCTTCTGGGAGAGACCTGGACTAGTGATCTCTATGGTCTATCTGTCCTTCTGGGAGAGAACTGGACTGGTGGTCACTATGGTCTATCTGTCTTACTGGGAGAGAACTGGACTAGTGATCACTATGGTCTATCTGTCTTACTGGGGGAGAACTGGTCTAATGGCCACTATGGTCTATCTGTCTTACTGGGAGAGACCTAGACTAGTGATCACTATGGTCTATCTGTCCTTCTGGGAGAGAACTGGACTGGTGGTCACTATGGTCTATCTGTCTTACTGGGAGAGAACTGGACTAGTGATCACTATGGTCTATCTGTCTTACTGGGAGAGAACTGGACTAGTGATCACTATGGTCTATCTGTCTTACTGGGAGAGAACTGGACTAGTGATCACTATGGTATATCTGTCCTTCTGGGAGAGAACTGGTCTAGTGACCACTATGGTCCATCTGTCTTACTGGGAGAGAACTGGACTAGTGATCACTATGTTCTATCTATCTTATTGGGAGAGAACTGGACTAGTGATCACTATGGTATATCTGTCCTTCTGGGAGAGAACTGGTCTAATGACCACTATGGTCCATCTGTCTTACTGGGAGAGAACTGGACTAGTGATCACTATGTTCTATCTATCTTATTGGGAGAGAACTGGACTAGTGATCACTATGGTCTACCTGTCCTTCTGGGAGAGAACTGGACTAGTGATCACTATGGTAAATCCGACAAAGAGATGAATACGTCGTGTTCTAATTGTCACATTTTCACTCTTATTGACTCGTCCACAGTTTGACAATCATAACACAACTTCGATCATTTTATTCTTCTGTTGCACTGATTTATGTTTTTTATCTGACTGAATAGGATTCCCAACTGATCCCATAGAATCCCAAAGAGTGATAAAGGGAAGTTAAGCAGAACCCAATGGAGATATTTACAGCCAGGGTTTTTGTTGTGGGTTGTGTCGTGCAAAGTATTGCAGATATTTTCCGAGTTAAGGAATGTGAAGTGTTGTTTACTATCTGTTCTTATCTTTGTGAGGTATTTTTTTATTATTTATTCCAGAATATTTTTTGCAAGTCCCTTCTTATATTCGTATTAGGTGGTAAAATGTTGAAGATATTAATTGGATGACACGTTAGAAAAGTGTTTTTATACCATGCTCACCCATGCTCCTACCTGTGAAAAGCCCGTATGTTAAATTTTAGCTTTTAATCCCACTACCGGTGTAAAAACTTCTACTGCGGTTAAAACGTTTTCAATGGGAATTCCATTACAAAAATTTACTCCTATAGTAGGAACTACATCCAGTTTGACCTTTGAGATGACCCAATTTACCCACTTCGATACAGTCACATTTCGCGATGCTTCATTAAAACACACGACGTTTTACGGTATCATCTTCTGCGTGCAATAACTTATTAAAATTAAAATACCTACAATTAAATATTTAAAATAAAATTTGAGAATTGTTAATAATTTGACTGAAAAAGCGAGGTAAATTCAATCAACTTTGACGATGTGTCTAGCTGTTAATCAAGCATTCACATGCAGCCAGAAGTACTGCCCTCTGGCGCAGATGTAAACAAAACAAGTCCATGTGTTTGCGAGAGAAAGTATCGTTTTTTCTTCATTTTCAGTGACAATTATTTATTAAGAGCATGGTATAATAAAACAAATAGGTACTAGGGCCGGTAATCAGATTTAAACAACTCGTAAAATACAGTTTCAACCACTCGGCAAAGCCTCGTGGTTAAAACCCTTATCCTTCTCTTGGTTTAAATATAATTACGCATATTTTCCCCTATAACGAGAATGTACAATGGAACACATTCTCCTCAGCTTTTCATGATGTTGGACAACGCTTGGGTTCGTACAGCAAAATACAAAATATATTTTTGGGATGTTATCGTTTTGTTTCGAATGTGATGTTGAAGGTTTTTTGCAGGTGAATCTTTTCTGAACTTAGCTGAGAAACAGCAGATCTCCATACATTTTATGTTAGCCCCGTTGTATGTCTCATAACATCTATCACCCATTTCGCGTTCCCTTTATCTATCATTCTTCGTTTCTGTGACGAGGATAAAGGTGAGGGGTAGCGATTAATGTTTTGGGTGCCAGTGAAGTTGAGCTTTCACGTTCAAGAGAGAAGAAATAAAATTGCGCAACAAACTTCAACTTTCAGTTGAAATAAGAGTTTTTGGACGAAAGCTCAGTGGTTAAATACTCAAGATAGCAACCGGCACCTATGTGATTATGCGAATATTGTTTTAATTTCTTGTTTTTTTCTTCATGAAAGGAAAACAAAAAGTTTTATGAGATAAAAATGGAATATTCACTTTTGAACAGACAAAAGGTTGTATTATGCTAGCCTGTGAATTATCGCAAATAATCCCATTTATATCCATCGATATCCATCGACTTGATGGATAACGAGGAATATCCCTCGGTAGCTTCCTAAATGATGTCACACCTCGATGCTTGACGCCGCCTTGAAGGAACGATCAGCAGATCTTTGTTATTGTTTTGAAGCTGTTTGCAGTCGAATTGGGCTGAGCATTGCGCAGTAAAATGTCACATAGCATATAATGAAAAGAAAATCTACGTTATTTATTTAATATCGGGAATTATCAAAAACAGCGTAGATATTCACTAAAACAGCGTCGATATCCTCTTTTTATTTTACGCTCAATTATATATTATAGAAAACATCGCGAGAAAATAATAATCGTATACCCCTCATTGAGGATATAGAAATTTTCACTTTCACTGTACAGTTAAAACCAGAAGTCCTGTCACGAACTGTGCACCTATCTAGGCTTAATAGCGCGTAGAAATTGCGCGCCATTGCCATATCGAATGGCATCCAAAGCACGGCATGTTCCCCTGGTTACTTATGGCAAACACAGGCAATGTTCCCGCCAATGGACCTCCGGGTTACCCGCAGGTCCATTGGACGAAACATTACTTGTGCACAGGCCATATGTACAGAATTTGATAGCCATACTTTGTTCATAACGCATAGATTAACGTGCTATTTGTGCGTATTTTATGACAGGACTTCTAGTTTTAACTGTACCAAGAACAGAACGAAATCGCTTCTATTATCAATGCTACTGTTGTATACAAATGGTGAATATGTGTTAACTGTCATTATTATAGAATTATATTTTATTATGGCGGCCTATTAACGCTGACAAAGGGCAAACGTCAACTGACGTGGATCGGTTTGAAGCCTGTTGAAGGTGAATACCGCCTATTTATCGTTGAAAAGTACTTAACTCTTCTGAAACGTGTATATTAAAAATAAGCATGCGTGTCGGTCACTCATTAGATAATGTTCGGTATCCACTCAAAATTACTAGATATCTTCTCTTTATCTTTGCCTTTACTGAATAATGTTTCACTCGTCTAATACTGATGTTGTAATTCAAAGTTCCACATTATATTGTGAATTTTATTTCATTTCATTCATTTTCTTTGTAAACTGGAATCTTAAAAAATGATGTATCTTTAGACTCAGGTTATGTTAGTGATTTAAGTGGAAATCTACAACGAACGGTTATTGTTTTTTCTCATATTTCCCGTTAAAGCTAACACCTATATTGTTCCGAAATAGCGAAGGTCAAGGGCATAAAATGGAAAGAAAACTCCTACATTTTGTTGATAGGGAAATCACTTCACTCTCGAGCATGAATACTGTTAAAACAAGAAGTCGTGTCATGAATTGTTCGCAAATACCACGTCCCTCTGCGTGTTAATCTGTGTGCTATGACGATAGTGAGACTATAAAATTATGTGCACATGCCCCATGTATGCCCTATGCACAAACAGTCTTACTGTCAATGGAAGTCAGGGTTAAATCCTGAGGTTCATTGGCTGAAATAATGCTTGTGATTTCTATTGACAACTTGGAAAATCTGTCGTTCTTTGGATTCCGTTTGATGGGGAAATGCGGCGCAATTCCTGTACGAAATTATGTTAAATAAGCGCCTAGTTCATGACAGGACTTCTCGTTTCAGCTGTAGTCACATTATAAATTATTGTGATGAGTTGACGGTGGCATGGTCTCAGGGTTGAGGCTCGGAGCTTATGTTCCACCGAGACGCGAAGCGTTGAGGTTGAATGAACGCTCCGAGCCTCAATCGTAGACCATGTTACCGTCAACTTACGGCAGTAACGTATATGTTTCAGTAAGACACTACCCATAGCCCAAAACCAACATCGTGAAACACGAGAGGCTTATTTGCTGAACTTATGATCGTTAAAAGTTGCCTCGTTCAGTGCAACTTTTAACGATCACAGGTTTAGTAAATAAACCTATCGTGTACCCACAATCGATAAGTAATCAATAATCCAGAT
The DNA here is from genome assembly GCA_031216915.1 of Pictodentalium vernedei. Taxonomy (NCBI): domain Eukaryota; kingdom Metazoa; phylum Mollusca; class Scaphopoda; order Dentaliida; family Dentaliidae; genus Pictodentalium; species Pictodentalium vernedei. Next base: position 505,429,939 of record CM062293.1, read on the forward strand.
AAAATCATTCCAGCTCAGTCCAAATCGTAAACAGGTTTGTTATTTAAACAACACTTCATCCGAAACACCGTCTGCTGCACGTGTGAAAAATCTAGAAAAATGAAGCGGCTTACCAGTCATTCTGTTGATGAAGCAATTACGAAATGAACGTCATTTCAAATTTGTAAGTGTGATGACATCGGCGGTAACATTTGCTACTGGCGCCGTAAACATAAAAGAAACTGCGCCAGCTCTTATCCAATTAGAGGGCGAGGAATTTAATCTTATTGGAACATAATTTACAAAAAAGATGAGCTGCGATATATCGACTCAACAACAATTATAATACATTCCAGCACATTAACATATATGGTTACTTCAATTCTCCACATTTTATATCTGCTCTTGTGTTGCAGAGAATATTCATATTTCAAGACATGGCGTAAAGTTCCAAATAAAATTGTGAATAACATATATAGTATTATAATTCATATCTGTGGTGGTTGTTACAAGTTTCCATAGCAAGTGAGGGGAACTGCGTAGTCTCTATCACTTTCCTCGTTTTCCACCCACTACCTGTCTTTATCGAGTCGTGATAATAGAAAATCCGTCAACTTTCGTAACATATTCGATCCGGCATGCTCAATTTTCGTAATCGGGGGAAATTCGCCACCCAACAAAGTGACAAAACAACAAACGGATAAGTTGTTCAAAACAGTATTTATAAATCAATGCTAAAGACGCCAGGGCTGTATATTAACATGCTACTGAACCTCCTTGCAAAGGAAACATAGATTTTGTTCTCTCATTTACAGTTCGGAAAGTCAGTGTTAAAGGAAATTAGTTCAAGAAACCTGGCGTCAAAGGTTAAATGCCCACAACATAAGATTAATCACTTATATTTCAGCCTTTGCACCCGAGAGGCCGATTCTCCGGGATAGGTACACCCCACGTCATGATTTCATTAGTAGGGTGAATGTTAAGTGAATGTTTGAGCTACATTAATGAATATTTTCAACGTACAGCCCCAAGGCTGCACGTTGAAAATATTAATTTGTCTTCCCCTAAATAATGAATATGGACTCTTCTAATTGCTGTAACTGAACTGACGTGGGTGATACGACCAGGGTCCAAAGAGTTAAGATGTCAGCTATTTATATAGTGTCTGAATGCACGACCGCTGCATGCACGACCTGTATGTAATATTTCCTTCTCAAGCTGTTTGTATTGCACTGAAATAATACAGGTGATTTTCATCGGAGGCCAGAAGCACGCATCATTGTTGCTGCTAAAGAGGACGGGCTTCCATACAAAATAACACACGAATACTTGTCAGGCGATTGAACTGTATAATGCAAGTTGATTTTTACGTGAGGGTATGACTGGGTGTTGACTTTAGTGGTATCTGCATATCGACATAAACACGCAATACACTCTATCCAACCACAACATAGAAATTTTGGGTTTCATTCAGTTCGATATTTAGCTGATGTTTGTGTGGGAAGAATATCATTGCCTGTATAGTTCATATGAAAGATTGACAGCACAGAAATTGAACTACAGATGCAGTGTCAACGTCAACCAGGCGACCTAACTAATTAACCTAGTGGCATTTCAAAACAATTTGATTCAAGTCCTAAAGTAGACACAAGTCTGAGTTTTACTCAAGTCGGATATTTTCAAAAAAAAACAACAAATGCTTAAAATCGAACTGAGAGTCATGTCTTTACTCGAGATCTTGATTCGTCAAGTCAGAATACTAGGTAGAGCAATTCGGTGAATCTGTTTTGCATTTATGGATATGTTCAATAAATGCTTAATCCTACAGCCATATATGACCTTCTTAATCTTAATCCATTTGTTCTTTATTATGCTGATTGCAACAGAGAGATGGATGTTCTTACAGCAAACAAATATGCGTACTGTTTGAGAGAGTTAAAAGGCGGCCTAATCTTGTGAACCCTGGCTATATATTCCATGATAGTGGCATCAATCAGATAAGTCCATATTTGTTATTTTGCGGAGGACCAATTGATATTTTCAAAGTGCAGCCTTGGGGCAACACGTTGTAAATAGTGATTTGTCTACCATACAAATTTATGAAGCAGCTATTTACGTTATGTTTTCAAGTCGCATCACAATCATGGACCATAAAAGTGGTCTCGCGGGTCAAAGGGGTGAGTGCAAGGACGGTTTGACTTTGGGGAAAAAAATCAAAAACAATGAAAAACACTTTAAACTTAGCCAAGTTGTCACATTCGTTTTTTTTCAAATATCAATTCGAGTCAAACTATTGAACGAATCCAGAGATGAAGTTAAGTCTGGAATCTTGATTATGAACTTAGTTTTTTAACCAAATGTAGGCTCCATCCCTGAGTACATGGTATACTGTGAATTAATTTTACGATTAATTAATCATTATTACATATGTTGCGCACTGCATTATGCAGTTCTTATAATCCGCAAGACCCCATATAGCCACAAACTGTCACCTTGACATTGCTTTGCAAATGTTTTCTCGAGTGTATTCTTTTTTGCGAACTACGCCGAAAGGCTGCCCTTATCTTGACAGTGTTTTTACATGAGTGTTGGCTGCCCAGAAAGCTACCAACAATAACTCAGAAATATTGTTAAGTCATCTGCAGCTGAGTACTAGTATATATATAGAATATACCCATAGTAGCTTGATGTACCACATGTTCACCACAGGTGGTGAACATTTTGTACACCAAGCAACTTTGGGTGTATTTTATTTATACCACGGGCCTCAGATTATTAAGAGTCCTATTATTTTTTCTCGATTTTACTGAGCTGCAGCCGTACATACGTGCGAATTTGTTTTTGTTTATATGAGCATCGGTGGACGGTACTTCCGCTGTCAATTTTATCACCGAAACGAAATAGAAAAAGAAACCGGGCCTTTTTCATTTTAATGACACAATCACATACTATTTCGAGTTATGGGTGCTTGATAAGCATGAGACAATGTATGTCTGTAAATTGTTGGTGTTTTATGGGGTAAACCCATTTAGAAACGTAATGAATAATTGCCACTTTCATTTCACTCTTCGCGAGGCGACGTGCGATAAATTTAGACAAGTTCGCATTCAGGTCGACGTCAACCAAGGTCAACATGGATGCAGTTCCACTGTAGGTATAAATTTTAACTACTGAAATCCCATTGCTGGGTTGGTATATACAGCTACAATTTATGTCGTAGGTTTTTTCATATATAGTAGAACAGGTAATCATGGTATAAATGGTTGGTATTATCGTAAATTTAATCTGAGGATTCAAGGCTTAAATCAACACTGGGTTGCAAATAGGCAATAGTGAACTGGGTAGATTGAGTTACATTCCAGTGGGATGTGCGCTGATAAAATAAAAACTGATTTTATCTTTCTGTAAACACTCGCCTCTATTTGAGCATAGATTTGTACTTTAGTCATCTAGGACAAGATGATGATTTACAATAAAATAGCCCGACAGTGTTGTATAATAAAGTAATTGGATATCCTTTGTTGTCACGTCTTGCAATTTATCCGAGAGAGACAAAAAACCCAGATGTACTGATCTGTATATGGAGGAGAACTATTTGATGAATAAATGTGATGTTTTTCAGGAAATTCTAAAAATAACAAACTATTTTGCTACAAACCTCATAACAGGATAATAGTTTATAGAGAAGCTTATCTCCAAATTATTATTTAATGCAGGTCGAAAAAAAACTCGCCAGCTATTCCCGATGCTGTAGCTTAATTCAGCATTATGCGAAAGTTTGAACAAAGGATGATTTTATAAATATAATTTGTCAACTAAAGTGTCACTCCAAACAAACTCGGTCATGCCATGCTTTTAGCAAAATAACAAGCTGGCAAATAAGAACGTCAACGAATCTATTGACCCATAGCCTTAAACAGCACAAACTCAAAATACGCAATCTGTGAGGAGGCGAGACATTTAGAGATTTGACGAAATAGGGATAGTTCATACAGAGGTCTAACATTAACGCATATCCTCTGTTAAGTTTGCATTTGTTTTGTGTTTCTCAATGTACACATTGGGTCAATATTAGAAATCTTTTGCAATCGTATTCTCCAGATTTGTGTTTTCCAAGAATGACAACGGATGCTTGAAATGATTCGTTAGCCTTTCAAAAGACGTGGATATTTACCAGTAGGAAAATTACTCCGTCTCAAATGCTTATCGTTCTGAATATTCCCTGATCGAAAAAAAAACAGTTCTGGAAAATACAATTATCAAAGCTTTACAGTATACGGATAGCGATAAAGTCCTTTGAACGTTAGATGCTGGGAGAGTTGCGCGCAGTGATGATTTTGTAATTTAGCTTAACGTTTGTTCTTCCACCTCGCCGCTTTTACGAGAAGCAACTGTTGTAAAATTAGCCTTGCTTCAAAATAAACACAACTATTTATTACACTGGGATCAATGTGCAAACATGAATGATAACAACATTACCCTAATTCTGATGCAACGATTCATTGCGTGAAATTGAGTATTCATGACTCCGTTCTCCTCTCCTCGCCATCGGCTAACTGTTGTCTTAGTTCAAAAACAAGCCTCAGCTGAAAGGCAACACCCCAGAACATATTCGGAAGATAGGAGGAAAAATGTACTTATAACTCGTAATGCTCGTATTGTTCTAATCTATGAAAGCTTCATTTATTGTATACGGCACCGCCCCCATCATTTCTTTCCGACACACTGTGAATGGTATTTTAAAACGTTTACGACAACACAAAACAGTACGTGTGGGGTATGCAGCTTCATCAACTCACCGCAATTAATTTCATCGGCTCCACCAGGACAGTGTTTCATTCCATCACAGTACAATGACATCGGGATGCAAAAACTATCTGGACATTTCAAGTAACCTTCGGGGCACTCAAAGTTATCTGGAGAGAGAACAGAATACCGTTAATAGTTTAATTTGTTCTGCTATAAGTGTTATAACAGACGCGATCAACTGATATAGCCCTTTTATCCCATAAATGACCGTTTATTCGAACAATAAAGGCCTTGGATAAATTTTTGTTTTATTCACCTAGTAGGGTGATAAATTTTCCCCAGAGGTCTAACACTGAAATAATGTATTCCCCTAGTAGCAACGGACTTGTTGACCTCTGGCCTCTACCACATTTGTCTAGCATAATTAATAGTTTGGTTGTTGATTTCTTTAAATCTTTTTGAAAGTATTACACAATGCCAGTAGAAAACACCACCCACTGCTCATATAATAAAGTATTTTTGCAAGCTTAGCTCAAGTTTGTAGGGGGATTATTTTCAGACAGAAATGTATTTCTGCGCCTTGTTTATTTTTGCTAATTTTGCTGGTCGAGCGAATTGGACCGTGCTCCTCACTTCTCACTGTGTTTTGTAGCGAATTATAGCATGATTTTGCCGCGACTGCCCTGTAGAAGATTTATGGGATAAACAAAATAAACGCATAGTGTTTTCAAGTAAAAAAATATTCTACTCGTAGAATTAAGAATGAAACCGACTCGCCAGAGGCTCGTCAGTTTCATTCTTCATCATACTCGTAGAATAATTTTTTTATTTGAAAACACTATACGTTTATTCTATATATTCACCTTACTGTGATCTCAAAAGCGTTTTTCTTCTCTTGAGAAGATAGCATCAGCGATACAGAGGATCTGTAATGACTCATATGAAATATTGTACCGAGTTCACTAAAATCGATGTGAGCCGAGGTTTACCGAGGTTCACATCGATTTTACTGAACGAAGTTCAGAACGTTCATGTCAAATCGTGTCGACTTTGGGATTATTTTTGTCTCATAACGTGCAATTTAACCTTTAAAGACATTGTAACGATTAAACCTGGCCAGCTGTGTTCTCTAAAAAATCGTCACCCCAATTTTATTATTTTTTATCCAATTTTTGCTTCAAAAACATATAACATGTGACCATGCATTGCAACGTGCTTATAAGTTATGTTATCGAGACACACAATTGAAATATTTGGTTATTCATGAAACGATTACTTCAGATGTTATCTGTTATTTGCATCAGGTAGATAGTTAATGAAAAATAAGAAAAGATTAATTCAGTTCTATTTCTGAAATCAAGTCACTAACAACGTCACCACGTCAACGTTTACTTCTGGCGCCATTCCGTATTGGACGTGTTTGGAACGATATTTTCCGTAATGAGTTATTTGATAGCAGTTTATTATTCCGCGTAAACGTTTCGGATAACTTAAAACAATAGCCGCTAACGACTTCACTATTACCAATAGCCATGCACACCACTCCGCTGCTGGTCACAATTTACACTTGGATCACCCTTCACACTCTGTTCTTCTAGGGCCCTCTGCTTTATGTTCCTCAGAATTTGTTGCTAAAAAATATACAACCATGGAAAGGCGATTGAAATGTTCTGTACCGGCGTTATTTTCTGCGGAGACAGCCTGGTGTAATCTTATCGTTGGATGGATCCACTTCAGCTTATGTTTGTGTTTACATAAAATGCCTTCTTTGACAGGATTATATGAAGTAAATATTGTTCAAATTATGTACTAAGGTGTGGCGATACAGTTATATGCTCATATTCCACATTTACATTGAAGTTAAGAACTGACTTATAGTAAGTTATCAATAACCTTGTTCGACAGGAGGCACAAAACCAGTAAACTAGATTGTCGACTAAGAGTTAATCGTTTAGTGCCGTAGTATCATTATTTATTACACGCCTGTTCCTTGAAATCCCCATCTACATTATTTATTAATTGATTTATTTATTGATTTATTGGTGTTTAACGACACTTCAACAACCAGGATCATATGGTGTCGGTGACAGGTTTACGGGTGGAGGAAGCCAGAGTACCCGGGGAGAACCACCGAGCAACGACGAGCAGCTGTCAGCTCTTCAACATCATAACCCACGACTGTACTTCACACTGCACAGCGGTACTGCGTACTACACAGCACAGACAGGGTTAGATTGGCTGAAGACATGTGCACCTCGGCGTGCAGTACGTCTCAGCACACAGCGTCATCGTGCACCGACGTGGGCAATTGGGGTAAGTTTATTTTGGATTTTAATGGGAGAGTGGGGGTAGGTGTCAGAGAACGGCAGTAGAAAATTTGCAAGTAGTGGGTGGGTAGGTGTAAATAGAATCCGAATAAAAAATAGGACGTCACGTCTTGCAAATTTTTAGTGACCCCGCCCCCCCTGGGAATACACAGAAAAAACACGTCTATATGGTATAGGGACGTTTCGGCCTCAGTGACATTTCGGGCCTGGACGTTTCCGCCTCCTATATTAAGTCAATAGGGAAGGGGCTAATCTCACCCGCCAGGATAGATAATAGAGGATATTAAGAGGTGTTAATTGATTAGTATTTTTCAAATTAACAACCTAATAACCTCTATAATCTGATTGGGGTGGGGGGTGGCTGGGCGGTGGCTCAGTTGGTAGAGGTGCAGGCTGCAAGCCGAGAGGTCCTCGGTTCGAATCCCACCTGCGGCAACCGCGTTGTGTCCTTGGGCAAGGCACTTCACCCCCATTGCCCACGTGGGGGCACGGTGACGCTGTGTACTAAGGCGTACTGCACTTCGATGGTTCACCTGTCTTCAACCAATGCTAAACCTGTTTGTGTGGAGTTAGTATGTTGTGGAACTGACAGTTTCTCGCCGTTGCTCGTTGGTTTTCTCCGAGTACTCCGGCTTCCTCCTCCCGTAAAGCTGCCGTGCTCATGATTAGCCATTGTGCAGAAATATGTGACCTTAAACACCAATAAATAAATAAATAACCATTTGTCGGAAACATGAAATTACCGTTTCTATATTAAGCTTTTCACATTTTCATCTCCGTATCTTTATTAATTTTTTTGTTGCTTAATGACACATCGGAAACATGAAATTACCGTTTCCATATTAAGCTTTTCACATTTTCATCTCCGTATATTTATTAATTTTTTGTTATTTAAACCGTGCGGAAAATAAAAATCTGTTCCACTCATGTGTGCGGAACGGAAATCGTTGACGGACTATTTTTATAAAGAAGCGAAATTTCACTGGAATTTTTTACAAATCGTGTACCGCAATTACAATTTTAATCCCTAGCGATAGCTAAAAGTCGTCCCCTGAGTTCCAATGTGTTCTATGTGCCAGTATAGCCCAAGAACATTAGGTTTCACTAGGGAAAAAAATCGGAGAAAGCTGATTTTTTCAGGGAATGTCGAGTACATGTCACTGAACGATTAGACAAAAGTCCCCTAAAATCCCAGTTGAGCTTTTTTTTCTACAGCCTTTTTTCGAAAACGCGTTTGAAAAAAATCAAAAAAAATCGCACGAACTTTGTAACCTCGAATTGATCCAACTGTATTTTTTGTTTACGCGTATTTCGAGCTACATAATGTCTAACATACATTTACCTAGAGGAAAATGTGCATTCTGTGACAATTTCTGCGAAAAATTATTGAAAATTCACAAAAAAGTATCGGATTTACGCAAAAAATGACGATTTTCCTAACGGATTTGCCCAAAGGGTCGTAGTACAGAACGGGATGTTAGTTGGACAGACGATAAAACATCCACCACCATTTGAAGACTTTTATCATTGCTTACAAAATAGACATTATGGAAGACCCCCTCTGCTTCTGGCCGAGTTCCCTTTTGGCATAAAATTCGTCAGCATGAGAACTCAACTATTTTCGGGCTTGGGACCGAACAGACACGTCTGTGTCTGGCAGCATTAGATCAATAAATAATATTTACAGAATGTACAAAAATCAATAAATAATATTTACAGAATGTACAAATCAATCAACATGGATTAAGTTACATTGACTATTATCAACGCTATATACAGAAATGACATGACCTATATACATATTATTCATCGAACTCAGAAATTTCCGACAGGACAGTGTTTCTGTGGTTGTTACAAGAATCCGAACTGCAATTACACAAACCTGAGCAAGAGAGTCCTGCCTTCTTACACCCACACCTTTTTGTACAAGCACTCTTGCAACCACAACTGATCAGATTCAGTAGGTTATCGGGGGCACATGGCTTTGTGGCTGCAGTCGGTACAAGAAGTCCATTGTCTAGCGACCACCCCCAATCCGTCGGAGGAAGCGAAGTGCCCAGCCATTGTTGGACCTGGAGATAACATCTGTAGACATGTTGTTGTGCAGCATCGCTGCTTGGTGGGAGTGAGGCTAGGTCGATGGGTTTATTCAGTTTAGATTTTGCTACATACCGCTTGTAAGTGACATATCTATATTGGTCGAGAGAGGAAATAGTTTTACTCCCGTATAAGATCAGGAGAAGTTGTTCCCCGGCAGCGGCTACTGCATTTGGTGTACTGTCATCCGCCAAAATTGTGTTGACATACTGTTGTGAGTCGCTAGTAACATCGGAGACAATTGTACTGAATACTTTCTTCTTACCAACTCGAAAGAGTGCAGAAGTGGTGTCACAACCACTTATAGAATGTGCTACAAGGAGGTTGCTTCTATGGTCACCCATTTTGGTTGCTATTTCACTAACTGAAACTAGTAAGTTTGGAGTAATGGAATACATCATGTGAATATTACATCCCGGTTGAACTCGAGAGGTAAGAATGACTAACAAGTCTGTGTCTGTTCCCACAACGACAACATTGTTGTCATTTTGAGCGATGTCAAGTGCAGTTTCGGCTATCAGTACATCAGCATCAGCCTCGGCCTGCTTGGACTGAATATTGATAGCAGATAGCTCCTGCATTAGAAGATCGATCAGTTGGGTTTTGTTCTTGGCATTTGCAAGGAAATCGGATTGGGGTGTGGTGGCTGGTAACTCGGGTGAGATATTGATATCAATGGAATACCTGTCTTTAGATCTACGGGCTTGTTCCATGCCCTTTGTCGACATTGTACAAGCATAACCATCAAAAACAACCACGACGTTCGCCCCAAAATGTCTCACTAGATAATTGGAATATGATGTACATATGTCCTTATATGACGACTGTTTAGGCCATACAACTGCCTTCAATAAAAACCCACCATCTACAACAAACAGAGAATGTTCTGGGATTTTAGTTTGCTCGGAACCGTATGTTTTGAGGATCTTACCGAGCGTGCTTTTCTGTGTCTTCCTCATTCCAGCAGAATCAAACAATGCTGGTGGTTTCGGGGCGAGTTCATATTTGAGATACTCTTCCATCTCTGCTTGTGACTGAATAACACATGTGATGCGGTTGAACAGAATTGTGGGGTCAATCACTACCTTACTTCCACGGACTTTGATGCTATTTGCCATCGATGCGAAAGACTTCACAGTGTCAACACGTCGTAGTTTGATGCTGTTGAACGTTTTGCTTACAACATTCGATACGCAACATTCACCAATTTTGCGAACTTGGTCACAGTTCACAGTTTCGTCGGCCACAAGCCCGGTCGCTATAGATACTAATTGTAGTGGATCTCTATTCTGAAAGGGGGAATGCACTCTGAGCTAGTTCAATAATTTGGTGATATCATTGGCATCAGTCAATTGTGAACTTTGACGGAGATCCCGATGTTGTTCGCCATGACCAGTGTGAACATGAACAAAATTTTCGAGAGCATTACATATCGGAAGGCAAAGAGGTAGTCCATGTACCCATTTCGCAACAGTGCTATCGGTTATTCCCCTGCCATGTGTGAGACCACCAGGGAGTTTGAAAATTCTCATTAAACACTGCTCTATGGTCTGATCAGAATATATCCCGTCCCAGAATTTATCTGAGCGCCTTATGGTAAAGTAACCTTTCTCAGTGAACAACTTCAAATAATCCTGTTGCATTATTTCTGTTAGCTCATTCATCTTCTGCAAATAGAGATGAGAACTTTTTGCGTATGCAAAATGACCACCTGCGTGAAATACTGGAATCATATTGCGAACACAATATGTGTGGAGTTCCCAGTCGCCTGTGCGCTCTGCTCTCAAGAACAACTGGAGAAGACCTATTTGCTCGTAGTATTGTACCCAAAGCTTTCCTGTGCGTCCTACGGACGTATTCTGGAGCAGTTCGTGTAATTTTGACAGTAGATGGTTGACACTTTCTTGATTGACAGCGTCAGCTGTTGTACAGTCACCTCTGGCAAGTCCACAGAATATTTCATTGACTTCTGTGCAGTCTATGTTATCTAGTGTTCGGCTTTCTTCAAACACAAGTTTTGTAATGGCAATTTGTGTTAGCAAATGGGCACGAACTGCTCTTGAATACGCATGACCACTGATCAAATGATGGATTGACCCACCAGCATAAACAGTCCCCCAAAGTTCATCCAAGCCGCTACCAGCCATGATCGAACCAATTGCCCCTAAATATGACATAATCATATGGAAGCCGCCGAGTCTAACGAAAACTTTTGTCAACTTATCTGACGAAGACACAATCTCCACTGCTTTGATATAAAGTGGTTGGTCAAACGTCACTGGACAAACGTATAATACGGTATTTGAATGAGAAAAGTCGATGCCGTTTGAATTTGAGTTTAGGGGGTATGGTTAATATTTCACACGTTTCACCAGTTCATTATGGAATAAATGACTATTGTTATATATCATTATAAAGCCACTGCTTTTCTGCAATTTTTGATATATAATTTAACTCACAAAGTAGTCGTAGATTTGATTTAATGGACGTTGTGTACCGTTGTGTGTATGAAAACAATAATTTTTTTTTTCGTAATTTTGTACATTCTCGTGAATATTTCACCATTGAGTGTAAGGATTGGTACAATGTTGGCATTTTCTGTTGGGGATATGTATTCTCAATATAATTCAGCACGATATTTATGATTCTCACCCTACTAAGGCGAATAAGAATGAGAAATATGGAGCTGGGTCGAATTTTTTTTTAAATTTTTTTTTTCATCAACAAAACGCTATAACTAAAAAAGCTCAACTCGGATTAGCGGGGACTTTTCACACTTTATCCGCAATGTGTGTCCCGGAAACATATAAAAAAATCAGCTTTCTCCGATTTTTTTCCTTACTTTCTCATTTTTATGTCTAATGTGCCTGGACTAAGTAGGCACATAGAACACATTGGAACTCAGAGGACGAAAGAGTAACACAGGTTCTTCTCGCAAGTTTGGTTGGCACAAAAATGTGTTCTCTTTGGTTATAATTATTAAATGAATTGTTGAGTGTCCTAATAATTGTTTTATAGACGCGAAATCGTGTAATAGACACAGAACGACACGCGTGTGTGAATGGGTTAATCGATATGGCACTTGTGCCATCGCGGAAGGATAAAACTCGAGGCCAGCGGCTTCTCGTTCTATCGTTCCGCGCTGGCACCCGTGCCATATCGATTAACCCATTCACACACGCGCGTCGTTCTGTGTATTTCACACCTCCCCAAAAGTAATCAATCACTTTTGCCACCTCTGACATGCAAGTATACCCCGAAATAGTTACTATTTTGAGACCAACATGGCACCTTCACCAGAGTTGTTCTTATCCTCTTTCAAACTTTTAGTAATGTTTTCAAATTCAAGTTCAGACTGCTAGTTTACTCGAGTTGGCGGTTGTTTTTGGAGATTATTCGCTCAATATTTTTTAAAATTATATCAATCACCTGAAGTGCCTCATATTGTGCACCAGTAAGAATTGAGTTTTGTATCAATCAATCATTTTTGAGCCCACTTTTGCAGTAAACATTAACGGACGTAATCCTCCAAAATGGCTGACAAAGACGAACTCAAACACGTAAAGCAATAAAATACACAAATGACAATGCTGTTTTGGATTATCGGGAAGTAACCATGAAAGAGTAACTCGTTTTATTTACATACACGTAGTTATGAAAACACCGATATAAGACTGTCTTACAACTCTCCAGAAAGCCAAGACTCGCGTCGATTTTTAACGAACGTTTGCAGTAACATTGAAGTTTTAGTTGCTTCTTTGGTTTGTCAAGGTAGAATTGCATCTTGGACTCTCACTTGCGCAGACCTATAACGAATGTGTTGATTTACAATATTGTGAACACAGCAGCGGTATTTTTGGGGATCAGATAGCTATTGGAGTACGATTCACTTGCACCAGTGGGTAGAGATTTCCCAGTGAAAATACTGGGTTAGCAAACCGGCATGAAAAAAGCCATATTTAATGTTTCAGCATTTCGTTTTCGAAACCTGAGATTCTGTAGTTGTTGCGGTAAGGGAAACGGATAAGGAGTCGCAGTCCGGAGAAATAACCTCGGTGCGTTTTTATCATCACAGTACAGTAGAACCTGTCTTGAGAGACCGCCCTTTGGGCCACACAAAAGTGGTCTCTCAAGTCAGGTGGTCTCTCATAACAGGTTTCAGGTTTTCGCAAGTCAGTGAATAACAACCACAAAATTCAGAAATGGAGAAGAAAAGATTTTTGTAATTATTTTGTAGTTGTTCCTTTTTATGAAGTTTTTGTAACAAATTGAAATTGAAATGGACTGTTATAAAAATTATAAAAATAAATTAGTGTTGAAAATCTTCATTGAAGATTTTCAACACTAATTTATTTTTATAATTTTTATAACAGTCCATTTCAATTTGTTACAGAAAGATTTTCAACACAAATTTATTTTTATTCCTATCTGTCACCTTTCAGGTATGTATGAAATTGTTTATTCAGCAATAATCCTAATCTTTTCACAGGGGTCTTATAAAAACATGTCAATCTTTAATGAGTTAGCAATTGAAACCCAATTAAGAGCTTTTAATACATGTACTTTTAATTATGTTAGTATAACACAATGGATTGTCCAATTCCAGAACAGGTAAAAAGTTTTTGTCATGGTTTCAGTCTTCAATGGGGCGGTCTCTCAAGACAGGTCCATTATGGCATAAAAATACAAGTTGGTACCAGGTTACAGTGGTCTCTCAAGACAGGTGGTCTCTCAAGACAGGTGGTCTCCCATAGCAGGTCCATTATAGAGTAAAACCAATCGGTGTCTGGCAGCTGTGGTCTCTCAAGACAGGTGGTCTCTCAAGACAGTGGTCTCTCAAGACAGGTTTTACTGTACCGTATCATCATTCTGGGAGAGCAGCAACATTTTTTCCCTATTTTTCAGTGACGAGATGAAAATAAACTGATCTTTCTCTGGGTGTCTACCCAACTGCAAACCACAAATTACAAAAAGTATTTATATTGATTATTTATCCACAGATACACAGACTTTTGTTCTGTCTTTGCAGTAATAAGAATAAACAAACGATTAAAGGTTACAATTGTCTACACATCAAGTAACAACAGTGTATTCCATCGATCTCGTTGTCATACAGGTTTATGGTATGCACGACACTTACAGAGGCCACCTATGAATACAAGAATATAGAAAACTAACTCGAAATTAACCGGAAATCTCGTATAAACTTAAATTTTATCAATAGAAACTAGAATTCTAGATACTACTAGAAAAAATGGAATTCCGCTTTCTACCCGTAGTATCTGATAATCAACTGATACAAACTTCATTGCTGGTTTCTACAGTGATCTTGAATTTCACGTATCCGTAGAGAGTAGAATTCCAAGTTCTGTTGGTAAAAGTGTAATTTCAATTAGGTCCCGTAAAATATGGATTCTTACGGGGAAATTCGCTCAATCAGTGTTAGTTAAAACTGCAGGTTGCCGTACGCAAGGGATTCAAGTGTTTTTATGCTTCTGTTTTGTACATGAGGAGATTATTTATAATACCAAAGTCTGGTCGTTGAAGGGTTTGTTCTGGAAGAAATTAGTAGCAAGCTATGTGTTTTCGTCACCTATTTCATATGATGAGTATCGCTATCTTTGTGTTCTATGGACGCACGTGGTTAGTATGACCCTGTAAAGGTTTCCGATGTGTAGTGGTGTATATGGATGGTATGTTCGAACAAATGGATGTGCATTTACCGGACATGGGTCTGAAAGGAAACGGCCATGCATTACGCAAATAGACCAGTCGGGACAGCCATCTTGAGTAGAACCTACAGCCACAGGACTGTTGACAAATAGGGCATGGTTAGTGGCCTGGATGTTTGCTTGGATCAAAGAGTAGTCCAGTGAAGATGATCCCAAACTTGGAGTATATTTGTTGCGAGTGTCAGCTTTTCTGTCCTGTCCTGGTCACTGTGTATTTCTGATGCCGAGCCCTGTCCTCGATTGAGTGATCCATTTGACATAGCACCCCCCGCACCCCCTCCCCCTCCCTTCCCCCCATCTGCCTATACAGTATCTCGGCCATTTTGACACCTTTGTGACATTTGCCTAGAGACTGTCTATCCAGCACAGCACATGTGGTACATAGTCACGTACGAAGGAGATAGATCACTATGTTCCTCGAAAACATATTCTAGTAAAGACATTGAAAACTATGCTTTTCAGCAGACGAGGAGAAGATCATTGTCAGTGTTGGTGATATCTCGGCATCCCACTTGCAGCACCCCAATTTGAGAACCTACTGAACGTCGAGGTATCTTTTTCCGAGGAGGGCCGAAGAATCATACACGCTTTTACTTCTAATTGGTCTCTTTGCTAGTTGGCACATTTGATGAAATCATCAAACCAAATAAACGGGCAACCGTACGTGTCTTTTGATTGGGCGTCTCTAACCCTGTCTTCCGAGATGAGTCGTAGAGCGTCTGACTACAGGTAGTGACCATGGGACCAGACATAAAAGAGACCAATACTGTTTTCAGCGGAGGAGGATATGCATAGGACTTATAGGTGATGGGGATCCGGATCCACGGTGGCTGATACTAGTAATGTAGTTATAGAAAGCAATTTTGTCAAATGCTAGTGCTCGTTGTCCAGTTGTTGGAGAGAGACAGGTAGTGATAGTCTTGTTACAAACTAGTAGTTGTGGCCTTGTGATGAAGATGAATGGTAGTTGTAGAACTACATGAATGTATAGATAGGAGTAACATGAGGAAGGAATCAATCATAGCGCAAGTATTAAACTATAGTATTGGACAAAGATAGTAGTAGTGGAAGACGATAGCAGGGCATAGAGTGTTGTCCATAGTACAGGCCAATAGCAGTGACGGACGCCTATCGTATTTAATGATACAGTAGAAGTGGAAGGCAATTACAGCAAATAGTGCTGACCATCGTACGAAAGAATATTAGTATTGGGAGATTATAATATTGGATGAAGACAGACAGTAGTAGTCACAACAGGTGGTAGTCGCGTGCTGAGTTGATAGAACCATGCAGTCGTAGGGGTAAGATAAAGTGGTCCTCAGTCTCATGTTACGAACGTACTCCTGGTATTGCCCTGAATGGGATCCTACAAACACCGAGCAGGTGATAGTAGTGCAGGAGGCAGTGCTAGCTCTGGCTGTAGAGACACGTTCTAAACACAAAAGTCAATTGACAAATGTATCCCCAATATTGGATGCCAAAACAGAGGTTCTCACTGGTTTCCTTCGGTCCCAAAGGGTAGTTTCCACTTGTCTCCCATGTACCCCTCCCCTTATACACACACTACTAGTGAATGGACCTTGTCTAAGGTTGTGCTTGGATACCTGTGTATTCCCATACGCGGCATGGGCTTTGCACACATAGTACACTAACACACACGCCCGTGCGACACACTTGTTGACACAATCGGGTTGAACTCATGTAAGAAACCAATGATTGTTCTACTGGGATACAATGATAGAAAAAGCTAGTTGTAACAATATGATGCCAGTGCAAGAAGTAGAAGCAGCAGTGAAAGAAGACTGTAAAACAGACCGAAGACGGTAGTAATAAAGATTAGAAGTGATACCGTGAAGAAATACAGCACTGATGGTTGTGTGGTAGGCAGTTTAGGAATGGCGATATACTCCAGCAGTCATTAATTTAGTAGAGGGATTCGGTTGTCGTGCTATTATAGTGATGATTTTGTGACAGTGTAACAAACATTAAATACACACGCGTCTTGAAAGAAGAAACTGTTACCAGCGGTGGATACTTCCACTCTGGATTTCTACTCCAGAACAATGCCCAGTACAAGTCAGAACGGGCAAAGCAGAAAGCAATAACAAGAAAAAAACCTTTACTGATCCACATAAGGTTCCTTTGCTACAGTTAAAACTAGAAGTCCTGTCATGAAATGCGCACAAATAGCACGTTAATTTGTGCGTTAATCCACGCGTTAATCCACGCGTTATGACCATAATAATGCTATCAAATTCTGTACATATGGCCTGTCCACAAGCAATGTTTCAGCCAATGGACCTCCGGGTAACCCGGAGGTCCATTGGCAGAAACATTGCTTGTGCTTGTTATGAGTAACCAGGAGAACCAGTCGAGCTTTGGATGCCATTCGATATGGCAACAGCGCGCAATTCCAACGCGCTATTAAGCCTAGATAAGAGCACATTTCGTGACAGGACTTCTAGTTTTAACTGTATATCACAGTACAGTCCGCATCAAGAGAACACACATTTCTCTTGATCATTTAGCCCCGCGTGCTATCCCTGTCACTGGAATGCAACCCAAGATGGCGGCTTCGTCGGGTCTATTGCGATAATATTAGTCTGTATCGGGTGTATTTTTTCGGCATACTCCCATTCGATTAGCACAATCTAGTAACACTCCTCAACTCCTTCAGGTTCTTAGCAATCATTTGTTACTGTAGAAGATAAGATGGCAGCCTCAGAGAAACAAAATGGATGACAGAAACACATGTCACAATAACAATACGTGCTGCAAACTAGCACCATGTATTACCATGTTAATGTTGTCCTACTTTGTCATTCGCGTGTCATAACGGGATAATCTCTACGTGTCGACGTCAGAAATGTGACTTTGATGCCGTACGATATCACACACGAGAACACCCAAATCAATCCAGTTAGGTACGTGATATACTACTCATATCTATAGAAAAAGGGTTTGGTCTGGAACCGCACACTCAGAAGACTGAAATTCGAGTTTTTTCTAGTGGAGACGCAAAACGTAAAACCTCTTAAATTGCTGTCCCAGATTGTGTCCGTGGGAATTGAAATCTCATGAATCCAACATCTGTCTGGTAGAATATAGAACCAAACATGATACGGCATGGTAGTGCAATTACCTTACTTTACCGGACAGCAATATAGCGTGTTGGTTTAATATACAGTTTGGGGTACTTCTGTTTGGCTCACAGAAGTGATACCATGTCGTCTTGGGTGTCAGCTACGCTGTTATGGTAGCCCCTGTGAGTGGCCGTATGGTGACGTAACTGTTAGGTTTTGAGTCGGTGCAGTAGGCAATCTCGGACATGACAGTAGACACGCCAGGGCTTATGGACCGGCCTCCAGATGAGGAAGTGCTTTAGAAGAATTATTGAAAATTGTTCACTCTTCTGGTGACACCTATCTCATCTGGGGCCGATCTGGTAGGATAAAAGCGACATAATGGAAGGTGAAGGGAGTGTTTGATGGACGGGGCAGTAGTATAACAACGTTTATAGGGAGTTTTTAAGGGAGTTTTTAATGCCCCCTCCCCCCCCCTTACATCCATGCGACCAAACTATGGGGGCGTGTGTTTCTATGAACTCTGTGCTCCAACAAGTAGATTATGCAACACCGAGGGATTTTCATACGCCCATAAAACACCCACGCAACCAAACTGCGGGAGCATGTGTTTCTTTGGACTCTATGATCCGATAAGTATCATCCAATGCTACTTCATCGTGTCAAGATATCCTCAAATACGCTGTTGAGTCGAAGGTAGAGAAAAGTCACTCTTTCGAGTTGCTCAATAACGCAGTTGCACAACCATATTCGAACCGGCAGTGCATATCCTGTTCTAGTCACTCCTCGGGTAACTCTTCGACTCCTGGACTTATCCGAAGGAGGTATGGGAGCCATGATCCATATTGGAGGCAAGAACCCCATATGAACAAGAATATATATGGGAGCGACAAAGAGACACATGGTAGTTATGAGGTTATATGTGAGGTACGAGCCATGGAGGGCACGGTGTAGGGGTTATATGGGAGTACACTGGAACCACACACAAGTCATGAGCCATCTAGGACCCATATGGGAGTTATGCGCGAATGAAGCCCCCGATCTTGGAGTGTTCATATAGGATATAGAAGTTATATATAGAGACACACGAGTTGTGGTGGTGGAGACAGGAAACCATCCGTTATCCGGTAGCTAGAAGCCAAAGAGTGGATTATTATAATCCCTGGTGGGTACGGGTGTGGGATGGGAAAATCTCACCCTCGGGACAAGATATTTGGTCCAGACACTGAGTGTCTGGACCAAATATTTTGTCCCGAGGGTGAGATTTTCCCATCCCACACCCGTACCCATCAGGTATTATTTTTCTCCCCCCACCATACAACGGTTACGTTAGCCAGAGGTAATCGGCGGTCACGTGCTGATATAATCACCTCATTTGGTATTCGTTGTTTTGAAAAACTAATGACACCATCGGAAAGAGCATGGAAAAGTTATGTATATACCAAAGGTATATACCACTAAATCAATTAGGAACGGTGGCATCTTGGGGTTTAAAGAGTGTTAGAGCATCAAACTTTGATCACACGGATTTCTGATGACGTCAAAATGAATTAGTTGGTAGCAAGAAACTGATACGATATGCATAACGTCATAATAACGTTATAAATGTATAACGTCACGTGGTTGGGGTGGGATACATCTGTCTCTCCCTGTTATCTCACCCGGGACACACGTATGCTACACATGCAGTGGGGAGGGGGGGGGGGAGACGTATCCCATCTTGTACCCATACAAGGAGCCATACGAGTGTCTAAAGGCTAGAAGCCACACTACTCTCTAAGGGTCAGGTGACAGATAGGATCTTGGAACCTTAAAAATCAGACAGCATTTCTCAGATAACCATCAGCCAAAATATATCCTGCAATAGAACATCACCCTGTGACGAGTATCCATCAATATTCAAATGAGTTGAAGGGTCAACGGAGAAGTCACTGTTTCGCTAGACTGCTGAATAGCCCACTGCTTGATAAGATTTTACCCTATCGAGCCACGAGCCATGAAGACTACGGCTGGAGCCAGTCTACACCAGTCCTAGATCAGTCCTCAAAAGGCCCAAAATCTTCAGTCCACAAATATCAGGATGAATCTAAGATTCGTACGACAAGTCACTCTTTCTAGCGAATGCTTTATAGCTCTTTGGATTGATAAAATTCTAGTCGACACAACATACAGTTAGAACTAGAAGTCCTGTCCTGAAATGCGCACAAATAGCACGTCGATTTGCGCGTTAGTCTACGCGTTATGACGATGGTAAGGCTATCAAATTCTGCACATACGGTCTGTGCACAAGCAAAGTTTCAGCCAATGGACCTCCGGGTAACCCGGAGGTCCATTGGCTGAAACTTTGCTTGTGTTTGCTATGGGTAACAAGGAGAACCTGCCATGCTTTGGGTGTCATTCGATATGGCAATTGCGCGCAATTCCTACGCGCAATTAAGCCTAGATAAGCGCACAGTTCGTGACAGGACTTCTAGTTTTAACTGTAGCCTGTTCCAATCACTGCTCGGCTGACTCTTTGTTTTTGGAGGGGGGGGGGGAAGGGTGGGGAATCCCAGATTGTATCATATTATACGTATATGATGAATGCTAATACTTACTACATTCTTCAAGATGTGACATATCTCGACATCCTTCTACTTCTCCGTTTTCATCTAGTTTAAGGACGCATCGATGCTTTATGTTGGTAATAATTCCATTTCTACATAGCATTTGGGTTGGTGTTGTATTCCGTATTTCTACAAGTAAAAAGTTATAGTCACGTGACACAACAGATCAGCATTCCAATATTTAACGAAGACCTACCCCGCGCTATGTAAGAAAAGCCCTTGGTATATACTTTTTTCTCAAACTACAGTTGAGTTCATGTCGATCTTGTATTCTATCAGCTAATCATTGTTTACATCCCTTGTTTGTTTCTTGTCACATTATCGTGAAATGTTTCTTCTGGAAGGAAATTTCAATAGCGGATGCAGTGATGGTCTCATGAGATAACTAAATGAGTAACATATCATGTGAGCACAAAATAGCGGTTTGACAAGCCATGCCAATTGCACGGATGGTAGATTTATTTATTTATTTACTGGTGTTTAAGGCCACATACTTATGCATCATGGCTAATCATGACCACGACAGTTTTATGGGTGGAGGAAGCCGGAGTACCCGGAGAGAACCACGGCGCAACGACGAGCAACTGTCAGCTCCACAATATTCTAACTCTGTTCAAGCCCCGCTCAAGCAGGGTTACAACGGCTGAAGACATCGACGTGCAGTACGCCTTAGTACACGGCATCATCGTGCCCCCATGTACACAACGCAGGTCGTCCCGGCCGGGGTCGAACACGGGACCTCCAGCATAAAGTTCCAACAGTCTATCACTGAGCCATCTCGCTCCTTCTTGAATTTAATCCTATTTTACGGATATGGGGTTTCTCGATGAGAACCAAACTATTGATTGGTCTTCATCACACATTTACTGAACATCCATCCTATTTAGTGACGTTATGACATCATGTCCCTGTCCGGAAAAACGTCCGCTCGGATTCAAAGGGTTAATTGTCAAATCCCGGATCTGACAATGTATCATACTTATCATGAACAATATAATGTCGACAACCGGGTTAACCCTTTACCTAACGTAACGGCCAAAACCGGCCAGCGCTATTCTCAAAAATCGTCAATTAATTTTCATTATTTTTTTCATTTTTTGTCTCAAAAACATAGGTTATGACCCCTCTTTGGAACAAGGTCGTCGAGCTCGTTCCAACGAGGGGTCATAACCTATGTTTTTGAGACAAAAAATGAAAAAAATTAGTTATTCAAGAATTTTTTTTGCAAGTGTCGTCTGCTTTTCATGTTAGGTAAAGGGTTAAAGGACGCAAGGTGGGTATCCCTGGACGGGGATCGAACTCGGAACCTCTCGCATGGAAGTTCAACAGTCTACATGTACCACTGAACCACCGCGCTCCCCACGGATGGTAGATACAGTGTTACTCAGCTAAGTGATGTAACATTTTGACAGAAAATGACGATACGGTAAACTTGGAATCTGGTTTCTCAGTTAAGTACACTGAGTGTGATGGGGAACTACTTTTGCCTCGCTGTCGCACATCAATCAATTAAACTCCAAGCAAAAGAGTCCCAAAATAAACATTTTACCCATTTATTATTAATGTGATGAATAAATTATCCATCTCAAGATCCGAGCAATTGTTTGATTATCATCCTGAAAACGTATGTTGACGTCCATTCAAGAATTCCGTATGACTGGAGCACTTGATCTACAAAGCAAGCTTCATACTTTACTAACATAAAAGGCAGAGGGCACTTGGAAACAAAAATTTTGAATAACCATTTTTTTTTTTTTTTTTTTCATTTTTGCGTCAAAACATAGTATATGACCCCTCAGTGGAACGAGCTCAACGCGCTTGTTCCAACGAATGGCCATACGCTACGTGTTTTAAACAAAAATGAAAAATAGTGAAATTTGAATGGTGATTTTTATGAAGAGAGGCGGCAGGTTTTGCCCGGTTGCGTTGGGTAAAAAGTTGAACAACATCAGTATTTACGCACGGACGTTAACCATACTTCAAAGGCGAGCGATATATGCATGAGAAAAAGTATCAGCTAATATTTTTTATTGAACGTTTGAAATTTCGGCATAGAGGAATGCATTTAATTTATGTACTGCGATTGAACAAAGACATTAACCCAAAGTAACGGCCAAAAGCGCCCAGCGTTATTCTCAAAAATCGCCAATTAATTTTCATTATTTTTTCATTTTTTGCCGAAAAACATAGGTTATGACTCCCTCGTTGGAACAAGGGGTCATAACCTATGTTTTTGAGACAGACAAATGAAAAAAAATTAGTTATTCAAGAATTTTTTTTTGCAAGTGTCGTCTGCTTTTCATGTTAGGTAAAGGGTTAGTAATTAAATTGCGTCAGATATCCACAGCAGAGGAAGCGGATCGATTTCGAAAATGTCATAGAACTGAACTAAAGTATAAGCAGGGGTTCAGCGACCCTACTCTAGAAAGTAACGTAAAACTGTGACAAAGGAAGCAGGCAGTCTGGGCAATCTTAGGAGATCAATGGACCAAACGGTACCGATCCGATGTTCACTAAATGCCTACAATCGCCCCGATCGTACACAAAACCTATATTGTGTGCTACAATACGCTATTGGGGACACTTCTGCACCGCTGATCCATGCTCGAATAATCGTCGAATGAAAATAGTACACGAACATTAATCCAATCATTGACGGGACTACGTTTATCTGAGTTTTGGGTAAACGCCACGTTACAAAATAGTCAAATTTGTCAGAACAGCCTACCTTTTCAGTCAAAGCGTCACCCAATGACATTTAGAACGTTACATGAAAACGCCAGTTCCTTTGAGTCAATGTCTCAGTTGTTTATATCAAACATCTGAAGTCAGCAGTATTCCAGTGAGTCACGGTATGTTAAGGGCGATTCCATCTCTTTTGCTTGTCACATCAGAAACTCACCATGTGTCGATGTCCCCACGGCACACAACACAGTGTAAGAAAATCAAATGTACATTTGCTACACTTTTACAGTGAAAGTGCCATTGCCTGTGACATTTTGTTCGTACCCTCTGACATCTTTCAAACCAAAAATGTAAACTTTTGGAAAACCTCGGGTTTTTTACATTTTCTTTTCCCATAACATTTTCGTTCATACAGAATCAATCGAACCTAAAACAAAAACGTCTACAAAAACTCTGCGTTAAATTTGAATTGAAATAACCTGAGATTTATGTCATATCTTGATGCTAAACAATGAGTAATAGTAAAATATTTTCTTCTGAACAATTTTGAATTGTTTTTATTATTTTAAATTCTCATCAATTCATATCTATTTCACAGGTTTATTTATTTTTATCACAATAAAATATTTAGTTCAAAATAACCTCAGTCTGACAGTACTGCGTTTTCTTTACTGATTAATGTACCACAAAGAAACTAACTGACTAATATGGATGTTTCTTCATGGCAACGCATAAATATGTCAGTTGTGACTGAGGATTTCAAAACACTTGTCAATCTCTCTTACCTTCTTTACAGACAATTGGACTGACACTTATGTGTCCCATGTTTCCACCAAATGAATAGCTCCTAACAGCTATCAGAGGTACCTCTCTACGTGATGTGTACAGTTTTGATGATAACCAGAGGTACGGCTCTTGCGTGAGAAGATATTCGAAACCTATCCCATCACATATTACACTAAAAAGAAAAATACATACAGTTAGAATAAAAGAGCATTGACCGAATATATTGTAGAGTACACTAGATTTGACTTGGACGAATAAGTGAATGTAGTTAGTACCCCATTGCACTCAGTAAAAGTATGGCTGAACGAAAAGCGTCTACTCAGAGAAGTTGATTTACCGATATTTCTCAGCGTTACCCTCTAAGCAAGTAAGTATATTTCCAGCTAATCCTTTTACCAAATTCTCTCTTCGACAGTTTTGTTCGAGGTGACCAGCAGTGGACAACGTATATATTTCGAATCAACAAAAGCACGTTCAGAGGACTCATCACCACAAGCGTCCAAATGTCCAAATGCCCCTCCTGTTATTGTCCCTACTGTTACAAATCGTAACATTTTGAGAAAAGAGGAAGAAAAACACTAAAAACATTTTTTTTTATCAATCTCGGGTTTTAAGGCTGTTTTGATATCACCTTGGTCTAATTATGTGCTTGTTACGTAAATGGCTTGTACACTTTTTCTCCGTATCCCACCCATGTCCACGTTTTGAGGAAAATAGTAACAGGTTGGACCATTTGGTAATATGAGTGACACTTTATTTCAGGTGGGTTGCATTTTAGATTTCTACGTTACGTGGAAGTTGGATTGTTACTAAATCGCGGTGATGTAGATTTTTCACAGGTAAAATATTTAGAATTTTGCATCAAAATACAAGAAACACCAGCAAACTGTGTACCAAGTGGTCCGTGGGATCATAGTTGCAGATGCTTTTTGTGTTTAGTTCTCATAAACTTATAAATAATCGCCTGGTGAAAAATCTAATCCGATGCGATGTAGCTATATTACAAGAATCACTCTCATTCGATGGTTTACATGACAATGTGCATCACTTCAAACCGTTTCAAAGGTTGCCTGTTATTTAATTTCATATGTTAGCCTGTGAAGTATTGCAAATTATTTAAAAGATATTTCTCGATATCCATCCGCTTTATAGATATCCAGGAATATTCCCCAATAACTTTCTGAATGACATCTCGCTTCGGCACATGGCGTCGCCTTGAAGGAACGATCGGCAGATCTTTGTTATTACAGTGGAGCCCACTTAATTGGATATCCCTTAATTGTATATCCCTGTTAATTGAATAAAATTTTCAAATACAAAACCATTTACCATACCTTCAGTACAAATTTGATCTGTTAATTGCATATGAGTTGTAGAGTAAACTCCTGTTAATTGTGTATAAATTTTTGTAACATGTCGAAAAAATTGCTGTGACACGCACCAAATTCCCCTTATTTATCAACCTTTTTGGTCTCAAACATCCAATATAGACACTTATTCTATTATATCTCTAAGAGCTCTGTCAAACAAGATATAATAGAATAAATGCTCAGTTTACCTCCAGAATACAGGAAACTGACCAAATCCCTGTTAATTGTATACTCCTGTTAATTGAATAATTTTCACTGGCAAAATGGATATTCAATTAAGAGGATTCTACTGTACTTTGAAAATCTTTGCAGTCGAATTGGGCTGAATATTACGCAGTAACATATCACGTAGCATATAATGAAAAGAAAATCTACGTTATTTTAGTGAACATCGGAAATTAATCACGATATTCACTAAAACAGCGTAGATATCCTCTATATATCACTTCAAATCATTTCGAAGGTGTGCTTGCCTATTATTAATTATATGACTGGTAACAGGGATGGAAAGCCTTTGCTACTAACTGGAGTATAAATTACGTAGTGTGTCCTCGAGAATGCATTTTGATTGACAGAGATGCTCAACCAGAACCGTAATGTTCAAACTGTTACCGTTCATGTTTTTCTGGCCCGTCATACTTAATTTCAGTTGGAGTTTCTCATCATCTTGGATGTGACCCTGCTGTAATCACCATTCCATTCAACACACTTACATTAAGGTTCAATAGTGGGTAAGACTTTTTAGCCGCTAAGAAAACTATATTATCAAGTCCGGAAAATTTCCAGGATTCTAGCACAGTTCACTAATTCCGCGTCCAGATTGCACATATTTCCTTTTGATGGAATGGCAAGGGCGAAATGGTTCTGCAAACATCAGTTTAGACACAAAAATTGAGACAAAATCAGAAAAAACGGACACGAAATGTGTCGAACAATAGGATGGGCATCCAGCACGGGTACACCAGCCTTGGTACTGATTTGGTGGGATCTCTGAGAGCTTAATGTATCTTGTTTTGTTTTTAATGTTCTACCAAAGGCCCATGATCAAAATGAGAAAATCCCACATCAATTAAAACTATTTTTTTGAGATTTGTGAGTACCCCAATATTCATTTTTTTGTGTTTGAAAAAGGGTCATATACCAGTGTGTGAGTGCCCTTCTGTGATCATTCTGTTCTCACCCAAGGTCGAAATGTTTCCATCGCATCTGATTTCTTCAAAGTAACATTATAATTGACGTTAACATGGTTTGCGGTTGCTGGTCGGAGTTCGGAGCGTCTCAGTTATACATACGCTCCGAGCCGTAAACCTCAGACCATGTTACCCCCAATCCATCACAATAACGCATATGTTCCCATGAATCATACCAATAGTCCAAAACCCACACCGTGAAATGAACAGAACAACCTTTAACGATAACACGTGCAGTCAATAATCATCTCGTGTACCCAACGAGATCATTGGACAGTACGTGGAGAGTGGATTGTAACTAAATCACCCGCGGAGTGGAGTTATCACCCAAGCTATAACTTTCAAATTTTGTACATATCGATAGAAACACAGGCAATGTTTCAGCTAATGGACCTCCGGGTTTAACCCGGAGGTCCATTGGCTGAAACTTTGCATGTGCTGGTTATGCCTTGCAACAAATTTGCAATTATTGCTTGGGTGGAATCTCCACTCTGCGGGTGATTTAGTGATAATACACTCTCCACGTACTGTAATCAATAACTCGGGTAAAGGTTGAAATCACTCCGCCTAAGTTCAGGTCATAAACTGATTCGTAATTTAAACAACAATTAATTCGAAACATTGTATGAAACATGTGTGAAAAATCTACAAAAATGAAGCGATTTGCAGGTCACCCTGTTGACGGAATAACTAGGAAACGGGTAACAAATTTAAAATAAGACACTATAATTGAATACGCGTCCGTTTTACGTTTCATTATTCACCTGGCACGACTAATATTTACACACTAGTTCAGGTTTTTACTTTTATTTTTTGCCATGAAAACATATCTTGGGACGCCTGTTTAGAAAGAGCTCCCATGGGGGCTATCACCTATGTTTTGCAGGTAAAACTAGAAAACAAATGATATGGATTGGAAAGGCGAATTTTATGAATTGCCCTAAACGGGAAACCGCAGTTACCTTACCTTGGTATTGACCATATTCTACCCAAGTGGATCCAGTGTTTGTGTGGTGTACATATTGTATTACCAAAGGATTTGAATTGAACATTTTGTTGAAAGTTTTCAATTAAGGGTGAGAGTATTCCCTCTACCTCTACAGAATTGTATTACTGGAACGCTCACTGGTTATACAGTACGTGGAGGGTGGATTATCGATAAACTTTCCGAGAACTAAACACAAAAAAGCACCTGCAAACTTTTATCCCATGGACCACCGGGTGCGACCCGCCCGGTGATCCATGAGATAAAGGCTTGCTGGTGTTTCTTGTATTTTGATGCAAAATTATAAATATTTTGAGGTGGAAAATCTACATCACGGCGATTTAGCAACAATCCACCCTCCGCGTACTGTACACGAAAAAGAGTCCCACCTGCTGCCATCTTGAAGGAGAGGGGGGGGGGAGGGGGCTGTTGCTAGAAACAGACAATGCTCAAAACGCCTTTTTCACCAAAGAATTCAATTGCCAGATACCTTGTAATTGGTAGATAGTTTTTCGGGTCCTTTTGAGAAAAGCAGAACGCTATACTATGACATTAGAGACCTCTCGTACAATGAACGACGACTGATGATACTTACGAATAGGGTACTACGTCACTGGAATTTGTGTTCTTCCTACCAGCTGTTGTTTTCCCTTATCCGTAGATACGATTACGATTTCTCATTAAATCACGCAGGTATATCATATTGCAAAACATTTGAGAGCGTTTTCCCGCCATTTAATGTGGGGGTTCACTCTAAGATTATGTCTTAAAACTGTAACCGCCATGTGGCCTAAGCTTCCATCTCTTACTGGAAAATCATTCCTCGATACGCAACACGAGAAAATTGCGAAACACAAACGGACTCGTAGTCGTCAATTCTGCGAAAAGGTTTTTTGGCCGCTCGGCGAATTTACGCCTACTATGAACCATCCGTTATTTTTATCAGTCGTCTATTATCCTAAAATACACTAGTATGCAAATTTATCTTACAATCAACATGTACTTTGTCTGCACTAACTCCGCAACTGTCGTGTATCCCACCCCCTGATACAGATGTTTGTATCAGGGGGGCGGATACAAGCGCGTTCCTTTCATTTTTTTTCTTTTTGTTCATCCGTACGAATAAATAGTTCGTTATATATTCGTCTACATTCTTGACTTATCCCCAATATATTGTAAGATAAAATGATTATTATCATAATGTGGATGTACAAAATATGTATCCGAGTCCCGCTACGAGTTCTAAGGGTAGATCACGACTCGTCTTCGACTCGTCGTGATCTGCCCTTAGAACCCGGAGCTCGATTTATCTTACAAGCAAGCTATTTTTCCAATGATAAAACGCCAGACTGATACAAAACACAGGAACTTCTCTGAGCACGTGCGATCATTTGATTCAGAAATATAATGTTTTTACCTGCACTCATCAAAAACTGATAACACTTGTCGAGGTCACAGTTTTGACAACTGTAATAACATGACAATTAATACACCAATTCAGCAAAATAAATTTGGCCAGATCGATTGTTGCCATGATGATAGTTTTATATAGGCCTATCATGAGATAAAACGGAAAATAACGCAAAGAAACACACAGCTGAAACACTACTATAACCTTCGGCGGTTATAACTTATAGTACGAAGGATTACGTCATACACAGCTTAATAAAATAATAACATTATGTACAATTCTACAATCTCTGTTTCATATAATGGCCCTACCAACTTCTGCTCCCCCACCACTCCCGTCTCAGGAACTGCGGTTACATTTATTTCCTGTCACAGTTACGCAAGGAAATGCACTACAAACTGTTTTTACCCAAGCGAGGGTAGAGGCTCACCAGGGCATTTTTGGACCACTAAAGACCATGGTTGTCGGACTGATGTGGGACAGTCCACTGTAGACCAGTACTCTGCGGAGTAGTGTGGACCCGGGTTGGAGATACTCTTGTTGGTGGCACGGGTTAAGGTGCACTGGCTCTGCATTGGTTCTACTGTCGCTTGTTCGCTTCAACAATGATTAGGCTCAATCTCCGTTTATACTACTATTGGTTACTGTTTCTGTCTCCATGATTCATCTGTCGACACGACTGCTGGCCCTCTCACCTCTGACAGAGAATGAGAAAGGAAAGATGGAATATCAGGAAATGGTGCGTTTTGCCCCTCGTTCAGAAATGGCCAATGTTGCCTGTAAGTCACTACTATACTACATTATGATTGCTTCTGGTGGCCATAAATGTCCTCATTTCTGCTTTCGCCTCCTGTCCCACCGTTCCGCTCACCACCTTTGAGATCAATAGATCTCACTCCGAGATAGAGAACAAAAATCATTTAACCCTTTACCCAACGAATCGGCCGCATCCACCCGCGTAATATGCAAATTCAGCAGTTGAAAAAATATTATTTTTCAAACAAATTTCAACAAAACCATATCATGTGACCCCTCCTTGGAACGAGCTCGTCGAGCTCGTTCCAACGAGGGGTCACATGATATGGTTTTGTTGAAATTTTTTGAAAAATTTGAAAAAATGATATTTAAAATAATAAATTTTGATATCGCCTGCGTTGGGTAAAAGGTTAAGTATCGTGTGTTAGATTCCATGATAAAAAAAACATCATCGTGCTAAATAAAGCAACAGAATACATTCGTATTAATCTTCAAGTAATTTACTGTATTACTCACATTTGTTTATCAGGATATAGTCTCTTCCAGCTCCGTAGATTCAGATAGTTCTTAGTTTTCCAATAGAGTCGATAACCAGAATAATGATCTAGTGAGCACTTCAAATTTACAAACTGTTCACATGTTGTGGATCTCGTCAGTTGAAGTATCTGCTGGTCAGTTGCGTCATATTTTATAAAGTTCTTCCCGAGAGGCATCTCTTGTTCGCGTTCCGTGTCGTGGTGTATGACAACTAAAATCTTGTCACCCATGTTTTGGGGAAATTGACACTCCACTTGAAAATATTCTGTAATATAAATACTGCATGACTTGGCAGTCCTCGAGGAAGAAAAGTCCACGCGCCGGAGGAGTGTGGAGTATTGTTTCTCGTGAACCACTATTTTGAATTATGACATAGTCGGCCACATGCCCCGTAATGATTATGGTAATATATCGAACAAAACCAGATAGAATATTCATCAGATAGTTGCATCTAAGTACATAATTTTACGAACTACACCTCAGAAGAAATCAGTAACACTTTTTTTCAGATTTCCCGGATGCCATAGAATTAAGAAAGGACGCTGATTTTGTTTACATTGGCATGACGGGAGTTCGAACCCACGCCGAGAGAGTTTCCTCCTTCGGCACCAGCCACATAGCGAAACTATATTGAACTACACACACCACTCGACCACCGACAGTTCGAACCCACGCCGAGAGAGTTTCCTTCGGCACCAGCCGCCTAGCGAAACTATCCTGAACCACACACACCACTCGGCCCCCGACAGACCCTGTCGGTGGCCGAGTGGTGTGTGTGGTTCAGTATAGTTTCGCTAGGCGATTGGTGCCGAAGGAAATTCTCTCGGCGTGGGTTCGAACCCCCGCCATGTCAATGTAAACAAAACCACTTAGAATATTGCTGCCCAATCCGAAGTACGGCGTCAATGGTCAAGGACATTTCTAAAAAAACAAGCATTTTGTGTATAAATGAATGCAGAGAATATTGGGCAGGTTTACCACCACGTGAGCAACAAGTACACGGAAAATGTCAAGATGATAGGGTGGCGTGAAATCCGTAACTTATTCCAAGTTCCTTATTCGACATTCGTTATCAACTGAAAAAATGAATCGAAAAAATCGGTTGAAAACGAATGCCGAATAAATAACGGTTGTCAGGTCCGTAAGATAATAGTTTGTATGATGCTAGAACTACCTTCTTGTGAACAATTTCATTCTTGATCTTAGAAATAACGAAACAGACTTCCAGGAAAAATAACTCAAAATACGGCGCCATTTTATAAATTTCTAATCTCAGATAATGTTTAGTTCATAGAAATAATAGTTTGTACAGTTATGTTTAGAACGCTCGACCCGTAAGACGATCGGAAAGAGTATAGTACCTCAGAGCTGTTCATAGGGCGGGGAAATTGTGTGAGACTTTTTAGATGTATCAAGAGAGTGCTTTGAATAAACAATAGTAAATGACACAACACAGAGTTAAACAGATATGTCATATGAAATGTTTGATCAAACAAGTAAGGTTTCCAGCACAAGCCCGTGATTCAGCTTGAACACCCATCCTTGAAGAGGTTTGGTCGCAAGATTAAACTAGCCGCTTTTTGTGGCGTGTTCAGTCTGGCGATCTGAGTCCGCCAACACGATCAAACACGACGAACTCGGTTAATTTGCTGTCACAATTCTCTATTTTTCTAAGGAAACAACCCGAGAAGAACACAAATACGGTTACATATATGGTAGATAATGAAATTAGTTGAAGCACTGCATGCGCTGCTTATTCATACAATTTGAGTATGAGTGCCTGGATGGAAACCCCACTCCAAGGGTGTTTTAGTGAAAGTATCTTTGTTCGTCCTTAACCTTCCGCACACGGATGTCGCAATATCAAAATTTCAACATGAAATTTTCTCCCATAATGCAACATGAAAGTTAACCAATTTAATCTTGTTTGACAGAGCTCATTGAGCTCTGTCAAACAAGATTAAGTCGGTTAAATTCCAAGTTGCATCATGGGAAGATTTTGCTGATTGGAATTTTCATATTTTGACATCAGTGTGCAGAGGGTTAACACACGGAGCGTGATGGTTACAGTGTACATTTTACACTGCTGTCTATGTATTGACAGATAATATACATAATTCAGAAATATTAGAATACCTTTGCCTCCGTAGTCCACATAATACAGTCCGTTTTGCCGAACACCTAGCCGATACCATGCCTCACAAGAAGATTCTACTTGTATAGATGTACTCTTCACTTCATCTTCGTGGTACTTTCCGCTGCAGTCCACAAACCCATCGCCTTGTCTATTCAGTGGAATACATGTCTGGTCATAACACTGAAAGCTTTCCTCACTGCAAGTATCTGAAACAAAAAAAAAAAGAATACTTCGTTTCCCGCGTCATATTTTAAATTGTAACCCTTCAGCAGACTGATTGGAAATAATTGTGTTATTAAGAAGGCTTGTGCATTGAAATCCCTTTTTGCGAACGTATGATGCGTCTGTGACCAAGAGTATGTTCTTTCAACAAATAGGTGAGCACAGATCCAAAGACTAAGTAGGGATCCTCCATTTGTCAACTCATTTCAATGAATCGTACACGTGTGTGCATGTATCGACATACAGATACAAAATGTGGCGAAATAATAAATAGTTTTCACCAAGAAACAGAGACGTATATAGCCTTCCAGATTCAATGTTCTCGCGCATGCGTCTCGACAGGGATGGGATTCTGCAGTGTTGAAGGCAGGAAAGCAGAGAGAGAATGTCAGCCGCATCGATAGTCGCGATACGGTCGAAATTCTATATCCTCGTTTGTGATCACAGTTCTGTTGGTGAAAATGGATTCTGAAATATAGTGAATGGGAAGGATGAACAAAAAGTTCTTTATCACAAGAGAAGGAGCCACAGGTAAAAACATATTATTTATTTCTTTATCACGAAAGAAATAAGTTCAGTAATCACTCGAAACGTGTGACCGCACATGGTGTTGTCATGGCCTGGATCATATCTCTATGGGTTAGGACAGGTTTAACCTTTTGAACACCAGCGGCCACTTTTACGGCCAGGAACATGATACGTCATGTCATAAAATAGGATGGCTGTTCAGTAAATATTGTGGGGTAGACCAATTAGTATGTTCAACGTGCAGCCCGAGGCTGCACGTTGACAATGCAGACTGATCTACCCCAAATAATGGCCTCTTCTAATTGCTGGCATGGAACATACCACTAGAGTTCAAAGAGTTAAAGAGTATTTGACTGAAATAATCTTTCTTGAAATATCAGTGTGACAACAACTGGACTCCAGGAGGTCCAAATTTTAACTCATGTGCAGATACCACCACCTTATCTCCCGATGGATTAAGCTGTTGATTATAAGCTATTTATATACAGATGTAAGTGTACATATACATTATATCAGGACCATCACCGTTCCCATGATGCCTCACTAATGTGTTGAATACTCCATCAAGAACACCAACAGTTCCCATGATGCTTTACTGCTTTCTTGTTGAATATTACATCAAACAATCTTGCCGTTCCTGTGGTGCCTTTCGTATCTCCTTTTGAACACTGTCAAGAACACCCCGCCCCGCGGAAACTCTGGAAAGTGAAGAAGTGCTTGTTTACTATTGTAAACAGGCTCTGTTTCATTGGTAAAATAGGACCCAGTCACTAATGCTTGGGGTGCGAGTCCTCTAAAATAGGCAACATGGGGTATAAACGATTGACTGAAGTTGACTTTATCTCTATGTTGTGGACATGATTAGTCATTGTGCAGAAGTATGTGACCTTAGGCGCCAATAAATAAATACGTGTCAAGAACACCAACAGTTCCCACGATGCCTTATACCTTTCCTCGCTCCATCAAGGGCACTTACCAAGAAAAGTTAATTTGAATCGATGTCAATATATGGTTTTGTCTGTGTTCTCCCCAACCTACCCTCCCAATTTACAGAGGAGTTGATCCAAAATGAGTTATTACTATAATGTATGCATACACACACTACTGATCTAATCCCAGTGGGTTAAGCTGTTGTCCCATAATGAGTTATATATTTTTATACCGTCATTACATGTTCTACTATATATGAAACGCCTATGATATAAATTTTAGCTTTACACACCAACCGTGGTGAACACGTCAGCAATGGGATTTCAGTAGTAAAAATTTACACCTACAGTAGAACTACATCCAAGTTGACCTTTGGTGACGTCGACCTGAATGCAAACTTGTCTAGATTTATCGCACGTCGCCTCTCGAAGAGTGAAATGAAAGTGGCAATTATTTATTACGTTTTTGAACTTAGTACGTCTGCTGCTCAGTACAATCGAGAAAAAATAATAGCGACTCTTAATAATCTGACGATAATGGTGTAAATGAAATATACCCAAAGTGGCTTGGTTAACACCACTTCACCACTCGTGGTGAACATTTGGTACACCAAGCTACTATGGGTTCATTCTATATGTACAGTTAAAACTAGAAGTCCTGTCACGAATAGTGCGCTTATCTAGGCTTAATTGCGCGTTGGAATTGCGCGCAATTGCCATATCGAATGGCATCCAAAGCACGGCAGGTTCTCTTGGTTACTCATAGAAAACACATGCAATGTTTCTGCCAAAGGACCTCCGGGTAACCCGGAGGTCCTTTGGCTGAAACGTTGCTTGTGCACAGGCCATATGTACAGAATTTGATAGCTTTACTTGGGCCATAACGCGTACATTAACGCGTATATCAACGTGCTATTTGTGCGCATTTCATGACAGGACTTCTAGTTTTAACTGTACTGGACGAGTGTACAGCGTGCACATATACCTTGTTCACACCTCAGATTACGTTAATTCGATTATCAAGATGACCACTATCTTAAATCGTGGAACACATGAGTCGGTATCTTACACACGTCTTTACTAACCAGCAATACTGACATGATTTACCAGAACACTTCACATGGTAATATCATGAAATACTGCAAACAAACACGAATCGTAGGTTCATCGATCAATAGATGTGGTGCTATTTGTGAGGGGGTGAAATATATGACCTAATAAAATACTCCAAACGATAATACCGTATCATTACTTGAACATACCCGAATCGCAGGTCCCTCTAATAACAGGGTTGGCGCAAGTAGCGAGAGGGGAATATAAACGGATCGACAGGAATGTGCAGTATACACTTCTTCATGGCAGAGTCGTGCACCAATGCGCGCTTATATAGGCGCGTCTTATTTCTGTGGATTGAGTTGCTTGGGTGTGGCTGTTGGTATATCGCTGCAGGAAAACTCAAAAGGGGAACTAAAGAAATTATTTTTCCTTACCGCCTTTAGCTGAGATTTTCTCAGAAGTTTCATCTCAGTATGCACTTATCGTGCACCATTATACAGTTAAAACTAGAAGTCCTGTCATGAAATGCGCACAAATAGCACGTTGATATGCGCGTTAATGTACGCGTTATGGCCCAAGTAAAGCTATCAAATTCTGTACATATGGCCTGTTCACAAGCAATGTTTCAGCCAATAGACCTCCGGGTAACCCGGAGGTCCATTGGCAGAAACATTGCATGTGTTTGCTATGTGTAACCAAGAGAACCCGCCGTGCTTTGGATGCCATTCGATATGGCAATTGCGCGCAATTCCAACGCACAATTAAGCCTAGATAAGCGCACTATTCGTGAGAAGACTTCTAGTTTTAATTGTACATATGTACCATCCACTTATATCAATTGTGTCAGACCACGAGTATTAGCATCGACTGCGATTTGTGGGTATTTTATGCATCAGATAGACATGTAAAGTTCGAAGTAAACTATTGTTGTTTGGTCTTGTTGACTATAAAGAATATAATGGCGGATAGTATAACTTTAGACGAGGTCCGAGGCGGTAAGTAAATCCTTAAGAAACTGAAAAAAAGAGTTAAAATACACTACAAACGTCCAAACCGGTGCGAGTGGGGCCAGTTTTGGATGGTGCATTATCCAGTGTCCATTAACCCTATCAGCAGCAGTCCTCTCATTTCCGTTTCCCATTTACACGCGCAAACCAAGTCTTTGTTTTATAATTAAAATATGTATGTATTGTGGGGAGGTGACTCAGAATAGAAATCGTTCACCGGGTGGGTCATATTTGATGCTAGTGGGGTAGGTGCAGAAGAAATAAAATTTGGGGAAAACTTTTAATTTCTCTGGACAACCTACCACACTACCACAATGTGCCGAATGTAGAACTGGATGGTGGTGTACACATATAAATGTGAATCAGATGATAACAGATTGCAGATGATGCTGTGGAGATCCTTTACACCTGTTGGAGTATGAGCTTGAACTTATTATTAATTCTGAATTTTTGAAGAGAGTTAACTGATGCTGACTTAAAAACAATATATGAACGGCAATACCACAATAATCGAACGCCTCTTTATATGTACATGCGGTAAACTATTCCTCAGATAGGTAAGCTACGTTAAACAACAACAACAACAACAACAACAACAACAACAACAACAACAGTAGCTTACCTATCTGAGGAATAGTTTACCGCTTGTACATATAAAGAGGCGTTCGATTATTATTATTATTATTATTATTATTATTATTATTATTATTATTATTATTATAATTCTTATTATTATTGTTGTTGTTGTTGTTTAACGTAGCTTACCTATCTGAGGAATAGTTTACCGCATGTACATATAAAGAGGCGTTCTGAGGAGTTTCTGAGGACATTCGCGAACCAATTTGGGTGCAAGAATAATTTTACAATTTAACAATAACAATGAGTTTACACAGAGAGTAAACTTAATAATAAGATAGATACGCTTTCGCCCTTGTCGCCAGGTTAAAACATTCGGATTTACCTACTGATTCGGCCTGTTGGGTACTACTCGGGGGCCCATACGTACGTCAGTGATAGACGGGAACCGGTAGGTTCATCATGGCAAGGTCATAGCCCAGTGCGGAGGCATCCTGTTTCTACAAAATCTCGCAATTGGGAGATACATGAAAGTAATCTTATGAACGTACTGAAGTTACTAATTCATGAACCCGAGGTCGATAAAAACATTTGCAAACCAATATCACATATAAACATAGCAACTGGCGTTCTATAAGACATTCCAAAAACTTAGATTACTCACTACTGCAGTAACTATACCTGGATAGAGATGAGTAAACGTGTCTTACTACCATATAACACAGTGCTAAAGACAAAAGAGGATAGATTTACGCAAAATGATGAACGAAATCAAAATCGTGCCTCACGCCGTCGGGACGCAGTGATAGACTGAACAGTGACAATGGAACCCAGTGAGTAAAGATCTCAGGGTTGTCCTTGAAAGTTCCCGGGGAAAAGGCTAGAGAAGGTGTTTCTACTTCTCCAATTCGTCTGGCTGGTAGTCCATTCTCGTAGCAAATAAGTCAAGTTTGGAAGTACCCCGTTTCTTGATTATCCACTTAAAATCCTCTTTGTTCAGAATCCATTCGGATGTATTTATTAATTTATTGGCACTTTACGCCACCTTAGCACCCAAGGCTATATCGTGACCATGAAAAGTTTGTGTTATAAAAGAGGTCATTACATTTCATGAAGAAATAAAAATCGGGTCGATACAATCTCGATAGAATATGAGGAATGGAAATGACTAGTGAAAACAGTAACGACAAAACGAGATCAGTTGTAATAAAAACGATTTAATCAACTAATATGAATGGATGAGAGTTTAAAAGAACAAAGACAATTTAAAATGTATTCAAAAGGTTGATTTCCTTGAGAAATCAACCTTTTTAATACATTTTAAATTGTTTGTGTTCTTTTACACTCTCATGGAAGTTTGTGTTCTAAAATAAGTCTTCAGGAGACATACTGGTAAAGTACTGCCATCTGACAAGATTAAAATCTGTATAGTGCAACAGATTGTGCTCCATAGTCAACACTTGCTGGTAAGGAACACATTTCGGTCGGTTATTACCCTCTAACTAGAACGGAATTTGTGAGTCCTGTATGATCTTCATGATATCGGGCAAGTGGATTAGTTTTGCGAGGCAGCATCGCATTCGGGAATTTTGCATGCATATGACTCCAATTGTTTTAAAAATTGCTTCCATTGGATTCATTGGGGATTGCATAATTTTAATCTGTCTGGGCAAATTTCATTAATTTAGCCATCTATATGTATGGGACTAAATGTTTTTGTTAAGGTGGCGTCGATAAATCAGATTTTTATATAGTAAAAATTTAGGGTGGGGTAAGTCAAAATTTGTTCAAGGACAACAATTAAAGAGGGAGTATATAAAGGCGTGGTTCTCTAGTGCATTTCAAATCTTCCTTCGGTAATCATTCATTTAGTTCATCAACATTCACCAGTTTTACCACCAACAAATCATAAACAATCAATTTGGTAATAATCTCTGATTCTTTGTTTGGATTGAAGGAAACAACCTCTCGATTCACTACACTCACAATTCCGTAGAATCTTACAGTTCAGCCGCCGTGGACCGATCATTTTTCACGGGTGGGCAAATATTTCGACGGACATCTAATATTAGATTCCAAATACTAATTAATAGGAATAATCATCAAAAATGTAATGAAGCAAGCACTGGGTACAACCCGGTGCTTTATTAATTAAAGGTTTGCTGGAGATGATTTTCATTACCTGGTAAACGCATGCGTGGACATCACTGTCCACGCGTTGATTACGACCAGTCCACAGAGGCTGATAACGAAATGCAAGAACAGTGAATCCCGTATGATACTTTCATTCCTATTGTTCTTGTTTCAGTCTTGATTTCGGGAAATATTCTTTTCTGAAATCCCCATTCACTGATATGTTTCACGACCGGTTCATGATCGCGTATCGATCAGATCGAGAAGGCGACCAATTTTATGATCCCAATATTGTATTTAAATTTTTGTGTACGTTGAATTGTTGATAATTTCTATTTCTATAAACCCAGCTAGTATTTCAAGATGGCCGTGTATAG
This sequence comes from Pictodentalium vernedei, assembly GCA_031216915.1. Taxonomy (NCBI): domain Eukaryota; kingdom Metazoa; phylum Mollusca; class Scaphopoda; order Dentaliida; family Dentaliidae; genus Pictodentalium; species Pictodentalium vernedei. The sequence continues at coordinate 505,469,197 of CM062293.1, forward strand.
TTAGAGTTTGGTCTTCGGTTGATGGTGCCACCGAATTGCCAGTGTATAGACTCAACGTCCTGAGATGGAGTTTTTCCTGTATTTCGGAAGCGTGAAGACGCGCGTGAAATGCAGGAATAACTCCAACGTGGACCGTTAAATGTTGACCCACGTACTATGATCGATTTGTCTTCTGTATTTATACGACGCTTAAACTTGAATTAAGCTTTAGAGAAAATATCACCATTCAGTATTTTATTCAATTTCCTGCTTGACACTGTGTTGTGTCAAACATTTTATTCACGCCATAACGTCAATCAAATGCGTAAAGACCAATGAGATGCGTTCGTGCATGACGTTCTTACACGTGAAACGGATTCCACCCGTGGCGTTACTAGCACTTTATTACGATGTTGGGGGGGGGGGGGGGGGGGGCTGGCAGCTGCTCGTCGTTGCTCGGTGGTTCTCTCCGGGTACTCCGGCTTCCTCCACCCGTAAAACTGTCACGGTCATGATTAGCCATTGTGCATAAATATGTGACCTTAAACATCAATAGATAAATAATACTAGCACTTCCGCAATATCTGTATTGTATCGGGTAACGTTAAATACACACAGAAACCCTGGTTTACGGAATATCACTATTAGAAAATATTATATCTCACGTGACTTCCTTGCATTCTGATTGGCTGAAACATGATACCCTATTTCGTGTAGTTTGCATCCACAGAACTGACCAGGCACTACACCTTTTCTATTTTTATCACTCTACTATGTCAGTTTTCTTTTCATACTGGGCGAATAAAACTGATCAGGCTAGATTTAAAAATCGATTCACAGAGGCACAACATTCACAAAACGACCCGGAAAGAAATCTTTGTAGAAAAATGTATCGCTTTTCCATTGTTGAAGTCACATTTTTCGAGGCGTTCATTTTATTCCTTGAGAAGATGATCCATATCTCGTTTCAAAGAGAATGATGCATATCTGGGTCCAACTTTCATGAGAACGCGCCCGGATATGAAAAATCGTTTGCTTCGCTGCTCATATTATTTCGCTATTTAATTGCATGTTTTGGGCAGTAAACGAATAAATAATGGAATTCAGTTGAATCTTCGGAGTTTGTATCCCGTGCTGACCCATTCGGTAATGTATATGTGTGACAAATGTGTGGAAATTATCAAACTGCGTTGTCAAATTTCGAAAATTTTAGTTTTCATTCGCGAGTTGCGCGATTCTAGAATACACAGTTGCGTTTGGGGGAAATGTTTTGTTTACCCTTGCCGACCGATTCAAAATCTGTCTTCTGCTCATACCAATAACCCAAGTTAGCCGTGTTTTGGAAGAAGAAAATGTTTTTTAAAAACTACATGGTATTTTCTCTATATAACGCTGGTTGGTAGGGCTGCTACCTTGGTAACAGATTAACAAATCGGACAGATGTTTTTCTTGATGGGTGTTCGATATAATATAAGGATTAGTGCATGTCTTGTCGTTGACTACGCCCATATAGTGCCCGGTGGGGTGGTGTAGTTCCCCCCGCTTCGCGGCGGGAACTACACCACCCCACTGGGCACTATATGGGCGTAGTCAACTCCAAGCCATGCACTATTCCTTAAAGAGAAACCAGCTTCAGTGGGCTGGTCTTTCGGCCTACAAATCAGGGAAATAAACTCGACCCGGTCAGGCGTCCATCTCGACCATACGCACAGCAGATAATGCATTTTATTATTTTTGTTAAACAGAAGAGAAACAGAAATATTTAAAATCACATACCACAATCAGTTTCATCGCTCCCGTCCACACAGTCAAGTCTAAAATTACAGCGTTGGTGTTTTGGAATACACTGGTGGTTGTTGCAACGAAATTCGTCTTCAGTGCAATCTCTAAATTCTAAAAAGAAAAGGAAATCCTAAACCATAGTCGCCTTCAAAGAAGTATCACATATGTCAGGTAGATTTATTTACACACGGCACAGAAAACAAATATATGTATTATCGCATTTGGCGTGATACTTGAATGAATTTACTCAAATCATCCGAAATGTAGGGATCATGACTCATTTTGTATCACTCCTTTTGTAGATGAAGGATCTCCAATGAGCCTCGATTTCATATGCAAGTACTGTACTAAGTTCACTAAAATCGATCTGAGCCGAACAGGGGCGTCGGAAGCTTATAATATTTGGGGGGGGGGGGGGGGGGGGGTATTGTAAATATGGGAGCTTGTAGGGGACAGCATGACCGCCTTTCGAAATAAAAAATGGGAATATTTAGTTTCGAGGAAATGTTTCTGTTAATGGCGTCTGCTTTTTGTTCACTAAAATCGATCTGAGCCCAGGTGTTCCGTTTTTAACCCTTTACCCAACGCAGACGATATCAAAATTTATTATGTTAAATATAATTTTTTTCAAAAATTGTCAACAAAACCATATCATGTGACCCCTCATCGGAACGAGCTCAATGAGCTCGTTCCAATGAGGGGTCACATGATATTGTTTTGTTGAAATATTTTGAAAAATTAAATTTTTTCAACTGCTCAATTTGCATATTACCCAGGCGGTTGCGGGCGATTTGTTAGGTAAAGATTTAACAATGAAGAAGGTTCAGAATTTTAATGTCAAATCTTGAAGAATTGGAGATTCTTTTTATCACGTAATGTGTAATTTAACGTAACGACTGATGAAGGTCATCTCTGTTCACGAAAATCGCTATCCAAAATTTATTATTTTTTCAGGTTTTGCCTAAAATCATAGCTTATGACCCCTCTGTGAAACGAGTTCGTCGGACTCGTTCCAATGAGGCGTCATAAGTTATACTTTCGAGATAACAAATGGGAATATTTAGTTTCGAGGAAACGTTTTCTGTTAATGACGTCTGCTTTTTGTATTTGATAGACAGTTAATGAAAAATGAGAGAAGATTAATTCATTCACCCTATTTTCCAAACCAACGTTACGACGTCGACTTCTGACGTCACTCCGTATCAGATCTGTTGTGAACAACATCTTCCGCGAGGAGCTTTCTGATGTTGATTATGTGATAAATAAATATTTGCCTACTTTCTCTCCACTGTTGTGTGTTTTTATCATTGTCAAAGTGAGCAGTGTTAAACGATGCGATTACAGATTGTCACTGGTAGTTTTCCGAACCATTTTATGAACTCCGAAGCTTCATCTTCTCACCTATGTCTAAGCCTGTAATTCAGAGATAACGCTTTTTATACCATGATTACCTATTCTACTATATATGAAAAGCCTATGACATAAATGTTTGCTTTATACACCAACCGTGGTGAACACGCCAGCAATGGGATTTCAATAGTTAAAATTTACACCTACAGTGGAGCTACATCAAAGCTGACCTTTAGTGACGACGACTTGAAAGCGAACGCTTCTAAATTTATCGCACGTCGCCTCGCGAAGAGTGAAATGAAAGTAGCAATTATTTACTACGTTTTTAAATATGTGGTGAACATTTGGTACACCAAGCTACTTTGGGTGTATTTTATATGCACTTCTCTATTTTTGTAACTACTTGACTCTCAATCGGTATTTGAAATTAAATGTATAATGTTTAATGTGATTGGTTCAAGATCATCTGCCATGTTGTAAGACATATCATCAATTGTGTGAGTTTAGACAGTCCTTACGCACGTAATATACTGGACAGTGGAATGGGTTCGCTTTTCTGGATTTTCTGCGCTTTCTCAATCTCCCCAACTATGATAATGACTGTTTCCCACACATCATCCCTCGTCCTCTTATCGTTCATACTTTCATCCTATTCTTCCATTAGTTTTTCAAGGAATCTTATTTTTCTATGTAAATAGCTAGGGCATTCTAAAATAAAGATGTTCCAGGGTAGGGTTTTCTTTACTACTAAGCTGCACCTTTGGCACCCTCTTTCCTCACCGTTCCGGATGTTCCTCTCTGTGAGGGCTTTACTGTTGCGGCTACATCTCTTTGTTCTGTGGCAATCATATAGGCACACCTTTTCCCCAAAAGCTGTGCACTTTTTGTATCCTTCCCCACGACTGATCTTCGAAAAATATTAATAAATAAACAGATTACAATTGCCTATAAAATAAAGATGCCGCCGCCAGCCAAAACAAGGAAACGATTGACTCCCTTTACAAATATGCATGTATAACTCACCGCAAGCCTGTTCATCGCTTTCGTCCAAGCAGTTTGGATGATGGTCACAATATAAACTCAAATGTATGTACTCTCCATTTGAACATTTGAACTGATTGTTTTCTTGATAGTCATCTGAAAGAAGGATTGTTAACCATGTGAACCCGAAAGGACGCTGTTCCGATCTAGGATTGTGATACCACCTGAATTCATAAAGTCGATAGTTGCTCAGTGCATTTGTTGGGTAGACCAATGAAGATTTTCAACGTGCAGCCTTTTGGCTGCACGCTGAAAATGTTGATTGGTCTTTACCCAAGTAACAGATATAGACTTTGCTAGATGATGGCTCTGAACTACTTCATCAAGGTTCAAAGTGTTAAACTAGACATTGTCTGTTCATGGAGTATTTCTATTCTCGCATATTACATCAAATACATTCAAGAAGTCTCTTTATCAGTCGCCTGTCAAGACTTTCTCATATCTGAAGGGAGTAAACTAATCGATAATTGGCTCCAAAATGCGAGGGTTATCTATGACACTGACAGTGTGGAAAATATATTATCCTGCATGTTCAACACCTCTGCATAATTGTTTTCTTCAGTCTACAGCCACATTATGTATGTTATACAGGTAAGGGCACGACCAAACTCTCGGGTCACCAGTCTAATTCGACGCTGTTGCTGTTTTTGTTATGGCCTGGACAAGTCTAACCCTTAAATTTAGTCTATCGTCAATGTTAAGAAGCCCTTCCTTGAAATATTTCAGTTGATCGGAAAGCATACCTATGAGTAGCTTTTCTGACTAACTGATATATTCCAGACAATTTAATCTTAAAATACCGTAAACATTCAGTTTCATTTGATCAACAACGCAAGAAATGTTTCTCATTCGAGACTTGTTTTGACCAATTTGTTTTGATAAAATTACCATTATCATTAGAAATTCCCCCCAGCTGTTGTTTTATGATTACACGCTGTAGTTCTACTAACTGTATTAATATTTTGATGTTATAAGGAGTGAATTAATATATATCGATTGGAATGTCTATTACTGAAGCACAAAATAATACCTGTATAAGTTTAAGAATAAAGGTACATCACATTTTATCAATAATCGTGGGCGTGGAAAGTCCACCAAAATGGGAAAACAAACATCTCATTACAGCGTTCAATTCCGAGCTTAATTAGACTGGTGGCCTGAGAAGTTGGGGCGTGACCTGCTATTATCCGCAACTATATCACATTGCATAAAAGTGCTTTCCGTACTATACGGATTTCCACTTTAAAGGCCCATGCCTTCCAAAATTAAAACACTTACAAGCTACATAATCCGTTATTCGTGGGCGGATGACGAGATGCGTGATTAAGAAACGTTCGGCATCTTTTGAATTAAAGTGTTCACAATCTCACATGTATGGGTACCAGCAATTTTGAAACTGCACACTTCTCACCTAAGAGCATGTTGGCGACTGAGTTGTCTCCACACAGATTCTCTTAGTTACGACAAAAATCAAGCTGGCTGTTCAAATTACCTCTGATCTTAATTTAAACGCTATTCATCAAATGTACTTTCGACAGCGTACTCACGTCATGTTCAAAGCAGTAATCTCGGATGTCATAACTACTGGTAATGTATTCCATACTTGAAAAGGCGCAAAATGCTGTTTCCGTCAAGGGTCTAGATCCGTGTTGATTACGGTTTTTAAAGTACCGTCGGTACAGCCATCGATGCTAGTTCGGTACCGGCACTGACATGAGTTAAAATAATATATTATTCCCCACGTGACTTCCTTGCATTTTGATTGGCTGAAAGATGCTACCCTATTTCGTGTAGTTTGCATCCACAGAACTGGCCAGGCACTAAACCCAGGCACTACACGTTTTCTATTTTAGCACACTACTATATCAGTTTTCTTTTCATACTGGGCGAATAAAACTAATCAGGCTACATTTAAATATCGATTCACAGAGGCACAACATCCACAAAACGACCCAGAAAGAAATCATTGTGGAAAACTGTATCGCTTTTCCATTGTTGAAGTCACATTTTCCGAGGCGTTCATTTTATTCCTTGAGAAGATGATCCATATCTCGTTTCGAAGAGAATGATCCATACCTGGGTACAACTTTCATGAGAACGCGTCCGGATATGAAAGATCGTTTGTTTCGCTGCTCATATTATTTCGCTATTCAATTGTATGTTTTGGGTAGCAAACGAATAAATAATGGAATTCATTTGAATCTTCGGCGTTTGGTATCCCGTACTGACTCATTCGGTAATGTATATGTGTGACAAATGTGTGGAAATTATCAAACTGCGTTGTCAAATTTCGAAAATTTTAACTTTCATTCGCGAGTTGCGCGATTCTAGAATACACAGTCCCGTTTGGGGGAAATGTTTTGTTTACCCTTGCCGACCGATTCAAAATCTATCTTCTGCTCATATCAATAATCCAAGTTAGCCGTGTTTTGGAAGAAGAAAATGTGTTTTAAAAACTACATGGTATTTTTTTTCTATATAACGCTGGTTGGTAGGGCTGCTACCTTGGTAATAGATTAACAAATCGGACAGATGTTTTTCTTGATGGGTGTTCGATATAATATAAGAATTAGTGCATGTCTTGTCGTTGACTACGCCCATATACTGTCCAGTGAGGTGATGTAGTTCCCTCCGCTTCGCGGTGGGAACTACACCACCTCACCGGGCACTATATGGGCGTAGTCAACTCCAAGCCATGCACTATTCCTTAATTATACCATGTTCACCTATGTTACTACTTGTGAAAAGCCCGTATGTTAAATTTTAGCTTTTAACCACACAGTCGGTGTAAAGCTTCCACTGTGACTAAAACGTTTTCATTGGGGATTCCATTACAAAATTTACACATACACTGAACAATAGGAACTAAAACCAACTTGACAGTTGACATTACGCAATTTGCCGACTTCGACACATTCACACTTCGCGATGTTTCAGTCAAACATATGACGTTTTGCGGTACTATCTACTACGTGCAATGGCTTATTAATTTTAGAATACAGTTAAAACTAGAAGTCCTGTCACGAAGTGTGCGCTTATCTAGGCTTAATTGCGCGTGGGAATTGCGCGCAATTGCCATATCGAATGGCACCCAAAGCATGGCAGCTTCACCTTGTTACCCATAGCAAACACAGGCAATGTTCCTGCCAATGGACCTCCGGGTTACCGGGCCGTATGTGCAGAATTTGATCGTCATAACGCGTAGATTAACGCGCAAATCGACGTGCTATTTGTACGCATTTCAGGACAGGACTTCTAGTTTTAACTGTACCTATAACTAAACATTTAATCAACTTTGACGATGTCAATCAAGCATTCACGTGCAGCCGGAAGTACTGCCCACCGGGGCAAATGTAAACGAAACAAACCCATGTGTTTGCGATAGAAAGTATCGTTTTTTCTCCATTTTAAGTGGCAAAGTCGATTATCTATTAAGAGCATGGTGTAAATAAAACAAATAGGTACTAAGGACGGTAATCAGATTTAGACTACTCGTAGAATAAGTGCTGTAACCACGAGGCAGAGCCTTGTGGTTAAAGCCGTTATTCTTCTCGTGGTTTAAATCTGATTACCGTCCCTAGTACCTATTTATTCTGTATGAAAATGGGATAATACCATTGATCTTAATACAACCGGATTGCTGGCAAGCAGGACCCAAGATGGCGTCAAATCAATCAATGTATTAACTCCCTCATCGAACAGTCTGATGACGTGATCGTCGTTGTGCTGTGACCATTGTTACTACGTGATAGCGTACATATCATTTAACAACAAAGGAAAGCCAAGTACGAACACCAGTAATAACACGGTGTCAAATTTCCAATCCGGGTACTTTTTTCTGTCAATAATAACTCAAATATTTTTGTAAATATCTAATTTGTATTGCCGCGAAAAATGTACATGTCGTCAATAGTTCACTTTTCACAGGCATCAAACAATATTTGAAAAGCGATCGAGGATTGCTAGGCGTCGGTAAATTGAAAACTTTGGAGACTGTTTATTTTAATTTATTGACACTTTTCGCCAACTGAGATTTTATGACGCACTTTGTAAAATTTGATGACGCTAGAAATTGCGACGATATTGCCGCATGCCGCCGCTAATCGCGAGGACTTCCCTGCACACATTCTAAAGGAAATATGTTTCATTTTATGATGATGATAATAAACAGTCAAAAGGACATGTCAAGGGTTGAAAAAGTCTCGTTAACCCCTATTACCTACAGTTAACACTAGAAGTCAGGAACTTTGCGCTTATCTAGGCTTAATTGCGCGTAGGAATTGCGCGCAATTGTCATATCGAATTGCATCCAAAGCATGGCAGGTTCTCCACAGGCAATGTTTCTGCCAATGGACCTTCATTGGCTAACACATTGCTTGTTCGCAGACTATATGCACAGAATTTGATAACCTTACTATGGTCATAACGCGTAGACGAACGCGCAGATCGACGTGCAATTTGTGCGTTTTTCATGACAGGACCTCTTGTTTCAACTGTCCTAGTATCGAGAAACGTCGATACCACTGACATAGAACCGGTATTGCAAAGAGTCAAATATCGGCAGTACCGCTACTGATATCTCTGTAGAACCCTGGTGTCGAAATCGTGGAGGTTTTCTTTTTGCAGACTACATCTTAGTGTTGCCGGTCGTAATCCATTGGGTGTGACATTACTTGTGCATTTTCGAAAGTGTTGGGCGCCGTCCAGGGGTTCTTCGACGCAGTCTTCCAAGGGTAGTCTCTTTAAGTTAAACTGTCTTAGTGTATCTTACCGATCTTGCTTTCTAATTTAGTTGGTGTGTAAAATACGCGTGTCATTGTACTTCTAGTACCAATTACAAATACCACCGATAGATAATATAAGCATTCCTTATTAATGCTCGTGGATTAGTCACCGGAAAACATATTTGTATACACCTTTCTACCGTCTAGAAATCATTTAAAAAGTAGCAGGAAGACGTCATGTTAGACTATTCCGCTTTCTCGCAATGTGCAGTTTGTTTTGAGCACCCGTCCTTTCTTTGTGTCTGATCGTTTTTACAGAGCTCTTAATAATAAAATTGTTACCTCCGTCCTGATGTGTCCAGCAGCAGTGCGCAAAATTTGAAGACAACGCCCATTGCGTTCGGAGTGGTGGTTACACAAATTTAAATCTACGCAAACGGATGATCGGTTAGCCAACAGTTGCATCTTGAACGGTAAAGTTGGAGTCACTTAACTGGTTGAGTGCTAAATGTGTTCTCGGCCTCAAGATTTGTTCACACATAAAGGCACTCTCCCATAAATTGTAACAAAGCAAACAAATGGAAATGAAGTAATTTTACTTGCAAGATAATATGAAGGACACCCGCATAATTTAGATACCTGCAGTTCAGAATAAAGCCCAAATATGGGCTTCTACCAGTTAAGCAGCCTTTCTTGTGTCTTGATATCTTTTAGACTTCTGCCGTGAGAGACTATATATATTTCAATTCCATGCAATATATGAATGCTTATTAATGATAAAGAAAGCAGTTTCTTAAGAAGTTTTAGATAGCCGAGTGCTTGGTTATCCATATCCAACCTACGTGAATGGTCAGTCGGTTAGTGTCATTTCTGAAATTTTGCACACTGCATCAGGGACTCAACTTCGTCCAGCCGGATTACGCAACTATACACAATACAGTGTTTTCGTCAAATTATCTTACCACATGTACTTTCATCTGAAGCATCCAGGCAATCATTAACTCCATTACATTTGTACACAACAGATATCACTGCTCCGTCGTTGCAAACAAACCACCAACTCTCATTAACCATGCTTCCATTACCAGGTGATATTGTAACATTGATGTCTGCTATAAAATATAACGAGATTTTCAGAACGCAAAATTGGCAAAAAAGACAAAACCCAAACACATCAACTGTGTAATTTGTTTGGTTTCTTTTCGAAACTCGTCCGTATGTAGTACAGGGTCACAATCTGGAGGAAACGTTCTCTTCGCTTTCCTACGCGGGATCAGTGCTCAAAATAACTTTTTTTCTTTGCGTAGCAAAATGCTACAAATTTCAAAGAAATGAATAGCATTTTGTAAAAATTACATAGCTATTTTTGTATTTAGAGTTATGTTTTGCTGTTTTGTATTGAATTCTTCTAAGTAGATAGAATAGTTTCCATCCATTTCTGGGCATTTCCAAATGATTTGCAACACATGAAACATTTACTATGTTTTTTAACTGAACTGCCTTTAAGGGTTGCATGGACTTGGATATTTTCAAATAGCGTCTTGGTTGTTCAATAGAGTTCTCAAAATGGAAGTTGGAATTTTTAATTTGATGGGCTTGAAGTTATTTTTAATGTACATTTTATGCAAAATGTTGTAAAAACAGGAAGAATTTAAACCAATAGAATTAATCTTACATATGAAGTTACTAATGATGCTTGATGGAGAGTTAATCTGAGTTATGCCTGGAATGTTCCACAATCAGACGTAAAGCATCAGTGAATTAGTTTTCAAATTTCCATTTACATTTTGCGATACAAGGTAACCAACTGCAGCCTAATAGCCTGCAGTTGATTATCTTGTATCGCAAAATCCTACACATAATTGAACATTGTGTAGCTTTTTGCAAGTTTTGCATAGCAAAAAGCGACGCGACACCGCTTATTTTGAGCCCTGCGCGGGATTCCATAAGTTACATGGTGCTCTGCTGGCGGATACATTTCTATACACGGCGATGAGAGTTCATATGAAGTGAGACGAAGCCGAACCTGATATGAACTTTCAGAGCGTTGTATGGAAATTTATCTCACAATCGGGGTATTTTTGCACTGTTACGCAATTAAAGTTTAATGTATCTGGGCCCTTGTTCCGAATCCGTATCAAGGGCCCCTGATACAAGCGCGTGATTCTGCTGTTGCCAAAAACAACGGCATTAATATCGGTGTTCGATCGCTACCCGTTTTTCCCTTCAGAGAAAACAATATTAGGTGAGGCGAAGCCGAACCTAATATTGTTTTCTCTGAGCCGTATATGACAGTGTATCTGCCAACTAAACGCCCGGTAATGTATTTATTATGCACGGCATGCTCACTGGGGAAGTTAACTCAACGAATAGTTAAATTATGCACACTTTTCGGCATCTTGGGCTGGTTTGTAGCCCATTATTGGGATTTTCCTGAACGCTCGAGTCGAGGCTTCTCTCTTGAAGTTAAAGGATTAGCTTTCGCTATGAAATGTGGAAATCTCCATCTCAATAAACGATGAACAGCATATTTTAAAATATAATAAACCTTTACACCAAGAGGGATATTTAATTCACCAGTAATTATTGCAAACGTTACAACCAAATTCACGTTGACGAAACTCATAGTTGCTCCACTTCGCAAGCAGTATCCAGTAAAGTGAATCCCAGTGACGTAATTTTCTCTGGAGTGTAACGTCATCACTGACCTCAATATGGAGTTCCATGAACGCTATTCTATTTTTCAATTTGCGTCTTTCCGTCGATAAGGCAAATGAAAAAGGTTCCTCTTAAAATAGCTTTTAACACATTTTGTGGTGAATATTGTGAGATAAATTTATTATCACCACAGTGTGTGTCTCCGGGAATTCAGATCAAGTCTCGTTGTAGGCACAGGATCGCATTTCGACTCGCCCTAACGGGCTCGTCGAAATACTATTCTGTTCCTACAACTCGACTTGATCTGAATTCCCGGAGACACACACTGTGGTGATAATCTGTATGTATCAGTCAGCTAAGCGCCATGTAACATATTTATTATGTCGAAAATCCATGTAAATCAAGGGATTAATAAATTGTCAGGAGAAACAAAGAACGCCCGGACTTTTATTTTTTAGAAACCGCTATTGACAGCACCATGCAGAATCATCAACAGTAACTGGCACCGGTATGTATCCATGGTGACAGTAAAGAAGGTCAGTACAAATTTAATTCAATAGCTTTAGTTGTACAATACAAATACAAAATGGGTTCTCTCTATCACTATAGCCAGTATGATATGCTAGATTTCTATACGAGAACAGTGTTATATGGGTTAATCTAAACGTTTACATGGGCCTATTTCGATTCCCAGTCCGTCACAGAGAAATTAACATCATCGAATAAATATTAACAAGTATTAATCTATCCTCTACAAATACTAAGGTATCAAGTTGTGGGCCCCGATTTCGAATCCCATCTTCGGCAAACGCGCTGTGTCTTTGGGCAAGACCCTTAATCCCAAGTGCTCACATGGGAGCATGGTGGCGTTGTGTCCTTAGGCGTACTGCACGTCGATGGTACACCCGTCTTCAACCAATGCTGACCCTGCTTGTACGGAGTGAGTACTTTGGGGAGTCTGACAGTTGCTCGCCGTTGCGCGGAGGTTCTCACCGGATACTATTAGTTATCCTTGTGTTTTCTAGAGTGTATGATAATTTACACCGGTTTGGGAACTCATACACCCTGAGGCGAAGCCGAAGGGTGTATGAGTTCCCAAACCGGTGTAAATTCCCATACACCCTGAGAAACACAACGATAACGGATTTATTTCCAAGAATTATGGTGTACGTAATACTTTAACCTGCATTGTGGGCAAAAACTGACAGAGAAAAATTTCACTTTGCAAGCAAGTTTCTTAAATAAAACCAGACAAATATGGATGTCATTGAAACTGGCTCAATGAGCCAGTTCCAATGACATCCATATCTGTAATATTTTATTGCACATAAATATTAAATTTCCTGTATTTTTATTTTTGTTCTAACACAACTGAGCAGAAGGTATGAATTAATAATTAAAAATGGGTACTTTTTTAGCCATTTAGCTTGCTCTTGTATATTCTTGTTTTTACACCGTGGTTAAAGACGGTGTCAAAAAAGCCACTGTGGATTGCAAGTTACACATTACCTCTCAGCCAATCAAAATGCAGTATTTTGTTTCATTTGGAAATAATACGGCTTCCTCCACCCGTACAACTGTCCAACACGAGATAACCCTGTCTGCCGAAAGTGTCGTTAAATCCCAATAAATAAATAAATAAATAAATAAATAAATAAATAAATAAATAAATTCGATCTCCGATGATAAATTCGAGTCGCGCTGATTCGATGATAAGATAATATTCAAGGGGGTTCCGCTTCTGAACGACTTTGATTCCGTTGTGGAATATTCCGCTTTTTGATTGACTTGCCCGAAGAAACGAGCCACCGCGCTGAATACAATACTCTAGTGGAGACTGGCAAGATTCACTTTTCTAAATTGGTACAACATTGAGAAATGGGAGAACAGTGGGATGCAAATCAAAATTCCAATTTATTTGGAAACCTCTGATTCAATTAGGAATTTGATTCGACCCGAAACGGGCGGTTCGGTGGGGGGGGGGGGGGGGAGGGGGGGGGGGGGGCTCTAGTACCAATCAATAAAATGCGGTTTGGTCACAGCAATACAGACTAAGTCATTACGTGAATAGGACAGCGTTGAATATTGTGGCATGTACAATGAAACGTTTCAGATAAGGATTTGTACCGGGAACGGGAATTTCCAACTCGGCGTCTCCCAGTTCTGAAATGCAATCACCATATCCTGGAAATTCATAGACCATGATATCAATGATTGCGTATTATACAGTTAAAACTAGAAATCCTGTCCCGAAATGCGCACAAATAGCACGTCGATTTGCGAGTTAATCTACGCGTTATGACGATGGTAAGGCTATCAAATTCTGCACATACGGCTTGTGCACAAGCAAAGTTTCAGCCAATGGACCACCGGGTAACCCGGAGGTCCATTGGCAGAAACATTGCTTGTGTTTGCAATGGATAACAAGGAGAACCTGCCATGCTTTGGGTGCCATTCGAAATGGCAATTGCGCGCAATTCCTACGCGCATTAAAGCCTAGATAAGCGCACAGTTCATGACAGGACTTCTAGTTTTAACTATAGATTATGAGATTACGACGAATAGCAATTCCTTCCAAGACCAGCGTCGCCATTGGACGCTATGGTTTTATCTAGCGAACTGGAAGTTCCCGGTTACCGGTTCCGAAAAACAGTGTTGATGCTCGAAAAATCAATAGACTAGAATCGGGAATCAAAGGTTGCAGTATGCAACCTTTGATTCCCGATTCTGTCTTATGAATTTCTCGGGTATCGGCACTGACATTCAGAAACGAGAACCAGAAAATTACCAGTATCGTGACTGACTTTCACAAACGAGAACCAGAAAATTTATATGGATTTACTCTAGCTAACGAGATTTCTCAGTTACTGGTTCAGACAATTAGTGTTAATACCCGGGAAATTCATAGACTGGAATAGGGAATTCAAGGTTACGTTCCACAACCTTTGATCCCCTGTTCTGTCCTATGAATTTCCCCGGGTATCGGGACTGATACTGATATTCAGAAACGAAAACTGGAAGATTTCCGCTATCGTGACTGACTTTCACAAACGTGAACCAGAAAATTTCCGTTCCCGGGATTAAACCCAAATCTATTACAAGTACTTCTTCAATAGGATACGGTAAATAATAATAATAATAATAATAATAATAATAATAAATAAATTGCATATAGCGTTGAACCACAGATGTGCTCTCAAACGCTTAACAAATCTATGTGAGCACCTGCAACAAAAGTAACGTTTTCAACCTGTCAGTAGTTCATTGAAAAGCCTATTTGAAAAGATAGCATTTGAGACTCTTCTTGAATTGGCCCAAGTTTTCTGCAGTTTGTACATCACTTGGAAGAGAATTCAAAAGATGGGACCCAACATAAGAAAAGGCTCTCTGATTGGCGAGCGCAGACCTTGAGAATGGAACATTCAGTTCGATTTGATTGGAAGAACGCAAGTCTCGCTCAGATCTTTTCACCAGAAAGAGTTCTTCCAAGTAAACCGGAGCTAATTTATGAATGCATTTGAAGACATTTACCAAAATTTTGAAATAATACATGTTTCATTGTGATAGTTATTGGGCGATCGAATTTCTTGTAGACAATCGTGGTTTCGAAAGAGCGAACGGCGGTTTGTAGAATAAACCTCTCAAGATCAATATAAAGTGAAACAATTCTAGCTTGCCCCCCCCCCCCCCCTCCCCGGGAAAGTCCATTTTGTCCAGACGAGGAGGTCACTTGCATTCAAAAATTTGGGACAGAAACAAAACTTATATAGTAAGAAAAAAAAAATCCATTTCATGAATATAATCAATAAATCTCGAAAAACACCGACCGAAAAATCTCTCTGATAATTTATATTTCATGAAGGTGATGCCTGCTTATTAACCCTTTACCCAACGAATCGCCCGCATCCGCCCGCGTAATATGCAAATTCAGCAGTTGAAAAACAACAAAAGCATATCATGTGACCCCACGTTGGAACGAACTCGTCGAACTCGCTCCAACGAGGGGTCACATGATATGGTATTGGTGAATTTTTTTTGAAAATTTAAAAAAAAATGATATTTAAAATAATAAATTTTGATATCGTCTGCGTTGGGTAAAGGACAAATCTCTTTCAGTCTATCAATCAATCCAAAATTGGCCGTCAGCATCGCAGTAGTTTCTTCATCAATTTTTCCACGCTCAAAAACTTGAGTCTCGACTTCTCCAAATCCATATCATGTCTCCAAAGAGGCTCAAGTGACATCACTGACGTGTCTCAAAGTAGTCTTAAGTAACACCACTGACGTGTCTCAAAGGAGGCTCAAGTGACATCAGTTACGTGTCTCAAAGGAGGCTCAAGTGACAACACTATGTGTCTCAAAGGGGGCTCGAGTGACATCACTGACGTGCCCCCAATGAGGCTTAAGTGACATCACTGATGTGTCTGAAAGGAGGCTTAAGTGACATCGCTGGCGTGATTCCACGGAGGCTCAAGTGACACCACTGACGTGTCTGAAAGGAGGCTCAAGTGACATCACTAACGTGTCGAACGGAGGCTCAAGGGACATCACGTTCGTGTCTCAAAGGAGGCTCAAGTGACATCACTGAGTGTCTCAAAGCACTGACATGCGAACGTTTTCATGCGACGATTTTAAAAACGTGCCACACAAAACTCGAGTGTTTGTTTGCCCTGATTAATCGAGACAAACAAGTAAAGCATCAAGCAAAGAAGGTTTTTGCTCGCCGAGGCAACGCGTGGACAGTATGTGCTACACTAACCCCTTACGTCCCCTTTAGCAGTGCAGAGGCACTTTTCCAAACCCCAGACACACACAAGGAGGGGCAAATGAATAAAGAAACCCGGTTGAGTGTAGTAGGGGGTTCTTGGTCTGTTCTTTGGGCATATTAAGTCTGCCACTTCTGTGATGCAGCTCGTCCCCTGAGTGCCAATGTGTTTTATACGTCTACTGGCACATAGAACACATTGGAACTCAGGGGACGAGCTCGTTTCGAAAGGTCCACTTCCCTTATTGACAAGTTTAGTCTGTCTCCGAAAGTTACGGCAAGTATAGTCTCCCACCTGTAGAAGTTGCTGTGCCCTGGTTGATTCTTCACAGACAAGTACAGTCTCTCTCCGACTCGACTCCTTAATTTTCATTTTTCTTTACATTTCAGGTGTCCTAACCATCTTTTAAATATCAATTGTTATGGAATGAACACATTATTACAATAGTCAATCAATATGGATATTCATTTCCCGTCTCGTTGGCCAAACATGATAAACTTAATCAAACACGTCGCGTGGAGCGCCTTGTTTGGTTTAGCTGATCTGGTCTTTTCAAACAGAGAGACTACCGCGCCCCAGATCAACCGACTGTTGAAACAACATATATTTTATCATATTGTATCGTACTGTCATGATCTTTGCTCCAATTAAATACACACAATAAGTTCCAAGGAATTTTTGTTTATATAAAACACAGCTGCGCGACTTGCATCATTTATTTAATTCTTAATAACATCTTCTGACTACAATTTGTGTGAAGAGTACAAACAATTACAGTCGAAACTAGAAGTCCTGTCATGAAATGCGCACAAATAGCACGTCGATTTGCGCGTTAATCTACGCGTTATGACCGTAGTAAGGCTATCAAATTCTATACATATGGCCTGTACACAAGCAATATTTCGGCCAATGGACCTCCGGGTAACCCGGAGGTCCATTGGCAGAAACATTGCTTGTGTTTGCTCTGAGTAACCAGGAGAACCTGCCATGTTTTGGATGCCATTCGATATGGCCATTGCGTGCAATTACTACGCGCAATCAAGCCTAGATAAGCGCACAGTTCGTGACAGGACTTTTAGTTTTAACTGTACATATTATTAACCAAACAAGAAAGGCAGATGACTCTTGCAAACAAAATTCTTTAATAAATAATTATTTTTTTTCCGTCAAAAACGTAGCTTATGACTCCAAATTGGAACGAGCCAAGCGAGCTCGTTCCAATGAGGGGTCCTAAGCTTTGTATTTGTGACAAAAATGAAAGAGATCAATGAAAACTGAATGTTGATTTTTGTGAATAGCGCTGGCCGGTGTTGACCGTTACGTTGGATAAGGGGTTAAGAGAAGGAATGAACAGGATGGAGTTCTGTCCGGATAAGAGAAATGCAGGGGCAGTAGTTTCGTTCTTTAACCCTTTACAATAGCCTCGTTCCAACGAGGGGTCATAACCTATGTTTTTGAGACAAAAAATGAAAAAAATAATGAAAATTAATTGGCGATTTTTGAGAATAGCGCTGGTCTGTTTTTGCCGTTACGTTAGGTAAAGGGTTAAGAGAACATTTAAGGTTAATGAATGCAAGAATTAAAGTTTCTTCGGCTGATCTCATTTGCACATATTCAGGAAACTGACTAGGCTAACCCTTTACCCAACTCATACGATATGGAAATCTATTATTTTAAATATTATTTCTGAAAAATATTTAAAACTAAAATCAACAAAATCATAACGAGTTCGTTCCAAAGAGGGGTCACATGACATGGTTTTGTTTAAATGTTGTATTAAATATTTTATCATATGACTCGTCCGTTTTGTTCACTTTAAAACATTTGATATTTTGTTTTCATATTAATCAGAGATAAATAAATCCTTCCGTCAACTTCGTTGGTCAATTTCAAAACTAGACAATTCGATTGGCTGAACAAAATACAACTGGGCCACTTTTTCATAATTTGCATAATTAGAGTTGGGAGCTTTCATTGGTCAATTTCAAAACTGGACAATTTGATTGGCTAAACAAAATACAACTGGGTCACATTTGCATAATGTCAGTAGGGAGAATTTACGTTATCTGTCCTATTTAGGGTGGGTTATATTGTATTAATCTTTTACCTAACGTAACGGCAAAAAACCGTCTTGCGCAAAACAAGAAAAACGCCATTCATTTTTTTTATATTTTCCCTTTTTGCTTCCAAAACATAGGTTATGACCCCTCATTGGAACTAGCGTGTCGCGCACGTTCCAATGAGGGGTCATAACCTATATTTTGGAAGCAAAACATGAAAATGTTTAGTTATACGAGGATGTTTTTTCCAAGTGCAACTCGAGTTAGGTGATAGGTTAAAAAGTCATACTAAGTGGCTAATTTGTGCGTGTGTGTGTCATATGATAAATATAATATGAAATGAGTGTTTTTCTCATATAATATTTTTGAAACTCGTCCGAAATTTCCGTTTGGGAAATTCTTAGACTCGTTTCATAAATACAATATGAGAAAAACACTCTTTCCATATCCTCTATTTATCAACATCTCTTTTTGTATATAATAGGGGTGGAGGCAGCCGATTCGGCAAATAGTGGACTGCAGCAGATAATTCGTTTAACTTGTAAACCGTGTATTTTTTAACCCTTTACCTAACACGAAAATAAGACGACACTTGCAAACAGAATTCTTGAATAATTATTTTTTTTCATTGTTTGTCTCAAAAACATAGGTTATGACCCCTCATTGGAACGAGCTTATTGAGCTCGTTTCAATGAGGGATCCTAACCAATGTTTTTGAGACAAAAAATGAAAAAATAATGAAAATTAAATGGTGATTTTTGTGAATAGCGCTGGCCGGTTTTTACCATTACGTTGGGTTAAAGGGTTAACTGGCATTGCTTTCTGAGAACATAACATATATTTATTATAGATATATATATAAATTTTGTTTCTCTTCGAACCATGTCTGGACACCTTACTCCACCTGCCCATTTACACCAACGATTGTCTCCTCTGTCCTAAGGGGACGGCAAGTAAGACACTTGTCTGTATGTGGCCAATGCCCGTTCTTATCATCCAATTGTATAGAGGTCAGTGGATATCTTCCGCTTTATCAGGAGGTACCATCTAATGTCTTTGTCTTTTTTATAACGAATTACAAAAAAGGCTGGACGATCTACAGCCAAAGGTGGTGCAACAATGAAATCAATTGGGCTAGCCAGATATAATCTTGTGATACTTTTGATTATTCACGCGTAGTGTTTAACCGATTACCAAAAATGGTCGCTGGCCGATTACCGGTTACTTGAGCTCACAATCGGCCGCTGCTCGAAAGAACTACATTAAACTGAACATTTGTCACAGTGCTGACTTTCGTTGACTGGAGTCGCAGTGAAAGTTCCAGTCGTGCTCACTTGGGCAGTAATCGTGCCTATCAGAGCCACGTCTACAGCCCAAGTGCACGCGACTGGTAATTTTACTGTTACCTGAGTCAATGGAGTGCAACCATCACTTTTCCTGTATGAACTGGCGATTGCCGCAAGTACGCTCAGTTGTGAGTAAGCTTTACATGTCGTTTAACTTGTATATCCCGGAAAGGGGCGTCTAGAGATGTTAAGTATACAGTGTGGTTTTTTTCTCAACTTTATTGAATGGTATCGTTGACATCATTTTACATTAGCAATTGAACAATTGTAGAAGAAAATAAAATGCTGTTATTTATTTATTTATTGGTGTTTAAGGTCACATACGTATGCAGAATGGCTAATCGTGACCGAAAATGCGGTTAATGAACATTACAAAATGCTTGGCATCAATCGGTTGAACGATGTTACGGGAGCCGTTGTCGTTGTCATCCGATTGCCAACAATCGGCCGATTGTGGCGACCGGTTCCGATAATCGGTTGAACACTAACATTTATCAATGTCCCGATACCAGCCGCAATACCTTGCAGTGATTGGTCAATGCCTCGTTGATTTTGTTTTATGTCGCCGGGCACGCGCATATGTCTCCTGCCAGCGAGTCTTACACGCTAAAAACTAAAGTGTTAAAAACTACACTTGAAGTGCTGTATTTAACACTTACTAAGTGCTGAACTAGCACTTTGTTCAAGTGTAGATATCCCAGAACTTGACAGGTGTTACAATAATACCACTTGACAAGTGTAATGTCGCGACATTTAAATGGAAATAACGCAGATGACGCGGATCAGGCTCGAACTCTCGAGCCTGATCCGCGTCATCTGCGTTGTGTCCTTTTAATTATGTACCCACCAAGCGCAAATCAAATTATGGACGATTCTGGAAGAACCACCAATGCTAGACACATGGGAAGTGCCATCCATTCAAGTTTCAGATGTCTGACGATTGTAATGTATAAGTGCTTAAAGCATTGTACTTTGAGTGTTAAAATCAAACCCTATGAGTTAGAATGGGTTTAACACCTTGAAAGTGTCAGTTTTAACGCTTTAGTTTTTAGTGTGTATGTCCACTGTCAAGGAAAGCGTCTCGTTGCCATAAGCAACGGTTCATCGCAATGTCTTTCTTCACTTGAAATCAACTGAGACAAATACATTTAACTGAAGTAAAATACACATAAAAGTACCGTTATTACGTGCAAAAAGATTAGTTATGTAAACGTGAGTAATTATTTATGAAACCGATTAGATTATAAGGTCTCTTTTCATTAATTTACTGTAACATAAACTGAAACGAATCGAGAGCATATCGCCCCGTTCATTGCGTACGTAAACATTGAATAAAGGGAAATCACTGCAGTCTGTTATGATAAAAGTTAATACCTTACCGAAACAACGTCTGCTTTCTAATATTCGCTGTACAACAATTCAATTTTACTTGTGTAATTTCATGCAGGGAACGTGAGACCATGTCCCCTGTCAACAAACAGAATATCGTATCATGTTTTCAAACATTACACGACATTTGAAATTCGTTGATTCTAGCATACGCACCGACCATTTTAATTTATCCTATTTTCTGTTCTCGCCATCTTATATTCTACAATTTTGAAGATTATGTTAGCATGATACTCGAATTGTCTTTTGCATCACTATACCTCTTCTGCTGACAACCGTTCTCGTTTGGGGTAATTTGTTATAATATTTAGCAGACTTTGGAAGGTGAACTTTCCTCATATCATGGTTGATGTAATGTGATTATGTGCGAGTGTGTATTTATGCAAATCAGTCTGCGTTTGAGTCAGAAAGAGAAAGGGTGTAGGAGGGTTTGTCAATATTTTGGGAACCCAGATAATAGTATTTCGGTTCCCACAAAACGTCTCTTTGTATTTTCTGAGTCTTCGGAAAGAACACAATAGGTTAAAGTTTATATTCTAGATTTTGTGGGGACTTGTTCGTCATTATTGGTCAACGAGAACAAAAGAAACAAATAAAACAAAGAAAAAACAACTGGTCGTCACAAAGACTGGGGCTGTATCTGTTTTTGTCGTAGGTCTGTGTGTGTGTTTGATAGGGTGTGCGTGTGTGTCTGTCTAATGTATGTGTGTATAGAAGAACGTCTATCTGTGCCAGAGAGAGTGTGCCAAAACTGCGTGAAAGTGCATTTACGAGGATATTTACGATATAAATTTAATTAGGAAGGACTCGTATTACAATAGACACACAGTTATTTTTACTGTGGAATCGGGACTTTCACTTTGAATGTGTATTATAATTTATGAGGTTACGGCGAAATGTCAACTTCTTTCGAGACTAGCTTCGCCGTTGGAGCTACGGTTTAATATCGCGAACGGAAATTTCCTGGTTATTGATTCTAAGAAAGAGTCTTATAATGCCTTGGGAGTTCATAGCCTAGAATCGGGAATCAAAGGTTCCTGAGCGCAATCTTTGATTTCCGGTTCTGTTCTATGAAAATCCTGGGTATCGGCAATTTATAGATATTCAGAAACGCGAACCCGAAATACCCGATATTGTGACTGGTTTCAAAAACGAGAACCAGGGTATTCCCGTATCCGGAATTAAGCCCAACACTAATCGCGATGCAAGCGTTACAATCGAAAGATAGGGTAATAACTGATTATTGTCTTCTGTATTTGTAATTTTCACGCAACACGGCAGTTAACAAACCAAACAAAAATTTTAATTACATTTGGTCGAAAGCGAAAAGTGAAAACAAATCACTAAATGCAGTTTTCAAATTCACAACAGACACAACAAGCTCTCATGCCAGCAGTCTAATTCTGTTCGCAATTAGACGGTCCTGTGGGCAGTTTGTTTGCCCAGTTTTCGTGATAAGGTCTGCGCGGATAAACGCTGAGGAAATGTGATAACCTTTACCAACAGAGGTATACAGATATTCGTCCGTGCCCCGGGTATAGATTTTCCAATTAACAGGTCGTCTCCTGAGTTCCAATGTGTTCTATGTGCCTAGTGGCACATAGAACACATTGGAACTCAGGGACGAGGTAGTTAATTCACTTCGCGAACATCAGGATATTAAAACAGTTAGTGGAACTATGCAATATAATCTTTTAACTTCAGCTGTGATGAGTTTTCATTCCTAAAAATAATATCATCAAAGATTTGGTTATACGTGGATTAGGTGAGAAACATCTCTTGCATTATTGCACTGAAAATGATGCTTATGACATTTTTAGATCCAATCGTCTGGAATATTTCAGTTGGTCGGAGAAGCGGACCCCAACACACCATAAACATTCCATCTCTTTGAATCAATGTAAGACATGTTTCTTAAGCGAGACTTCATTTGACCGAATTGTTGATGACATTACGACCAGTATTTACTCTGATTCTACACTAAATCGTTATGAATAGAGACTTACCACAGGTGATTAAATAAGAAAATATTCAGTGATTGGAATATTTATTATAAGCTAAACGATAGATTATCGAAACAAATGCGGAAAGACAGAAATCGTATCCCCACTGTGAAGATACAAAAATGTTCACTTTCACGGTATAAATTAAAATGACGATTTTCAAAGCATCCCTTCAAGGTGAACACAGTTCAAATATCACTGAAAATGATCAATTTGTCCTGAAAACGTATAATGAAAAGAGAATGTAGTATTTTTGGAGTGAACACCGATCAATTTCAGCAATAGTGCAACACGTATTCACCTCGAACTGATTCTCGAAACCCGTCAGCTGAATCAGATCGCAAGACGCTGCCTGTTCCGAGTACCGATCAAATCACTTCCGCGTATCAGTGCGCTGTTTGCTTCCATGCATCAATTCAAAGTTGATAGGAATGATCAGATTCTTATGAAAAGCGTATAATAAAAAGGAAATCTATTGTTTTGAAGTGGATACTGAAAATTATCTCATGAGTGACCGAAACAAATGTTTATTTTTCACGAGCCCTTGCGAGAGCGAAATTCATCATTTTTCTCGGTCACTCATGAGATAATTTTCGGTATCCACTCAAAAACACTATATATCCTCTATGTATACAGTACGGCCGTCATGGACTGGTCACTTTTCACGGGCACGCAATATGTCCTCAGACGCAATAATATTAGCTTCCAAACACTAGTTATAGGATCAGTCATCAAAAACTTAATTAATGACTCACCAGGTACAAACCTAGTGTTTCATTAATTAAAATTTTACAGATGATGATTTTTGTTACCTTGTAAACGCATGAGTGGTCATCTCTGTCCACGCGAGGATTATAACCAGTCCACGGCGGCTGTACTATAACTGCTACTGGACATGACATAATGTAAATCTTTGTAACATAAGGAACATGACATCAAATGGACGGTAGGCTACAGAAATGGTTGAACAAACAACCCATCACAGCGTGTCGAATCCCGTACAAAATTCGACCTGTGCCTTGAGCGCCTGAGCAATTCAATCGCAAAGAATCGATAAGTCGGATTTATATTCATTGCTGTGTGTTCACGCTGGATATTGCAGTATGTACTTTGAACAAATAGCTTTGTTCGATAGCAGGTCTCAATTTAGAGGAATCCCCTTTTTGGAAATTCAAAACTAAGAATCATCGATAATTACTTGATTGTACCGCGTGAAGCGCATGAAATTCAAAAACGTGTAACAACAGTCTCAATTCTATTTTATTTGCACGATTTCCAAATACCTTTAGTTCCAACAGTCAGCTTACATATAAAACTATTGTATTCATCATAAGCGCACATATAGTCGTGCCATGACTGCGTCATCAACACACTGCTGGGTTGTATTACAGTACAATGTTCGCTGCTGAATCCGTCCGGCTGCTTTGAAGTCAAGTCAGAATGCCTGAAGATAAGAAGAAACGACACTAACATTGTTTGTAAAAGCCAATATAAGATGAAGACTATTATAATCCCTGATGGGTGCGGGTGTAGAATGGGAAAATCTCACCCGAGGACAAGATATTTGGGTCAGACACGAGGCTTGCCGAGTGTCTGGACCAAATATCTTGTCCCGAGGGTGAGATTTTCCTGTCCAACACCCGTACCCATCAGGGATTATTTTTCTCCCTCCACCATACAGCGGTTACGTTAGCAGAGGTAATCGACGGTCACGTACTGATATAATCAACTCATTTGGTATTCGTTGTTTTGAAAAAAACTAACGACACCATCGGAAAGAGCATGCAAAAGTTATGTATATACCAAAGGTATATACCACGAAATCAATTAGGAATGGTGACATCTTGGGGTTTAAAGAGTTTTAGAGCAATATCTGCAACATTATGGCCGACTTCACATCTGATTGAAGAACCTCGGTCGATGATACACAGTTTAGAGAGCATATTAACTCTGAAGTCAACGAAGCTGATTTTACAAATTTCTGATATTAAATCGTGCATTTGAACATAAACTAGAAATCCCTTTTATGAGCACAACCCATTGATCGCTATACAACTGGACTTTTAAAAACTCTTGTCTGAAAAGATACCCGAGAAGTCAAAATTGACTTAGTATATATCACGTCTTTTTATACAACCATTTCCCAGGGGCGTCGCAAAGGTGGCTGATTTGGTGGAGGAGGGTCTAAACCTGATCTGTCCCATGAGTGATGCTCAAAGCCCGACTGACTAATATTCCATCTACACTATCAATGCATGTCTTTGTCGATGCAATCCCTTGATGATGAAGTTGGAATAGTAATCACTGTAGTTAAAAAATACATACCAGACGTATTAGAAATTTATTAGTTTGAGAAATAACTGTTGTTTTCCTTCGGTTTATGCGATATAAACCGAACATTTTCAGCACAAGCTTCATAACTCGCGTAGCGAGTTATGATTAAGCTTGTGCTGAAAATTTTCGGTTTATATCGCATAAACCGAAGGAAAACAAAAGTTAGTTCTTATAATTTAATCCGGTTGTAATATTAAAATATAAAAACTATGTGTACGTGAACGAAAGACTTTTAATTTTCGCAAAAGACAACAGTCAAACTCAGGAAAGTGTGCCACAAACAAGTCACGTCAGTCATTGTCAAATTGTTTGTTGTTTTGATTTTCGATCGCAGACGACAGATATTTAGCAAGTCACGTAACAATATCATTAAAAACAATTTTTTTAAGTTCTCCCAAAATCATGTTTGGAAAGTGGATTTTCTGACCTTTTATTCGTCTCCCACTTCGGTATATTTTATTAAATTCAATTGTTCCCGAGAAATTATCATTATATTCTCGCTGACTGGAGGCGATGAAAAATTGATCACTGATCACATTGGGGTAGAGATGCTGACTCTTTCTTCTCACACCTTCTTGTATTGATGTATCAATACTGTGAAGATAACACTCTTATTCTCTGCGGGGATTTTAATGCGCGGATAGGCAACTTAATGGATTTTAATACGGAATTTGATAACGTACCTCTCAGAGTATCGATTGATGATGTAGTT
This sequence comes from Pictodentalium vernedei, assembly GCA_031216915.1. Taxonomy (NCBI): domain Eukaryota; kingdom Metazoa; phylum Mollusca; class Scaphopoda; order Dentaliida; family Dentaliidae; genus Pictodentalium; species Pictodentalium vernedei. Next base: position 505,495,341 of record CM062293.1, read on the forward strand.
AATCAGCACGGTCGGGCATTTTTAGAGTTCCTGAACGAGTCAAAAGTGTGTTGCCTAAATGGACGTGGCGTTCCTCAGCAAGACAACTTTACATGTATCAGTCCAAGGGGTAGCTCTGTGGTGGACTATATCTGTATTACGCATGACGGGTTTCATAAATGTGATAAGTTTAAAGTAGTCACACAGACTTCGATTATAGAAAAGTATTCGCTACACCATCTCCTCGGTGCCCGAAGTAAACCCCCCGACCATAGTGTTCTGTTATTTGAATATTCCGTTGATCATGATTTTCTATGTCAACGAAACCCTCAAGATTTCGAAACAATTGGAAAAAGTAAATTAGTCAAACCGTTGCCAGATAACTTTTTAACAGATTTGGAATCAATAAACCATCTTAGTGAAATAATCTTGGCCATTGAATCGGCACATGAAACTCAACTCCAGGTGGATAAAATATATTCGCAGTTAGTTAGTACAGTTATCACAGAACTACAAAGTTTGTTCCCGAATTACGGGTCCTCGAGTGTGTATAAGACCCAAAAGAAAATTAAATTCTACAAGCCTTTTTGGAACCCCGAACTTACTCATCTCTGGAAAGAAATGCATGAAGACGAAAAATTATTTTTGAAAAACAAAAAGACTGGTGTAAAAAATAAAAACACGACCGAAGCATATGCCCGATTTAAGGTGTCCCAAAAAAAATTTAACTCAAGATTACGATTTTTTGAACGTCAGTATAAACAGACATTTGCACTTGACACAGAGTCTCTATGTAAAGAGAATCCGAATGCTTTTTGGGAGAAAATTAAAAGTTTGGGTCCATCGAAGGGGGGTAAAATCCCAAATGAAGTGTATAACGACGATGGGTCTATCAGTGACGATAAGGCACAGGTGCTAAATGTCTGGAGACCTGATTTTGAGAAACTGTATAATCCTGAATTTCGTGAAACACAATTCGATAAAAAATTTCTTGAAGAAAGGAAAAATGATGTGCGTTTTTTCGAGGATAAAATGCTCGACCCACTTTATGAGTCAAATTATGAATTGAATCGCTCAATTGAATATATTGAGGTGGAACGAATTGTTAAAAAAGCGAAGAATAATAAATCAAGCGGCTGTGATTTCATTCCGTATGAAGCCTTTAAATTCGGTAATGTTTATCGTGTATTGCATAAACTATTTCAATTGATTTTTGATACGGGAATTATTCCATCCGTATGGAAAAAATCAATTATCTGTCCCATTCCTAAAGATAAATCGAAAGATCAGAGGGTACCTACAAATTATCGTGGAATCTCCCTAAGCCCAACATGTAGTAAACTGTATTCTACCCTATTGAATAATAGATTGGTCGACTTTATCGAACACAATAATTTACTTGTTGATGAACAGAACGGATTTCGGCCGAAGAGGTCAACTGTTGATAACATTTTTACACTCACGTCACTAATTAGGGGAAAACACGAAGTATTTGCAACATTTATCGATTTTCAAAAAGCATTCGACCGTGTTGACCGCGATTTGATGTTGTATAAACTCCTGACGTCAGGAGTGGATGGAAATCTTTATAGGTCAATCAAAAGCATGTACAGTGACACTGAATCCTGCGTTACGGTCAATGGTCAGTTAAGTGATTATTTTACATGTACTAGTGGAGTAAAACAAGGGGACAATCTGTCACCGACAATCTTTAATTTATTTATCGATGGCTTGGCTAGAGAAATACAAAATAGCAAAAAGGGGGTAAAATTAAATAACGATATTATATCTGTACTTTTATACGCAGATGATTTGGTTCTTATGACAGATAACCCTGACGACATACACCACCTTTTAGCTATTGTTGATACCTGGTGTAAGAAATGGCGTATGGTGGTGAATGAGAAAAAAACAAAAGTTGTTCATTTTAGAAACAGACACGATGATGGAAACAGTTATGGGTTTAGAATGGGAGAAAAATATATCGATGTAGTTGATGAATATAATTATTTAGGTGTCACTCTGAAATGGAATAAAGATATGGCTATCACCGCCGACAACCTCGCGAAATCCGCTGGTAGGGCATTAGGAGCAATAATTTCTAAAATACACCCCTACAAAGAGGTGGGCTTTCGAACCTTTGATAAATTATTTAGGCAATGTGTCTGCCCAATACTTGATTATGGGTCAGGAGTGTGGGGATTTAAGAAACGTATAAGCATAGACTCGGTACAAAACCGGGCTTTGAGATATTTTTTGGGAGTACATCGTTTCACGCCACTTCTCGCTGTTAATGGGGACATGGGTTTAAAAACTAGTAGAGAGCGTCACTGGGTAAATATGGTAAAACTTTGGAATAAATTGACTGATATGGATGAAGGTAGGTTATTACATAAGGTTTTTCAGTGGGATTATGGCCATGGTTTAGGTGGGTGGTGTTCGGATGTCAGGACAATCTTTGAGGAGGTTGAAAAACTTGTTTTCTTTGATACGCAATCACCCTGTGATCTTAAAGAGACGGAAGCCCTAATTCATGCATACTTTGCAGAAAAATGGCTCGAAGGTGTTCAACATGTACCAAAACTGAGAACTTACCGTCAATTTAAAAAGTATAATGATACAACAAATTATGTAAAAATGAATCTTAGTCGTCAAGAACGATCAATAATGGCTCAATTTCGATGCGGGGTTTTACCAATACGAATCGAAACTGGCAGATTTCCAGGGGAGCAGATTCACGAACGTATTTGTACAATGTGCGATCAAAACACGATAGAGAATGAATCACATTTTCTCATGGACTGCAGTCTTTATGCAGACCTGAGAAAGAGTCTTTATGATGTTATTTCCGAAGAACATCTCGTGGAGGTGTCCCTGAGTAATAACCAGTTGATGAACATAATTTTAGATTACTATCCGCGTCAATGCGCCAAATTCTTGATGAGAGCCTATAATCGAAGAATGAATACTTTATACCAGAGTTGATTGATATATACTTTGTGCTCCAAAGACTAACGCTGACTTAAGTCAACCCCCATCACGTGGTGAAACAGACTCTGCCTGCTTCACCACGGGATGGGGATTGGCAAAGGTTAGGTGTAGTGAAAATGCCATTAGCAATTATGGAAAGGAATTAAAAGACTCAAATGAACGTTTTAATCTGTACTCTGATTGCCCTGTGTATGGGAAGACTTATTTTCCATAACTGTGACATATAGACCCAATGGGTCGGGTGCTTTATGTTTTCCACTTATTAAATGCATTATGTAATGTGTAGCACATGTCACAAAAATAAAGATATTTACTACTACTACAAGCTTGTTATCCATCTATCAGTCTGCTGTCACGCCCTCACAGGTGACAATTGGATTGAGTGGGCTGGGCTTCCAGGGTCTTCAAAGTTGGATCGGATACATGTGCGAACGTGTGGACATTCCAAATCATTACGTGATTTGGTTTATACGATTTTGACGACTTTCACGCTGTATGCTTTCAACCAATCAAACGCAGAGGCGGGGCAAATGATTAAGTTATAAATAAATACAATATACATGTAGTACCTGTGAGATAGGCATCTGCGAATCACAAATTTATTTTCGAATCGAATCTCGAATCGAATCGTGTCTCTGATATCGACATCGAATCGAATCCCGAATCGAATCTTAAAGACAAGTTATTTCATATTGCATCAAACGGAAGTTACGGAACACTGTGATGACCCTTACGCGACGGAGTGAACACCTTCAACACCAATAACTGAATATTCTCTGTAGCACCGTCGCTGAAACAGCTAGGCCTATTGTCCATAGTTTTAGTTTTTGAAGGCCTAACTTGTTACTATTCTTAAGAACGTGAATAGTAACATGTTAAGCCTTCAAAAACCAAAACTATGGATAATGTTCTGGGCCAAATTCACACCTTACCTAACAATTAAACATTGTCAATTACTCAAATAAATAGGAATTGATCCTACATGAATGAATTTTCTAATGACAGTTTTATCCTATTTTTGTTGGAAATGTAACAAATTGAAGTTAGTACGAGAGATTCGAAAAAATCGAATCCTGAGACTGATTCGGGATCGATCTCGAAGCAAACGTATGGTATCGATATCGAATCGAATCTCGAATATTCGCAGGACCCTACAGTGAGACAACTTTTTTATACACATTGCCATGCCAGGCCCCAAACGGCGTGATTCGCGTAACTGCAGGCCTACGTCTGAATGACCTACTTTGTGGGTTTCACAAATCCAAGTATCAAATCCAGACTACTAAGGAAATACAAAATTAAGAACATAAATGTAGACAAAATTGACATCAAACAGAGACCAACAGAAAAAGAGCTTTCAACTTTTCGACCTTTAGAAATCCACGAGTTAACCAAATTAATAAAAGAACCCCTCGTTGGAACGAACTCGTCGAGCTCGTTCCAATGAGTGGTCATAACCTATGTTTTTGAGACAAAAAATGAAAAAAAAATAGTTATTCAAGAATTGTTTTTGCAAGTGTCGTCTGCTTTTCATGTTTGGTAAAGGGTTAAATTATTTTTAAACACTTTTGGGACATAATATTCGGTCGATCACTGAAACGCACATATAATGTATCCATGCGCCTGTTATGATAGCCCGTAGCGCTACCGGAAACGAGTCGTCTATATGCTACGGAATCAGAATGAGTCGTCTATATGATACGGAAACGGAACACATTATCTGATACGTATCGTTTCTTGTGGTTTTCAGGCCAAAATCTATATGATTGTTGGATAAAAATTTTTATATTATTATTATTATACATACTCCCCTAATGCCGCCGTGGCTATCCATGGAGACCTAAAAATCCGTGTCTGAAAGGAGGATATACATAGGTAATGTGTACGCAACAACAATCGGCAAGACGCATGTCATAGGGCAAACATAGGACATACGCGCAATATCAGAAATTAGTTACGAGACTGCTGTGACAGGAGTCTAGCATGGACAAAGCCATCCATTACAGATTTGCTCACGGATTTATTCCATCGAAAGTATAATCAATGACTTTATTTTCGACATTGGTATCTGCATTAGATCACGTCGAAGAAAACAAAAACGTTGTTATGCTTTTCTCCATGGAGCATCATGCATGCTGTGTTTTCAATGACAGTAGAGAGCATGTGGTGTAGCAAACCATATTCCCCGTTGATGAAGCATTTTAGCACGTAATGCATACATGTTTACGTAAAGAAAAGAAAGGTTGGTCGTTTATGGGGAATGAAGAAAATAAACACATTGCGAAAGGGGAACAGTAATAATTTAATATAGGGTTGTTGTATTTGTTCTTCCCTACAAATGTGTACTGAGGAGGACTGCACCTCGATGGTGCACGTGTCTTCAACCAATGCAAACCCTACTTGTGTGTAGTTAGTACGTTAGGGAGTCTGAAAGTTGGTTGCTGTTGGTCACCGTTGCTCGGTGGTTCACTCTGGCTTCCTCCATCCGTAAAACTGTCAGACAGGAGGTGCCCTGCATGTCGAAAGCGTCGTTATTTATTTATTTATTTATTGATGTTTAAGGTCACATATTTAGGCACAATGGCTAATCATGACCGTGACAGTTCGACGGGTGGAGGAAGCCGGAGTACCCGGAGAGAACCACCGAGCAACGACGAGCAGCTGCCAGCTCCCCAACATCGTAACTCCGCACTGCGGAACAGGCAGGGTTAGATTGGTTGAAGACATGCGTACCATCGACGTGCAGTACGCCGTAGTACACGGCGTCATCGTGCCCCCACACGGGCAATGAGGATGAAGTGTCTTGCCCAAGGACACAACGCGGTTGCCGCAGGTGGGATTCGAACCGAGGACCTCTCGGCTTGCAGCCTGCACCTCTACCTACTGAGCCACCGCGCTCCCGAAAGCGTCGTTAAACCACAACAAAAAATAAATAACCTCCCTACAAATATATAAGAGTCTCTTTCATTTCCACATCTACAAGAGTATTTAAGATGATACCAAACTTGGTGTCAGGGTTGAAAGTGTTAAATGAAACAACTGATCATGCATCGTTGCAGTCATGTAAAGATGAATCTCTTAAGCGTGCAAAGGACATGGATGAATATTCAAGATAATATTTTTATAGACTGGGAGGACATTCTCTTAAATCATGTCATACACTTCTGCGTGTAGCGTACAGTTTCACAAATGCAGGCCATAGTAATTCCTATATTTGAACTCACGGCTACATTTTCCTGTCATCCAGAAAAAGGTAAAATCTGGCCTTATGTAGAAAGGATATGGATATGCTTCTGTCTGGTGACTATAAATATGCCAAAGGTCTAACATTCATATTAAGAAATCTTTCGCGAATAAACAAATTGTTCTCCAGATTAGCCAGGCAGATGTGATTATGCAATGTACTTTATTATCATATGACTCGTCCGTCTTGTTCACTTTAGAACATTTGATATTTTGCTTTCATATTAATCAGTGATAAATAAAGCCTTCCGTCGATTTCATTGGTCAGTTTCAAAACAAGACAATTTGATTGGCTGAACAAAATAAAACTGGGCCACATTTTCATAATTTGCATAATTAGAGTTGGGAGCTTTCATTGGTCAATTTCAAAACTGGACAATTTGATTGGCTAAACAAAATACAACTGGGTCACATTTGCATAATTTCAGTAGGGAGAATTTACGTTATCTGTCCTATTTAGGATGGGTTATATTGTATTAATCTTTTACCTACAAGAAAAACGCCATTCATTTTTTTTATATTTTCACTTTTTGTTTCCAAAACATAGATTATGACCCCTCATTGGAACGAGCTCGACGAGCTCGTTCCAATGAGGGGTCATAACCTATGTTTTGGAAGCAAAAGATGAAAAGTTTTAGTTATACGAGAATGTTTTTTCCAAGTGCCGTCTGCAACTCAAGTTAGGTGATGAGTTAAAAAGTCATACTGGGTGGCTAATTCGTGCGTGTGTGTGTCATATGATAAACAGTATATGAAATGAGTGTTTTTCTCATATAATATTTATGAAACTCGTCCGAATTTTTCGTTTGGGCTCGCCAGAGACTCGCCAAAACGTAAAATTCTTCGACTCGTTTCAAAAATATTACATGAGAAAAGCACTCATTCCATATCCTATATATATTGAATATTTTAGAAACAAAACCGTATTTTATGGTCAGTACGTTATCCACTCAAACTGATTATTACATATTTCTACAAGCTATATCGAGCATTCGGCTGATCATAATGATTGAGCACTGGGATTCGGTTGAAATTTTGCTGGTACTTCCTGTGCCTGCACCTCAATACAATACTGTGATCACAAAATCGGCATCTTTCGAGATCAAATCTCGAGACACTCACATCACTGGATCGACACTTCCAAAAAAAAAATCAAGACCGCATCAAGAAAAATAAATGATAATATCATTAACCCTTTAAACTCTGGCGGTATCTTTCATGCGAGTTCAATGGCAGCAATTAGAAGAGTCCATATTCATTATTGTGGGCAGAACAATCAATATTTTCAACGTGCAGCGTCGGGGCTGTACTTTGAAAATATTGTTTGTTTTACAGCACCCATTTACTTAACAGCCATGCTATATAATGACGTTATGATGTATCATGTTCCTGACCGGAAAACGGTCGTTCGGTTTCAAAGGGTTAATGTACTCGCATTTCTGGTTTTGACAGTCGATACTAAATATGTTTGCAGGAGAGAAGAGTTAGGATAGATGATTTTGTCCACATCAAGACCTTGTCCGCGGTATTCAGTGGCGGATCCAGGATTGAAAAAAGGGGGTGGAAAATTGTTTGAAATTTTAATCGCGGGAGACGCATTCTGGATGCATTTCCTTGTGTACTGCGTCCGGAGGATCCATACGTGGCTGCGAAGCAGCCTAACAACTGAGCGCTTATCAGACCTCGCCGCTATCGCAATGCACGGGTTTGAGTTATCTGTTTCAAAACAGGAAATGTATGAACGTTATATTTCCAAGCACCCTCGCCGTATGACCAGCCAGTCAATATTCATCGCATGAACTCTTATGGTGATAATATTTCATCCAAATAACATGTATCAGACTATTTTCGTTGATGATCGACATTTATGTTGACTACGATTGGTACAATGTATGGTCTGTAGTCTGTATCTCATTGAGGTACAGATTACAGATCATACATTGTACCAATCGTTTATACGAGAACTCCTCGTGTAAACGATGGTGTCTAGTCTCGTGTAAAGATAATGTCAATACAGGTTGAATTTGACTTTGAAAAATTGGCGCGTCATTAATTAAATTTTAATGATTATTCCCATCACTATTGATTGGAGTCTAATATTATTACGTCCGTGGAAATATTGCCCACCCGTGGAAAGTAACCAGTCCAAGGCTGTCGTACTGCATATAGTTACTTTCCCCATCTGTCCTTCTAACTACATATATGTCTGTTTCTCTCAACTATGAAAGGGCAGGTCAATAAACATTATCCAACATCCGCAAAAGCAAATGTACCTCCAGAAATTCACGGTAATCCTGATGATCAATGTCATGAACAAGAGAGTTTTGTTTTTAACTCCTTGAACCTTGGTGGTAAGTTCATGCCAGTTCAATGACAGCAACTGGAAGATTCCATATTCATTATCTGGGGTAGACAAATTCATATTTTCAAGCCTTGAGGTTGCACGTTGAAAACATTGATTGGTCTACGACACACATTCAATAAGCAACCATTCTAATATTGTGACGTGTCATGTTTCTGGGCCGGCAACCGGGATCTTGGTTTCCAAGGGTTAGGCTTATCGGCGTATCTTATTTTGAACTACTTAAGGGTTCGTCTCAGGCTGTGCCTAGGTGTGTGCAAATGCATACAATGACTGGTCCTTTGCGGTCAAGATTAAGGCTTCCGCAATTGTTTGATTCGAGCATAATAAATCATCTGTCATCGAAACGCGTGTTGTTGGTGAGTAAAAATTGGCAGGCATATTGATCTAATTTTACCTGATTGTCAATAAAACTCAAAGTACTCTTCTGACTCTCTTACACTGTCCGTTTTTTTTTACAAATAAATAAATAAATAAATAAATAAATAAATAAATAAACTACATTCTACTGCCGATGTTCCATCATTGCCCATTAAATGACGATTTTATACCTTAGACAAAATCAATCCATTCGACCCTATATTACTGCGCTATCTAATACCGTCTACAGGACTAAAGGTCTGTATGATATTAAAGTATTACGTGTATTATATACTGCATTATAAGACAGAGGGTAATGGCTAACAAATATTTCGACATGTTTTTGTCACAATAGATATTAGAATATTAGGAAGTGATGCGCACAAAACAATACGTCCACATCTATATCCATGTGCGTAAGGGCACCGCGAATCACCAATTTTCGCTTCGAATCGAATCAGGTTTATTATTCGAATCCAATCTCGAATCAAATCAGGGGCGTATTGAAGATGACAGACTCTGGGAAGGGAGATGGTGCTGTAACCCTGATTTTTAAGACAGTGTTGGCTCATGTCATGACTGATAAAATATTCCAACTACATCACGAAGGCATGCCTTCGTGGTGTAGTTGGAATATTGCCCAGCAAGGATTATGGTTCAAAAACAGAAACAAGGGCGAGAATTATCGGTACTAGGAACTGCACAGGGCTAGCCGATAGCAACAGCTCATCGATGATATTGCCTGGAAACATTAAATTTTCTTTCAATATTGGCAGTGTCTAGTGCGACTGGAATTAGCACGGGTGGTGGCATTGGCAGATATGTTGTTTCTGTTTAGATACTGTATACTACATTTCGCCTTTATTCAATATTATTTATCCACAATTTCCATCAGAACTGTACGTATTGTGAGACAACGAAGATAGGGATCTGCGAATCACAAATTTCTTTTCGAATCGAATCTCGAATCGAATCGTGTCTCTGATATCGACATCGAATCGAATCCCGAATCGAATCTTAAAAAAACAAGTTATTTCATATTGCATCAAACGGAAGTTACGGAACACTGTGATGACCCTTACGCAACGGAGTGAACACGTTAAACACCAATAACTAAAACACCTGAAACAGCTAGGCCTATTGTCCATAGTTTTAGTTTTTGAAGGCCCAACTTGTTACTATTCACGTTCTTAAGCCTTCCAAAACCAAAACTATGGATAATGTTCTGGGCCAAATTCACACCTTACCTAACAATTAAACATTGTCAGTTACTCAAATAAATAGGAATTGAGCCTACATGAATGAATTTTCTAATGACAGTTTTATCCTATTTTTGTTGGAAATGTAACAAATTAAAGTTAGTACGAGAGGTTCGAAAAAATCGAATCTTGAGACTGATTCGGGAGCGATCTCGAAGCATACGTATGGTATCGATATCGAATCGAATCGAATCTCGAATATTCGCAGGACCCTAAACGAAGATGACTGATGCCAAGCTATATTCCAGCGAAAGGATTCGAATGGAAACGAATCGAATCGGTTAGCAACTTAAGATTCGAATCGAATCGAATATCGAAGCTTAGCATAGCCCTACTGTGCGATTTTGGAGTTTGGTGATTTAATTGCTTTAAAAACAATTAGGGCATCGCAACTTATTTAATATATAAAATACCCACTGTTTTGTGTAGATACCAGCATCATCCATTGAGTGGGTACAAGGAAATGTAAGAAAACCTGCACAACCTTTTCAATCACAACTGAAATAATTCCATTACCTACTGAAAGCATCAAGAATCCCCTATATTCTCACTCATTGGTCGTTGTTCGGTATATCGTGTAGTATAGTATATATTTATTCTGTCTATACCAAGAAAATCGTGTCACAGGTGTACATGTGTTATACAGAATCAGCAAAAAGAAGCGGACTAGGGAAAGAGATCCGACTAGAGCTGCAGGTTAACCGAAACCGAACCGAGGTTTTTAGTTTTTTTTTAAAAGCGAAACCGAAACCGTCGACATCCCGTAATCTAAGGTTTTTCGTTTTTTATTAAATACTCTCTTGCTGCAGAAATTCACAGAATGTGGCCATCCCAGAGTAGTAAGCGTACCCAGACACTGCCAATGGCAGTGTCTGGATACTCTCACTACTCTGGGTTCTGTGAATTTCCGACATTTCAGTTAAGTTGTGTTTGCAGCTTTCCTTAAGTTGCGTGTAGGTGTCAGACCTCGAAAAATGGCCAAGCACAATAAAAGTTCTGTATATTTAGGTAATTATTATATTGGCCTTCCTGATTCTTCATGTATTATAGCTTATTTCGGACATTCATTGAGTTTCACTCAATTTCACTGCCATTCAGTTATGACTCCGGACATAAGAATTGAAATTTCTGTCGGCACAACGTGAAGACAGAAATGCTTGTCTTGACGGTGCGTTTTCAAGGGTTAATGATTGTGTGACATGAGTTCACTTGGCGGTGTGAAGTGAAGTGTAGCGGTTGGTCAGTTCTAGCGTACTCTTCGTGCAGTGCAGTCGCTTTTCTTTTGTCACCGTTAAATTTCCATGATGGACGACGCTTCTATCTCTATCATAGATTCCAAAATATCTGAAGCTATTTCTCAGTCTCAAAAAATAAGCTGCTGGATGGGCTTAATAATTTGATTTCAAGTAAATTAGAAAAATTTGAGGAGAAAATTCAAGAAAGCCAAATGCGTTCGGAGAGTCAGTTAACGAAAATTCATTCTGTGGTTTCCAGTCAGGACAATTACATTTTTAAAAAGAAGAGTTGCGAGGACCAATTTAAATTTAATACAAAAGTGTTGCATAAGTTGGGAGAAGCGGATTCTAAGCTTAGTTCGACAGAAGGAATTGGTGATGCAAAGACAGACATTAAAGAAGGTATTGAATTACTAAATCACAGGCAAAAAATCATCAGGCTTGCCGATTCATCCGAATTGGGATGGGCCGTGGTTCGTGAGTACGAAGCTAATCCGTTAGCTGAGGATTCTGAAGATGAGAAAAAGATGTATCGTGCTGAACAACGAGCGACCAGAAAAACGTCACAGGAGAAAAGAAAAAGAAGAGAAAAATTCCGAACACAGACAAGATTTCACCCATACAGCAGAACGCCAAAAGAGCCCGTCACTCTAGATGAAATAAAAAAGCCAGGCCTGTGTTTCCTTTGTGGACTAGCCGGACATTGGAAAAATGAATGCCCTAGGAGAACGTCTGAAAAGATAAGTACATTATTTTGTAATGATGCTTTGTGTGTCAAGGGTCAGCTTGAATTGTCTCAGTCAGTTTTCTCTGTGAGCGACGAACGTAAGCGATCACCAGTTGGTGGGTTAAAATCAGCCATTGGCAAATGGAAAGATATTGGTGCATGTAAATTCGTTACGGACATCATTGAAGAAGGGTATAAATTACCGTTAACTAGCATTCCCCAAAAGAAAGTTGTAAGAAATAATCGTTCAGCACGAGATAACGGTACTTTTGTTTCGAACGAAATTGCGAAACTCTTAAAGCGGGGCTGTATTTCTGAGGCACAAAATGTTCCACTTTTGGTTAACCCACTTAGCGTAGCATTTAACAAAAATGGGAAGCCTCGCTTAGTTTTGGATTGTCGGGAAATTAACCCCCATTTAGCTAAGTTCAAGTTTAAGTATGAAGACGTTTCTGTGGGAACACAGGTATTTCACAAAGGGGATTTTGTTTTTGTTTTTGATTTAGAGTCGGCATACCACCATATCGAAATATTTGAGCCTCATAGACAATTTCTCGGTTTCAGTTGGACATCTGAACGGGGGGTAGTTAAGTATTATTTATTTAACGTGCTCCCTTTCGGGTTGTCAACGGCGGGATATGTATTCACGAAAGTGTTAAGGGAAGTAATACAATTTTGGAGAAAAAAGGGCAAAAGGATTATTATGTTTTTGGATGATGGGATGGGTGTCGCTCAAAATTGTCAGGAAGCCAAAATTTGTAGTGAATTTGCCCGCAGCTCTTTAGAAGAGCTCGGTTTTTTAATTTCGGAAGAAAAAAGTTGTTGGGATCCACGTGAAGAGCAAGTTTGGTTGGGGTATGTTTGGAAGATGAACGAAGGAAAGATTTTTGTAACGAATGAGAGAGTGCGACGGTTGCAATTGGCAATAACATCTTTGTTGTCGCAGACAGGCTTGCGACGCAAACGATGGATTCCTGTGAAATGGATTGCGGCTGTTGCCGGGCAAATCATTTCAATGTTTGTGGTGTTAGGTGATGTGGTTCGTCTTCGAACTAGGTATTTATACCAATGTATCAGTACTAGAGCGAGCTGGTCTTCGCCTGTTCTTCTGTCGCAGATGGCGTTGTCTGAATTACTGTTTTGGCAAAATAACGTTGAGGGGTTGAATTCTGAAGGTCGGATATGGCAAAATACGTTCGCCCCGGAGATACAATTGTTTACCGATGCCTCGGCTGGGGGTTTTGGAGGTTAATTCAATGAACATGGTGACGCCTTGGCTGAAGGCTGTGAATTATTTGGGGCTTGGAATGATGATGAAGTTGGAATGAGCTCCACATGGAGAGAGGCTAAGGCCGTTTTGAATATTGTTGAGGCGCATGCTAAAACATTTTCAGGTGAGAAGGTTAAATTGTTTAGCGACAATCAAAACGTTCCCATTATTGTCAAATCGGGTAGTAGCAAGCCCAGTTTGCAAAATATTGCTTTAAAGTTACATGATATACGTGTGGAGAATATGATAGAAATGATTCCCGAATGGATACCAAGAAAAAGTAACAGGAAGGCCGACTTTTTGAGTCGGTGTTTTGATTCTGATGATTGGGTTATCGTTCCGCATGTGTTTGAGGACCTGGATGTAAAATGGGGTCCACATTCTGTTGACAGATTTGCTTCTGGTATTAATAGAAAATGTTTCAGGTTCAATGCGAAATGTTGGTGCATTGGGGTAGAGGGCGTAAATGCTTTTGATCAGACATGGAGGGGGGAATGTAATTGGGTCGTGCCTCCGCCTAGGCTCATTTTGCTGGCGGTACATAAACTATTGGAGGAGAAGGCGAACGCTACTTTAATTGTTCCCAAATGGGAATCGGCGCCATATTGGCCTTTCTTGTATACGCATGGCCATTTTCGCTCGTTTATTGCTGATGTCATTACATTGCCCAGAAGCGGTGTTGTATTGCCAGTTAGCAATGGACGAGGGTTATTTGCTCAGAATCCGTTGAAGTTTGATATGATAGCGCTGAAAGTTAGGTTTTGACATGCATGACGCATGAACTGGGCTTGTATTTCCACGAATGTTTCTGGGCATTGTCTTAGGCTAGGCTATCCCATAGTAAGGAATATCTTGATGCAATGGCGTGTTTAATCCGTGCATTCATACGTTTTTTTCTTTCTTTTTCAACAGGCATAAACTTGCAGTTGAATGTTAAAAGTCAGTTGGAGGCGGCAGGGCTGAAGGATGACACGCTTGCTAGTGATATGTGTAGCTATTTGATAAGTTCCAAAGCGGAAAATACTGTTAAAAAATATAATGGATGTTTTCAGAGATGGCAGCGGTTTTGTGAAGCCAATGGATTCGTCTCTTTGCCTGCTGAGTCGATATGTGTTGCAGTATACCTGGTGAATTTATTAAACATTAACTGCTCTAGTAACGTTATATCTAGCGCTTTGTATGCAATTAAATGGGCTCACAATTTAAATGGTTTTCCGGATCCCACTGAACATTCGTTTGTGCAAAATTTACATGAATCCGCTAAGCGTGTTCGTACTGTTCGGACAGTTAAAAAAGACGCTGTTTCTGCTGACATATTAATTGAGCTGTGTGGAAAACTGAATGACAATGCTACTTTGTTAGATATTCGTGATTTATGCATGATTCTTTTGGGGTTCTCTGGTTTTCTAAGATTCGACGAGTTGAGTGCTATCAAATGTAACGAAATAGAATTTTTTGATGATTATGTATCCATCTTTATTGCAAAAAGTAAAACTGACCAGTACAGGTCCGGCAACAAAGTTTTAATTGCTAAAGGGTTTACGGAAGCCTGTCCGTATCGCATGCTCAAGCGATATTTGGAAATGTCGGGTATGAACACCACAATGGATTGCTATTTATTTCGCCCATTGTACAGGTCGGGTACGAAGTGCGGGCTTGTTTCGGTAAATAAAAAAATAAGTTATACTAGAGCGCGTGAATGCATTGTTTCTAAATTGAAAAGTGTTGCTCCACATTTCGATGTTGGAATACATTCATTGAGATCTGGAGGTGCATCTGCAGCCGCCAATTCCGGAGTTAACGAAAGGTGTTTAAAAAGACACGGTAGATGGAAAGGAGACTTCAGTAAAGATGGTTACATAGATGATTCTTTAGACACTAAACTTGCTTTAACTCGAAAACTTGGCTTGTAAAATGTTAAGCAGTACATTAGATGTGTATGCATTTGCAGTTCCTTCACATGCTTTGATTTTCTAGCACACCGAGTCGCTGTATCCAAATGTATTGGCGTGTTGATTTTTTCTTGAGAAGAGCATACCGGGAAGACTTGAAATTTCTGTCGGCACAACGTGAAGACAGAAATGCTTGTCTTGACGGTGCGTTTTCAAGGGTTAATGATTGTGTGACATGAGTTCACTTGGCGGTGTGAAGTGAAGTGTAGCGGTTGGTCAGTTCTAGCGTACTCTTCGTGCAGTGCAGTCGCTTTTCTTTTTTCAAATAAGACGTTCGCATATTTATTTGCAGAGATTTAATGTTTGGATACAGCGATTCGGTGCTGTTTGTGGTTACTGGGTTGGTGGTGGTGGTGGTGGTGGGGGGGGGGGGGCTGTATTGTATGCTATCCCTATTAATACTTTATAGGAATTTACGGTATTTGTGCGGGAAATTTCCCATATGAACGACGCTTACTTCACATATGCTTATACACATATATCTATATATATATGCACTTCATCAAATATTTAATATAACTTCGTCAAATTGCCGTCATGCTCGTAAGTTTACTTCCTTCTAAGCGGCTTTCACTTTTGACTAAAACTTATTCCGTTACGTTAAGTGCCGTACCAATGTGTATCGCGTTATGGGAACGTAAAATTTAGCGTCACGCTGATCCTAATTGTTGAATGGGAATTATAAAATTGATCGTGATACGCGTACGTCTTACAGATCGATTTATTGTTTGGCAAGTGGCTGCCTAGCTCCTAATCACGAACCCGTCTATAAAATCGCCGATGCATATCTTCCTTGGGTGGCAACAAGTAAAGATATGTTCCGCATTACACGTTGTTCACTGTTTTTAATTGTAAATTATGGACAAACAAGACCGTATCATATCTTCCTAAGGTGGTAACGAGTGGAGATATATTCCGCGTTATAGCGCGCATTTTTTGTTCTCAGCCTTAGAATTAGAAGCATTCAATCATTTATCTCAACCTCGCCCTGGTAACAGAGGCAGAAGCGAGTTCGCATGCAGTATTCACACATCCAACCATTCCTTGACCCGAATTGTTCAAACGCGTTGTTCTCCATATTCAAGTGTATTGCTTGTAAAACCACCGCATCATATCTCCCTTGGGTGGTAAAGATATGTTCCCCGTTTCATGTTGTTCCCCGTATCCGAGTCTATTACGCGCAAAATAACCGTATCATATCTTCCTTGTGTGGCAACAAGTAAAGATATGTTCCGCGCTTCACTTTGCTTTTTGTATTCAAGTGTAAATTATGAAAAAAATACCGTATAATATCTTCCTTGGGTGGCAACAAGTAAAGATATGTTCCGCGTTATTACGTAAAAAGCAAATATGAATTAGACACTATTTCTAAAACCTCGCCCTGGTAACAGAGGCAGAGGCAAGTGAGTTCGTATACCGTATTCACATATCCAACCACTCCTTGGCCCGAATCATTCAATCATTTAAAAGCGCGCCTCCATATCTCCGCCCCAGTACTCAACCCGCGTCAATCAGACATCAATACCGCTGATGGAAAATATAATTTTTTATAAATATATGTATAGAGATGAATAGCAGATGCGGTTATTCAGATATTGGGGTGCTGTTCCGACACCACGATCGGAGGGGGCTAATGCATTTTCGTTCGGATACAGATTTCCAGAGTTTTTTTCTGTAACGAGAATAAGTAGTTTTTTTCCTCTGGTTTTTTCTGGGAGGCGTGGTCCACCTGTGATGATATGCAGTTATGATATTATGCCCGCAAACATGAATATTACTGTGTATCTATATATTATGATTTACATATTTTTTTAAAAAATAAAAAATAGTGGCTTGTTCGCTGACTGCTTATAGCACACCGAGTCGCTGTATCCAAATGTATTGGCGTGTTGATTTTTTTCTTGAGAAGAGCATACCGGGAAGACTAGGTTTTATTGAATTTTATTTGGCCTCATGAACAAACCGAAAACCGAACCGAACCGAGGTTTTATTCCACCTGAAAAATCAAAACCGAAACCGAACAAGACAATCGTGTCACAGATGTACATGTGTTAGAACCAGCAGAAAAAGAGGACAGGGGAAAGAGATCCGACATACATCATCATCATCATCATCATCATCATCATCATCATCACCATCATCATCATGAAGTATAAAAGTATGCAATTGTCACATTTACAGTTCGAATATTTATCGTAGTCTGGACAATAAATGTAAAAGTAATGGTGACGGTCATGATGCTAACAAGGTAACAGTGATGACAATGGACCGGTGATTCCAGGCAGCTCGCTGTTTCCTTACCCCACACCCCACAGCCATAAAGCATAATGGGTTGGATCGTTGTGTCAAAAAGATACATAATTAGGTCAAATGTTAGGTTTAGTTTCCTAATTTTACTTAAAAGACCGTACATGGCTTTTGTTGCTACTCTATTCAGTTTCTTTAAATGAAGACCGAGTCAACCATTGTTAAACAAAATATACCGAGGTACGTAAACACAGTCACTACTTCCAGTTGTTTGTTATTTAATGTAAAGGCAGGTTGGCGTTTACTCTTCCCTTTACTCACTATCATTAGCTTTGTTTTTGTAATAATTACATTGTTAATATAGTTATACGTTTTGGGTCCAAGTACTCAATTCTCATTGGTCAGCTGGATGAAAACGTCATGACCAAATGTAATTCATTTTCCAATGAATACATTTGGTCGAACTTTGACCCGCATTTACGGTAGAGCACAGTTGACAGAATGTAATTCGGGCGGTGTTTGGGCGGTGTTTGGGCGGGTTTTTAAATTTTAGCGCCTCTAGCAGAAATCAACTCCGCCGCATAAAGCCCGTTACTAAAATACTCTTTTCCATTTCTAAAGTTGTGAAAATTAAAAATCAGAGTTGTGCGCTTTGTCTTTTGTGTGGGGGTGGTTTTTCGCCTCGTTCGTCCGTACATGTTTCATTTCGTCTTTCTGCTTTGTTGTTTGGTAAAAAGTAGTTTAAACAGTTATGGAATATAATTATAAGAATTGAATGCAATTTGTATAATCTTTATTGGAGTATGAACGTATGGGAATGGGTACAAATTGTATGAATCCCTTCGGGATTCATACATAATTTGTACCCATTCCCACACGTTCATACTCCAATAAAGATTATAAAAATTGCATTCAATTCTTAAGTATTTACTTTGAGTTCCCAGGCACTAAAGTAGATAGTAAATGCATCGAAAGCGCGCTGCATACTGTTTTCGTTTTCTGCTAAGATAACGTTGCCCTCGGCGCATACTATACAAAGGAGCCTTAAATGCTGTCCGAGTCGTTCATAAAAGGTTTCGTCAAGGTATACAAGACCATCAATAGCACAATCGCCCAGGACATCTTCAAAATCATCCAGGAAAATGGAAAATATCGGGAAAATGACCAGTGTCTAAAACCATATTAAAGAATAACTTATATATGGAAAGCAATATGTTTTCTGTAGTCTTAATATACTTATTGCACAGTGCGTCAATACCGGATGCTTTCTTATTTTTTAAGTTCCTAACCGCTGATAAAATGTTTTGTTCAGGGATGGGCTCATTGAGTTCACTAACGAATTCACTATTATACATTTCATCCGTGTCGAGATGATTACGTGTATGACTATTTTCATAATTTAGTTTCCTAAAGTGTTCAAAGAATGAAACTAGGTTCACCGGGTTATCCATAGGCTTAATTTCCAAATAGCTCGTGCATGACAGGCACTTCAGTTGCTCCCAGAATCCCTTTATAGGGCTATTGCGAAGATACCTCATTGTTCCAATGTTTTTGTCGTTCCACTGACATCTCCTTCGATCTAATATGTTTTTATATTCTTTAGTAGCATTTTTATTTTTATTAATTAAACTGGGGCATTTTTTGTAATAATTTCTCTTTTGATTAACGATACGTCGTGGATATGTGCAATATGTATCAAACCACGGCTTACATTCAACCTTCCTCGGTACCCGTTTAGGTTGTGTCTTAAGACCAAATGTCTGTTCAGCCGAGTTTAGTATCATTGTCATATCTTTAAACATGGAATCCATATCGCCATGGAATGCTGTAAGTGGGTTAATGTCAGTTAGCTTCCTGATGATACATTCAACATCGACTCTGCTTATATTGTTGATAAAGTCAGACGACTTTTCCTCCGCCCACCGCCCATATTGAATAATTCTCCAACCGGGTTTAGATTTTTAGGTTACCGTGCTATTGTTACACAAGCGATTAAGGATGTTCTGGCTCAATTTCAACCTGAATTCCACAATGTACGTCTGAAAGAAGAGGAGAAAATTCTAATATCTCAAAATTATTAGCTTTTTGGAGCAAACTATTCTCAAAAATCGCCAATTAATTTTTATTATATTTTCATTTTTTGTCTCAAATCATAGGTTATGACCCCTCTTGGGGACGAGCTCGTCGACGGCTATGAGAATGCCACCCGATCTCTTGCCCTCACCCGCAACTTTGCCTTTCTTGGAACAAATGTGAAAGTTGGGAATGTGCGTCTGGTTACTTTCGTATAACTTTGTCTCTGAGAAACGAATTATATCAAAGTCCTAACATAGCTCTATGAATTCAGGATAGTTAAGTCTGTAGTCTATGCCACATACATTTAAAGCCAATATATTAGTTCTATCAAGAGTTACTAAATCTAATCAGGTATTATAGTCATTAGAGTCATGTCTCACTGATTTCTTGTGATACATGGCAGGGATTCTGTCACTGTGACGACGCTTCCTGTTGTTGACAGCGGCCGTGTCAACAAAACACCCGGTAAGGCGCTCCTTGCCAGAAGGACTTATATACACACCAGAAGCATCGTCTTTGTCAAACAGGGCATTGACTAAAGAACCACGGTTGTCAAATACAGGAGAAGTGTTAACGGAATTCACGTTAGTTTGACGTCCACAACCATTCTCAAGAAACTTATTTCCACGCTCTGCAGCGTCATTATGTTCCGCTATTTTAGAACCTTTACCCGTTCGTGGTGGAATGCTACATACCATTACGGTTGCATTTTGGAATCTATTTTTAACTTTGGAAATAGCTTATATAAAGTTGATAGCGATCTCTTCTACGTCACACTTTTGTATGGGTAATATCATTGGTACCAAGATGAAGGGAAACATAATTTATTTTATCAGGTTTCACTGATCTTTTAATGCTGGTGGCGTGTAGTAATCTGTCTATATCGCCCGCAGTCGCGCCCGATATTGAGAACACCCTTATATTCGGCTTGTCAAAGGGGTGATCCCGACAGTCTTGCGCCCAAAACAATACCATCGACAACGTCGGTGTTTTTATTACTGTTTGTGTCGGCATATATAGATCGTGAAGTGTTAATGGTCTGGATTTCTTTCGGCCTTTCATTTGCAATCTCCCCACGAGAGATATCCTCGTAACTTGCAAACACGGTCTGTTGCTCCGGCCTCTGGGCAAACAATCTCATTTTATAATTCAAATGTCAATGTCCAGGTAAGCGGCACTTACGATAAATTATGTCATTTGGACATTGATGAAATATGTGATCACTGGAGAAACAACGGGTGCACGGACGATTTAACTCTTTACCCAACGAAGACGATATCAAAATTTATTATTTTAAATATCATTTTTTTTTAAATTTTTCAAACAATGTCAACAAAACCATATCATGTGACCCCTCATTGGAACGAGCTCAAGGAGCTCGTTCCAATGAGGGGTCACATGATGTGGTTTTGTTGAAATATTTTGAAACAATTTTATTTTTTCAACTGCTCAATTTGCATATTACGCGGGTGGATGCGTCGATTCGTTAGGTAAAGGGTTAAATACAGATCAGAGCGACAATTGTGCGTTGGGCAGTGCTGTTGGTCGCAAAATCTGCAATCGAATACAGTTCTGTCCGAAAACACTCTAATGTCATACCCTTCAACTTTAAGTTTAGGTGGAAGGTCCACACACTCTCATAGCTTAAAATATCTTGTCCCAGTCTCAATGCCTGTACCTCTAATCTTACCCCGTTTTAGGCTCCCCTCCACTATCTTACCAAACATTTTTAACTGGCAGATCACGATCTCATCACTGAGCCCCAATGGCGCATCCTTAATAGTTAGAAACGCAGAATGCCTACATGTTTCATGCAACCTGATAAACCCCCGTCCAAGGCGAAAACCACCACTCAATAAGGAATGTTTAGCACCACCATTCTTTAGAGTGTGAAAGCAGTCAGATCCCGTAAGTTGAATAGCCAGGATCAATGACTGCTACTAATCCTTCTAACACAGTCTCGTGTGTAACTCTCTTAACCAACTGCTTTTCGAAAACAATTGTAAGCTTCCTGTTTACTTCCATTGCCATATCCATAATTTTTCAGGTAAAATCAACAAAGCTCCTAAACCGAAAGTCGAAAACGCGTTCCAACCGAGTCGCCAGCTTCTTTGATAAATAGCACAAAATCTGAGAGATTTTATTCCTTCTAAATTCTTCCGATCATTAGATTTTTGTCAAATTAATAGGAGATCATTACACATCCGACAGCTTGGGATCCGCCATTTTCTTCAGTCTTCCGTTACAGTTAAAACAGAAGTCCTGTCACGAATAGTGCGCGTATCTAGGCTTAATTGCGCGTTGGAATTGCGCGCAATTGCCATATCGAATGGCATCCAAAGCATGGCAGGTTATCCTGGTTACTCATAGCAAACACATGCAATGTTTCTGCCAATGGACCTCCGGGTTACCCGGAGGTCCATTGGCTGAAACATTGCTTGTGCACATGCCATATGTACAGAATTTGATAGCTTTACTTGGGCCATAACGCGTACATTAACGCGCATATTAACGTGCTATTTGTGCGCATTTCATGACAGGACTTCTAGTTTTAACTGTATGTTTGCTCGAATCTCAAGATTTCGAACTATTATTGTCCTCGTTTGGAACAGTGTGCATAGCGTGATAAATTAACAGCCGTTTTAAAAATCATTGAGTCATTGTTCAAAATGCCAATCGTTCGGTTCCATTTGGCTACGAACAATATAACTTCGAAGTTTTGGTGAATGTTTCTCATGTTTGGCCATATAGCTCAATGAAAACACCAGCAGCGGAAAACAGTATGTTTGGACTCCTGGTTCAGTCAAAGAGCAGTATTTGAAAACAGTCCCTTGACTATACACCAGTGTGCATTACGTGTTCAAGTTCCAATAATACTAAAATCCTCGCCATCTGATCGGACGGGAGTTCGCTTAGTTTTTTCTACCTTTACGGCTCCTGTGGTATATTTTACCGTCTGACGTCACCATTCGAAATATTTGAAGAGGATAACAGTCAAAGGAGATTCAAAGAGCATTCTGCCTATAAAACCATATTTTTCGACGTCAGTGATATTTCTTTGAAAATATACTCACATCCCACTTTTTGGTTCATGATTTGAACTGAGATGGAATAATTTAATCATTTGCCCCGCCTCTGCGTTTGATTGGTTGAAAGAGTGAAAGTTGTCAAAATCGTATAAACCAAATCACGTAATGATTTGGAATGTATCCACGTTCGCACACATCCGATCCAACTTTGAAAACTCTGGAAGCCCCGCCCACTCAACTCAAATTGTCAGCGTGAGGGCGTGACGGCAGACTGACAGATGGATAACAAGCTTGTAAACAAGGATCAATGATCGATTTTTCATCGCCTCCATTCAGCGAGAATATAATGATAATTTCTCGGGAACAATTGAATTTAATAAAATATATCGTAGTGGGAGACGAATAAAAAGATCATACATCCAAAAATGATTTTGGGGGAACTTAAAAAAATGTTTTTAATGATATTGTTACGTGACTTGCTAAATATCTGTCGTCTGCGATCGAAAATCAAAACAACAAACAATTTGACAATGACTGACGTGACCATTTCTGATACACTTTCCTGAGTTTGATTGTTGTCTTTTGCGAAAATTAAAAGTTTTTTGTTCACGTACACATAGTTTTTATATTTTAATATTACAGCCGGATTAAATTATGAGAAATAACTGTTGTTTTCCTTCGGTTTATGCGATATAAACCGAAAATTTTCAGCACAAGCTTAATCATAACTCGCTACGCGAGATATGAAGCTTATGCTGAAAACTTTCGGTTTATATCGCATAAACCGAAGGAAAACAACAGTTATTTCTTAAGTAACCTGGATCCTTATCTAAGTTATTGGTTTTTTGTTGTCCTGTGTCTTCGTGGGATACACGCGGGGTTTATTTACTAAATGTGTTATCGTTAAAGTTGCCCTGTTCCTTCAAGTTGCGTTGTTCAATTTACGATCCGGGTTTGGACCTATGGGTAGGGTCTTACTGGAATACATACGTTGTTGTGATGAATTGACGATAACGTGGTCTGAGGTATGCGATTGGAGCGAATGTGCAACCTGGATTCGAAGCGTCTCAGTTGAACATAGGCTCCGATCGCAAACCTCGGACAATGTTATTGTCAATTCATTACAATAACTTATATTGCGTGGTACCAACATGTTCACGTATAGAATTCGAAATCATGCGTCATGTTCATACAGAATATGTTCAACCATACAGATATACCACGCAGATAGCACTCTTTTTGCGTGATTCCAATTCGGTGCTTCCTACATTTGTTTCGAAAGGCTGAATGTTCCATAAAACGTAAACATAAATTTACCAAACATGACATGAATGGAGATACATACATATTATAGCAACTGTGAAGTGTATCGCTACAGTGAAGTGATCTGGGTCGTAGAGTCGAATAATTTGTAATAGAACCATTTTTGATGAACAAATTCACCAAAAATAGTCCAGTCCTCAACCAGTCAAATAAATATTTATTTTGTACACCTCTGAGAATCGTGTCATGTTTCGCGACGAGAATAACAATACTGTATCAATGTATACGACATAATACCTCGCGATATGATACCGCTAAAATCGCTTGGTAGTTTTGTACATTTTGAATTTTGCTTCCGAAACTAGAACTATCACTGGAGGTGATTAATACCCCCGCTTTGGGTTTTTAGAGGAATGCACTTCTGATCATGTAGGCGAAGGCCATAAGGAAATTGATTGATAAATGTAGGAGGAGTTGCGCACACAAGAATGTCATGTAGAAACCCATATTAAATCAAAGTTCAAGAGAGATAACCTGGTTAAAATTGTCGCAGATCAACAATTTTGGAATATGCGCATGTTCACTTAGTGGTGATGATGTTTGAAAGGTTTCTTCAAAATCGTTTCATTAATGTAGGAGGAGTTGCGCACACAATAATTTGTTCGGACGGAAAGACGTACGGACGGACGGACGTACAGGGCGATTCCTATATAGCCCCCACTTCTTCGAAGCGGGGGTATAGTAAAAATGACGAACATGGGCCGAAAAAACGAATGCGACGGTGCCTGAGAATCAAAAGATTAATTTGCTTTGCCCTTATAGAAATTTAGTTTAGTCTGTGATTATATGCACATTAACTTTACATACACTCAAAAAACACAATTGCAGCCGACTATTAAAGATATTACCGTAATTATATTACCCCTTTCCTTGAGAAGATCCGGCGTCGTTAAAATAACTTGTTTTGAAATAAAAATGACGAACTGGGAGAATGTCATTTCGAACCAAACCTACAAGCGTTGTTTATGTTACGCATATCTATCTACAAATTACTAATTTATTGTCTTAATCGAACTGAACAGATCAACTTAAAGAGAAGAACATTCCACTCACCAATCAAAATACGTCGCCACTTTTCCATCTGACCATCTAAAGTCATTTATAGCTGCACGTACATCGTGTTTATATAGACCTGTAATAAAAAGAATTGTTTCAACTTGTTATGGTTTGGTAGAACGGTAGTACGATCTTTTCATGTAACAACAGGCACATGTTTTAACATATACATATAAATAGCCGTAATAATTTAAAAATGAGATTTACAAATCGCGAAACGTATGAGTAGCGCAATGAATCACGGGACCCTAACGTATTTACATAACATTTCTGCAGGAAAGGGAAGACGGGCCAAACATGAATGAGCTAGTGACTCACAAGTCTACAACTGGTATGAGAGAGGTTGTGTGAGATTTGAGGACGCGATGTTCATTTTGATATATAAATCGTTCACCAAAGTCAGCATTGGGTAACAATAAAAGTATCGCCCTGAACGAATAACCCAAAATGACCGGAAGAAAAATTATATATCACGCCAACTCTCTGTCCTTATATGAATTGTGGTCATCAGTTTGAAAGTTCGATAAATTGCTGATTGTTTCCAGAAAATCCATTCAGGATGACATATACAAACAGTTGTAACAACGTTTTCACATTGCGTACTTTCCTTATTTCAGCCAAGCCAAACTACTCCAATGGCGGAGATTTATGCGCGCAAACTCTCCAATCACCACACCCCACTCGCCCCGACCCCCTCCCCTTCGGAAATACTTAACCACAAGGGTGACAATAACCTAAACGTGTTTGTCGTGTAGCATAGACAGGTTCCACCACAAATTACCTTCACCTTCAGTGTTACTTGACAGACATGTCATTAAATTTCAATTACCTTGTCAGCAGTGAAAACATATATACAAAATACAGTGGAGCCCACTTAATTGGATGTCTCTTAATTGTACATCCCTGTTAATTGAATATAATTTTCAAACACAAAACCATTTACCATACCTTCAGTACAAATTTGATCTGTTATTTGCATATGGGTTGTAGAGTAAACTCCTCTTAATTTTATATAATTCGTTGTAATATGTTGAAAAAATTACTGTGACACGCACCAAATTCCCCTCATTTATCAACCCTTTTGGCCTCATAACATCCAATACAGGCATTTATTCTATTATATCTTGTTTGACAGAGCTCTATGAGCTCTGTCAAACAAGATATAATAGAATAAATGCTCAGTTTACCCCAGAACACAGGAAATTGACCAAATCCCTGTTAATTGTATACTCCTGTTAATCGAATAATTTCACTGGCAAAATGGATATTCAATTAAGAGGATTCTACTGTACCTCTTCAAAACACGGCCTTGTAGCAGCGTATTTTAAATAGGTGGGTTGTGGTTCCCCACCTACTGCTGCCCAATGATGTCACCAATACACGGTCGCGAATATATTTGTAGTTACTACTTTGTACTGGAGCCAATACTATAAAACATTGACAAATGTATTTTCTAAAATTGCATTTTATACCTATTAATATAACTGATTAAAATGGATCACTAGCATTTTAAAAGTTATGGCAATTTGCCAACTGGCAAATTGCCAGATCATTGAAAATGTTAATGGTTCATTTTAAACCATTTTAACTAGAAAATACAATTCTAGAGAATACAATTGTAAAAGTTTTATAGTATTGGCCCCTGGTTACATAATTGAGTTGCAATGGGAGGTGGTGGGTGGCGAGTTGAGTTCTGAACATAAACCGCTTTTCGTGATTGCAAATGGGTGAGGAAAACAATCACATCTAATTAATGACCCAGGGACCATAGGAAAATAATGTATGTTTACACTTTGGCCAAATATTGTGCACGAACTCTCGACATTTCTTGTCTCTTCAAGTCCGAGTGGATTCTCTGGAAATCATCAAAAATTTATCATTTTTTCGATATGAACAAAATATGGTTTAGTGTCATTTAATGGAAACCCCCGAGAGGGAGCTTCCAAATGGATGGCGACAATTCATACTTTGGCCAGAGTGCGAAATAAATTATTTACCTTGTTGTCATCAGGTCATTTGTCCTGGGCAACATTGTTTTGTTACCTGATTGTTACACAATTAACATTACTCCCCCAAGCTACGCATAAAATCATTTTACCAACACATAGGAGTCAGTATATACATATTCACTACCTCGTATGAGAACATACTCAGAAAGAGAGTAGACAGAACATGGCACGATATGTATATACAAGACCATATCATGTGACCCCTCATTGGAACGAGCTCGTCCCAAAGAGGGGTCACATGATATTGTTTTGTTGAAATTATTTGAAAAATAATATTTTTTTCAGCTGCTGAATTTGCATATTACATGGGCGGATGTGGCCTATTCGTTGGGTGAAGATACAGTACGTGGAGAGTGTATTATCACTAAATCACTCGCAGAGTGGAGATTCCACCCAAGCAATAATTGCAAATTTGTTGCAAAGCATAACAAGCACAAGCAATGTTTCAGCCAATGAACCTCCGGGTTTAACCCGGAGGTCCATTGTCTGAAACATTGCTTGTGTTTTTAGTCGATATGTACAAAATATGAAAGTTATAGTTTCGGTGATAACTCCACTCCGCGAGTGATTTAGTTACAATCCACTCTCCATGTACTGTATAAACATTATATATTTGTGACTTAATTATTATAAAATTACTTGGGTAATATCTCCAAAAAAGTTACTGTAATGAAAAAATAAAGTTCAATTTGGGATCGCTAGTTCTCCTTTGCGAAAAATGGACTGATTACATGTTCAAAGTTCATAATGAGTGCCGACGAAAACATTCAAAGGCATAGCTTAAGGTTTTGGGGGTCTTTTTTGGCGGGAGATGGGAGAATAATTAATTTATCTGATTTTATTGGGTTTTAACGACATTTGCGATAGCCAGGGTCACCTTGTGTCGGATATTTTTTAAGGTGGGGGAAGCCCGGAGGGAAGCATCGAACAACCGTGAGTAGCTGTCAGACTCCACAACGTGCTAACTCCGCACAGGCAGGGTTAGCATTATTTGAAAACAGGTGCACAATCAACGAGCAGTACGCCTTAGTACACATCGCCATCGTGCCTCGACATGGGCAATCCGCATTAAATGTCTTGCCCAATGGCAGGGATCGAACAGTGGACCTATCAGTTTGAAGTCCAATGCCGTAACCATTGAGCCGCCGCGTTCCCTGATGGAAGAATAAATAAAGCATAAACTCCTTACAATGGTGCTGTGTGTATTCATTCTCTGAGTTCGAATTCGACGCATTTCGTAATTACCAACTTCTATTCCAAAATCGCTGGTAGGCAGCCACTTACAGTTAAAACTAAAAGTCCTGTCACGAACTGTGCGCTTATCTAGGCTTAATTGCGCGTAGAAATTGCGCGCAACGGCCATATCGAATGACATCCAAAACATGGCAGGTTCTCCTGGTTACTCAGAGCAAACACATGCAATGTTTCTGCCAATGGACGTCCGGGTTACCCGGAGGTCCACTGGCTGAAACATTGCTTGTGCACAGGCCATATGTATAGAATTTGATAGCCTCACTATGGTCATAACTTTTAAATTAACGCGCAGATCGACGTGCTATTTGTGCGCATTTCATGACAGGACTTCTAGATTCAACTGTACCGTATATGCAACGGAGTGTACTCTTAATAAACGCGGGATGAATTTCATTGTGACAAAAACAACACTTTTCCCGGCAGCTGATTTGTCGCGGTTCTCATGTGTGAAGGGCCGCGACAAATCATGTGTTCCAAAATGCCTTCTTATCCACACGCCTCTTCTCTCTTTCCAACATTCTGAGACAAACTTCTTGGTGATACTCAGTACCACATTCTACCCAAACTCCCCAATACGTATACTAACCCACCCCTTTGCGTCACCTGCCAACTACATGTCCTTCACTCTCCCATCCCACTCCCCTATCAATCTTATTGTTTTTAGACTGGTATTTCGGACATTCCAAAAGAAAGTGTTCCAGGGGCTCCACTACGCCTAGATTACACATTTGGCTTTCCCTTTCGTTGTCTTTCCCAGTGTTTCTCCTATGCTCTGACATATACAGCAGGTTTTTCTCGTCTTTTTTTTTTGTTTTTGTTTTTTTTAATATGATCGAATTGTGGGTTTGTTTTTAAAGAAACGAAACGAAATCGTTTTACGGTTATACCGTGCATATCTACCTGTAGCTCAGTCGCCGTGGACTGGTCGTAATCAGGTAATATCCAGGTAGTAACCAGATAATATTTATTTATTTATTTGTGTTTTATGTCACATATTTCTGCACAATGACCGTTACCAGGAAATAAAAATCATCATCAGCAAAATTTTAATTAATGAAGCACCGGGTTATATCCGGTCCTTCATTATTTAACTGTTTGATGATTATTCCTACAGTATTGGAAACCTAATATTATTGCGTCTGTGGAAAGTGACCAGTCCAGGACGGACGTATTGTACAGTCCACCTTTTTATGATGCGTCTGCGTTTCAATAAAAACAATAAATACGAAGATTATATAAAATGTAATATGATGTTCTGCCTTAGTGTGAAGTAAGTGACATACCATAGATATGATAATACAGTCGAAACCCGTTAACTCGAAGTCGGTTATCTCGAATAACCCGGATAACTCGAAGTCAGTCATCGGTCCCGAAAAAATCTATGTGCAATTAGTATTAATAAAAACCTGATAAGTCGAATATGGATAACTCGAATAACTGGTATAACTCGAAGTAATTACCTGGGCCCAAATGAGAAAGTCAGTGCAAATTAGACTGGCTTAACTCGAAGTCAGTCGAGGTGTGAAGTTGCTTGCAAATCAGAAACGCCATTGTTTGGGATTGACTCCTTTTGATGAATAGGCGACAAATCAATTAGCGGAACAATAGCAGTAGTCAAACAACGGATTACCGGTGTTCTTATTTTGACTGTGTGTGATTTGAGTCATAATTAGTCCAATAATTTTAGCCTTCGCCTGTGCTCCGAATTTATTATTTTTTGATTTTTAATATGTCGCACCGTCGAAGTCTAATCTGATCTTTCGTTTTTCCAGCAGCAAAGTACGAAATTAGGCGACATAACACTAATATGATGAATACTCATTCTCCATACATGTTCCTACATTCGACAAGAATAATATGCCTTCACATTCATATTAGATGTATACATTTCCTATACTTACTGTCGAATTACGTATTAAATACCAATAATTAAATAAAAAAAAAATTTCAAGCGGTAATGTTACAGCGGTTGGAAAATTGTTAAAAATCGTACCCCATTTCCGGGAACGGACCTCAGTACAAAATGTATTGC
This sequence comes from Pictodentalium vernedei, assembly GCA_031216915.1. Taxonomy (NCBI): domain Eukaryota; kingdom Metazoa; phylum Mollusca; class Scaphopoda; order Dentaliida; family Dentaliidae; genus Pictodentalium; species Pictodentalium vernedei. The sequence goes on from CM062293.1 coordinate 505,525,745, forward strand.
AACGACTGCCGCGTCGTTTGACTTGGTGTGCACTACATTATCGGTATTCCGTTTTTCACTCCGCGTTTTCCTATCAACCCATCTTCCGGTTCAACAGTTTGTTTCGAGTTGCAAAAATTGCAGTGCAAATGACGCCTAAATAATTCAAAATATCGATTTGTTTGCAAGAAAATGACCACCAGAATGAAGAAAAATGTGTTTTACACAACTGTCAATCGGAAGTAGGAACCAGGTGGGGAAATTTGATCTTTAATCGAGGTCCAACCGTTCAGCGAGAGTCTCTCGCTGAACTTTGCTGCTGGGAAAACGAAAGATCAGATTAGACTTCGACGGTGCGACATATTAAAAATCAAAAAATAATAAATTCGGAGCACAGGCGAAGGCTAATATTATTGGACTAAGTCATAATTAGCCTGCTAAACATTAATCACACATCTTTGTTGTTTTTGTGATCAAAGAAAAAAGACTCTGTGTGAGTTGATTTCGTTGATTAATTTTCAAAAAAAACATTCTTGATTGAGTTGTGTCCAAGCTGACGATAATGTTTAAAAGCTGTGAGGGTTTTTCCTTCAGCAGTCAGCGATTGACAGTCGTACTGATCGGACGTGTCTGTGAAAGCTCCTGACTGAACACATCTCAGAGCTTGGATATTAACAAAGCCTATTGTTCTCTGTACCACTTCTGTGCACTCTAGTGTAATTTTGTAAGTGTTTATCTTTAACTCTATCTATTTTCTGTCTGCTTTTCTCTGTTAAAACTAAAAACGAATATTTAAGTCAATACAATTTAAGTCAATGCAATTAAATTAAAATCTTTAATAACTTAAAAAATAAAATTTAGAAATTTAGAATTATTTACATATAAAAATAATGCATAAACAAAGTCAAGCTCAGTTAAACAGTTCTGCCTTTAATTCTGGTAGTCTGAGCAACAGTGGAAATTCCACTAATACTGATATGACATCGATGATGTCGATGATGTCTGGCTTCCAGAAAGAAATAGCCAGATTAAATGACACCATAGAGGGTTTGCGGTCAGAGCTTCAAGCCCAGAAGCGACAGGCAGATAAAGAAAAGGCTGAATTGAGAAGGGAATTGGAAAAGGCAATTCTGAAAGCCAAACCAGGTAAGGAGGACCATACTCCTCCAGTTCCTGATTTACCATGTATTGACGCTGCTACAGAAATGAGAAGACCTGCGTCCGCCGGCTCGCTGCCGGGGATATCTGAAATAGATTCAGATCTAATTACCCCCAGCCAGGATAACTGGCTGCGTTCCATAGTAGAAGAAGCTACCAACACGGTCGGAGTTTCCCCGGCCGTGGCGGTTGAAATTCAATTGGATAAAAATTCAGCTAAAGTCCCCAAATCGCAGCGACAGAAAAAATCACCAAACCAAAATCGATCGAAAAGGAAACTCTCCAATGAGTTCCGTGAAAATGATGAAACCGTGGACGTCGAAGACGAAAATGGTTTCTGTATGACTATTGATCGGCATGTTAAGAAGACAAAAATCATCAAGAAAAATTCACAGAGCACCGCTACTGGAAAGGACTCGGTGGTCACACCAAGAAATGGGGACTCTGTTAACGCAACAGAGTCTACATCACCGGAAATAGTGAATGCGACAGCTAGCCCAACCGATAGAGCGACGTACGCCGATAAAGTAAAAGCCAAAACGCCCCCTAAGGTGACCAATAAAACCAACAAGACACAGGGCCACCCGCAACCAAACCCCTGTGTCGTAATCACACGCGTCCACCCCAAAACGGAAAAAAACTCGATTGATAAAGCCCTTCCAGGATGTTCGTGGGAGAGACTAATCTCCAAAGCCACGGGTAACCATACTTGGAAAATAAAAGTAAAATGCCCTAATAGAGCAACGAAATTAAATCTGATAAGCAAAGGGGTAATTATTAATGGCAAAAAATACGAAACCGAGGAATATCGTGTTCTTCCGCAGCCCGTTCAGTGTCACAAGTGTCAGAAATTTGGGCACTTGTCACACAAATGCAACGGGGAGCAACGATGTATGAAATGCGGTGACAAACACATCGCGAAGGCATGTAGTGCTAAAACTCTGAAGTGCCCCAATTGCGGTGGTCAACACCCCAGCAACTACCGGGGTTGTAGCCACTTCAAAAAAGTTAAAACAAACATCCAGCTTAAAGCTCTAAATGTAAGTAATGTCGAGAACTCATCTTCCCCTTATTCCACGTGTACTCTAATGGCTGGCTCTATTTTCAGCATAATGAAGAAACACTTGGACACCAGTCTTTCGGACGTTTGCAAAGAGATTAGTAAAACAGCCTCTAAGTTATATAATACTCAAATATCTCACACGCTATTAGAAGCGGCCGTCAACAGAATATAATTATGTAACAATATTACAAATAGTAATTAAACTTAAATAAACTTAGTACAGTTATTCCTAAACCATTCATGGATACACTAAAAATAGTCCAGTGGAACGCTCGAAGCGTTAATCAGAAAAATTTGCAAATGTCACATTATTTAAAAAATACGGACGTAATTGGAATTAGCGAAACCTGGCTTAAACCAAACAAACAATTCTCGTTATGTGGTTTTGATATTATTAGAAGAGATCGCCCCGCCCAAAAAGGCGGCGGTGTCGCTCTGTTAATAAGGCAGGAGATTAAATACAAACCAATACCATGCGACCACCTCAATGCTGAAGTGATTGCAGCTGAAATTGAACTTGACCACAAACACGTGGTCATCATATCATATTATAACAAGCCGCAAGCAACAGTAGACAGTAAAGTATTTGAATTTTTTACCAACAAGTACAAGCACTGCATATTCTTGGGTGATTTTCAAATTCCAAACACCAGGTATTCGGTTGTCATAAGACTGAGCCTAATGGTGACGCCCTTTTCCATATCATTGAAGAACTCGATCTATTCGTGGTAAATAACGATCAAGACGTAACATACATAAGCAACAACCCACTCCATCAATCAGATATCCTAGACTTGATTATCACCAGCAAATCACTAACCAGCCAAATGCAAGACATATTTGTAGGAGACGATGATCTAGGCAGTGATCACCTGCCGGTTCACGCCACTCTGAAATGTAATACTGGACCCGCAAGGTATCCTCCCGTGAATAGGAGGAACCTATCAAAAATTGACTGGAACCTCTTCAGAAACATTATCGAAGCAAAAATAAAGGCAAATGACCCCTCAAATGTTCATGAACTAGAAAAAGCCTGCACCCACCTTAACGAGGTTATCAACAGTACGCTAGATGAAATCTGTCCCAAGCAAACAGTAAAGACGCGGATAAACAGAATAACCCAAACAACTCTTCAAATAATCAAACAAAAAAGAAAAGCCTTCCGGGCTTACCAATCAGAGAATGATCAAATGAAAAGAGCAGAACTTAAAACCGCGTATAATCGCCTTCATGGGGAAGTAAAAAAGGCCATAGCTAACGACAATCGCGTGAGATGGGAAAAAGCAACCGAAAACCTAAATGGGCTGAGAGAACCTAAGAGGTTCTGGGATACATTTAAAACTCTTACTGGCCAAAAGAGCAAAATTGCCAATAATAATGCGCTAAAGACTAGCGAAGGATCTATGGCCATAGACGACAAGGCAAAGGCCAGTGCTTTTGCCGAACTTCTAAAGAAGGCACATCGTCCACAAGAAGGGAACAGATATGACAACGATTTTAAGGTACGAGTAAATAAATTTGTCCAAGATAACAACTCAATCTTCAATGAACCGAACTTCGACCAAAGGCATGAAGACGGGGACGACCATGAATTAACCGAACCAATAAGCGTAGAAGAGGTCATGGGTATAATCAGAAAATGCAGGTCATCTTCGTCCCCAGGAGAAGATGAAGTCTCTTACAAAATAATGAAACAGTGCCCCAACATCTTCTACTGCAGACTTACCAAACTCTTAAACTGCTGTCTCTCCTGTGGGTACTTCCCAAAATGCTGGAAAGTGGCCACGGGAGTCATGATACCTAAACCCGACAAAGACCTTACCAACCCTTCTAACTACCGCCCAATCAGCTTGCTTAGCTGTGTTGGGAAAATATTTGAGCGGATTCTCACTACGAGACTTCGCAGCTATCTCGAATCAATCATTTTTTTCAACAAATGGCAAAGAGCGTATAGGAGTCAGAAAGAGGGAATCGAACACGTATACAGACTGGTCGATTATATGAAAACAGCATTTAGTCAAAACGAAATCGGAACCGCAATTTTCTTGGATGTAGAAAAAGCGTTCGACTCGGTATGGCACAATGGCGTGAGATATAAACTAGCGAAAATGGGATTACCCACTAAAATTCTAAGGATCATATCATCATTTCTAACTGACCGAAAAATCAAGGTGTGTCTTAATCGCGAGGTGTCAGAGGAAGTAATACTCGAAGCGGGAACACCACAAGGGTCGGTTCTAAGTCCGCTTCTTTTCATAATATATGTGAATGATATAGAAAAAGTAGGGAAAAATTTTGTTGAACTATCGCAATTCTCAGACGACAAAGGCATTTGGACAGCCAGCAAGTCCAGAAACATAATTAAAAATCGTCTGCAGTATACCATTCGCGATCTTGAGAGCTGGTGTGCCCTGTGGCGCATCAAACTCAATGCCGCCAAAACTCAAAAAGTTACGTTCTTCAAAAAGCAAAGGAAAAAACCAGTCCCGAGTATCGATCTCCAGTTATACGATCACAAACTAGAAGCAAACAAAGAGGCCAAATTTTGGGGATTTATCCTAGATAGCAATCTCAGTCTAAACAGTCACGTAAACTCCATTACGGTTAGAGCTACTAAACGTATCAATTTTCTGAAGATGATCAGAGGTAGAAATTGGGGAGCAAACAAAGATGTGCTTCTCAAGCTCTACAAAACATTTATACGCCCGGTACTAGAATACGGTGCCATAATAACAAGCGACCTAAGCAAAACCAACATTCAGAAGCTACAGAGGGTTCAAAATTATGCCCTGCGAGTGGCACTATGCAAACCGAAATGGACACCGATAAAGGAACTTCACGAGCTAGCAAAAATAGAAACTATTGATACGCGATTAAAAGACCTACAAACCAAAACCCTCAACAGACTCCAAGATAGTGAATTAATGGTTGAGTTGAACGAACACCGATCCCTAAACAGAAAAACAAAATAAGTTTCCAGAAAAAAAAAAATAATAAAATAAAATAAAATAAAAATTATACAATATAACTAAATCGCGTGGAGTCAGTGAGGATTGCCTCGCTACTCATTGGGAACTTTAGGATAGAGTCTGTGAGGACTGCCTCGCAACTCTGCTGAAGCGCGATTGAAACGCGTTTAATAAGATCTATATAACAAAACCCTCCACATACTCCAGGATAGTGAATCAATGGTGAAGCTGAACGAACACCGAACCCTAAACAGAAAAACAAAATAATCCACAGTAAATTAAAATTACTCAATAGAATTAAACTGCGTGGAGTCAGTGAGGATTGCCTCGCTACTCATTGAGATCTTTAGGATTGAGTCTGTGAGGATTGCCTCGCAACTCTGCGTGTGGGGAGTGGGCTCCGAAGAAACACACCCCTTACCCCACCCATAGCAACAATCACACAGCAGGCACAATATACAATAGCGGATACCTATCTTTCTCTCTACCTTTTACTTTTCTAACTGAACATTCTCAAATTTTCTTGCAACACTCTTATCAAGAAGACGCATGGAAGAAAAAACGAGTGTACATTTGATATAAATAAACATTTGAATAAAGATTTAACAGCCCTTTTAAGGGCTTGAGGGTGTGTGTCAGTGAGTGTTTGTTTTTTTTTTTTTTTTTGTTTTTTTGGGGGGGTGGAGGAGGTCATTTGGAATTCCCGAAGGATAACCAGATACCTCAAAATCACATACGGCATCCTATCTCCCAGAAGGCTTGATGGATGACTCCCGGTTTCTTAAAACTAAACTGTTGGAGCTTTCTCCACTTCTTTTTTGTAACCGCTATGGTCATATACCGGGGCCGCTACCAAACCGGCGTTGCTGTTTGGTTTTCTTTTCTCTTCTTCCCTTAAACTTGCCATCGCACAACATTACATTCTGGCTCGCCACCATGGTGGGACTCAAACCTCTACCATCGCCGAACTGGAACCGAATAGAGCTCGCTCTCTAATAGTTTTAAAGGCGTTGAGGGATTGAGTATTGACCATCTAACACTCCAGCGTAAACTGCCGGGTATTCTAACCGTGTGCATAACCCCCTCAGACTCCATTTTGGGCAATAGGAAATAGGCAATAGGAAAGCTAGGCCTGTGTGATCCAAGGGAAACAAATAACGTTAACCGGGTCGCAAGGGATTTGTAAATCCCACATCGTCCCTGCGCGCCTTCGGCGCGCTAAAACTTTTCATTCATCATTCAGCATTCACTTTGAAAAATGGAAACTCTGGCAACGTCAATATTACGAGAGGAGCAATATGCATCAGGCAAAGAAGTCGATTGTGACAAAACTCCGTCTAAGAATGATAAATTGGAATTGGCAACAGGTGGAAAGGGAGTGAAAAGGAAACTCGAAACAAAAAGTATAGAGACAAAGTACGAGGCCATACTTATGGTAGAGAATGGACAGAAATCAAAAGCAGAAATTGCAAGACAATTTAACATTCCAGCCAACACTCTTTCGACTTGGATTAAAAAGAAAGACACTATCAAGGAAGGATACCTGACATTTGGTGTTAAAAGGGCACGAATGCGGCGAAGTACTTTTGAAGACGTGGAGTCGGCCCTGATTAAGTGGTTTAAGTTTACCAGAGACCAAAATCTGCCAATTTCGGGTCCACTGTTGCAGATGAAGGCAGATGAATTTGCAAAAAAAACTGGAATGTACAGATTTTTCAGAGTCTATAGGATGGCTGGGTAGATTTAAGGAGAGACAATTTGTTCTGACATGACAGTTGAAAACATTATTGACGAAGTTAAAGCGTCAAAAGAGAGCGAAAATGATGTGGATGATGAAAATGATCGTGATGATGCCAGTGGTGATAAAGTAGAAAAAAATGTTATTCTGTGGAGGAGGCTCTGTCAGGGTGTGACGCGATTAGGGGTTATCTTCAGGCTACGCCAGGGTCAGAAGAGCTACTTAAAGAACTCTCAAAAATAAGTGACAAGCTGTCAAAGGACCAGTTCAATAGTGTGCATAAAAAACAATCTGTAATCACTAATTATTTTAAATAACCTGTGTAGATATGCAATGGGAAAAACGAACGTCACAGTGCTATTCTCAGAAAGCGTCATTCAAATTTTATGAAGTTTTACATTTTAATCTTAAAACATAGCTTATGACCCTTCACTGGACCGAGTTCGCTAGGCTCGCCCCAGTGAGAGGTCATAAGCTATGTTTTGAGAAAAAAAAACTTTTCAAAATCCCCCCCCCCCCCATCCTGTCCGAGAAAAACGAACGTCACAGAACAAAATGGCCAGTGCTATTCACAGAAAGCACCATTGGAATTTTATGAAGTTTTACATTTTAATCTTAAAACATAGCTTATGACCCTTCACTGGACCGAGTTCGCTAGGCTCGCCCCAGTGAGAGGTCATAAGCTATGTTTTGAGAAAAAAAAAAAAACTTTTCAAAATCCCCCCCCCCCCCCCCCCCCCCCCATCCTGTCCGAGAAAAACGAACGTCACAGAACAAAATGGCCAGTGCTATTCAAAGAAAGCACCATTGGAATTTTATGAAGTTTTACATTTTAATCTTAAAACATAGCTTATGACCCTATGATTTTGTTGTTTGTCCTCATTCATGCCGACCCGATTTGTTGTAGCATTCCTCGTTATGTACATTCCTATTTTTACATTCCTATTTTTAATACTTTTAAATAAATAAGATGAACAAACTGAGGGTTAAGTTATGATTTATTTTCGTACAAAGTACACATCTCCAAGATTTGTTTCCTGTACAAACAATTCAGAGTGACTGAAAGCTGAAACAAATGTTTATGGCACGAGTTAAAGCTGAGCAACCATTAACTACAGTAACTTTATATCATGATGTTCTGTTTCCCTTCGCCCTGATTACCCAAATACGGATAACTCGAACACCCGGATAACTCGAAGTTCGCGGTGAGTCCCGCGGACTTCGAGTTAACGGGTTTCGACTGTACTTTAATACTGACCAATAATAACGGGTGTCCGCTTTTTCCAGACATCAACCATCAGGTATTGTATGTAACTCATTTCATCCTTGTCTTCAATGCTTAATAAATGTCCACCAAATTTGTTACACATCTTCTCGGCACGTGACCATGATACAGTTACATTATCTTGAACATATTTGTAGCAGTGGTTTGTTCTTTTTATCCAACTATTGGGACACTCTGAAAATAGAATATACAGAGATCAGTAGACATGATAACTTTTGTTCCGATATTTTAATCTTAAATATCGGTTAATAACATCCAATGTTGTACGTAAAATTCGTAAATATACTATTCAAAAAAGTATGAGATATTTGATAAAAGTGAGATATATGAGGACATATTTATAATTTCATCAGACAATTGAGGCATTGCACTGTGACTTCTGGTGAATGATTTCAGCGATAGTTGGGTGTCTGACAAGCACACATTCCACGCATTGACCTGTAGAAGACATGGACGGTCAGTCAGAGAATTTACCACATTCAGTCCAAGACCTCAATACCTTGTAAATCCTCCTCAGTTCGCGGGACAAGCGCGAATCCGACGTGGCATACTCCTCGCCAAACGTCCACTATTAGCTTGACTGATGTAATTCCATTCTTCCTGCAGTGCAGCGGCGAGTTCATTGACATTGGTAGGGGGGGGGGGGGGGTGTTTGCGTTGTCGTAGGCGCCTTCCAAGCATATCCCAGACGTGCACGATTGGTGAAAGGTCTGGACTTAGTGCTGGCCAAGGCAGTGTGATGATGTTCTGCACCTGGAGGAACTCTGTAGCAACACGAGCCACGTGTGCTCTTCCACTGACATCTTGGAAAATGAATCGATGGCCGCAACGTCGCGCAAATGGCACCACATGAGATGATAACATGTTGTCACGGAAGTACTTCCCCGTGACACGCCCTTGGATGACATGTAATGTTGTTCTGCTTGTCATGGTTATGCCTCCCCACACCATAACCGATCCACCACTAATTCGATCGTGCTTCCTAACGATTACGTCATGGTATAGTTCGCTCTGCCGCCCCACACCCTATTTCGCCTGTCGTGGAAGTCGAGAGTGAACCTCGATTCATCGGCAAACTTGACGTTGCTCCACCGACGGTTGTACCAGTGCTGTCGGGCGTACAAATTCCAGCTGTGGAGGCGATTTCGGATAGTCTGACCACTGACTCACACATCTGTCGCTCGGTGCAGCTGCTGTCCAATATCGGAGGCACTTTGATGGCGGTTACGTAACGTTGTGGTTCGGATGAAACGATCGTGGTAAGCATTTTTCGCGCTTGGGCGACCTGCCCGATGTCTGTCATCAACATTGCCTGTCTGATGGAAGCTTGACCACAACCCGCTAATCATCGATTGAGTAACGTTGAGAATTTGAGCCACTGCAGTCTGTCTGCTGCCAGCTTCCAACATGCCAACGGCACGTAAACGTTCGTCACGTGTCAGTCTTCGCATACCTCAAAAGGTACGTTTTGACTAGAAACTATTGAAGGAGTTTATAACATGAACATAACGATAAGACCTCCGAAAAAGCCCGTCCAGTATAAATGAAAATTTCAAAACGTTCCCCACAGACATTAACGCGGCGCTCGTGCGAAAACCTTGCACGGGGTTTTCATAGGCCCGCGACTTTCATGATCCACACTAAACTTGGTAACATATTGATGTGTCCAATCACGCGTATCCAATAACATTTTCCGAAAATATCAACATATGTTTGGATATCCCCTCCTTTGTTTGAATAGTATATGTCATTTTCTTTTTCCGCCATCCCGAAATTATATAACGTTTTAGTGTAACCTCGTTATGAAATTTGATTCGGAATAAAATACGACAAAAAAACAATCTTGCAATACTTTTCAGGAGATGTCTAAGCGAATGACAAATCAGTCCAAAAACTCCTGAAATAGACTAAAAACTCAGTCATATGTTTTGTGCTTCACTGATGCTTATCATGTTGAAAGAAAATCATTTCGTTTCGCCGTGTTTGTTGCTGCAGGCACTCATAATATATTTTTTTGTGCGCAATCAGTGTTGACAAATTCGAGAAGGTTGTTGCAGCAAGAGGGCGGTTGCACTTCGGCAATAATCGTTGGTGAAATGCGTTTGCACCATTGAACCGGGTCAACGTGATGTCTCTCCGTGTTTTGTCGAAAGCTTCATCGCACCCTTCTTAATTCCACAAGACACCCCAACAGAAAAATAAGCAAGAGTCTGAATAAGAATGACTTGCTGGTATTGACAGGGCACTTTTTGTGTATACGTGTCCGCTCATTCACTTTTACGCCCTTCTGCTTCAACTTAATGTTGATGCCGTTCACCTTCAATGTTTTCAGTACAATCGCCGTGGAGTGGTCGTAATCCACCCGAGGCAGTGATGTTCACGCATGGCAATAAAACAATATCAGCAAAATTTCAATTAATAATAAAACACCGTGTTGGACCCCATGCTTTATTAATTGAATTTCTGATGATTATTCCTAATATTAGTGTTTGGAATCTAAAATTATCATATGACTCGTCCGATTTGTTCACTTTAAAACATTTGATATTTTGTTTTCATATTAATCAGTGATAAATAAAGCCTTCCGTCAATTCCATTGGTCAATTTCAAAACTAGACAATTTGATTGGCTGAACAAAATACAACTGGCCCACATTTTCATAATTTGCATAATTAGAGTTGGGAGCTTTCATTGGTCAATTTCAAAACTGGACAATTTGATTGGCTAAACAAAATACAACTGGGTGACATTTGCATAATTTCAGTAGGAAGAATTTACGTTATCTGTCCTATTTAGGGTGGGTTATATTGTATTAATCTTTTACCTACAAGAAAAACGCCATTCATTTTTTTATATTTTCACTTTTTGCTTCCAAAACATAGGTTATGACCCATCATTGGAACGAGCTCGTTCGAATGAGGGGTCATAACCTATGTTTTGGAAGCAAAAAGTGAAAATTTTTAGTTATACGAGGATGTTTTTTCCAAGTGCCGTCTGCAACTCAAGTTAGGTGATGGGTTAAAAAGTCATACTAAGTGGCTAATTTGTACGTGTGTATGTCACATGATAAATAGAATATGCAATGAGTGTTTTTCTCATATAATATTTATGAAACTCGTCCGAATTGAATTTTCAGTTTGGGCTCGCCAGAGGCTCGCCAAAACAGAAAAGACTCGTTTCATAAATATTATATGAGAAAAACACTCATTCCATATCTTCTATTTATTACACCCGTTGAAATATTGCCCACACGTGAAATGTGACCAGTTGATGGCGGCCGTACCGTATTAACAACTAACATATTGACTCTCTACTTCTCTACCCTTTGGAAATAGAGATTCCGATAAACCTGTCTCTGATACATGCGTTTAGTTTTACCCCACTTGTATTAATTTTGTTACGCCTAACGTCTTAGGGTGACGTCATCGATGTCAAGCATACCAAATGTATATCTAGAGGATATCTACGCTGTGTCAGTGAATATCGGCAATTATCTCATGAATGTGGACATGAAAGTTTTATATTTCACAAGCGCTTGCGCGAGTGAAAAATAAAACGTTCAGCTTCACACGAATGAGATAATTTACGATAATCACTAAAATAGCGAAAATTTTCTTTTTATTATATGCTACGTTACATTTTACTGCGCAATATTCAGCCCAATTCCACCGCAAACAGTTTCAATACAATAACAAAGATCTGCTGATCGTTCCTTCAAGACGACGTCCAAGGCGACGTCATACGCCGAAGTGTGTGGACCTGAAAGAATAATATTTCACTCGCGTAAGCGCTCGTGAAAAATAAAACTTTCAGGTTCACACTCATGAGCTAATACCCGATATTCAATAACATATTTTCGATTTTCTTTTTTATTATATGCTACGTGACATTTTACTGCGCAATATTCAACCATATTCGACTGAAAACAATTTCAAGACAATAACAAAGATCTGCCGATCGTCCCTTCAAGGAGACGTTCCATGCGATGTCATGTGCCGAAGCGTGACGATATTTAGGAAGCCACCAAGGAATATTTCTCAATATCCATCGAGTCGATGGATATCGAGAAATATCGTTTAGATAATTTGCGATAATTCACAGGCTAGCATATAATAACTAGTATTATGTACAGTACGTGGAGAGAGGATTGTAACTAAATCACCCGCGGAGTGGAGTTATCACCCAAACTATAAATTTCAAATTTTGTGTATATCGACTAAAAAAACAAGCAATGTTTCAGCCAATGGACCTCCGGGTTTAACCCGGAGGTCCATTGACTGAAACTTTGCTTGTGCTTGTTGTGATTTGCAACAAATTTGCAATTATTGCGTGGGTGGAATCTCCACTCTGCGGGTGATTTAGGTATAACACACTCTCCACGTACTGTAGCTCATAAAAATACAAAAATACGGTATTTTTTATTTCTTTGGTGTACTCCATTTTTAGCATTTTTAGTCACTTCATTTATTACACGTTTGCCTCATCACTCAATAATGAGAACCGCTTTGTTCACTCTTCACGCTATTGAACTCCAGACACCGTTTTCTTCGCTTTCTGAACTGGCGAATTCAGATATGTCCCTCTGATACTTTAACCATTTCAACTTTACAACGCCATTAACGTTTATTTCCAATTTATCAGTATCTTCATGACTAATCAGACTGGTACTTTAGGAATTTTAGAAACGCACTCATCTTCAAAAGCAGCATCTATAACGTTTTTAAGGTCCACTAAATTCAAAACGTGAAGGGCCGAAATCATTGGACGCTAACGTTAAACAATCGCCTGCCCTCCACAACCCCTAAACATATGGTATGCTTTACAGTTGAATATATCTGAAACAATGTATTTTTAATTGTTTCAATTATTTCACATTTTTACGCCACTTCACTTTTAGCTAATTTTTTACATTTATTTTAATAAAAATACTACCTGTGTTGTGTGTATGTCCGCACGAACCATCACACGTCGTTTTCCAGTTATTTAAAGTGGTGCAAAGCAGTTTTGCATTTTGAAATTCAATCCACGATTTGGTCGATGTGAGTTTTGTGGTTTTTTTCTTTATCTTTTAATTGCAACCGCATGCATGTTGACACTGATCCTCTCAAGTTTTGGAAAATAAAACTCATCTATAAATATGTTGCGGCCCTTAGAAATTCTCATCGATTAAGGCTGAATGTATTTTTTGGCCCTGAGAAGCTTCAAACGATTATGAATTTTAAGTTGGTATTGTGTACGATTCGAAATCGGCTGTTCGGTTCGTTTTCCCTTGGATCTTTTAACCCTTTACCCAACTAATCGGCCACATCCGTAATATGCAAATTCAGCAGTTGAAAAAATATTATTTTTCAAAAAAATTCAACACCATACCATGTGACCCCTCGTTGGAACGAGCTCGTCGAGCTCGTTCCATCGAGGGATCACATGATATGGTGTTGTTGAAATGTTTTGAAAAAATTCAAAAAATGATATTTAAAATAATAAATTTTGATATCGTCTGCATTGGGTAAAGAGTTAACTGGAATTTCGCCTGGTATCTTAGTCGTCTCACAAAATGTATAGCTAATATAGAAATTGTACAGACTGTAAAGATTGAGTGTAATTTCCACTATATTAACATTAAAAACACCTGTACAGATGCCACCATCCATGCTAATTGCTCTTTTACTAATCACTACCACTGCTGAACGCAAATTCAAAGTTCCCAAGCAATAGCGACGATAAGCTCCAGGCTTGGCAATTTCAGGAGAGCGATTTTTTAGCTCTCCTTACTGCCCTCCTGAAAGAATTAAGGAGAGCGAAAAATTGCCCTCCTAAATATTTTGGTCTGAATGATTGAGATTACATGTATTATGCTCACATTAAATTTTTGTTGTAAAGCAAAAATGTAATTTAACTTCGAAGTCACATAACATCACGTAACTTCATTTTGCAAGTGGTTTAGTGGTAAAAGGTAATGGCTGCAACCATACCCAAACACAGTTGCAATCATTTGAAGCAAAATGGGTCACAGCAATATTTTTTTTTCTGTCAGTTTCAAGTTCAACAACTGACATCACAGTTCGAGGGGTAATTATTCAAGGAATATTGACACTATAATATACTACCATTACTACTATCCTGTCACTTGAAGCACTTGCACCAGAATATGACTGTAGATTCAAGCCGACCTGTTGTCCAAGAAAGTCATACGCCTACCAGGGGGGTTGAAGGTGATAGTGGTAGGCGTATGACTTTCTTGGACAACAGGTCTGGGTACACACACAGGTCTTGTCAAGTGTATGTTCGGTTGTTGAGTGAGACATCTAGATGTCTAAGAGATTTCGCTTTACCTTAGTATAGTTAATAAAATCACTGATGTAATAGTGTGTTGGTTTCAGTTTCAATGAGTTCGTTCAACTGGCTACTTAAAATGCTGTGTAAAGCTAATTGCTCTCCTAAGCTGAGTGAGGAGAGCGAGTTTTTGCCCTCCTGCATTTTTCAGAATGCCAGGCCTGATTAGCTCACAGTTGCTAGCGGCCTGTCCCGTGCAGTACCCAGTACAGAATTCTCACACCTGTTTCTGTTTTTGAACAAAATAACAAAAATCCTTATTGGGTAATATTCCAACTATATCATCAACGCATGCCTTGATGATGTTGTTGGAATATTTTATCTGTTGGGACTTTAACCCTTCACCCAACGCAGACGATATCAAAATTTATTATTTTAAATATCATTTTTTTTAATTTTTCAAAAAATTTCAACAAAACCATATCATGTGACACCTCATTGGAATAAGCTCGTTCCAATGAGGGGTCACATGATATGGTTTTGTTGAAATATATAAAAAAAATTAATTTTTTCAACTGCTCAGTTTGCATATTACGCGGGCGGATGCGGACGATTCGTAAGGTAAAGGGTTAAGACGCCTGAATTCGATTCGAGGTTCGATTCGATTCGAATAATTGACTCGATTCGATTCGAGATTCGAGTCGAATCGAAATATGTGATTCGCCGCATATATACACCCGACATAGCTTTGAAACTTTACAGACTGTATCCCCGACATTTAATGTAGTGCAATCATATCATTAAAAATCCACACGTCAGAGTTCTGAGGTTGCAAGGCCAAAATGTTTCTTTCCGATTCTTCAATATCCCATGACTAGTGACACTCGATCTTTTTCCAAAATGTAAATAGTACTTTTCGGAATGGGCAACGGACATTCTTTTATCTATGACGTATGCTCATATCTTTATCTCTGGGCAAAAGAGGTGATTGGTGGCAGTGCTTCGCAGAATGAAGGGCAACTTCTCTCCTTCCGAAATTACCCTACGAGAGCCATACCATTTTAAAGTTTTCCTTCGTCTTTTTGGTATCAGCTAGAGATTCAAGCACCGCTTCTCGATTTATGAAAAATTTCTAAGAAAAGCAATATCGCATGTGAAATTTCCTACCGTTATTGACGAATTATGAGGTGATGTTATAGGGCTAAACATCCAAAAAATGAAATTCGCCCGATTTTAATGAAAATTTAGTATTTGTAATGCAAAAAAAATAAAATAAATAAATTGAGAAAAACTAAAAATAAAACGCAAATATTTGTTAATTCTCCGATTTATCTCCTTTATTAATGCTTTTATGCCACTTAGTAGGTCATTTTTAATAGTTTTCTTTAAAATGCTGTATTTGTAGCCGCACAGCTCCTTGGTTATGAGAGCTACCGCTTTGAAACTTCACAGGTTGATTTGTGGGTATTTGAAGTGGTGAACACCCTCTTTAAATTTTTGAAATTCAATCCCCAATTTCAGCGAGAATGCCATCCCCACAAAAACTATAACAAAAAACGTGTTGCTGTCCGAGGACATTCTCAACAGTAAACAAGTTAATGCATAACTGTGTAGTGACGTACAGTACGTGGAGGGTGTATTATCGCAGAGTGGAGATTCCACCCAAGCAATAATTGCAAATTGGTTGCAAAGCATAATAAGCACAAGCAAAGTTCCAGCCAATGGACCTCCGGGTTAAACCTGGAGGTCCATTGGCTGAAACATTGCTTGTGTTTTTGACCATATGAAAAGAATTTGAAAATGATACTTTGGGTGATAACTCCACTCAGCAGGTTATTTAGTTACAATCCACTCTCCACGTACTGTATTTATCGCCATTTTTATAGATCTCGGGCCATTTCA
Source organism: Pictodentalium vernedei (assembly GCA_031216915.1). Taxonomy (NCBI): domain Eukaryota; kingdom Metazoa; phylum Mollusca; class Scaphopoda; order Dentaliida; family Dentaliidae; genus Pictodentalium; species Pictodentalium vernedei. Next base: position 505,542,112 of record CM062293.1, read on the forward strand.
AATTCCAGGGATTTTCTAACGATTTTTATTCAAAACAATAACTTAGTCCAACCGTCAGGGCACTGAACCTCAAAGTGGCGTCCACGGTTTTTTTCTTTTCTTGATGTGAAAGAGTCACATCTCCTGATTACGAAAACGTTTACTGCACATCTGGCAGCCTTGAGCAATTTGAAATGTCCACGTTTAAGGTAATATCATCATTTCGCAAACAGTAATATCCGCGGCTAATACTACATTCCGGGCGCACACCAGAGGTTGCATCCGATCCTACAGGTCCGGCCCAATATACGTATATATATATCTGCTAAACTTGTTTTCCATTGCAACACTCCAATGTGGCGTTGCAAGAGCAGAATGTGATAAAGGATTTGTAGCGACGGAGTGCATCTTTTTGCGTGCGAAATATGAATATCAGGGCATTTCCGTCCGCGATAACGAACAATATACTACTGTTAGTCAATAGTTTCTGATATTTCAGATTGTTAAGTCGCGGGAGCCGATTGTGTTGCGACTGGTCCTTACTATGTACTTGAGTAAACAAAATAGCCAGTGAATGTGTACTAAGTTTTCCATTCTGAGATGCAATGTCAGAATCGAAATTATCTACCACTATCTGTTTTAGCTCACCATCGGAACTAAATATTGGTGTGAAGTCAACATTACGAGCTGCCTATTTGCTGCCGAGTTCTTGAAACGCAGCAATCTATCATAGCAGAAAGACCAATTTGCATTTTTGTTGGTATCTTTCGTACCAGTGATCTTACAGTGTTGCTCGTCAGAAACCCGGTTAGGGTGTTTTCTAATTTCGATGGCAGGCTACCCAGAAAAGCCAACGATGTTCAGCTTGAAAACTCTGATATTTTTGTCAAAGTTGAGCTCGCGATCATAAGCGTTTCGATCTATATCCATATCGTTACGTTCAGCGTGTATACTTTCTTCAAAACTTTTAATCTGCTTCACAGTGATCTGGATTATGAATAATATATAGCGCCGACCCAGCTAAAATCGTGGCTATTCCTGACGAGGAAAGGACTAAAATACTTCTAGGCAAGCTTAGCAACAAAACTTTGACGGGAAATACACCCACCATACAATTTGAACAAGTCGATCGAATTCCAAGAAAGGAATTGGTAATCTCCCATGAAATCAACCACCAATTTCAAAGCTTCCTGATTTGAATCTGTTGAGGTAGTGTCAATGAACTGTTTTGCCGCGGTTGCTACAGATTTTGGACTCCGAAATGTAGCTCTTCAGACCGAGTGAGAATAAGCGTCTGTCACGTGCAAATCACTCACAGCACCTAGAACCTTTTACCTAAAATCTTCCTCTATTTATCTTCTCGCTGCTCACAAACCCGGAGTATCTCATCCTGTTTGCGATGAAATACTGCTGGTTCCAGGTTTCACGACCTGACGGAAATTATAGGCCTCTATCCACTTTGCCAGGTTTTTAGGGTCTTTTGACACATCGCAATTGCAACCACAAAATAGACAGAGTCGATTGAAATCAAATACAATTTGTGCCTGGCATCGCCTAGATCTTTTTACGGGTGGAGCATCTGCCTCGGTAGGAATATCTCCGCTTGATGCTGCTTGTCTGACACTTCGTCCCATGAGTTTCTAGGTGCTCTATGTGCCAGTAGGCACACAGAACACATTGGAACTCAGGGGACGACTTTTCGGATGAACATATTTCTCTACACAACATTTGTGACGTCTCAAGAATAACTGCATCCAATTCTAGCTGTGATTGTATTCTCGATTTGTTTCGATGCCACGTTAATCAGACTGTGACGTACACTAACAATATCACATCTGTATTTCGGTGAGAACTAACAATGATCGGCCATGGCAGATTCTGCACTTAAACCGACAGGAAAATTCAAATACACACCCTCAAATCAAATAAGATCATTGGTCCTCGCTACCATCTGTCGTAGATTCATAAGCGAAGAAGGTTATTCGGGTCGCACAGGATTTTAAATCCCACATCATCCCTGTGTGCCTTCGGCGCGCTGAAACGTTTTATTCAAATAATGCCGGACAAAAGAAAATGATATGAGAAAAAATAAGGCAAGCTTTGCCTGCAAATACTGTTCATAAAACGCTTGTTTTTAAAACAAAATAGCAGTGTTTGGCGAATAAGCACTAAAAAATGTATTAAATAATGTCATTCGTGTTTATATGAGTAGAAACTTCGATATTTGTCTTGCAGTAATTGCCGATTATACAGTTAAAACTGGAAGTCCTGTTAGGAACTGTGCGCTTATCTAGGCTTAATTGCGCGTATGAATTCCGCGCAATTGCCATATCGAATGGCACCCAAAGCACGGCAGGTTTTTCTGGTTACTAATAGCAAACACACGCAATGTTTCTGCCAATGGACCTCCGGGTAACCCAGAGGTCCATTGGCTGAAACATTGCTTGTGCGCAGGCCATATGTACATAATTTGGTAGCCTTAATGTGGTTATAACGCGTAGATTAACGCGCAGATCGACGTGCTATTTGTGCGCATTTCATGACAGGACTTCTAGTTTTAACTGTATGAGAATTGAAATTGTGTACCTCTTTTCTGCGATCAATATCTCAAATTACTCAATGCTGTCAGATGTCCAGTAAACCTTTTGGGATCAGGATATGTCCCTCTATCAGAAATCACCGAGAAAAAGAAACTTTGGACGCGGATTTGGGGGTTGGGCAGAAAGTTGGAATTTGGCTGGCAGACTAATTTTGTGATTTTTTAACGCCTCATTGTTATGAATGATAAAGCTTCGAAACATCACTCATCGATCTGTGTGTATTTGGTTTTGGTGCATACCGTTTTAACTATTTTGAAACGCGATTCACACTTCTAGCGATGTGAATTGTATGTTTTTTTATTTTGCTTTCTCTTTCTGTTTTTTTTTTATCAACCTCATTTTCTAATTCACCCTTTTGACACTTCAGGAATATATGTTCCATTTATTTAAAAAGTGCACTGCCGTCCTAGTATATTGTGGAGTTTCAGTTTATCACTATTTTTTACTTTTTTACGTTCATCGCTTTTGAGACAATTTTTCAATGACAACGATGCTTTTGTGAGCCGCACAGCTCCATAATTCATAAAGATACAGGTTTGCACATTTGCCATCGATGTCTGGTTTTTAGAAGTTGTGCATTGCAATTTTATTTTGTTTTTAAAATGAAACCCGCGTTTTGCGCGATGTGGATTTTTATGATTTTTTACTTCTCTTTCCCTTTCAATCTCATTGTGATGCTCATCCTTTCGAAACTTGAGTATAAAACCCTCCTAAAATAAATCTAAAATGTGCTGTTGTCAACAGTTGTCAAAGGAAATTCTCAACGCTTGATGCCAGAGTGTGTAGTGGTGCCCTAAGCTTTAACGTCTAAAACCTTAAAATCGTCGGATTTTTATGACAATTTAATATTTTGTAGAATTAACAAAATAGAAATCTCGTATTTTCTTTTTGTTTCTTCGGTTTATCATCATTATTAACCTGCTTACGTCCCCATTCGTTTAGGCCATATTTCCACATTTTTTCATTAGCAACGCTAATTTTTGTCAACTAGCACAATTTTGTGTACAGTTTTGACACTTCACACACCGTTTCCTGGTCAATCAAAATTGTGAATAGCGTCTTTACTTTTTAGTATGATAGTGATGTGCATTTTAGGTTTCTCTTAATCTTCTATTTCCATCCCTATTTTCCCTATTCCACCCCTATTTTCAAGCTCACTCTTCCGAAAGATCGTATATATAATCTCTGACAAGAAACATATCTAAAAGTGTATTAACGTCCTTGGAAAATATTCAGCCGTTATGACGGAACAAATGTAGTGACGCTGCCCGACGTCAACTTTCTTCGCATTAACCCTTTAAACACTGGTGGTACCTTACTATGGTCATAACGCGTAGATTAAAGCGCAAACTAACGTGCTATTTGTGCGCATTTCGTGACAGGACTTCTAGTTTTAACTGTATGTACCCATGGCTTTATCTACTGTAAAATATGAGTGTATAACCGATGTCACTTGGAATCAAGCGACAAGCGTGATTCCAAAATGACATTGGTAATACACTGTAAGTCCTATGTTAACGATGTGTGCTTGCGGTTCGTGCTCAATTCCTCGCATTGTTTTGACCGTTTAGCCAGTATTAAATATACGAGTATGACAAATATTTATTAATAAGTGTTTTTTTCATACTCCATTTTTATATTCCTGATTTTATTTTGGACTCGAATCTGTTGGTCAACTCGATTTTGACTCGAACAATCGAATATTCGTAGGGACCTAGCTACACATACAGTCTGAAAAATAAACGGCAGTGATGACTTATTCCTGTTGTTGGGGACGAACAGGGCCATTTTTAAGTACGGAACGTGTCTACAGTTAAAACTAGAAGTCCTGTCACGAACTGTGCTCTTAACTAGGCTTAATTGCGCGTAGGAACTGCGCGCAATTACCACCTCGAATGGCATCGAAAACACGGAAGGTTCTCCTGGTTACTCATAGCAAACACAGGCAATGTTCTGCCAATGGACCGCCGGGTTACCCGGAGGTCCATTGGCTGAAACATCGCTTGTATGTAGGTTATATGTACAGAATTGGATAGCCTTACTATGATCATAACGCGCAGATTAACGCGCAAATCGACGTACTACTTGTGCGCATTTCATGACAGGACTTCTAGTTTTAACTTTATTAAACAATTGATTGAATACCCCGTGTTTTACAACATGCATGTATCAGCATATACATTTCCAAGACTGTTGATATTGCGAACTATATTCAATCCACATCCTCAACACATGCCTTCAGCAATGTACTTGGAACATTTGATCAGTAGGGAAACTTGAGTCATCACAGTTGGGAAAACCTCTTCAGTGACGTGTCGACCTTCAAAATAATCCAAATGTTTGAGACAATGGACTTTCGGATTCAACTCGGTGTCACTTGATAAAATCTTTGTTTTTGCTTTTCATAAAACATTTGAACTATTATTACTACTATACAACAAATGACTGCTGTTTAGACATTATAAACACACGTGTGATGCAGTTAAAACTGGAATTCCTGTCACGAGCTGCGCGCTTATGTACGCTTAATTGTGCGTATGAATTGCGCACACTCGCCATATCGACTGGCATCCAAAGCACAGCAGGTTCTCCTGGTTACTCATAGCAAACACAGGCAATGTTTCTGCCAATGGACCTCCGGGTTACCCGGAGGTCCATTGGCTGCAACATTGCTTGTGCACAGGCCATATGTACATAATTTGATAGCCTTACTATGGTCATAACGCGTAGATTACCGCGCAGATCTTCGTGCTATTTGTGCGCATTTCATGACAGGACTTCTAGTTTTAACTGCATGGAGAAAATGTTTGGAACATAAAATTTAAACTCACCATACGCGTTGGTCATATTGTCGTTCCCATTGATACGAAAATCCACATTCTTTATCTCATAAGTCGCGATAAATCCAGTCCCGGAGCCGTGGGACGATGAGATCATGCTTATCTGTACTGTATTCCACATTGATATCAATTCTCCACGTTTCTGTTGTGCAGTGCAGTACTTTCCAATTAATGTTTTAGAACTGCTTCCTTCATTGTGAATATCATAAACAGCTACATGTGCCATCCTGCATTCAGAATCAGATGGAATGTCTATCAAAGAAAACGTGATGCTTACATATTGTTTTGGCAAACCACTGATGGTCCAAGTGAGTCCTGATTTTAGAAAATACTTGGTAGGGTAAAAGGGTGATGCCAGTATTCCACGCTGTGATGTACAAATAAAATTGTAGGATTCGGAGATAAATCCACATCCATCCAGGCCTGTAACAAAATAAAAAGTTGTGTGAATTAAATTAACGAAGATGTTGACTCAATGTTTTTGCTTCATTTTTATATTGAGTTACGTTACTATTTCTTATTTATCCTCTTGTTCTATTTATTTATTTGTTGGGGTTTAAAGAAACTTTTGAGAGCAAAGGCCACCTCGTATCGGTGTCCACTTGTATAAAGAGATAAAACAGATCTACTGTAACCCAGGGAGTTATGTTTTGAATCGAGTATCAGATGAGAGAGTTACTACTGAAGAGCCAAAGCTTTAAAAAACTGTTATTGAAATATTGGTATCAGATAAATCATTTAGGCCACGACCTCAAAAGTAATCTCTGTCAGAGAAACAAAATTGGTTACTAATGAACATCCCCCCCTTACTTCCCCCTCCCCATTCAGGAATGTGGCTAGAGGGTTTCAGCTTGGGGGGGGGGGGGGTGCCACCGGTGTAAATTCCAACTGTGAGTAGTTTCGATAGGTGGTTGCACTGCAGCGCTGGGTGATATTTTTTAACCCTTTAGCCAACGAATCGCCCGCATCCGCCCGCGTAATTTGCAAATACTGCTGCTGAAAAAATATTATTTTTCGAAACATTTCAACAAAACCATATCATGTGACCCTTCTTTGGAACGAGCTCGTCGAGCTCGTTCCAAAGAGGGGTCACATGATATGGTTTTGTTGAATTTTTTTTTTTAAATTTAAAAAAAATGATATTTAAAATAATGAATTTTGAAATCGTCTGCATTAGGTAAAGGGTTAAAGTGATTATATACATATATACACTTGCTTATGAACCCTTCTGAAAATTTTCACTAGTCCTGAAACGGAAAAAGCATCATTTATAATGTGTCAGGGTCAGAAAATTTACCTGATTGATGTCAGAGTCGAAATTTTGAGGCCAATGTCAATTTTAGAGTTGGAAATTTGAAACTCAAGTTTCCAGTTGAAAATAAAAGATCAAAATTTCTCATCATTAGTTGGAATTTTAATATTTTTCATGAACAATGTTAATTTATTGAATTTCCAACTATTTGATTTTTGACCTCGGAATTTACAACTATTGAAAAAAATACTCATAACTGGGGGGTGGGGGGGGGGGGTAGACAACACCACACCCACATGTCGCACATCCCTGCCCCAATTATCACCGGACACTTGACAATTAATTCTTAATTGTTTTATCGAAAGAGAGTAAGGAAAAACGTCACGTTGGCCTGGACATCGCACAAGATCCTTTCCCTACCCCACTCACCCCGTATCTAATTACGATATGTAAGTAATACCGTCGCCCGAGTGCTAGATTGTCCTTTGTCCCATAGGGACATAGGATATTCTAGCTCACAGGCGACGATATTATGATAAATTTCAATCGACAAAACGGTTGTTACCAAGATTTTTTCTTTCGTGTTGAGTTATCTAAAATATAGTGTGGGGGTAATGACTAGGGCTGTCACGATTAATCGATTAATCGACCGTTGATCGGTCACGGCGCAATCGATTAGTATTTTTCGTTGTCGAATAATCGGTAAATTGTATCCCGTTTCAGACGTTTAATAGTTAAAAGAAAATTTGATGAAAAAACTATTGTTTCTAAAGGTAAAGAGTTAAGAACATCGATGTTAAACACCCAAGAAGATGTTGGAAGCAATTGTCTTTCAGGTACATTCATCAAAGCTTTGATGTTCTGAACTTTTGAACCGTCAGTGTAATAATCAAGACCGGTCGGCAGTTGCGAACTTCGCAACTGCCGACCGGACTTGATTATTACACTGACGGTTCAAAAGTTCAGAACATCAAAGCTTTGAATGCACCTAAAAAGGATCGTCTTCGTTGTTTCCTTGAGGTAGGTCAACTGACTTGAACTTCATTTTTATAGACTTCAAAGAGAGGGAGAGGGGGGGGGGGGGGGGCATTTAGGTACGATTAATCGTCGATTATTTGCGACGATTAATCGATTCCTAAATTAAAAAATCGTGACAGCCCTAGTAATGACCACCCTATTAAATGCTCTTCCCCCGCCACTGACAGAGAAATTAAAATGGGATGAGTACTGATCAATATTCTGGTTTTTATCTTCGCCTCGCTGTGTTTGTGAAGCATGGCTGTGTGGTAATCTAAAATGTATTATTTCCCTTAGATGGATTTACCTGCTTCGCTGATGTTTAAAGCAAAACGACTAATATTTGAAACATGAACATCTTTGTACTGATGACAAGATATCAACTGTATGTATAATTCATTTGTACTGGAAAACAAAACACTTTTGCGATGCTTCTCTTTAATTAGTCGCATCTTTTCTTGTTTAGATGGAAGTACATCAGTGAGGATCAACTGGTCTTCACACGCTCCCTAAAAATAGATCAAAAAAGATGTTTGGATAATATGGAGCACAGACACACTTCATACGTTATTGTGGCGAATTGACCATACCATGTTCCTTGGTTTGCAGCTCGATGTTTCTGTGCAACCTCGACGCGGAGTGGAGCGTCGAGGTTGATCATCAGCTCATGCGGCAAACCTCAGACCATGTTACCGTCAATTAATGGCAATAACATACGTAATCCAATTAGACCTAACCTATAGCCCCAAACCCTCATTGTGAAATGAAGAGGGCAACCTTTAACGATAAAACGTTTAGTAAATAAACCTCTCGTGTACCCCACGACTTCACTGGATAAATAATCAATAAATCAGATAATGGTCGAGGTCACTCCATCTCAGTTCAAATCGTAAACTGTTTGGTAAGTTGAACAACTTTGCATGTCACTCCGTTGAATGAATAATTGCGGAATGAGTCATCTCATACCAAATATTTTGCGCAGTGACGTCAGGCGTTAACATACGATGCAGGAGCCGTAAATACAGAAAAAACTCGGCGAACTCTCGTCCAATCAGAGGGGAGGATTTTAGTCTTATGGGAATATTATGTTATTATTATATTAATACTTCAACGATTCATTAACCCTTTACCCAAAGTAACGGTAAAAAACGGCCAGCGCTATTCACAAAAAATAGCCAATTAATTTTAATTATTTTTTCATTTTTTTCTCCAAAACATAGGTTATATGACCCTTCTTGGGAACGAGCTCGTCGAGCTCGTTCCAATGAGGGGTCATAACCTATGTTTTCTGAGACAGAAAATAGTTATTCAAATTTGTTTTGGCAAGTGTCGTCGGCTTTTCGTGTTAGGTAAAGGGTAAAAACCTGAACTCTAAACAGTTGTAGGTATTATCCCGTATCGTTCATAATCGTTAATAGTTGGTGTATATTTGTGTCCTGTTGGTGGAGCAATTATTGCAAGATGCAGTTAATCGGAGGATTAAGTTTCAAACAAAAGCATAGCAAAGTTAAGATTATATTAATTCCTCTTCCCGGGGTCGGGGTGGGTGGGTGGCCCAGCCACGAAAAAAGTCACTTTTTTTCCTCTCAACAAATTTATACATTTTTATTCTGTTTTAATCTATCTGGATATACTTTTAGGTGGTGTTTAGGGTACTAAGTACATATGTAGAATAGTAGTATGACAGATAACCATCTGTTGCAACTCATATTTGGTAAGATGGTGACCATCAAACAGTTAGTGGTCAATATTGCCCACCCTTAAACCGGTTTCCAATAGGTTTAAAAGCATTTATGTAACAACAAACAAATATAACAGAGTTGTGCCGTACCAATAACCCATGATTAACGACGAATTTGATATTTGGTTAGTGTTCAAGTGAAGGTATGTGATCAAGTCTGTCAATTCCTCCAAAAAACATTGTGCTGGCTGGCACTGGTGCGTTAGAATGATAGCACCAATACAGTGTACATGTAGGCCCTATAAACTATTGCCTTTTTCTGCCCCATCAAACCGTCTAAACTAACCTCCAAGATCCCAGTGAATCTCAGTTCGTTTCTAATGATCACTCCAAGTGTTCTAATGATGTCTTAATTTTGTTAGTTTTTGTTGTATATTGCTTGAGTGGCCAAAAAACACATTGGAAATATTGTCTCAGGAAGCTACATCTTACTCATCTACTCAAGTTAGTGAATATAATTGAGCTTGTCACAGCCACTCTTAGATTTTACTTGTAACAATTAGGTACTGTTAAGCCTCTGAACCACAGATGCCGTTTTCCCGGTCCAGTAACATGATACTTCATAATTTCATTAATTAGGTTGACTTTTGAGTGAAGGTGTGGTGTAGACCAATCAATATTTTCAACGTGCAGCCCCAAGGCTGCACGTTGAAAATATTAATTGGTCTACCCCCAAATAAAGAATATGGATTCTTCCCGTTGCTGCCATTGAACTGATATGGAAGATACCACTAGAGTTCAAAGGGTTAATGTAAACGTGAAATATTTATCTTATTTATCTCTGGTTTTGCTCAAAATCTCCTCTAGTTTTCTTTTCTTTGTTGCGAATTATCTCCCTTTTTGTGAAAAAGTGGAATAGCAGAAATGGATTAGTAATATGACTAAAAACCGGACAGTTTTGTTTTAAGGATTCATTTATTCATTTATTTATTTATTGGTGTTTAAGGTCACATACTTATGAACAATGGCTAATCATGACTGTGACAGTTTTACGGGTGGAGGAAGCTTGAGTACCCGGAGATAACCACCGAGCAACGACGAGCAGCTGCCATCTCCCCAACATCGTAACTCCGCACTGCAGCACAGGCAGGGATAGATTGGTTGAAAACATGCGCACCATCGATAAGGATTCATTTTAGGGGATTGAACTGGGTTGAAGGCGGTAGGTCCCCCTCATGAAAAAGGAAAAAAATATTCCTTCCGAAAAGGGGGTGGAGGTCTGGAGGCAAAACAGTTTTTTTTCAGCCCTTTGTAGATTAATTTTTTCCAGACGCACACGCTTCTATCCCTTTATTTTTCGTTACAACCATAAACTGTCAGCGTTATTCAATATTATGACCACTCCTTTTACATTTTTAACTAACACTTGTTTTAAGGATCAGAATGAGTTCATTCCAGTGAAGGGCATAAGCTATTTTTGAGTCTTTTTCAATGATGGGTTAAAAGCTATGCTTGTAGTGTACAAATGAAACTTAATAGTTGTTAAAGATTTTTTCCTTGCGTTGTTTCTGTTCCTGTTTTTCAAATTGTTGCTCTTTTTGTGTTGACGTTATGGTCTTCGTCGATAGACCAACATTTCAACTCAACATAACACACTTTTCGTTAATAATGTCCGATTTGCTGGCATACAATAGGTCGAGTTAATTTTTCAACAGTCGATGAATGTTTCGCTAGCGTATGAATGGTTTTATTCTGCCCCCGCCCATTTGTCACTCTAAGAATGCGAGCGCGTCAAACTGTGCAATTAATCTGCGCTCGTTTTAGATTGACTGTTTGTTTTTCTCTCCACGTGGGTTGTTCGGACTAGTTTTCGCCTTGAATACAGTACAGCCGACATGGACTGGTCACATTCCACGGGTACGCAATATTTCTACGGACGGAATAATATTAGATTCCAAACACAAATTATAGGAATAATCATCAAAAATATAAGGAATGAAGCACCGTGTATAACCCGGTGCTTCATTACTTAAACTTTTGCTGCTGATGAATTTTATTACTTGGGAAACGCAGGCGTGGACATCACATCCCACTCGCGTATTACGACCAGTCTATGGCGACTGCACTATAGCAATGTATAAAATAAGCGTGCAATGTTCTAGAAATGGGAACATTCAAGATCGCGTGCATTGGCCTATATTGAAAATACTGAAACAGTCGGCCGTACAAAAGTTGATACGACTACAATGATATAAACAACGGAGACTTTAGCCACACCACAAGCACACACTATAAATTAAATTATAACAACTGAAATGAATTATTTGTCGCCTTACCGAAATATGAATGTGGGCTGGGCTTGTTGAGTTATATGTATGATATGATACGCACTTCGTACAACTTAACACATTCTTTCCACTTTCATGCTCCGATCAAACGACAGATAGTTCATTTCAATTCTAAAATGAACAATAACTTTATCCCTTTACCTAACCCGAAAAGCCGACGACACTTGCAAACAAAATTCTTGAATAACTATTTTTTTGTCTCAAAAACATAAGTTATGACTCCTCATTGGAACGTGTTCGACGAGCTCGTTCCAACGAGGGGTCATAACCTATGTTTTTGAGACAAAAAATGAAAAAATAATGAAAATTAATTGGCAATTTTTGAGAATAGCGCTGGCCGGTTTTGACCGTTACGTTGGGTAAAGGCTAAAGGGTTTCAAGAGTACATAAATGTAACACTTACGTTTTGTGGACTCCCTTGTGCAGGTAGATCGATTGCTAATATCTCAAGTCGAATGTTTTTTCCGACAGGAAATATCACATGCCATGTACATATTCTGTTTTCCCCATAATAAAGAGGATAGAGAGGCGACTTCAGCACGCCTGGAGACTTAATATCATATCCACAGGTGTCGTTATCTTGAACATCTATAAAGTAAAATTAACACTACAGATAAAACGCTGAAAATGAAGTTACTGGTTTGCCACTGTCCCCCGAGAACAATAGAATAGTAGAAAATGATTTTATTGGGGTTTAAATCTCGGTGAACAGTTTTACGAGTGGCGCTGGATAGAACCACCGAGCAGAGGCGAGCAACCGTTAGACTCCACAACGTACTAACTTCGCACATGTTATTATCAATAGTATTCTAAAATTGCCACTTGGTAAATCACACCTTCTTTGAAAATGCTAATGGTTCATACAACCTATTTAACCCTTTACTGCCACGCCCACGTTAGTCATATATGGAGGGACTCTTTGTCCCTCTGTTCGCTAGGAGGTTTAAATAAAATTTATGACATACTTGAAACTCTATCATCTGATTAATTGTTAGAAAGGGCTCTTTGAGTCCTTTCCAACAATTAATCAGATGGTAGGTTTATTCTGCGTATACCAGAACGTACAGATAATCCTTATAAAGTAGGATACATTAGTCGCTTTCGGCAGCGTAAGTGTCAATCACACTGCTGGAAGCAGGGATGGTCAATCATTTATTCCCGTTAAAAATGTGAAACTATTTTAGTATTCTGTCCATGAGAAAATGTATCTAGATGACATTCTTGCTATTCGCTATTCGCTACTATTCGCTACTATTTTGAGTATAAATTATGCACTGTGTGGGAGCGCGGTGGCTCAGTGGTGGACTGTTGGACTTCTGTGCTAGAGGTCCCGAGTTCGATCCCCGTCCGGGACGACCCGCGTTGTGTCCTTGGGCAAGGCACTTTATCCCAGTTGCCTACATGGGGCACGAGGACGCCGTGTACCAAGGCGCACTGTATGTCGATGATGCTCATGTCTTCAACCGCTGTAACCCTGCTTGAGCGGAGCTTCAACAGAATTAGAATGTTGAGAAGCTGACAGTTGCTCGTCGATGCTCGGTGGTTCTCTCTGGATACTCCGGCTTCCTCCACCCACAAAACTGTCACGGTCACGATTAGCCAGTGTGGATAAGTCTGTGACCTTAACACACCAATACATAAATAAATACTGATGCTGATATTTTCGGAAAATTGTATTAGATACGCGTGATTGGACACATCAATATGTTACCAAGTTTAGTGTGGATCATGAATATCACCGGCCTGCGAAAACTTCATGCAGGTTTTTCGCACGAGCGGCGTTAATGTCTGTGGGGCACGTTTCTGAAAATTTCTTTTGTACTGAACGGGCTTTTTGGAAGTCTCGTCGTTCTTTTCTTGGTACAAACTCGTCCATCAAACGCTTCTGGTCGAAACGTAACTTTTGAGGTATGCGAAGACTGACACGTGACGAACCTTTACACATGTTGGAAGCTGGCTCAAATTCTCAACGTTATTCAATCGGTGATTAGCACGTTCTGTTCACGTTATCGTAAAACAGGCTAGGTTGATGCAAACGTCGGTCAGGTCGTCCCAGGGCGACAACTGCTAACCAGGATCGTTTCATCCGAACCACAGCATTACGTAACTGCCATCAAAGTGCCTCAGAAATTGGACAGCAGCTGCACCGAGCGAAAGATATGCGAGTCAATGGTAGGACTGTCACGATTAATTGATTAGTTGATTGTTGATCGGTCACAGCGAAATCGATTAGTATTTTTCGTTGTCGAATAATCGGTAAATTTTATCCCGCTTCAGACGTTTAATAATTAAAAGAAAATTTTATGAAAAAACTATTGTTTCTAAAGGTAAAGAGTTAAGAACAACGATGTTAAACCCCAAGAAGCCGTTGGAAGCATTTGTCTGTCAAGTGCATTCATCAAAGCTTTGATGTTCTGAACTTTTGAACCGTCAGTGTAATAATCAAGACCGGTCGGCAGTTGCGAAGTTCGCAACTGCCGACCGGTCTTGATTATTACACTGGCGGTTCAAAAGTTCAGAACATCAAAGCTTTGAATGTACCTAAAAGAGGACCGTCTTCGTTGTTTTCCGGAGGTAGGTCAACTGACTTGAACTTCATTTTTTATCAACGTCAGAGAGAGGGAGAGGAGGTCATCTAGGTATGATTAATCGATTATGATCGATTATTTGCGACGATTAATCGATTCCTAAATTAAAAAATCGTGACATCCCTAGTCAATGGTAAGACTATCCGAAATCGCCTACACAGCTAGAAATTTGTACGCTCGACGACCTCGAATAATTCCACGTTTGACTGAACGTCACATGGCCGCAAGGCTTAGTTGGTGTGGCGCACGACAGCGCTGTGACACTCGTCAGTGGAGCAACGTCCTGTTTTCCGACGAATCGAAGTTGACTCTCGACTTCCACGACAGGCGAAACAGGGTGTGGCGGCCGCGGATCGAACGGTACCATGACGTAACCGTTAGGCCGCACGATCGTTTTGGTGGAGGATCGGTATGGTGTTCGGAGGCATAACCATGACAAGCAGAACAGCATTACATGTAATCCAAGAGCGTGTCACAGGGCAGTACCACCGTGACAACATATTCGCAGCTCATGTGGTGCCATTTGCGCGACGTCTCGGGGGTCGATTCATTTTCCAAGATGACAATGCAAGAGCACACAAGGTCCCGTGTTCCTCCAGGAGCAGAATACCACTACATTGCATTGACCTGCTCTAAGTCCAGACCTTTCGCCAATCGAGCACGTCTGGGATATGCCTGGCAGGAGCCTGCGACAACGCTAAAGGCCCCCTACTAATGTCCAGGAACTCGCCGCTGCACTGCAGGAAGAGTGTAATAACATCAGTCAAACTGATATTGGACGTTTGGTGAGAATTATGTCATGTCGTGTCCGCGCACTTGTCTCGCGAACAGTGGAGGATTTACAAGGTATTGAGGTTTTGGACTGAATGTGGTAAATTCTCTGACTGGCTGTCTATTTATTCTACAGCTCAGTGCGTGGAATGTGTGCTTGTCGGACACCCAACTATCACTGAAATCATTCACATGATGTCACAGTGGAATGCCTCAACTATCTTTTCGATGACAATATAAATATATTTCTTCACATATCTCACTTTTATCAAATATCCTCTACTTTCTTTTAATACTATATGGTTTGGTTGAGAGAGAAGCTCAACCCAAATCAGAATATTCCAACTGTTACCATCAGCCATTTCTTATCAACCTACTCACAATTGTTTACTACAGGCTTGCACTACAGTGGAAGTCCCTAACTCGGATAAAATACTCTCTATTTTTGTCTTTCCCAAGCAAGTTGGGAAAGAAAAGTGGTGCAAAAGCACCAATAAAAATAAGCCAAAACTGGGTCGAGTGCAACCGGCGCAGACCCAGTACAGGACGCTCTCTCCCAAGTACAACTCCACGACTTCCGTTGCCAGTGCGCATACCGTCTCTAAAGACTCATTCTTTTTAAAATCCGCTTCGTGTCGAGATGTTTTTGCACGCTTATCAGTGTTCCACCAACTCGATGTTTGATGATTCCTGATTCATTATACCACAGTGTATCCTTTGTATTCTCAGGAACAGTGTTTTATATTCTCTTTTTTCTATTATATGTCCATCATGTATATTTATTTGCTCTCTCTCGAGTCGCGCGCGAATTTCGCGGGCCACGCGGTTCGGACTTAGATTATTTCACAATTAATTAATGCTTTTTTTGCAAATTTTTTTAATTGTGTTAGAGTTAGGTGTCAGTGGGGTACCACTCCTACAGTGTTTCTTCTTTCTGTTGAGAGTAGTCTTCCTGTTGGGTGGTTCCCGGTCGGCCGTCTGGGGTCTTTGTTTCTGTCACCTTTCTCTCTTTGGGGGTGTTCTGTTTTCTGATCTCACCTTCTCTGCTCCTCTCACCTCTTTCATGCCTAGGACAATTCCTTGTGGGCAGTGTCTGCTGCCTAAGCATGTGATGTGGACGATGTACATTCGTCGTGTTCCTCCTGTAATGGGTGTTCGGCCGAGCGGCCGTGTGGTGTCTGTGGAACATGGTCTTCCACCTTTTGGGCGTCTGTAAATCGTGTCGTTCGTTCTCGTGGCCGTGCCTCCCGCTCCCGCGGGAAAGGAGAACGTGGTCGTTCGGGGCCTCCCGAGCCGACTTTGTCTGGTGAGAGTTATTCCTCCTCCGTGGGGGATGTGCAGTCTTTTCCTGTGGTGGATACTGCGGGAGCCGTTGAGTGTTCTGGTGTAGAGATGCCTGGTTCCGGGACTACGGTCCCCCTCCAGTCGACATCTGAGGCTGTCACTAGGGTTGTGACTCCTCCTTCGGAGCCGAGCCGGTGTGCTCTCTCCATTATTTCACCAGCCTCAACGACTCTCGACGTATCTACTACTGCTGCTGGTCCGTCTGCTTCGTTGTCTGTTTCAGCCGGCCTCGGCTTTTCGCTGCAGGGGACTGCAGAACTGTCCGATACTGTAGACGTGGGATATCGGCCCCAGCCTTCCCTGACTTCAACTCGGCGAAGTCGGTAGGGGCTGCCGGCCGAGCCCATCGCTGTGGTCTCGTCGCCGTCGAGTACCACAGTTGTGTCTTTGGATTCGGATGTTCATAGTGGAAACACTATGAACTCCGTGGCGTTTCCGTCCGCTCACTCTGGTCACACGACCAGTTTTGGGGGACCAACGCCTTTTGTGCAGCCTGGACCTTCTGCCCCGCAGAGGTCCGCGGTGACTCTCATGAGTTCTCGCAATATTGATCCTCGGGGTGCATCGTACCCCTATACACGTCTGCCTTCAGATGTTTCGGCTGCCGCCCGTCGTCCCGCGTCGGGTGTTTTGGAGGATCGTGACCCTTCGCTGGTTAAGAGGGTCAGAGGTGAAGCCACTTTGCCGGTTCGCTCCCCTGTCGAACCGGTCGGTACAGGCAGTGAGCTTAGGGAGGCCCTCTCCTTACTCACTCAGGTTCTCTCAAAGAGCCTTCCTGTTGCTTCCAGCGAGGCTATGGGTGGTTTCCAGGCGCCTCCTATGGCGCCGCCTCCCGGGATTGGAAACAGGCCGGTTTCCGATTCCTCTGGTGTCCCGACACCATGGGAGGCGTCGGCTGGTTTGCCCACGATGGGCTATGTGTCTTCCGACTCTGGGGAGGAGTCCGACATGCTTGAGGTCGAGGGCCAGCAGTCTTCGGACTTGGGGGCGACTCTTGACTTTGTGTTTGGGTTTCTGCCTGAGCTCAAACCTGCTAACCAGCCGACAGTGTCAGCCTGGCCGCGATCTTCGGTCGCGCGCCAACAGCCTATGGAGCAACCTGCTTCTGGGCGCCTTCGACCGTGCCAGTCGGTACAGGTGGTTGAAGCTTTTTCAGCATTGGATGCCAAGCTGAATTCCAAGGCTTTGAAGACTTCGTTCTTCACCAGGGTTGACACCTTTTTGCCTCCTGTGCGTTATCGTTCCTACGATTCTGCCAATCCGTCAGTCTGCCAGACTTTGACGGTTCTGGATCAGGACTCCACTTCCCTCGGGCTTTCCAAGCCCAAGTCTGCCGTCATTCCAATGACGACTCTGGAGTCCACGTTGGGCTTATCTAGAGAGATGCTTGGCATGCTTTCTCTCTCAGATCACGTCGTCTCAGCTTTGGCTGCTTATCTGCCTCCAGATAAGTTTGACGAGGTACAGGCTCCTTTGCGTGTGCTGTCCAAGGCGCTTATGCACCTTACTCACACGCATGCCTGTAACACGGCCAATTTGGAATTAGTTCGAAGGGACGCTGTGCTGGACACAGGACGATCCCTTCCCGAGGAGCAGCGTGCTACTCTTCGATCTGCTTCTTTGGCGGGTCCGCAACTTTTCCATGGTTCCGTGTCGACGGTCCGGGATGACGTCCTACGTCATTCCAAAGATCAGCTGCTGTTTCGTCAGCTTGATCAGCCTTCTCGGGGAGGCAAGGGCCGTTCCAAGCCTAACAAGTACCCTTCTGCTTCCTCTGTGAAGCAAAGGGCTGGTCCTTCTGCCGCCGCCTCTGCTTCTTACTCACGGGGTAAAGGTAGGGGTCGGCAGAATCGAGGGAAGTCTCAGGATTCTTCATTTAGCAGAGGAGGTGGTTTCTCCTCTCGCGGGCCTCGTCGGGGCTCGAAATGAAGGTCCTCACCTCGACTCGTCCCAGGTTGGAGGAAGGATAGCAGAGTTTGCAGACCATTGGACCACCATCACATCCGATCCATGGGTGTTAGATGTTGTTCGGTCCGGGCTGCGCATATCCTTCCGACGGCACCCCACTCTGTCAAGGGTGCCTCTTCCAACCACAGTTCCTTCAGACGTTTTACGTCGGGAACTTTTGTCCACGGAGATTGCCAATCTCCTGGCAAAGGGGGCGATCGAGGTCGTCAAGAACGTTCAGTCAGTGGGTTTCTATTCCGGCCTGTTCTTGGTGCCGAAGAAGGACGACCGACTCCGACCGGTTATCGATCTGAGCATCCTGAACCAGTCTATCATTGCTCCCAAGTTCAGCATGGAGACTTTCAGGTCGGTCCGCCATTCAATTCACCAGGGAGATTTCGCAGCCAGCATTGACCTGCGAGACGCTTACTTCCACGTTCCGATGCATCGGGCGTCACGGAAGTATCTCAGGTTCGCTTTTCTGGGGCGAGTTTACCAGTTCAAGGCCATGCCTTTCGGCCTCAACCTGGCTCCTTGGGCGTTCACCAGACTGATGTCGCATGTGATAGCGTTCCATCGCACACAGTCCAGGGTGACTACTTCGGCATATCTGGACGATATCCCCCAGAGGCATTCCAATGCTGCCTTACTGGAATCGGATGTCGCCACTCTGTTGAGCTTGCTCACGTCGCTAGGATTCAGAGTCAACGAGGAGAAGTCGGACCTGGTCCCTTCTCAGTCGTTTTGTCATCTGGGGATGTCTTTCCAAACCAAATTCAATTTGGTGGCTGTTCCCCAGGCCAAGGCTGTGATTCTCTCAGCTTTTGCTCTGACTCTGTCCCAGTCCAGGTCCGCGACCGCTCGGAGTTTTCTCCGGCTGATCGGTCTCTGCGGTTCGGTGACGGATCTCATTCCTCTAGGTCGGCTGCGTGTCAGACCTCTCCAACACTTTCTGCTCAGTCGTTGGAGACCGAATGCAGATTCTCTGGATCAGGTGCTTCCGTTTCCGGACTCTCTGTATCCTCACCTTCTTCCCTGGACAGATGTTCAGTGGATTACGCAGGGTGTTCCGCTGGACTTACCCACGTCCGATCGCGTCCTGACGGCAGATGCCAGCGATCTCGGATGGGGTGCGACGTTGGATCCTCTCGGTCTTTCCCTACACGGGATGTGGGACCAGGATCAAGCAGCTCTACACATCAACCAGAAGGAGCTTCTTGCTCTTCTTCTGAGTTTCAGGCAGTGGATCCCTCACTTGTCGAATCGCCAGGTCCTTCTACTAACCGACAATTCGACAGTGGTTGCTTACATTCGGAACCAGGGCGGCACGCACTCGCTTCCGATGTACGAGTTAGCTCGGGATCTTTTACTGCTCGCTCAGGAGGTTCACGCCGGGGTGGTTGTTCGTCACATTCCCGGTCGTCTGAACGTCCTAGCCGACTCCCTGTCCCGACAGGGCAGGGTTATTTCCACCGAGTGGATGCTTCACAGGGCAGTGTTCCAGTCGCTTTGCGATCTCTGGGGACGTCCCCACATCGATCTCTTTGCGACTCGTTGGAACCATCAGGTGGACACTTTCGTGTCCCCGTGTCCAGATCCTCTGGCTTTTGCCGTGGACGCTCTGTCACTCGATTGGAACGGTCTAGTCGGCTACGCCTTCCCGCCGGTTCCGATTCTTCCTCAGGTTCTCGCCAAAATTCGAACCTGCAGTTGTCGAATCATTCTGATCGCTCCCCTGTCGCCTCAGCGGGTGTGGATCAATCAGCTCCGCTCGCTGATGGCGGCGGTTCCGGCACGTCTCCCGCTACGTCGCGACCTTCTTTGTCAAGGTCGCCCGAGGAGGTTTCACGTCGACCCGACTTCATTGTGCCTTCACGCATATCTTTTGTCAGGTCCTGTCTCCTCCGTAGAGATTTTTCGAGACGAGCAGTGGAGTGCATTTCTTCTTCAAGGAGGCACTCCACTGGTTTAGCTTATGCAGCTAAATGGAAGGTCTTCTGTCGATGGTGTGCTGATCACTCTGTTGATTATGCCAATCCTTCGATTTCACAGATTGCGGAGTTTCTGGTATATCTGTTTGATTCTCGGGGTCTCCAGCCTGTTACCATCAAGGGTTACAGGTCTATGCTTTCAGAGACTTTTTCTTATGTGGGGACGCGTCGTATCGGCACTAATCCTTACCTCTCCAAGCTTGTTCGGCACTTTTCTTTGAAAAGGCCTCGGACTTTGCAGCTTACTCCACGATGGAATCTTTCGTGGGTGCTGCTTTGCTTGGGGGGGGGGGGGGGGGGGCGCCGTTCGAACCTTTATCCCAGGTGGATATGCAATTTCTCACATACAAGACGGCTTTTCTGATGGCATTTGCTTCGGCCAGACGGGTTAGTGAGCTTCACGCCCTCTCGGTTGACCCGGCCTTTTTTAGGAGTTCTCCCAACAGTGTTACTTTTACCACTGATTGCTCCTTTTTGGCTAAGAATCAGTTACCAGATACTACTCCTCCTCCTATCTGTATCAGGGCTCTTCCCTCTGTTGAGGGTACTCGCCCTTTGCTCTGTCCGGTCCGTGCTATTCGCATTTATCTTGATCGGACACGCTTCATACGGAAGGGCAGAAAACGGTTTTTTATGTCTCTCATTCCGGGTCGACAGAAGATCTCTCCTCAATCCATTTCTCGATGGATTTGTCTTGCTATTCGTACGGCTTATAGTCGTTTAGCAGCTGGCGATTGTATTACCAATCGTATTTCTGCCCACGAGGTGCGGGCACTGTCTACCTCTTAGGCTTATTCTAACTCCGTCAAGTTGTCGGATGTTATGCAGGCAGCCTACTGGAGAAATGCTTCTACTTTCTCCACCTTTTATTTACGCCAGTTGCAGGAGCAGTCGGAGGACCTTTTTGCCTTGGGTCCTCTTTCTTCTGCTCAGGCTGTTGTCTGCCATAGCCATTAGGCTTCTTGAAGGTCAGTTTCAGCCTTGTGCTGTTACTGCCCTTTTTTCTGCCTGTGTGTCACACAGGCTCATATGTCTCTTTTCATTGTCCTTTACCAATGATTGCGACATTATGGTTGATAAGCCTCGGGACCTCTTCCTTCTGCTTCACGGTTCCAGTGCACTAGGGTTATGTGGGGGTTGGTTATGCGATTCCCTCCAGCCTTTTGTCTATTCAGCCTGTAGTAAACAATTGTGAGTAGGTTGATAAGAAATCTAAATTTTATAGTAAATTTCCTTTCTTATTATACCTACCACAATTGTTTACATGGAGGCCCTCCCGTCTTCTTTACGGGTAAAGAATCTTTCCTCCCCGCTGATCACATAACTCTAACGTTTACGGATTCAAAAAGAATGAGTCTTTAGAGACGGTATGCGCACTGGCAACGGAAGTCGTGGAGTTGTACTTGGGAGAGAGCGTCCCGTACTGGGTCTGCGCCGGTTGCACTCGACCCAGTTTTGGCTTATTTTTATTGGTGCTTTTGCACCACTTTTCTTTCCCAACTTGCTTGGGAAAGACAAAAATAGAGAGTATTTTATCCGAGTTAGGGACTTCCACTGTAGTGCAAGCCTGTAGTAAACAATTGTGGTAGGTATAATAAGAAAGGAAATTTACTATAAAATTTAGATTTCTGTCCAGTTATCAACAAATTCAGTTGGAGTATCTCAACATTGTTGCGATTCTGGGGTTATGACCACGTCATTTACCATACTTACATTAAGGTTCAATAGGAAGTACAGTACAGTCGCCGTGGACTTGTAATTCATTCATGGAAGTTATGTTCACGCATGCGTTTGCCAGGTTATAAATATCATACTGGACAAAGGTTTATTTCAACCAAGCGCAGGGACGCCCGGCGCTTGGAGGCATTCCGGAACAGGAAGAAAGAGTTGAGTGTCGGGGTGGAGGCTCTGGAGGCAGCCGCCAGTCCCTCTCCTAGTCCCACTGGTACACCCAATCAACTGCCGGCTCCTGAGCCGGTACAGTTGGATGAGGAACGTCCAGTGGAGACTGAGGAGGAACTGGAAGTTGCTTTTTCACCGCCTCCCACCCCTCACTCCCCCCTTCCTTCACTACCGGAAAGCCCGGGAGCGGTAAAGCCACCAACCACTATAGAGATCATTATGAGAGAGATAGAGTTGGCCAAGGCAGCACAGGAAAGAGCAAGAGAGTATCTAAGAGAACACGGCTCTACACCACCACCAGCAGCCTCATCACCATGCCAACCTCCAAAGAAGAAGAGCCGCTAAAAGGCCAGAAGGGGATAGACCTTCTTTCCTCCTTCCTTTTCCTCCTTCTACACGCCTAGACATGTGTAAACCCATCACCTACAGCCACTGAGGGTCGAAAGGGGCTTGTCCCCCAAATCGTCCCTGCGCGCCTTCGGCGCGCCAAACCATTTCTTTCGGTTTATTTAATGAGACACTGGGTTGTAGCCGGCCCCCGCTTCATTAATTAAATAGAGAGTAATCGCATGACTGGACTGGTTACGTGAAATAATTCATGAGAGGTGAGGGACGCTGTACAACCACGAGTGCGCGAATATAATATAGTCCCTCGCCTCGAATGAATTATTTCACGTAACCAGTCCAGTCAAGCCATTACTCTGTTTATTACTTTTCATTATTAACGATAATTATATTATTTAACACTTTACCTATAAAATTTAGATTAAAACAGGCCAGCGCTATTCTCAAAAATCGCCAATTAATTTTCATTATTTTTTCATTTTTTTGTCTCTAAAACATAGGTCATGACCCCTCATTGGAAAGAGCTCGTCGAGTTCGTTCCAATGAGGGGTCTTAACCTATGTTTTTGGGACAAAAATGAAAATAATATGTATTCAAGAATTTGTTTTTGCAAGTGTCGTCTGCTTTTCATGTTAGGTAAAGGGTTACCCGCCCCCCCCCCCCCAACCAAAAAAAAAAAAAAAATGAAATCCCCATTACACCCACGGAAAAGTGTCTTCGTTTGCGCGCACGGATACAGGACCCAATTATTGACTGCATAATTCACTGGTGAAATTATCGTTTATAATCAAACCCGGAAATCCCAGTAAACCACACTTTGGAAAGTAATAAATAATGATTATTCCTAAAATTAGTGTTTGGAATCTAATATATTTGCGTCCGTGGAAATAGTACCCACCTGTCGAAAGTGACCAGTCATCGGGGCCGTACTTTCTGACTTGCGCCAGGAATCAAGAAATTTCATGTCTATTTGAGGGTACTAGCACAATTTACTAAATTTAAGTCATCAGTGGGTAAATTTTCATTTCATGGAATGCCAGGGGTGTATTTGCCCTGCAGATGGCAGTTTAGGGATAAAAAGAGCGAAATATCGGAAATATTGAAAACATATCTAACGGTATTAACTCCCAGGTAGTATGTAGTACTTTTCTTGCACGAAATGTAGACACGGTATCTGCAAAACAGAAAAAACAAAAAAAGGCTTTTTTTCGTTCAAACCGAAGATTTTGCACCCTCATCGGTATTTCATTTTCAGCCGTTCATTGACACACGTAACACAATCGTTAGCACTTAGCTTATCGGTTGTTCATTTAACCCTTTACCTAAAGAATCACCACAACCGCTTAATATGCAAATTGCAAGCTGAAAGAATTTTTTTCAAAAACGTTACATCAAATCTAAATCAAATGACCTCTCATTGGAACGAGCTCGTTCCAACGAGGGTTCACTTGTTGTTGTTGTTTGCTGATTTAAAAAAAAAAAATAAAAGCAATAATTAAAATAATAAATTTTGATATACCGTGAGTTAGGTAAAGGGTTAAATAACTCTGTAATGAGTTACCTAAAGGGACTGCCTACAAGAGTTAAGATAACCTGTATCAGGCCTCTTCGATCTTTTATTTGTACAGTTTTCATGTAGAAAACGAAGGTATATCGTGCCCTGTTGTCGACTTTTGTTTCCGGAGAATTGCTAGGGTTGTTTGCTCTTCGCTGGCATTTTGGTGTGTAATAATCCTTACCTTCTACACATATTTTTTCTCCGTATGTCAGCAAACGCTGAGTTTGCACACGGTGAAGACTATATTGTTGAGCGTTGTACATTTCACAGCTTCTTCCATACATTGTCACAGATAAACACGTGAGTGTTTTGTTAAAACACTCGTCCAAACACTCTTCGAAGGACTCTGTACGGTGAAGTTTTGGCTTCAGATGGAAATAGTAATCGCTAATAGCAGGTCTGTTGTGTGTTATACCCCATCCGAAGAAAACACTGGACGATTTACATCTGACGTCTCTTGATACTAAAATATATATAATAATTAAATATGGTACATACAAATTCTTCGGATGACAAATCTAAAAATGATATGATGTGATGCAAAGCTGTCAATATATTTTGCGCACTTTTGAACACCGAGAGGCTAGGTAAAGAAAATCTACCACAAATTCAGTTTTTGTTTTCCGACGTAACATTATGTGTATGCCTGATGAGTTTCAATGTCTGGATAAAAAAATAACATGGCTTATTTAGATTCAATGTGTAGGGTTCCACATTGAGCCGTTCATGGTACCCCGCAAGCGCGTCAGAACATTCCTTTCCATCAAGATTTTGTCTCATCACAACCCAGATAAAAACCTTTTATTACACTCCTGTTCTATGTAATCCCCATCTACAGCAACACTGAGGAATAGTTAGATAATTACTTCTTCCATGTTGCGGAAAATGGAAGTCTGTTCCACACACATGTGCGGAATGGAAATCGTTGACGGACTATTTCTAAATAGAAGCGAAATTTTACTAGAATTTTCTGCAAATCGTGCAACGCAATTACAATTTGAATGGCTAGCGGTAGATGAAAATCGTCCCCTGAATTCCAGTGTTTTCTATGTGCCAATAGGCAGCCAGTAGGCCAATAGGCTGCCAATAGGCACATATAACACAATGAAACTCAGGGGACGAAACAGTAACACGGGTTCCCCTATCAAATTTGGTTGGCGATAAAACATGTTGTTTTTGTTGATAGTGAGTTGTCAAATGAAATGCTGAGTGTCCTTCTAATAACTGTTTTTTTTATAGACGTGCAGGCTTGTTTTAAACACAGAACGGCACACACGTGAGTAGGTGATAAATGCCGATTCTGGACCACTTTGTACATGTACCGTACACGTACACGTACATGGTGCGTTCACTGTCATAGGATTCAGTGTTAAATCGCGTGCACGTATACAAAAAATGTCGTTTTTTCATGGTGGTCCAGAATCGGCCATTGTTTTTGAGGCTCACAGATCGCACTTTTCACGTTCAAATACCCGTTGGCGAACGCGTACATTCGACACGTCGCTCAAAAAAGTGAAAAATGTACGAAATTGTACATAAAAATTTTCTTAAAACTTTCTGTGACGTTCCCATCGTGGATTAGACCTTCAATCTATTGTTGGTGAACCCGAGCAATAAACGCTTTGCCGGTTCTAGACCAGCATTAAAAAAACGGTTTGCCGATTCTGGACCAGTGGCCCAGAATCGGCAAACCGTTTTTGAGGCTCACAATAGAGTCGACTATAAGATTGAATTCGATAAATTCTATCATAATAGACACTCATGTTTTTTGTTTCGGTGTAAATGAAAAGGTTTTCGTTCAAAAGAGTCGACTATGAAATTGAATCTGTTATAATAGACATTCATGTTTTGTTTCGGTGTGAATGAAAGGTTTTCGTTCAACAGATGACATTGAAAAAAATTGAGTTTTAGAAAATTAGAATCGATGGAAAAATCGTTTGTTTACGTTTTGTCACTGCGAATTTTGTGAAATAAATCTTAATAAAACACTTTGTAGAATTTGTTTCATTCAAATAAAAATAGTAAGGAAATAAAAAAGTGATTGATATATATATAGGAGAGAAACAAAAAGAAAATAGTTATTTAAAAAAATAAATATATCAAATCGAATAGATAATAAAAATACGTAAATCATGAACGCTTCCCAGACTATTAGAGCAAGGTTTCTTTTAAAAATGCTGATGAGAGCCTACGCATTCTGTGTGAACGAACTAGGTCGCCTCTTGTTAGAACGATGCGTCGGATGTCGGGATCACCTAGACTTCGATTATGAGAATCATTCGTGTCTGACGATGGAAAGGGAAGATATGGTCGTCAAGTATTTCGAACAGGCGTTCGAATGCGTTCAAATCGACGAAGTGATCACGTTTTGGAAGAGATTACTCTTCTGTAAGGATCGAGACAAGCCCACAGTTTCGGAAGAACTGAAATTGGCGCGTAGAAGTCTGACTTTAGAAGACAAGGGATGCATCATGAAATTATTGTTCAAGGAAGCATACGTCTAAGTTTTCTCATTGGTATAAATAAGGGAGAATAGAAAATAAAAATAAATACACACATAAATTTTTTATCTAATATTAGAAAGAAAAAAACACAAAAATTAGAACCAGAAATAAATTGTATCCGACGTTAGATGACGACGAGGCTGAGAAGCCGAACGGCGTTTTGCCGACGGCACCGTCGCTAGAAGAAAATGAAAGAGGAGAGAGGTATCGCATCGATCAAATCAGTGGAATCCAATTGTATCTGACTCTCTCGAGAGATTCTCGCCGTTCTCTCAGGAAGAAGTATTCGCGTTTCCTGAAATTCGTCAACGCGGTCGACACGACACTCATCACGATTTCCATGGGCTTACATGCGGCTGGCATCGGATTGTTGTCGACCGCGGTCGGAATTCTGATCGTGTTGACCGTAGAAGGAGTGGCTCTCACTGCCGGATTGTTTAGCACCCTTGGAAACTTTTTGAGTAGGAAATTATATCTGAAGGCAAGGAAACATGAAAAGATTCGCGTCTTGGCCGACTCCAAGATCGACACAATATCTGAATTGATCGCGATGGCGTTGAAAGTAGGACTGTCACGATTAATCGATTAGTCGATTGCTGATCGGTCACAGCGAAATCGATTAGTATTTTTCGTTGTCGAATAATCGGTAAATTTTATCCCGCTTTAGACGTTTAATAATTAAAAGAAAATTTTATGAAAAAAACTATTGTTTCTAAAGGTAAAGAGTTAAGAACATCGATGTTAAACCCCAAGAAGCCGTTGGAAGCACTTGACTGTCACGTGCATTCATCAAAGCTTTGATGTTCTGAACTTTTGAGCCGTCAGTGTAATAATCAAGACCGGTCGGCAGTTGTGAACTTCGCAACTGCTGACCGGTCTTGATTATTACACTGGCGGTTCAAAAGTTCAGAACATCAAAGCTTTGAATGTACCTAAATGAGGATCTTCTTCGTTGTTTACCAGAGGTAGGTCAACTGACTTGAACTTCATTTTTTATCGACCTCAGAGAGAGGGAGATGGGGTCATCTGGGTACGATTAATCGATTATGATCGATTATTTGTGACGATTAATCGATTCCTAAATTAAAAAATCGTGACAGCACTAGTTGAAAGACGGTAGGATATCAGATGGAGAATACTTCACAATACTGAGCGAGAAAACGAAATACGATGCCGTGAAAGAAGCCGTGAGAATCAAGACTCGTCAGATCATGAAGGAAGAGATGAAGGATTCTCTCATGGAAAAGGGGAGGAATGAGGCTAGGGAGGAATTTAGTAAGATGATAGAACTCAAGAGCAGGGATTGATAAAAACATATATATATAATAAGAACAGAATTTTTAAAAAAAGAAATATTAAATTTATATATAAAATAAAAACGAAATTAATTTAAATAACTCTCAAAAAATGTATTGCGTAAAGTGTAAGAGAGTTACCGAGATGAGTAATTCTCAAGAAGTACGAACTAAAAACGACAGACAGATGCTTCGCAGAATTTGCGATGTGTGTGGTTCTATCAAGAATCGATTCGTTAAAAAAAAGAATGCGAGCAAAGGTAAAGGCATCGTGAATAAAATGATCAATAATCTACCTTTCGAAATGCATCTGCCTGGTCACAGTTTCACGGGACCTGGAACGAAATTGAACAAGAGACTCAACGCCGATCTGACTTCTAAATCTTGGAGCAAACCTGTGAATAGGGTGGACGCGGCTGCGTATGATCACGATCTATGCTACGCCGGACATCCCAACACCAAGACTTGCAACGATGTCTGCGATAAAAACATGTTGGCGAAATTGAGAGGTATATCGAATCTGACCAGGAGAGAGAAGAAAGAACGTTCGCTGGTTGGCAATTTGATCGGTGTGAAACGTCGATTCGGATCGGGCGTTCAAAAAAAAGTGCATCTGAAAAGAAGAAGAAACGATTATTGACCAGCGAATTGGCTGAGGAGTTACACAAACCCATCGTGCATAGATTTTGAAAGAGAAGGGTGTTCGTGAAGGGTTTGGATGATATTTGGTCTGCCGACTTGGTCGACATGAGATCGTTTTCGAGGTGGAACGAGGTTGCCAAAATATCTATTGACGGTCATTGACGTGTTTTCCAAATACGGTTGAATCAGAGCTTTGAAGAATAAATCGGGACCTTGCGTCGCCGAGGCTCTGAAGAGCGTGTTCGACTCGTCTTCTCGAAAACTGAATAAATTGTGGGTGGATAAGGGACAGAAATTCTACACCAAGCACGTTCATCGATTGGTCGACCTCTACTCGATTGAAAACGAAGAGAAAGCCAGCATGGTGGAACATTGGAATCAAACGATGAAGGAAAAGATGCCTAGATACTTCACGGCGAATTCGAACAAGAAATACATATATGCTCTGAACGGTCTGGTCAAAGATTACAAGAACACGCAACACAGATCGATCAAGATGACTCCCGCGGAAGCTAGGGATCCTCGAAACGAAAAACGGGTCTACGCGAATCTATATCCTGAGAGATCTAAGATCAGGAAGAAGTCTAGAACGCCGAAATTTGCGGTCAGTGATTGAGTGAGAATCTACGCTTACAAGAAGCACTTCGAAAAGGGTTATTTATACTCCTCGATGGACCTCGGAAATCTTCGTAATAGTCAAAATATTTCACACTGATCCGGTGACTTACGAAACGAAGCTTTGGATGGAGAAGAGATCATTGGAAAGTTTTACGAACAACAATTGCAGAAGACGAAGTTTTGATGAAGAAAACCAAATTTTTGTTTTATTTACTCTCTTTAACATTTTCTTGTTTACACATATATATATATATAGGAGAGAAAAATAATAATAAAAAATAATTAAAACTATTTTTAGATAAAAAAGCAAGCTAATTAATAAACAAAAAACAAAAACCCTTCAAAAATGTCAAATATACTAGATATAGCACAAAGCATAGTGAAAGATAAAAGTATTCAAGAATATGAGGTTCATGAATATGAACCGGTAACCAGAACGAGTTTGAACAATGTGGAAGAAATAAGAATCAACGTCGAAACTCAAGATCTATTCGTACATCCTGGCGAGAGTTACATAGTGGTGCAGGGACGTCTCACCAAGGAAGATGGGAGCGACTACGCCGCCGACGACACGGTTACTCTAGCCAATAATGGCATCATGCATCTATTCAGTAATATAAAATACATGCTATCCAGACAAGAGATAGAATCTGTGTTTCATCCCGGTCAGGCCACCACGATGTTCGGACTTTTGACGTATCCGGATGATTTTTCGAAATCCAGAGGACTTAATCAGTTGTGGGTGAAAGACACCGTCGGCCCTGCTAGCGCCGGCACCGCCGCCACGATATTCGACTACGTCGTCAAGACGTCCAGACCTAAAGGAATGTTTTCGTTCAGGATACCTTTGAAACACATCTTCAGATTTGCGGATGATTACAACAAGATCACGTACGGATTCAAACACAATCTGACGTTGATTCGAAAAGAAAACAACAACGCGATAGTGAGACTCCCTGTGACCGATGAGGGTAAGTTAACTCTACACAAGATATCGTGGTTCGTTCCGCACGTGGAGCCTTCGATCATGGAAAAAGCACGTCTCTACAAGATCATAGAATCCAAGAGTAAATTACTTGTGGGATTTAGAATGAGACAGTGCGACACGGCTAGCATTCCACTCTCCACGAATCACTTTGATTGGAGATTGATGGTGAAATCCGCTTCCAAGAGACCGCGTTTCATCATGGTTGCATTTCAGAACGATAGGGACGGGTCTCAGGAAAAGAATGCGTCGCTGTTCGATCACTGCCATTTGAGAAACACGCAAGTGTTTCTGAATGCCACGAGATATCCAGCAATCGATTACAATGCGACGTTTGACAAGAACGATTTCTGCAGACTGTATGGCAATGCCACTGATTTTAGAATTAGAAGTATCACAGTCTAGACGAATTGATGAGCAACCCTAATATATCTCCCGGCGAATACAAGTCGATGTATCCCATGTTCGTATACGACATCAGTAAACAGAGTGAACGACTCAAGAGTAGCGTCTTAGACATTCAGATCAAGATGCAATTCGATAGGAACATGCCGCGAAAAAACGAAGCCTTCGCTCTGGTCCTGTTGGACAGAGAATTACAATTCGAATCAGATGGAAATAAGATGTCGATCATTCGATGAGAGACGGGTGTGAAAAAAAATTAAAAACAAAATAAAAAAAGTAATTAATTATTTCCACGTGTTCACTGTTTGTTCAAAGGATCTAGTTCGATCAGTAGACTCACCATGGAAGTTTTCGGCTTCGGGATTATTGGTTTTCATAACGAAATTAATCCTGTCTCCAGTGTTCACTTTGAGAGGCGTGCCGAACATGCTAACATTCGCATGTTGATTCTCAGTCTTTACGACGCTGTATTTCTTATCGCTCTCTACTCCATTCACCATGAGACTGACGACCACTCTGATATTTAAATCCGAGGAAGCCAGACTCATTTGAATGATTTCACCTCCTAACCGCATGGGATATCCCACCTGACCATGTTTCGATCTGCTACCTCCATTTCCGAAAGACCACTTGGTTTTTCCCTCCTCTAACATGCCGGCCTCCTCAGCCCACACGGTGATCAATTGTCTAGCATATTTGACTCTTTCCACCACCGAAATCAGGGTGCAGGCATCCGTCATGTTCACGGGATCCGGTAGATTCGTGAACGTGTGTCCACCCATGTCTAGTTTACCTTCCATGATGTTGCCTTTTCTCAAGACCGAGTTGTCATCTACGTTCTTCCTGCTGACTGCGCTGGAATCGAATTCGGGATCGTGATCGAGACCAAATAAATTCTCACCATTCATGTTGATACCACCCTCCATGGTTCCGCCAGATTGTTTGTTCAGGTAGAGATCATCCACTTGCAATTCTACGTATTCTTGTGATCGTATCACGGCAGAATCTACGTAGCCCTTGTTAACCATGGTTGAGTCCCCATCCGTGTCGTCGACCTTCAACAGATTCAATATCTTGTTGAATCCCGCATTCAGATCCGATTTCATTTCTCGTCTGTCAGACTTTATCTGTTCCAGATCTACGTAGTTTGGTCGCCACATCCTTGGGATTCGTGGGAGTGGCCACGTTTGCTATCTTATTAGAATTGGCGATCAATCCTGAGTGCATCATTTTCTGAATGTATCTATTTCTCAGATGTTCGCTGAATCGCGCGTGAGAGTCATCAGCGTATTTCTTGGTCGCGTCATCGGTGGGATCTATGGGATTCGCAACGTTCACCAAATGTTTAGATTTCAGATCGAGATCGTCGGTCATGGCTTTATCAACGTAATTATCTAGCATGATTCATTTGAAATCCACGTTCCCCGTGTTGACGTATTTTTTAGTCGCAGCATCTGCGAGATCTATCAGCTCGGGAAGATTATAGAGCTTCTTATCGTTCATGTTCCAAGTTTCCTCTCGAGGTTCATATCTCCGAATGTAACATTCGTCCAAGTTGGCAACGTTGTAACCATCACCGACTGCGAACCATCATTCGAGCATCTTCCTCTTCTTTTTGGGTTGACTTTCGTCGTCACTTCTACCAAATTTATCGACTAGCATGTTGTTTTGAGGTTTTTGTTTTAAAAATATATTTCAAACGCAGTTTATTAAAAATGAATTATTTCACTTATTTTTATTTTTCGTTTTTATTTGATTAAAATTTTTTAAATAATTTTTTTACCTTTATAGATACTATAAAAAAATCTCTCTCTAATGTAAATCATTTAGAATGTCTTGAAACCGATCTCCTTCAGACTATCTTTTGAGAACGTAGAGACACAGGTGACCATAAAACACTTGATCTGGCGATTGTACTCATTCCGTGTTGTAACGAACCATCGATTTGTTGAAATAGTTCTTTATTTCTTTCGACGGCAAGATTCCGTAGCTGTCGAAATAATAATTCTTCTTCTTCCCATTCTTGAACCACGCCACCCAGTGGGTGCCTGCACCCGATAAATCGTCTAGATTTAAAATTCCGCATTCCGATTGTCGAGGTCTTCTCTTCAGCAAGGCATCTCTGGAAAACACACCTAGAAAATCTTTGATTTTCAAATCCTTCGCCGCATTCGACAGATCGATGTTGGATAGGGGTTTGTTAAGTAAGACGACACCTTTTACGAATATCTCTATTTTCTTATTCATAAATGTGTATATTTTTTTTTAAAATTTATTTATTTTATTATAATTCACTAAAATGACGTTATTTTTTTCTTTTTTTCTTTTCCTTTTTAAACTAACTCTATCACCTTCCATAATCTTGAATCCGTCTAATTCCTCTTGATTTTCTGGAATCCTATCATCCTTAATCAAATCTGGAATCCTATCATCCTCAATCACATCTAAAATCTTATCGTCTAAAATTAGATTCAAAGTCCAATGTCCGAGTGCTAAAGTGCTTATTTTATCATGTAACACGAATCTCTTATCGTCATCAGCCGTCAGCGAAATCTTGTTGACTATTTCGGTATACAAGTCGTGATTTTCACTTCGAATCGAAACTTGTTGAATCGGCACTGATATTTTCCGCGATTAAATTCGCTAGTCAAATCGATCACAACGAAATTGTTAAGTCCTCCATCCCAAACCCTCTTGCAGAATCTCCTGAATTCCGCCGCACTCATGTTGTTTGCGATGTGATCGCTGTAGATGTGATTGAGATTCTTGAGATCTTGGCGAAAGAGACATAGAAAATTAGCGTTCTCCCTTATCGTCTGTCTGGGCAATCGAAAATAATTCTGCGACAGGTAGAAACAGTCCACGTTGCTGTGACGACCCCTAACGTAATACGATTCGCATCGGTTCTGTCTCTCCAAAAGCAGATCGCCGAAAATCATGAGATTCTTATCTTCCGATTTCAATTCTCTAGGATCCAGAACGTCGCTAGCGTTCTCATAAATCGACACTCGATGTTCGAAGGTGCATTTCTCTTCATCAATTCCATCGCCACACCGTCCAAAATGGTCGAAAGAGAAGCTTCACTTTTGTCGAATTCCTCCCTACTGTCAAAGATTCTGGCTATGACGTCCCTAGGCAATCTATGATCTATGCACTCTCGAAGCAATCTGTATTCGGGTTGAAACAAGCTCTTGCCAAACACAAACAATCTGTCATAATCCAACCAGTCGGTTCGCAGCAACAGATTCATCAACAGATTGGTCTTTCCACAATTCGATTTTTCCACTATCAAGCCTCTTATGCTTTTGGGAAAGAACTCATTATTCGACCTCTTAGTCACGGCGTCGTTCCAAGACATATCTTTAATGTTCATCTTTGTTTATTTTTTGTTGTTGTTATTTTAGATTTTTTCAAACACAATTTTATGTTTTATCAAACTCAGTTTTTAATATTATTATTTATTTATATTACACCGTCGCGAGTTCTCTTCAATCCAGATCCACTCGTGATTTTGGCTAAATCTTGTATGGGTACCACAGCATCCTTAAAAGCTTTCCAACTTTTCGGCGTTCGCTCTAACGTAGCTCGCTTCGCCGGTGGACTGATCAACTTGTCGATCAACGCGTCGGCTGCCCTCTTGCCAGCCACAGAAGCTATCCTACCACTGGCTTCGGAAGCGGCTTTCTTACCAGCATCCAAAGCCGTCTTCTTACCAACCCCAAACACGGTCGATGCGAGTTTTCTACCTGCATCACTCGTGAACGCTCGCATTATAGAATCGACGATGCCAGAACCGCCTTGAACGTAAGTTCTAACGTATCCCCTGTTCTTTATCACCAACATATTTTTATTTTATAATATATTTTGTTTTCACTGGTAAATCGTTTGTATACTTTTATTATTCTAGTGTAAAATTTACTGTTTTTATTTTATATATTTTGTTTGTTTGTTTCCCTCTACTTATTATATACATCAATCCTTCAATTCCTTCACCTGCCTTTTATAATGGTTTTTTTCAAAACCTTCTGTCTTAACAATTCGTCGCATATACTAACTATTTCATTATCTAATCCTGTGTTACCAGCACGTCCACTTGCCATCAACAAACTCAATCTCTGAGACAGAGCGTCAGAATTGCTTGAAAGAAAAGTGGGCTTCACCCCTTTGCCAGTCACCGATTCGACGAACTTCTTATTCATATCCCATATGGGTTTCACCAATTTCGTCCACTTGTAACCTCTGTTGGCTTTGGGTCTCGTCTCTCTGGCATCGTTATTTCTCTTCATGGCGTGGGTCTGAACCAGAATGTCGCCGTAATTGTCGAAATCCTGTTCCGTGTAATCACTAGGCTTATCGAAAAGGAGCAATTTGCGCAGTCCATCAGTTATTTTATACTTATTGAAACCGACGATTAAATTATCATCATCCATGTCCACTTCTGTGTCGCCCACAAAAGTTCTACCGTCCGAATCCTTATAGATTCCATACAACAGATCTCTCTTACCACCATCCTCGGACGACGCGACGCTATCAGTGGTGATAGTCGAAGCTGTATCGTCGCTCTCGCTCACGTCGGTTTCGACTCTCATGGGAACGTAATCCGGTGTAGATTGAAAGGAATACTGTTTTGTAAAACTACCTGGCAACGAACCCATTCTCAAAGAACTCTCTTTTATGGGTCTCAGTTCTTCAACTATCTCCTTCCTGCTTCGTTCCTGAACATCCGTCATGGGTTTAAATATTTTTGTGCCTTCGCGTCTCAATTCCATCTCTCCAAGACGTCTGCTTCTGTCAGCCGATTGAATGCTCTTCTTGGCACGTTCATATTCGTTTAAAAGCTGATCTCAACGTTTAGCATCCATCTGTAAAAACTTTTTTTTCGTTTTTAAATTATTAATATTTCCTTTGAGTATGCTAATGTGAGTTAATTATTTTCAAACTTAAATGTATAATTATTTTTATGTTTTAAGTAAATAAAAATCTTCTGTCTTTAATATAATAACTAAAAACCAGTTGAGGAAAAACATTTTACATGATAAAACCTCTATAAATGCGTTTTGCCTCTGAACGCGTTAAAAATCGCATCACAGATTATTCACTTAGTGACGAACTGGAGAACGTTGAAAAGTTTGAAAGTTTTAGCGCATAAGAAACCACTTTCTGATTTAACGTGTTTGAGAATAATTACATCCGTTAAAAGGGTTCATTCATATCTCCGAACATTACCACAAATATATTAAAAATTAAATTTACCTCTTAAACCTGATTGAGTGGAAACGCGCTTTTATTGTCTATTACTAAAACGATCCATTGAACGAAAACCTTTCATTCACACCAGAACAAAAACATGAGTGTCAGTTTTATCTCTTAAAAATTCATCTAAGTGAAAAAGGTTTTACAATAGATTTTTATTTGAATGAAACAATTCTACGAACTATTTTTGTTTGAATGAAACAGTTCTACAAAGTGTTTTATTAAAATTTATTTCACAAAATTCGCAGTGACAAAACGTAAACAAACGATTTTCCATCGATTCTAATTTTCTAAAACTCAATTTTTTTTTCAATGTCATCCGTTGAAACGAAAACCTTTCATTCACACCGAAACAAAACATGAATGTCTGTTATAACAGATTCAATTTTATAGTCGACTCTTTTGAACGAAAACCTTTCATTCACACCAGAACGAAACATGAGTGTCAGTTTTATCTCTTAAAAATTCATCTAAGTGAAAAAGGTTTTATAATAGAATTTTTATTTGAATAAAACAATTCTACGAACTAGTTTTATTTGAATGAAACAAATTCTACAAAGTGTTTTATTAAGATTTATTTCACAAAATTCGCAGTGACAAAACGTAAACAAACGATTTTTCCATCGATTCTAATTTTCTAAAACTCAGATTTTTTCAATATCATCTGTTGAACGAAAACCTTTCATTCACACCGAAACAAAACATGAATGTCTATTATAACAGATTCAATTTTATAGTCGACTCTTTTGAACGAAAACCTTTTCATTTACACCGAAACAAAAAACATGAGTGTCTATTATGATAGAATTTATCGAATTCAGTCTTATAGTCGACTCTATTGTGAGCCTCAAAAACGGTTTGCCGATTGTGGGCCACTGGTCCAGAATCGGCAAACCGTTTTTTGATGCTGGTCTAGAACCGGCAAAGCGTTTTTTGCTCGCGTTCACCAACGATAGATTGAAGGTCTAATCCACGATGGGAACGTCGACAAACATTTTTGAGAAAAGTTTTATGTACAATTTCGTACATTTTTCACTATTTTGAGCGACGTGTCGAATGTACGCGTTCGCCAACGGGTATTTGAACGTGAAAAGTGCGATCTGTGAGCCTCAAAAACAATGGCCGATTCTGGAACACCATGAAAAAACGACATTTTTGTATACGTGCACGCGATTTAACACTGAATCCTATGACAGTAAACGCACCATGTACGTGTACGTGTACGGTACATGTACAAAGTGGTCCAGAATCGGCCTTTATCACCTACTCACGTGTGAGTGGGTTAATCGATTTGGCACTGTGGCCTCTCGTTTTATCCTTCCGCGCTGGCACTCGTGCCATATCGATTAACCTATTCATACGCGCGTGTGTCGTTCTGTGTATTTTCCCTAGATTTCTCTTTGCGTACCATTTTCTCTGGGAGGGGTCCTCATTTTTGCCGGGTAACAGTGCCTTAATGTTGTGTGTGCATGTAGACACCAGGGCAGTTCTGTGCAGAAGACAGTGTTTCCAATACATCAAATATAGCTTTGGCAAACCGTGTAACTGCCATTGTTTAAGCGCGATGGCAGTCGGCTATTCCGATGAGAGGAACGAACCGAAGAAGATAAAGGAGATTTTATTCATTCGTTTGCTGGAAAGCTTAACGTAACACATGCAATATTGATGGCGCAAGATATCCAGAATTCTTTGATAGCTAATACATTTCTATTTTCCACGTTTTTGAATGAGGTTACCAGAGATACCAACAGAAGCCAATACTATAAACGTTTACAATTGTATTTTCTGGAATTGTATTTTCACTTATTAATATAACTGACTAAAATGAATCATTAACATTTCAAAAGATATGGCAATCTGCCAACTGGCAAATTGTTACATTTTTGAAAATGCTAATGGTGTATTTTCTAGAACTGTATTTTCTAGTTATGACTTTAAATAGGATGAATGAACCATTAGCGGTTTCAAAGATGTGGTAATTTGCCAGATGGCAAATTGCCATATCTTTTAAAATACTTCATTTTAGTCAGTTATATTAATAGGTAGAAAAACAATTCCGGAAAATACAATCGTAAACGTTTTTAGTATTGGCCCAGGTCTACTTTCACTAGAAGAATTATAAACTCTCTGGACTGGCTGAAATAATTGCAACATTTTCAATGTTTGTATCCTAGAAAGTCGGTAGCTCACTTAATTCTTTTTTTCCAAATTGAAGGCCAAGACTGTCTTTTCATGACCTTGAAAATGTGCTATTTTATAGTCTGAAACTACGAGGAAAAGCACAGCAAAGTAATTGAAAAAGGTATTCAATATTTCCAGCTAAACTGTTATAAGAAATTAGACGAGGTTTGTAACGAGATATTTCGTGATTTGAGAAGGAGAATATGGAAAGCCACAACTTCTGGGGCAAGATGAAAGAGACCCTATTAAAATGTGCCCGGAAGACCATCTCATCAGGCATGACATAATTACGGTCGAAACAAATAGTTGAATAACTTGTGTTCAATATATGTCTTTTGCATCTATTTTGAAAATAAAATTTGGGACTAAAATATGTTCATTTTATTTTAATTTTAATTTCAAGCTCTGTAATCTGGTGCCCAAGCCACTCAATGGATCAGATATTTGATCTATAAATATAGTAAATCGTTGGTCGATTGAAACATCAGCGTACGAATGCAAAACCTCTACCTTCGTTGATGCGCCCATACAGTTAAAACTAGAAGTCCTGTCAGGAAATGCGCACAAATAGCACGTCGATCTGTGCGTTAATCTACGCGTTATGACCATAGTAAGGCTATCAAATTCTGTACATATGGCCTGTGCACAAGCAATGTTTCAGCCAATGGACCTCCGGGTAACCCGGGGGTCCATTGGCTGAAACATTGTCTGTGTTTTCTGTCAGAAACCAGGAGAACCTGCCGTGCCTTGAATGCCATTCGATATGCAATTGCGCGCAATTCCTACTCGCAATTAAGCCTAGATAAGCGCACAGTAACAGGACTTCTAGTTTTAACTGTACGCGTATGTAAAGTACAGTACGGCCGTCGCGAGGGGTCGCAGTGGATCAGTGG
Organism: Pictodentalium vernedei; assembly: GCA_031216915.1. Lineage (NCBI taxonomy): Eukaryota > Metazoa > Mollusca > Scaphopoda > Dentaliida > Dentaliidae > Pictodentalium > Pictodentalium vernedei. The sequence continues at coordinate 505,581,051 of CM062293.1, forward strand.
TTACGGAGGCGGATTTCAAATCGAAAGGTGCACGGTTCGGTCCCCCACCAGGAGTAACTGCGTTGTGTCAAGGCAAGGCAAGGCACTTTATCCCGACTGCCCACGTGGGGGCACGGTGGAGCTGTGTACAAAGGCGTACTGTATGTCGATGGTGTACTTGTCTTCAACCAATGCGAACCCTGCTTGTGCGGCGTTAGTACGTTAGAGAGGCTGGTAGTTGCCAGCCGCTGCTCGTGGTTCTCTCCATGTACTCCGGCTTCCTCAACACCGTAAAACAGTCCGACATGAGGTGATCCTGGCTGTCGGAAGTGCAGGTAAACCCCAGTAAATAAATAATTAAATAGCGGCCGTCGTAGACCGGTTCCTTTCCACAGGCAGGAAATATTTCCACGGACGCAATACTATTTGATTGCAAATACAAATTATAGGAATAATCATACAAAAATAATTAATGAAACTCCGGAGAACCCGGTGCTTCATTAATTAAAATATTGCTGATGGTGATTTTTATTACCTGGTAAACGAATGCGCGGACATCATTGCCCACGCGTTGATTGCGTCCAGAAAACGGCGACTGTACTGTATGCTAAGCATATGTGGAGAATAGGAAGGAGCATACGTTCCCTTATACAGTTAAAACTAGAAGTCCTGTCATGAAGTGCGCATAAATAGCACGTTGATATGCGCGTTAATGTACGCGTTGTGGCCCCAGTCAAGCTATCGAATTCTGTACATATGGCCTGTGCACAAGCAATGTTTCCGCCAATGGACCTCCGGGTAACCCGGAGGTCCATTGGCAGAAACATTACATGTGTTTGCTATGAGTAACCAGGAGAACCTGCCGTGCTTTGGATTCCATTCTATATGGCAATTGCGCGCAATTCCAATGCGCAATTAAGCCTAGATAAGCGCACTATTCGTGACAGGACTTCTAGTTTTAACTGTAGACTAAGATACCTATGATTCAGATTGAAACGCGTTCACATACATTTTGAAACAGTGACTCGATTCACCCTTCTGTGGGTACATGTCATGCCTATCCGACTCGCATGTGTCAAATAGACCTTAATTAAGAATTGTCTCTGTCTGTAATCTTATAAGTCAAGCAGATTTTAAAAATAATAAATAGTTTATTGAAGTTGTTATTGATTGTTGCCCGTCAAAACAACTTTGGGTTACTGACCCATTTCTGTAATTCGTTTTTCTTATTAACGTTTGTGTAATTATCTTCAGTACCTCCATATATGATTTTTAGTGATTGCGGGAAAGTCAAAAAATTTACAGAGAATATGGAATGAGTGTTTTTCTCATATTATGTTTATGAAACGAGTCTAATAATTTTCCGTTTCGGACAAGTTTCATAAATATTATATGAGAAAAACACTCATTTCATATTCTATTTATCATATGACACACACACGCACAAATTAGCCACTTACATGTAGTATGACTTTTTAACCCATCACCTAACTTGAGTTGTAGACGGCACTTGGAAAAAACATCCTCGTATAACTAAATAAAAATTTTCATTTTTTGCTTCCAAAACATAGGTTATGACCCCTCATTGGAACGAACAATGAATGGCGTTTTTCTTGTAGGTAAAAGATTAATACAATATAACCCACCCTAAATAGGACAGATAACGTAAATTCTCCCTACTGAAATTATGCAAATATGACCCAGTTGTATTTTGTTTAGCCAATCAAATTGTCCAGTTTTGAAATTGACCAATGAAAGCTCCCAACTCTAATTATGCAAATTATGAAAATGTGGCCCAGTTGCATTTTATTCAGCCAATCAAATTGTCAATTGTCAAATTGACCAATGAAATTGACGGAAGGCTTTATGTATCACTGATTAATATGAAAACAAAATATCAAATGTTTTAAAGTGAACCAAACGGACGAGTCATTATTTGATGTTGCGAGGAGGGTCGAATTCGCGGAAGGTCTCTAATTATAGACTGAATGGCAGTTAATATCTCACCCTGTCTAGGACAACCAAGCAATTCCAGTTTCAAACAAGGATCAAGGCCGAACTCAACGAGTTGCACCATAACAACTGTTGCTAGTATTTCGCTAGAAAACCAGATGGTAGTGAAAGACGTTATGTCTGCATTAACATTGAAAACCTGAAAAAAACAATATTTTGTCATTGATATTATCGTCTGAATAACATAAATGCATCTAAGTATCCCTCATTCTACCATGAATCATTAAGTTCTACACTCCTGGATAATAAGAGTAGAAGTATTGGACTTTATACAATTCTGGACTTTTGTGGTGGTGGATGTGATGTCATATGTACCTAAAAACTTGCCCTCGGCTTAGGCGTTAGCCGAGGTCAATATAAGTTTTTTAGGTTTATATCGCATCATATTTACCAGCACAAAAGTTCATAACTGTTTTATTATATGCTCAAGAAAAACAGTCTTCTACTTGTTAATTATAAGTTCAATTATATCAACCAGAAATACTTTTATTTAACAATTAAATCGTTACCATTTGCAGAATAACATAAAAATGAGACGGAAGTCAGGTTGCCTGCGCATGCACGTCGATTGAAATAGAACTGGAGATGGAATTTTCAAAAGCTATATTTAGAAAGCTGATATTCACTGGAAATCCGATGTACATGGAGTTTTGAGTACCAGTCACGCGTGTAACATCCAATCAATAGAAATTTGGTTATTCATAAAATATATAATAAAAGCTTAGGATAACCAATGGCATAAGAGTTGCTTTTATTTGTCGCCTGTCACTTCAGACAGACGACACTTGGATAGAAACAACTGCCAGGCAATTCAACCCTCAACATTGTTAGGTCACTTGATACACAACATTGGAAAAGATTATATTCGACGTGATACCAATACCCGCAAAACACCTAATCCTAATTTCCCTATTTGAAGCACGGAGGCGTAGCGTGCTAAAGTAAGAAGCACACCATGCCTCGATGGTACACTTTCTCAAACAGTGACAATCCCATTTATATACAGTACGTGGAGAATGGATTGTAACTAAATCACCCGCTGAGTGGAGTTATCACCCAAACTATAACTTTCAAATTTTATACATATGGACAAAAAACACAAGCAATATTTCAGCCAATGGACCATTGGTTGAAACTGTGCCGGTGCTTGTTATGCTTTGCAACAAATTTGCAATTATTGCTTGGGTGGAACCTCCACTCCCCAGGTGATTTAGTAATAAAACACTCTACACGTACTGTACGGTTGTAAATGCAGAGTCCAAGAGTCATTTACGCTGATTGGTGGTTTTCTGCGGGTACTCCGGCTTCCTCCACCCGTAGGACTGTCTGACCCGGTATGACCCTGCCTGATGAGAGTACAACTAACTCACAACAAATAAATGAGCAACCTCAATCACGAGTATCTTTATTCTTTACCAAATATAACGACCAGCAGAGTGTATAAAAAAATCATTACGATTTCAAATTTTAATTTTCGGCTTCAAACCATTAAACTCCACCACCCACCCTCTCCTCAGAATGAACTCTTTGCAAGGCTGTTTTGAGAACAAAATGTTGCAAATGTATTAGGTGAATCATTTTAAACGGCAATACTTGATTGATTAACTTCGTGACACTAGTTTGTATTTGTTGGGGGTGGGGGTGGAGTGGGTTCAGTTGCTCGGTAGGGTTAACCTGAAAGAAACATACCACCAAACACAGTTGGAACAGTTGGATTATAACTCCTTCCATGTTGCAACTGTATATGTCACTAAGGACAGGGAATCTCTTGCCACTCAATAAGTATAATTTGGGCTCTTTTTAGTTATAACCAAATTCTCTCTTATCATTTAGTCTTGTACAGCTATATGTGTTGTCCCCTACTCTTCGCTTCGCTCTAAAGTCGGAATACTGCCTGTGTGTGCTGTTTCAGAGAATAACATTGAGTTGTAGCGGCTAAGGTGGCTGCTACATGTACATGTAGGCTAAAAAAGGGTTTTGATTCTCAGGAAATCGCTCATTGAATATGAACCCCCCTCATTGGAAATTTATATTGCTCTTCAGTGTCTTCCAATATTAGTACAATCTCAGTGACACCTGAAACTTTGTACATATTTTGTTTGATGCATATTTATCAAGTTGTGTCTCCAATATGTTTGCCTTGTTACAATTTATGGGAGAGCGCCTATAGGCACTCTCCCATAAATTGTAACGAGGCAAATCCCCTACATTAAAGAGTTTTACTTCAAAAATAATATGAAGAGCATCGAAAAAAAAACATTTGACTTGCAGTACCTACAGTTTGTTCTTTGAGGAATGTTTCATTTCTCAAATTAAAAATGAATATATACTATTCAAAAAAAGTAGGGGTTATCCAAACTGATGTTGATATTTTCGGAAAATGGTATTGGATACGTGTGATTGGACACATCAATATGTTACAAGTTTAGTGTGGATCATGAATGTCACCGGCCCACGAAAACTTCGTGCAGGTTTACCGCACGAAGGCCGCGTTAATGTATGTGGGGTACGTTTTGAAATGCTCATTTGTACTCGACGGGCTTTTTCGGATGTCTCGTCGTTCTTTTCTTGGTATAAACTCGTTCATCAATAGTTTCTGAACGAAACGTAACTTTTGAGGTATGCGAAGCCTGACACCTGACGAACGTTTACGTGCTGTTAGCATGTTGGAAGCTGGTAACAAACAGACTGCAGTGGCTTAAATTATCAAGGTTACTCAATCGGTGATTAGTAGGTTGTGGTCACGCTACCGTCAGACAGACAATGTTGACGACAGACGTCGGTCAGGTCGTCCAAGGGCGACAACTTCTAATCAGGATCCTTTCATCCGAACCACAACATTACGTAACCGCCATCAAAGTGCCTCAGAAATTGGACAGTAGCTGCAATGAGAGACGGATGTGCGAGTCAGTGGTCAGACTATCCGAAATCGCCTAGACAGCTGACATTTGTACGCTCGACGACATCAAATAATTCCATGTTTCACTGAACGTCACACCATGGCAAGTCGTAATTGATGTGGAGCATGACAGCGCTGGGACAATCATCGGCGGAGCAACGTCATGTTTTCCGATGAATCGAGGTTCACTCTCGACTTCCACGACAGGCGAAACAAAGAGGGGCTGCGGCGGATCGAACGATACCATGACAAACCCGTTAGCCAGAATGCCGATTTAGTGGTGGATCGGTTATGGTGTGGGAAATCATAACCATGACTGGCAGAACAGCATTACATGTCATCCAAGGGCATGTCACGGGGCAGTACTATCGTGACAACATGTTAGCAGCTCACGTGGTGCCGTTTGCGCGACGTCACGACCGTCGATTCAGTTTCCAGAATGATAATGCAAGAGCAAACAGACCCGTGTCGCTACAGAGTTCCTTCAGGAGCAGAACATCACTACACTGCATTGGCCAGCACTAAGTCCAGACATTTCACCAATCGAGCACGCCTGGGGTATGCTTCGCAAACGCCAACGACAACGCCAGTAACCCCAAACCAATGTCCAGGAACTCGCCGCTGCACCGCAGGAAGAATGTAATAACATCAGTCAAGCTGATATTGGACGTTTGGAGCGGAGTGGGCCATGTTGGATCCTCACTTTTCGCGAACCGAGAAGGATTTTCAAGGTATTGAGGTCTTTCGCAGAATGTGGTAAATTCTCTGACTGACCGTCCATGTCTTCTACACCGCCGTGCGTGGAATGTGTGCTTGTCAGACACCCAGCTATCGCTGAAATCATTCACCAGATGTCACAGTGCAATGCCTCGACTGTCCTTTTGGTGAAAATATAAATACATTTCTTCATATATCTCACTTTTATCATATCCAATACTTTCTTTGAATAGTATATTTGTATGAATGTGCACTCTCTGTATTTCTGTGTGCACAAAGCCGAATTTCTTTCCATGTTTGCTCACTCTTTTGCAAAAGAAAAACAAAAATTAAAAATAAAACCCTCCCTCACTGATTTGAAAAAGAAGAATACGTGAGAATCAATTAATTTATTTTGTGTGGCTTTACGGATTGATTTGGTTTCTACAACAATGCTCACTCAATAAAGATTGTAATATTCTGTAGTTCCTTTGGTGTGTTCTATTTAAGGTGAGTGCGTTGTGAAACAAAAACATACCTTTGTCCCGGATGCATCACTGTACAATTTTAAATTGTCAACAGAAACTCCGTAGTATATGCTGATCGATGTAATGGCATTATCTCTCTCTCCGTGTATCTTCAGGCCTTGTACAACCATAGGAACTAGAAGATCTACCTATAATGCAAATAATATTTAAGAATGAACCTCCTAGATTTGATTGTAGAGAGTGGAGAGTTAATATTCTATATGTCTGGCCTTATTTTGTGAAATGTTCTAGGGTTAAAACTAGAAGGCCTGTCACGAACTGTGCGCTTATCTAGGCTTAATTGCGCGTAGGAATTGCGCACAATTGCCAAATCGAATGGCTTTCAAAGCACGGCAGGTTCTCCTGGTTTCTCATAGCAAACACAGGCAATGTTTCAGCCAATGGACCTCCAGGTTACAGGACATATGTACAGAATTTGATAGCCTTACTATGGTCATCACGCGTAGATTAACGCGCAGATCCGCGTGCTATTTGTGCGCCTTTCATAACAGGACTCCTAGTTCTAACTGTAGGACACCATCCACAATCCTGGCATGACTCACGAGCTTTTTCGTTAATTCGACCGTCTATACCTGCCTCGAATCATGAAAAGGAAACGGTTTTGAACCGTCGTTGAAGTTTTGTGTACGTGGAGTTTGCATGTAGAACTGTGCACGTACGGAAGTCTGAGATAGCCGAAACCAACTGTGTAAACCCCAGAGAAACACCCCGCAATTATGTATGGTGTTAGACACCTTTACCCGTGCGTTTCCTTACATTTTGATATGATCAGACCGAGCTGCAAAAAATGTCATCATACTTTCTGTAACGTAGTCTTTCGGTGAAATCGTTTCGACACAATTTAACGTTTGTATGATCACCTGACCCCATGTCTGCTCCACTACTATATGATACTTACCCTCGATGTTACCGTGCAGGTTTGGATAATTGTAGTAAGAAAATAGGCTGATGACTTGATGAACATTATTTATGATAAACAAATATTAAACGAGAATAAAAATTATGGAGCTCCGAAGTACCAACTCTCACAAACACAGTTTTCTAAATATAAATTGTTATATACCACAATAGAATCGTGATGATATAATTATTGCGTCGACCTTTGTACACCAGTTATGCTGGTACGGATCGTCCGAAGCATTAAGGCGTAAGCTTTTGCAAAGTGTCTGTTTATTGGTTCTTCAGACCTAAGGTTTTCCGAAGAATATTTCATGGTTTCAGACAGCGCAACGTGTGTTTGTGCACAAAGAAGCGGGGTTCTCTTTGTTGGAATAATATAAAGTATATAGCAAAATTAGGAGATACAGAAAGAATGTTAGCACTTGGTATCACAAGCAATTATTTCAGGAATTATCTTATGTTCCAAGATTTATATAAACCTTGGAAATTAGATATGTTCGGGAATAATCAATGGCATAGGTTCACCGACATTAGAGAATGAATTGCGTAGATTCACAGGATAAAAACCAAAGGATGTGATGGAATTTCCATCCTTGTTACGACAGTGCTTTTCACTAAGAGGCTGTATTTCTGCCCATGGATTACAGCGTATACCTTAGTAAATACAAATAGACACTGCACTGGTTTTAGTTGAATCGAGTCTCATGGCTCACTAGTTGTGTCCTTATATTATAATCACATTGAGCAACACCGTGGTTTGCGTTTTTGTTGGTTTTCGACGAAATATCTAAAACTGTATATACATTTGCAGCTGTATTAACCCTTTGAACACTAGTGGTATCTCCCACGTCAGGTGAATGACAGCAGTAGGAAGAGTCCATATTCATTATTTGGGGTAGACCAATTAATATTTTCAACGTGCAGCCTTACGGCTGCACGTTGAAAATATGGATTGATCAACACCGCACATTTACCTTGTAGCCATCCCCCTTAATGACATTATGACGTAGCTTGTGACTCGGCCGGAAAAACGGCCTCTGGGGTTCAAAGGTTTAAACATGGAGGAAATCAGTCTCAACACAATCTCATTGTTGTTTCTGAAAGACAGTTATCAATCCTCTAACTGATCAATCGGTTCTTCCACTCACTGATCTGTTGATTGATTGAATGATTGCAACCCTATGGTTAAACCTGACGTATCACTTGTGACTGGGCTATACCATTTGTTGCTAAATGGAACATTATATAACCGCTAGCCATACAGCTGGATTGCTGGGGCGTTCGTCGGTCACATATTGAGAAGCGTCTTACCGGTCGCCATCTCGAAGGGGTGAATAATGTTGCTATAAAAATACAGTGCTCAACAGCAACAGCATGTCATGTAAGTTTTCAATTTCCCATCGTTTCACAATCGCCGATGGCTTTTTAAAGAATATACTTTGATGTCCGTGAAAACCGATTATGTTGATAATGTGCAAATTCTTTCGAGGCTATACAAATCGAACATTTATAACATGTTTCTATCATTGTTAAAAATCAAGTGCTGAGAGCGGAAAGCTGATAACAGATAACCAGTTTTCGTGCTCGGTAAACACCCAGACATTTTATGGCGTGAAAGCTGCTGTGCGGTGACTCTAGTCAACAGAAATAGTGCCATAACATCGATCAGAATATACTACGGTAAACGCCAAGAGGTTTGATGACGTGAAAGCTGTCATATATGCTAAAGTCACCGCGCAACAACTTTCACGTCATCAAACGTCACAGACGAGCAGAACTAGCGCACTGATTGGTTGACGTTTTTGTGTGCCGAATTCTCAGAAATCCAGTTGTATTGAGATCAGTGGGTAACACGTTTTCGTGCTAGGTAAACACCGTGACGTTTGATGACGTGAAAGCTGTTACACGTAACAGCTTTCACGTCATCAAACGTCATAGATGGGCGGATTTACCGTATTAGTTGGCTTGACGCCATCTTTTTTTGAGGGGAAAGGGAGGCAGACCAAGTGGTGACGTTTTTTTGCCAAATTCCCAGAAGTCAAGTAGTATTGAGATAAGTGCCTTAAACACAAACAAACTGTACAGAAACACAGGGGTGGTAATTCCTTGTATCCTGAGAATTAAACACGACAACATGCATTTAGTATAAACTATAACGCGAACGAGATGACCAGAATATAACTCACCCGAACGTATAAGTTCTTATCTGCAGACTTCAGACATATTCCCTCACTGGGCTTCAACACAGACTGTTGACTGGAACATGATACCTGGTAACTAAGAAGTTTTCCAGATATAATACCCAATGGCTTGCCACAAAAATAATCTGAAAGGTGTAAGATTGTTTATTGTTCTACAAAATGTCCAAGGTGAACTGATGACTCTGTCAAAATATTATTTAATCGATACACTCGTGTGAAGAAACTGACGGTGAGATTATAACGCTTAACCAGAGGCGGCGGAACCAGGGAGAGGGGGCACAGTGGGCACGTGCTCCTCCACTTTGTTCCACATACATGTTGCGTGGTTAGATCATGAGTTGAAATGGGCGCATGCAAACGTGCTAATATGCAGACATTTCAGTAATATATTATTTGCAAATCCAAACAACATTTAGCCAATGAATTCAACCTTTGGTCGCTTCGTTACCTCTACTTCGACCATCTTCCAACCCGAAGGCTAGCCTTCGAATTGGAAGATAATTGAAATAAAAGAAATGGACAGAACTGTGATCACGCCGTGGCATGCTCATCAAAACGAGGCACTATCTCATTGGACAGAGCCTTGTAGCCTTGAAAATTTGTACCCCTCCACTTTTATCGAGCTTCCGACGCCTCTGTGCTTAGCCCTTAACGTAACGGTCCTACCCTGTCCGACGAGTTCACACAGATCGCCATACTACCCTTGTTTTAAATTTTCGCTCCCAAATCACACGGTATGACCACTCATTATAGCGAGCTCGAAAACCTCAGTCCAAAGATTGGTTTATAAGCAATGTTACTGAGGCACAAAATTAAAATATTATCTTGTTAAAAAATAAATTTTGCAAGTGTCGACTCCTGGCCGATTTAGGTACAAGTTTAAGTTGAGTATCGGAGCAACTTTCTTCCACAAATAGCTTTTTCAAGGGGATTGGTTGGTGGAGGTAAAATAAAGGCGAAATGACCGCCCTTCTTAAGTACAAGATCGACTTCCGTTGTTTTGGAAACGTTATTGTTAGACTGTTATAAGAAGGTAATGTTCCGCTCGTGAAAACTGGGATGATTTCATTCCTCTATCATAAACTTTAATGAATGACTGACGTTGCCATTTTCGTCAATAGATCTAAATTTCTATATTTATATTTCATTAACAAAAACAAGTATTGTGGAGGCAGAGTTGCAACAGATCAAGCCTGCTTAAATCGGTATTTCAAATGTTGCCACAGAAGGCCACAATTTGTCTTGAAAACAAGGACTCCCACATCCTTCCCGCTTCTATTAACTATTTGTAAATATGATGGGGTCCCTTTCGCTTTTCAAATCTGGTCAACTGCGTAAATTAACCTCGTTCCTACTGCGTTACTGGCCAGAGATATTCACCCAAAATCATTATTTTGAAACTACTCTAAAATCTAATACACAGCTTATGACCGAGGTTTCAAAAGCTATGTTTAAGGGAATAACAAACTTGATTATTCCAGAACGTTTGTGCAAGCGGTCACCATATACAACAACCTTCATCTGACAAATGTTCAAAATGCTCATTGAAATTAAAATTGAATAACTGGTGGACATTACTGAACAGATCATATTTTGAACAGTTGTCAGATGAAGGTCGTTGTTTGCGAGAACATCTCTTTGAATGCCGATAATACAAATCATGTTACAACAGCCTATCATAATGTCCATTGCCCGTATAATTTAAGCCACACACAAAATGAAGTGATGCTTACTTAACCCATCGAACTCGAGAGGTCGTTTTATTTATTATTTATTTATTTATTGGTGTTTAAGGTCACATAGTTCAGCACAATGGCTAACCATGACCGTGACAGTTTTACGGGTGGAGGAAGCCGGGGTACCCGGAGAGAACCACCGAGCAACGGCGAGCAACTGTCAGCTCCCCAACATACTAAGTCCTCACAAGCAGGGTTAGCATTGGTTGAAGACAGGTGCACCATCGACGTGCAGTACGCCTTAGCACACAGCGTCACCGTGCCCCCGAGAGGTCGTTTTGTCCGGCCCATTAACTTTATATGTCATAATCTCGTTACGTGACACGGATGCCAAGTGAATTTGTGAAGTAGACTAATTAATATTTTCAAAGAGCAGCCCCAAGGCTGCACGTTGAAAATATTAATTGGTCTACCACTAAATAATTAATATGGACTTTTCCAATAGCTGCCATTGAACTCCCATGGAAAATACCACCAGGGTTTGAAGGGTTAAAGTTGAAGAGCATCACAGAGAGTATTAGTTCAAAGTTGGGCGGCAGAAGCGGAATTCAATTTTAGAGAATTGTACGCCCAGATGTACCCTTATCCAACATTGTTTGAAGGCCTCAGTCCCAGATTTTGAATAAGTTAACCCATTACCCAACAAAGATTGAATAAAGTTGTTATTCCCTAAAACACAGCTTATGACCCCTGGATGGAACAAGCGTCGAGCTCGTTCTAATGGAGCGTCAAAAGTTGTCTTTTAGGGGAACAAAGTGGCAAAATAATAAAATTTTGGTGAAAAGCGCTGACCGGTCATAACGTTACATTCAATACCAATTTCTGTAAAAATGACAATACGCACATCTGATCAAGAATTCGATACGAGCTTCAAAACTTAGAATGTTAGAGAAACAGGTGATGTCACGTGACACGTCTGGTGGGTAACGAAATTATTATCGGCCAGACCGTTGCCTCAGTAATAACATCCATGTAATCTTTTGGTAATTTGAACGAAATTCCCTTGAGATCGGAAATAATCATGTTTTATTTATTTTCACGAGTCTTTCAACCAAACTACAAGTTACTAACCCTCCCGGTTTCTTCCAGAGGGGTCATAAACTGTTGTTCGAAAGTTTAACTATTTAGTTAACGGGTTATATATCTACCTGATACTTGCTTGTGTATCCCCAGTATTTAGTTCGTAATGTTTAAACACCTTGTTGGCTGGTTGGCTGAGTATTTATTTATTTATTTATTTATTGGTGCTTAAGGTCACATACATATGCACAACGGCTAATCATGACCGTGGCAGTTTTACGGGTGGAGGAAGCCGGGGTACCCGGAGAGAACAACCGAGCAACGACGAGCAGCTTCCAGCTCCCCAACATCGTAACTCCGCACTGCAGCACAGGCAGGGTTAGATTGGTTGAAGACATGCGCACCATCGACGTGCAGTGCGCCTCAGTACACGACCTCATCGTGCCCCCATGTGGACAATCGGGGTTAAGTGCCTTGCCTAAGGACACAACGCTGGAGGTCGAATCGATCGCTCAGACGGTCACTCATCCGAGAACTAACCGGGCTCGACGTTGCTTAATTTAGGTGATCTGATGAGAACCGGTTACCGCAACGCCATCGCCCCCCGGTTGGCTGAGTCGTTTGTTTAGCAAATAGTTGAACGATGTGTCTGAAGACTCCATATTCATTATTTGGGGTAGACCAATCAATATTTTCAACGTGCAGCCCAGAGGCTGCACGTTGAAAATATTGATTGGTCTACCCTACACATTTACTGAGCATCCATCCTATTTAATGACGTTATGACGTATCGTGTTCCTGGCCGGAAAATCGGCCGGTGGGGTTCAAAGGGTTATGTCTCAAGTCGGAATGTAGGCACACCGATTTGAAGGCTTTATTCTTTGTGGGTGTACCTCATATTATCAATTAAAGTCGAATTATTTTGCCTGCATGCCCGTGGGTACTCTCTCATAAATTGTAACAAGTCAAAAACATGCGAACACATTTTGCTGACCAAATATAATGTAGCAATCCTACCAGTTAGCATTGACGACCATCTAATAATGAAGAACTTACCTTCAACATTAATTTCTATCTCTGACAACCACAAATCGAAATGGCTGTATACAACCACATATTGTGACTTGGTACGTCGACGACAATAGAATACATCGTATTGCCGTAAATTCCTTGCTCTACATACTATGGCTCCATTGTGCAAAAAATCCCACTGATAACGACTCACCAAGGCTGATGTAAAATCATATGTATAAGCAACTGAAAAACAGACTTTGCACATTAAACATTTTATTACTCATCCATTCAACTTTAACCCCTTAGATTTAATGGAATAGCCACTATGACATAAATGATTCTGTATTCAATGGGTGGTGCACAAGCCGGAACTTTTTCCCAGCACCGTTCATAGTAGTTCCTTTCCCATCGAGTCATTAGTTACGCTTCGAAAAGTTTCCAAATTTCGTTATACAATTATCTGACGTCTGTCGCGTAGTGTGAAAATGAAAACGTCCAAAGCAAAATAAAGTGGGTTCACAAAAAATTAGTTAACCAAAAATGAAATAATATTTAAAAAAAAAAACAATCATTTCCAACAAAAACATAAACCCAGTCCCGTGGCCGTCTCGTTTTTGGGATCCCGTTATATCTAAGTTGGTCTACTTTATTTCGGTAAATCTTCGTACATCTTGACATGCTTCCAACTTCTTTTAAAAATGTTTCTCCCATCTTTCTTTGCAAATCTGCACAAATTTGTACTTATATTTTTACTAACAGTTATAGCCACCAAATAGTTAGGCGTGAATGGGCACCAGCCGAAGAGAAACAGCGATACGAATTTCAACAAACAGTGGTCCCGAAAAGGTTGTTTTGATTTTTTATCGATCCATTTGATCAGTACAGCTTCAGTCAACACAAACGGACTCTTCACCTTTGGGCTCAAACATCGGAATTGAAAATTGTTTATTTAAATGAATTTTAATGCATGGATTGTGTAATAAACACAGAACGCGATGTGTGTTGGAATCGGTGGGTGTTTTACACAACGAGTTGGAATGGCATAGTCATATTTCGCGAGAGCCTACAGCTCTCGCGAAACATAACTACGTCATTCCAACTCGTTATGTAAAACAACCACCGATTCAAACACACTTCGCGTTCTGTCTATGTACACAATCTAAATATATCTGACGCAAATGCAGCTGACGATTTGAGAACAGACGAATGAGTAATCACTGGCAATAGTATCTATAACACCGCAACTTGGGTTATCGTACTAAAACCATAATGTTTTTGGACACGAACGTGCATCAGTTCTAGGCTGAACTCGTGTTTCGAATAATACAGCACCTGAACAATCAGCTTCAATGGTTTGCCCTCGATTAGAAGAAAGGCTTTGACACAGTGTTGTGCTGATGTGCATAAAATGGATGATGTATTTACCTCGCCGTACTTCTCCGTCAGACATGAAAGCAGATCATCCAGTGCAAACGGAACTGTTTTTTTTTACCTTCTAGCTAGGATAATGGAGGAGCCCACTTGCCATAAGCACTGCGGAATAACTACAAAGTGTCACTGCTCGCCTAAAACATATAGTATATGACCCATCACTGTAACGAGTTCGTGCCAATAAAAAGTCATTCATGCATATATTTATTGGGGTTTAACGACACATTCGACAGCCAGGGTCGCCTCGTGTCGGACAGTTTTAAGGGTGGAGGAAACCGAAGTACCCAGAGGGAACCACCGAGCAACTGTCAGCCTCTCCACCGTACTAACTCTACCCAAGCAGGGTTAGCATTGGTTGAAGATAAGTGGACCACCGACGTGCAGTACGCATTAGTACACAACGCCACCGTGCCCCACACGAGGGCAATTGGGATTAAGCGTCTTGCCCAAGGACACAAAGCGGTTGTGGGATTCGAACCGGGGACCTCTCGGCTTGCAGCTTGCATCCATACTTACTGAGCCATCGAGTCATACTTTATTTGCTGAGGTAAAAATGAAGAAAATAATAAAATATGAAATGTGAATTTTGTGAATAGCGAGTGTGGGATGTGGCCTTTGTGACAGATAAACGGTTCAATATTCTGGTTATCTTAACCCTTTACCAAACGTAACGGCCTAAACCGGCCAGCGCTATTTCTCAAAAATCGCCATTCAATTTTCATTATTTTTTCATTGTTTGCATCTAATACATAGGTTATGACCCCTCATTGGAACGTGCTCATCGAGCTCGTTCCAATGAGGGGTCATAACCTATGTTTTTGAGACAAAAAATGAAAATAATAGTTATTCAAGAACTTTTTTTGCAAGTGTCGTCTGCTTTTCATGTTAGGTAAAGGGTTAAACGTGACAGGAGGTTATATTGCCGATTTTGACTCATCTCCCTTTGTCCAGACCTGATCTTTTTCTTTTTGTGACCTGGAGAATGTCTGTGGAGCTTTAAATTTTAATTCAAACTCACGCATTAAAAAATCGTTTCTGTTATACCTCAGCAAGCCCATCGCCAACACAAAACATTTCTCAACATTTGTATTTCCCTATGCAAAATCCCGTGTTAATGTTCAAATCCCATAAAATGAGTTTGTGGCATAGGGGTTTGCAGTGTTAAATTTTATACGTCTCTGCTTTTCGCGTGCCAAAACTTTATTGTGGGTATCCTACATGTATCGTTCACATGCCGGCATACATGCATTGTTTTTGTCATTTAACCTACACCTTAATATGCTGCAATAACACACGGTATTTGTTTGTATAAGAGGTCCGCCCTAAGAACCTTAGCACGGGACTCATTATTTGCATTGTATTGGTGAACGGGTATCGTCTGCAAGGTCTGATTAGTCAGCCAATGATAGTTGTGAACAAAACCATGATTATTGTCGTTAGTAATTTTATTTTTCTGTAATTCCTTTAGCCTTCGGGCCTCTTTTCGGTAATCTAAGGATTGGAACCACGGGAGAATGTTGTCTTGTTGATGTGTTGTTGCGGATGCAGTGTTTGACTTGTATTTCGATAACACCTATTTTATATTACTAGGCTGTTGACTAGGGCTGTCACGATTTTTTAATTTATGAATCGATTAATCGTCGCAAATAATCGACGATTAATCGTACCTAAATGCCCCCCCCCCCCCCTCCCTCTCTTTGAAGTCGATAAAAATGAAGTTCAAGTCAGTTGACCTACCTCAAGGAAACAACGAAGACGATCCTTTTTAGGTGCATTCAAAGCTTTGATGTTCTGAACATTTGAACCGTCAGTGTAATAATCAAGACCGGTCGACAGTTGCGAAGTTCGCAACTGCCGACCGGTCTTGATTATTACACTGACGGTTCAAAAGTTCAGAACATCAAAGCTTTGATGAATGTACCTGAAAGTCAACTGCTTCCAACAGCTTCTTGGGGTTTAACATCGATGTTCTTAACTCTTTTCGTTTAGAAACAATAGTTTTTTCATCAAATTTTCTTTTAATTATTAAACGTCTAAAACGGGATACAATTTACCGATTATTCGACAACGAAAAATACTAATCGATTTCGCCGTGACCGATCAACAGTCGATTAATCAATTAATCGAGACAGCCCTACTGTTGACACGGTGGCTCAGTTGGTAGAGGTGCAGGCTGCAAGCTGAGAGGTCCTCGGTTCGAATGCCTCCTGCGGCAACCGCGTTGTGTCCTTGGGCAAGACACTTCACCCCCACTGCCCACGTGGGGTCAACGTGCCGTTGTGTACTAAGGCGTACTGCACGTCGACCATGCACCTGTCTTCAACCAATGCCAACCCTGCTTATGTGGACTTAGCATGTTGGGGAGCTGACAGTTGCTCACCGTTGCTCCGGGTTCTTTCCGGTTACTCCGGCTTCCTCCATCCGTAAAACTGTCGTGGTCATGATTAGCCATTGTGCAGAAATATGTGACCTTAAACACCAGTAAATAAATATACTGACTCAAATGAATAATTAGCATTTTAAAAGATATAAATAAACAAATAATATGACTAGACTGAACGATAAGATCGGTGAAGATCTGTCTGATACTGAATATAATTGCGTGGCAAAGAAGGTAAGCGTTACGACTGTTTTCAAACTTCAGTGAAGATGGACTGCTAAAAGCGTTGTTGATCTCTTATTTTGAAATCATTCGGATAGAGACAAACATGAAAATGGAAACAGGAAGTTGTGATAAATATAGATCGGCCTTCAATCAAATGATATTTTCGTACAAGCACAAGTGTGACGATTACAATAAATGTTTGTGTGGATATATTTTTGTTATGAAATATATTTATCGAGTTTAATATTTTACAAATCGACATATATAACCACATTAAATTATTACGAAACGGAGGGTTAGTGATCCATTTCTAAAGAAGGACATCCCAGGATAAGGAAAGTGAAAAGTTTTCATGCTATTTCGACTTTATCTCGCATTAATGCATCAATGGGATTGTCGATGTAGCTCTCCCCGTGAATGTATTGAGTGTTTTCAATTTCATCGCCTTGCAGACTTGAGAAGAATGCGGCCGTTTCTGCAGTTCTCAGATCTTTGAAAACAATATTTTGTCCAAGTTCACGATTTGCCTTATATGGTTACAAGTCATCATGTGACCGATTTGTCTGCATGGTTTTGAAATGAAAGCTTATTTCTTTTTCGTGCATATTTATTTGGGGTGTTTGAAACACATCGGAGATGAAATGGTAAAATGTGCATTCTCCGAGTCTGGAGTTCGAAGCCATTTATTAGAAACCTTGTCATTGAAATTACCGATCAATTCAATTGAGTTTTGCAATTCGTTACTTATGCAATTGGAAACCTGTCTATCGTCAAAATCGTACGAATAATCTCTTTCTCGAAAAAGTGAATGTATTCCATTTCCTTGTACTCTAGTCATTATTTTGATGTATAATATGCCTTCGTTTAATTCTTTCACTAGTATTTTGGGAACTGGTGAAAATTTAAAATAAATTCCAAAGATGTACTGGGCGACCCCTTTAGGTGCTATATAAGTAGGGAAAATATTACTTTGTTATCAGTTCTGGAGCGAATACGGTAGCAGACTTCCAGGAACCATTGGTGCCTGCTGTCAATTCTATGAGTTGCCCGCATATATTTTTCGCGTTCTATACATCACAGCTTCCAATTTGATGTTTGATTTGTGTGAATTCAATTTTTTTAGTTCTGGAGCATCAGACGATGTTTGTGGACAAGAAGTCGTGCAAAGAGTTTAATGACACGTTGTTCTTGTCCACCCAACCGTGTACAATTTTGCTACGGATTTCAAAATAGCACGTGCTACCCGAGAATGTCAAACTGAATGGGTGACCGACGATTTTCTTTGCGTTATGTTGTGCTAGAGAGCTTGGGTTATTGAGAAAAAATGCCAAGGTTAACCGAAAATCAGAGGTCGCGAGCCATTGGTATGCATGAGGCTGGGATACCTCCAGATGAGCTCACTGCTGAGTTCGGAGTCACTGTGGCCAATATTTACCGTCTCATTGGAAGGTATAGAACCACTGGATCTACTGCCGACCAACCGCATTCAGGTCGACCAAGAGTTACGACCCCTGCACAAGGCCGATACATCAGGACGTCTCACTTGCGGGATCGCTTCCTTCCGGCGACGAGGACAGCAGCAATTACTCCTGGTAGAACTAACAATAGAATCAGTGCACAACCTGTCCGCAACAGACTCGCTGAACACGGCATCCGAAGTAGGCGTCCATACCACGAACCAATCCTACCCAACGTCATCGTACCATCAGAATGGAATGGGAACGTCAGCCTGTTCGCTGAACCCAGCAGCGTTGGAGCACAGTTCTTTTTAGTGATGAATCACGATTTTTTCTACGGCTCGCTGGTGGTCGGGCAAGAGTGTATCGCCGACCAGGAGAACGGTTTTCTGATGCGGGAAAACTACCGTTTCGGCGGAGTGCAATGGTATGGGCAGGGATTTCCTTGCACCATCGAACACAGTTGACGTCATCGATGGTAATCTGAATGGACAGCGATATAGGGACGAAATTCTTAACGCTGTTGTTGTCCTGTTGTTTAACGCTAACGTCGGACTGCAGTTATTCCAGCAAGACAATGCCTGATGTCACGTGGCGCGTATCTGTCGTGACTTTCTCGAGGAACAGATCATCGGACTTCTTCCTAGGCCCCCTCTGTCACGAGATTTGTCGCCAGTTGAGCATCTTTGGGATCAATTGAACCGTCGGGTACGACTTCATGATCTTCAGACGTTAGGCGAAGTACGCAATGTTCTAAGGCAGGATTTGAACGCAATACCGCAGGGAGACATCCAGACACTTATCAGGTCCATGCGCCGTCGATGTCTGGCCACCCAAGAGGTAAAGGGTAGACATACATGCTATTGAATGCATGTGCAAACTTTTCATTTCACCCCGTGTCTGAATTGCGACGTCATGACGTGGAGCTCGCAACAGTAAGAACATGAAATTATGCAAATTCATACAGCTGGACTCGAAATATGAATTTACAATAATTTGTTTGGGAGTAAAGTCGACAATACTAAAAAAATTGCTCCTCAAAGTTTATTGTACTTTCTTTTTTGACTCAGTATAGCATCCTAAACCTACACCTTAACCCTTTACCCAACGAATCGCCCGCATCCGCTCGCGTAATATGCAAATTCAGCAGTTGAAAAAATATGATTTTTCAAAAAAATTTCAACAAAACCAACTCGTCGAGCTCGTTCCAACGAGGGATCACACGATATGGTTTTGTTGAAATTGTTTGAAAAATTTGAAAAAATGATATTTAAAATAATAAATTTTGATATCGACTTCGTTGGGTAAAGGGTTAATATGCTGCAATAATACATCGTGTTTGTATAAGGAGTCCGTTCTAAGTCACTTAGCACGGGACTCAGTATTTGCATTTTGTTTGTGAGCAGGTTCCGGCCACATTGTCGGATTAGTCAGTCTGTGAGTGTGAAAGATCAAGCCAGAAACCAGGATACTGCAGTATCTTTACTTTTTCTTTGTTGTAAATTATTACACCATAGATATGTTCTAACTTACCTGACATTACAGGTTTCAAAAATGCTCCAAGTGAATAAACACTGAAATTTCCATAGAGAAAGACAACATTTGTTAAAAAGTTCTGTTTCTGGGCGTCTGTTGCCAGTTTCTTTCTGTGTGCAATTCGAATTTAAGAAAATGTTCATCGATTTACCACTCGACGTCTCTCGAATCTTGTCTTTGTTGGTGCACAATATTGGACAGTGCAAAGAAATACATAACTCAATTTTGTTTGAGTTGTAAAAAAAAGAAAATGACTAAACATTTTCATTCTTCTTATTTTTTATGTATTTTTCCGAATTATATATTTTCTATGTTTTCCTTACTTTTTTCTTCTTAATGTAAATACAATAACAAAATAATAATAATAAAAAAAAAATGACCAAATAATAAATGAAATGAAAATACGAAAAGAAGAGTGTTTAAACACCTTTACAGTTAAAACTAGAGTCTTGTCACGAATAGTGCGCTTGTCTAGGCTTAATTGAGCGTAGGAATTGCACGCAATTGCCATATCGAATGACATCCAAAACACTGCAGGTTCTCCTGGTTACTCATAGCAAACACAAGCAATGTTTCAGCCAATGGACCTCCGGGTAACTTGATAGCCTTACTATGATTATAACGCGTAGATTAACGCGCAGATCGACGTGCTATTTGTGCGCATTTCATGACAGGACTTCTAGTTTTAGCTGTAGTTCTAATACTAAATAAAAAAAAAATAAAAAAAAAAAATTCAATTTGTATTTAATGAAAGAAAACAAAACCTTCATATATATAAATAAAAAAAATAATTAATTAAAATAAATTGAAATTAGTTTTATAAAATGGAAATTAGTTGAAACAATTGAAATTTGATAAATGAATCGAAATTAGTCAGTTAAAAGTACTTAAATATATTGAAATTAGTTACGTAACTTAAAATTTGGTAAAATAAATTGAAATAAAAAATGGCTTATTTACTAACTTTCAGATAACCAGAATTGAAATAAATATACAAAAATCTAAACAATCTTAGAATTTTCAGTCAGAGGAATATATTCACTCTTATCGATGCTACAGTTAATACTAGAAGTCCTGTCATGAAATGCGCACAAATAGCACGTTGATTTGCGCGTTAATGTACGCGTTATAGCCACAGTAAAGCTATCAAATTCTGTACATATGGCCTGTGCACAAGCAATGTTTCAGCCAATGGACCTCCGGGTAACCCGGAGGTCCATTGGCAGAAACATTGCATGTGTTCGCTATGAGTAACCAGGAGAACCTGCCGTGCTTTAGATGTCATTCGATATGGCAATTGCGCGCAATTCCAACGCGCAATTAAGCCTAGACAAGCGCACTATTCGTGACAGGACTTCTAGTTTTAACTGTATAACAGCCAAAACAGTGAAGAAATCGGTTCCCGACATGAGATTCAACGCTCAGCAAATGGGTTTGAAAGGTGCGAAACGGTTGAAAAGATAAGAATTGTTCGAACTCGTGATTCTAGAAGGTTCGAATACTGCGATGAAACAGAAAGAACAGCCAGGTGGTGAAAAGGAAAACTCCAGTGCAAACTAGACAATCTGAGGCAAAAAAAACAGAAAACCTGCCGTCGCCGTGGATTAAAAAAAAAACAGAAAAAAGCCGGACAACAGAAAAAGGAAAGCTCTCGTCCCCGCTGTGGATTTGCAAACAGAAGGAAAGAAACAATCTGATGTAAAGAAAAACAATAAAGCTGCCATACAGCCGAAACAGTCTGAAGCAAAAGAAAACAAAAAGGCTCCCGCTATTGTGGATTCTTCGCCAGAAAGACGAAATCCTCGACAAATCTCTATCAACGATTATGTACTGGATTTTGTTAGATCTGCAATGAAGGAAAATGTCAGAAAAGAAAATTGGTGGAGAGGATAAGACGCGAATTCACAGCGCACGAGAGATCGATCTTCCGTCCGAGAAAGAAGGCCGAAGCAATCAAGAATTATTTTAAATCGGTTGCGAGATGTATGATCCGTAAGCGCACAGTGATGCCGCGAAATAGAGCCTGACGAATTTGTTTAGAGAGAACGTGGATCACGGCATCAAGTTCAAGATGATCATGAAATGTTCCATGGAAAAATTAACGCACCGCATAGAAAATGAGACCACGTCCAAAGTCTGCGAAGGTTATTTTCAGTCTAAGATCGCGACGATGGTGGAGACTTCGGACGAGCGAGGGATTTTCGTGAAGATGAAGATGAAAGAAGAGATATTGAAATCTATCGACACCCTTTCAAATAAATGATAGTAATCCGCGAGGAGTTGAATTTGAAATTCACGTGATTTTTTTAATCAGGGTTTAACGACACATTAACAGCCAGGGTCATACCATGTCGGTGACAGTTTGACGGGTGGAGGAAGCCAGAGTACTCGGAGAGAACCACCGAGCAGCGACGAGCAGCTGTCAGCTCTCCAACATCGTAACTCTGAACTCTGCACCGCGGCACAGACAGGGTTAGATTGGTTGAAGACATGCACACCTTCGACGTGCAGTACGCCTTAGTACACAGCGTCATCGTGCCCTCATGTAGGCAATCGGGGTTAAGTGCCTTTCCCAAGGACACAACGCGGGAGCACGAATCAGTCGCTGAAATGGTCACCCATCAAACTACTAACCGCGCTCGACTTTGCTTAACTTTGGTGATCCGACGAGAACCGGTTACCGCGACGCCACCGCGCCCCCATTTACGCGGAGAAATACAATCCTTTATGAACGTCTTCTCACATGAAAATGCCATACAGTAAGAGAAAAAAACATGCTGTAGTGAACGTCGTAAGTCGTGAAGATAATCATGCTTTAACCCTTTACCTAACATGAAAAGCATTGCAAAAAAAATTCTTGAATAACTATTATTTTCATTTTTTGTCTCAAAAACATAGGTTATGATCCCTCATTAGAACGAGCTCGACGAGCTCGTTCCAGTGAGGGGTCATAACCTATGTTTTAGAAACAAAAATATAAAAAATAATGAAAATTAATTGGCGATTTTTAAGAATAGCGCCCGCCGGTTTTGGCCGTTACTTTAGGTAAAGGGTTAAATAGGCAATGCATATCGTGGGAAGAAACGTAGACAGAGTGTCGAAATACCGAGATAATTCGGAACGTACAGATTGGTCAGAATCGG
This sequence comes from Pictodentalium vernedei, assembly GCA_031216915.1. NCBI lineage: Eukaryota > Metazoa > Mollusca > Scaphopoda > Dentaliida > Dentaliidae > Pictodentalium > Pictodentalium vernedei. The sequence goes on from CM062293.1 coordinate 505,604,229, forward strand.
GTATCGGATGGAGTTTCGAGACATCGATCGTTTCAAGACACGGATCCTACCATTGCCATGAGTGTGTTTGGATACGATGACAAGAATCTAATGTTTCCGCTGAAAACAGTCTGCACAGAAATGACGACAGAAAAATGTGATTTGATAATAATAATTTCCGACGACATTACTGCTGTCGTTTGTTTTCGTGTGAAACGAGCGCACACAATCGAGAGAGGTAATTATGTTTCAACAGTCTGAATTCGTTCCGCAGCAAAGATTCGTTAGAGAGATACGAGGAATATTATCGTTTTCATCAATGCGCGAAAATAATCATGCCAAAAACGGCAGCGTATTAAATTTCAAGCACCACACCAGACGGCTGAAAGTGCCTTTCGTCAACGTACATTTCGAATCGTCAACGGAAAAGATGAGTTTGTGTCAGCCGATCCCCGATGGTGACAGCTACACAGATCAATATCAAAAACACTCGCCTTCGGGTTATTGGTTTTACATCAAGTGTTTTTTCGACAATAGTCTTCCCATGGGTCCCATCGCATACTCCAAATGACCAGAAGGGGGAGGTGTGGCTTAAATATTCGTGCACAACTTGGAATCGAAAATGAGAAAGTTGTACGAGGTGTTTAAAAACCCGTTCTGATGAAGTTGATGATGGAAGCACAGAATATAGAATATATACAGTTAGAAGTAGAAGTCCTGTCACGAACTGTGCGCTTATCGTGGCTTAATTGCGCATAGGAATTGCGCGTAATTGCCATATCGAATGGCATCCAAAGCATGGCAGGTTCTCCTGGTTACTCATAGCAAACACGGGCAATGTATCTGCCAATGGACCTCCGGGTTACCCGGAGGTACATTGGCTGAAACATTGCTTGTGCACAGGCTATATGTACAGGATTTGATAGCCTGACTATGGTTATAACGCGTAGGTTAACGCGCATATCGACGTGCTATTTGTGCGCATTTCGTGACAGGACTTTTACTTTTAACTGTAGAAATGCGGTGGAATGTCACGTTTCTCAAGGACCTCTAAATGATAAACCATCATCCTCGTACAAAAGGATCCGGGATCGCGACCTTTACACCAAACTCTATAGGTATCCCTCTCACGGTAAATGCAATCTGGTGTTTTCGAGATACGACATTTTACCCATTTTTTTCCTAATTTGTCGGGATATGATTCTCATCTGTTCGTTCAAAATCTAGGCTTTAACAAAGGTGAAATTCCGTGCATTGTCCCCATGAAGAGAAATACATTTCGTTCATGAAAAGGAGGGTGGTTGATAAAAAAAAAACAAACAACGAAAGAACCAATCACTGGAGACATAAGTTTCTCTTGGTCAGTTACAAATCCTTGCCTTCCAACTGAGAAGGTCTGGCTAAACATTTGGAAAAGGATAAGTTCCGCACCTTTACTCGCAATTTTTCACACTCAACGAAATGCAATAGTCTCTTGCGAAAACGTGTCTGTCCATACGATGATTATATGGGCGGTTTTGACAAATTTGAAGAACAATTTTATTCGGGGCTCTATGACGAGCACATTTCGGACGCGTATTGTGAGAACGCTCAGAATACATGGACGTTATTTAACAAGGAGTATGTGAGAGATTGCCACGAGCTGTATTAAAAACGGACGCCTTTCTCATGGCAGACGAGTTCTAAAATTTCAGAGAAGTGTTTTCTTCGCATTACGATCTGGGTCCTGCTTGGTACTTCATGACTCCCGGACTGGCTTGGGACACTCGGTTGAAATTTACGGAAAAGGGATTACAATTGTTATCCAGCATTGACATGCTCCTTATGTTCAAAAAGGTGTAAAAGGTGGCATATCCACCGTGTCTAATAGATACCCGAAAGCCAAAAATCGTTATCTGGGAAATTTCGAGTCAGAGGAGTCTAGCAAATATACTAGTAAAAAAGGTAGGGGGTATTTGATAAAAGTGAGATATATAAAGAAATATATTTATATTTTCATTAAAACGACAGTTGAGGCATTGCACTGTGACATCTAGAGAATGATTTCAGCTATAGATGGGTCTCTGGCAGGCACACATTCCACCCACTGAGCTTTAGAAGATATGGACGGTCAGTCAGAGAATTTACCACATTCAGTCCAAGACCTCAATACCTTGCAAATTCTCCTCAGTTCGCGAGACAAGCGCGGATCCGACGTGGCATACTCCTCACCAAACATCCAATATTAGCTTGATTGATGTTAATCCATTCTTCCTGCAGTGCAGCGCGTTCCTGGGCATTTGTAGGGGGCTGTTGGCATTGTCGTATGCGCCTGCAAAGCATATCCAAGACGTGCTCGATTGGTGGAAGGTCTGGAGTTAGTGCTGGCGAAGGCAGTGTGATGATGTTCTGCTTCTGGAGGAACTCTGTAGCGACACGGGCAATGTGTGCTCTTGCATTGTCATCTTGGAAAATAAATGGGCGGCCGTGACGTCGCGCAAATGGCACCACTTGAGCTACTAACATGTTGTCGCGTTAGTACTGCCCTGTGATATGCCCTTGGGTGGGTGACGTGTAATGCTATTCTGCTTGTCATGGCTATGCATCCCCACACCATAATCGATCCACCACCAAAACGACTAAGCTGCCTATCGGTTACCTCATCATTGTATCGTTCGCTCCGCCGCGGCCTCACTCTGTTTGTCCTGTCATGGAAGTCGGGAGTGTACTTCGATTCACTGGAAAATATGACGTTGCTCTACCGACGATTATTCGAGGTCGTCGAGCGTACAAATTCCAGCTGTGTGGGCGATTTCGGATAGTCGGACCACTGACTCGCACATCTGTCGTTCGGTGCAGCTGCTGTCTAAATTCTGAGGCACTCTGATGGCGGTTACGTATTGCTGTGGCTCGAATGAAACGATCCTGGTTAGCAGTTGTCGCCCTTGGACGACCTGACCGACGTCTGTCGTCAACATTGCCTGTCTGACGGTAGCGTGACCACAACCTGCTAATCACCGATTGAGTAACGTTGAGAATTTGAGCCACTGCAGTCTGGCTGTTGCCAGCTTCCAACATGTCAACAGAACGTGAACGTTCGTCACGTGTCAGTCTTCGCAAACCTCAAAACGTACGTTTCGACCAGAAACTATTGATGAAGGAGTTTATACCAAGAAAAGAACAAGGAAACCTTCGAAAATGTCCTCTGTGTGAACTGTCATTGATTTCTCAGACGAAAGGAAGCAGCTTTTGTTCAGTTCGAAAAATCAAACTTTTCTCCGCGTTCGGGGTCCGCCTTGGTTCATTTCCCGGTAAACTTTCTTGCCCAGAACGCCCATGCCAATTCCTAAACAACTGTAACATTGCACAACTCCAATCATTGCTTTAAGGGTGCACAAAATATTGTTGTAGAGTGGTTTTCTGTCCAGGGTGTAACATGTTCACACAATTGGAGGTGGCCCTATCTTACATTATATCTCCCGTGTTTGAAGTCGGATTTTCAAAGTTTTTTAACTGTGCATTTTGGATCATGAGAGTTGTGTGTATTGGGAATTGCTGGCACACCACCCTCACTGTGCCCGAATAGCTGTTCTCGAAATAAAATAAACCGTGAGGTTATGCGTTTTTCATAGTAATATCTCCGTATCTCGAAAACCCTTCAAAAATCGTTTATATTCACCCGCATATCTGCCTCACTTCACAATTTAAATATAATGACGAGTGCGAGTTCAGTTTTTATCTGTAGACCAAATGTAATTACATTTTACATGTAGCTACCCCAGTGTACCGTCTAAAGAATCTTTGGTTAAAATTCAGTCAACCATGACCACGTGCGACGCTGCATGCTTTCAACAGATTTTTCGACAAAGCGTGCATCTGGGGCACTCCCATGTTCGATGGGCTTGAAGACCATACCAAATCGATACCCGCCGATTGCACAACATTTCATTTCAACTCGATTGAAACGCACAATTCCGCGAATGTACAAAGTTGATGGAGAGGGGGGGGGGGGGGGGGGGGGTAGGGCTATTGCTCTAATTATGCAGGGGCTATCGCAATCGTCCAGCAATTTGGAGTCCATAAGACAACGACAGCTCGTTTGGATGGGCGTCTCAGAGCCACAGGAAGATTAGCTGACAGTCCCAGGAGCGGACGTCCGCACGTTACATCCCAACGTCAAGAAAGAGGCATACGTCTCTCACACCTCCATAACTGATTTCAGACGGCGAAGCAGACAGCGAATCAGCTTGTGGGCACTCATGGTTGCCGGGTACGTCCAAGAACAGTTAGGAATCGGTTGCAGGAGTTCAATGTAAAACCACGACGTCTCTGCGTTGGTCCGCAACTTACACGCAGGCGACGTTGACGTCAATTGCAATGAATGCTGGCACATGCACCAATCGGTTTCACTTGGCCCACTGAAGATGTGTGTTATTCACTGACGAGTCTCGGTTCATGCTTTACAGGTCAGATGGACGACAACGTTGCTATCGACGTCGAGGTGAGCGACATTCTGAAGCGTGCGTTAATGAAAACTTATCCATGCGCGTAACCTTACATTGCAGCAAGATAGCGCGAGACCGCATATTGCTATGGTTTGTCGTGACTTCCTCAATCAAAACAATGTCCCAGTTCTCGATTGGTCACCCTACAATCCAGATTTGTCCCCGATCGAGCGTTTGTGGGAGGAGCTGGAAAGGAAAGTCGGGAAGCGCGTCAACATCCCAAACAACGTCGCCCAGCTCACCTAGCCCTTCTTCAGGAGAAGAAAAATATCACACAAAGGGGTCAATGGTAAGGAGGATTAGAGCAGCGACTGAAGCCCTAGGTGGGCACATCCGCTGTTGATTTTGATCAGGAAATGGCGTTTGGTACCCACGTTTGAACATTATTCGTGCAAACGTCGTTTGTATTAAGACAACAATACTCGAACAAAATTTAATCAGTAATGAAGAAATAACATCAAAATTCAAACAATGAAATAATCATCCATAACACATTTGAAATATTTACCACAGAAAAAAACATACGTATCTTTTTTCCGCTAATATACTTCGCAATAAACTACACTAAAACGCTGAGACGTCACTATGCCAAAACATGAGGAAAATAAAATAACTGATCTCCCAATAAATTTCATTAAAATGCCAAGACATTATTGTTAATTTATGGCACAAAAAATGTAGTTTCTTTCAAGCGTTTTTGTGCTCTGTCAAAAACAAGGAACCCTCAGTCTAACCAATGTTTTTTTAAGAGGAACACGAGGAGATGCGTCATAAATTTTGAGCATGGCTGTCTTTATGACGTAAAGAATTTCGTTGCAACATCTTTTTTGCCACGAGGTTGATTTTTCCAGTGCATTCCTTACGTGGATTTTATAAAAAAAAATCGCCGGCGGCTTAAAAATATTAACGGTTCCGGTTGCATTTTACTAGCAAAACTCTTCGTTTGTCCCTTGCAAATCGAATGGACGATCGGCGAGAGAAAACTTGCAGTTTCTTTCGGTGTGTCCCCGAAAAAAAGAACAATTTATTAAATGATTCCTAATCTGTTTCTAAAAGCACTAAACTTACTAACCAAGCACTGATAGCTTATTCTCTATCCGATTCGTGCAGTTCGTGCACGCATCTTTCTTTCCTGACAATTCGAGTAATTAAGCAATCGAATTAATACTTACGTCTAAAATAGATATAAACAACGATGTGGATGTACTGCATGTCTATCTGAATCCAAGATGGGTCTGTCTTTGTGATAAACGGAATTTCTGTAACGAAACGATAAATTTAAAATCCGCTTTAGATGAATTCTTGAAAAGGAATTATATATATTAGGCTATCTGTCAGAGACGGGAAGGTGTCACCCGGAGAGTGAATTTGTAGGGCTAATATTTTCGTACAGGCCTACACTTGAAATGTCACAATCCGGTTGTTGCAAAGCTTTATCTCACAATTGGGGCGTTTTGCACTGTTACGCAACTAACGTTTAATGTATCTGGGCCCTTGTTCCGAATCCTTATCAAGGGCCCCTGATACAAGCGCGTGATTCTGCTGTTGCCATTAATATAATTTTTCGATCGCTTCGCGTTTTTCCCTTCAGAGAAAACAATATTAGGTGAGGCGAAGCCGAACCTAATATTGTTTTCTGAGAGCCGTATATGACACTGTATCTGCCAACTAAACGCCCTGTAACGTATTTATTATGCACGGCATGCTAAAATGTAACTGTGGAAGTTAACGCAACGAACAGTTACACTATGCGGACTTTTCGGCATCTTGGGCTGGTTTGTAGCCTAGTATTATTGTGATTTCCCTGAACGCTCGAGTCGAGGCTTCTCTCTTGAAGTTAGAGGATTAGCTTTCGCTATGAAATGTGGAAAACTCCACCTCAATAAACGACGAACGGCATATTTTAAAAAAATAATAAACTTTTACACCAAGAGGAATATTTAATACACCAGTAATTGTTGCAAAAGTTACAACCAAATTCACGCTGACGAAACACACAGTTGCTCCACTTCGTAAGACAGTATTCAGTAAAGTGAATCCCAGTGACGTAATTTTCTCTGAAGTGTAACGTCATCACTGACATCAATATGGAGATCAATGAACTCTATTCTATTTTTCAATTTGCGTCTTTCCATCGATAAGGCAAATTATGAAAACGTTCCTCTTAAAATAGTTTCATAACACATTTTGTGGTCAATATTGTGAGATACATTTATCATCACCACAGTGTGTGTCTCCGGAAATTCTGATCAAGTCTCGTTGTAGGCACAGAATCGCATTTCGACTCGCCCTAACGGACTCGTCGAAATACTGTTCTGTCCTTACAACTCGACTTGATCTGAATTCCCGGAGACACACACTGTGGTGATAATCAGTATGTAACAGGGCGCGTTTTCTTGAAATACAGTCTCATGCGATGGAGTTTGCACTGAATTTGCACCCAATTCCCGATGGTGGCCATGCTCAATTTTCAATCAGATGATATAACGGTGATTGAGCTGTCCTGTAACTTTTGCCACCAAACGAATGAGATCAGGTGGGCGGTACATACAGTTAAAACTAGAAGTCCTGTCACGAATAGTACGCTTATCTTGGCTTAATTGCGCGTTGGAATTGCGCGCAATTGCCATATCGAATAGCATCCAAAGCACGGCAGGTTCGTCTGGTTACTCATAGCAAACACAGGCAATGTTTCTGCCAATGGACCTCCGGGTTACCCGGAGGTCAATTGGCGGAAACATTGCTTGTGCACAGGCCATATGTGCAGAATTTGATAGTTTTACTGGGGCCATAACGCGTACGTTAACGCGCATATCAACGTGCTATTTGACTATTTGTGCGCATTTCATGACAGGACTTCTAGTTTTAACTGAAAGGCGCAACGTTTGATGCGAAACACAGTCAACATGTGAAGTAATACCACTCAAATTTTAGTCACGCGTTATTTTTTCATGTCAATTCAGACGAGTGACCCCCTTTCTTGTTCTCCGTCGTATAAACAAAATGTACGTGTTATATATCAATCGAAGGGAAAATCAATTTCCAGTAAGTTGGTGCTAAATACATGATAATTACTTGAAGAAATGTACAATTTATATCAAAAACGGAACCCGCCCCGAGAATCTGATGTGTGAGCTCCTGCAGTGTGATACGGATGAAATATCAGACCTTTGAAGCGTACCGTTGTCATTACAAGGAAAAACGAGCACTTTTTTTCCTCTCAGAACTGCAATAAGGATACGGCCTCATGATGTCTACTATTATCGATAGGGCCCCTATGCAACCTCTACCCAAGACAGTAGCAGGAGATGTGGAGATCGCCCCATACTGGAGCAATAGGGAAGGCGGATGTGACGCCATAGCCACGTTACCCATTTATGTCATGCCTGATTGTCATGACGGCGAGCGCGACCTGCCATCTTGTGGCGTCATCCACACACCGATACGTGGTTTTAGTGCGATTGGTCAGCGCAAGTTGGTACGGTGAGACATGTTTACCTCGACCATTTTGTATACTGGAGGCCGCCATTCTGGTTTCTACGGTAGCACTATGATAGTTTCTATGGTAGCATGTGGCTGATATGAGACTGGGATACTTCTAATGGAATGGGGGTGGGGGGTGGGGGGAGGGGGCTTGTTCGGAGGAAGCGTTCCATTAAACAGCAGTAAGTCTCATTACCCAGCTAGACCCGACAATCACACCAAATCATTAAAAACACCACAAAACTATCGAAACGGACCTCATTTTGTTCAAAATCCCACAGAATCCCCCTCCTGTCCAATAATAGTCGCGATCCTTTGTTTAAGAGTCAATGTAACTACTACAAAATATTTATTTGGCTCGTATTTCTCACTAAATCCTCGGTCTGTATCCCTGCTGGTTCAACATCCATCTAAGGCGCTGTGCAGACACACAGATGATATAGATAGTTTCTAATGTTTGGTCAAGCAGTATTGTGGGGTGGTGTAGGGTGGAAGTAATGCATGGTAGTATAGTATGGGCAGTATATACTAAGTCGGTCTAGCGTTGGTCCTTCGTACTATAATCGACCTAGTAACTGGTATAGGTCGTAAGTAATGCTAGGCCATTTTCCTGCGTGATTGGTTTCCTGTATCGTAGTTAGAGATCTGCGAATCACAGTGTTTTTTCGAATCGAATTTCGAACCGAATCATGTCTCTGATATCGATATCGAATCGAATCGAATCTTAAAAGACAAGCAATTTCATACTGCAGCAAACGAAAGTTACGGAACATTATGATGACCCTTACACGATTGAGTGAACACCTAAACACCAATACATAAATATTCTCTGTAGCACCGTTGCTGAAACAGCTGAGCCTCTTATTCATAGTTTTAGTTTTTGATGGCTTAAGAACGTGACTAGTAACAAGTTAAGCCTTCAAAAGATATGGCTATCGATAATGTTCTGGACAAAATTCACTACTTACCTAACAATTAAACAATTATCAATTACTCAGTTAAATATGAAACTGAAATTGAGCCAACATGATTGAATTGTCTAATGACAATTTTATCCAATTTTTGTTGGAAATGTAACAAATTAACCTAGTACGAGAGATTCAAAAAAATCGAATCTTGAGATTGATTCGGTATCGATCTCGAATCAGACCTATGGTATCGGTATCGAATAGAATCTCGATATTCTCAGGACCCTAATCGTAGTAGACCATTTGTCTGTGTGGTGCATGTTTGGTTTCCTGTATCGTAGTAGAGTATGGATAGTCTTTTGGACATTCTAAGACGTGGTCGATGGTAGACAGGCCTGGCATTCTTAAAAATGCAGGAGGACTAAAAATCGCCTGGGGGGGGGGGGGGTTGGGGGCGATCAACTCTCCTTAGGCTTACAAAAGCTGAAAGTGACAAAATGAAGATTTACTATTAATGAATTCTGCCTAGTGGGTTTTATACATTTTACTTGGTGCTAAAAGTGTAGTGTCTGTGAGACGGCTACAATGTCCCTCCCACACCTCCGGGCCTCGGCAAGGCCCCGAGGTGTGGGAGGGACAGTGTGACCGTCTTGCACAAACCACTAGCAAAGCAGTGATCTGAAAAAGATATGGATTTTAGCCTAGGAACAAACTGTTATGGTAATCATTATTTTGTAAGGCCAGGAGGGCTAGTTTTTGCCCTCCTTAATTTTTTTAAGGCGAGCAGTAGGCGAGCGAATAAATCGCCCTCCTAAAAATGCCAGGCCTGGGTATAGGTCGTGATCAGAGATAGATAGCAAACCTGTACTAATGCTATATTTTCAGTAGTAATGGTACAAGACTGAAAGGCTGCGATAACACAACAGTAATGTTGAATACAATAGAGGCTGACATAGGGCAGCTAGTTTGTGCTATACCGAGGTAAATCACCTCCAGAATATTGATACAGAGAGCGAACCTAAAATTTCAATATCACCCAGCTCTATTTCCTACTAAAACCCTAAACTATCATATATGGGGACTAATAATTTGGTTTCGTTAGTGATTAGTGTACTGTTTATCAATGATACAGCAGCAACATACACAACAACCTTCAGTGTCCACCCATTTCTAACTTTATAATGGACGGCAATATAACAATGGACCTTGTAGAGTACCACCACCAGGTAACGTGTCGCTTACACAATTTCTGTACAAATATATGACCTTGGGACACGTAGCGAAATATTACGAGTTACCGGTGGACATCTTGAACCTCATCGTGAATATTTTGAATTGATAAAGGTTTATAGAGTGGTATCATTCACATTCTGATCCAGTTTACGAGGTTACCTTAAAAAACGACCGTAAACCCATCTCTAATTTCCGACATTGCAATGTGAGCTATAAAATGGCTATTTGACTTACGGACTAAATCCCGCTGACAGAAATATATACAGAACCGCATATAGGTTTAAATGGGTTAAGAATTATCACACCAAATTGTTTTGGTCCAGGATATCACGAGAGCCAAAGGCTCTCGTGATATCCTGGACCAAAGCACCAAATTGTTTTGGTCCAGGATATTACGAGAGCCAAAGGCTCTCGTGATATCCTGGACCAAAGCAATCTGGTGCGATAATTCTTAACCCTTTCAAACGTATGTGCGATTCTGTGTTTATCACATACCTCCCATGTAACAACCAGTTCACACGAAAATGGAACTAAAAGCACCTTCTAAGTTAAAAAGTACTGCTTTTACTTAGTTACCAAGAAAACATCACTGTTAATGGGTAGGCTACCAACCCTAATTTGCCTTTTAATTTTTACAGCATTTGAATGGTTGGACCCAAGTGACAGCTATCAGTGTCACGGTCACGATGATCGAACTTGAAATATTGACTACGCTGCGGGAAATAACACGTGCCAACGAGAGCTGCTATTGGGCCCACGCATACTACCACAATTGTGACTGTGCTTGCCTGAAGACCTGAATGATACCACACTTCCTCGGTTCAACTATCGACTTACAACTGCGGGAGACAGTCAAGAAGGGCAGTGAATTAATGCACTGAGGTTCAAAAAGTTTCGAAAGGGAGTAAGGGTTTAATTTGCCCCACATTGACATGAACGTCTTCGGCGCGTGAAAATGTTTCGTGCATGCAACAGAATGTGCCAGGCTGGAAAGAAAGGAAAGGTTTGCGTCAACCAAATCCACCTTACCACTCACCCCAAATATTATCTAACACAAACGCACAGGCAAACGCACCCCCCACGCGCAAACATTTATACTCGTAAGGTAGGTATATGCTTTTAGATACATCAAAATATTATTCAGTACGACGGACAGAAAAAAATAAATTATCAACACCAGTCGTTTTCGTTTTTTCGTCAACATTCCTGACGGAACGCGAATGGAAGGATAAGAAACCGTTATGGATGACAATACCAGGGCCACTCCCAGACTGGGAGTGGCCCTGGTATTAACCCCAATACCACTCATCTCTATTTCCTACAAAAACCCTAAAATATTTTCGCATAAGGAGAAATTGTGGGTATCATAAAACACTATTTTTGTCAACAGTATTTTAATTAATTAATGATTTCTTTAACTCACAAGCAAGTAAATTCAATAATTAATTTCTCTTTAATTCATAAGTAACAAGAGACAAAAACGTAGAGTGTCTAGTACGTACCTAGTGACCGATCAAATGCCACTTTTGCGCCGTTATGGGCAAATGCAGGAGTAGAATGCAAAGGCTTTTCTTTCGCTAACATTCGTCGCCCAACTGACTTGACTGAAATAATCAAAAACAGTACAATACATTATTCAGTAGGGTCGTCATGGCTTGGTCACATTCCACGGTTGGGCAATATTTCTACGTACGCAATAATATTATATTCCAAAACTAATTACTGGAATGATCATCAAAATGTTAATTAATGAAGCACCGGGTCCAACCCGGTGCTTCATTAATTAAAATTTTGCTGATGAGGATTTTTATTACCTGGTACACACGTGCGTGGATATCACTACTCACGAGTGGATTATCACCAGTCCACGGCGACTGTACTGTAAGTGGAAGTTTGGAGAATCGACGAATGTTAGTTTTCCGTGTCTTATCCAGTGCGTATGGGAATTAACACTGAATTGGAAACTGATACTCTCCAAGGCGCAGCCAAAGGGTGTTTCAGTTTTTCCGAACAGTGTAAATCTCCACACGTAAGAGCGCGGTGGCTCAGTTGGTAGAGGTGCAGGCTGCAAGCCGAGAGGTCCTCGGTTCGAATCTCACCCGCGGCAACCGCATTGTGTCCTTGAGCAAGACACTTCACCCCCATTGCCCACGTGGGGCACGGTGGCCTTGAGTACTAAGGCGTACTGCACGTCGATGGTGCACCTGTCTTCAACCAATGCTAGCCCTGCTTGTGTGGAGTCAGTATGTTGGTGGAGCTGATAATTGCTCGCCGTTGCTCGGTGGTTCTCTCCGGGTACTCCGGCTTTTTCCACCCACATGGTCATGATTAGCCATTGTGCAGAAATATGTGACCTTAAAACACCAATAATCTCCACACGTCCCTCCAGTAGACACGCATAGCGAATTTCTTTTCGTAGTAAAACCCCTGTCTTTTACGCAAAGTCAGTTCTGTGGGAGAAGAATACAGATCATTAAAGGTTTTCTGACAGACCTCCCCCAGAGAGTGACTACTATCTTTTAATTATTTTCACGGGGAGATCAATCGATAAGCGACTCGTTTAATTACCAAGCTATTTGGAATAAGCAATGGTTTCTAGATGAGCAAGTTAGAACGTGTTGACTCCTTGCATGATGCTGGCGGATACTCCTGAACAGGACACAAAGTGTCTTGCCAAGGATTAAATTTAAATTGGACACATTTAACCAAATTTCCATCCTGTAATCTGAATGGACTTTTTGACCAACGATTTCTTCAGCTGAGATTAAATGAATTTTTTCATCAAAGCTAGTCATGGCTGCCACACACCAGCCACGACTAGACTTAATGAAAAATGTGTTGAAAATACTCACCGGGTTATGAGTAGGGCTGTCCCGATTTTTAAATTTAGGAATCGATTAATCGTCGCAAATAATCGATTATAATCGATTAATCGTACCCAGATGACCTCCCCTCTCCCTCTCTTTGAAGTCGATAAAAATGAAGTTCAAGTCAGTTGACCTACCTCAAATAAACAACGAAGACGATCTTCTTTTAGGTACATTCAAAGCTTTGATGTTCTGAACTTTTGAACCGACAGTGTAATAATCAAGACCGGTCGGCAGTTGCGAACTTCGCAACTGCCGACCGGTCTTGATTATTACACTGACGGTTCAAAAGTTCAGAACACCAAACCTTTGATGAATGTACCTGAAAGACAAATGCTTCCAACAGCGTCTTGGGGTTTAACATCGATGTTCATAACTCTTTACCTTTTGAAACAATAGTTTTTTCATCAAATTTTCTTTTAATTGTTAAACGTCTAAAAAGGGAAACAATTTACCGATTATTCGACAACGAAAAATACTAATCGATTTCGCCGTGACCGATCAATAATCGATTAATCGTGACAGCCCTAGTTAAGAGTTAATGGATTCTCAGTGGAAGTTAACTGTGTTGTAAAACTACACAAGGAAAACGACAGTCGCTGTCAAATGTACATTTTGAAGAAACACGCCAAGAGTTCTGAACTCTATATTTGAAAAATATTCCCATTACTAACATACGTTTTCCTTGGATGAAACAACAATTTAGCTTTTATTTCGATGTGTGGTTTTTCAATGAATAAAATTGTTTAATGTTCTACATTTCCGTTACCCTATTTTATTTACTTCATTAAACATTTTAAAAAACTTGATTAGGTTTTAATATATTCCCTGGTTTTCTAGGAACCGGGAACGGGAATGAAATTACTCCCAGGACCGGGAACCGGGAAATTTCCCGGGAAATATCAAGCAAATTTACGAGGGTAACATAACGCATTTATTTTAATGATAATGAGCATATTTCATTGGCAATCTCCCATCTCCAAACGGAAAAGGTCTTTTCCTAAGATAAGTATGAAAACAAAACCCAAACCCGCTTCAATCTCGCCTTTATTTTCAGAATCACACGCGTTATCACATCTACCTTCTACAACACCAACACCCTCTTCACAGCCGTCACCGGTCTCCTCTGCTTTAAGCAGAGGAGACCGGTGACGGCAGTGAAGAGGGTCTTGATGTTGGAGGAGGTAGTGAATAGTGGCACTGATGATTCTGACTATGAAGACGATTTTGAACTTTGAAGCTGGTGAAGAAGATCTTGCTGTTGAAACGGAGGGGGGTGGGGGATTGGGTCCTCCAGAAGTGTTTGAGAGCTACAGTGATTTGTTGAAAATGGCTCGTCATGAATCAGGTCTGTAAACATTTCAGGTGTGGAAGGGCTGACGAAATCCTACAATGTTTCAGCTTAGAAAACTTCAGTTCAATATACAAAGGGTGCCACGCGTGATTCCCGGTTCCGTGGTGTAGATTTCCCGTGTATCGGCGCCGGCTTTCGGAAAAGGGAAAAACACGGGAATTCCCGCTCCCGTAATTAACCCCTAAACTTGATCGCGTTTTCTACATATTCATGTCTTTATACTGGGTCGAAGGAGCGTGTTAATATTCCAACATGGAGAAAGCATTATTTTACAGTTTCGTTTTCGCTGAGCAAATCACTAGATTTCTCTCGGCCAAGAAATGATATACAATATAAACTAAACTAAGCCGTACTACCATACCCTTTATACAGACCTTTTTTTTCAAACCCTCGGCTATCCTCGGGTCGTTTATTGAATACGGCAGATATGTGCTGTCTTTTGAACATTTGTGAATTTGACAGTTTTTTTATACTGAAATGTTTTTGTTCATAGTTTATTTTAATTCATCCCCTTGCCCTGTACCCGGCTGCTACATACGAGCCGGGCATAAGGCAAGACTGCGGGTATCATAAAACACTATTGTTGTCGACAGTATATTCATGTGTGTGAAAAGCGTATTAAAGTGTAGTGGCCTTGAACCGCTTCTGTATTTTAATGTTTTTAGGATTAAGCTCCACGCGACACTTTAAAGACAATATGGTTAATCTCTTGAATAAAAATAATCGTTAACGGGGTACAAATAGCACGCATGTTTACATGAACCAAACAACATTGACACCGATACAGAGAGACTATCTGTAAAGAAAACTCCGTGTACAATGATATTAAGAAGTCTCATAGCGTCTAAAAGCGTAGTGTATAATACGAATGTACAGCACAGTCGCCGTGGATTGGTCGTAATCCACACGTGGGCAGTTATGTCCACGCATCTGTTTACCAGGTTGCGAAAATCATCATTAGCAAAATTTTAATTTATGAAGCACCGGGTTGTACCCGGTGCTTCATTAATTAAATTGTTGATGGCTATTCCTGCAATTAGTGTTTGGAATCTAATATTATTGCGTCCGTGGAAATATTGCCCACGCGTGGAAAGTGACCAGTCCACGGCGACTGTATTGTATGTACTGCAAAACATCGAATACTCTCGGATTAAAGAATGAAATGGATAGGTTCTGGAATTCATTTGTTTATTTGTATGTTTTTTTTTTACTTTTGTACCTTCGTTTCGAACTGACTGGTATTTTTATGTCCGATTCTTGTTTTATTAGTGTTGGAATCATTGCATCTATAGTTTAGATCGTTAGTGGTTATTCTTGAACTCATTTTGCCTTGCACTGTATATTGACAAAACAATGTTAGACACGCGACACTGCTACTAGCAGACGATTTTCACCTTTTAGGGTTCACTCCCCCTAGTCAGCCTTTTTCCAGCTGGAACATCTGTGAGTTATGCTTGAAAATATTTGTATTGACTGGTTGTTTGGATAGTCTGGGTATGAATTTTAAATCACGTAGTCATCTTTGTGTCATTCGAGCGATCTACCTGCCATTTTGTCACTCGTCAACAAACAAAAAACATGATGACGAGTCTGCCTTCGCTGATGGGAAGGAGTTCATTGCGGTATTCATTTGACGAAAAAATCAATATTATTTTTTTCCCTGTCCGTTTAATGAAATGTTGGAAGTATGCTATTTTTTATCTTTATTAGTATTAAATCGAAAACGCACATTTGAGCGTCTCAAGCGAAACATTTTCTTTGATTCTATCGCATGTGTGACAGTCTTGACAGATAGTCTGATCGAAGTGCTTACCCCGAAGCGACCTCTGACCTTGAAAATCAGTAACGTCAAAGATGGCGAATCGGCAACGGTCTTATTTGACCCATTATTGCTTTGAATGACAGCACCCACCCGTCAAATAGAAAAGGAGATTGAAGTTTTGTGTGGGCGTGACATATGACGTTCCTTTTAACTTACGCAATTCATTGCTCAATAAAATTTTTAGTGACACAAGAACATGTTTCAGTGAGATGTACCGTTATTTCAAATATATTTTTAGAAAATAATGCCTTTATTACTCGGTTGTCACTGGGAAGCATGATGCGACCTGGTTTTTATATTTATTCCGCAAAGTAAACAGTGTTTAAATTTATTGCCCCCCACCCCCCAGGTTTAATTATAAGGAATGCTCGTTTGTTTCAGTCTAATTCTTGAGTTACGCCCATTTACACAGTTTGGCCTTTGTTTTTTGGGGGTTCATAACTCAAGAAATAGACAGAAACAAACGATCATTTCTTATTTAAACGACGTGTTCATGTGTAATTTTTTAAAAAAAGAATCATAAACTGTCAAAGTATGTAATCGGATGCTAAGACATTTTCTCACAAAGAAAGAATACGCAATGATTCAGTATGTACAGGCGGCAACCTGAATGTACTTATAGACTACGAGAAATGGACTTTAATACAGAAGAGTAAAACAAAACCTAGTGACAAAATGATATCCTTATTGGACTATTATAATCCCTGATGGGTATGGGTGTGGGATGGGAAAATCTCACCCTCGGGACAAGATATTTGGTCCAGACACTCGGCTCCGAGTGTCTGGACCAAATATCTTGTCCCGAGGGTGAGATTTTCCCATCCCACACCCGTTCCCATCAGTTCGTTGTTTTGAAAAGCTAATGACACCATCGGAAAGAGCATGCAAAAGTTATGTGTATACCAAAGGTATATACCACGAAATCAATTAGGAACGCTGGCATCTTGAGGTTTAAAGAGTTTTAGAGCATCAGACTTTGATCACACAGCATTCGGATGACGTCAATATGAATTAGTTGGTAGCAAGAAACTGGTACGATATGCATAACGTCATAATAACGTTATAAATGTATAACGTCACGTGGGTGGGGTGGGATAAATCTGTCTCTCTTTACTATCTCACCCTGGACAGACGTATGTTACACGTGCAGTGGGGGGGGGGGGGGGGGGAGAAAAATATGATTTAAACAATGCACGCTGTATTGAGAATTCGACAGAAGGGTGTTGCAGGTGGAAAGAGCCTCAAAATAAAATAGCAAGACTTGATTGATTATTTTCTTATGTCATTCGCCTTACACACTTAAAAACTAACCCAAATCAACTGGGTTGAGAGAATATGAAGTCAGTTGGGTTTATTAGCTCACCAACTTCTGAAAGAGTTATTGTCATGACCTCGGGCGTCGGCGTCGGCGTCCGGCGTGTCCAATATTGTAAGATTTAATGTTAAGGTTAATTTCTCAAAGATCAGCGGGCTCAGGCCTTTGATATTGCATATGTAGGTTGTAGGGGACTATCAGAACAGTATTTAACCCTGGTACAACGACTTTTTTCCAAATTTCACCTAAAATGTTCTGCCAAAACTTGTAAGAATTTGCGTTTAGGTGTTGTAAGAATTTGCGTTAAAGTCAGCTTTTGTGCAGATTGTGTTGCTTTAACTTCTCATTATTGTTGATTTTCATATTTCAATAACAACTGTAGGTATTAACCCTACTGTATGCAGACATTTAACGGAAATTTTCTTTTTTTTTTCAGCCAAAATTTTCATGTTTTTCTCGGACTTAGTAAATTTTAAGTTGTAAAACTTTGTAAACTTTGTGTTTAGGTGAGTTGTGTTTCTATGTGTCTTTCCAGGCGATTAAAATTCTACACTTGGGTTACTGAACTCCATTGCAGTAATATTTAACCCTGATTACATGCATATTTGAGGAATTTGAGTCTAATTTTCTGCCAAAACTTGTTGTAAGAATTAGCGTTTAGGTGTTGTAAGAATTTGCGTTAAAGTCAGCTTTTGTGCAGATTGTGGTGTCTTCACCTCTCATTACTGTTTATTTTCTCATTCCAATAACTACTGTAGGTATTAACCCTACTGTATGCAGAAATTTAACTGATTTCTTTTCTTTTCTTTTCAGTCACAATGTTCACGTTTTTCTCTGACTTACTCAATTTTAAGTTCTAAAAGTTTGTGTTAAGGTGAGTTCTGTTTCTTTCCAGGCTATTGATATTGTACACATGGGTTACTGGACTACATTGCGGTAACGTTGCGCCCTCATTACATGCATATTTGAGGAATTTGAGGGGGATTTTTGGGACTTATATTCACTTTCTTTAAAAAAAAAAAAAAATAACTTTTTTTTTTATTTAATACTTTCTCATACTTGTTACTAGTAACATTAAGGCTTATTTTTTTAGTTGTTGATGTGATGTATTTTTGTTGGGACTTATAGTCACTTTCTTGAACGAATGTTTTTCCGCAACTCCCCTTTAACCAATGAATGTACTTCAATTACAATTTCAGTGATTCTTTATTACATAATGCCATTTTGCACCTCCTATTTTATTTTATTTTTTGATCTGAGGTATTTTTATTAGCTCACCTACTTCTATTACAAGTGGTGAGCTTATATGATGACCTCGGGCGTCAGCGTCGGCGTCCGCCGTGTCCAATATTGTAAGATTTAATGTTAAGGTTATTTTTTCAAAGATCACTGGCCTCAGGCCTTTCATATTGCATATGTACGTTGGAGGCGACTATCAGCACATTATTTAACCCTGATACTACGACTTTCTTTCAAATTTCACCTATAATTTCCAGCCAAAACTTGTAAGAATTTGCGTTTAGGTGTTGTAAGAATTTGCGTTAAAGTCAGCTTTTGTGCAGATTGTGCTGCTTTAACTTCTTATTACTGTTGATTTTCATATTTCAATAACAACTCTATGTATTAACCCGACTATATGCAGAAATTTAACTGCAATTTCTTCTTCTAAAATAAATTTATGAAAGCCTTTCCTAATTCCTATTTATGATTTAATATCTGGCCTCACTATTCATATTCTTAATCATAAACATTTCTAAAAAAAAAAATGCTTTTGTATCCAATGATTCTATGTTGAATTGATATATAATAAATGCAGAAATATAGACTTTCCAAAGCCATCACATAAACCACATTAATCATTTGATGCCTAGTTATTAATGATTTATATTAACTAAATATTAGGAATGTTACATTGGAACGACATTATCAAGCGCGAATGTAGGTGAGCGTTTGGGATGTAACATCCCTCTTGTTTAATTGGTTATTGTGGTTTAACGGCACTTACGACAGCCAGGGGCATCTTGTGTCGGAACGTTTTTGCAGGTGGAGGAAGCCGGAGTATCCGGAGAGAACAACAACGGAGAGAGAGCATCGGTCGACAACTGTCAGTTTCGCCACTAACATACTAACCCCGCACAAGCGGGGTTAGCATTGGTTGAATACAAGTATTCCATCTTACGCCTCAGTACACAGTGCACCAGGGCAATCGGGATTAAGTGTCCTCCACGAGGACACAACACAATTACTCATGGTGAGGATCGAACCGTGGACATTTCGGTTTGAAGTCCAATGCCGTAACCACCGAGGAACCGCGCTCCCAATTGGGTTCACATTCATTCGACCCGGTTGATTTCGGTTAATTTTAACGCAACTGATTTTAGCGGGCACACTTTAGTGGAAAGCCGATATTCAATCCTAGACACCAGAACCCGATAGGTGTTATTTTCTTAATCAGGTACCAACTCGGGGGGGGGGGGGGGGGTGTATATGGATGGTAAATAATAGGTTATTGGATGACCCGGAATACGCAATGGATGTTAAACTGATGTTAGCAGGCGAAATAAATCAGACAATAGTAATAACACTAACGTATTACTTTCCAAAGTGTGATTTACTGGGATTTCCGGGTTCGATTATAAACGATAAATTCACAAGTGAATTATGCAATCAACAATTGTGTCATGTATCAATGCGCGCAAACGAAGAAGCTTTGCCGTGGGTGTAATGTGGATTTCATTGTTTTTTTTTAACCCTTTACCTAACATGAAAAGCAGACGACACTTGCCAAAAAAATTATTGAATAACTATTATTTTCATTTTTTGTCTCAAAAACATAGGTTATGACCCCTCATTGGAACGAGCTCGATGAGCTCGTTCCAATGAGGGGTCATAACCTATGTTTTTGAGACAAAAATGAAAACGAATGAAAATTAATTGGCATTTTTTTAGAATAGCTCTAACAGATGGTAGCAGGCGAAATAAATAGTAATAACTACACTAACATATTTATTTATTTATTTATTTATTTATTTATTTGTTCATTTATTTTGGGTTTAACGACACTATCGATAGCCAGGGTCACCTCGTGTCGGGCAGTGGTACAGGTGGAGGAAACCAGCTAACCAGAAAAGAATCAACGATCAACGGCGTGCAACTGTCAGACGCACCAACGTACTACCTCCACACCCAATGGGGTTAGCAATGGTTATCAAGTGCACCATCGACATGCAGTACGCATTTGTTTACGGCACCAGCGTGTCCTCACGAACATAAATAATAATAACACAAGGGAAGGATCCACTCTCAATAAAAGGGTCTTTTGGGAAACTTTAAAATTCATGATAAGGGGACTTTCTACATTTTTACACGCAAATCAGACGAAAACTCAGCAAGAACTAGAAAAAAATTAAGACAACTTAATATTAATGTCGATCAGGGAGACACAACGGTTCGACAGGAAATCAAATCATGATCAACAAGAGTGAACGACGTGCTTCTCCAGTTGAATATGTTGACGTGATTTGATGTATTTAATATGCGTCGTGCTGGGGTGAAGATAAATCCAATAATTGTTTGTTTGTTTACGCACTGGGGTTTAGCGACGCTTTCAACACTCGGAGTCATATCATGTCAGATCGAGCACTATGTACTCTTTGAATCCACGAGGCTCTTTTTCCAAAGATGATGATACGACATAATTCCATTAAGTAAAATAGATGGCTTCTAAGAAAACGTGTCTGGTAGACCAATCAACATTTTCAACGTGCAGCCACAAGACTGCTCGATGAAAATATCATTCGGTCTACCCCCAAATAATGAATCTGGAGTCTTCAATTGACGCCATTGAACAGACATGTAGGATGCTTAAGCCCACTATCGTGAGCTCAGCCATTTGCGAGAATGTTTCATAAATACACAAAAAGACACACGCGTGTGGATGGCTTAATCGGTAGGGCACGAGTGCCAGCGCGGAAGGATAAAACGAGAGGCCTCTCGTTTTATCATTCCGCAATGGCACAGGTGCCATATGGATAAACGCATTCACAAAAAAGGACACATTCTTTCGCCAACACAATTTTCTCAGTCACCAAAATCACATAAAGTTGGCTATTTGAACATCAAAGTTGATTTATATATTCCAAATTCACTTCGATACTTCAACCAATATGCTGTAAATACGGTCAACAACCAGATCCAAAACACAAATCCTTACAGAAATTCGAACCTGAATCAGAGACGGAAACGGGAAGGAGATAGCAAGAAAATGGGAAACGGAAAAACAGATACTAGAATCAGACAGAATATCTAAACGCCTTCAAAATGTTGCCACGAAACAGAATACATATTAGTCGATGGATACATCGACGACACGTTCTCGGCTAAACTTCGCCTGAATTAGGGTAGGTCGCCTACATGAAAATGTATTCAGTAAAGAAAGATTCTGGGGAAATGTCCCTCATATGTCTACTAAAATAAGACAAAATATCCTAACATAAATCACAAGACTTACAGTATAATCAAATGGAACTGTCAAGGTTTTAGAGAAAATCTGAATGAACTTGGCATCTAAGCCAAAATATAAAACTACTGTTTTGTGGGTGCAGGAAACACTCTTATAAAACCTGATGCTGAGGATCACTCTTCTTATAAACATTATAGTTCGTATAATGCCTGAGCTGACGAAAATGAACATCATGATCCCGGAACGTCTGTCTTAGTCCTTAGTTAGATACGACACTCACAGTCTCGTTTTCTAGCAAACAAAGCGTCGACTGAGTGCTAGAATGTCCTATGTCCCCAATGGGACATAGGACATTCTAGCACCCAGGCGACGAAATGTACAGACTGTAGTTATGTTCTATTTACGTTTCACCAAGTAAAACCCTACAGCTAAATAATCATGAGCTACTGTTTCATGAACTGCCAGTTCCATAAATTTCGTTGGATGATTTCAACGCACATATCCCATTCATTATAAGGGATTCTTGCAACCAAGAAGATATAAAGGGTACAACAGGTGAAAAGTCAATTACAAAATCTGACTTCTGTTTGCTCAATGATGGGTCTGCCACGTATTTGCATCCTGCATTTGGTTCGTATAAAAACAGTTGATCTTATAATTGCTTGTACTTCTACATTTCTCTATTTCTCCAGGAAAGTCGTGCGAGGCGGGAGTGGCGGAGGCACTGTCCAATTGTTTTGGAGAGTGTGGTTCTGGCGGACGGCGGGCGATGAGAGGATGCCCCAGTACAATTTTAAAAAAGGCAAAAACGTGGACATGTTATCATCGCTTAAACTTGACTTAAAATACAACAAAGAAAACCAAAAACCAACATCATACCTACCTCTCGTTGCATGAGTGCTGGAATGTTCTATAGGACATAGAACATTCTAGCACTCAGGCGACGCTCTGACAATTTAGACAATTACAATGAACCTTTCTTAGTGGAAGAGTAACTGTTATATAACTATTTGTATAAAGCAAATGATGCTGCCACTGGACAGATGAAATACACTATCAACTTTTAAAACATCGGTCTCAAACATCACTTGACCTTTTAGTATCAAGTTTTGTTGACATATAATAATTCCTTTTCGAAAGCCCAATACAATCCGAGTAATTACAGACTTATTAACAAGTACTGTGGATTATTTAGTCAGACTTGAAACGTCCACCAGCAAAACCTTTGGCAAAAAAGAACATGTGATCGCCATCTTCATTGAGTAAGTTAAAGTATATGATACAACGTGGAAGTATGGGATTTTAAAAGATCTTTTTGACATGGGGTTAAAAGGGCATATGTTTCTTTTTATAGAAAATTATTCAAGGGGGCAGCAATTTCAAGTTCGTGTTGGGGCTTCATTATCTGATCCATACGCGCAAGAATCGGGTGCCCTTCAGGGTTGTATTCTGTCTGTTAACTTACTTTTTTACAAAAATCAATTGCATCAGTGGCGCAACTGTCTGTTTAATGTTTCAGTGTATCGGGATAACTTTTTTTCAATTTGTCGTAGCAGTAAAAACATGAATGCCATTGGGCACAACCTTCGGCTAAGCTTAACCCTTTGAGACTTTAATTATCTTGACGTTCAAACGTCACTGGGAATTCAGTTTCTTCAATTTTTTTCAAAATGCGACGTCAAATGTCGGAAAGTACAAATAATAAGATATTTTTCACATTAGTGATTATCTGGTTGAGGGCTAGATTGTTTTTGGTGGTCAGAATTTCTTATTCAAAACTTGTTTTATTATAAATTATTGGAGAGTGCCAACAGGCACTCTCCAATAATTTGCAATAAAACAAATTTATGTAAGCAAAATATTATTAGTGTTTGTTTGAATATGAAGTATAAGCAAGGTAAGTGTTGGCTTTTGCTCTGGTATCCTCATTTTTTGAAAGCCCTGATAGTAGTTTCCAGCACTCAACCAGTTAAGAAGTCTTGACAGCAGGATTATATTAGTATTTTAAGCTGCGATAACATTTGGCTCAACGGTTGTCACTGACCACTATTCGGGAGAAAGTAGGAATTGAGATTAAAACTTAAAAAAATCGAAAAATAATAACAAAACAAATAACCACAAAGTCATAAGACGTACACAAGGATCAACGCGCTGTTTGATTTCGTACGTAATAAGACGTACAAAAGTATCAACTCGCTGCTTGATTTCGTACGTAATAAGACGTACAAAAGTATCAACACGCTGTTTGATCTCGTACATAATAAGACGTACAACAGTATCAACGCGCTGTTTGATTTCGTACGTAATAAGACGTATGAAAGTATCAACGCGCTGTTTTATTTCGTACGTAATAAGACGTACAAAAGTATCAACACGCTGTTTGATCTCGTACATAATAAGACGTACAACAGTATCAACGCGCTGTTTGATTTCGTACGTAATAAGACGTACAGCAGTATCAACGCGCTGTTTAATTTCGTACGTAATAAGACGTATGGAAGTATCAACGTGCTGTTTTATTTCGTACGTAATAAGACGTACAAAAGTATCAACGCGCTGTTTGATTTCGTACGTAATAAGACGTACAAAAGTATCAACGCGCTGTTTAATTTCGTACGTAATAAGACGTATAAAAGTATCAACGCGCTGTTTTATTTCGTACGTAATAAGACGTACAAAAGTATCAACGCGCTGTTTGATTTCGTGCGTAATAAGACGGACAGAAGTATCAACGCGCTGTTTGATTTCGTACGTAATAAGACGTACAAAAGTATCAACGCGCTGTTGTATTTCGTACGTAATAAGACGTACAAAAGTATCAACGCGCTGTTTGATTTCATACATAATAAGGCGTACAAAAGTATCAAAGCGCTGTTTAATTTCGTACGTAATAAGACGTACAAAAGCATCAACGCGCTGTTTGATTTCGTACGTAATAAGACGCACAAAAGTATCAACGCTCTGTTTGATTTCGTACCTAATAGGACGTACAAAAGTATCAACGCGCTGTTTGACTTCGTACGTAATAAGATGTACAAAAGCATCAACGGGTTAAACATAATTCAGAAATGGGATACATGAAACAGTTTTAAGTTTTCGAAGACCAAACCGAATTGTGGACATTTCTGCAAGCCCGGGAAACACCACCTTCATCCGGAGTTAAAAATAGATGAGAGTACATTAAAGTTGTTAACGAAGTGAAATTCGTGGGTTTATTGTTTGACAACAAATTGTATTTCACTCCTCATATCAAACAACTAAGAATGAGATGTAAAGGGTCCCTTAACCTCCAAAAGGTAGCTGGTAACACTGTTTAGGGGTGCTGTTCGAAAAACACTATTCCATTTATATAGATCGCTTGTTACATGTAGATCAAAATTAGATTACGGAGATTACGGTTGTGTTGTTCGAGGTTCTGCGAGAAAGTCGTACCTCAAATCACTTGATGCTATTCATAATAGTGGTATTATAATTAACCTAGTTGCTTTTATAACATCGTCAATAGATTAAATACTTGTTGAAGAGGAGGAGCGCAGAATTAGTGTAAACTGTCACTCCAGTATGTTTCTTTATTACACGCCTGTTCTATGTAATCCCCATCTACAGTAACACTAAACCATGCGGAAAATGAAAATCTATTCCGCACATATGTACGGAACGGAAATCGTTAACGGACTATTTTTAAATAGAAGCGAAATTTCAATGGGATTTTCTACAAACTGTGCAACTCAAGTACAATTTGAATCGCTAGCGATAGATGAAAATCGCGCACTGAGTACCAATGTGTTTTATGTGCCATTAAGCTGCCATTAGGCACATAGAACACATTGGAACTCGGGGGACGAAATAGTAAAACACGGGTTCCGATCGCAAATTTGTTGGGGATAAAATGTGTTCTTATTGTTGATAGTTGTCAAATAAATTTATGAGTGACCTTCTAATAATTGCTTTTTATAGACGTGAAGGAGTTGATAAACAGAGAACCAAAGACGCGTGTGATGCGGCTACCCGTTTTATCCTTGCGCGCTGCCACTCGTGCGATATCGATTAACCCATTCACACGCGTGTGTCGTTCCGTGTACAAACTGTTGGCTAATCCATCAAAATCCGAGACAAATTCTTTGCAGTTTGAAGGAAAATATACTGAAATAAAGAATACAGTCAAAGTATAGTATATATACAAGGATCTAAACAAATGGATCTAAGGATGGAAGCAAAGTATCATTCGCTCTTGTTACCGGTAATCAGATCACCTCAGTCAGTATAACAAATACAAGTTCTATCTTCACAGCCGAAGAGCTTTGCAACTAGTAATGGTTAGAAATTATTGCCACTTTATAGGACGTTCCCTAGTACATTAACAAAGTTTAACAGGGCATTACAAAAACGTAACGCTCAACTTAAAAATTCACGTGATGTGTCGGGTCTTTAATCAGTTGAAGTCAAGTGACTTTTGTTTCTCGCTGCCGTACACTCGAAAATGGAAACAGTTTACAGAAATGGTTTCAACTGGTAAACAATGTGATTTTTATTTAAATTATGAAATATGTATTTTTATTTATTTATTTATTTATATATTCATTGGTGTTTAAGGTCACATAATTAAATATATAAAATGTCCAGCAAAGTTAGTCCCATAAGAACAAGCAGCTGTATATCGTAAGTAAGTCTGTAAACTTGTAAATATCGGGTCTGTTTTTAAGTGTTCTAACTTCGTTGTAACTGAAAGAGTACCGGTGCCGATCACGTGATTATCATGTGACACCAGTTTGTTTGAGAACAGACGATAATATCATCTGCCAAAATTGAAAACGTTAGAAATGTCTCCATCAAGCGAATTGAATGAAGACCAATTGGCTGTTTGTAGCCGCCATGCAAGTTACAGAGTCAAAACTGTTGTCAGATTCGCAGTGGTAATAATAGTAATAACATGACTTTGTCGAGCCGTGTGGTTTATTAACGGCCCAACAGGTGTGAATAACAGCCCTTAAGCTTATTAACGGCCCTTGACTTCGTCCCGGGCCTTTTATAAGCTGTCGGGCTGCTATTCACACCTGTTGGGCCGTTAATAAACCACAGTGCCCTCCAAAGTCATGTTATTGTTATATTAAACGCATCGAGAATGTACAGGAAAGGAAGCCGATCACATTTTCCCACTCGTTTTCCTCTTTGCTTACTTTAGACAACCCCAGGTTGAAGTTGAATAATCTCATGTCTGAGTCCAATATGATGCTGTGTTTTGCTGATTATATGGCATGTTGGTATCCGGTAACACCAAGGCAGATAGTGCAGCCAAACTGACATCAAAAAGACCTCTCACTGATTTTAAAATTCTTCTCAGTGGCTTTAACTCTTTTGGCGCGACAGGCGACGAAAGTCGACAGACGGCAGACCGCGGAAAGGTACTGCAGTAGTCATTTTAGCCAACTGTGTGTGTCCATTTCTAAGTGCTTTTAACCCTTTACCCAACGCAGACGATATCAAAATTTATTATTTTAAATATCATTTTTTTCAAATTCTTTTTAAACAAAACCATATCATTTGACCCCTCGTTGGAACGAGCTTGACGAGCTCGTTCTAACGAGGGGTCACATGATATGGTTTTGTTGAAATTTTTTGAAAAATAATATTTTTTCAACTGCTGATGTTGCATAGTTCGCGGGCGGATGTGGCCGATTCGTTGTCTAAAGGGTTAAACAAAGATACGTATTCCTATGTTTCATGCACCATTTATGCCCTATCCATGAACAACGATATCGTGCCTTGAAAGTATAAATGTGCCATTTAAATATATAAAGGAAATCATTTGAAAAACTGTCAATGAGATCATAAGAACATCTTTTAAAATAATTACGCTTTAGTCTAACACCCTATACTTTCTGTAAAATTCCTGATGAATATTAGGCGGTAAGAATTCTGTTTCTCGGATTGTCACATAGTTATGACGTCAAAAGTGTGTGATATATTTCGAAGAGTTGGTTAGAGCATGTGTGATATTCAACATATATCGCCACACTTTTACCAATCAAGGAACAATAGACAGTGATTGTGTAACCTGTCAGTTCTAATACAAACTCAGCCGAGAGGAAAGATTAAGGGCACCTGTGCTAAAATGTTTTGAACAGAGAAACGAGAATTTACCTGACTTTTGATTTTATTGAAAGAGTTAAAGAAAGAAATGCACACCCGGGTGTAAATGATAAATGGAACGTTTAATTTCTCGCTCAACCTTTTGAGCGCAATGACGAAACGGAAAAAATGAAGTAATATCACTTGCTTTCCATCAATCTTCATGTGTCTTGCAAGTTTGGCTTAAGAAATTAACTAATTAAACGGGACTGGACACGTGTCAGACAAGGGTTCAGTGGAGTGTTTGATTGTTCGTGTTTTGATTGTTTGTGCAAACATCAATGTGACAAGTCGGTTACAGCACAAAAACTCGTGATATTGAACATACAATCGCTCGAGCTAGTTACTCGGACAAGTCCTCGTTAACTAACTCTCGCGATTGTATATTCAATATCACTCGTTTTCTATGCTGTAACCTATACTTATTCCGCGCCAAAAGAGTTAAACCACATATCAATAAGTACATCAAATCTGAGTGGGATGGCGCGACAAATAACAAGCTCCATCGCGTCCGAACTGCTATTACTGATAAATATCTGGCTAGTAATCATTGTGGAAAAGATCAAGCCATTCTGACTGTATGACATGTTGATCATACTAAACTTACTCAATTCTTTTTGTTAGAGAGTATTGTGCGACCAGAATGATTTCATATCAATGCTTGTTAAGTGGTTATCAACTTACATGTGTTTTGCTCTCCGTACCATCTCGTGTGTTCTGAAAAAAATCATTGTAAATATCCATCAGCAAATTAAAGACAGTATTCAATTATCTTCATTTGTGATAAACATCTAAAACACAAAGACACTTTTAATCGGGATTTATGAACATTAGAAGCTTATGATGACCTACAGGCCATAAACCTATCTCTGAGAATGCGAGGCGGTCATCTTGGACGTTATGTGATGACCGTATTATATTTTGTGTAGCCAATCTTATTCTTTCTATCCATCGCCCTCTCTCTCTCTCTCTCTCTCTGTCTGTCTATCCATCTCTGTTTGGCCCATACACGGCAGCCATCTTGGGTGTTGTGCGTACTCGCAGCGGTCGTTTTAACCCTTTACCTAACATGAAAAGCAGACGACACTTGCAAACAAAAATTCTTGAATAACTAATTTTTTTCATTTTTTGTCTCAAAAACATAGGTTATGACCCCTCGTTGGAACGAGCTCGACGAGCTCGTTCCAACGAGGGGTCATAACCTATGTTTTTGAGACAAAAAATGAAAATATTTTGAAAATTAATTGGCGATTTTTGAGAATAGCGCTGGCCGGTTTTGGCCGTTACGTTGGGTAAAGGGTTAAAGCAGTCATATTGGATATTGTACTTTTAGGCGTCCGTATCCTTGCTCGAGGGACTCTGTGTATGTCCTGCGCCGGCATGGTCACCAGTCTGAATTAAATCTACGTGAACGGATGTCCGGTTATCCAAAAGTTGCATCTTGAATGGCAAAGTTTGAGTACCTTCACTGGTAGAATGCTAAAGTTTTTCTCAGCCACAAGATTTGTTCACGCATTTTTGACTTGTTACAATTTATGTGAGAGTGCAAGTAGGAACTCTCCCATAAATTGTAACAGTGCAAATCGATCGAGTGAGATAATTTTTCTTCCAACATAATAAGAAAGAAGTCAACAAAATATGAAGTCTTCAAGTTTAGGTACCTGCAGGTCAGAATAAACCCCGAATATGTCTTCCAGCACTCGACCAGTTAACCAGCCCTTCTTTTGTCTGATAGCTTTTTAGACTTTTGCCTTGAGAGGCTATACATGTTCATATTTCAATTCCACGCAATATATGAATACTTGTTTACTTGTTTATGATAAAAAAAAAAACAGTTTTCCAAGAATATTTACACAGCCGAGTGTTCAGTTAATCATCTCCAAACCACGTGAATGGTCTGTCGGTTAGAATCATTTTTAAAATTTTGCACACTGAAAGGAATCTGTTCACCACGTCTACCACAGCTCCACCGCGCCTTCGAGCTCTCTTTCTCAACTCAAACATGAAAATGACAGAAGGAAGGACTCACACCCCGCCGGTAGTAGATCATACATAATCAACCGCTAATGGGAGAAACATAGGCTTCGTGCCGCTGCCCTACCCATTGGAAAGACTTCCCTAAAGAAATTTACAAAATCGTGGGCTTGAAGATCACCAGAGGAAGCAACGTCATCATGGCAATGGAAACAAAAGAATCAGATAGTTTGAAAGCCTGTTCACCGCAAAGATTTGGCGATCGTGCTGTTGAAACCGACGTTCGTGCGGATCAATGGCCTACTGTAGAGCAAGAGGCATCCAGCCAGACAATGCGACTACTTAAAACTTATTGGACGCTCCGATCTCCATTCTCGCCTCCAAGTTCGTTTCCGAGGATTTGTACAAACAGATCCAAGGGCCGAGTATTCATTTGGGTATACCGGTAACTGGATGAATACAATAATGATATGTCAGGTCAGGACCAGTGTTGGTGACTGACGATATGGCGCTCGGTTCTCTATGGCAAGAGTCGTACTTATGAGCACAATAAAGTTCATCGCTGCCACCAGAGGAAAAGCGCATAAAAGCGAGTTCAACACATGTCAAAAGTGTGGTGCTGGTACAGGTGTAAGGTTTACGTAAATATGGACTTGCCAGGCGTTTGCCTTTATGCTTCAAGAATTGATTACCGCAATGTCTTCAATCGACGAACGTCCCACCAATATTATACTCATTCATATGCTTTAAATGCCCTTATCAAAAGCGACTTCGTAGAAATACCCCAGTCGGCTGTTGTGGGGAAGTGCTTCATTGACTTGACAGTCAATAGGCTGATAAGATATGCGTTGTCTTGAGAGTCGTGTTGCCACTTTGATGGTGTCCTCAGGTGACATGTCGTAATTCCCACCAGACATCAGAAAATACAGGAGCGAGAACAACACAACTGAGGACGCGGCTAAACTCTATAATATCGTCAAGTGGACATCTTAAAACACGTCTCTGCGGAGGATATCTACAATGGGGGCAACTAGGCAGGGCACGCTTACAATCCAGACACAAAGAGCTCATCGTTATTTTGTCCACACATGGTCTCAAGTCCTCCACATTCCCCTGATCGGACAGCACAAATGAGGAAATCACGTAGCAGACCACAGAAGATGCTACCAATAAAGAACTAACAACGTTGTGGGTCTTCCTTGACAGAGCAAGCAGCTTAACGTCGGCCAGTTTATGTGGCAAGACGGCCTCATGTATAGAACACAAGTCAACACGAGATCATGATTGAAACCCTGCTTCATTTAGGGGACAAAGCTCTGGCAGACACTGTATTCCGGATAAAAAAAAGCAGCAATGGCATGAGGAAAAAAAGGTTGCAAGCCGACCTCCGACTTTTTCAAACCAGATATTGATAAGACATATCTGAAGCATGGCCATGGCGGACTCTAGAAATTAGAAGAGTACATTATAAGCACCGACATGAAGATGGGATACAGGGCAGGTTTCCGAGGTCTGAGCGAGGCACACCCCTTCTAGCACTTAATTAATCCCAGAGTCAGAATGACAGAAATAACCCTTGCAACACTCTATTGGCACCTGGTTCGCTCAAATACGCAAGTGAGCGTCCAACCCCAAAGTTCACAAGCCATCTCAGATTGATTTGGTAAACATTGTGAAAAGCAGGGACGGGCTGTGACAGTTCTGCTGGCCGTTCTGAGAGGCAGTGACACCCTAATCGAACAAGAGGTCAATGATGTCACCAGCGCGTTTGAACAGCACAGTGTTATTGGAAGGTTTAAAAAACAGATGACCAGTATATCTTGTGAGAGACATCCCTTCGAATTTATCTGCATTCTTGTTGAAGCTACCGTGAGGTGCCTTCGCCGACCACAACCTCACCTACTACGGTGGGTTCCCGTCCCAATGCACCCGCCAAACAGTATCTACAGTAGCCTGCCTTTGCGGCGGTGGTTTGACTATTAAAGCTATTGATCACTTCAGGGTCAGAGACCGTCCCTTGTTCACGGATTTGCGAAGGAAATGCGGAACACAGGTGTCAAAGCCCAGACCTACCACAGTTCTTCCAGGTGCAGTTGACAAAATGATCGGACAGCTGAAAGGATGGGTTGAAATTATATCCTGCGAGTATATACCTGAGACAGGTAAGGGCCAGTTTCAAAAGACGTACACACGGACAAACAGACTGCAGAAGAAGTTAATTGTAACTGGCTGTCATAGAATGTTTCCAGTTCTCTTGTACGGCGTGTTCTTGAGGACATTTCGTACCGTTTGTAGACACATATTTTGAAAATACTAGAATACGGCGATAAAAATCCTTTTAACTACTACTCCAGAGCGTTATTTTCTCGGAGAACATTAACAACAATGTATATATATATTGTCTCCAAGTTATGTGAGTAT
Source organism: Pictodentalium vernedei (assembly GCA_031216915.1). Lineage (NCBI taxonomy): Eukaryota > Metazoa > Mollusca > Scaphopoda > Dentaliida > Dentaliidae > Pictodentalium > Pictodentalium vernedei. The sequence goes on from CM062293.1 coordinate 505,636,660, forward strand.
ATCAAAGCTAAGGCACACGGGGGCATAACATAAAGAAAAAACCCTTTGAAGAACACGAGGCAGCACATAGAAAACATTGATTGATTTACCACATAATTTCATCGAGCGACCATTTACTTTTTGAATGTATCATGATCCTGTTAGGTGGCGGTCACACCATCGCATACGATTTTCTAGTCCGTCTATCATACACGTATTTCTATGCGATTCGCATCGTTGCATCTTCAAACTATATGTACGTTTCCATGGTGTCAAAGCTCTCCGGAAGGAGCACATATAAATTGAAATATCAACCAAGTCATGGCTGAAACCCTGTATTGAGCTTATGATTTTATAGGATTATCTTAATTATCTTAACCCTTTACCCAACGCAGGCGATATCAAAATTTATTATTTTAAATATCATTTTTTAAATTTTTTCAAACAATTTCAACAATACCATATCATGTGACCCCTCGTTGGAACGAGCTCGTCGAGCTCGTTCCAGCGAGGGGGTCACATGATATGGTTTTGTTGACATTTTTGAAATATAATATTTTTTCAACTGCTGAATTTGCATATTACGCGGGCGGATGCGGGCGATTCGTTGGGTAAAGGGTTAAATAATTGAATAAAAACATAAAAATATTGGGGGCGGCAGTGACGCAAACGTTAAACCATTTTAAAATTAATCATTTACATAATATTCATACGTTGACAACCGTACTGGGAAAAATATGACACGAGTAACAAAGATGTACACCTACCTTCTACACAGCACTTCCAGAAAATCAGAAAAATGACGTAGTATATGCATATTTATGTGGTCTTTGATACTTTGAATTGACCTTGACCTTCAAAATACTGAAACTATCGTATATGATAGGATTCGGTCCATCAAAAAATGGAGCATGTTCCGTTTTATTCGAACGGACGGGAGCGATGTATACGAAACTTTGATCGTACACGTAGGTGTGACCACTCCAAATGGAATTATATAGTTTTCATTTCAATATGATGACGTATACGACTGCAATATCAAAAATCGGATGCTTGACGTACAATGGTGTGACCACAGCAGAATGGAAAAGTGGGCTTTGTGATTCGACGGATTCATTCGCAGGAAAAAAAATAAATAGACATTTTGACTGGGGGCTAGCCGGAGGGCTAAAACATTGTTTGGCCCGTAACACACATTCATTTGGCAACCATTTCTTTTTATGAACATTGGAACTGGATTGCTGGGGTGACATCGAAAAAAGTCATAACTTAATCCGCCTCCACTGTGTGTCATCAAATGACGTCAATACACACTTCCCAGCAATGACGGCTGATGGCGGGAAAACTGATACGCTGCATCCGCAGTCAGTGCGTAACAGCCTTCAAATCAACAAGCATCAAACAAGAAGCCAATCTGATAACACGGTATGAATATTGCACCATTAACACGTGTTGTTTTCTCAATTATAACTAAAATATATAGGATAAATTGAATCTGCATTGCCGTGGAAAATGTGCGCATCATCAACATAATGTTTCTTGAAGACGTCAAAAGTGTGTTCTTTAAAAAACAGTTGACGATTAAGAGGGGGCCGAAATTGAAACGTATGGAGAAAAAGGTTTTGTTTAGCTCTTGTCGATTTCTAGCAACAATTGCCGCTCCCAGAAAACAGGTGGCTTTGAGCCACCAGTAGTATGTCCCACCTTTTCAGTGAACATTGGCCGGACTCCGGTGCCTGACTCTCGGACTCCCGGACGTGACGCCATATCACGTGACCCAGTGGCGCCATATTGTGTTGCCATGGTAACCCATGTGAGCGGTCATGTTGCGACGTCATCCCCATAGTGATACGTGGTGTTAGTGCACATGCATAGTGCATGTTGTTAGGGTGATACGTGTTTCCATCGTCCATTTTGTATACTGGAGGCCGCCATCTTAGTTTCTGAGGCATCACGTAGTTGCTATGTCACCTAAAGGCCAACAACTAGGCGGGGTATGTCTGAAGTGTGTGTTCTTTGTACAAGAGTAATTGCCCGATCCGTAGAATAAACCAAACAAACCCGGCAACCCCTCCAAATCACCGAAATCCATTTTATTTTATACGGATTCTCCTAGAAATCCATTTCAGGACTGCCATACCGTATATTTTACTAGTAGCAACTAGTGATATAGGGCACGTTCAATTGAATCGGTGTATACTCTAGAAGAGTAGAAGAGCCTATCGATTGGAACAGTTCTGTTACTATATTTAGATGGTCTGGTCTGTTCTAAACCCATTCCAAGAAGTACTTTTGTTCTTGTTTTCCAGATAATCCAATCAGTTCACTTTACAGCAGGTAACTAACCAATCAGATTGCTTGATTTCTCATAATCTGTATGCATAGTTATCTCCCCTTTGTATAAAAAGCCTATATCATTCCCAAAGCCTGGATCATACCCAAAGCCAATAAGCTATCGAGTAGTTACTGAAAAGTTATTGCTCAAACGACTCGAAGACCATCGAGTAACTGCTCGATCGAGTGACTCCACATATTGCTCGAACGACTCGAATCCCATCGAGCAAATGTGCTTCACAGAGATTGACTCGCACATACGACTCTTAGCCTCATTTCAGAAGAAAAGGATGCCTAAGGCCATATTTTTTTCGAAAAAGGCATTCCCAAAGGTGATTACACAAGTGGGATTCCATAAGTGGGATTCCGTCTTACCTCGAGTGACTCGCACTTACTGCTCGAACGACTCGAATCCCATCGCGCAAATGATCTATAGAGCAATTGCTCGATCGAGTGACTCGCACGTATGACTCTCAGTCTCTTTTCAGAAAAAGGGGTGCCGAAGGCCATATGTTTTCGAAAAAGGGATTCCACAAATGGGATTCCAGAAAAGGGATTCCATACATAGAATTCCGTCTTACCTCGAGTGACTCGAACAATGTGCTTTCGAGCAATTGCTCGATCGAGTGACTCGCGCGTACGACTCTTAGCCTGATTTCAGGAAAAACGTCTCGAATCGCATCGAGCAAATATGCTCTTAGCCTCATTTCAGGAAAAAGGGATCCCATGGTCATAGGCGTTTTCCAAAAAGGGATTCTTAAAAATGGATTCGGTAAGTGGGATTCTTATCCGATTCCATGACATTGGATTCCGTGATTTGACATAAACACTCAATGGTACACACCCCCTCCCCTTCCCTATTGGAAGAATTCTGTTCAATGGGTTGTAGTTCAAAACTTTAATTCAGTTAAAATTTAATCATGTCACCTTCGTTATATTTTCATTAAGGCTGTAGTTAAAAATTCATTCAGTTTAATTTCGTTCAATTCAAGGGTGTCAATATTATTTATATGTATTATATATATACTGAGTCAAAAAAGAAAGTATAATAAAAACAGATGTGAAAAATAGCATAAAGTATGAAATATAATAGTTCTAATGTTGCATGTCTGTGGACAAGTAGTCGTGCAAAGAGTTTAATGACATGTTGTTGTCCACCCAACCGTATACAATTTTGCTAGGGATTTCCAAATAGCAGGCGCTACTCGAGAATGTCAAATTGAATGGGTGACCGACGATTTTCTTTGTGTTATGTTGTGCTAGACAGCCTGGGTTATTGCGAAAACACGCTAGTTTTTGTCTTCGGACATTTTAAAAAATGCCAAGGTTAACCGAAAATCAGAAGTTGCGTGCCATTGGTATGCATGAGGCTGGGGCACCTCCAGGTGAGCTCGCTGCTGAGTTCGGAGTCATTGTGGCCACTATTTACCGACTCATTGGAAGGTATAGAACCATTGGATCTACAGCGGACCGACCGCGATTAGGTCGACCAAGGGTTGCGAGCATTGCACAAGACCGACACATCAGGACGTCTTACTTGCGGGATCGCTTCCTTCCGACGACGAGGGCAGCAGCAATTACTCCTGGTAGACTTAACAATAGAATCAGTGCGCAAACTGTCCGCAACAGACTCGCTGAACATGGCATCTGAAGTTGGCGTCCATACCACGGACCTATCCTTACCTAACGTCATCGCACCGACAGAATGGATGGGTAGGTCAGCGTGTTCGCTGAACTCAGCAGCGTTGGAGCACAGTTCTTTTTAGTGTTGAATCACGATTTTGTCTACGATGCGCTGATGGTAGGGCAAGAGTGTATCGCCGGAGAAGGATTTTCTGATGCTTGCTTGCGGGAATGCAACCGATTCGGCGGGGGTAGCGTAATGGTTTGGGCAGACATTTCCCGCAGTAAAGTGAACTGATTGAATTATCTGGAAAACAAGAACAAGAGTACTTGGAATGGGGTTAGAACTAGCCGGAATAGACCAGAAAATCTAAATATAGTAACAAAACTGTTCCAATCGATAGGCTATTCTACTCTTCTGGGGTATACTCCGATTCAATCGAACGCGCCCTATAGCACTACGTGCTGCTAATAAAATCTACTTTATGGCGGTCCTAAAAGGGGAATCCCTATCAAATGAGAGTGGAATTTGGTGATTTGGAGGGATTGTCGGGTTTATTTAGGTAATTCTGCGAATCGGGAAATTATTCTTGTACAAAGGAACACACCCTCTGAACATACCTCCGTCTTGTTGTTGGCCTTTGGGTAACATAGCAACCACGTGCTACCATAGAAACCAAGATGGCGGCCTCCAGGGTCGTACTGTCGGCCTTTCGTTTAGACGTCCATTGTTCCCGCCAATCAGCCATCGCGATCCCCCAAAAATGACAAAGGACGCACTATGATCTTGGAACGAAAAGAATGGGCATCTAGTTTCAAATAGTTAATACATAAAGAAAACATAGAAATAATGATTTTCCTGAACAAGAAACAGATTGACGTTCTGATTTGAGCCCACATGAAGCCATTTACAAATTAACCCTTTCAGTGGTACCCATGGTGCTCTGTATAGTACCATCTCGAACAATACTGACTTTGGCTCAAGGGGTGAATACATAATGTGATTTTAGAGAGGAACAGCTCTGTAGATTAAATTATTACAGAATCTTATTGCCGATTCATCTGTCTTTGCGTCATCTACCCGTCCACTGCCAAATGTTTCCTCACGGAAACATTTATTGAACGGGTCAACACCACAACCTAATTTATTTAGCACCCTGCGAATGTGGATTGTTTCTCGACTGCACCTTCGAGTCGAACATGCCAAAATAAATGTTCGAGTCTACCGAACATCGAATGCGAAGCAGGTTAGCCGAAACCAGGTGTCCAAGTGCGGTTTCGTATGCGATATCTCCAGTTTCAAATAGCCACATCAGGATTGTTTTGGCATTGTACTGAAAATTTATCCACATATTCATGTTAACGTTCAACATGTCCTACGTTAACAATGGAGCACACTTGAACGCACGGCTGAAGAGTCGAAGAAAATCTGTATGCACTTGTGATTGCGTTACTCCTTTCTTGATTTTAAGCTTGGCATCGTCCGATCTTGCCTTATTATGAAGCGACGGATGCTTCTTACTGAAGTGTATCAGAGGTGAGATGTAGTCCCTGTCAGTTGGGTTTTATACGAAGTCTTACATGTACTACACGTGCACGTTGCCCAGGCTTTAACCACTGTAAAATATGAGTGAATTACCGATGTTATTTGGAATCACGCGACACGCGTGATTCCAAATGACATTGGCAATACACTGTAAGTTCCATGTTGACGATGTGTGCTTGCGGTTCGCTCTCTGTTCATCGCATTGTTTTGACAATTTAGCCAGTATTAAATGTACAAATGTACGTATATCGAGACTTTTATTAAGAAGATGTTTTTTTATGTTCGATTTTTATATTCGTGATTTTATTTTCGACTCGAATTCGGTGCGAATTCGACTCGAATTTGTTGATCGACTCGACTTCGACTCGAATAATCGAATATTCGCGGGGGCCTATATTCATTTATTTATTAACAGATGATCTAACTAATCACGCTTCATCTGTTATCACTCTTTGTCTCTCATTCAATGGCAATCCATTTACCACGCCTAGCAACTGTTATCGCCTGCCAGTTCAACACAAGTTTCAATTTGTAGATCTAAGTTGGCAATCCCATGTGGGCTATTGCGTGCTGCTGCCAGCATGGGGAAGACATAGTCACCAGCGACCACATTATCATCGCAAAAATATTCCTGTCGTTATGTCAAGACTATTCCCATCCCATGATGCACCGCACTCCTTCTGCCCTGGTTGAAGGTAGTAAAAACCTATGGGTCCTAAAAAATTTTTAACATGGACGTGTCATGACGCCTGGGGCTATGCTCGTTTAATTATTTACTCATTTAACCCTTTAACCAATGCAGACGATATCAAAATTTATTATTTTGAATACCAATTTTTTTAAATTTTTCAAAATATTTCATAAAAACCATATCATGTGACCCCTCGTTGGAACAAGCTCGGCGATCTCGTTCCAACGAGGGGTCACATGATATGGTTTTCTTGAAATGTTTTGAAAAAAAATACTTTTTCAACTGCTGAATTTGCATATTACGCTGGCGGATGCGGGCGATTCGTTGGGAAAAACGTTAATTTTCTTACTCTGTTTGCAATTGTTTCTGTGGAATTATATGGTAAATAAATTGCAACCAAACCAATACTTTTAGAATTAAAGTTTAATATAGTTATAATTGTCTCAGATTGTCAGTCGTTGTAAACACAAGCATGTTGTCAGTATTATTTTGAAGGAATTGCTCTCCCGCAGTGGTGAATTGTCATTCTCCTACCAAAGAACTTTCTTGTCGGCTTCTCGGAATTTTCGTTTGATTTTGTGAACGTGCATGGTAGAGTGATGTCTGGCAGACATAATATGTTGGTAGGCTCTCTACAATTAATTTCTCTCTTTCACTCCAATCGGGCGTCCTTAATTTTGCCAATTCTTTGGAATAGATTGACGGAATTGGCGTTGTTTCCTCCTTTGCTCGTCTTTTCATTGTTTGACGGATTTTCATTGCCTCTATGACTGGTTGTTCCACTTCATGGTTGTGCTCATGACCAAATTTTGTCAAATGGCCTTCGAACTGAACAGGGGCTAGAGAAACTGATGGAAATTGTTGGTAGATATGGGAACACTTGGCGGCTCGAACTAAATGAAAATAAAAGCAAGGTAATACCCGTTGGACGCAAGGTAGATATGACGAAGGGATGGAGAGTGGGGGAGTTCTCAATCCCCGAAGGGGAAAGCAAACAAATCACTGTAGGAGAAACGGGAGAGTATGAGTATCTAGGGGTAAGCATAAATATAACGGGAAGAGGGGTGTACAGAAATTACTCAGCCAAACTGATTCTGAAGGGGAAAAGAATTCTGAACCAACTAAAACTTTTAGGGAAAAATAGTTTCAATAAGGTCTTTGTGGGGAAAACACTGTGGGAGAGGGTGGGTTTACCAAGTATAACGTATGGCACGGACGTGATTCCATTAAACCAAACCGTTATTAAGAAGTTGGAAAGTACTCAGAATGATGCCGGCAGATGGATAACAGGGTCGAGTAATGCTGCAGCTTTGGAAGCAGTAAGGGGGGAGCTTGGGTGGATGAAAATCAAGGACAGGGTAGAATTGGGAAAACTGTGTTACTTTAACTACTTGAGAAACCTGCCTGACAACCGGTGGTGCAAATTGATGCTCGATACCATTTGGAATTCTAATATAGAAACGGGGTGGTCAAAACATGTGAGGGAACTAATGGACAATTACTCTATAGAGGTCACAAACATAGAAGTAGGAATGAAAGAAGGCAAAAGGTTTGTCAAAGAGAGAGTCATGGAAGACTGCAATCGAAACTGGCGAGCAGGGGTTAGCGTGAAAAGATCACTGCAGGGGTTACAATATAAAGAAAAGCCAGCTTTTGAGAAGTACCTAGATGGCACCTTTGGAGGGTCACTGCTGTTCAAACTGAGATCAAGATCACTGGAGCTTCGGGGAAAAATTGGGAGAGATGGGGAAAAGGGATGCCAAATGTGCCACTCTGGAGTAGTGGAGACCCTGGAACATTTTCTCTTGGAATGCCCACAGTATATACCTCATAGAATAAAATTTACTGGAAGAATAATGCAGAAGTGGGGTGAAGAAACAAAGGATAGATGGCTGAAGGGGGACACGAGGGAGAGGGTAGTAATGCTTATTGAAGAAATTGAAAAAGAGGAAGTGAGGGACACTATTAAGCAGTTTATATCTGAATGCTGGGAGGAGAGGAGGGGAAGAGGGGGTGGGGTGCAGGGGGAAAGATGGCCTTCTCTTATGAGGACCGCGACAAATCAGCGGCTGGCCAAAGAGTTATTATTATATTATTATTAAGTGTAGCTGGGCATCGCGCTACATGACACTTCCAATATATGCGATCTCCATGCCTGTTCTTCAGCTGATAGCGAAAACCTTGAAAACTCCGACTATCACCCCCAAACTTATTTTTTTACAAACTCGAGTGGTTGTACTTGTATGGCTGCCATTATCGTTTTCTGAAACTGAATAACTTCCCACAAAAATGCTGATATTTATAGAGTCTAAATTATACAACCTTGAATTAATATCAAAGATCAATTAAATACCCACAAAGATCAATCAAATGAAAAAATACCACCACTTGAGAAAAAACAAACAAACAAACTCAAAGATCAATCAAATAGTTGTTATCGAGTGATAACTTCTCAAACTCCGAAGAACTGACCACTGATTTGGGAAAAATAAAAGAGTGGGAGAAACAGGACATCCAGTAAAAAGGCAAGTAAAATGATACAGACTATAAACCTTAAAACAACACCTGTTTTACGTGTGAAAATAGAAGTGGGAGAAACAGGACGACACCATTACAGGAGGGGTCGTGAAGGATTTTGGATTAACAAACTTCGAACACTAGAACCCAATGGGCTCAAGAGACAAGAATTATTCCATATATTCTCATTTATAAACTTGCTGATGGAGGGGGGGGGGGGAGGTGGGGGTATAAGTTAACTAGGGCTGTCACGATTATTCGATTAATCGACTATTGATCGGTCACGGCGAAATCGATTAGTATTTTTCGTTGTCGAATAATCGGTAAATTGTATCCCGTTTTAGACGTTTAATAAAAGAAAATTTGATGAAAAAACTATTGTTTCTAAAGATAAAGAGTTGAGAACATCGATGTTAAACCCCCAAGAAGCATTTGTCTTTCAGGTACATTCATCAAAGCTTTGATGTTCTGAACTTTTGAACCGTCAGTGTAACAATCAAGACCGGTCGGCAGTTGCGAACTTCGCAACTGCCGACCGGTCTTGATTGTTACACTGACGGTTCAAAAGTTCAGAACATCAAAGCTTTGATGAATGTACCTAAAAGGGTCGTCTTCGTTGTTGCCTTGAGGTAAATCAGCTGACTTGAACTTTATTTTTATCGACTTCTAAGAGAGGGAGGGGGGCATTTAGGTACGATTAATCGATTATCATCGATTATTTGCGACGATTAATCGATTCCTATACTTAAAAATCGTGACAGCCCTAAAATTAACGTGAAGAGCAATTACACCTGGAGCATATATACGCTGCAAAAGTGGGTTGGGACAAGACATTCACACACAATGGAAGGACCGGCTGGGGGTGCTTTATTATAACGCATGGAGGGTATAAACAGATTATATTTGTCATTAGCGGTAAGGATGTCTGATTGACGTGGATTGGGTATTAAGGCGGGGATATTGAGGCGCGCTTCTGAATGATTGAATGATTCGGACCAGGGAGTGGTCGGGTGTATGTATACGGAATACGAACTAATTACCTCTGCCTCTGTTACCAGGGCGAGGTTTTAGTAATAGTGTGTAATTCATATTTGCATGTTGCGTAATAACGCGGAATACATCTTTACTTGTTGCCACCCAAAGAAGATATTACACGGAACTTTTGCATAATTTACACATAATTTACACTTGGATTCAAAGAGCAAGGCGACGCGCGGAACATATCTTTACTCGTTGCCACCCGCGGAAGATATGATACGGTAATTTTGCGCGTAAATAGACTCGGATACGGAAACAACGTGGAACGGGGAACATATCTTTACTCGTTACCACTCAAGGGAAATGATACGGTGATTTTGCAAGCAATACACTTAAATATGAAGAACAACGCGTTTGAGCGATTAGGGTCAATGGTTGGATGTGTCAACATTGTATGGGAACTTGCCCCTACCTCTGCTACCAGACCGATGTTGGGATAAATGATTGAATGCTCGTAATTCTGAAGCTGAGAACAAATTCTGCGCGTAATAACGTGGAATATATCTTCACTAGTTGCCACCGACGGAAGAGACGATACAGTATTCTTTGTGCATAATTTACACTTGAATCTAGAGAACGACGTGAAACGCGGAACATATCTTTACTTGTTGCCCCCCAAGGAAGATATGAAACGGTGATTTTATAAATGAGTGCGTGATTAGGAGCTAGGCGGCCACTTGCCAAGTAATAAATCGATCTGTAAGACGTACGCGTGTCTAGAACAATTGCCTTTTAACAATTAGGATAAGCGTGACGCTAAATTTTACGTTTTACGCGATACACATTGGTACGGCATGGAATATGAATTAGTCAAAAATGAAAGGCACGTAGAAGGGAGTAACCTCCCGAACATGACGGCAAATTGACGAAATTATAAAACAATATTTATTTATATATATATAAATATATATATACGTAATCGTTTCTAAAACAATTGTTTAAGCTCTCAGACCACCATGCTGTTAGAAAATCGACGTTTTACGGCCTGGAACGAATCCAGCCCTGAAATGGTCAATCGCCACCTTTGTTCAGAATCAATCTGCTGGTATACTTCAGTTGGTCGAAAAATATCGACGTTCCGCTTTGCCGATCAGCTGAAGTATTCCATCCGATTGATTCTGAACCATTCGATAAACATTCATTTTAATTGAATCAATCCAGGAAATGAACTCAAGTGAAACCAGACATGATCGAATATTTGATGACATCGTTATTATGAATGAAGGCTCACCACAGCAGTAGTTTTATTATCTCGCCGCGTAGCTCCACTAATTCTGTCGATATCTTGATGTTTTCAAGGTGTTTTAAATATTTTTTAATTGGAAAATCTATATCTGGCGCACGACAGAATATATGTATATCTTTGCATGTAAGGGTAGATCACATTGCGCAAACTGTCTTCTTCACGCAAACTGGGCGAAAAGTGAATAAAAACAGACCATAACAACGTCAAATCCGAACAGAATTACCCTGTTGGTCTGATAGCTTGAAACTTACCTGGTGGGGAGTAACAACAGTAAACCATTCCTACGTTACTGTTGTTGTTCAGTCCATAAGTGGTTGTCAGTTCTGGATGTGCGCCCGAGTAATTCCATGCAGTCCTTCCCGATGTGAAGTTGAAGAATTCGTCAAACATGGCCATTTCACTCTGCATTGGACAGTCTTCACCATCGTTCTGAATGGAATCCAAAATAAAAACCAAACAAATCCATTTGAAAATGCTCAAACGTGACACCTACTCTGTAGCAAATGTTGAGGAAATTGTAGGCCTGTAATACAAGCTATCAACCTTTAGCTATACCATACGACAGTATTTAGTTTACATTTGGCCGAGAAAGATTAAGAACTCCTGGTCAAATTTAAACTAAAACTAAAACTTACCCCACAGCATGCTTAGAATCAAATTCAAACTCTTCATAATTATGTTGTACATTTTTGTCAATATAGGTTGATATTCCATACCTGTAAACTTCAATTCAGACCAACAAGCTGTAAATGAAATTACCTTCATGCGAAAGGAGAGACTCCACTCAATCTTGCACGATACTACTTGCATGGGCTGATCTTTGAGATATGTACTAGAAACACCGAGCGTGGGATGCACCCTACGTGTAGAAACGTCACGCAAGGACGCATTTGGATGGTCGCTGCTCATCTAATTGACGTTATGACGTGAATGAAATGCTTCGAAACAAAACAGTGTAAACAGAATGTAAACAGACCCCCGAAAGCGAGATTTGTCATTATAAACGTAAGTTTAATTCCTTCAATTCAAGTTTATTTTTTTGTGCAATCCTTGTGTTAGAACACAGCAGTATGGAGACCGGAATTAACGACCCTTGTTGGAATTGTTCCTGCATTTCACGCGCGCCTTCGGTCTCGTTCTTGGTTCCAGCCCTCTATACTACGCCCTCGTTGTGTTCTGTTTTAGTATTCTTGTGGGAGTATTTATTTATTTAGTTAGTAAGTTATTGGTGTCTAACGACACTTTCAACAGGCAGAGACACTTCGTATCGGATAATTTTACGGCGGAGGAAGCCGGAACACCCGGGAGATTAAGAGAGCAGCGTCGAGAAACTGTTAGACACCCGGATGGTCCTAATTTCACAGATGCATGGTAAGTAGAGGAAAGGGATAAATATATAATATACCCAAAGTTGCTTGGTGTTCCAACTGTTCCCCACGAGAGGGTGAAGTGGTGTTAACCGCGAGCCTTTGGCGCGCGGTTAACACCACTTTACCACGAGTGGTGAACCTTGGGTACACCAGGTTACTTTGGGTATATTTTCTTATACCATGGCCGTCAGATTAATAAGAGTTTAGATGTTAAATAAATCAATATTCACACGTGCGAATCTGTTTTTGTTTACATGAGCACCTGTGGACGGTACTGCCGTTGGTAATTTTATCACCGAAATGAAATGGAAAAAGAAACTCGAAAATTACTGGGCCTTTTTCATTTTTATAACATAATAACATACTATTTCGCGTAAAGGGTGCTTTATTAACACGAAACGATGCATGTTTGTTCGTATTTGGTGTCATATGAGGTCTTATAAGCCTTTTCAAAAACGTAATAAATAATTGCCTGTTTCATTTCGTTCTTCATAAGACTACGAGTGATAAATTTAGACAAGTTTGCATTCACGTCGAGGTCACCAAAGGTCAGCTTGGATGAAGTTCCACTGTAGGCTTAAATTTTAACTATTATAATCCCATTGCTGACGTGTTCACCACGGTTGGTGTGTAAAGCTAAAAAAAAGATGAATGAAAGGTTTTAGCGCGCCGAAGCTAAAATTTATGTCAAAGGATTTTGTACATGGTGGAATAGATAATCATGGCACAAAAACGCCACACACAACACCATGTAATGGGTACTGGACTTTTGTTTGATTGTTTTAGAATACAAGCGTCACTGAGTACTATGTTCTGGCGACACACTCCAAACAATCCATTGTTTTCAACAAATTAATTCAGAACACATAAACTAGATACGCAGTGCGTTCCTCGATTTATGTAGGGATCTCCCGGCTTTGGATAAACGAAAAATTGAATATACAATTTCATCGACGGTTTACGTAAATGTTTCAAGACTTGACCAGACGCTGTTAACTGAACTTGTTTCATAAAAATGCTTTATTCAAATCGCTAGGACTCGTGCGCTTTCGGAAAATTTAGATGTTTTTAAAATCCTACCAAGTGTATCCTTCTGAGGTCCACTCCTTTATATGAGACCCGATAGTAGAAGAATGTTAACCCTTTATCCAACGTAATGGAAAACCGGCCAGCGTTTTTCACAAAAATCGCTAATTAATTTTTTATTAGTTGTCTCAAAAACATAGGCTATGACCCCTCTTTGGAACGAGCTCGTTTTTTCTTTTTTGAGACAAAAAATAAAAAAAAATAGTTATTCAGGAATTGTTTTGGCAAGTGTCGCCTGCTGTTCATGATTAAGGAGATTCCCCTCTTGAAACTACTTTGATTCCGTTTTAATTTTTCCGCTTGTTTTATGGACTTGAATAACCCTTTACCCGACACAGACGATATCAAAATTTATTATTTTAAATATAATTTCTAAAAAAATTTCCAACAAAATTAAACAAAACCATATCATGTGACCCCCTCATTGGAACGATCTCGACGAGCTCGTTCCAACGATGGACCACATGATATGTTTTTGTAGACATTTTTTGAAAAGTAATATATTTTCAGCTACTGAATTTGCATATTACGCGGGCGGATGTCGCCGTTTTGTTAAGAAAAGGGTTAATGGAAATTGGCAAATTTATAGATGTTAACCCTTTACCTAACATGAAAAGCAGACGACACTTGCAAAAAAAATTCTTGAATAATTAATTTTTTTCATTTTTTGTCTCAAAAACATAGGTTATGACCCCTCGTTGGAACGAGCTCGACGAGCTCGTTCCAACGAGGGGTCATAACCTATGTTTTTGAGACAAAAAATGAAAATATTTTGAAAATTAATTGGCGATTTTTGAGAATAGCGCTGGCCGGTTTTGGCCGTTACGTTGGGGAAAGGGTTAAACAAATGCAATTAATATAAACTTCTTGATGAATCGTGATTCGATTCGATTGGAAATCCTCCGCTTCACTCAAATCGAAATTCCAATTGACACTAGAACTGAGATTCTCACGGTCCTATCCCCGTCCGTCCGTCCGTCCGTCCGACCAAACATCCGTTCGCCTTTCCGTCCGTTTATGTGTCCATCCCTCCGACTGTCCTTCCATCCGACCTTTTTCTAGCTCTTTCTTCTCTCCCTTTCTCTGTATATCCTTATCTGTGTCTCCTTGTCTTTCTCCTCCTCTCTCTTTCTCCCGCCCTTTACTCATTTCTCTCTGTACCTCTTTCTCACTCTCACTCTCATTTGTTCCCTCTTTCTTTGTTCCTAGCCTATTATGTCCGTTTTCCAGATCTTGGGCTACCATTTGACACTTCTTCCAACGAGTAGCATGGCATGGGTTTACATCACCCAAGATTACGTTGAGGCTGGGTATATCGCAATTGGGGGAGGGCTTGTTTGTCATGTATTTCCGGTTTCAAGACATTAATGATTTGCAATACATTTACATACTAATCCGTCCACTCGCAACCAATAACACATCGGCTCTGTTTACACCCACACATATAATAAGAAAATAACGCTGTGGTTACAGGCATAAGCTCAATCTTACAACGAACTTTTCCAATGGCCAAAGCTAGGATATCAAAATTCGCAGACATGGTGAGACGAGAGTTAATCATTCTGTCAGTTTTTCCGGATCGTTGATCTTGAAACTGAACGCTGTATACTTCTATATACAGATTACCATGATAGTGTGCGTGCCCTGTGATTTGTATCAGATTCAAGGTGGTGTTCAGAATGGGATCTCAACGAGCCGGCTTTGCCGGCGAGTTGTGATCCCATTTTTTGGACAACACCATAGTAGCTTGGTGTACTAAATATTCACCCCGAGTGGTGAACATTTGGTACACCACGCTACTTTGGGTATATTTTATTTACATCATGATCGTCAGATTATTAAGAATCGCTATTATATTTTCTCGATTTTACTGAGCAGCAGACGGACACACGTGCGAATCTGTTTTTGTTTCCATGAGCACCGTTGGGCTGTACTTCCGCTGTCAGTTATATCGCCGAAACGAAACGGGAAAAGAAACGCGCACGGGAGCTTTTTCAGTTTAATAACATAATAACATACTATTTCGAGTTATGGCTGTTTTATTAACATGAGACAATGCATGTTTGTTACGTTTTGATATCTTATGAGGTAAGCTCATTTAAAAAATAAATTTAATAAATAATTGCCGCTTTCATTTCATTCTTCACGAGGCGACGAGTGATAAATTTAGATAAGCCTGCATTCAAGTCGAAATCAACAAAGGTCAACTTGGATGTAGTTCCACTGTATAGGTGTAAATTTTAACTATTGGAATCGCATTGTGGTGTTCAGAGCTAAAATTATGCCATAGGCTTTTTACATATAGTAGAACAGGTAATCATGGTGTAAAATGTGATATCCCAGTACTCACAGAATATATAAATAAAAAAAATCTTTTGTGTACCAGATTTATATTTTTAAGTCTATAAGTATTTATTTCAACTTGAAAACATCTCGATATTAGCACAGTTAGTGGAAATTCGCAGCGTTGCCTTGCAGATAAAACTAGAAGTCCTGTCACAAAATGCGCACAAATAGCACGTTGATCTGCGCGTTAATCTACGCGTTATGACCATAGTAAGGCTATCAAATTATGTACATATCGCCTGTTTGCTATGAGTAACCAGGAGAACCTGCATGCTTTGGATGCCATTTGACATGGCAATTGCGCGCAATTCTTACGCGCAATTAAGCCTAGACAAGCCCGCATTTCGTGACAGGACTTCTAGAGTTAACTGTAAACCTACAGCTGTGGTGAGTTTTGCTTCGTAATCGTAAATGTTAACAAAGGTCGATCAAATCAAGTGTGGATTGAGAAAAAATGCTTTCTGATTTTTTCACATTCAATCTTATGGAATATTTCAGCTATCCGAAAAAGCGAACCATTGGTTCGCTTTTTCGGATAACTGAAATATTCCAGCCGATTGAATCGAAACACAGGCGATGGCCAATTTGTTCGGTCCAAAGGAGTACCGAATTCCTTACAAAATTATACTGGAGGCTTGAGACCTTGTCATAGACGCTGGAAAATACATCAACGCTTTGAAACCTTAAGCTCGATGTCCATGGATAGGTTCTTAAGGTCTGTTTTCATAAAGTAAATATTCATTCCATGAAATTATTATTTTTTGAACATGCAATCTTAAGGATGGAAATTTTAATAGGTTAAACCCCCAAATAATGAAGGCCTATTTCAGGACTAGACTTCCTTACAAAATTATACTGGAGGCTTGAGACCTTGTCATAGACGCTGAAAAAATACCTCGACGCTTTGAAACCTTAAGCCCGATGTCCATGGATAGGCTCATAAGGTCTGTTTTCATAAAGTAAATATTTATTCGGTGAAGCTGTTGGGGTAGACCAATTCTTTATTTTTGGAACATGCAATCTTAAGGATGGAAATATTAATAGGTTAAACCCCCAAATAATGAATGTAAACAACTAAAGAAATTAAACTGACAACGGGGATTTTAAATGGTTAACTTGCATTTAGTTGTAAGGATTACCGAAAGTTCTCAAGCCACAAGTCTCATTCATTTTGGAATTCAAAGCTATTTTGGGTTGTTTGTTAAGTTTCGTGAAGTTTGGGCGTAGAAGGCCGTTGATACAACGTGTCACTCTAATAACAAAGACATATCTATATATATTTTTTATTCGTGCTCCAGTTATATAATTTCCATTAAGTACGTATTTATTTCGCCTTGAAAATGTCAACATATTAACACAATTGACGGAACTACACAGCGTAATATCAAAACTACAGATATAGTGAGTCTTCATTCACAATTCTTTAGTACAGACACATGTTTGACAGTATTAATACAGTCATTAAAGATTAGGACAATTCAAATCTCTGTTGAGAAGCATATCTTGTGTCGAGTCAAAGGAAACGAAAATTTATGGTAATTTAGATTCAATCGTCTGGAAAATTTCAGTTGGTCGGAAAAGCGAACCTACGGTTCGTTTTTCCGACCAACTGAAATATTCCAGACGATTAAATCTAGATATAGACGGTAAACTGTTTCAGGGATAGACTGGTTCCAGGCCTTAACATTAGTCGAATTCCTTTCGGAATTAGACTGGTGGCGTGAGAGCTTGGGTCTGGAATACATGGTTTTGTAAAGCTTCGCTAAGCCGTTGGTGTCAATAGAAACTCTCCCGATAGGGAATAACCCCCCCCCCCCCCTCCCGACACCACTTTCAATAAACATCATTTGTGCTATGGTCATGTAGTGTTATGGATGCTGACGAAAGTATTCACAGTATATCTTAACCTAACTGAAAAAAGATAGACTTAAAAATCATATACATCGGTTGTGATGTAAACATTTTAGAACCGAATCCTCGATGTGTTACAGCTTTTGATGCTGAAATGACCACTCAATCCATACTTTATTTTAACTCCAGTAACTCAGGAAACCTCAACTAAAAGTAACTAAAATTTTCCATCGAATACCTTTACATCCTTTTGGTAATTAAAACCTTTTACAGGCCTGAAGCTGGTAGGTGTGCCGGGGGACAGGGTGGTTCCCCCACCCATGGTCATGTATGCCGGTAATGTTTGTTGTTCATCTGAAAAAAATGTTGGTTGCTCAACTATCTTTTATATGAAAGTTATCGTTGAAAATACATGATGATCGAGTATTCATGTACACTAAAATTGTTCGTCAATTATTGCCACCTTAAAGAATTACTGTCTTTAAACGAAAGCAATTCTCTGAAATAATAACAATACGAGAATGTTTTTGACCTGTTTCGTTTATTATTGTTTTTACTGGCCAAGTGCTGGAGGCCCAAAACATCAATGATGGACTGGCTTCTCCCATCGTTACGGGAATATTTGTGAAACTCGATAACATTTTTTTATTTATTTACTGGTGTTTAAGGTCACATATTTTTGCACAATGACTAATCATGGCCACGACTGTTTTATGGGTGGGGGAAGCCGAAGTACCCGGAGAGACCACCGAGCAACGGCGTGCAACTGTCAGCTCCCCTACATACTAACTCCAGACAAGCAGGTTTAGCGATGGTTGAAGACAAGTGCACCATCGACGTGCAGTGCACCGATTTAATTAAGACGATTTCAAAATTTATTATTTTAATTATCATTTTTTAATTTAAAAAAAAAAAAATCAACAAAACCATATCATGTGACCCCTCTTTCGAACGAGCTCGACGAGCTCGTTCCAAAGAGGGGTCACATGATATGATTTTGTTGACATTTTTCGAAAAATAATATTTTTTCAGCTGCTTAATTTACATATTACGCGGACGGATGTGAGCGATTCGTTGGGTAAAGGGTTATTTATTTATTTATTTATTTAATGGTGTTTAAGGTCATATATTTCAGCACAATGGCTAATCATGACCGCGATAGTTTTACGGGTGGGGGAAGCCGGAGTACCCGGAGAGAACCACCGAGCAACGGCGTGCAACTGTCAGCTCCCCTACATACTAACTCCACACAAGCAGGGTTAGCATTGGTTGAAGACAAGTGCACCATTGACGTGCAGTACGCCTTAATACACAACGCCAGTGTGCCCCCACGTGGGCAATGGGGGTAAAGTGTCTTGCCCAAGGACACAATGCGGTTGCCGCAGGTGGGATTCGAACCGAGAACCCCTCGGCTTGCAGACAGCACCTCTACCTACAGAGCCACCACGCCCCCATCTCGATAACTGAAGTATACAATTAACAGGTTAATCTGAACATTTATTCTATTATGTCTTGTTTGATAGAGCTCCTTGAGCTCTGTCAAAGAAGATATAACAGATTAAATACGTGCATTGGATGTATTGCGGCAAAACATGTTTAGAAATGTGTGAATGAATTTGTTGTCACGAGTAATTCTTCAACATAATTATTGCAAAGATATTTTGCAATCAACAGGAATTTACGCAGCTATTACGCAACTGAATATATTGACTGAATTTTTGTATCAAGTTCAGATCTGTGAGAATTCCCATGCACGAGACCTTTCATTCCACGAGCCAGACTACGAAGCTGAACAGAATCGGGAATTGAGTTTTCCGCATTTGTCCAAATAATGTTAAACTATCAACTAAACAAAATGCCACCTTCTCTCCCCCTCTCTTCTGGTATTTGCAACATAATACTGCATAGAATTCCGGTCACAGTGTGGAGAACGTGCTATAAGCAGGAAGTCATGGCAGGAAAAGTCTGAGCAGATTTGTTTTTCAAGTCATGCGAAAAATGAAAATAATATCTTCCTGTCATACTAATGGCTTTTGACTAAATCGTCACGAACTGCGTAATTGATATTGACTCACGCTTCATTTGAAGAGATAATGATATGCCAACTGTTTTGAAACAGATCTGCTGGTAAGACTTTGCACTTTGGTAATTACACGTTAAATATTTTAGTATAAACAATATATTGTATTTGGAAAACGTTAAATATTATTCCTCACACAAAATAATAACCATTCGTACAATATTATACATAGTGAAATATTGTAACTACACACAGTTAACGACGGTATTCGACAAGACGCTTATTTATTTATTTATTTATTTATTTATTTATTTATTTATTGGTGTTTAAGGTCACATATTTCTGCACAATGGCTAATCATGACCTCGACAGTTTTACGGGTGGAGGAAGCCGGAGTACCCGGAGAGAACCACCGAGCAACGGCGAGCAACTGTCAGCTCCCCAACATACTAACTCCACACAAGCAGGGTTAGCATTGGTTGAAGACAGGTGCACCATCGACGTGCGGTACGCCGCTGCACACAGCGTCACCGGGCCCCCACGTGGACAATGGGGGACAAGAAGCTTACATCTGGAAGCGGTCAGATTGGAACTCGTGTGGAGACCTGTTAAAGATAGAATAGATATGAGGAGATTACGTTACCTGAATTAGTGGTAAACCTCCCTGGCAACAAATGGTGTAAACGACGTTGAACCATGTATGCAACTCTAACATTTAGACAGGACGGATAAGGCAGGCGAGGGGTTAATGGGGAATTGCCCCGTAGAGACTGAAGAGCTATAATAGGGACTGAAGCAGAGGAGTAGTTTTATCTGGCGAAGTAATAGAAACTATTGTTCCAAGCGAGATTCAAGTCAACGGAGTTAACCCTTTACCCATGTAACGGCCAAAACCGCCCAGCGCTATTCACAAAAATCGCCAGTTAATTTTCATTATTTTGCCTCAAAAACATAGGTTATGACCCCTCATTGGAACGAGCTCGTCGAGCTCGTTCCAATGAGGGGTCATAACCTATGTTTTTGAGACATAAAAATGAAAAAAATTAGTGGTTCAAGAATTTTTTTGCAAGTGTCGTCTACTTGTCATGTTACGTAAAGCGTTAATGGGGCGAATCGGAAAAGATGAAGAAAGAGCGTGTCAAATACATACCACCGGAGTGGCGGAAAACCTGGAACATTTCATTTTAGAATGCTCCAAATGTTTACCAAGTAGAACATGATTCCTTGAAAAAACGGGATGAAAAGATGAGAGATAAGGGGATGAGGAATGGCATGATGGATAGTATAAATTTTACAATTGGGGAGATCGAAAAAGCACCAGTTGGGGAAATTATGAAACAGTTTTTGACTGAATGCTGGGAGATTAGAAGGAATGGTGGGTGGAAAACCTGGTGGGTGACTGGGTTGATGTTGGTCACCTCGTTAGACAACGGCAAACAATCAGCAGAACGACAAATAATTAATATTGTTATTAATCCATCTCCTATTTATTTATTTATCCACCGGGTAGCGGCGAGAAACAGTCGAATCTCTAAACTTTCTGACCTGGCACAAGCATTGTTTGTAGTGTGCTGTAGAAAGTGTACCATCGTCGTTTCCTACACCTTAGTACACGATGTCTAAGTGGTCTCTCGTGGGCAGTGTCTTCTGAGTCAAGTGTCTTGGTCAGAATCAAAGGGTCGACTGTCATGGCTAACATTTTTCGTCATTGGGAGAGTTTTACAGGAAAGTTAGCTACCCCTACTTTTCTAAAGCTGATAGTAAATTTAGCACTGAAGATATACATAGAACGACACGCGTGTGTGAATGGGCTAATCGATATGGCATGAGTGCCATATCGATTAGCCCATTCACACACGAGTGTCGTTCTGTGTTTATTACACGCCTTGACGTCTATAAAAACAATTATTAAAAGGACACTCAGCAATTCGTTTTACAACTATCAACAAAACGAACACACTTTCTCGGCAAACCAAATTTGGGAGGGGAAGACGTGCTACTATTTCGTCCCTTGACTTCCAATGTGTACTATGTGCCTACTGGCACATACAACACATTGGAACTCAGGGGACTATTTTAGCTATCACTAGCGATTCAAATTGTAATTGCGGTGCACGATTTGTGGAAAATTCCAGTGAATTTCGCTTCTTTATAAAAATAGTCCGTCAACATGTTCCGTTCCGCACATGTGTGCGGAACGGATTTTCATTTTCTGCATGGGTTAGTGTTGCTGCAGCTGGGGATATCATAGAACAGGCGTGTAATAAATGAGAATATCATATTTAACCCTTTACCTAACATGAAAAGCAGACGACACTTGAAAAAGAATTCTTGAATAATTAATTTTTTTCATTTTTTGTCTCAAAAACATAGGTTATGACCCCTCGTTGGAACGAGCTCGACGAGCTCGTTCCAACGAGGGGTCATAACCTATGTTTTTGAGACAAAAAATGAAAATATTTTGAAAATTAATTGGCGATTTTTGAGAATAGCGCTGGCCGGTTTTGGCCGTTGCGTTGGGTAAAGGGTTAAACTGAAATTTCGAAATGTTAGCGAATTTGTATCCTCGATGTACGCATCATTTCACAAATTTCATTTTATTATTAAAAGAAACACCTGTATTTTCTGCTGATGTTATAGATATTTTCGCAGCGGTTACATGCTTCTTGATTGTACCACTTTCGCGAGTCGAATAATTTCAGGGGAGATAACGTTATCGTCCGTCGATTTGTATTGCGATATAAGTGAGTAACAATGCTTGGAATAAAGATCAAAAGTGGACCAATTACACTCATAAGCACCGTTGCCTGACTGCACCCGCCTGTTGTTACATGATACAAGTTTGCAAGTTCTCCTGCGTTACAGCGAACATTGCGCACCATGTATGCAATCTCTAAGTCACCCTACGGCTCTCATGAAATACGACTACGCCATTCCAACGAGTTATGTAAAATACACACTGATTCAAACACACATCGCGTTCTATCTATAAATTTTACCTTACTGAAGCCGTAAATATAGACATACTCCACTCCAGTTTTGTATGCAATGACAACTCCTCTGTTTGGGACAGACAACCAGAACGGAACCAAAGTATTGTCGGAAGCTTGACCTCTTTGAAGTACTAATCTATCATTGGCTTTCCTGTATGGGAGCCCTAATGATAGGAAAGATTGGTAGGATCTTGAGAACAGTTTGGCGATTCGAAAATTTTCGACTCATCGCGACTCGGATGTAATCGAATGTAATCATCGGGACGATTGCGAATCAAGTGGAAGTTGGAAGCTACGCGGGGTCCTACTGTGAGCTCCTGTGAAATATGACATAATAACTTGCCCATCACTTATTTAGACATGCTCCAGGCATGGTCTTTTTATCCCCTGTCCAATGTAAAGGCCACACATATAGTGAGCCAGTGGCGGATGGAAATGGTATAAGTACGTTCTTTTCCCAGACACGTTCTCTCCCGATTCTGTGTACTTTTTTCCCATTTTGACTCTTCGGCGTGATAAACATCGGATGTCGCTCAACATACAATATATTACGGGTGTGTAGTATATAAAAGAGACGCAATACAGATACGGAAAATAGAGACACCTCTATTAACGGAACAATCGTCTAAAGAAAATGCGCAGCATGGGTACTGCCAGGCAGATCAGGTCGTTAGTGATAATTTCTGACCGCCATCATCACTGATCTTCATACAACTGGACTGCCGAAAATCTCATTAGTCACATATCGACTTCACGTCCTCAAACATCTTCTATTGGGAGTAGTTATCGCGTCGTTTGGCTTGATTTCATTTTGGAGGACAGAGTTAGCTGTGATGTTTTTCGCTGACGACCCTTTTGTATAGCCATCAGTGCACTATAAAATCGTTTGTGTTTAAAAACACCCAAATTAACTGGGCTGAGTGAATATGAACCCAGTTGGGTTCATAGTCACTCAGTCCAGTTGATTTGGGTTATTTTTTTAAACCCTCTGATCTTAGAGTGTGGCTGTCGTCCGCCGTTCGTCACAGCTGTGAGTCTTTGTTGTTTCCAAACAGCTGGGCCAGCTGCAATAAAATATATTTGGGATGGAATATTTCAACTTAAAGAAAGTCAATGTACACCCCTATTTGTTTGGGCAGTAGACAAACCCAATGAACGTTTTTCAAATAAGTCTTTGTAACGAACATAATAGTAGATTACAACAAACTGACAGAAACAAAAAGGCCAGTCTCAAAGGGGAGTGTTTTTCCCGTTCACGTATATGGCCATACTCAATCCAAGTTTGTCACGCTTCGTAAATACAGATGTTAGTTTTTTACTTGATGGACCGCTGGAATACCTTCATACAGGACTGGCTCTGATTTCAGTTCGGCACATTATAACTACGGTAATGGGCGTGATTCAAACCTTTTCGGTCTGTTTTAAGACTTTAGCTAAACTAAAGTCATACCCGCCCAGCTCACTTTTCAACAAATTCGCCATTCATTTTTTAAAAAGAATTTTGACTTTAAAACATAGCTTATTTTCCACTTGTAGATCGAGCTAGTGTTGCCCGTTCCTACTGTGGACCACAAGCTTTGATTTGGATGAAGAAACGTCATTTCTGTAATTACTCAAGACATTTGTATGCACATTTCGTGTGCTGGTCTCGTAATGTAATTATTTCTTTGTCGGGTACTAAATCTTAATTTTCATCTCGTAACTAACTTTTTGTAACTGCCATATGATCGATAGATACGCTTGGAACCTATTCTCCCATTTCTGTGCATGAATCTCGGATATACAAATTTAGCGTTGCAGGATGGGACATCTGTGATGTGACAGTTGCGGAATAGTGGCATTTACACTGAGGGGAATCGTTGGTGTTTAGGTTCAGTTTACTTTAGTTTAAAAGTTGTCATTGACAACGATTGCTGGGCAACTTCCACAACTTATATTAATTCCTTTCCATTAACTAATAGAGTGCTGGAAGCCCATATTTGGGTTTTACAAAAAAAAAAAAAAAAAAAAAAAACAACAAAAAAACACAGGCTGTGAATATACCATCTACACTCAATTGATCGTGGTTCCATGTTGACCCTGGCAATAATCTAATTTTGTTGTTAACACCTTGCTCAGTTAAATTTGATTGGATAGTGCCTCTTGGCACTATCCAATCAAATGCAACAGTGCAATATGTGGTAAAAGGAAATCTATGGTAAAAAAATGTATGTCTACCAGTTAATGCCCTTTTCTACCCATTGGCACAGGAATGTGCTATAATAATAATAATAACAATAATTATGTTCCCTTCGGCTGATTTGTGGCGATCCCCTAACGAGGAGGCCTACATTAACCCAGTACCCCACCGGACTATCCCAATCAAGTTTCCCGCCTAATCTCACAGCATTCTGTCAATAGGTGTTTCATATTTCCTCTCGTCGGCGGTTGCTCGTCCTCCCCAACTACAAAATTGACTTTTCCCTCATGTTATTCCCCATCCACTTATCCTTCATGTTTTCATCCTATTTTTCATTAGTTTCTAAAGGAGTCTTGGTACAACCGAAGTTATCGTAGGAGAGAGGGGGAGAGACACAGGCAAATAGAGAGAGAGAGAGAGAGAGAGAGAGAGAGAGAGAGAGAGAGAGAGAGAGAGAGAGAGAGAGAGAGTATAGCTGAACTTATATCTTGATCCTATTATCAGTACTGTTCTCTTATGAAGAAGGATGTAAGCGTTCTGTAAGGGATGACTGGAGAATTGCGACTAACCTTTAGAACGACAAATGGCCATCCTTTCCAAAAGTCTCTCTGTTCTTCATCAGTATGGTTGTCCTTCCTACCAGTCTCGTTTTTACTCTGGTTATTACTCTGACAACAATAAAATATTTCCAATCCTACTAGAGAAGATTTGTTGTCCCTCTCCAAAGAATAGTCTGGTAACCATCCACGTATGTCGGACATTGAAAACTGGTAACCAGTCATCGTAACAGATCCGGAATCAAAACCTGAAAAATACGGTGGATAGCAGCAAAGTAAAGTCGACTCGTTCAATCCACTGTATGAAGATTGGTTGAAGATTGATTGGTGCGCCCCTGCACTAACTAAATTTAAAACATAATATAAACGGTGAGTGTCAGCAGTGTCCGATTTGCCATTGTAAATTATGAGGTAGTCCTGGCACAAATCACTATGTGGGAGGTCCTGACCTGTAGTTCAGTCGACGATGACGTGTGTTCAAGAGGTATGTATTACCCACCGGAAGCACGAACAACACGCCACCAACGTACACACACAATGAAGCTTCCCACAAAACTGTCAAAAGTTTCGAAGTACTGTTTTCTTACTCGAAATCAAATCAAATGGATAATGTGTAGATTAATTACAGGACGTGGAGAGTGGATTGTAACTAAATCACCCTCAGAGTGAAGTTATCACCCAAACTATAACTTTCAAATTTTGTACATATGGACACGAGACACAAGCAATGTTTCAACCAATGGACCTCCGGGTTTAACCCGGAGGTCTATTGGTTGAAACTTTGCCGGTGCTTGTTATGCTTTGCAAAAGATTTGTAATTATTGCTTGGGTGGAATCTCAACTCTGTGGGTGATTTAGTGATAATACACCCTCCATGTACTGTAGCAGCAGAGAATGGAAAAGCTGATACACCTACAAGTATTGCGCTCGTGTGAATTCGATAGCGGCCGCTAGATATTCTCCAGTCATGCATTCCAGTTGTGCGCTTACGATAATCTTGACTCGTTGGCCAGAAAAATAGTTTAAATTCTCAAACAAAGGGAAGGAAATTACAATGATATGAGCTTTGAACTCTGGGGGCCTGGGTGTATTTTGTGTGCATCAAGAACAGTGGTATTTCGAAATATCGCAAACCACTGCATGCTTACATCCCAAAGATAGTCGTCAAATCATCTATTTTATCCTGCTGATATTGGAAATTCCTGTCTTGTACATCTACCTCCTGTGAACATTATAAGTTAGTGTGATGAATTGACGGTAACGTGGTTAACTTCGCGTCTCGGTTGAAAAAAGCCCTGAGTGGCAAAACCCAGACCATGTTACATTCATTTCATCACAATAACGTATATGTTGCAAGAAGACCTTATCATAGACCAAGACGCGCATCGTGAAATGAGCAAAGCAACTTGAAGGAACAAGAGAGCTTTAAAGATGACAAATTTAGAAAATAAGACTATCGTATACCCCATGACGTCACAGGACTACTCAATATCAATAACTTAGATAAAGGTCGAAGTTACTCCATCTCAGTTCAAACCATAAACTATAGGTGGGCTGTGGTATGCATTCATTAAATGATCACTGGTTAAGGGCTGTCACGATTAATCGATTAATCGATTATTGATCGGTCACGGCGAAATCGATTAGTATTTTTCGTTGTCGAATAATCGGTAAATTGTTTCCCGTTTTAGACGTTTAATAATAAAAAGAAAATTTGATGAAAAAACTATTGTTTCCAAAGGTAAAGAGTTAAGAAAATCGATGTTAAACCCCAAGAAGCTGTTGGAAGCATTTGTCTTTCAGGTACATTCATCAAAGGTTTGGTGTTCTGAACTTTTGAACCGTCAGTGTAATAATCAAGACCGGTCGGCAGTTGCGAAGTTCGCAACTGCCGACCGGTCTTGATTATTACACTGACGGTTCAAAAGTTCAGAACATCAAAGCTTTGAATGTACCTAAAAAGGATCGTCTTCTTTGTTTACTTGAGGTAGGTCAGCTGACTTGAACTTCATTTTTATCGACCTCAAAGAGAGAGAGAGAGAGAGAGAGAGAGAGAGAGAGAGAGGGAAGGTCATCTAGGTACGATTAATCGATTATCATCGATTATTTGCGACGATTAATCGATTAATTAATTAATTAATAATCAATTAAAAAATCGGGACAACCCTATACTGGTCTCGACAAATACGATTTTGTCAGCTGTATGCACTTTGAATCTGTTTCCATTGTTATTCTCTTTTTCAAATATGTCTCGTTGTAACATCAAACGGTAACATTTGCCACTTGATCCGTAACTAAGTGAGCTATTGTCCAATCAGAGGATTTTAGTCTTACTGAACATAAAACTAACAGAACAAGAAAGTTATTATTAGTTCACTTTGCTGTTTCAAATTGAAATATGTCTTCCCAGCTAAAACAGTTTGCTCCATTTCTTTAGAGCTACTAACGTTGAAAGGATTTTGAATCGATGTTTTGGGGGCGCGGTGGCTCAGTAGGTAGAGGTGCTGGGTGCAAGCCGAGAGGTCCTCGGTTCGAATCCCACCTGCGGTAACCGCGTTGTGTCCTTGGGCAAGACACTTCACCCCCATTGCCCATGTGGGGGCACGGTGACGCCGTGTACTAAGACGTACTGCACGTCGATGGTACGCTTGTCTTCAACCAATCTAACCCAGCCTGTGCTGCAGTGCGGAGTTACAATGTTGGGGAGCTGGCAGCTGCTCGTCGTTGCTCGGTGGTTCTCGCCGGGTACCCCGGTCATGATTAGCCATTGTGCATAAATATGTGACCTTACACATCAAGAAATAATAAATAAATATGAATCGATGTTTATCTATTGAAGTTTAATGACGGCTACCTAATTACACAAATGAACTCGACAATTTCCCCAAATCAGCAAAAACGACTTAATTTTGTTCAGATTCTTGAAGAATTCTCTTTATAGGAGTAGCATGCAGCGCCATGGACCCAAAAAAGGCTTCCGATATGACCTAGAGACCTTTAACCCTTTACCCAACGAATCGGCCGCATCCGCCAGGGTAATATGCAAATTTAGTAGTTGAAAAAATATTATTTTAAAAAAAATATCAACAAAACCATACCATGTGGCCCCTTGTTGGAACGAGCTCGTCGAGCTCGTTCCAACGAGGGGTCACATGATATGGTTTTGTTGAAATTTGTTGAAAAATTTGAAAAAACTATATTTGAAATAATAAATTTTGATATCGTCTGCCTTGGGTAAAGGGCTAAATGGCATGTTAGCACGTAGGCACCTATGACGTAAAAGGGATTCAGTAACCACATTCATATCCTAAATAGAGATTCCTTGGAACGTGATACTGCTATTTGGTGAAATGTGCTTGCGTGTTAGCTCACGTGTCACAATGTGTACACATGACAAGCAGTAGATGAGCTGAAGTCTTCCACTGAGTAGCGGCACCTGATTCGGGTTCATGGAATGACAAGTGGGGGAGGCAGGAGTGAGGGAGATCAGGTTTATCATTTATTTTAACCCCTTTATACCGTGTTCTTGGCGGTATAGTGACAACCGCACAACTAGAATGAGAATGTCAGGATCTGAAATTTGTTTAAGGAATGGGCTGTTTGTTAACCCTCCAAGTTTGCGCACAAACTACCGTTGACGTAATAAGATGTATTTAATTATATCTATTTATTAGTGTTTAAGGTCACATATTTCTGCACAATGGCTAATCATGACCACGACAGTTTTACGGGTGGAGGAAGCCGGAGTACCCGGAGAGAACCACCGAGCAACGGCGAGCAACTGTCAGCTTCCCAACATACTAACTCCACACAAGCAGGGTTAGCATTGGTTGAAGACATGTGCACCATCGACGTGCAGTACGACTTAGTACACGGCGTCATCGTGCCCCCACGCGGGCAATGGGGGTGAAGTGTCTTGCCCAAGGACACAACGCGGTTGCCGCGGGTGGGATTCGAACCGAGGACCTCTCGGCTTGCAGCCTACACCTCTACCAACTGAGCCACCTCGCCCCCAAAAATAAGATGTATTGTCACTCACAAATATGTGCATACATTATTTCATCTTCCAGTTCATGATATTCCATTCAGTAAGTAATTAATTCACCCTGAAACCATCAAATCATTAACAGGATTAGAGGAATTACGATCCGACACGAGGTGACCCTGGCTGTTGAAAGTGTCGTTAAACTCCAATAAATAAATTAATAAATAAATACATAAATAGTGGAATTACGTGGCGGAATGATCAAACAGTCCTCATTCTGAATACTTTGAACCCATGAGGCCGTTTTTCTGGCCCAGGATCATGAAACGTCATAATCTCATTAAGTACGATGGATGCTAATTCAATATGTGAAGTAGACCAATCAATATTTTCAACGTGCAGCCTCGAGGCTGCACGTTGAAAATATTAATTCGTCTACCCCAAATAATGAAAATGCACTTTTCTAATTGGTGTCATTGAACTGTCATGGTAGATACCACAAGGGTTCATAGGGTTAACAGTAATGCCAACAGCAAAGCAGTCAAATCAAGTATCGATTGAGTAACATTTCTTGCTTTAATTCAAGGCGCGACTCGTACCATTATGTCTCCAAAAACGAATCTCGTCACGATAAATTGCTGGGGATACCGGACCTGTTTTCAGGCACCCAAAATCTGGAACAGCTACCGTTCCACATTCGACACTGCACATCTGATCAAGGTTTCAAAAAGCGCCTTAAAACATTCTTATTCATAGACTCATTCGGTACCAAAGGAAAATACTCGCAAGCTTTCTTTCTGTTTTCAGTCTTGTTTCTGTCACGTAGCTCATAATTTATTTTATCAAGCGCTTTGAGTCTGCATATTTCAGTGTGGATAGAGCGCTATAGAAATGCGATTATTATTATTATTATAAAGGATCATGTTAAAACACAATGTGCTTATAACATCAGAAGTATTCCAGTATACCAGTATTCTTGACAAACCGTGATAGTTTAGGGTGACGTACGTTAGTACAACATGTAATGATGCTACATTTATATCAACCATGCTGAGCCCTCCAGCTTTAGGAGGCTTAAGCGGTCCCCGATGCCTTGAGGATTAGAGTTGGACACTAATGGCCATTTTACTGACCATTCCTTGATCCACCTCACTAATTATGACAGAATTCACTCCATGGTTTGGTAAACAAATCAGTAGTTTTTCTACTCCATTTTTTCTCGTTTAACATGTGGTAGGTATTTGAGAATTGTCCAAGTTTTCGTTTAATCAGCCTCTCTATATGGGATTTTCTACCCCCGAAGATAACAATAATAGTTTTTTTTATGTTTTTCTAAATTGCCGTTTGTTCATAAGTCTTAGGACTTTCTGCTTTGTCATTAGAATTTAATTTTGACGAGGCCAGGATTCGGTAACCGCGTAGAAGTACCAACATATAGGTAACCTTGTCGCTGTGACAACACGAAATTACTCACCGTGGTTGACAATTTTCGTCATTGGAATAGATTTACGGTAAAGTTATCTACCCGTAATTTGCTAAAGCTGTCAATATTTATTTATTTATTATATATTGGTGTTTAAGGTCACATATTTATGCACAATGGCTAATCATGACCGTGACAGTTTTACGGGTAGAGGAAACCGGAGTACCCGGAGAGAACCACCGAGCAACGGCGAGCAACTGTCAGCTCCCCAACATACTAACTCCACACAAGCAGGGTTAGCATTGGTTGAAGACAAGTGCACCATCGACGTGCAGTAGCCTTCTTAGTACACAACGCCACCGTGCCCCCACGCGGGCAATGGAGATGAAGTGTCTTGCCCAAGGTCACAACGCGGTTGCCGCAGGTGGGTTTCGAACCGAGGACCTCTCGGCTTGCAGCCTGCACCTCTACCTACTGAGCCACCGCGCTCCCTAAAGCTGTCAATAAATGTAACACTAAGGTTTTGGGGAATTTCATATAAAAACTGGAATTTCGAAATGTTAGCGAAATTGCATCATCGATGAACGCATCACTTCACAAATTTTATATCATTTTTTTTCCTGTAGAGAAGTACAAAAATTAGGGCTGTCACGATTTTTCTATTTAGGAATCGATTAATCGTCGCAAATAATCGATGATAATCGATTAATCGTACCTAGATGACCTTCCCTCTCCCTCTCTTTGAGGTCGATAAAAATGAAGTTCAAGTCAGTTGACCTACCTCAAGTAAACAACGAAGACGATCATCTTTTAGGTACATTCAAAGCTTCGATGTTCTGAACTTTCGAACCGTCAGTGTAATAATCAAGACCGGTCGGCAGTTGCGAACTTCGCAACTGCCGACCGGTTTTGATTTTTACACTGACGGTTCAAAAGTTCAGAACACCAAACCTTTGATGAATGTAACTGAAAGACAAATGCTTCCAACAGTTTCTTGGGGTTTAACATCGATGTTCTTAACTCTTTACCTTTGGAAACCATAGTTTTTTCATCAAATTTTTTTTAATTATTAAACGTCTAAAACGAGATACAATTTACCGATTATTCGACAACGAAAAATACTAATCGATTTCGCCGTGACCGATCAATAATCGATTAATGGATCAATCGTGACAGCCCTAACAAAAATACAGTAGCTGGCTTTTTACAATTGTTTCATAATCAGTTTGGACGTTTGACAAGTATTCTCTGTTGAAATCTTTTTGAAAATAAGAAAATGGCACTTTCACAATCTTTTGATGATCTATAATTGTTTATCTGTTCATTAACTCTTTTACTGGCACGCCCTCTTCAGCCATATATGGAGGACATCTAAGTACGCCTACATGTGAGAAGTTTAATAAAATGTATGACATACTTGAAACTCTATCATCTGATTAATTGTTGGAAAGGGCTCCTTGAGCCCTTTCCAAAAATTAATCAGATGGTAGGTTAGATCGGCGCGTACCTGAACATACAGATAATCATCATGAAACAGGTGGCAATAGTCGCTTTCGTTAGCGTAAGTGTTAAATGAACAGTGTGCGCACCCTGACAGGTAATATACTACAACCCTGTCCATCAATACAAAAATCTTGGTGGTAAAATGTGCTCATTCTGTTCCTGGGAAGAATGAAAACCTGCAAATTACTGTAACTACACTTCCGTTAAACAAAGAGACGTGGACTGTTACTTAGGTGCTTCTAATTACATCACATAACGGTCCATGTTTCCCTTTGTAACTTTTGATAAATGTTTTCGTTTATAAAATGTAACAAAAGAAAAATTCGCTTTATTTTTTTTTATTGATGTCCAATGATGTTTTCTCAACAATTTCTTGCTTCTTCATTTGACCTTCCTCATCCACCTATTAATTGCAGGGGAGACAACAGTATCTAAAGTCGATTTACATAACGAGATAAGTCAGGGATGGCACATCCTTCCTTAGCACAGACACCAAGTGGTTAATAATATTAGAGAGATTTTCATTGTTATTCTCCTATTTCTCTATGTAATGGACAAGTGGCGGTGCGGTGGCTCAGTGGTTACCGCATTGGAATTCAAACCAAAAGTTCCACGGTGTGATCACCGCCAGGGGTAATTGTGTTCTGTCCTTGGACAAGGCATTTAACCCTTTACCCAACGCAGACGATAGCAAAATTTATTATTTTAAATATCATTTTTTGAAAAATTTTTCAAAATATTTCAACAAAACCATATCATGTGACCCCTCATTAGAACGAGCTCAATGAGCTCGTTCCAATGAGGGGCCACATGATATGGTTTTGTTGAAATATTTTGAAAAATTTAATTTTTTTTCAGCTGCACAATTTGCATATTACGCGGGCGGATGCGGGCGATTCGTTAGGTAAAGTGTTAATCTCGATTGCACACATCGGGTTATGGTGCTCTGTGTACCAAGGCGTACTTCACATCGATGTTGCACCTGTTATCAATCAATGCTAACCTTGCTTTTGTGGAGTTAGTACGATGGGAAGCCTGGCAGTTACAAGCTGCTGCTCGGTGGTTCTGGCCCGATACTCCGGATTCCTCCACCCGTAAAACTGCCGAAGCGACTTGACCCTGGATGTCCAAAGTGTCGTGAAATCACAATAAATAAATAAATAATTAAATAAGTAAATAAATAAATAAATAAATAAATAAATAAATAAATAAATAAATAAATAAATTTGTTCGCACACATCACTCCCTAACTCAGACACAAATGGTTAATAATATTGACGAATTTCCATTGTTATTCTTCTGTTTCTCAATATTAGTAGCTATTATGACCAACTCATCCTCGATATTATCCCCACTAACGGTATTAGCGTGACATATATTGTTGTCATAATACTGAACATGTTGCGAATTGCAGGGCACGGATTATTGCTCACGATCACTGGACGCTCCACAATCTGATCAATATTTGACACAAGTTCGTGCCTTTCACACAAAAATCTGGATGTCAAGATCTTTCCGCACTTGTTCTATCTCCTGATCAAACGAAAGCACAAGTTCGAAACTCAACTAACTTGCTATCAGTAGCTTTTCTAACCCCGCCTCTCCTCGCCTGTTTTAATATCGGCAAGTAGATTTAAAAAAAATACTTCGTTAAAATGTGGCTGATTCTACTTCACATGAAAGATTGACAGCATTCAGAATATTGCCGGTATTATTATGTCCACGTCACTATTGCTCACTTCATTCGCCATATTTTGGGAGTTGGTTTGGGTGTCTTACCATCACCTACACGATCACATCATTTCTTATTCGATTTACACCAGATTTAAAGACAAAGTGTGTAAAACATTACTGTTCACCTTAATTACTGTGTTCGTCCAACGAAGGTCCTCGAATAGCGTTTATTTTTATTATTTGCAATAAAAACACAGCATCCATGCTTCTCGCATGCAATACTTACATAGAGGATATGGAATGGGTGTTTTTCTCATATAAGTCTAAGTCTAAATGGAAAATTCGGACGAGTTTCATAAATATTATATGAGAAAAACACTCATTTCATATTCTATGTATCATATGACACACACACACGCACAAATTAGCCACTTAGTATGACTTTTTAACCCATCGAATAACTTGAGTTGCAGACGGCACTTGGAAAAAATATCCTCGTATAACTAAAAATTTCCATTTTTTGCTTCCAAAACATAGGTTATGACCCCTCATTGGAACGAGCGCGATACGCTAGTTCCAATGAGGGGACATAAACTTTGTTTTGGAAGCAAAAAGTGAAAATATAAAAAAAAATGAATGGCGTTTTTCTTGTATTGCGCGAGACGGTTTTTGCAGTTACGTTAGGTAAAAGATTAATACAATATAACCCACCCTAAATAGGACAGATAACGTAAATTCTCCCTACTGAAATTATGCAAATGTGAACCCGCTGTATTTTGGTTAGCCGATCAAATTGTCCAGTTTTGAAATTGACCAATGAAAGCTCCCAACTCTAATTATGCAAATTATGAAAATGTGGCCCAGTTGTATTTTGTTCAGCCAATCAAATTGTCTGGTTTTAAAATTGACCAATGAAATTGACAGAAGGCTTTATTTATCGCTGATTAATATGAAAACAAAATATCAAATGTTTTAAAGTGAGCAAAACGGACGAGTCATATGATAAAATGTTTTATTTCATTGTGATAACTGTCGAGACAGTTACCTCCTCTTTCACATATCAGTCACAGAGCGAGAACTGGTACGTAAGAACCACTTTTTTAAAGTAAGTTGATCAGTTCAATGGTTCCTATTTTATAACAAGTTAAAATGATACAATTTAACCATTTTACTGCCACGCCCACTTTATCCATACATGGAGGGTTTCTATGTACGGAAGTGTAATAAAATTGTTGACATACTTGAAACTCTATCATCTGATTAATTGTTGGAAAGGGCTCTCTGAGCCCTTTCCAACAATTAATCAGATGGTAGGTTTAATGTGCGCATACCAGAACGAACATATAATCATCATAAAATAGGTGACAGTAGTCACTTTCGGAAGCATAAGTGTTAATCTAAACGATCATGTCCTGCATAACAGTACAATATCTTGTAATTAACTCAGTAAGTACTGATTCTGAAGCAATATGTTTGGCTTCTGAGCGTCAGTTTTATATCACTTGAGAAAAAAGTCTCCATTTCGGAAGGTCAACAAGTAGAGCACTAGTTGTTTACTACGGTAAACAAGTTTTTTGTTTACTGGTAAAGAAGGACCCGGTATCTAACTCCAGGGAGTGGTCATCCTCTAAGCTGGGAAGCAGTGAGTATAAACCGGATGTCATATATATGTTGTTGTCATGACGTAGCCATATATGCTAAATGTGACATTAAACACAAATAAATTAATAAGAACTACTTTATCCCTCGATGCTCATACCGTTGATGAAATACAACTGTGCGAACCTTGTAGCAGTTCCAAAGTTAGGTAACTGTGTAGCAGTACCAGCACTCATGTAACTTTGCTGCAGTATCAACCTTTACGCGAGTCTGTAGCAGTGCCAAAGTTTACGTAACCTTTTAGCAGTACCGAAGTTTCGACATGTGAATACTGTAATGTTCTATCTCATTTTTTGGCGCGAAAATGAGATGTTGGTATCGACGGAATCGAGTCTCCAAAAATCGCGTTTCACGCGATATCAAAGATCAAATTCCAACGAGAGGCTATTCAGAATTATTTCAACTCCAAAACTGCCGAGGTAGTGTATGATGAAGTGGTCTATCTCACCAGGCAATCAGATGCATGTAGCAACGTCATGTTGTGAAAGTTAAGTGAATGGCGAACTCCGAAATCGTCCTGTGTTTGTTATGGAGTATTTTGTTGTATAATTGCCTACTTTCGCTCGATTGACGTATATTATTCCGTTCCGATTGATGCATTAATGTTCAACTGTAAATTTGGTTGAGTGTATGCTTGTATCTTTTCCCTAAATTGGAAAGAAAAGTAATTTTCGGGGATGTTTGAAACAGAACACTTCAGCATGGAA
This sequence comes from Pictodentalium vernedei, assembly GCA_031216915.1. Taxonomy (NCBI): domain Eukaryota; kingdom Metazoa; phylum Mollusca; class Scaphopoda; order Dentaliida; family Dentaliidae; genus Pictodentalium; species Pictodentalium vernedei. The sequence continues at coordinate 505,672,987 of CM062293.1, forward strand.
AGAGTACCAACATCCCCTATTTTTCAATGTCTACTTGCTATGATATAGGACACCTCTGCATTTATAAAGACCCTTCAGATTTCGTCCAGTAGGTTGTGTGAATGTCCAATTATATGTACGATTGGGCATACCCGGGCACAAAATGATACGAATCTCCCATTGGAAGCGAATCTACCATGTTTTCGAAATCTGAATAGTGTTTCTGCCTTTCAGTCTGCATGTGGCAATAGCTGGACGAGTCTAGATTATTGTTTACGCCCATGTAAGACTCTCAAGCATTCACGAGTTTCCTTTCGAATTGAAATAATATGTACAAAATGTATGACGATATTTTTTCATTCCCTCGCAACAGAACATTGTGTATATATATCGAAGGGAATGAAGAGAAGTCGCCCCTAACATACCGCATAGTGGTTTGAAGTAATAGGGGCCGCCGCTGCGCATCTGCACCATAATACTGACACATAAGCATTCATCATAAACATCAAACAGAGAGGGAGGGAGAGGTATTTATTTGTATGATTATATTGAGAGATAGCTGATGAGATATACTGAATCCGAAGAGAATAAGAATGAATAGACAGAGAGACTGCGAGCTAAATAGAACGATAGTGGGAAAATGAGACAGAATGGGAGGAAGAGTGCACTGAGTAGAATGAGAGTTGGATAGAATGATGAGAGCTACAGAAAGAGCATTACAGTGAGATGTGACAGAAAATGAGAACGAGAGATACCTAGAAAAAAATGAACATATAGGGACAGAGAGTGTGCGGGGAGTGAAAATGAAATATTATGAGAAGGAATGAGAGGTCAAATGACAGATCTGGGAATAATAAGATTAACCGTGAGATAGGATGACATGGATCGAGAGAGATTGAAAGTTATAGCGAAATTGAATGGGATATATTGAGAAATCTGAATAGAAAGAACGATAGAAAGAGAGGGAGAGTGTGTATGTGTGTTAGAGAGAGAGAGAGAGAGAGAGAGAGAGAGAGAGAGAGAGAGAGAGAGAGAGGGAGGGGATGAAGCGTGTTCAAGAGGAAGGGACCACTGCTCCACAACACGTATAGTACTCCTCATAAGACTGTGTGAGTGAGAGAATGCGTCTGGGTTTTGGTATTTGCACATAATCTCACCACCCTATTTTGTCATTCGCAGATCGGTTGAAAATATCACCGAGTTGCCGATAATAGACTCGTTGCCATCTTCATATCTTCATACGCATATCACTGAAGTACTTACTGAAGAACTTACATAGAGTCAGCTCAAGATTTCGCGATATTGTTCGCGATATATCGATCGTTAGGAGGAAGTTTGAATTGTCGAATGGACTTGCGTTTCAACATAAAGATTTGCAGTGTACTTTGGAGCATTCTCTAAACTTCCACGAATTCGATATCGGCTTTTATTATATGCTAGGCTATGATTTATCGTAAATTATCTAATAGATATTTCTCGATATCTGTGGACTCGATAGATATCGAGAAATATTCCTCAGTAGCTTCCTAAATGACGTCACGCTGTGCCGCATAACGTCAGCTTGAAGGCACGATCAGCTGATCTTTGTTATTGTTTTGAAACGTAAATGTACGCATTTCTCGTCGAATTGGGCTGAATAATGTGCAATAAAATGTCTCGTAGCATATAAAAAAAGAAAATCTACTTTATTTTTGATCAATATCTGGAATTATCTCATGAGTGTTGACCTGAAAGTTTTATTTTTGATGAGCGCTTGCACGAGAGAAAAACAAAAACAAAATCAGATCCACAGGAACAATTTTTTCAGTAGCTTCCTAAATGACGTTACGCTTCGGCGCATGACGTCGCCTTGAACGTCGCCTTAAAGGAACCATCAGCAGCTCTGGGCTGAATATTGCACAGTAGCATGTCAGGTAGCATATAATAAAAAGAAAATCTACTAAGGTTCACACTCATGAGATAATTCCCGATATTCACAAAAACAACGTAGATATCCTCTATTGCTCAGATTAATTCTTCATCTGACCAAATTACGTACGAAAATGTCGCAGCTCTGATAAGAGCAAAACAGCTGAGACATTTGAATCTTTCGGGCTGTACAATGTCAACATTTCGTCGCGTGAGAACCATAAGGTTCCGTCTTCCAATGGAAAGGTTAGGGTCGGGGTTCCAATGGAAGATAGAACCTTATGGTTCTCACGCGACGATTTTGCTTCCGTCGTGTATCGCAAATATACACAACTCCTGGAAGTGTCGGAATGTGCGAATCTGTGCAATCAATACTTCCTTGTTAGTTGCCAGTGCACAAATTTCAAAGGGTGATATGTTTGATTCACACACATTTCTATATCTACACTCGCCTAGGTTTCTTCATCTCTGACGAAGCTTGAACTGCTGGACATCCAGGGCGTTGAACTCACTGTCAAATGTTACCGGATTTCATGAATTGAACATATCCTACTCTGGAATATGTTCCGCTAATGCTGTCAGACTCTGACACTCAGTAGAACTGGGGCATATTCTGAAATTTGAGTATCCCTCTAGTTGTTTTCACTTTCACGCGTAGATCTTGTGCCAAAACATGGATGTCGGTGAAGCATGCCGGTTGATGGATTACCGTTTTTCCTCGCCTGGGCGTAACTCAAGAGATACTGAACGTGGCATACTATTCTGTTGAGCCAGTCATCAAGTTCCCTTTGTCACTCGAGAGTAGGAAATTTACCATGGTTGGCATGATGTTTGCACAGAGGAAACTGTGATAAAAGCTCTCGATATACACAGATCAACACACGCGTGTGAATGGGTTAATCAATATGGCACGAGTGTCAGCGCGGAAGAGTAAAACGAGAGGCCTCAGGCCTCGAGTTTTATCCTTCCGCAATGGCACAAGTGCCATATCGATTAACCTATTCACATGTGTGCGTCGTTCTGTGTTTATTACATGCCGTAACGTCTATAAAAACAATTATTAGGACACTCAGCTGTTCATTTGACAACTATCAAACAAATAAAAGAGCACATGTTGTCGCCAACCAAATTTGTATGGGGAACCCGTCTTACTAATTCGTCCCCTGTGTTCCAATGTGTTCTATGTGCCTAATGGCACATAGAACACATTGGAACTCAGGAGACGACTTTCAGCTACCGCTAGCGATTCAAATTGTAATAACGTTGTACGATTTGCAGAAAATGCCAGTGAAATTTCGCTTCTATTTAAAAATAGTCCGTCAACGATTTCCGTTCCGCACATATGTGCCGAACAGATTTTCATTTTCTGCATGGTTTAGTGTTGCTGTATCTGGGGATTTTATAGAACAGGCTTGTAGTAAATAGAAGGACCCGGTGTTACGCGTTGCCTTGAATCTGACTTGAATGATACAGAGATGTTTGATTTCTCTACATCAGTGCCAGTCGAACGAACACTAACAGTGTTAAATTTAACTGCTCATTGCTATTTTAATAGGAAAGTTTATAAAGCAATGTGGGCCGCAAATATTGCGGGCATTGCGGTACTACAATAGCAAGTGCTCTTGTTTCTATTCTCAAGTACATCACAAAAGATATTTTCATGGACAAGAGTAAAAAATCATCTTGTAGTCCGATTCCTGTACGCCACAAAACTGGAATTCTTATACTGCGGTGGCTCTCTGGACGTTCCTAATCGAATCTGCTGCAACTGGTATCATCGAGCACAAGTTTTCCACACCCGGACATTCGTGCACTCAGGAGTCGGTTAATTAGTGAAATGAATCGTCCAGATAGTTATTGTTTATTGTTATTGATTGATGTTTAGGGTCACATATTTATGCACAATGGCTAATCGTGACCGTGACAGTTTTACGGGTGGAGGAAGCCGGAGTAGCCGGAGAGAACCACCGAGCAACGACGAGTAGCTGCCAGCTCCCCAACATCGTAACTCCGTACTGCAGCACATGCAGGGTTAGATTGGTTGAAGACATGCGTACCATCGACGTGCAGTACGCCTTAGTATACGGCGTCATCGTGTCCCCACGCGGGTAATGGAGATGAAGTGGTCCAGTTAGTTTGGTCTATGTTATGACGAGTGTTAGACCAGAATTTACTAAAGTTATCCACCTAAAACCTGATGATTTTATGAACTATGATAAGGCGTCTAATGATGTACAGTTTGCTAAAGTTCCATTCCCGAAAGTAAAACATTTAAAACGCGATCGAGAGACGTCATTCACTTCATCCGCCGAAATTGGAGACAAGGAAAAATTCACAATATTCCACGAGCTTCACCTAAACCAATATTATTAAGAGAACTTCATGCGGTCTTAAATGACAAAGTCAACGGCATTTGGTGCATGTATAAATATATACCCCTCTTGGATCGAAAGTAGATTAAAGCCACATTCACTTTCAGAAAAGGGAAAAAGGGCCAAGAAATCTGATTGATGTGTTTGATGATTGATGTGTAACTAGATGATATGTCAAATAGAACAGATAGATTGTCCATGTGTTATTTTTTATGATCTTTCCTCTATGGATAAAAAGCAAAAGTTGTATTGTACTTCAATAACTTTATGTCAGTGTCAAATAATTTAATCATGATAGATATGTTTGTTCATATAGTTGATAGTAGAAAATTCTCGTCAGTAGTTTGAAGATAATATCATTCAGTGTTTGCAGTTCGAAATTACAATTCACAAAGTTCTTAACACTAGATTGTGATTCAGTCGGCTTTTTCGGTTGGAACATTCTTCTGCACCAATGTCCATTCTTTTTTCTTTTTTTATTAGGGTTTAACGACACATTAACAGCCACGGTCATATCATGTCGCTGCTGACAGTTTTACGGGTGGAGGAAGCCGGAGTACCCGGAGAGAACCACCGAGCAACGACGAGCAGCTGTCAGCTCTCCAACATCGTAACTCTGAACTCTGCACCGCGGCACAGGCAGGGTTAGACTTGCTGAAGACATGCGCCCTTCGTCGTGCAGTACGCCTTAGTACACAGCGTCATCGTTCCACCATGTAGGCAACCGGGGTTAAGTGCCTTGTCCAAGGACACAACGCGGGAGCGCGAATCAGTCGCTGAAGTGGTCACCCATCCAACTACTAACTGCGCTCGATATTGCTTAACTTCGGTGATCGGACTAGAACCGGTTACCGCGACGCCAATGTCCATTCGATTGAATTCATATTGTTAGTAGCTTTCAAATGCAGAATTTTCTTTCTCTAATATAATTAATATGGAGTAGTCACGAGAGGAGAAAATTATGATTTATGATGGTAGACGTGTTCTTCAATAAACTAAGCCAATGTTTTGGTTACACAATACACACTTAAATTTGGCTATTTCAGCATTTGTAGGCCAGTCACATGATGAAGTGTTCCGGCAGCATCTCCCACAGGCACACTGGGACTGGGTCAATTATCCAAAAGAAAATTACTCCCTCGGACTCTAGTGGTACATTCCATTCTAGTTCAATTGCAGCAATTAGAAGAGTCCGTATTCATTATTTGGGGTAGACCAATCAATATTTTCAACGTGCAGCCTCAGGGCTGCACGTTGAAAATATTGATTGGTCTACCACACACATTTACTGAACAGCCACCCTATCTACTTTCCTTACAACTTACCTTACAACTTATGTTCTTGGCCAGTAAAAGCAGTCGCTCGGCTTCAATGGGGTTAAAGCAGTGTTACTCAAACTGTTTATCGCGAACCTTTACACGAGAGTGACCTAGCTTATACTGTAATAATGATTTATTGACCAGTCCAGCTATAACTGTTCTGGAGCACTTTGTCGGGTGCGCCAGAAAGGATAGCATGTGAGGTGTTGATGCACCACTCATATTTTTTGTGTGTAGAATATTTCGATTTTATTATGGATCCAACTGACTCAAACTTCTTGCTATGACCGAGAATATGTTTTGTGTCGACTGTTAAATGTCACTTGCAGAGTTCGATTCTGTTTTAAGTGCCTTTTATTTCTGAATGCGCTTTGGACAAAATGGTTCTAGGGTAGCGATGTGACATTTAACGCAATAGAATATGAAGTATGTGCAAGAGCGCTTAAATTGTTCAACCTTAACAATACTTTGAAATTACTGTAAATTCTGCAAAAAAATGTGAACTGAAAGCTTCATTTCCGTAAACGTTGCATACAAATTGGATAATTTCCTGTGTAATAGTTAAGTGTCGTCGTGTATGTTCCCACTAGTGTATGCTTCGATTAACCCTTTACCCTGGGGCGCGGTGGCTCAGTTGGCAGAGGTGCAGGCTGCTAGCCGAGAGGTCGTCGTTTCAATTCCCACCTGCGGCAACCGCGTTGTGTCCTTGGGCAAGACACTTCACCCCCATTGCCCACGTGGGGGCACGGTGACGCTGTGTACTAAGGCGTACTGCACGTCGATGGTGCACCTGTCTTCAACCAATGCTAACCCTGCTTGTGTGGAGTTAGTATTTTGGGGAGCTGACCGTTGCTCGCCGTTGCTCGGTGGTTCTCTCCGTGTACTCCGGCTTCCTCCACCCGTAAAACTGTCGCGGTCATGATTAGCCATTGTGCTGAAATATAAGACCTTAAACACGATTAAATAAATAAATGAATAAATAACCCTCTACCCAACGAATCGCCCACATCTGTCCGCGTAATATGTAAATTAAGCAGCTGAAAAAATATTATTTTTCGAAAAAATTCAACAAAACCATATTATGTGCCCCCTCTTTGGAACGAGCTCGTTCCAAAGAGGGGTCACATGATATGGTTTTGTTGGATTTTTTTAAAAAAAATTAAAAAATGATAATTAAAATAATAAATTTTGAAATCGTCTTAATTAAATCGGGTTAATTAATAAACAACATGATATAAGGAGCACGGCGACTCAGTAGTTGCGGCTTGGACTTCAACCCGAAAGGTCCACTGTTCGATTCCCACCAGGAATTACTGCGCTGTGTCCTTGAGCAAGGCACTTTATCCCGATTGTCCATGTGGGGGCACGATGGCACTGTGTACTAAGGCGTACTTTGAAAGTCGATAGTGCACTTGTCTTCAACCAATGCTAACCATGCTTGTGCATAGTTGGTTCGTTGGTAGGTCTGACAGTTGCTCGCCGTTACTTGGTGGTTTTCTCTGAGTACTCCGGCTTCCTCCACCCGTAAACTTGTCCGACACGAGGAGACATTGGCTGTCGAAACTATCGTTAAACCCCAATAAATAAATAATTAAGGAGATGTGAAATAAGAGTACTAGCTCAGCGGAAGACGTCCATATCAATGTCCACTGTGTGATTTTCGCTGAGTTACAAAATGTATATAGAAATCTTAGTGTTAAATCTAAAATATACACTAAAAATCCGTCCTCATTTTATACACATACAAGGGCTGCCACTATCACAAAAAAAATGCAAATGATTTAATTTCCTATGGAAAATCCCATGTTAATTTCCACTTGAGCTAAAAAGTGTATAATTAAACTTTTTTTCTGTTCACACATTTTCAGGTAATATGATTGGCTGAAGTATTTCTTCTTTTTTTATAACACAATCAACCGAAAAAAACACATTTAAGCCCACCCTAAACCACACCCACAATGTCTGTATTAAACATTACGTTGCACACTGTGAATGGAAAAGAACCCCTGCACGCTCATATTGTTTCAACATGAAAAGTAATTAATATTTATCTCATCATATTAAAAAGACTTTCAAAATAAAATTTAATAAACAATGTAATCCTTATCATGCTTTTTATTCCATGTTCAATTTGTGTACAAGCAATATATAATCGCCTACGTCCATCGTTTTACCCAAACCAAACGTAAACAATGGCCGGTCTAATAATCCACAAACGAAACTCGCGTGAACAAAACTTTCCAATTTTCAAATAGCCTGAACGAACTTTTTCCGAGATAAAGTACAACCAACTTCATGTCATCTGGGTTTATATCAAACTCCACATTTACAGAACGTGCTTTCATCAGAATTAAATTTAACTCAATGTTGCTTTGCGTGACAGCACCCTACCCTCAAGTGGAAAAGGAGATTGAAGATTTGTGTGGGTGTGGCCCATGACCTTCTTTTTAACTTACGCAATCCATTGGTCAATAAAAGTTTTAACAACACAAGAGTTTCAGACAAATATATCGTAATGGCCAAATTAGGGGAAGAAAATATCAATTCGATCTGAATAAACAATTAGCATTTATTGTAATTTAAGTATACATAGGAATATCATTTGGCATAACAATAAATGCAATAATAATAATAATAATAAAGATATGTATGTTTATAGTACAGATGGCCAAATGACTAGATATATTTCGATAGATATTTCATACATGTAAATAACTCCCCTAACTCCAAAATTTATATAATCATATAGGCCATCCGGCCATCTGTACTACAAACACTAAATTTAATAAAAATTCAGTATATGAGGCCTGTAATCATGCCTATCGGATATTGTATTATATCCGAAAGCATGTAAATATGCATATCACAGATACAGTAATAAATAAATGTCTACTCACAGATGGACAAAGTCCGCCACCCTCCTGTTATGATAAATGAATAATTTCTAATAACTGAAAGACCGGGTGGGAGGGCGGGTAAATTAAACCAATTGATTTAGTAATCAGACCACAGATCGAATCTACCACAACCACCATTAAAGAAAACCACAATGAAAATTGCGCCAGTTATCTCTACTTCGCTTGATTAATTTCCGGCTGGTTAATTACTAAGGAAGTGTTATACCCTTAACAACAAACTAATCGGGTAGCGGGCAATTCATCCCCTAGGAAATTTGACCATTAATTATTTTAGTACTAAAATCGACCAATGGCCAAATTAGGGGAAGAAAATATCAATTCGATCTGAATAAACAATTAGCATTTATTGTAATTTAAGTATACATAGGAATATCATTTGGCATAACAATAAATGGAGTTTCCAAAAATGTTGTGTCATCTGCCCATGATGCTTGTTGACATTCAACTTTTCTAATAAATGCTGCATAAAATTCTAATAAAGATTTCCAGTCATACAATTCATAGTAGTAAGAAATTTTTTTGAGCAGCCTAAGACGTCCAATTCGTTCTACACTATTTAATGTAGGGGTAAGAATTATCTCTAATTCTCCTGCAACAAATTGATTGAATGACAATTCTTTATATTTGATATCTCTGTTAACATATTCCATTTGTAACATCGATTGGGGGCATAACTGAGGCTTTACAATTTTGTTTTTTGATTTTGCCTTAATACCCGACAGTTTTTTTGATTTTTTGGATCTTCTTTTCTTTTCTAAAATTAAATTCTGATTCGGAGTCTGAATCTGAATCACCAACTGATTCTGAACTGGCACTTTCACTGTCACTTGAAGCAATGTCTTTAAATTGTCTTGCTGTAAACATATCCAAACTAAGGTGTTTCAATTTTTTTGTCAGCTTTGTCCATCAAATGTTTTTGTTTTCGAAGATCGTCTAACGTAAAATTTAGGAAGGAATCTGATTTTGGTAATTTGTTCTTTTGTTTGTCACTGTTTTGCATTTTGGTTTGTGAAGTATGAGTGTCACCTTTTGTTTTAGTTCCTTTACCTGTCACAGTCCCAGAGCGATTGATTTCTTTTAGTTCCCGTTTTGATTGTCTGATTTGTTCTTGAAGTTGTACTTTTCTCTTGTCTTTTATAGCTTGTTGTTTTTGTTTTTCTAAACTCGCTAACTGTTGTTCGAGTTCATCAATTTCATCGTCGGATTCTGAGGTCATTTCCTTGTTGTGTTTGATTTGGACATCAGAATTCATTTCACCATCATCTTCATATTCGATATCACCGGAGTGTTCTCCCTCATCAGCAGTAAAACGGTTATCTACAACAGGGTCTCTTTCAAGCGTATTTTCACTTGTTTCCGCCATGGATGATATAGCACTTGATTTAGGTTTTCCAGAATGCAATAATCTATAGTCTATTTCACGTTTTGGACGCGATGATTTTCTTTCCAAATTATCAGTCATTGCATATTTTCATACATCACCAGTTATTTTTATGCTCATTTTCACCAAGATTCAATAAATTAAACCAATTGATTTAGTAATCAGACCACAGATCGAATCTACCACAACCACCATTAAAGAAAACCACAATGAAAACTGCGCCAGTTATCTCTACTTCGCTTGATTAATTTCCTAAGGAAGTGTTATACCCTTAACAACAAACTAATCGGGTAGCGGGCAATTCATCCCCTAGGAAATTTGACCATTAATTATTTTAGTACTAAAATCGACCGATTTCAAAACGAATTTTAGAAAACTATGTTTTTTGTATTCAGTTTTTCACTAGGAAGCATGATGCGACCTGGTTTTTATTTTAACTCTGCAAAGTAGTGAGTGTTTAAATTTATTGTCCCTCACGTTTAATTTTTAGGACTGATCGTTTATTTCTGCCAATTTCTGGAGTTATGAACTCCCAAAAACAAAGGTCAAACATAGAGTAAATGGGCTACGCCCAGTTACACAGTTTGGCCTTTGTTTTTTAGGGTCCATAACTCAAGAAATAGAGGAAACAAATTATCATTACTTATATAATTAAACTTATTTTCGGTTCATGCGTTTTCATATAAAACGATTGGCTCACACGATTCTGTTTTTTTTTTTCATAACTCAATAAACCGAAAAAAACAATTAGGTCCGCTCCCAGCCACGCCCCTAAAATACTAGTCTTCGGAGTTGCAACATGGTGTCAAATCAATAGAAGTTAGAACACTGGCACGTTCTAAATGTGAAAAAGAAAAATAAATTTATATAACTAATTTATCACCATGAACTTATTTATAAAATATTTAAATGACCGTGGTGGGCCAATTTTTCTTTTTCTTCACAACTGTATTTATTTGACATTTCAATTTTTACGCACACTGGGTGATCGTCTGCGTTCATCTTTTTACCCAAATCGATTGTAAACAACTGGTCACGACGAATACGGCAATTTTGACATTGCAAATTTGAATACGGCAATGTCATCTGACTTTATATCTAACTCCACTTTTACAAACTGTATTTTTCAGTTCTCGGGAAACGGTCAAAACCAAAATACAATGTAATACTGATGGCCTACTTCCACCTACCACGGAACATAACTTTTACGTGAAGTGAACAGTTGAATGAAATTTGAGGAAGGCGTGGCTTATGACGTTTTCTTTGCATTACGTAATTCATTCGTCAATAAAAAATTTAATGACATAAGTGCATTTGACTTGAAATGTGTGTCAATTGCTACCTGCATTTCAGTAATATGCGCCCTTTTTTATGCCAGAAAAATAATATGTCTACCAGTTTTAGTTTTTAAGTCTTTGTTCGCTGAAGTAGAGGACGACTAACACTATTTATTTATTTGGGTCGCGAACATTTAATTATAAGGAATGATCGTTTCTTTTTGTCTATTTCTTGAGTTATGAACCCCAAAAAACAAAGTCCAAACGCCCATTTACACAGTTTGGACTTTGTTTTTTGGGGGTTCATAACTCAAGAAATAGACAAAAAGAAACGATCATTCCTTAAATGAACCATAGGAATTTTCAGTGTAAATCTTTACAAGTTTTCAAGTTTTTGTTATTGACGTGCCCACCTTTATTATGGACAGCCCCATAGTCGTTTTCTAACTCACCTAAAAATACATATTTCGAGGTGTTCCCCATTTAGTTAAAAATTAACACGGGATTGTCCATAGGGAAGCAAAAACGTGTTGTTTTCCCATCCGTGTCCTAAAATATTTAGGTGTGTGCAATATGATTTTCTTTTTATCGGGGCGGAATAATTTAATAGTTTTCAAATTTTTCACTGGCGCATTTCTTTGCTCCGTGAACAAATCGTTCAATTGTCATGATAATTAGGGTTTGGGAATGTCTTTTTATCGGAGGCATCTGTCCGCACCGCTTATGCAGAAAAGAAGAGAGGATTGTTTAATTAATTATATCGGAAGCAGGATTTTTTATATATATATGTGCGTCACGTTCTCTGTCTGTGTGCGTTATGTAATGAAAAAAAAAACGATGAGAGATAGAGCGAGAAATAGAGAGAGAGCGAGAAATAGAGAGAGAGAGAGAGAGAGAGAGAGAGAGAGAGAGAGAGAGGGAGAGAGAGAGAGAGATTTAGCAGCGAATCTCTCTCTCGTTAACTGTGGCAACAACCCCAGTCTTTTTTTAAGTCTTTGCTCCGCGCGCATTGTTATTATTATTTTTTAACACTTACGCCGCCGAAAACGACTATGGTCACCTATTTTATGATAATTATCTGTATGTTCTGCTATACGCCGATCAAACCTGCCAGCTCTTTCCAGCAATTAATCAGGTGATAGAGTTCCGAGTATGTCATAAATTTATAAAACGTCCTCACATATAGGCGTGCGCATAGGTCCTTAATGTATGGCAAAAGTCGGCGTGGCAGTAAAAGGATTAAGCGTCAATGAGTCAGGGGTCTAAATAAATTAAATTAAATAAATTAAAAATTATTTATAAAAGAGAACAGAAAATTTTCATTTTATTTTTTCCGTACATATTAAAACTCCCCAGAATATAACTAAATGAAATTAATTAAATAAAATAAAGAGTTAGAAAATAAAATTTGAAAATGGCTTATTTACAGACGGGTTAGTCTCACGTAGCCGGTCGGGCGAAGGTAATTAACTACAAACACTGTTAAGTAAACTTGCTATAGTCCGTATCAATGAATTGTCTCACTCAGCCTGTTTGGATTAATTTAATGATAATTGATCATTAATGTTTGGGAATATTGTTAACACTTAAGGCGGCGCTTTTATTTCTGCGATAAATATATATTATGAGATACACTCACTCTCTCTCTCTCTCTCTCTCTCTCTCACATGGTATAAATATAAACTCCAGGTAAGGGTTAGCACTTAAACATGGCCAGTGCTCAAGTGAATGTTGAATATATCCCCAATAACCGTAGGGGACGTTACCTCATATTTGATGGGTATAAGTACAGCATAAAGTCGCAAAGTAATGAGCGAGTACATTGGCGGTGCTCCCCGCATAGTCGCGGTTGCCCTGGAACCATCAATACGCTGAATGACATTGTTACATCCTACAACAACCACCACAACCACACAGGAGTCATTGCAAAAATAGCAGTTGACTGGTTTCTCGCCAAAATGAAAGAAACTAATGCCAACCGGCTAAGTGAGACGACCCCTTACAGTGTTACCAGAATTAAAAATACGCGAAAATCTCCACATTCGAGAGTTTCGCATTTGGGGAATAGATCCTATTTGATCAAAACAATAAGTGCCTAGATTGTGAAGAAACCGGTTACCCATAGTTAGCCAATTGGGCTTGAAAGGTGCGAGAAGGGTTGAAAAGAGAATATTTGGTCGAGCGCGTGATTCTCGGAGGTGGTGGTTCGAATACTGTGACGAAACGGGAGAAAAAGCTCGGATGGTAGAAAAAAAGAACGCTCCCGTGCAAAAAGAAACGAAACAATCTGAAGCAAAAAAAAAAAAAAAAAAAAAAAAAACTTCTCGTCAATGGATTTGAAAACCAGAAAAAACAACCTGACAACAGACAGAAGCCCCCACGCCGCTGTTGATTTGAAAAAAGAAATGAAACAATCTGAAGCAGAGGAAAACAGAAAACCTTCCTTGAAAAAAAGACGAAACTATCTAATGAACAGAATACAGTACGGACGCCGTGGACTGGTCACTTTCCACGGGTGATCAATATTTTCACGGACTCAATATTATAAGATTCCAAACATTAATTATAGGAATAATCATCAAAAATTTAATTAATGAAGCACCGGGTACAACCCGGTGCTTCATTAATTAAACTTTTGCTGATGATGATTCTTAATACCTTGTGAACGCCTGCGTGGATACCACTGACCACGTGTGGATTATGACCAGTCCACGGCGACTGTACTATAGCTCCAGCAGAGAGTGTTGCGGAAAGGAAAAGAAATCATTGACTAAACATGAGCATCAACGGTCATGTACCAGATTTTGTTAGATCTACGACGAAGGCAAATGTCCTAAGAAAAGGATTAGTGGAAATGATAAATCGCGAATCAAAGTGCAAGCCTGAGATAGAGAGAGAGAGAGAGAGAGAGAGAGAGAGAGAGAGAGAGAGAGAGAGAGAGAGATATCTTCGTTCCGAGGTTGAGAGCAGAAGTGATAGGTTCAGACATTTTCTAACTTAGTCAGAATCACCCAGTGGGCATTAGCCGATCCAAAATTCTCATTTTACATCTCCAGATGGAGATTCCAAGATATTGTGCTTGCTATATCTTCGAAACAGCAAATTATTTTCTGTTGCGTACTGTTATATCCTGACATTTGCAGTTGATAGCCCTGAACTGTTGATGGCAACCTTTGAAATGGTATGAGATAAAATAAAACCGTTCAAGCACCGGACAGGATATCGTCTTGCGTTCATGCGGAAATGTTCTAGTCCAGAGACACTTCAGCATTCAGAGAATGCTGTCTATTTAATACAAAATATTCTCTCTCAAAACCGACCATTCGTCGAACACAAGCGAGTTATATGGATAGTATTTAATTCGTTTTCGTTCTAAATACATAGGGGTGATTATCGATTATTCCATACGCTTCCGACACGCCCAAATATGAAATCTACTGACCAAAAAACTTTAGTCACTTTAAAATGTGTGAACAAACATCTTAACATGCACACGTCGATTTAGCTAACCTTGTAGCAATATATGTACAAACGTTTAGGTAACCTTGTAACATTACCAACGTTTTGGCAACCTTGTAACATTACCAACGTTTAGGTTATGTTGTACCAGTATCGACGTTTACGTTACCTACTGCTACAAACTAACCTCAACGTAGGTACCGCTACAAGATTACGCTATTTTCACTAATTGTTGAGTGGGCTAATTGATTGTATGAATAAAACTTTCAACTCATCCGAGAAGAAGTGAGAAAAGCCACTCTATATATAATTTTCTTCCACATCCTACATGCTGAGATACCGGTTGGGCAGACATATCGCACCGTAAATGGAACACAGCTTAACGCATATCAGCGTCAACGTCACGAGATATGTTGTGGTGCATTACCAGCCTTTTCCCCTCGCCTCCAATGCCTTCAATGACTTTAGGTATATGACGTTCGTGTTCGAAGTATTTTCCTATTGGTTTGTCCCTCTGGTCGTCAACGACCTATCCGTTTTCAGGAAGCACCTGACAAGTCTTCCAAATCAAGTAATGTAATGTTGTCATTTGGATTGGGAACAAGGTACATACAATGGGTAGCGAGTATGAAATGGGAATAGCTTCATCAACTTTCCATCTTGCTCATCATATTTCCTCACCGCTAATTACGATTCGATCGGATTGCTAGATTGCACATTGGTTAAATATCTCACCTTCCTTCATCTTGTGTTTGGGGAAAGGTGGGCGTTGCTATAAATAAACAATGCTCAACCAAGCCTGGAAATAAGCAGTCCGACATTTGCAGAATGATGTCCCTAGAGGGTGATTTTGCAGATGCTATCCCAAAGAGTGGGTTAGTTTGTCCTCTAGGTACGAGTTTATCCTTGAGACCTTGCTTCAGATTGAGGTGCACATAGGGTAAATTTGGTGATGCTGAGTAGGATAGCAGCATCAAAAATGACCCTTTGGATACTGCTTATTTCCAGGCTTGTGAAAAACCACAACATTCATTGTATGGACAATAGCAGATGATCCCTTGCCAGCTCGATGTAAAAATAACAATGTAATATAATAAACAATGCTTATTATTGACTGACAGTGTTTTACGATGAATTTGAAAACAACTCAACGATCATGAAGGATTCGCTTTATTCGCAAGCTTGAAGTAGGGTGTGTCAGTAGGGCCAACTCGTTGCTTGCGTTCTTGAATGTACGAACTGCAATACTATGGCATTTCAGTTGTTACATTTAATCATTCACACAACAAAGTGTCAGTAAGTTCATCCATATAGGCAGGGACCGACCTGGGCATGCGACAGTGCGTATTTGGTTCTGAAACATCAGGACCTGGCTCTTAAATCTCAGAAATAGGCTTCTCAGTTGGCGCGTAACTTCTCAGATCATATTTTGATATTCTTTCGGTGGATAATCGAGAGAGACACTCTTACATGTATTATATATATGATTATCATTTATCATTGTTGTAGAGTGCTTAAGTTAATACTTCAAGTCTTAATTACCAAGCATTAATCTTCACTGTGGTTTCTGATCAAGTCTTGGCTGCCTAAATAGGCAGCCAAGACTTGATCAGAAACCACAGTGAAGATTAATGTTTGCTATAGTGTACTAAATGGAAATGATGAGAGCTATTACAAACTTGCAGTGTGTGTTACAAACAGCAGTGTGACTCCATAAATTGAAATCTGGCGCGTGATTTGAAAAAAAATAGGCTCCGAGGCTAGAGCGTATTTTAAATAGTCCTGATCGGTCCCTGATAGGTGTATACGTTTGTGTACCTCTGGGTACAAGGGCTTGTGATTGAGGGGTTCGGGTGTAACTGGGTGTATTTAAGCTGGTAGTGTGTGTGTGTGTGGGGGGGGGGGGGTGTACATGTATGTGTTTGTTTGCAGCGTGTTTGTTGCGTGTATGCGTTTGTGGGTAAGTTGCTCTGTTTGATTGTGTGTGTGTACATCTGATACACAAATATTATTACCTCGTCCTACCCAGCAGAATGTGCACATGCTTTTCAATCCTTCTAGTCTTAGGTGACATATAAGCCCACCGGGCAGCGTGCAAATTTAAATTTGCTTTTTCGTTTACTTTGTACTTGTATTACATAATGTACATGCCACGTAAATTCACAGAACGACAAACGATAGTGAATGGCTTTATCGATATGACACGACTGCCAGCGCGGAAAGATAGAACGATAGGCCACATGCCTCGAGTTTTATCCTTCCACGATGGTACATCTTCCATATCGATTAATCCACTCACACGCGTGTGCCGTTCCGTGTTTATTACACGCCTTCACGCCTATAAAAAAAACAATTATTAGAAGGACAATTTGACAACAATAAACAAAAAGAACCCATTTTATCGCCAACCGAATTTGCGAGGGGAAACCGTGTTACTATTTCGTCCCCTGAGTTCCAGTGTGTTCTATGTGCCTACTGGCACATAGAACACATTGGAACTCAGGGGAAGATTTTCAGCTATCGGTAGCGATTCAAATTGTAATTGCCTTGCACGATTTGTAGAAAATTCCAATGAAATTTCGCTTCTATTTAAAAAGAGTCCGTCAACGATTGTGCGGAGCAGATTTTCATTTTTCGCATGGTCTAGTTTTGCTGTAGATGGGAATTACATAGGACAGGCGAGTAATAAATAAAATATTACTTCGACTGCTACATGTTTCGAAGGGATTTCACTTTGCTGACGCCTCATAATCGACTTTCGTTTTTCAAAGAATATACTTTGATGTATGTGAAGAATGAATATGTTGATGACATGCATATTTTTAATATGTTCCACTTTATCTAGTCAACCCTTTGAACTGTAGTGGGTATCTTCCATGCAGGTCAATGGCAGCAATTAGAAGTGTCCATATTCATTATTTGGGACAGACCAATCAATATTTTCAACATGCGGCCTCGCAAATATTGATTGGTCTACCCTAATTCAATTTCTTTTATTCAATCAGACAATGTTATTTTCAAAGAACATGAGGTATTTTTCGAGTTAAATACATAATATAAGATATGGAGAGGTCAGATGTATATAGATATGTGGGTTATTATTGCGAAATTTGAGAAAGCATGTGTTGAATCGGTCATATATATACACACATTCGTATACTTATTCATGGGAACTAGTAATCATTAAAGCGATCCAAAGCACAGCCCTCCCCACGGATACATATACACACCCCACATAAATACACGTGGTGGAAAGTGTATGGTTGGAGGAACTCCAAGACCTGTGTGTGCATGGATATATGTAAACACATACATCGATGCACACCTCATATCGTCTTCAAGTGGTACAGCTTCGTAGCACTCACCCCCCCACCAGCCATTTCTTGTTCTGTAGGTTCAATTGTCCATGCAACCTTTAGATATAAGTTATATCCGTGTACCTTTACACGGGTTGTAATTTAACTGTCGAAATGAAGCAAGTGATGGGAATATAGGGTAGGCTAAGAGATCCAATTCTAATTACACTTCAGAAACAGCTTTTTGGATAATTCTGATAAAGGTACACAGTTTGTTAAGGGTTTCTGGGTTAGTTGTGGCCATAAGGCTGTTAAACTTATTAATACTGGGGATTAAGGTTGACTGTTTAATATGCATTTATTATTTAATAACGTTATGGCGTATCACGAACCCGGCCGGAAAGCGGTCGCTCGGGTTCAAAGGGTTAATATTGACAAAAATAAATACTGAGATTGCAAAGCTGATACCTTGTAATTAATTTTCATGCTACAGTACAGTCGCCGTGGACTGGTCGTAATCCACGGTCTATCAGTTTGAAGGGACTAATATACATTTCTAAATATGGGAACATCGATCGTTTGGCTTGTGGCACCTTACCATAGTACAATATTAAACGTTTTGAAGTGATGTCCACGAGTAATATTAAAAGTAGGCGGATAGAGTAATATTAAAAGTTATGATGAAGTGATGTCCACGTCTGCGTTTACTAGGAAAAAAAAAATCATGATCAACAAAATTTTAATTAGTGTTTGGAATCTAATATGTTTGCGTCCTTGGAAATGTTGCCCACCTGTGGAAGTGACCAATCCTTGGCGGTCGTACTGTAGTTCAACATCATAACGGTTGATGAAGTGGGAGATGTCACGCTGTGAATACAGTCACAGCGTAACAGTTTTAACTTCTTGTCTTACACAAGTCCTTGATAACAGACAGTTTGATTATGATTGGAATTCTAATGGGTTGCTGGCTACTTCATCGGTTTGTTCGGTATAATACAAGTTATTTAATGCACAGCATGTTGTTGACTATACTAAATACCCAAAAGGTCTAATAATTAAATAAGAGTCCTCCGGCACGTGACTACTCATTCACGAGGGCCACCGTTTTAACAAAGCCGGTTTAAAGTCATGCAACATTTATCTTAATTATTAGTTGGTCGCCTGAGTGCTAGAATGTTCTATGTCCCCTATGGGACATAGAACATTCTAGCACTCAGGCGTCGAGATGTAATTGTTTTCCCAGGACTGGACATTATTGATCTCGTCTGATATGACTTGACACTCAACTAATGGGGCACCTATCTGGGCCGATTTATCCCCCTGACACGTCATTAGTAGGCGCAACGAATTTGAATTCGGCCTTCTCTCTCAGACTGATATGAAATTACCTCGTGCTGATATCTCGACCGATTTAAAACTAACCCAGTAAGAACCTCTAAATATAATATGGGATTGTCACCAAAATTAGGTTAATGTTATTATTGATCAAACCCACTGACGGCTATTTCGAGATCCTTATCTATAGAACAATATTTTCAAAAGTTCTTAATTCAATATATGAACTGCACTCTTTCTCCTACTGATGAGAACGCCCAATAGATACAATTTAGTCATTACCCTATCAACTACAAATAACTGCACCGTATTACTCCAACACGTCCAGGTGTAATCGATAGGATTTATTGTTGAACAGAATGATGTGAATAAAATATAGACCCTGCACGAGGGTACAATATGGCACAATAGTTAACCCTTTGAAATGAAGAGGTCGCTTTACCGGCCCAGTAACTTGATACTTTTAAGTAAGTAAGTTGACTTTTGAGAGAAGGTGTGGTGTAGACCAATCAATATTTTCAACGTGCAGCCCCAAGGCTGCACGTTGAAAATATTAATTGGTCTACCCCCAAATAAAGAATATGGACTCTTCCCGTTGCTGCTATTGAACTGATATGGCAGATGCCACTAGGGTTCAAAGGGTAAATCCGTGGAAGTAATTATCGACACTAGTGTATGATAAATAAATCATTACGGTGGGCAGGTGTTACGAGATAAATTGTCCCGTCTTGTCTCCATCCCAGCAGGGTAAATAGCGGACGTGTTCGACCGAAACGAGGTAAACTGTCCAATCTTGTCTCCATCCCATCACGGCATATAGCGGACGTATTCGACTCGAAATGTAACGATATGCCGATTCATCGTAGTCGACCCGCTGGAATACAACCCACGCCGCTGTTCTGGATATTGTATAAACACACATGAGATCCTGCACGACATCTGGCAAAAAGAAGCGAATAGGTACATGTACTACTATTGTCGAGCACTTGCATTTATTTTACAAACACAGTGCAAAAATGTTAACAAAATAAAGATATATTATATCTCTTCTTATGTGACGTGGTTGAGACAATAGAAATACAAATCGTATGACTCAATAAGACAGAACACAGCGAGGGGGGATTATTGGGAAGTGTAATCAATGACCTGCGTCCGAGTTATTCCTGTATATTACACGTGCCCATGAATAACTTCAACAATGGTCGTTGATTCCTATACCCCTGTACTCGATGCGAGTTGGACTCTGTATTTATACCACAATTTAGCTGCTTGAATTAAGTGGATATATTTAAAGAAATATATCACATTAGCCTGAATGTTTACAGTACGTGGAGAGTGGATTGTTACTAAATCACCCGTGAAGTGGAGTTACCACCCAAGCAATAACTTTCAAATTTTGTACATATCAACAAAATACACAAGCAATGTCTCAGCCAATGGACCTCCGGGTTTAACCCGGAGGTCCATTGGCTGAAACTTTGCTGGTGCCGGTTATGCTTTGCAACAAATTTGCAATTATTGTCCGGGTGGAATCTCCACTCTGCGGGTAATTTAGTGAAAATACACTCTCCACGTACTGTACATTCTTTCTTGACACAGGTTTTGGGTCGAAGCATTTCATTTATGTCATAACATCAATCAGATGTGAAACGACCACACAGACGCGTTGTCACGTGACATCTTACATGACGTTCTTACGACACAGTCGACGTGGACAGGACGTGGACAGGACGTAATCGACGTGTGGGCAGCGATGTCCACGTATGCGTTTACCAGGTAATACAAATCATCATTAATTAAGTTTCTGATGATTATTCCATTTATTAGTGTTTGAAATCTAATATTATTGTGTCCGTGAAATATTGACCACACGTAGACAGTGACTAGTCTACGCCTAATAGAATTTACTCGACTGTAATTAGTAAATCAAAAAGGTAATCGGGCATTTCGCTTCAAATACAGTTTGCCGGGTCTGCTGCATTCGTTCTCAATAGTATTGTGGTGGTAGAGGAAGATTGTAGAATTTCAAATGTATCTCGTATACATACCTTCGACACAGCTTCCACCCACTCTATAGACACAGTAACTTCCTCTTGGCCATGTTGCGTTTTGTCCCTGGCTAAGATTTTTGATGCAGAAATTCATTTGTAGATGGTGACTGTCGAATGGTCCCATTAGATGTTCTCCTTTCCAGGAATGGGGTGAGAATGAATTTGGAACAGTCAAATTTATGTAGCCCGTCTTCCAGCCACGCAATTCCGTTTCCGGGCAGCCATATTGAGAGAACGGCAGTCCATACGTCCCGATTGGCCAATCACTTGTCAGTATTTCTGAAATAAAACAAAAAGAAAGATTCCAATATTTACTTCATTATGAGCTGACAAAGTGGGTATGTTGCTCAACATTCGAATATGAGCCTTGAATGAAACTAACCCATAATTTACTTTACTGCACGCCATGTACAATCTATACAGTTGCATCGTTCATAAAAAACCAAAACAAACGATCTTTACTTTGAAAAAAAACATATCAGCCTGCTTTTTGCCTTTAATAACTTTTACGTGCAAATATTTTACACCGTGATTTATTTTTTTTTGAACGTTGGTTGACCATTGGAAGGAAAGAACAGGTGCTTCAGAATACCATTTATTCGTGTTGGTGGGCGTTATGTCAATGAGCCATTCTAATGGTGAATTTACATTTTAAAAATAGATTAAAGGACAACAGGCAAAATGAAAAAAATGTCTGGATTCTGCTTTTGTTTTGTGATTTTATTTTTTCCTTTTTTTGTATCATTTCTAATTATTGACTGTTAAGCAGGGTTTGCATTTTGAAAAAAAGGTCGGGGCCTGAAATAAGTCCACGAGATTTGAGGGTCAGGGCCTACTCGGGGCTGATTTTTAACACTTTACCAATGTAACGGTCAAAACCGGCCGGCGCTATTCTCAAAAATCGCCAATTAATTTTCATTATTTTTTGTGTCTCAAAAACATAGGTTATGACCTCTCATTGGAACAAGCTCATCGAGCTCGTTCCAATAAGAGGTCATAACCTATGTTTTTGAGACAAAAAATGAAAAAAAGAAGTTATTCCATAATTTGTTTTGCAAGTGTCGTCTGCTTTTCATGTTAGGTAATGGGTTAAACAAGCCCTAATAGCTTAGTTTCGTTTGAAACTTTTGCCTGGGCTGGAACATCGGCCCCGACAGAATCACTCTCAGGGCTGATCTCGGTGCCTGGGCTGATCAGCCCCGATAAAATGCAAACACTGCAGTGCTAAAAATTGACATTTTTCGCCGTTGGGGCACCTTCATACAAATACATTTATGACTATAAACCTGTTTTTTTTCCAAATGACATTAGTTTTCAAAAAAGATATTTTCACTCATGGCGTTAACATTGTCGGGGAAGCTGTTGGAGTTTGGTAACAGTTTGTAAACTGTCAGTTATTTTGCCACCGCTACGTTGAATGTTCGAATGCAAGCTGTGGTCCAGCTGTGGCATTTTCCATTTTTCAACGCCCACGAATTGGAATGGAACTCCTCCGCCTCACTTGACACATTCGCTGCTGCCGAAAGCGACTATGTCACCTATTGTATGATGGTTATTTGTACGTTCTAGTAGACGCAGATCAAACCTACCATCTGATTAATTGTTGGAAATGGCTCATAGAGAGAGAGAGAGAGAGAGAGAGAGAGAGAGAGAGAGAGAGAGAGACCTTTCTAATAATTATTCAGATGATAGAGATTAAAGTCTGTCCTGAATTTTATTGAACTTCCTCGCATACAGGTGTACGTAGAGGTCCTCCATATATGGCTAAAGTGGGCGTGACAGTAAAAGGTTTAAATCAATGTCTTTGGGTTTACTACCCAAAACTGGGATCCCACAGTACGATTTTTTCCACTCGTGATTCTTGTGATGCAGTCGTATTTTGATATTCAGTGTATATTATAAAGAGAGAATAACCCTCGTTCATGTCTGCGCATGAGGGACCTTATGAATTACAATTTACTTACTGTTCAACAAACAGGTAGAGCGTCAACCCCATCTACAGATATGCCAAAATATCGAAATATCATGCGGCAATTTGTTCCCATACCACTTGCAATTTATTTATTTATTGGGGTTTCACGACACTTTTGACAGCCAGGGTCACCCTCTTGTCGGACAATTGTACGGGTGGAGGAAGCCTGAATACCCGGGAGAACCACCGAGCAGCGGTGAACAACTGTTAGACTCCCCAACGTACTAAATCCACACAAGCAGGGTTAGATCTACTATACAGATTCACTGAGCAACTATCTACTTTACGCGTTCAGGTCGTATCACAATCCTAGATCGGGAAAACAACGGTGTATCATTGTTTGGCTTATGGCACCTTATCATAGAGTAATACTGAAAGTTGTGAAGTGTTTAGTTTCCGGATGTGATGTCATATAAGGCGAATCAAAGACAATATTGGGCGAGGCGGTACGTCCTCCCGTTTATATTTTATCAGCAGCTCGATTCGCTTTTACAAAGACGTGTTTCTAGCCCGATCATTTGATTTTATTGTGTTCACACGGTGTACTTTCCGCTTTTTCTCTGCTACATCAGGTGCTAACGAATTTCCGAAACGTTTCCTGGTGCAATTGATCTTTTTCACACGTGTGATTTTATTTATAAGCAAATTGTCTGCAAGGGCGCTAACTCAGTTTGCGCTTGAGTTATACATTATCGATCAGTTTATAAATTGCTTAAGACTGCATACAGCGGTGAGATATTTTGACGTCCCCCAGTCGGGGACGTATATTTATTGGCGGCGATGCAAGAATATCGATTGGGAATCCACTCGAGCCATATGGATCAGTAGTCTTGTGCAAGTAATATTGCACTCTGATTGGTTAAAGAAGCTTGCTGGTAAAATATGGTTATTTATCATACGCTAAATGGTAAATTATCGAAGAAATTGCGGAAAGATAGAAATCGTATCCTCGCTGCGAAGATATAGAAATTTTCACTTCCACGGGATCAATCAAAATGGCGTCTCTCAAAGCATCACTTCAACGTGAATACGAGTCAAATTATCACTGGAAATGATCAATTTGTTCTAAAACCGCATAATGAAAAGAAAAACGTTCGTAGAGGGCGCGGCGTCATTGCGGTAACCGGTTCTCGTCAGATCACCGAAGTTAAGCAACGTCCAGCCCGGTTAGTCCTTGGGTGGGTGACCGTCTGAACGATCGATTCGGACTACCGCGTTGTGTCCTTGGGCAAGGTACTTAAATCCGATTGTCCACATGAGGGCATGATGACCCCGTGTACCTAGGCGTACTCCGCGTCGATGGTGCGCATGTCTTCAACCAATCTAACCCTGCCTGTGCTGCAGTGCGGAGTTACGGTGTTGGGGAGCTGACAGCTGCTCGTCCTTGCTCGGTGGTTCTCTCCGAGTACTTCGGCTTCCTCCACCCGTAAAACTGCCACGGTCATGATTAGCCATTGTGCATAAGTATATGACCTCAAACACCAATAAGAAAATAAATAAATAAATAATGAAAGTTCGTAATATAAGTTTTTGGTTTGGTACGTCCTTTGGCCAAACACTTATATTACGGACTTTCAGGCCATGTTTGAAATAGAAACCCGTCAGCTGAATCTGATTGCAAGACGCTGTCTGTTTCGAAAATCGATTAAATCACTTCCGCGTATCTATGATTCAATGCGCGGCTTACTTCCATGCATAAATTCAAGGTTGAAACGAGTGGACTTTTTCAGATTCTTATAAAAAAACGTATAATAAAAAGAATATCTAGTATGTTTGAATGGATACCGAAAATTTTCTCACTTGTGACCGAGACAAATGGTTATCCATTCAAAAACACTAGATATCCTCTATATATTTTAAATTTTTTAAACCTGACATTGGTTAAAATATGAAGCATAGTTGACCTTGCTACCTCACTTCCGTGTACAATTAGCGAAGATCGGGAGGGGGTGGGAGTGCTTTCTGGCTATTGCAGGGATGTCACACAATACATGCATGCTTTCGCGAAAGCTTGTACAGATTTCGTAATACGACTTCAACCCGTAAAGTAGATAGTTGCTTAGTGAATTTATATGGAAGACCAATCAAGATTTTCAACGTGCAGCCTTAGGGTTGCACGTTGAAAACATTGATTGTGAAAAGTTACGAGTGAGTAAAGCATTGGGAATATGAATCAACGACTCGTTTTAGACTTTCCCCCTAAACTTCACGAGCACCTTCGACATAAACAAACTCTAGCAACGGGCGTTGATTTCTGGTCCCCGTACTGTAGACGAGTTGCGTTCTGTATTTAGACTTGAATTCAGTAGTTGAAACCGGCATTTTTAATGACAAATATCCAGGTCGGCTGTCTTGTTTTCATTCTTGCTTGGCATATTGTTTTTTTGTCGAAGCATTTCATTCACTCCATAGCGTTACTCAAACGCGTAACGTCCAATGAAATACTTTCCAACATGACTCCTTCTTACGTGTATTCCAGATTCCACGCGTGGTATACCTGCAGCATTTCCCAATGTATGTATTGTATCGCGTAACGTTAAATACGACGGCAATAACTTTATTTTTCGAGCGTTTCAGGTGTTGTATTCAATTTTTAAATAACTGCTGTGATATAAAAATGCAAACTAATACAAAGTCAATCAGTCTGGGTTGTCATACTCCAATTCGTTGGCGAGACCAGACTGGACCGAACACAATGACCCAGGTCAACAGTCTGTTGGCATAATTTGTGTACAGTATCACAATGCAGCATAAACAGCCAACATTAACAATATTTAGAAGGCTAAAACTTGGACTCAGTGTATGCAGAACTACAATATACGAAACTACGATCATAACGCCCTTCATATGGGTCATTGAGACATTTCGACTATAGACCAATACCAAAAATGACCATAAAGATAGCCTTACTGCTTTTTAGATGGGTGTTGGACTGCTGCTATTCATAGGTTCCACC
This sequence comes from Pictodentalium vernedei, assembly GCA_031216915.1. Classification (NCBI taxonomy): domain Eukaryota; kingdom Metazoa; phylum Mollusca; class Scaphopoda; order Dentaliida; family Dentaliidae; genus Pictodentalium; species Pictodentalium vernedei. The sequence goes on from CM062293.1 coordinate 505,699,210, forward strand.
TAGTTACGGCAAACATCGGTGAACTTCCCTGTATCGCAAATGGTTGCCCCTAATATGGTGCGCGTGGAATAACGTCTCTATTGAGAGTAATCTAGATTTGAACTGAGTTGCCGAAAAAACAAACAAAAAAAACAAAAAAAACAAAAAAAAACAACAACAACAACAAAAATCATTGTTGTATTTGTTGTTACATTTAGATTTTCACTTTTTAATTTTGTAAAGCGTGTCTACAGTGCAACATATAAAAATGTGTGCAAACAAAGTTAATTGTATTTTGGAATCAAAACAGCGACATAGCAAACACAAATGAATCTCGGATTCGGCGAAGATAGAAAAAAAAACACACACACACATTAAAAACAGAGTCGAGTACCATTTTAATTGAAGAGGAATTGATCCAGGGATTGTTGTTAAGGAGAATTTGTATCCAGGGAAATTCGTCGAGGGTCAGTGTGTTTTGTTCTGGGAAAGTAGTATGGTACGGCATTTTACTGTCACAAACACATTGTTATTCCAAGATCTGTTTATTTACATGATTTATCATGGTATTCCTTTATTGAGGGGTTTCACGTAGTATTCTGGCACAGGAAGGTGATATTATTAAAAAACATTTCCGTGAAAAAAATGCCAAAATTAAATAATATTCGTGTAGTTTAGTAAAACAAATTCAAGGTAGGGAGGAGGGTGGGGGGGGGGGATTGGCGTTTGCTGGCAATATGCGGCGTCATTTATACTTCTCGGAAACCCATGGATGCCTACTTTGTCACCCATGTGACAAACTGGGCACCCATGTGTTTCCGAAGATTTTAAATGACGTTCTTAAAATAAAAAAAATCAATAATTTTAAAGCGTGAATTCCACATAACTGTTTTCTATTTATACAGTAAAACTAATATGCTATTGAACAGTTCATTATTAATGGGTCTGGATTACATTTTAGAATATGCTGATTTTAGGATTTTAGACTACTCGATATTGAAAATATTAAATCATCTGCAGAGGCAAGTTTCGAAGTCGATTGAGCCAATTTATTTGACTCAGATGAACGGGGTGTCTGCTTAGCACGTGTGCTGATGTCAGTTCTAAAGTTTATGACGGGGAAATGTTTTTCGTACACTTTGAAGTAATTACTATGATTTGATATTTCATGTGACAATCAGCTTAATTTACACTCCAAACCTCGGAAAGAGCGTTTGTACCAGTTACCCCCGTCCGAATCCGTATCAGACAGACTCAATTTCCAGTAAAGACTGCACTGTCACATATATGCATTGTTATTCCGCAATAAAATATAGTTCCTGAAATTCAAAATGCTGACCAATTTCAACCCAATTTAAACAGAAAAACGGGGTAACGGGCTTTCTGTAACGGGATTGTTAGATAAATGCATTATCATGACCATGTGCATGTCATGTAATTTGTATCAGATTCGAGGTCGTGTTTACAATCGGATCGCAACGAGCCCGTGAGGGTGAGTTGCGATCCGATTGTAAACACGCCCTTGAATCTAAAACAAATTACAAGACAGGCACATGGTCATGATGATGTATATTTTTAATATGTTTAAATCAATGATAAATTTATTCGGGGAAATTCATAGCTACGTGTGACCCAAGTTACATAATTTTGAATATTTTAAAGTTGATCAAAATGGCCCCAAAAGTAGTGAGTTACCATATATTTATTTATTGGTGTTTTTAAGGTCGCATTTTTCTGCACAATGACTCATCATGGCCACGGCAGTTTTACGGTTGGAGAAAACCGGAGAGAACCGCCGAGCAGCGATGAGCAACTGTCAGCTCCCCAACATACTAACTCCACACAAGTAGGGTTAGTATTGGTTGAAGACAAGTGCACCATCGACGTGCAGTACGCCTTAGTACACAACGCCACCGCGCCCCCACGTGGGCAATGGGGTGAAATGTCTTGTCCAAGGACACAACGCGGTTGCTGCATGTGCGATTCGAACCGAAGACCTCTCGGCTTGTAGCCTGCACCTCCACCCACTGAGCCACCTCGCCCCAGTGAGTTACCATAATCGAGACGGCAGTTGCAAATGCGTGTACCTTTGTCAGCAAGATTTTCATTCAATAAATATCCCATAACGCGAACAACGAGATTTGACGTGATTGTGTTGCCTTCAACTATCAATGCCCATTTATGGTACTTTTCAGTTGATGTGGTGGACCAAAGCATTTATCTAACAATCATATACATTTTGGCCTGAAAACCGCGAGAAACGGTACGTATCACATAATGTGTTCTGATTCCGTAATATATAGACGACCCATTCCGTATCATATAGAAGACTCGTTTCCGGTAGTTCTACGGGCTATCATAACAGGCATGTGGATACATTCTGTGTGCGTTTCAGTGATCGACCGAACATTATGTCCCAAAAATGTCTAAAAATAATTTAACCCTTTACCTAACATGAAAAGCAGACGACACTTGCAAAAACAATTCTTGAATAAGTTATTTTTTTTCATTTTTTGCCTCAAAAACATAGGTTATGACCACTCATCGAGCTCGTTCCAACGAAGGGTCATAACCTATGTTTTTGAGACAAAAAATGAAAAAATAATGAAAATTCATTGCCGATTTTTTTAGAATAGATTGGCCGGTTTTGGCCGTTACGTTGGGTAAAGGGTTAAAATTTAATCTGTTTATGTGACAGAATTGTTAGATAAATGAATTATCATGACAATGTGCATGTCCTGTGATTTGCATCAGATTCTCGGTGGTGTCCAAAAATGGGATCACAACTCGCCGTCAAAGCCAGCTCGTTGAGATCCCATTCTGGACACCACCTCGAATCTGATACAAATCACACTAAATGCACATTATCTTGATAATCTGCATATAGCTTCTGTTTTGTCAGCATTCAAATTTAGGTATTTACTGCCCGTTCGAAAACTAATGTCAACAATACACTTTTCCAACTTGTCGAGTGACTTGAATTACACATATAGCTGAGTATCTTCGGTGTACAAGTGGTAAGGGGTTAATATACCCGTTGTGGTATATATTTGCATATCAAACCTTTTTAATACATTACCGTTTTCGCAGAACAATCCAGTCATTGGGTCTTCACAAGTACATGTACATGTCTCATTGTCAAGAGCACCTCCGTTTTTACACATGACACCGAAACACACTGAAAATATAAGACAACATTATTGATGTACACTATGTAATCAATTTCATTCGAGACGGTCTGAATATGGTATTCTCTTGTAAGCAGATTATGAACCTTCGCATGTCGAACAGATTTGTTGAGACATGGATGAACAATAAAAATTGGTGAAATGCTTCAACGAAGAAAATAAATATTCTTCAATAAGTATTTATTGACATTTGTTTATTGTAAATGGGTATTTAGTGTGCAGTCAATCCATTAAGCGCTGTGTACTTGTTACTCTTTGCAGGCGTAGATGATGTAGTGGGATGAAGAATAGATACAGTCTCCACTTCGAAACCGGCAATAAATTTGAGTGAACATCAATGATCAAACGGGCCTAAGAATTAGCAACTTGACGTCAACATCAGAATAAGAGTAAACTATTTGTTCACACAGGGGCTGAAACGGTTGTCTCATTTTCACAACCGGCTAACAGAGACCTATAACTGGATAATATCCGGTTAACCGTAGTCATTATTTCACCGAACCTGGGATCACAACTATAGGAATTGGAAAGCAGTATTCACAGAAACTATTCAGTAGTGTGTATACAAACGAACGTTGTCGAGTACTCGACAACGTTCGTTTGTTTACATACTACGGAATAGTTTCTGCGGTTATTCAGAATTCACGGAAACTGCCGATCATTAACGATGTCTTGAACGCCAAAGTCGATTATTTCTCTGTATATACAGCGCTGCTTCGGGGTGTTATCTATCCCAAAGGAGAAGCGGCAGATTTACTACGTTTTAATCGTGGAATGACGATCACTATCGATATTTCGGATAACCAGTTGACGTTTTTTTTAATCGGTTAGCTTACCCGGTTAACCATTTCAGTACTAGTTCACACAGTCTGAGGCTTTTAACGATCATTGCATTCAAACATTGAAAGGGGCGAAGCGCGGTTATTCAATAACATATCTCGACAATAACGTCATTTATTACACACCTCTTCCATGAAATCCCCATCTACAGCAACACTAAACCAAGCGGAAAATGACAATCTGTTCCGCACATATGTGCTGAAAGGAAATCGCTGACGGACTATTTTTTGGACGATCACGCCATCTGTCAAAACTTAACATAACCCCCGCCTACTTGGGATTTCCGTTTGACCTACAATCACGGAAGCCGAGCAGTTTAAAGGGACGTCCAACCTAACTTTGGTCAAATTTCAGGTAATTTTCTTCAAAGTCTAAAAAAGGCCCAAAATGAAAAACTCCAATAAAATATATACCAAAATGTTTGGAATGAAACATAGAATATAGGTGAAAACTGGAATTTGAAACTGTTGCCACGTGTAGATAGCACTGCCTGAAAGTCTGCTATGGCATAAGTAAGAGAACAAAATTTTTAAAATAAAATACCTCAAAATAAAATAACAGCTGTATTCTATAAACATTGAAGTACATACTCGAAGACATTTTTTCCTAATTCTTGAAAGTAACAAAGGGTGAGACCAAATGTTACAAGTAGAGTGCTCACTGATTGAAGGCAGACATTTTCTTCTGTTTATGTTTTGCTTTGGGAAAGTTCAACAAAGGTCAAGTTGAAGGAGACCACTAGAAGAAGTATGGAAGGACAAAGGAGTGTCGCCCCATATAAAGATGTATGTGTCACTGTGGTGGTTTGGAAAGAAACTATGATATTCCCCTGTGTAGAATGCACTGCAAAGTCATACAGTGTAGTTGAACAAATATATTTGCAGACTCCTTGCATAGTAACCCCCTTTATCCCATGTATCAATTTGATAGTGATAAAATTGTTAAATCTGCCTGGTTTATCAATAAGTAACATGTGTTTTACTCTTGGACTCCAATATACTCATGCTATCTGCTGAAGAAATAAGAGCAACTGTAACTCTTCACTGCAATAAACTATCAAATGTACATAAACGTACATTGTTATTCAAAACACATCAAATTATCCCTACATAACCATTATTGCCTGTACTTTTCCAAAAGAGGCTTCTTGGCAGGGTGCAGCTTTCTCAAAACAACACCCATTTGTATGCCCTCACAGCATATTACTGCTCCACAATAAATTTCAACGGGTGCATTTTTCGCTCCTGTAAAATAGAAAACACGGGTGACGACGGGAGCAATTGCACTTTCACTCATCTCATTTCCAGGACTGGATTTCAGTAAAATAAACAGAATTATCAATTGAAATTAATTTATAGATGATGGGAAAATATTTGGCTTCTGTCGCCATCTAGCACTATTACAACATGCACTTCAGACACTGTGGTGCTTACAAACGGAAATGAATGCATGTGGTCTGGTGTGTCAGGATAAAAAGCAACTCGGCATACTGAAGAAACTGGAAATATTTCATTTCTTAAATTTCAAATACGGGAAGTTTTGACCGTGGATTCGAGATTCAATATTCGTTTGGGTTTTGACTTTCACGGTCACGCTGACCGCTGTTATGTCTGTTATGATATGCAAATCAGGAAAAGGAGATTTGTCAATTTGTCAGTCTAACAGGATGGAGGCGATGGCGATACAACTTGTTGATCGTTGTTAAATGAATACTGAGTGTTCTTCTACAGTTAAAACTAAAAGTCCTGTCACGAACTGTGCGCTTATCTAGGCTTAATTGCGCGTTGGAATTGCGCGCAATTGCCATATCGAATGACATCCAAAGCACGGCAGGTTCTCCTGGTTACTCATAGAAAACACAGGTAATGTTTCTGCCAATGGACCTCCGGGTTACCCGGAGGTCCATTGGCTGAAACATTGCTTGTGCACATGCCATATGTACAGAATTTGATAGCTTTACTATGGTCATAACGCGTAGATTAACTCGCAGATCTGCGTGCTATTTGTGCGCATTTCATGACATGACTTCTAAATTTAACTGTATTACTTGTTTTTATAGACGTGCTGGCATGTAATAAACATTGTACGACACGCGCGTATGAATGGGTTAATCGATATGGCACGCGTGTTAGTGTAGAATGATAAAACGAGAGGCCTCTCGTTTTATCCTTCTGTGCTAGCAGTCGTGCCATAACGTAGCCCCACCCACACGTGCGTGTCGTTCTGTGTATGTGTTGGAAATTCTTGTGCGAAACTTTACCTCAACTTCAGATCACTCGTTAACATTTCGAACATGTGCGATCTGCAGTATTTATTTATTTATTGGGTCTTTATGTCATATACTTATGCACAATGGCTAATCGTGACCGTGACAGTTTACAGGAAGCCGGAGTACCGGGAGAGAACCACCGAGCATCGATGAGCAACTGTCAGCTCCTCAACATCAGTTCAATCTCCGCTCAAGCAGGGTTACAGCGGTTGAAGACATGTGCACCATCGACATGCAGTACGCTTTAGTACACGGCGTCATCGTGCCCCCATGTAGGCAACCGGGAAAAAGGTGCCCTGCAAATGGACACAACGCGGGTCGACCCGGGCGGGGATCGAACTCGGACCTCTAGCATAGAAGCCCAACAGTTTACCACTGAGCCACCGCGCTCCCGCGATCAGCAGTATCAAACCTATTGATAGATTTCCAAACAGAGACGGGAGGGAGTACATGAAAAGGGGTTTGGATACAGTAATAGTCGAAAATGAATATTTGGACAGCAGTAATTTCAGTTAGTAGTCTAGTTCCCGACCTCTATCCAAAACAACCCCACTTTTAACATTTTTTCTCTATCTTCTGATATCAACTCCCCTATCCAGCCTCCCTCTTTCAATCGTTAGGTATATCATCTCCAACAAAAAAAAAATCATATCGAAAAGTGTGGTACCAACCGGGGAAATTACAAACCGTTATGACCAAATTGTCGTGTGACGTTATTAGATCACCTGACTGAAAGTCAGGGTGAGCTTTATTGATCACTTTTCGTTCGTAGTCGGGATCGTCTGTCGCAAAGGTGGTGTTTGAGTCTTCGACTCCAAAACGACAAGCCCAATTCCAATAATATTTCAGTTGAGTTATGTTTGTGGGGAGGAAGGGGATCGCATTTTAATTTTGATAGGCAGGAAGTGGGGAAAAGTCCTCACTTTTCTAAAAAAATAATTTCTTATGAACCGATGGCAGTAACGACTTGTAATTTGTTATGGAGCTTCCTCTTGGGACATACATGGAAGTTTGTTCAAAGAAAGCTTCATGTCACAATTTTGGCTCGTCACAGAATGATCGCAATTTATGGCCCTGCCCCAAATTTCTATTTATTTAACCGATGAGCTGATTTTGAACCGAATTTGGCAAGAAGTATTATTGGGGCATAAGTACTTGATTTTTGCAAAAAAACTTCCCGCATCCATGTTGGGACCCCAGGAGCTAAAAATAGACAATTGTTCTAATGTCTGTATTTTCTAAACTGCGCAGTCCAGATAATTCATATTCATTATGGAATTCCCAGAGGACTGGTAGATTTGAATGGGCTAAAAATTGGCTCTTGGTTGTGTCATGATGTACTGTTTGAGGATGACGACAAATGCGGAGTCAGAATTTTTCTAATCTGTGGGTGATGGAAAAAACATTAAAAAATCCTCGTCTCCTAAACCACTGCTCCAAAAGCTTTCATATTTGACAGGTGACATCTTTGGAAGATTGAGTCTCAGATTTATTCTATTCACACCCCCAGTTTAATAGCTGGGTTTCCTACTTAAACTTTGTGCAGTATCAAGAACATTCTTTGAAAATCGTCTCCTTTAGGTCCACTAGTCACAATCCGTTAATATTTGGTTACAGTATCCTTTGGGGATTAAATCCGGCCATTGAATTCATATTTGGACTCCCTGTGAGACCCCGAATTTTAATTTAGTGTAAAATGAGAAATATTCTTCAAGATCTTCTTTTCAGGATCCATCATGCCGAACCTTTTGATATTTACATATACCATTATTCTGACCTCTTGATTAAAGTTTGTTCAAGGTGTCATGCTCCACTGAACTGAACTTGAGGGAGGGGTGGGTGGAGCAGAGAGGTTTGGAATTCAAATTAGAATGTTATTGAGGATTTTCAGTTCGTTTGTTTAACCCTTTACACAACGAATCGGTAACATCCGCCCGAGTAATATGCAAATTAAGCAGTTGAAAAAATAATATTTTTCAACAAAACCATATCATGTGACCCCTCGTTGGAACGAGCTCGTCGAACACGTTCCAACGAGGGTCACATAATATGGTTTTGTTGAAATTTTTAAAAAAATTTAAAAAAATTGATATTTAAAATAATAAATTTTGATATCGTCTGCGTTGGGTAAAGGGTTAAATGAATTTCGCTCAAGGGATATATGCCGATTGTGGTCAAATTTAGTCATATGCATATTGAGTTTGATACAATGAATGTTTGTACAAATCGGGCATACCAAGGTATATGAGGTCTTGGGGTTTATGTAGGAATTAATGGGCAAAAACATTTTTTTTTGCTTTCAAATGAGTTTTGAAGGATGAAGGATTTCTAGTGATTTTGTGAACCCCAAAAATATCAGTACACTCAGTAAACCTCGCGGAATTGAGGTGGGGGTGTCTATTGGGTAAGGTTTGGTCTCACCTTAATATTATATACTACTCAAAGTTTGCTAAGCACAACACATTTGACACATCATTGTGAAATTTGCTTGTGACATATTTGCGATATAATTTTCGTGGATATGATTTAGGAATGTATTGAGATGGTCCCAGTGTTTACATTAGCTCTCTTGACAGTTTTCGTGACAGTCATGGAAAGCATGTACCCCTTGATTTTCAGGATGTTTTCGTGTACTCTCTACATGTACATGAAGTGTGTATGGTATTCAATCTTCATTTCAACACAAACCCTTGTGATTTAATGATTGAATATGGCGAATGCAAATGTAAGAAGATATTTGTCTGAAGCAGAAATGTGGCGGGCTGTAGGGATGGTGGAGCAAGGGGATACCCATCGTCAGGTTGGTGAAGCCCTGGGCGTGCACCATACGCTGACCACCAGAGCCTGAGCAAGATTTCAGCAGTATGGCACACCAGTAAGACGGTATGGTAGTGGCAGAGACAGGGCAACATCTGCAGCTGAAGACCGGTTTTTGATCATTCAGGCCCGTCGAAACCGCTTTGCAACAGCAACCCAGCTTCGCAGTGACCTTCATAATGCATCCCGGGTAAATGTTTCGACGTATACTATCCGGGCAAGGTTGCACGAAGGTGGACTCCGATCGAGAAGTATTCGCATTCCGCAGTCCCAGAACCACCGCCAGGCAATATATGAATGGGCCATAGACCACGTTGGATGGACCAGAGAAGATTGGCGACCTGTCCTGTTTACAGATGAGTCAGGGTACTGCCTCAACTACACAGTTAGGCGTTCTAGGGTATTGAGAAGTCCAGGAGAGCGACTCCATGCATCCAACATTGCTGGACATGACTGCTATGGTGGAGGGTCAATAATTGTCTGGGGCGGCATCAGCTGGGATGGACGTATAGAGCCCTGTGTCCTTAACCGTGGTACATTGACTGCACAGTGGTATTTTGATGAGATCCTGGATGCCCACGTCAGATTGTATGCAGGTGCAGTGGGTGATAGATTCATTCTGATGGACGATAATGCCCGCCCTCATGTTGCCTATGCTGTCCGAGAGTACCGACAGGGGGAGGGGATTGAGCGTATGGACTGGCCAGCAAGATCCTCTGACCTCAATCCAATCGAACATGTCTGGAATGAGTTGCAGCTTGCAATTTCAGCCCGTCCAGTCAAGCCAAGAAATGTCAAGGAGCTTGGTGCCATGGTGGTTCAAGAATTGAACAACATCCCACAAATGACCATCAGGAACCTGATTGGGAGCATGAGAAGGCGTTGTCAAACTGTAATTAACAGTAATGGGTCTCATACTCGATATTGAACCCATACCAGTTCGCTCCGTCCACTTTTTGGCAAATTTGAAAAATTTCTTCTTTTATCAATAATTTCCATTTTCCATGGTTATCGTATTCAAAAGCTAAAAAATAATGTCAAACACAAACAAAATCTTAATTTCTGTACTTAAATCATTAAAGATATAATTAAATAAAAAGTATATACACTTTTCATAATATTTCAACTAAAACGTAAAACAGGTAGTTGGAAAAACTTGATGCTAAGCAAACTTTGAGTAGTATATATATTTTAAGCTAAAGTTTTAGCTCACCTGAGTGATATTTGTCATGTGACTTCCTTTGGTGATGATGGTTTAAATTTGTTTCAAGAAAATGTTTACGTGATTAGTTGAGCTCACCGTACCTTTTATGTAGAAACATTTTTGTTGTACTCTCGTGGGAACCTCGGGAGCTGCAAACTGAAAAATGTCCGATCGATCGTCTATATTTACAAAACTGCAAGGAATAGAGAAGAGTAACATGATATGAACCTTCTTGAGGACCAACTGAATAGAATATTTGCCTTATATTCTACAAGTGGCAAGATATTTGTCCCTGCCGAAATTGTTAATGTTTAAAATTACTGGGCCAAATTAAAAAAAAAAATGGAATGTATGAAACGTATGTGATGTTCACTTGATGCAATCAAATAAAAAGAAAAAAACACACTTTCCTGTGGGAACATTTGTGTCTGTTCAATGTGATGGACAAAAAAACCCCCAAACTTTTCTTTTCAACAATTTTGTGATGGTAATAAATTAACTTATACTTTATAGTTTTTAGTCTTTAATAATTAATACATACAGTACGTGGAGAGTGGATTGTAACTAAATGACCCGCGGAGTGGAGTTATCACCCAAGCTATAACTTTCAAATTTTGTACATATCGACAAAAACACTAGCAATGTTTCAGTCAATGGACCTCCGGGTTTAACCCGGAGGTCCATTGGCTGAAACTTTGCTTGTGCTGGTTATGCTTTGCAACAAACTGGCAATTATTGCTTGGGTGGAATCTCCACTGTGCGGGTGATTTAGTGATAATACACTCTCCACGTACTGTATTGTCTATGGATATAGGTGGAGATTCCAAACTGCACACATTAGAAGTGATCAGATATTATAGTTATACAGCAGAAGAGGGGAAGATCTCCTAGGTATGAAAATCAATAGGGTGCAGATCTCCTAGGTATGTAAATTAACAAGGTACAGACATCCCAACTGGAATAATTCATGGGGGAGGGGTGTGGGGAGGGGGTGATATCCAGTTTTGATTATTGGATGGGTAAATGTCACGGATTGCCAAGAGCTCGACGCAGAAACAGTTTGTTGTGCTATTAACTGGTCCAACTTTTACAGACTGTTTGCTGTTATGGATTCCTTATGTTTTGGTTAGTTTGGGTTTGAAACTGTGCATCTTTTGTCCTGAAAATATTGCTGCTTGCCTTGCTGCTTGCCTTGCGATGGGAGTAATGCCCAAATAATCGGCCAATCTCCTTTTTATTGACAGATCCTAAGAAAGTGTTTTGCTAAATGGAATGCGATTTCCTTTGGTGGTGAAGTCAGGTGAGCGCCCCAGGCCCCATTGATGTCTCTTGTTGACGTCAGCGTCACACAAAATTAAATGTCGGCTGATTTTCAAGAAATTAAATAATGCTCTTGACCAAAACGAGGTTAGACTGTAAACCTGCTTGTTTTCTTTTCTTGTGTTGTTTTTTTTTTTGTTTTTTTTTTTGTTGTTTGTTTTTTGATTTATCACCATTTTACCGTGTTTACGATACTTCCAAATTTAGGCATTTTTGACATATTTAATTAAAAACGTCACTATTGTGATTCCAATATCTCCGTATATATATATTCCCCTCTATGGCATTTTGCACACGTTTCTGTGGTTACTGGAAACTGTGCACATCCAATTTGTTCATTGAATTTTTAACCCCGATCGATGCCAGCGATGCGAGCAGTAGAGTGTTCGTGACCTTTTAGTTTGAACCTCATTTTGAGCTCCAGCCTTTCGACATTTTGGGGAGACAATTTAAATAAAAAAAACATATCGAAAAATGAATTCACTTTTTAGTCGACGAAATATTAGCCTGGTTCTGACGTTGCGACCACGGTATGACATTAAAGTCGCAACAATTAAGGTTCCTCCGATTTGGGTGAAGTTTTATTATGTTGAATAGCTCAAAAAATAAAAAATATATGTGTTGTTGGATTTTCGAATCTAACGACAATTTTGACGTTTTTACGTCATATCACAATTGAATGCTTGGAAATATTCCCAATTATGTGTTACGTAAAACGAAACAAGAAGATACCGCAGTTTTATTCCACAGAGATACATGAAAACGCGCACGTGTCGTCCCCTGCGTTCCAATGTGTTCTATGTGCCAATAGGCACATAGAACACATTGGAACGCAGGAGACGATGTGAATTTTCATTTCCAATTAGAAAACATCTTTATGACCAAATCACCAGCAAATAGCTCATCGCGGAAAGTGTCTTTCATAACACGTCCAATACAGTTAAAACTAGAAGTCCTGTCTCAATTTGCGTAGACATTGTTCGTTAGTTAATGCGCTCCTCAATGCAAAAGAATTAAGTAGTCGGAAATACGCCAGAGCGTTTGCGCTGTGCAATGTTGAGTAATTAGCGAGATCGGAAGTGAAATCACGAACTGAACCGATCAAACAGAAAGAAAATATTAAGACTACGATATGTGGAGGGTGAATTACTAGTAAATCGCTAAGGGATAGATTTTACAATCAGTAATTATATACAATTCCTGAGGACAAAACACAAGAAGCATTTGCAAACCTGCATCACATGGACCACTGGTTTGCACCTGGTGGTCCATGTGATGAAAGTTGATGAAAGTTTGAAAGTGTTTCTTGCGCTGTTATGAACAATTATAAATATACAACTCAAAGTTTTCTAAGCACCAAGTATATCCAACTTCCTGTTTTACGTTTTAGTTGAAATATTGTAATGAAAAGTGTATATATTTTTTTTATTTAATTATATCTTTAATGATTTAAGTACAGAAATTAAGATTTTATTTCTGTTTGACATTATGTTTTAGCTTTTGAATACGATAACCCTGGAAAATGGATATTATTGGTAAAAGAGGAAATTTATCAATATGCCAAAAGTTGACGGAACGAACTGGTATGGGTTCAATATCGAGCATGGGACCCATTACTGGTAATTACAGCTTGACAACGCCTTCTCATGCTCCCAAGCAGGTTCCTGGTGGTCCTTTGTGGGATTTTGTTCCATTCTTAGACCAGCGTGTCACCAAGCTCCTGGGCACTTCTTGGCTGGACCGGATCGGCTGAAATTGCAAGCTGCAACTCATTCCAGACATGTTCGATTGGATTGAGGTCAGAGGATCTTGCTGGCCACTCAATACGCTCAACCCCCTCCCTTTGTAGGTACTCCCGACAGCATGGGCAACATGAGGACGGGCATTATCGTCCATCAGAATGAATCTATCACCAACTGCACCTACATACAGTCTGACATGGGCATCCAGGATCTCATCAATATACCGTTCTGCAGTCAATGTACCACGTTCAAAGAACAGAGCTATGTACGTCCATCCCAGCTGATGCCGCTCCATACCATGTTTGATATTCCACCATAGCGGTCATGCTCAGCAATGTTGACTGCGTGGAATCGCTCTCCTTGCCTTCTCCATACCCTAGAACGCCTATCTGTGTGGTTTAGGCAGTACATTGACTCATCTGTAAAACGGACAGGTCGCCAATCTTCTCTGGTCCATCCAACGTGGTCCATGACCCATTCATACCGTGCCTGGCGGTGGTTCTTGGACAGCGGAATGCGAATACATAGTCTTCTCGGTCAGAGACCACCTTCGTGCAACCTTGCCCGGATAGTTTGCGTCGAAACAATTACCTCGGATGCATTCTGAAGGTCATTGCGAAGCTGGGTTGCTGTGGCAAAGCGGTTCCTACGGGCCTGAATTATCAAAACCCGGTGTTCAGCTGCAGATGTTGCCCTGTCTCTGCCACCACCATGCCGTCTTATTGTTGTGCCATACTGCTGAAATCTTGACCAGGCTCTGGTGATCACCGTATGATGCACACGAAGGGCTTCACCAACCTGACGATGCTTAGCCCCTTGCTCCACCATCCCCACAGCCCGACACATTTCTGCTTCAGGGAAATGTCTTCTTACACTTGCCACATTCAATCATTAAATCGCAATGGTTTGTGTTGAAATGAAGATTGAATATCCTACACATATCCTGAACATGTAGACAGTACACGAAAACATCATGAAAATCAAGGGTACATGCTTTCTATCACTGTCAGGAATAATCTGCCTGTCTAGAGAGCTAATGAAAATACCGGGGACCATCTCAATACATTCCTCAATCATATCCACTAAAAATACCGCAAATCTGTCACCAGCAAATGTCACAATGATGTGTCAAATATTTGGTGCTTGGAAAACTTTGAGTAGTATACTTTTCGAGTGCAGAATATATCCCACTCTCTTCATTCTGTATTTCTAGTCGAATTTTAATATCTATTTACATCATTACGTGTATTCCAGGAGAGGTTGGAATGATGTTAATGAACTCTGTTTACTACTATAGAATATTGTGAAGAGCAGGCCTGGCATTCTGAAAAATGCAGGAGGGCAAAAAATCGCTCTCCTCAATCAGCTTAGGAGAGCAATTAGCTTTACACAGCATTTTAAGTATCCAGTTGAACGAACTCATTGAAACTGAAACCAACAGACTACATCAGTGATTTTATTAACTTTACTAAGGTAAAGCGAAATCTCTTAGACATCTAGATGTCTCACTCAACAACCGAACACACACTTGACAAGACCTGTATGTGTACCCAGACCTGTTGTCCAATAAAGTCATACGCCTACCATTACCACCTTCAACCCCCCTAAGGGGGTTGAAGGTGGTAGTGGTAGGCGTATGACTTTCTTGGACAACAGGTCTGCTTGAATCTACAGTCATATCCTGGTGCAAGTGCTTCAAGTGACAGGATAGTAGTAATGGTAGTATATTATAGTGTCAATATTCCTTGAATAATTACCCCTCAAACTGTGATGTCAGTTGTTGAACTTGAAACTGACAGAAAAAAAATATTTCTGTGACCCATTTTGCTTCAAATGATTGCAACTGTGTTTGGGTATAGTTGCAGCCATTACCTTTCACCACTAAACCACTTTCAAAATGAAATTACGTGATGTTATGTGACTTCGAAGTTAAATTACATTTTTGCTTTACAACAAAAATTTAATGTGAGCATAATACATGTAATCTCAATCATCCCAGACCAAAATATTTAGGAGGGCAATTTTTCGCTCTCCTTAATTCTTTCAGGAGGGCAGTAAGGAGAGCTAAAAAATCGCTCTCCTGAAATTGCCAAGCCTGGAAGAGCTGTGCATGCTGTTTTTCTGCAGGTATTGAGTTACTCGTGCAGTTTCACAGGGACAACGGTGGACTTACTCAGCGCCTTATTACTTCAAAACAGTGCACAACACAGTCACATGACTTCTAGTTTCAAGTGTACGGAATGATGTATATCTAATACAAATATCAGGCGACATTTGCAGAAACAAATTCCCGAATCACTAAGTATTTTCATTTTTATCTCGAAAACAAAGTTTATTACCCCTTATTGCACACGTGTTCCATGTAATCCTCATCTGCAGCAACACTAAACCGTGCGGAAAAAAAATCTGTTCCGCACATATGTACGGAACGGAAATCGTTGACAGACTAGTTTTAAATAGAAGCGAAATTTCACTGGAATTTTCTACAAATCGTGCAACGTAATTACAATTTGAATCGCTCGTGATTACTGAAAATCGTCCCCTGAGTTACACTGTGTCCTATGTGCCAGTAGGCACATAGACCAGATTGGAACCCATGGGACGAAACAGCATCACGGTTTCCCCTAGCAAATTTGGTGTGCAATAAAATGTGCTCTTTTTGTTGATAGTTGTCAAATGAATTGCAAAGTGTCCTTCTAATAATTTTGTTTACAGACTCGAAGGCGTGTAATAAACACAGAACGACGCACGCGTGTGAATGGGTTAATTGATATGACACTTGCGCCATCGTGGAAGGATAAAACTCGAGGCCTGTGGCCTCTCGTTTTATCCTTCCGCGCTGGCACTCGTGCCATACCGATTAACCCATTCACATGCGTGTGACGTGCCATATCGATTAACCCATTCACATTCGTGTGTCGTTCTGTAAATTTATTGGAACGAGCTATTTCCAGTGAGGTGTCATGAGTTATAGTTTTGTGGCAAAAACTGGAAAAAAACTTTAGCTGGCGGTTTTTGTGAACAGCGCTTGCCACCTTTAGTCGTTACGTTAGCTAAAATGTTAGTTTACACATCATGTGATAACAGTAACTAAAAGGCTAAATTACATATTATGTGATGAAAAGAATCACAAATTCAGTACGATCTGACATGAAATTTCTGAACCTCGTTCACTAAATTCGATCTGACGCTCGGTAAACCTCGGTAAACCTCGGCTCAGATCGATTTTAATGAACTCGGTACAGAAATTTCGTATGAAATCGTGACACAATAGAGATCCTCCATTTAACGCTATGACTTTCGTGTCGACCCGGTTCGCAAACATTAACATTAACAATTATACATCACTGGCTGCAAGTGAAATAACGTGATATTTTTTATTATTTTAGTTCAAGTGATACTTTAGCACACACGGTTCCAATTACAAAGCTAAGAAAAAATGCCTAAAATTCGGCATGAAACAGAGAAGATATAATGATCTTTTCAGACATTTTCCATTTTCCTTGCATCCCTATATAACACGACAAGATATACGCGGTTACACAATTTTATCTTACAATCAACATGTATTTTGTCTGTATTAACTCCGCAATTGTCGTGTATCCGACCATCTGATGCAGATGTTTGTATCAGGGGGCGGATACAAGCACGTTCCTTTCGCGTGAGTTCCATTTTTTTTTCTTTTTGTTCATCCGTACGAATAAATAGTTCGTTATATATTCGTCTACATTCTTGACTTTTCCCCAATATATTGTAAGATAAAATGATTATTACCATTATCGCTCCTGGTTCTAAGGGTAGATCACGACTCGTCTTCGACTCGTCGTGATCTGCCCTTAGAACCCGGAGCTCGACTCGGATACATATTTTGTACATCCACATAATGGTAATAATCTCTGTTTATCCATTGATTAGAACAACAGTTGAAGGCGTTAATTATTGTCATGATATTAGTCGAATTCAGTAAGATTCGGGTATGATATAGACGCATGTGCGGACGCGCTGACGTCAGGACACCCCTCACCTATCTGGCGACTCCACCCATAAATAGGTGCCACTTTCATTCTGCCTAAGGGCAACTTTTTTACTCATCTCATAAAATAAACCAGGAATTAGCATTCGAATGTTTCCTACTGACTTCGCCAGCATTTTGTAGGGTCGAAATAACAAGTTTAGTTACACTCCTGGAACACGCTCTGGGAATTTCAGGCAAATTCCTTCATGCGTTGTGTCACAACAGACGTTTGTCGGACACTACTGTTCGACCGCCGTGGATTGATCACTGCCCACGAGAGAGCAAGAATTCCACGGACGCAATAATATGACAATACGCAAGGCGTAAGAAGGAACCCCAAAGTATCCAACATATTGAAATATTTCTTTCCGCAACCATTACTCCAAAAACATTTTGGTTTATTCAGTCGAATTCCTGCAATTGTTTAATTTCAGCCAAACATGAATACGTTTCACAGTACTAAATATTTTCCCATAAACGACAATTATAACGTTCAGGAGAAAAAATATGGTCGCATCATTTTAAATTTAACATTCAAATATTTTTTGTCAAGTATAGCCCTTCAGACAACCTTTTTCTGATTTTTAAACATGGGTCATGCAACAAATAAAAGAAAAACTAACAGAAAGGGAAGTGCTGGTCACATGTTCATATTTCTCAGGGAATTCCCAAACAAAACACACCAATAGTCAAACAAATTTTTAGGTTCTAAAAGTCCTCAAATCATCCTCTTTGTTCATCTGGAACATTCAACAGCAATGCAAAATGTCAGTAGACTTCTTCAAATGTTTATTGAAACAATATATTTTCCCAAGACTGCTTAGTTTTGGGAATTACATAATTTCCGAGCGCAACTTTTAGAGGCAGGTAAATCTAATTAAAATATTTACAACAGTTATACCTATGAGCAAACCCAACCCTACCAAAGATACATTTACCTCTTTCATGTGATGAAAGAGTCATTTCTGCAATAGAATTCAACTTTTGGCTTCTGTCTAGTAAAAAACATGGGAAATTTGTTCTTTTGAAGAGAACTGTCCAATCTGTGTCAAATAGGCTTAAAAACTGTTATTGCCTCCGACAGAATTTCTACTCTGTTACCTAATAAGTTAGGAGGGATAAGAATTCACAGCTTTCTTTGAAACTACCCAAATCCCAAAATAAAACTAAAATCTGCATCAGCACACAAAACCTTTTCACAAAATCTGTTTTAATTAATCATTCAGCAAGATAAATAGTGCCCCACCACCATAAAACAATATGTCAATTTTGTTTCAAAATTGGGGTTGTGCAGGGCTTATAGTTCCTCTAAATTTGGGAGAATCCATTTGCATTCTTGCGGAAATAGTTCCGAGAATTCAGACCTGCTATGGGCCAGGATCCTATTAGGTCAGTATGATTGAACCCCTGTTGCATACTGATAATACATGTTAACCCTTTACCCAATGCAGCTTTTTAATTTTTACAACACCAACTACTGATTTTTACTCCCACCCCACCCCCCTCCCCCCAGGGGCATTAATCGCTCACCTGACAAGGTGGTTCAGAGAAGTATTTTGGGTTAGATTCAGTTAGTCAAGGTTCATGGACACTACATAGGAATAATGTTATGAAATTATTCATAATTCTAGTGTCCATGTCAGATGATTATTAGCATAGGTCTTCCTGATTGCTTCCAATTCTGACAGCTGTAGACAAGTACTGCCAAACTTCCAAGGGTTGTTGTGTCACTGCAGCCTGAAAGGCAAATTTTATGAAAAAGCTCTAAGGAATGGGTTTGAACATTTATGAACAACCTCGAACCTAACCCACCCCTGCCCAAATATTAAGCCACAGACCTGAAATGGACAAACTCAAATCTGCACCCCCCTCCCATTCCTGCGATACCAAATATGAAAGGGTTCTGTCTGGCAGGAACCAAACTGAAACAAATTTACATCTGACCTCCCCAGAGATGTTGTACACCAAATATTAAAGCATTAAACTAGTGGGTCTGAAGAAAAAGATTTTTAAAGAAATTTTCTCATGTTGCTTTGAGTTAATTTGCACTCCCATAATGAGCCCAAATATTAACCCATAGATTTGGCTTGAACAAACATGAATCTGACCCCCTTAGAGATGTTGTAAGCCAAATATGAAAGGATTCTGACAAACTTCAATCTACCCCCCCCCCCACCCCCCCCCCCCCCCCCCCCACTAGAGATGTTGTATTCCAAATATGAAAGCATTCTGACTGGTGGATCTGAAGAAGGTTTTCAAAGAAATTTCCTCATGTTGCACTGTTGATATTTGGGTGCCCATAGGGAGCCCAAATATTAACTCAGGGGCTCGATTTGAACAGACCTGAACCCATCCCCCCTCCCCCACCCCTAGAGATGCTTTATACCAAGTATCAAAAGATTCTTATACATGGTTCTGGAGAAGATTTTTTTCAATTTTGGAAAACAATTTATGCGTGCTATCAGAGAAATGCTTGGGACCCCCTGTGGGTGTGGCAACGTTATTTGAACAAACTGGAATTCATATATAAGGAACATGAATATCAAATTTGGTTCAATTCGGCTCAGTTGTTTATGAGGAGAGGTTGATAATGTAAAGTTCATGCCGGATAGGACGGACGGATGGTCGACTGACAGAAAGTCATCATTTAAGCGCTCCCTGACTTACAGTCAGGTGAGCTAAAAATAAACAATATTCATCAAGCGTAATAATTATGGATGTTACTGGAACCCTGCTGATGAGAGCTGGTTCCAATGACAGCCATATTTGTACAAATTTTATTGCCAGGTCATGTTAGTGTTGTATTGGTTAATTTGCTGCCTTTGTGTTAGGTAAAGGGTTAAACTGACTCAGTTCTTTTCATGTGAATCCTAGCTGCAATGTTACGAGAAGCTACATGGTTTCTAACTGGTTTTGTTGCACGGATCTCTACGGGAATCGATTCTCAGATTCGTATAAGCCCTGGCTGAGGCTATATAATTCACCAATATCAATAGAAAGTGCCATTTCATCTCAACAAACTGATGTCAAATATTCTTTTACCTAGTGATGGGATAAATTATAGCCCTGGATGTGCCCCCCCAAACCTCCCTGTATGCAGTTTTTCTTAAAACAAGAGGCCCCAGGGGGCCTGAGGGTGCCCACATGACATGGTAGCCTAAATATCAACCCAGAGAATTGATTTCAACAAGTTGCATCTACTCCTCCTAAGAAAAGCTGATACCAAATATCCAAAGATTCTGACAAGTGGATCTAAAAAAAATGATTTTTAAAGAATATTCCTCATACTGAACTGAGTTATAATTCGGGCTCCCACAGGGAGCCCATATATGAACCCAGGGACTTGGCTTTAACAAACTTGAATCTCACCCCCTTAAGGATGCCGCACACCAAATATCAAAACATTCTGACTGCTGAATCTGAAGAAGATTTTTAAAGAAAATTCCTCATTTTGAACTAAGTTACAATTTGAGCTCCCACAGTGAGCCCAAACATGGACCTAGGGACATGGCTTGAACAAACTTGAATCTTGCCTCCTAAGGATGCTGCATAAAAAATATCAAAAGCATTCATCTGCTGGATCTGAAGAAGATTTTTTAAGAAAATTCCTCATTTTGAACTAAGTTACAATTCAAGCTCCCACAGTGAGCCCAAATATGGACCTAGGGACATAACTTGAACAAACTTGAATCTCACCCCCCTAAGGATGCTGCACACCAAATATCAAAACATTCTGACTGTTGGATCTGAAGAAGATTTTTAAAGAAAATTCGTCATTTTGAACTAAGTTATCATTCGAGCTCCCACAGTGAGCCCAAATATGGACCTAGGGACATGGCTTGAACAAACTTGAATCTCACCCCCCTAAGGATGCTGCATACCAAATATCGAAACATTCCGGCTGCTGGATCTGAAGAAGATTTTTAAAGAAAATTCCTCATTTTGAACTAAGTTATAATTCGGGTTACCACAGTGAGCCCAAATATGAACCCGGGGACTTGGCTTGAACAACTTGAATCTCACCCCCCTAAGCATGCTGCATACCCAATATCAAAAGATTCTGCTGCTGGATCTTGAGAAGAAGATTTTCAAAGACATTTGCCTGAAATGCACTAAGTTCAAATTTGGGCTCCTATACTGAGCCCAAATATGAACCCAGTGGGCCGATTTGAACAAACTTCAATCAGATCCACCCCACAATGTTGCATATCAAATATCAAAAGATTCTGCCTGCTGGATCTGGAGAAGAAGATTCTTAAAGAAATTTGCCTGAAATGCTTCTATAGTGAGCCCAAATATGAATCCAGGGGGGTCGATTTGGACAAATTTGAATCAGATCCACCCTACAATGTTGCATACCAAATATCAAAAGATTCTGCCAGCTGAATCTGGTGAAGAAGATTTTTTAAGAAATTTGCCTGAAATGCACTAAGTTTGAATTCGGGCTCCTATACTGAGCCCAAATATAAACCCAGGGGGCGGATTTGAACAAACTCGAATCAGATCCACCCTACAATGTTGCATACCAAATATCAAAAGATTCTGCCTGCTGAATCTAGAGAAGAAGATTTTTTAATGTTTTTCCCATTGCCTACAGTGTTAAAAAGTGTTTTCAAAGTCCCGAAACTGTACCCTATGTTAAAACCGATAGCAATATTTTTCGACCAATCCTTTCTGTTGGTCCTAAGGAAGCTTCACACCAAATAAAAATTCTCAGTGCCATGCAGTTTTGGAGATATGGCGTTTTACTTTTTTTCTATTTTTAGCTCCTGCGGTTCCCACGGGGCTACAGAAAAAGAAAATTCGGCATAAATTAGGTACTTATGACCCAATAAGCCCTCACATAAAATTTGATTCAAACCAGCCTCTCGGTTCGGAAAATAGAAATTTTTGGCGGGCCAACAATTTTGTCCCTTCCCATAACAACGCCAAATTTAGCCCATCAAACTTCTCTTAAAGAAATCCAAGTCTACACCTTAAAAGGAAGCTGCATACCATATATCAAGTCTCTGCTACTACTGGTTGATGAGAAGAAGATTTTGGTGCCCCTTGGGGGCATGGCACCATCCAGGAGAAGGGGGCAACTTCATTTGAACAAATCTGAATTGGCATTAGGTAATAAACATTTACCCAACATTTGAATAATGTAAAGTTAACACCGGACGGACGGCGGACAGAATGTGATCAGTAAAGCTCCCACTGAGCTTCGCTCAGGTGAGCTAAAAAACTACATTAATTTTTTAATAAATTGATGGTGACATGAATTTCCCATTATTTTTTAATCACATTCTTTCTTCTGAACACATTTCACATTGTGTTTGATATTTTGCAATCTTTGCAAGGAAAAGCCTAAGTTTTCTCAGTTAAGGCACCTCAAGTCATAAAACAGTGAATTTTTCCAACAGAATGATCAGTACCTGCTACTGTGGTGTCTCATGACACTGTTAAAATTCCTAAAATCACCAAATATTGATTCATTAGTGCAGTGCTTGTGCTGCAAATATCCACAAGTGCACTTTCACTATTTTGGTTTTAATCCCCACAGGCATGCATTCTGTCAAAGGGAGTGAAATTGTAGAAAATATGTTCACAAAGAGGACAAGTTGCAGTACAGTCGCTGTGGACGGGTTGTAATACACACGTGGACAGTGATGTCCACTCGTGCATTTACCAGTCAATAAAAATCATCATCTATAAAATTTTAATTGAAGCACGGGGTTGTACCTGGTGCTTCATTATTTATTAAATTTATGATGATTATACCTATAGTTAGTGTTTGGCATCAAATATTATTGTATCCGTGGAAATATTGCCCATCCATGGAAAGTGAGCAGTACACAGCCACTGTACTATATTTGTTTCAAGTATATAATATACTCTTTGATGTTTAATATATTTGTGATAGGCTGGGTCCAAAGTACTCAGTACTTGTAGTACTCGAGTACCACTTTTTTGATAAAATACTCAATACTTGCCAGCCCAGATTTGTGTGTGTGTGTGTGGGGGGGGGGGGGAGGGGGGGGGGCAAAAAAACATTTCATCTGAAGGACAGACAGACATGCAGTAACAAATTTGGGAAGCCTACATAAAAGTAGTGACTAACTTAAAATGAAAAATATAGATTGAAGAGCCAGGGCAATGTTGTCAAACAAAAAACAAACAAGAGCCCCCAGAGGGCCTGATGGCATTCACCTGACATGGTAGCCTAAATATCAACCCAGGGAATTTATTTGAACATTTAGTTGCATCTGCCCCTCATAAGAAAAGCTTATACAAAATATCAAAAGATTCTGACCGGTGGATCTCAAAAAAAAAGGATTTTAAAGAATATTCCTCATACTGAACTAAGTTATAATTCAGGCTCCCACAGAGAGCTCAAATATGAACCCAAGGACTTGGCTTGAACAAATTTGAATCTCACATCCCTACGGATGCTACTATATACCAATATCAAAAGATTCTGACTACTGGATTTTAAAGAATATTCCTCTTATTGAACTAAGTTGTAATTTGGACTCCCACAGGGAGCCCAAATATGAACCTGGGGACTTGGCTCGAACAAACCTGAATCTCTCCCCTCTAAGGATGCAGCATCCCAAATATCAAAATATTCTGAAGAGTGGATCAAAAGAAGATTTTTAAAAAATATTCCTCATATTGCACTAATCTAATCATGGAGAGTCCAAATATGGACCCAGGGATTTGATTTCAACAAACATGTGAATAAATCTTCCAAAGATGTTATATGCAAAATATGAAAGCCTTTGGAGCAGTGGTATGGGAGAAGAAGATTCTTTAATGTTTTTCCCATTACTAAAATGATGACTCCGCATAAGTCCTGGAAAACTTCCCTATGATAAAACTGATGGCAATTTTTTTTTACCATTCTGTTCGGCTGTTCGTAAGGAAGCTTCACACAAAATAAAAATTCTCAGTGCCGTGTAGTTTTTAAGACATGGACGTTTTAAATTTTTTCTATATTTAGATCCTGCAGTTCCCACAAGGGCAACCGGAAAATGTTTTGGCATAAATTAGGTACTTACATGTACAACCCAATAAGCCCATCATATCAAATTTGCTTCAAATCAGCCTCTCAATTTGGAAAATAGAAATTTTGGTACAATTCAGGCTCCTACAGGAAGCCCAAATATGAACCCTGGGACTTGGCTTTAACAAACTTATATCTCACCTCCCTAAGGATACTGTATATATCAAAATATTCTGACTGCTGAATGTGAAGAATACTTTTGAAGAATATTCCTCATTTTGAACTAAGTTATAATTCAGGCTCCCACAGTGAGCCCAAATATGAACCCAGGGACTTGGCGTAAACAAATTTGAATCCCCCCCCCCCACCCCTCCCCCTGTAAGGATGCTGCACACCAAACATCAAAACAGTCCGACTACTGGATCTGAAAAAGTCTTTTAAAGCAAATTCCTCATTTTGAACTAAATTATAATTCAGGCTCCCACAGTGAGTCAGGGTTTCACAAATATATTTTTGTGGGATCCATTTCCAACATGTGTCTTAATCACATGAATTATGCTTATTTATCTTCAAATACATAGATTGTTAGATTGTTGAACCACCACATCAAAGGCTATTGCAGTAATCATGTTTATAGAAATTAATTAGATCTGATACGGTTAACCGATTAATCGACTAACCAATGATCTATATCTTGAATGATAAAAAAAAATAGGCCGATGAAATCGTCAGATGTGTACCCATACGCGCAACTAGTAGAAAGCTGTATGACGGAGGGCCACCACGGATGCCGACATTATGTACACCATACAAGGTATGGGTACATATAGAAATGGATTGGAGGAGTGTCTAATTTGACGGATAAAGGGTTATCTCCGGATCAAATTATCAGATTTACATAAAAAACTATACAGCACAGCACACCAGTAACCTGAATAAATATATAAAGTAACATGACAATCGGATTGATATTTTTGGAGTTATCTCATGCCAAAGGGATTGGAGGAATTTTCAATTTGAAGGATAAAGGGTTAATATCTCAGGATTAAATTATCAGATTTACACCAAAAACTATACAGCTCAGCACATCAGTAACCTGAACAAAAATATAAAGTAACTTGACAATCCAAGCAATATTTTTCAAGTTATCGAATGCCAAAGGGATTGGAGGAATTTTCAATTTGAAGGATAAAGGGTTAATATCTTGGGATCAAATTATCAGATTAACACTAAAAACTATACAGCTCGGTACATCAGTAACCTGAACACAAATATAAAGTAACTTGACAATCCAAGCAATATTTTTCAAGTTATCGAATGCCAAAGGGATTGGAGGAATTTTCAATTTGAAGGATAAAGTGTTAATATCTCAGGATTAAATTATCTGATTTACACCAAAAACTATACAGCTTGGCACATCAGTAACCTGAACAAAAATATAAAGTAACTTGACAATCCAAGCAATATTTTTCAAGTTATCGAATGCCAAAGGGATTGGAGGAATTTTCAATTTGAAGGATAAAGGGTTAATATCTCAGGATTAAATTATCAGATTTACACCAAAAACTATACAGCTCGGCACATCAGTAACCTGAATAAAAATATAAAGTAACTTGACAATCCAAGCAATATTTTTCAAGTTATCGAATGCCAAAGTGATTGGAGGAATTTTCAATTTGAAGGATAAAGGGTTAATATCTTGGGATCAAATTATCAGATTAACACCAAAAACTATACAGCTCAGCACATCAGTAACCTGAACAAAATTGTAAAGTAACTTGACAATCCAAGCAATATTTTTCAAGTTATCAAATCCCAAAGAATTGGAGGAATTTTCAATTTGAAGGATAAAGGGTTAATATCTCAGGATTAAAATAACAGATTAACACTAAAAACTAGACAGCTCGGTACATCAGTAACATCAACACAAATATAAAGTAACTTGACAATCCAAGCAATATTTTTCAAGTTATCGAATGCCAAAGGGATTGGAGGAATTTTCAATTTGAAGGATAGTAACTAGACAATACAAGCAATAATTTTCAAGTTATCGAATGCCAAAGGGATTGGAGGAATTTCCAATTTGAAGGATAAAGGGTTAATATCTCAGGATCAAATTATCCGATTTACACCAAAAACTATACAGCTCGGCACATCAGTAACCTGACCTGAACACAAATATAAAGTAACTTGACAATCCAAGCAATATTTTTCAAGTTATCGAATGCCAAAGAAATGGATACGGACGCCGGATGGACAGACGGACGGACGTTCTAATAAATGGGTACTTAGGTGACTATTTTTACGGGACTACAATAAAATGCATGTCCATTATACTAAAACAAGTGATTTGGGGAAAAATTTTGGGGTGGTAGCAAACCCTGACCCTACCCTTTACTGACCCTAACCCTACACCCCCCACCCTCTATTCTAAACCCCCCCTAGACTAATGAAAATGGCTATTTTTTTAGGGTACATTATCATAAAATGCATGTCCATTCTATTAAAACAACTTTTGGGGAAAAAATTTTTTGGGGTAGTAGCAAACCCTAACCTTTACTGACCCTAACCCCACCCCACCCCAAATCTAAACCCCACCCTAGAAAATTGGGA
The DNA here is from genome assembly GCA_031216915.1 of Pictodentalium vernedei. Lineage (NCBI taxonomy): Eukaryota > Metazoa > Mollusca > Scaphopoda > Dentaliida > Dentaliidae > Pictodentalium > Pictodentalium vernedei. The sequence goes on from CM062293.1 coordinate 505,726,185, forward strand.
TTTACTTGTGGGACTAGCCACCTAAATCACGGTAGTCACCTAACCCCCGTTTATACCGAAAATTAGCCCCCCTAAGTAGTCATTTATGAGTGCGGATGAACGGACAGATGGACGGACGGACAAAGGATGGACGAATGACGGATGGTCACCCCGGATGCCGGCATTCTGTGTATCATACATAGTACGGGTACACATAAAAAGTAATTGATCAGTTAACCATTACTTTTGAAGTACGGTACTATATGGCAGGGTATTTGATGGCTGGATTCACATCGCAAAATGCTATACAAAAATGTCCAATTGCTAACCATTTTTCTTTCATATTGGGTAAGCTAAAATTCACCATTTATCATCACTTTTTGAAACCAAGATGGAAACTGCTAATGAAATTTTTAAAAACAAAAAATACCCTGTATGGGTTAACTATGGAACAAACTTGCTCCAAAACAGGCAAACATTGTTACACTGGCTCACATCAATTGCATGAGACAGAGAAATGCATGCCAGTTACGTGCCAAAATACTTGTTCACTTGCATGATGATTATACTGTATCAGCTAAAAACGGTCATTCTCAACCCTTCACCAAATGCAGGTAGCAGACGATACTTGCACAAGAAATTCTTGAATTACTAAAGATTTTCAACGTTTGTCTCAAAAACATAGCTTATGACCCCCCCCCCCCCCCCTTATTGGAACAAGCTCAATGAGCTTGTTCCAATGAGGGGTCATAAAATATGTTTTAAGACAAAAATTGAAAATATAAAATTTGAATGGACATGTTTGTATATGGCGCTGCCCGGTTTTGTCCATTATGCTGAGTAAAGTTTTAATTATATAAATGGTCAATGATACAGCAATTATTCAGCTACCTATTGGGGCAAGTGATTAATCAGTTAACCAAGGTTAACCCATGCGATTAATCAATCACGAAAACCCTTTAATCGTTTCAGCTCCAAAATTAATTTAATTTTATTAAATTTTATCTGATGAAAAAATGCTTATATTTTGGGGGGAATGGTAAATATGGATCTTCTTAACAAGCATTTGCAAGAACATCACAGGAATGAAATCACCGTTCTCGCAATTTGCGAAACACTGGTGAGCAAAAATATAGGCTTGGCTTGAAGAAACTTAAATCTCACCTGCCTAATGATGGTGCATAGCAAATATCAAAAGATTCTGATTGGTGGGTCTGAAGAAAAAGATTTTTAAAGAATATTCCTCATACTGCACTAATTTCAACATCTGAACTCCCATAGAGAGCCCAAATATGGACCCAGGGATCTGATTTCAATAAACGTGTAAAAAAATCTTCCAAAGATGGTATATGTGAAATTTGAAAGGTTTTGGAGGAGTGAATTGGGTGAAGAAGAGTCTTAAATGCTTTCTCCATTACCCACAGTGTTACAGAATGCTGACTAAGCATTTTTTCAAAGTCCCGAAAAAGTACCCCATGACAGACCTGACAGAAATTTGCTTAGACCATTCCAATCTGTTGGTCCCAAGGAAGCTTCACACCAAATAAGAATTCTCAGTGCCATGTAGTTTTGGAGATATGTGCGTTTTTAATTTTGTTCTATTTTTAGCTCCTGCGGTTCCCATGGGGGGGATGGGAAAATATTTTGGGGCATAAATTAATTACTTATGATCAAATAAACCCACAAATTAAATTTGGTTCAAATCAGCCTCTTGGTTTGAAAAACAGAAATTTTGGGCGGGGCGAAAATACTTGCCCTCCAATAATGAAGGCAAATAAAGACCCACAAACTTCTCTTGAACACAACTGAGTCTACACCTCAAAAGGAAGCAGCACACCACATATCAAATCTCTGCTACTCCTGGTTCACAAGAAGATTTTTTAAGATTTAGGCAAAATCTTTGGGCATGGCCCTACTGAGGGCCAGGGCAACTTGATTTAAACAAAATCAAAATGCAATGTCATAACAAACAAGCATCTCAAATTTCACCTAATGATTAATCGGTTCAGCAGTTTTGGAGAAGACGCAAGCACCAAGTTCACGGACGACGGACGGCGAGTGATCAATATACCTCACCCTGACTGAAAGTCAGGTGAGCTAAAAACTCAGTGGACCATGAGTGCTGCAGTTGGGCGAGACGCTTGGTTCAAGGAGAGAAGAAACTTGTAGCTGCTGGCTTTCGAAAGTGTTGTTAAAACCCAATAAATAAATAAACAAGAGGCCCCACAGGGCCTGAAGCGCTCACCTTGAACAGAACATGATAAAAACAGAGAACAGAACACGATATAAGAGTCCAAGAATGAATCTACATTAAGCAATCCATCTCCATAGGATACACTGCATATCTTTGAGCCCCTCAGGAGTGACAAAAACAGTCCAAGCATCATGCCTTTTCTTTAGTTGATCATGATGTAAAATGTGGAGCTCCCCTCTCAAGCCCCTTGATACAACCTATGTAGATTACTCTTCACCTCTAGAGGGTACTGAATAAAAATTGTCTAATTCTTCAGCTACTTGGCCAATTCTGGCTCCTATAGGGAGCTCAAATATCAACCCAGGCACTCGATTTGAACAAAGTTGAATCTGATCTCCTTAGAGATGCTGTATACCAAATATGAAAGCATTCTGACTGGTGGATCTGAAGAACAAAATTTTAAAGAAATTTCCTCATACATGTATTGCACTGAGTTCAAATTTGGGCTACCATAGCGAGCCCAAAATGTGAATCTCCCCCCCCCCCCCCCTTAGAGATGTTGTATACCAAATACGAAAGCATTCTGACTGGTGGATCTGGAGAAAAAGATTTTTAAAAAAACTTCCCCATATAGCCCTAACTTAAAATTTGGACTACCAAAGGAAGCCCAAATATTAACATATGGACTTGGTTTGAACAATCTTGAATCTGACCATCATAACAATGAGGGTACCAAACCTAAAAAAAATTCTGACTCATGGTTCTGAAGAAGATTTTTAAAGAAAATTCCCCATAAAATTTGGGCTCCTGCATTGAGTCCAATTATGATGAATGGGCTTCATTTTAACAAACTTGTATCTGACCCCTCTATGGATGCTGTACACCAAATATCAAAAGATTCTGAACACTGGTTCTTGAGAAAAGATTTTCTAAAATGTTTGCAAAAATGCTGCGCCAACATTATTCTGATGCCCTCTGCAGAACTCTGTAACAACAACAGAGGGCATTTTTTTACCATTCAATTCTGCTGGTCCTAAGGATGCTTCATACCATAACAGTTCTCTGTTCCATGTGGTTTGGGAAACATGGGAGTTTGAAAACATTTCTATTTTTCACTCCTGGGGTTCCCATGGGGATGCTGGGGTTTTTTTTGCATGAGGCAAGTATTTATGACCCAATATTACCACATACTGAATTTCATTCAAATCGGACCATCGGTTCGGAAAATGGAAATGTTGGGTAGTACCAAAAATCTAACCACTGCCATTATAAAGCCAAATAATGCTTCACAAAGTACGTTTGAACACACGTGATTCTACATCTCAAAAGGCAGTTCCATAACGAATATCAAGTCACTGTACCCACTGGTTCATAAGATTTTAAAAATATTTTGGGAGCATTTTACCCCACCCCGTCCCTATGGGGCTGGGCATGTATTACAAAAATGTAATACCCCTTTGGTACCATTACTCACTCAAACTTTAACTTGAATTGACCAAAACATGGTGTTGATGGATGACAGATGGATGGACAATGGACGGAGAGTGATTAGATATGCCCTGCTTGACTTTGTTGAAGTGAGTTAAAAAAAAAAAAAAATTAAATGGTTCATGTCCGATATTTTACCCACATTATTAAAATTGATAAATTTGTCACTGGAGTGCAACAAGGTTTATGCTATATATAGCATTGCAAAGCCTTCTTGCACTCAAGCGATGGAATACTCCGAATACACCGCCACCCATGCTATTCTGTAGATTATCAGGCCTAAAACAAACCAAAAACATGAACTTATGCATGAATATTATTACAATGAATACGCTGTCTTACACATAGGAATACCACACAATCCAGTGTAGATTGATTTAAAAAAGTCCTCCATAGTGGAAGGGCAATTTTAACAAACATACAGGCCCAAATACGCTCCATACACAGTGTAAAAATTCCACAAAATTAATAAACATTCCTATATGTTTAATAGGAATTAGGAGTATTGTAATTAAAAGTCAATTGTGTGGTTGTTTATAAACTTATATTACTTTGTTATCAGGTGTTAAAAAATATTAATATTTGTAAACACACCCACCCATTTAGATTAGTCCCTGCTCATAGCAGTGACACAGACATACAGTACAGTTGCTGATCATAATCCTTGCATGGGCAGTGCATGATGTCCATGCATGTTTTTTCCAGGTAATAGAAAATCATCATCAATAAAATTTTAATTAATGAAGCACTGAATTGTATCCTGTGGTTCATTAATTAAATTTTTGCTGATTATTGCTGTAAACAATGTTTGAAAACTAATATCATTGCATCCGCAGAAATTTTGCCCATCCACGGAAAGTGACCAGTCCAAGGCAGCACAGAGTCAAGGTAATTGTGTTTTACTGTCTTTAATTTCAAATTTTGTTTGTTTTTTTTTGGGGGGAGGGGGGGTGCACCAGACCCCCTCCACTGATGAGAGGGTCACACACCCTCTTGTCCTCACTCCTATCTCACTGCTATGTGGCTCAGGTGATTCTGTGCATCATATTCTTTATGACTCCCACTAGATACATGTATTACTCTTGCCCCTACATGTAACTTAGATATCCTGGCTAAGCACCAGTATAATGGTAAACTAAAAGCAAATTGTGTGCTTATGTACAGTAGCTAACATATTGGAATAGTATAATGTGCTTTGTCAGAAACTTGATCAAGTATTGATGACAAACAACAATTTATCTTATCTTATCCTGGTGCCAGTAATAAATAGTGTAAAAATTCCACAAATTTTTACACTGTTTATTACTGGCACCAGGTTTTTTCAGCTATTAGCTAACATAAAATTGTGCGCTTCATGAAAATTATTTTGTTACTACCTGTTAAAAATTACTGTTTTTTGTTTTGCTCTTTTAGAAAAAGAAATCACTCCTTTTCTGGCAGGCATACTAAACACCGAGGTAAACTGAGGGATACCAAGGAGAATGAAAACAGGAGAGAAACGGGTATGAGGTGGTGTGTTCTTTTTATTATTTATTTATTGGTGTTTGAAGTCACATTTATCTGCACAACAGCTTATTGTGACCATGGCAGTTTATGGATGGAGGAAACTAGAGTACCCCAGGAGAACCACTGAGCATACTACACAAGCACGGTTAGCCTTGTTTGAAGACAGGTGCACCAAGAACATGCAGTATGCCTTAGTACACAGCATACCTTGCCCCCACATGGGTAGTGGGGGGTGAAGTGTCTTGCCCAAGGACACAAAGCTGATGCCGCAGGTGGGATTCGAACCGAGGATCTCTCAGCTTGCAGTCTGCACCTCTACCTACTGAGCTAATGCACCCCTGATGGTGTATTCTGATTATGTAAATAGATTTAAGCAGTACTAGCTAGTATGTGATTGGTTTTAATGCCATATTTGAGAATTATGGGTGCTGAAGTAATAAGAGTGCGCTGAAAAATCTTCCCTTTGGTATTTAGTAGGTAGCTTGGTAATGGTAAAGTGACTCCCCCTCAGTAAGCAACAGTGTGAAAGCTGGCAGCCATCTTTAATATCAGGCCGAACCTAAAAACACTCGTTCTCATCCCAAGGTGACAACAAAGGTACCCAAGAAGTTTCATGAAGATCGGTTCATAAATAATGTACAGCCTCCAGCTTTAGCATATTGACATGTGCACTTACAGTGTATATGTAGCACTGAATAAATGAAAGGTCATCTAATTTGCATAATTTCTGTACAAGAAAAAAACCTGTATTTTATGTAATGTATTCCATGTTACTAAACAATCATACACAAATTTATTCAAATCAGAACTTTCATACAGAAGTTCTGTACAAAAAACTGATTGCAGTAATTTCAGTACAAAATAGTTGCCGGCGGCCATCTAGAATTTTGGACCCCTCCCCAAAAACACTCATTCTAACCCCATGGTGATAACAAAGGTACCCAAGAAATTTTGTAAAATCGGTACATAAATACGGCCTCTAGCCCAAGTTGTATAGAAGTTCTGTACAAAAAACTGATTGTACCTAATTTCAGTACAAAATGGCCTCTGGTAGCCATCTTGAATTTTGGACTGCACCCAAAAACACTCATTCTCATCCCAAGGTGATAACAAAGGTACCCTAGAAGTTTCATGAAGATCAGTTCATAAATACAGCCTAGCCCAAGCCATATTGACATGTGCACTTACTGGGTATACACGTAAGTAGCACTGAATAAATTAAAGTTCATCTAATTTGCATAATTTCAGCACGAGAAAAAAAACGGTATTATATGTGATGTACTCCATGTTACTAAACATTCATAGAAAAAATTATTCAAATCAGAACTTTCATACAGAAGTTCTGTACAAAAATGGCGATTGCACTAATTTCTGTACAAAATGGCTGCTGGAGGCCATCTTGAATTTTGGACAACACCCAAAAACACTTGCTCTCGCCCCACGTGATAACAAAGGTACTCAAGAAGTTTCGTAAAGATCGGTTCACCAATACACCCTCTAGCCCGAACCGTATTGAATTGCTGTTCCCGAACAGGCGGACAATGGGCCATGACATAACCTTAAATTTGACTTTGTCAAAGTTGAGCTAAAAATGGGGAGTATCCAGAGTATCACAAAACAAAAACCTATTTGTAAAGGACTCCCCCTTTCAAGGACAATGGGACAGCGTTGGCATTCACCACCATGCTGCCTTGAGGCTGCATTTTGAATTCCTGTGGTTGTTGTTCTTATGAAATATTATTTTATTATTATCAGTTATGGTACAAATACGGTACCGAGAGCACACTTTCAGGAACCGCTGATGTCTAATGGCGACTGTGTGTCAGTGCGTGAGGTGCACACATACTTTTGGGGTTCTATACACCACATCCTTCATTTTGCAATATAATTTGTGTAAATTTATTTGGAATTTATAGAATTTCAGACTTGTAAATTTCATAGTATTGTTTTTGCCTTAGTTATGGTGCTTTATAAGTAATGGGCAATTTAGTTTGAAAAAAAGGGGTTCATGAAGATTCAGCCCTCATACTTTTTCAGAGAATATTCGGTCCCCAATTTCATTCATGCCGCCACCCCTCTCTCCTATTAACCCATATAATGAACATCCCAAAAGACATTTTAATATCTAGATATTTATGCTTGTTCGCAACTTATTATGGACACAAATGGACACAGATACAAGGTAATTGTGTTTTACTGTCTTGAATTTTTTTATTTTTTTTTTTTTGGGGGGGGGGGGGAGAGGTGCACCCGACCCCTCCACTGATGAGAGGGTCAAACACCCTCTTGTCCTTACCCCTATCTCACTGCTATGTGGCTCAGGTGATTCTGTGCATCATATTCTTTATGACCCGGCCCCACTCCCACTAGATACACGTATTACTCTTGCCCCTACATGTAACTTAGATATCCTGGCTAAGCACCAGTATAATGGTAAACCAACATCAAATTGTGTGCTTATGTCCAGTAGCTGACATATTGGAATAGTATAATGTGCTTTGTCAGAAACTTGATCAAGTATTGATGACAAACAACAATTTTCATTACCAGTACCTGGTGCCAGTAATAAAATAAGATTTGCAAATATCACCCTGCGTTTTATCAGCTATTAACTAACATAAAATTGTGCGCTTCATGAAAATTATTTCGTTACTACCTGTTAAAAATTACTTCTTGTTTTGCTCTTTTAGAAAAATAAATCACTCCTTTTCTGGCAGGCATACTAAACACCGAGGCAAACCGAGGAATACCAAGGTGAATAAAAACAGGAGAGAAACGGGTATGAGGTGGTGTGTACTTTTTATTTATTTATTGGTGTTTAAGGTCACATTTATCTGCACAACAGCTTATTGTGACCATGGCAGTTTTATGGATGGAGGAAACTAGAGTACCCCAGGAGAACCACTGAGCAATGGCAAGCAACTGTGAGCTCCCCAACATACTACACAAGCAGGGTTAACCTTGTTCGAAGACAGGTGCACCAAGAACATGCAGTATGCCTTAGTACACAGCATACCTTGCCCCCACATGGGTAGTGGGGGTGAAGTGTCTTGCCCAAGGACACAAAGCTGTTGCCGCAGGTGGGATTCGAACCGAGGATCTCTCGGCTTGCAGTCTGCACCTCTACCTACAGTTAAAACTAGAAGTCCTGTCACGAAAAGTGCGCTTATCTAGGCTTAAGTGCGCGTAGGAATTGCGCGCAATAGCCATATCGAATGGCATCCAAAGCACGGCAAGTTCTCCTGGTTACTCATCTCAAACACAGAAAATGTTTCTGCCAATGGACCTCCGGGTTACCCGGAGGTCCATTGGCTGAAACATTGCTTGCGCACAGGCCGCATGTACACAATTTGATAGCCTTACTATGGTCATAACGCGTAAATTAACGCGCAGATCAACGTGCTATATGTGCGCATTTCAGGACAGGACTTTTAGTTGTAACTGTACTGAGCTAATGCATCCCTGATGGTGTATTCTGATTATGTAAATAGATTTAAGCAGTACTAGTATGTGATTGGTTTTAATGCCATATTTGAGAATTATGGGTGCTGAAGTAATAAGAGTGCGCTGAAAAATCTTCCCTTTGGTATTTAGTAGGTAGCTTGGTAATGGTAAAGTGACTTCACCTCAGTAAGCAACAGTGTGAAAGCCGGCAGCCATCTTTAATATCGGGCCGCACCCAAAAACACTTGTTCTCATCCCAAGGTGATAACAAAGGTACCCAAGAAGTTTCATGAAGATTGGTTCATAAATACAGCCTCCAGCCTTAGCATATTGACATGTGCACTTACAGTATATAAGTAGCACTGAATAAATCAAAGGTCATCTAATTTGCATAATTTCTGCAAGAGAAAAAAACCTGTATTATACCGTATTTTTTGTAATGTATTCCATGTTACTAAACATTCATACAAAAATTTATTCAAATCAGAACTTTCATGCAGAAGTTCTGTACAAAAAACTGATTGCACTAATTTTGGTACAAAATGGTTGCTAGTGGCCACCTTGAATTTCGAACTGCACCCAAAAACACTCGTTCTCGTCCCACGGTGATAACAAAGGTACCCAAGATGTTTCGTAAAGATCGGTTCATAAATACGGCCTCTAGCCTGAGCCGTATAGAAGTTGTGTACAAAAAACTGATTGTACCTAATTTTGGTACAAAATGGCCACTGGCAGCCATCTTGAATTTTGGATCGCACCCCAAAACACTCGTTCTCATCCCTAGGTGATAACAAAGGTACCCAAGAAGCTTGGTGAAGATCGGTTCATAAATACAGCCCCTAGCCTGAGCCGTATTGACATGTGAACTTACTGTGTATAAGTAGCACTGAATAAATCAATGTTCGTCTAATTTGCATAATTTCTGTACAAGAAAAAATCCTGTATTTTTGTGATGTATTCCATGTTACTAAACAATCATACACAAATTTATTCAAATCAGAACTTTCATACAGAAGTTCTGTACAAAAAACTGATTGCAGTAATTTCAGTACAAAATAGCTGCCGGCGGCCATCGAGAATTTTGGACTCCCCCCAAAAACACCCATTCTAACCCCATGGTGATAACAAAGGTACCCAAGAAATTTTGTAAAATCGGTACATAAATACGGCCTCTAGCCCAAGTTGTATAGAAGTTCTGTACAAAAAACTGATTGTACCTAATTTCAGTACAAAATGGCCTCTGGTAGCCATCTTGAATTTTGGGCTGCACCCAAAAACACTCATTCTCATCCCAAGGTGATAACAAAGGTACTCAAGAAGATTCATGAAGATCAGTTCATAGATACAGCCTAGCTGAGCCGTATTGACATGTGCACTTACTGGGTATACATGTAAGTAGCACTGAATAAATTAAAGTTCATCTAATTTCCATAATTTCAGCATGAGAAAAAACCCTTTATTATATGTGATGTACTCCATGTTACTAAACATTCATACAAAAATTTATTCAAATCAGAACTTTCATACATAAGTTCTGAACAAAAAACTGATTGCACTAATTTCTGTACAAAATGGCTGCTGGAGGCCATCTTGCATTTTGGACCGCCCCCAAAAACACTCGTCCCACGGTGATAACAAAGGTACCCAAGAAGTTTCATAAAGATCGGTTCATAAATAAAGCCTCTAGCCCGAGCCGTATTGAATTGTTGTTCCCAAACAGACGGACAATGGGCTATGACATAACCTTAAATATGACTATGTCAAAGCTGAGCTAAAAATGGGGAGTATCCAGAGTATCACAAAACAAAAACCTATTTGTAAAGGACTCCCCCTTTCAAGGACAGTCTGACAGCATTGGCATTCACCACCATGCTGCCCTGAGGCTGCATTTTGAATTCCTGTGTTTGTTGTTCTTATGAAATATTATTTTATTATTATCAGTTATGGTACATATATGGTACCGATAGCACACTTTCAGGAACCGTTGATGTCTGATAGCGACTGTGTGTCAGTGTGTGAGGTGCACACATACTTTTGGGGTTCTATACACCACATCCTTTATTTTGCTATATAATTTGTGTAAATTTATTTGCAATTTATAGAATTTCAGACTTGGAAATTTCATAGTATTGTTTTTGCCTTAGTTATGGTGCTTTATAAGTAATGGGCAATTTAGTTTGAAAAAAGGGGTTCATGAAGATTCAGTCACAGAAAGATTCAGCCCTCATACTTTTTCTGAGAATATTCGATCTCAGTCGTGGTCGCATGTCATCACCTCTGCGGTCAAATCCTCACAGAATTTTTTTTTTTAAATATTCTATGCATTTTTTCTATTGTTTTATTTTAAGGATTTATGATTACTAATTATGACAAAATTACAAGTGGGATATGAGACAAACCTTAATGAAGCTGGAACTAAAAAAAAAAATAGGGATCTGCGAATCACAAATTTCTTTTCGAACTGAATCTCGAATCGAATCATGTCTCTGATATCGACATCAAATTGAATCCCAAATCGAATCTTAAAAGACAAGTTATTTCATATTGCATCAAACGGAAGTTACGGAACACTGTGATGACCCTTATGCGACGGAGTGAACACCAATAACTAAATATTCTCTGAAGCACCGTCGCTGAAACAGCTAGGCCTATTGTCCATAGTTTTAGTTTTTGAAGGCCTAACTTGTTACTATTCACGTTCTTAAGAACGTGAATAGTAACAAGTTAAGCCTTCAAAAACCAAAACTATGGATAATGTTCTGGGCCAAATTCACACCTTATCTAACAATTAAACATTGTCAATTACTCAAATAAATAGGAATTGAGCCTACATGAATGAATTTTCTAATGACAGTTTTATCCTATTTTTGTTGGAAATGTAACAAATTGAAGTTAGTATGAGAGATTTGAAAAAATCGAATCCTGAGACTGATTCGGGATCGATCTTGAAGCATACGTATGGTATCGATATCGAATCGAATCTCGAATATTCGCAGGACCCTAAAAAAAAACCTTCCCAAAACAAGCTGAGAGGTTCTCAGCTCGAATCCCAATTGTGGCAACTGAAATAAGGTGTACTGCACATCGATGATGCACTTGTCTTCAACCAATGCTAACCCTGCTTGCTTGGAGTAACAATGTTGAGAAGCCTGACAGTTGCTTGTCACTGTTGCTCAGTGGTTCTCTCTGGGTGCTCTGGCTGGGTTCCTCCCCCAGTAAAACTGTTGGGTGGCCCTGGCTGTAAAAACTGTTGTTAAACCCAATAAATAAAGAAATCAAATTTGCTGAATCCAAGACCTTTGAATGATGGTTTTGATTGGGGTATGTGTGGGGGGCATGGGGGGGGGGGGTTATACAGTGGTGCCCACTTAATTGGATATATCTTAATTGCATATCCCTGTTAATAGAATGTAATTTCCCAACACAAAACCATTTACCATGCCTCCAGTACAAATTTGACCTGGTAATTGAATATAGGTTATAGAGTAATCTCCTGTTAATTGAATAAAAAATCTTGTAACATGTTGAGAAATTGCCCTGACTCTTCCCAGCTTTCCTTTGTTATAGACCAATTTGGCCTCAGTACATTCAATACAGGCATTTAATCTATTATATCTTGTTTGACAGAGCTCATGGAGCTCTGTCAAACAAAATATAATAGAATAAATGCTAAGTTTATCTCTGGAATACAGGAAAGTGACACAATCCCTGTTAATTGAATACTCCTGCTAATTGAATAATGTTATTGGCAAAGTGGCTCTTCAACTAACAGGGTTCCACTGTACAGCAAACTGAGCAAAAATAAATATCACAAACTAATAATGAAACTATGTACTTGTGAAATTTTCATGTGGTCATTCTACAAAATGTTTTAGCTGGTACTATACAGTTTTGAAGGTTAAAGGGCTCAGTACTTAGAGGTGAAGGCTGTAAGCCAAAGGGTCCTCTATCAAATCCCACCTGCGGCAACCACTTTGTTTCCTTGGGCAATACACTTCATTCCCATTGCCCACGTAGTGCCATTGCGTACCAAGGCATACTGCATGTCAATCGTACACTTGTCTTCAACCAATGCTAACCCAGCTTGTGTGCTGTTTGTACGTTAGATGTTTGTAATTGCTCAATGGTTCTCTCTGGCTTTTCCCATCTGTAAAACTGTCCGACATGAAGTGACCCTGGCTATCGAAGTGTCATTAAACCCCAATAAATAAATCAATAAGAATCATGTGTCCCTATTCTGGAGAACAGTTCGGGGCAAATTGCCAAAGGATGGTTTGGGTTAGATTAGTATCCAGTTTGGGTCAAATTGTTGGAGGACAGTTTGGATGCAATTCTCATGAATTCCAGTCACTTTGGCCCCAAGTCATTTCGGTCCCAGTCATTACGGCCGCAGGTCAATTCAGCCCCAATATACCAGGTCATTTCGGCCTCTTTAAATATTTTCAAATATTGTTTGAATTTTAACATTTTTCTATTTAATTTTTTTTCAACATTTATATCTCTCAATTAGATATTCAGGTATACATATGATATATGTCTAGTAGATTTTCTTTCATGATGAATAAATAAAAGAAAAGTTTCAGCACGTCGAAGGTGCACATGGACTATGTGGGATTTGAAATCCCTTGCGACCTGAATAATTGTATTTGCTTATGAATCTACGACAGCCGGAAGCGAGGGTCAGTAATGTTATTTGGTTTGAGTGTATGCCTTGGAAGTGGGGTACTGGGGTCAGCCCCCCGTGGATAGCGAACTAGAAGGGGACTAGGAATTGCGCATAACTACAAGGATTCTGCTCTGCGTTTTAGAAAATGTGGACATATTTATGGTAGTATCAAAATCGCAGTTTGGTGGTTGTTTCCGAAAAAAGAAAAGAAAAAGAAACCCTGTGAACCTCAAACTGGAAGGTGACTAGGAATTGTGCATAACAATATGAATGAATGACTGCATATACTTTGCAAAATTTCAAAGTAAAATAATTTCTCTTACTTATACAGATAGCATCTTACAGTTAAAACTAGAAGTCCTGTCATGAAATGCGCAGAAATAGCACGTTGATATGCGCGTTAATGTGCGCGTTATGGCCCAAGTCAAGCTATCAAATTATGTACATATGGCCTGTGCACAAGCAATGTTTCAGCCAATGGACCTCCGGGTAACCCGGAGGTCCATTGGCAGAAACATTGCATGTGTTTGCTATGAGTGACCAGGAGAACATGCCGTGCTTTGGATGCCATTCAATATGGCAATTCGGCGCAATTCCAACGCGCAATTAAGCCTAGATAAGCACACAATTCGTGACAGGACTTCTAGTTTTAACTGTAAATGTATGTAAAATTGTACACATGGATAATTTTTAATTTTGTGTATAACTTTTCTGTACACTGTGTAAATACAAATAACTGAACATTACTTAATAAAGGTAATTACCCATTATTTCTAAACATGAACTATGCACTGATCTTTATACATGTAGATCTCTACACTTAAAATGGTGCCGAAATGACCAAGGGACCGAAGTGACTAGGGCAGAGATGACTTTGAGGTCGAATTGACCAGAGGATGAAATGACTTGGAGCCGAAGTGATTGGATACCATTCTAACAGATGAGAGACCTTAATAAAAGGCTTAATTATTACAAAACACATTGAATGTGAATTTACTGCAGAGATAATTGCTCGACGATATACATTGTATTAATATTTTTCAATAAATATTGAACAATCTATTAATATTTTTTTTAAGAATTATTTTCAGGAGTTAAAACGAATATCGTAGCGTATCTAAAATATCCTAACAGATGTGTACTGCTTTTCTTTTGGACGAATCTTCCTTGGGCCTAGTTCTCCCCAGGCCGAAGATTCCCCCAGTTCCCGAAAAAAGATGACATGCCATTTTCAATGGCGGTAAATATCCAAAAGGGTTATTATTTTCCATTTTTTAGTGTTTGAAACTACGAAGCACTGTTCAGAAATACAGATGCACCAAAAAGTAACACATTATTACTTTGTTTTGGTTTCTAACGGGACTGAAAGCAACCTGTCAGTATCACTTTTTCGAATTACACCCATTTCGTCTACTAACCAAATCGTCCGCCGCAATTTTAACCAAGTCGTCCTCTACAATTATACCCAACACGTCCGAAACTCGTTGGCTGGGGGAAAGTATTCATGTATTGTATTTTGAATCATTTTTTATTTATTTATATAATAATTTTATTGTATACTTTATTGTATATTACCTATTGTAATATATCTTAATGTACCTCCATTGTAATATATCTTAATGTACCTCCTTGCATTAAATTTCAAATACGTGTGAAATTCTGAAAACAGAAATGTCAGAACAAAATAAACTATCCAGCCATTAAATAAATTTTAATTACTGTTTATTCAATGGATTACCTATAATAATTATATTATTACAGTAAAAGTTCTTAAAGTATATGTACGTTATATTAAGTTCCACAACATAATCTTATAATTTTGCAATTTTTCATTGAAGAGCTCCACCGGTACCTTACAGTGAATGACTGCAAAATTATTAGTAGAAGTATTATAAGAATTAATTATATTAAGAAATGCAACAAAATTTGTTATATTAAGTTCTGCAACATAATCTTATAATTTTGCAATTATTCGAGGCGCAGCGTCGCTTTACAATAATAGCAAAATTATTAGCAAATGTATTATAAGAATTAATTATATTAAGAAACGCATCAAAATTTATGGTTTATTAAATTCTGCAACATAATCTTATAATTTTGCAATTATTCTTGGAAGAGCACCGGCACTTTACAATGAATAATCACAAAATTATTAGCAAATGTATTATAGGAATTAATAATATTAAGAAACGCATCAAAACGTGTTATAATTATATTAAGAAATGCATCAAAACTTGTTATATTAAGTTCTGTAACATAATCTTATAATTTTGCAATTATTCCAGGGGGAGGGGGATCCTGGGGGCACCAAAAATTTGCAAGACGTGATGTGGGGGTGGGTGAGTCTCTTGAGTGCACGAAAAATGTGCATTTCCAACTTGTGCAATTTTTTGCATTTTTTAAAAACATATCATTATATCAGCCAATATACGACATTATTTGAGTTTCAAACCTTAAAGATGATGTACATCACACTCTTAACATAAATACAACATCAGGAGGCTTTATATGTTGGGGAAATGTCACACGTTAGTAGGGGGTGGGTGTCTTGTTCGAAATGTAAAAAATGTACAGACAATATCTTCCTTGACATTATGACAAGCGGACGACTCGGCTTGGGGACGAAACGTCCATATACCCTTTTTTTCAAGCAAACTTTTCCTTTACAACACCTTCACATTTGGTTAATTCAAAAACTGAGTTTCTGTTCATCTTGATATTTCACGAGATACATGTCAATGCATGTCTGTATACAATAGCACCAATATAACAACATTTATCCGTTATAAACTTATATTATCGGTTATATGTACGTTTTTTTCGATTGAGGTTGTCACTGGCAGACAAGCTGCAACGAAATCAGGACTGAGAGTTCGATCTGAAATGACGAGATCATCAGCTGAGCATATTGACAAACCTCCAGAAGGACAGAACTCGAGTAATAATAATAACACTTTGGCCGGCCGCTGATTTGTCGCGGTTCTCGGGTGAGAAGGCCTGACAACCCCTGAAGCGTAGATATGTCGGCCAATGTATCACGCAAAGCTTTGAGGCGAATAAAGTTGCAACAGAGTACATTTGATTCCTAGAGGGGGGCAGGCCAATTGCAATTCTATGGGCAATTCGACAGCGGAAGTTACGTAGTTTTTTCACTGAAATTTACTGTCCACTTCAAAAATCACATTGACGGCTATAGAGAATTCTGTTCTGGAACACATTTATCTGACTGGGTATGTGGAACCCTTTGCGGGCCAACGGCCCGCTTGGGGTTCCTATTAATAAATTCCAAACACTAATTATAGGAATAATCATCACCAATTTATTTAATGCAGCTCTGGGTACAGCCCAGTGCTTTTTTAATTAAAACGTTGCTGATGTTGACTTTTGTTACCTGGTAAACGCATGTGTGGACATCACTGCCCACGCGTGTACAGTACCCTCTCTTTCAGAAATGCACGGTGAATTGATATGTGTCGATCATTTTATTCTTTTCAGGTTAACCAACGAAGTTGAAATGACTTGTCGTGACCTTTTGCCTTTTTGTGTTTTGTCATTCAACGAAGTTGTAATGACATATTGTCATCAAGTTCATTTTTTTTTCTTCTCGTCCCATTTTACCCACCTACTCTCCATTATCGATCATGTCACTTGGCATACTGTTTTTATCTGTTTTATCCAAACATATTTCGTCAATACGAGGGTGTATTATATATTTTTTCAAAACCGTCATATCCTGATAATCACAGAGAGTGTGCATTTCAAATCTTGCACGTGTCTTTTATGACTAAAGATATATCTGACGACCGTTTCATTACATTTAGACCACAAAATAATTTTTCACTGACGTTACGGCCGGAAAATCAAGTGCAGCCGATCTTCTTGCAATTTTATTATGTGAAAGATCACTGAAAATTCGGAACTAGGTTCATTTTATTTGGCTTTTCCTCAAAGGAAACGTCATTTGTTATTCTTCTCGAAAAACATTGTTTTGTTTTCTTTTTTTTCCCAACACTTTGGAGGAGACGATTTCTCGAAGGCTCTCATACAGATTTTTCTGAAATTTTGCTCAGTCATAGACGTATAGAAATTGTAGTTCTGTTAAGCTTTTCACCTTCGACTAAGCACTCTGAATGCCAAAAACGTCCAAAAACTGTCCAAACTTTCATTGACCAATATCTCCTAGACCGAACGGGCTAATGACTTGACATTTGCACACATTTGTCACAAATATACTTTTTCCATAGCCAACCATTAACAAATATTCACCAATTTTTTTTTTCTGCCACACTTTTCCAAACTATTAAAAGTAGGGCAGAAAATCGGACATTTTGGCCTGCGATCTCGGAGCAGTGAAAAGAAATTGAATGAGTTAATGACCTTAAATTTTCACAGCTTTTTCATAAATACACTTTTACATAATCATCTGGTAACAAAAGTTTACCAAAAAAAAAATGTTCTGCCACAATTTTCCAAACTATCAAAAGAAGACCAGAAAGTCGAACATTTTGGCCTACGATCTCGACACTGTGAATTAGTAGAACATCCGTAACGGAATAAATAGTAAGATTGTAATTATCATAAATGCAAAAAACAATCCGATTTTATTTCAACGAGTCCAAAATGGCCACCAAACGTGAAAAACGCCAAAATTTTCATTGACCAATATCTCCTTGTTCTAGTAACCACAGTTTGACCAAAAAATGTTTCTGCCAAATTTTTCCAAAATATCAAACATAGTCCTGAAAATCGACATTTTGGCCCACATTCTCGGCACTGTGAATCAGCAGAACACCCATAACAGACTGAATGGTAAGAATGTAATGTATCGTTAAAATAAATGCAAATAAATTTCGATTTTATAAACAATGAGTCCAACATGGCCGCCAGACATGGATAAAAACGCTCAAATTTTCATTGACCAATATCTCCTGGTCTCAATGGACCAATGACCTGAAAGTTTCACAGATTTGTCATCAGTACACTTTTCCATAACCAATTGGTAACAAATGTTTACCAAAGTTATTTTTTCTGCCAAAATTTTCCAAAACATCAAAAATAGGCCTGAAAATCGAACATTTTGGTCTACAATCTCGACATTGTGACTTAGCAGAACATCAGTAATGGACTGAATAATAAGAATCTAATGTATTAATATCATAAATGCAAACGAAACTTCGATTTTATCCACAATCTGTCCAAAATGCCCGCTAAACGTGGTGGTCATTTTTGAAATCCTAGTTATTTCTTACTGAGAAAAGCTTTTACCTCGAAACGTGCGGCCGCGGGGCGTTTCAAATTATAGCACCCAAAATTTGGAATTCCCTTCCCCTGAATGTCCGTGATAGCGTCAATTTGGATTCTTTCAAAAAGAAACTGAAGGGTCTTTTTTGTATCAAAAATACCTCCAAATTGATATCGGTAATACCACAACTGTTGATGAATCCAGAGTACAGCACCCATCAAACTAATGTGTACAGCCAGAATACCATTTTCTATATTTTTCATTACTTTCTACATTCCATATTTATACTAAATTTGTCAAGTTCCAAATTTTTTAGTAGGTACTCCAAGCGCCTAGAGCCTTTGGGGATTAGGCGCTCTATAAATATTCTTCTTCTTATTATTATTATCTCTTATCTCACAATCGGGGCGTTTTTGCACTGTTACGCAATTAAAGTTTAATGTATCTGGGCCCTTGTTCCGAATCCGTATTAAGGGCCCATGATACAAGCTCGTGATTCTGCTGTTGCCAAAACAACGGCATTAATATTATTTTTCAATCGCTTCGCGTTTTTCCCTTCAGAGAAAACAATATTAGGTGAGGCGAAGCCGAACCTAATATTGTTTTCTCTGAGCTGTATATGACACTGTACCTGCCAACTAAAAGCCCTGTAACCGATACTTTCTATCGCAAACACATGGGTTTGTTTTATTTACATCTGCGCCGGTGGGTAGTACTGCCGGCTGCACGTGAGTGATTGATTGACAGCAAGACACATCGTCAACGTTGATTGGATTTACCTTGCTGTTTAAGTCAAATTATTATTAACAATTCTTAAATTGTACGTCACGTGATCGTGCATCGATTTATTTTTAATCGACGTATTGTCTCCCTTCTTTGTTTTCTCTTGCAACGAAAAATCAAGTGTGTGATTTTATTTGATAAAGTCAGTATAGATTGCTCTGTTTTTTGAGGCTGCCAAATTCTGATGGTGAATTTTTTGCTTCAGTTATTTCGTACTTGCTTTGTTTTTTTTTAAAAAAACTTATAAAACTAAATGCCGACATCTCAGAAATATTCGAAGTTCAAACTCTTAATTTAATTGTTCATTTTCTATTCACATTACAATATCATTATATTCCTTGATTAAAAAGCAAGTATGTTGAATAAATAATTCACGAATTTGCTTAAACCACTGACTTGCAGTTATTTTGAGGTTACTTGAATGTTATTCCCTATTAGTGGTAACAAAAGTAATAACATGACTTTTTTCGGGCATTACGGTTCTATTAGCAGCCCGTCGGAAATGATTAACTAGCATCTGTCTTATTAGCGTCCGTCGACTTCGACTCAGGCCGCTTGTAAATCCTCGGTCCTCTGTCCTCGGGCTGTTACTTATTTCTGTTGACCCGCTAATGAATCTTTTTACTTTCCAAAGTGTGATTTACCGGGATTTCCCGGTTTGATTATAAACGATAACCTAACAAGTGAATTATGCAATGAACAATTGGGCCATGTATCCGTGCGCGCAAACGAAGACGCTTTGCCGTGGATGTAATGGGGACTTCATTGTTTTTTTTTTTTGGTTTTTGGCTCACCAACGTTAGTTGTGTGAGCCTATGGCATAGCCCTCATGTCGGCGTCGGCGTCGGCGTCCGCTCTCAAATATTTTGAACTTTTGTGTACAGGTTTTGATTTTTTGGTTTTTCAAATTTTTTTTTAGTTTCAGCATATTGCTATAGTGGTTCACTATAACATTTAACTCTTTTCCAGGGTATTTTGTCGTAATTTTAACCCTTTGAATCAAATTTTAGACTTATTTTGATGTTTGCGTGCAGGTTTTGATGGGTTTTTTTCCTTTCTTTCAAGTGGAGATTTACCTTGCAGCATATGTCCATGCTTTCTATTGTATGTAAACATGCATCTTAGGGCTATGTTTGTATTATTTAACCCTTTTCCTGCTGAATTACTTCAATTTTGGACTTTTATGTACAGCTTTTGGACTTGGGCTTACAGCTTCTTACTTTTATGTACAGGTTGTGATAAAAAAAAAAAAATTTCAAGTGAGGTTGACCTCACTGCATATTGCAGTGGTGGTTATTATAACATTGATATCTTTCCAGTGCATTTTTAAAAATTGTTTAACCCCTTCAATAGATTTTTAGACTTATTTTGACGTTTGCGTGCAGGTTTTCATTGTTTTTTTTTCCTTTCTTCCAAGTGTAGAGTTTCTGCATATTGCTATGGTGGTTCCCTATAACATTTAACTCGTTTCCAGAGTATTTTGTCTTCATTTTAACCCTTTGAATCAAATTTTAGACTTATTTTGATGTTTGCGTGCAGGTTTTGATGTTTTTTTTTTCCTTTCTTTCAAGTGGAGATTTACCTTGCAGCATATGTCCATGCTTTCTATTGTATGTAAACATGCATCTTAGGGCTATGTTTGTATTATTTAACCCTTTTTCTGCTGAATTACTTCAATTTTGGACTTTTATGTACAGCTTTTGGACTTAGGCTTACAGCTTCTTACTTTTATGTACAGGTTGTGATAAAAAAAAACAATTTCAAGTGAGGTTGACCTCACTGCATATTGCAGTGGTGGT
Source organism: Pictodentalium vernedei (assembly GCA_031216915.1). Lineage (NCBI taxonomy): Eukaryota > Metazoa > Mollusca > Scaphopoda > Dentaliida > Dentaliidae > Pictodentalium > Pictodentalium vernedei. The sequence continues at coordinate 505,747,286 of CM062293.1, forward strand.
TATTATAACATTGATATCTTTCCAGTGCATTTTTTAAAATTTTTTAACCCTTTGAATAGATTTTTAGACTTATTTTGACGTTTGCGTGCAGGTTTTCATGTATTTTTTTTCCTTTCTTCCAAGTGTAGATTTACCTTGTAGTATATGCTTTCTATTGTATGTAAACATGCATCTTAGGGCTACGTTGTATTCTTTAACCCTTTTCCTGCTTAATTATTTCAATTTTGGACTTCTTTTGTTTACAGGTTTGGATTTTTGTGCTTTTAAAAAAATGTTTTTCTTCTTTGCATATTGCTGTGGGGGTTCACGATAACATTTAACTCTTTTCCAGGGTATTTCGTCTTAATTTTAACCCTTGGAATCAAATTTTGGACTTATTTTGACGTTTGTGTACAGGTTTTGATGTTTTTTACTTTTATGTGCAGGTTTTGAGGTTTGTCTTTCTTTTCTTCCAAGTGGTGACTTACCTTGTAGCATATTGCCATGGTTCCTATTTTATGTTAGGATGCTTATTGGGGCTATTATTATATTATTTAACCCAGTAACTGCTTATTTACTTTAATTTTGAACTTTTGTGGGCAGGTTTCGTACTTTTGTGTGCAGGTTTTGATATTTTTTTTAAGTGGAGTTTTACCTCTCTGGCATATTGCCATGGTGGTTACTGTAACATTTTCAGGGTATTTTTCTAAATTTTTAACCCTTTGAATCAAATGTGATACTTTTATGTGCAGGTTTTGAGGTTTGTCTTTCTTTTCTTCCAAGTGGATATTTTTCAAGTAGACTTTCACCTTACTGGCATATTGCCATTGTGGTTACTGTGACAGGGTATTTTTCTCAATTTTAACCCCTTGAAACAAATGTGATACTTTTTTTTTAGTTTTATGTGCAGGTTTTGAGGTTTGTCTTTCTATTCTTGCAAGTGGTGACTTACCTTGTAGCATATTGCCATGGTTCCTATTTTATGTTAGGATGCTTCTTGGACTATTTTTATATTATTTAACCCTTTAGCTGCTTATTTACTTTAATTTTGTTCTTTTCTTTGCAGGTTTTGTACTTTTGTGTGCAAGTTTTGATATTTTTTTTAAGTGGAGTTTTATCTCACTGGCATATTGCCACGCTGGTTATTTTTTTGTAATATTTTCAGGGTATTTTTCTAAATTTTAACCCATTGAAACAAATGTGATACTTTTTTTACTTTTATGTGCAGGTTTTGAGGTTTGTCTTTCTTTTTTTCAAAGTGGAGACTTACCTTGTAGCATATTGCCATGGTTCCTATTTTATGTTAGCATGCTTCTTAGGGGTTATTATTATATTATTTAACCCTTTAACTGCTTATTTTCTTTAATTTTGGACTTTTGTGTGCAAGTTGTGAACTTTTTTTTTTACTCCAGCCACCCCTTGCATTGGCCACCTGTTGGTGAGCCACGGGGTACCGATACCCCTTCTAGTTTTTTAACCCTTTACCTAATATGAAAATCAGGCGACACTTGCAAATAACATTCTTGAATAGCTATTATTTTCAACTTGTGTCTCAAAAACATAGGTTATGACCCTCATTGAAACGAGCTCGATGTGCTCGTTCCAATGAGGGGTCATAACCTATGTTTTATAGAAAAAATGAAAAAATAATGAAAATTAATTGGCGATTTTTGAGAATAGCGCTGATCGTTACGTTAAGTAAAGGGTTAAATAATATAATTATCGTTAATAATGAAAAGTAATAAACAGAGTAATCGCTTGACTGGACTGGTTACGTGAAATAATTCATTCGAGGCGACAGACTATATTGTAAAACACTCGATGGGCATTGGAGCACTCGTGTTTGTATAACGTCCCTCACCTCTCATGAATTATTTCACGTAACCAGTCCAGTCAAGTGATTACTCTCTATGTAATGCCATTGAAAGTCATGTTATTATAGAATTAGATACAAGGTGAAACACTGAGATCATCAGCTGGCCCGGAAATCTCAAAATAGTACAGTCGCCGTGAACTGATCGTAATCCACGCGTTGGCAGGGATGTCCACGCATGCGTGTTTACCGCGTAATAAAAATCATCAACAGCAATATTTTAATTAATGAAGCGCCAGATACAACCCGGTGATTCATTAATTAATATTTTGATAATTAGTCCTATAGTTAGTTTTTGGAATCTAATAATATTGTGAGCGTGGAAATATTGCCCATCCGTGGAAAGTGACCAGTCCACGGAGGCCATACTGTACTCAGATCCTCCGTTTTAGACAATATGCCGGATTTTTATCTTCAGAAATACTGAGAATGGATTTGTCTGTTGATATTCATTGATTCCACAATTAATTAATAAACATATTAGCCATTGTGCAGAAATGTGTGACTTTAAACACCAATAAATAAATAAATAAATAAATATAAATAAATAAACAAAAATCAAATAATTACAAGAGATTGATGAAGCGTGGCGGCCATATTGGAATTGACCTCCCAAAGATTTTGCTTTCCCAAATTGGAGAAACATTCTTTTTTTAAATACCGTAGCATTTAACAAACGCAGGTCTGTATTGTCTTTACTCTACTGGGGTTACCTGTTTTTTGTAAGTAAATTAAATGCAAGCGGGTGTATATATATAAAAAATACATAATTAATAACGGACAAGCCTGCGGAGTTGACTTGAGGCTTCCACCCACATTCCAATAAAATCGATATTTTAAACGATGAAATAATAAATAATTTAATTTTCCTTTAACTAACACCGTTTCAAGGGAAAACATGTCATACAATATTAGTTCTATCGTTCATTTTCCAATATGATCCGGGAGGTGGCTCAGCGCTTTTGTATTCTTGTATAAAAGTTCTGCTTTGTTGGTAAAGGAGAACCCGGAACTACCGCATGGGGAGGAGGTTCATTATTATTTATTTATTTATTGATTGGTGTTTAAGGACACATACTTTTGCGCAATGCCTAATCATGACCACAACATGCGTATCAACTCAAGACCAGGGGTGAGCGTTAATAAGCCATGTTGCCCATTTTAGAGATTTTAGAGAAGGTTTGCTCCTCCCAAGCATTGGTGAATGGGTCCTATTTTACCAGTAAGACAGAGCCTGTTTACCGCAGTGAACTGGCACTGCTTCACCTCCCAGGAGGAGGGTCATTAAGGGGGCAGCATAGAAATAAATATTGGTACGCTCGCCGGGGATTGGTCACTTTCCACGCGTGGGAAGTATTTCCACTGGCGCAATAATATTACATTCCAAAATCTAATTGTAGGAAGAATCATTAAAAGTTTCAATTAATGAAGCACCGGGTACAACCCGGTACAATACAACCCGGTACAAACCGGTACAACCCGGTGTTTCATTAATTAAAATTTTGCTGCTGATGATATTCATTACCTGGTAAACGCATGTGTGGACATCACTGCCCACGTGTGGATTACGACCAGTCAACGGTGACTGCAGTGTATGGCTATAAACATGGCAGAACGAGATATGATAACCATGGTGCAGTCGTGGTGTGGCCAAAAATGCTGAAAATGACCTTAAACACCAATAAATAAATAAATATATAAATAAATAAATGTACAATATCGTCAGAGTCTGTAGTTAAACTGTATTCACGAATACAAATTTCCATGTAACAAAATACGATAAAGAATACATGTATTCATAAAATTCTATAAATGTTAATACACGAAACAACTGTATTCGAATAAAACTGAATACGAATACTCAAAGTAAAACAAATATCCCTTCCCAGTACAACTGCATGACAGGTCATCATTTCATCATCAAAATTCAATAAATTATATCACTAAATAATCCTTAAAAAGCTTGTTAAATTATTCTTGAAAATTCATTAAAATTCCCTTTAAAAAGCATGATTAAGCTCCCTAAAATTCTGTAATTAAAAACATACATTAATGGTTTTATAATTGAATGTAAAACAATGATTTATCTAAGAATGTCGTCGTTAAATATACCCCAAACTCATTCGCACATCATTCAGTTTCATCATAAGAGCAATACACTATTTGTGCCCATATGCCACTAATGCCCCCGCGTTATCATTAACCATCAAAAATAAAAAAAACACACATACACATATTGACGCATCCAGAACGTGACCGCGTGCTGTATGCAATGTGTACAAACGTACAAAGAGTTTCTTATATGAAGGGTACCCAAGCTTGTACTAGGGTCAGGCAGAGGTACTAAGCTTGTAGTAGTGCTACAAGTTAGTAATAGTGAGGCACTCCAGCATAGAGCAGAATAGTGGTAGCCTATAGTAATAGTACAGGGCAATAATGGCACGAGACTGCAAGGGTGATACAAGATTAGTATTGGGTGAATACAATAGTGTTGGATAACACGATAGATGATGGTGACTATGGAGAAGTCACCAATGGTGGTTTAAGATATATGAAGGTCTAGAGGTGGCCAAGAATGCCGAAGCAGCAACCAGGTACCAGGGGCCACATCTATCTTCAGATAGATATCTTCCAACAATATCCCCAAAAAGTATCCTTCAAAGGTATCCCCCAAAAGGTATCCTCAAAAGGTATCCCCAAATAGTACATCACCATGTCATAGGTATACTTAAATACCGGAATGTGTCAATGTGTCAATGTGTTGTGCACTAGCACATACGCACATATCGACACATTCTGGATATGCCTATGTGCTACATGTGATGTGTACACGCCATACACCAGCATAATACGCACCTAGGGAAGTTAGAATACATTATTGTGAGGCGGGGGATGTCATAACATAAACAGGACAGACCAAGGAATGGAGAGAATAACCCATGGAATAGACTAGAATAGGCAGAAACAGGGGATTCCAAAGGAATCCAAGTAATAGCTAGAAGCCTAGGATTTCAGGAAAATCAAAACCAGAAAAGTACTCTTATACAAAAGGATGCGTCTGTTATTGGATAAAAAAGATTATGGGGAAATCGGTACCAAAAAAGTGATTTGGAGTGTTTGCTTGTGGTGATTTGGGAGATTGCAAGGTCTACTTGTGTAATTAGATTTATTCTTCTACAAATGAGCATGCCCTCAGAGAATACCTCCGCCATATTAAAGGGTTTTGGGTCACAACCATGTGCCACCACAGCAGCCAAGATGGCGGCCTCTAGTATACAAAATGGACGGTGGAAATACGCGTCACTCTAACAACACGCGCTGTGCATGCACACTGACACGACCTATTACTATGGAAATTACTTCACAATACGGCCACTCTCGCAAGTTACCATGACAACCAAGCTTAACGTAACTGGGTCACTTGACTCTGCCGTTACACGAGATCATCCATTAGATCATCCAGAATCAATGAAGTTCGTGACTGTACATCAACGGGATGTTCCTTAAAATGGTAAAGATGAAAAATTTCAATATACCATCTCGACTTCCTTGAATGGTATATTTATATGAATGTGAATACAAATGCATTTTGAATAAATTTGAAGTATTCCTTTAGGTGTATGTATGATGTGAAGGCCGAATCCCTTGCAGTTTCTTCAGTTGGAATGTCACAACATGGAAGTGTACATAATAAAACTTGTGAATAAATGAAAAAACATAAACACCATATTCATTATTTGGGGCAGACCAATCAATATTTTCAACGTGCAGCCCTAGGGCTGCACGTTGAAAATATTGATTGGTCTACCCCACACATTTACTGAACAACCATCCTATTTAATGACGTTATGGCGTATCGTGTTCCTGGCCGGAAAACGGTCACTCGGGTTCAAAGGGTTGAATAGAAAATAAGCCTTTTTCGAAACTGCCATCTTGGCTTTTAATCTATGCAAGGTCACATGTCGCAGGGTGTAAACAAAGCGATTTCCATGGTCGCCGCGTTGAGTTCTGTGTCAGCCAGGACAACTAGTTTTGTGAAATATCAAGTTTAAATTCGTAGAACCGATGCCATCATTCGAATTAACTGAAGGGGCAACCCTAGACGACTATAAACAATGGAATACCGCAGGTTTAAAGAATGTTTTTACGGGGGCGAGGGCTGTTTTGAGTGGCAACAAGGAAACACTCGTTTTACTGAGTTTCTCAGCTTGGGGAATCCCCGAAAGTTGTTGAAAGAGTGTCCACGGCCAGAGTCACGAGACCGCGTGCATACAAACACCATTTATGTCGACAGAAACTCAATTCCAAATAATGAAAGTTCTCATACAATATTGCCATTGTCTAAACCCTTTACCCAACGTAACGGCCAAAACCGGCCAGCGCTATTCTCAAAAATCGCCAATTAATTTTCATTATTTTTTCATTTTTTGTCTCAAAAACATAGGTTATGACCTGTCGTTGGAACGAGCTCGTCGAGCTCGTTCCAACGAGGGGTCATAACCTATGTTTTTGAGACAAAAAATGAAAAAAATTAGTTATTCAAAAATTTATTTTGCAAGTGTCGTCTGCTTTTCAGGTAAGGTAAAGGGTTAAACAAATGGTAACCCCTGGCTAAATGTGTTTTGAATTTGCAATAATGAACGTAATGGGGTCCGAAGTACTTCCTCCACTCTCTTCTTCAATTGTTTAACAAAGTGTTTTCTTGGAATGTTTAAACTTCGCGACCTGTGACCTTGCATAGATTAAACGCCAAAATGGCAGTTTCGAAAAAAGGCTTATTCAAAACGCATATTCGTTTGTAACTCTGCAAAGTACTAAATTTCACGATAGACGCACGTATTTTAACCCCTTACCCAACGTATAGGATATCAAAATTTATTATTTAATTATTGCTTTTTTTAAATTTGTTCAACAAATCCAACCAAACCATGTCATGCGACCTCCTAATTTGAACCGGCTTGGTGAGCTCGTTCCAATGAGAGGTCACATGATAAAGCGTTCTTGATACTTTTTGAAAAATCTATTTTTTTCAACTGCTAAATTTGAAAATTACGCAGGTGGATGTTGCCGATTCGTTGTTGTGTTAAGTATTCGAACTCTGACCTTCTATGACGTCACAGGTCAGTTCGGCCTTCACCGTTGAGAATTTATCATGATAGCACCATATTTTTAGATATGTTTTTTTTTTAACCCTTTTAACACTGGTGGTATCTTCCATGTCGGTTCAATGTTAGTAATTGGGAGAGTCCTTATTCATTCTGATCTTTGTTATGGGTTAAATATTATCCCTTTGAGACTTTAATTATCCTGACGTTCAAACGTCACTGGGAATTCTGTTTCTTGGACGTTTTTCAATATGCGACGTCAAAAATCTTCTGGAAGTACAAATAACAAGATATTTTTACCTGCGTCGCCAGCGGCAGAGCAGGTCTAGTAACCGCTCGACTCCGTCCGTCCGTCAGTCAGTCAGTCCGTCCGAAACACTTTTTCCGTCAAGGTTTTTTTAGCTTCTATGAAAGGGAATGATTTTATATTTGGTTTGCTGCTTCATAATGATGAGTTGTATCGTGTAAGCAATTTTCAGATCTACCGTGCAGCCACTTCCTGTTTGCAGATACTTTGAAATTTTACTGTACCCACTGAACATTGAAATTTTTCATCAAACTTTTCTCGGCTTCTATGGAAGGGGTTGATTTTATATTTCATCTGGAGCCTGATAATGATCAGTTGTATCGTGTATGCAATTTTCAGATCTGCCGTGCAGCCACTTCCTGTTTGCCGATTCAATTGCATGCAGCGACGCAGGTCCAGACCCGGTATTGGTGTTGGCTTGTTCACATTAGTGATTAACTGGTTGCGGGCAAGATTATTTCTGGTTGCCTCAATTTGTTATTCAAAACTTGTTTTATTTCAAATTATTGGAGAGTGCCCACAGGCACTCTCCAATAATTTGTAATAAAACAAATTTATATAAACAAAATATTATTTGTGTTTGACTGAATATGAAATAAAAAGCAAGGAAAGCGTTGGCTTTTTTGCTCTAGAATCCTCATTTTTTGAAAGCCCCTGATAGTGGCTTCTTGCACTCAACCAGTTAAGAAGTCTTGACAGTAGGATTATATTAGTATTTTAAGCTGCGATAACATTTGGCTCAACGGTTGTCACTGAGCACTATTCGGAAGAAAATAGGAATTGGGATTAAAACTTTAAAAAATCGAAAAAAATGATAACAAATCAAATGACCACAAAGTATCAACGCGCAGTTTGATTTCGTACGTCATAAGACGTACAAAAGTATCAAAGGGTTAACAACCAAATTCCTTTTGCAACTAGACAATCAGGTTTAGGAGCGATTTATTGTACAAAGTAAGTTTGGAGGCTATAGCACAAAATGAGCCTTAAAGAAGCAGGTTACAAACAATGTGTTATACTTAGCATGTCAAACAAAATGTATATTCCTCGACTAACATCACTAACGTCGCCCAGAAAAAAAGGATAAATAACCCTTTCATTTATTTTCTCCCATGTGATATGAAAGAGATGTATGGAAAACCCCTGGAGATCTGCGTCCGATGGCATTTGAGAAGCTACCTCGAGGGCGTGTTCGGACCAACGCTCAGATATAAAAAAAAACACAAGATGTGGAAAAAATTGTGCCGATTTTGACATTAAACTTTGTAGAATAAGATCAAAACGTAAAAATGAACGTCTGCTCCGTATTGGAATCTGACTAGAATTGACCAGCATGCAACAAAAAAAAACAACCTTTACAAAATGACGTCAACTCATGTGCAAAACGTTCTGAATAAACGACTCGCTTAAAATCTGCAATCCATGCTACAAAACATACTAAGGCGACATTTAACACTAGCCACTCAATACAATTATTTGAGGGTAGAGCAATTAATATTTTCAACGTGCAGCCCCGAGGCTGCACGTTGAAAATATTAATTGCTCTACCCGAAACTTCAATTTAGGATACATCCTTCTTTATGAAACTATGACTTATAATGTTCCCTGGCCGGAAAACCGGTCTTCAGGCTTCAAAGGATTAAAGATTATATTTCCAAATTTTCAGAAAGATGAGCCTAAATATGGGTTAAAAAAAAGAAAATATAAAGGTAAAAAACGTAAAATTCGCAATGCTCGCATCACGGATCGAAAAATACTAAAGGCACTGTTTACAATTTCTAAGACCCGAAAGAGGTATTTGAAATTTCAAAGCTTCTGCTACTTATAATTTACGGAGGTCTATCGGTAATAAGACTACATATGAACATAAAAGGTGATACTCCCAACGGCATTTACGTCATATCCCCAATAATTCAACTCAGGTTTTCAAATTTGTCAGCTTTGTATTTGCAGTAATAAGTTCTAAAATGTCACTTCTATTGTAAAGATCTAAAATGTCACTTGAATTTAACTTAATCCAATCAAATTTAATTTCGAGCTATTTTTCAATGATACTTGTATGGTAGTGACGTCAGAAGTTTTGAGGAAAGCAATGTAGAATTGTTGTGCTGCACACTTTCGGCCATCGTTGCATCGATATGCGAAATCTGGTGTCTCTATATTTTATAGTTATGGCTGCAGCCTTGCCACAATCTCATAACCATCGAATAATCAAAATTGTAGTAAAGACGTCAAAAAGGACGTTCAATTAAAAACAACAAAACAAAAGACATATTTTTCTTTTTTTTTTTAACTCTACTGCACACTAACATTTCGTCCAAATCGGACGAATTGTTTCGACGTTGAAATCAAAACTTCGGAATTTCTCCACCAATAAACGTTTTCCGTCGGCATTATTGAATATGTATTTTATGGGAGATTATATTTCTTAATTATCAGAAACAAATGCCTTTTGTATATGCGTGGAATCGAAATTGTTTGAAATTGACGTTTTACGTCAAAAAGTTAAAACTTTGACGTTGTCAACAGCAAACTTATAACTTTTTGCTATTTATTGGTGTTTAAGGTCACATACTTATGCACAATGGCTAATCGTGATCGTGACAGTTTTACGGACGGAGGAAGCCGGAGTACCCGGAGAGAACCACCGAGCAACGACGAGCAGCTGTCAGCTCCCCAACATCGTAACTCTGAACTCTGCACCGCAGCACAGGCAGGGTTAGATTGGTTGAAGACATGCGCACCAGCGACGTGCAGTACGCCTCAGTACACAGCGTCATCGTTCCCCCATGTATGCAATCGGGGTGAAGTGTCTTGTCCAAGGACACAACGCGGTTGCCGCAGGTGGGATTCGAACCGAGGACCTCTCGGCTTGCAGCCTGCACCTCTACCAACTGAGCCACCGCGCCCCATAACTTTTTGCTAAAATAATGATCAAGTAAATATCGTTTGAAATATCGAAGATGTAACTTAAGTCCATCAGACGTAATGTTTCATGAACTTTACATTTTTCAGCGGAAAGCGCCAAAAAAACTGCCAAAAGTTAAAAGAGAGGTAAAAACGTCAAAAATCGTTGTAAGGCGAAAAATATAAAACATCTATCTCATAATTTTCAGAGTTCTAAGATATACTGAATTTTAATTAAATTCGACGATTTTTTTTTTGACATCGAACCCTTGTGATCTCACAGGTCATATCGGCCATAACCGTTGAGAATTTCCTATTACGGCACATATTTTAGACACAGTACACGTAGACTGGTCGAAATCCACGCGTTGGCAGTGATGTCCACGTATGCTTTTACAAGGTAAAAAAATCATCAGCACCAAAATGTTAATTAAAGAAGCACCGGATACAATCCGGTGGTTCATTAACCCCATGCACACAGATGTCAAAATATCCAGATTTGAAGTAGCCATTTTTCCCATAATGCAACTGGGAATTTAACCAATTCAATCTTGTTTGACAGAGCTCATTGAGCTCTGTCAAACAAGATTGAATTGGTTAAATTTCTGTTTGCATTATGGGAAATATTTGCACCCTGAACCTTAGATATTTCGACATCAGTGTGCAGAGGGTTAATTAAATTTTGGTTGATTATTCCTATAATTAGGGTTTGGAATCTAAGAATAATGCGCCCGTGGAAATATTTCTCACCCGTGTACGCCATCTACAGCGGGCGTACTGTGTGGTCTTTGCGAAGATAATATTTTCAGAATTTCAAAAGCGAAGCCCTTATGGGCCGCCGGCAATAAAAAAAGGTGTAAAATACGTTTATTTCCTTTGTTTTGGATAAAGGTAGAAAATCGAAAATCTAACAAAGAAGTGCACGATTCCCAAACTAGATACGGATAACCTAAAATTTTCTTCGCTGCAGGCAAAGAGGGAGAATGTGAAAATGGAGGTAGAATGAAAAAGAACAAAAATTAAAAAAAATAAATGGTTGGCGATAACAGTATACCATTTCATCTGCAGGGAAATGGTATAATTAATACCTAAATTACAAGGGCACCCCATTCTTCGTTCATACAATACCATTCAAAATCATATTAGAGAAACATTTTATAAGCTTTTGATCTTCAGTCCAATCTTGAGTGAATCAAATTTCCACTTAGCCAAGCTAACAAATTTTCAAGGGTTTCATGTAAAGGCATTGTCAATAAGACGAGCATTTTCATCTTTCATTTCCAGTTATATTCAACAAAATCTGGAGGACTCTGGATACGATGAGACGGAGATGTGAACAGTTAAAGCTAGAAGTCCTGTCACGAACTGTGCGCTTATCTAGGCTTAATTACGCGTAGGAATTGCGCGCAATTGCCACATCGAACGGCATCCACAGCACGGCAGGTTCTCATGACTACTCATAGAAAACACGGGCAATGTTTCTGCCAATGGACCTCCGGGTTACCCGGAGGTCCATTGTCTGAAATATTGCTTGTGCACAGGCCATATGTACAGAATTTGATAGCCTTACCATGGTCATAAAGTGTAGATTAACGCGCAGATTGACGTGCTATTTGTGCGCTTTTTTATGACACGACTTTTAGTTTCAACTGTACCTTATTGTCTCTTGAAAAATCCAAATGGTAGACGTTTTCTTTTTCGAAAACCGCAGTGAGCGAATGAATAAATGGAGAATTAAATAAGGGCTAATCAATTTATTCAGAGGCGACGGAAATAACAATGGATAATGAAGCGATAAGATAATGGGTGGGGTAAAGGTGGATGCGTGGATTAGCGGCTCATGTACCATACATTTGTGGTACGCGAGAGTGGGTTCCAAAGTGAGTTGTCCCCAGTGCCCCGACAACATCATCTCCCTGGTTGTTGTTTTGAAAACTGGACAAAAGATGCGTTCACCTTCGAGGTTCTCAACACACGAAATGCGACAAATCTGAGTAACAAAATATGAAAGAACCTGCATCACATTTGGGGAACGTCGTGGTTTATTGAAATAATACTTCGAAATAACAAACAAAATATTTCCAAAAAACGTACTGATACTGATTAGCGGAATAAACTTTTGACATGAATAAATTCAATATTGTAGCTTCCTTTACAGTATAAGATTAATGTAGGGCTTACCTTATTGTGGGGCCCAGGAAGCGACCCTTCACTCTTATTTTATTTCATTTAAACGAAATATTATTTCGAAATAATATCCCGAAATAATGAAATATATTTTGTTTTAACGTTCTCATTCTACAATGAAATGTTCCAGGTTTTCGGTGACTCATAAGATGCCCAGTTGATATCCTTCCCCCGTCTTTCGTGACCCCCTCCCCCTTCAACAGCAGAGATTTTCAAAGTAAGCCCAAGGTCACTGAAGTTTAGTGGGACCTCGGGAAAGGAGGAGGGAAGGTGTGAAATGTGCAACTTATGAAGAACGGCAACCGTGCTATTTCATTTGAGAAGGCCCTGAAATGCTAGTCTGGAAGCACAGGACTCCTTGTGAAACTAATGGGAGAATTGGATGAAAATACAAGTAAAAGTGGCAGGGACGTGGCGACAGGGGGGTGTGCCAACATTTCCTATAGTTGGAAATTCGGAGGGCAAGTCATAGTTGGAAATTCCATCTATCTGGATTTTAGAGTTTCTTTGCGATGCTGATGTCTCCTTTACTTCCCAAAATCCCAACTCGCTTTCAAATCGGCAAAAATTCTAACTGTTACTATATTTACAACTACAGTGTACGCAATATAGAGCTTCTTGAAAATGCATGATGTCAATCCGTACGAGATTTCCATAGAACGTTTACTTATCGTAATAAAAAAATATCCTCAAATGTACTTCTAGAAAATCGCATCATGCAAAATCATTATCCTGAGTTAATTCCATCATTCACAGTTCCAAAATGATGAAACATCGAATAAAGATCATTCCTGCATAAGATTCCATTTAATTTTAGGACAGTGTAAATTGTACAAAGTTCTCAGCTTGAGAATTTGTTTAGCACATATCCAATTCCCAGAATAATACCAAACAATAATAAGCTGATAATTCTATCATAAATGTGTTGGCAATTCAGTTTCTAAAATCAATTTTATGCCCCCTTTCATGGCTTCATTTTCAAAATGTTTTTCAATAGTGAATTTCCAACTAGGGTTCCCCCTCCCGGTGATAGCTGGTAGTTCCAACTACTCATGACTCGCCATCCGAATTTCCAACTATAGGAAATTTTAGCCAGGATTGGGAGGGGGGGGGGGTGACCCCCACACCCCGTCATCGCCACATCTCTGATAAACTGTTGGGACTAGTCACCACAATCGGTACAGATCATGTTTACTTTCCTGCCGAGATTGAGCTATGCCTCTCCTTGTGGGAGGACCGCTACAAATCTGTGAAATGACCAGCAATTAATATTTTCCATTATTGACACAAACGGAACGGGATCTCGGCAGATAACGAATTTTATTTTTCATTAACGGTCCGTCACCTACTTCAATTTGCATGTTACCTATAATTAGGGGTTTTATTACCGCCCTACAGTACGACCGCGGTGGACTGGTCACTTTAAATGAGTGGGCAATATTTCCACGGAGGCAATGTCCTTAGATTCCAAACACTAATTACAGGGATAATCATCACAAATTTAATTAATGAAACCCCGGGCTGTACCCGGTGCTTAATAAATTAAAATGTTGCTGCTGATAATTTTTATTACCTGGTAAACGCATGCGCAGACATCACTGCCCATACCTAGATTACGACCAGTCCTTGGCGACTGTACTGTACTAATCCCCATTAATTTATTAGAGAACGCCCACTAAAGTGGTCAAAATTGTCGTTGATGGTTTCTACACAAATCCCCCTGGAAAGCAATACAAATAGGATTTTCATCAATTCAGTTCTGTGTGTGAGAGTTCCGTTATCTTTTTAGCACAACATACATCACCAACAGTGTGAAGAGGGTAAAAAGCCGACAACGAAACGTAAACCGGCGGATGACACAACAGTTCAGCACTGCATCACTTTCAAGTGGAGCTGTGTAGAAACCAGAATACTCAGCTTAATATTTTTGTTTCGAAATCATTTGCGCGGACAATTTTTTTCCACACATTGTTAATATTTTGATTATTTTAAAAGACATGTTTATTTAAAATTTCTATACCTGTTGAAAAAAGAACATTTTATATAATTTCTTCGTATTTGTGTGGTGCATAGTGTATAAATTTGTATATAGTTTAAAAATTGTTTTCCAAAAAGGAATACTTGTTAAGTTCTAACATTATTTACTGTTTATCTTTATCCACCCCACAACACCTTGCACAATGCCTTAATTTTTTCCGACTTGACAAACATAAGAATACGATTACTGTCTGTGTGATTGATTACACTACGGAAAATGAAACTCTAAATAGCTTTTGTTGTTTCGGTAATCTCTATATCGACCAAGAAAAAACGATCCATCACTGCCATTCGGGTTGATAACTTCCATTTTTAACGTAGCTTAATTTTGAGAGGTGCACGTAATGCGAAGTGCTAAATGTTGATCGTTAGTGTTATAGCAGGGGGTTTCTGGGCCTCGCTCTCCAGAGATTTGATGAAGTCGACATAATACGTTCTTTATTTTCTTTCACTCTGTCCAACTGGATGATATACGTACAGTGGTCTATCATATTTATTTATTTATTTTTTTTTTTTTTTGGGGGGGGGGGGGGGTTAAGGTCATATATTTTCTGCACTGTGGCTAATGATGACCATGACAGTTTGACGGGTGGAGGAAGCCGGAGTACCCGGAGAGAACCACCGAGCAACGGCGTGCAACTGTCAGCTCCCCAACATACTAACTCCACACCAGCAGTGTTAGCATTGGTTGAAGACAAGTGCACCATCGACGTGCAGTACGCATTAGCCCACGACGTCACCGTTCCCCCAGATGGGCAATGGGGGTGAAGTGTCTTGCCCAAGGACACAACGCGGTTGCCGCAGGTGGGGTTCGAACCGAGGACCTCTCGGCTTGCAGCCTGCACCTCTACCAACTGAGCCACCGCGCTCCCGATCTATCATATGCTATGGAATGTATTAAAAAATATATACACGGCCTTGGAGGAGGGCGGTGGCTCAGTGTTTATATTATTGGCCTTCAAACCGAAAGGTCCACGGGTCATTCCCCTGCCATGGGTAATTGCGTTGTGTCATTGGGCAAGGCACTTTATCCCGAATAAAAACGTGGGGACACGGTGGCGTCGTGTACGAAAGCGTACTGCACGTCGATAGCTCACCTGTGTTCAACCAGTGCTATCCCTGTTTATGACGAGTTAGTACGTTGGGAAGTTTGACAGTTGCTCGCCGCTGCTCGGTGGGTCTCTCTGGGTACTCCGGCTTCCTCCACCCGTAAAACCGTCCGATTTAGTACGTTGGGGAGTCTGGCATTTGCTCGTTGTTGCTCGGTGGTTCTTTCCGGGTACTCCAGGTATACCCCAAATCCGACCGATACGAGGTAACCTGGCTGTCGAAATATCGTTAACCCTTTACCCAACGAATCGCCCGCATCCGCCCGTGTAATATGCAAATTCAGCATTTGAAAAAATATTATTTTTCAAAAAGTTTCAACAAAACCATATCATGTGACCCTTCGTTGGAACGAGCTCATCGAGCTCGTTGCAACGAGGGGTCACATGATATGGTTTTGTTGAATTTTTTTGAAAAATTTGAAAAAATTATATTTAAAATAATAAATTTTGATATCGTGTGCGTTGGGTAAAGGGTTAACCCAACTAAATGAATAGGACGTATTTGAGTATATAGTATGGGTATGTAATGGAAGATTTATGGATAGGTAAGAGTTTTTCGAAAATTTGCCCCCAACGGTTATCGTTGCTAAAGATGTGGCGTCATTGTGTCCGCGCGCAGCCACGAAGACGTTTAACGCTGTTGAAGTCCACTACACAATTCGACATTAAGTTGTTTAGATCCGGGTTTGTCGGGCTTCTTTGCGTCATGTAGGTTTGTTATGTATATCTGTGTTTAGTATCATAGTGGAGTACGTGTAGCTCCGTGGGTATTCTAAGACTTGGCTGAGCGCAGACGTCGAGATTGGATAAGTGATAGCTACCAAGCTAGTAGTAGTGCTGCAAGCAAGAAGTAATAGTGGATAGCTCTCTTACTGGAGAGATGGTGGTAGCCTGTAGTGGAGGACATCCAGGGTATTGAGTGCAGACAGGGGAAACTGTACATAGAACAGATGGCGCGGTGTCTGTGTCCACGTGAACAGTGGTGGCCTTAGAGCTATGGGCATCATAAGTGGTTTAGAAGCCAGAAAACAATTGCGCCCATCGCTCTTAGATTCATTTCGAAAAAGAGATCCTATAACTGCATACCTATCATAGAAAATGATTCTGTGAACGGGATTCCGAAAGTGTGATTTTGTAAATGGAAATTTCGTATGTGGAATTTTTTCCGAGAATCAGCGGTTGATGCTTGTAGGACAGGGATGTGCCTATTTGGATGTTAAAAATAAACGGGAAACACAAAGCGCACACGAAAACATGTTGGAGGACCAATTGATTTATTGATTTATTGATGTTTAGGTCACATATTTATGCACAATGGCTAATCATGACCGTGACAGTTTTGCGGGTGGAGGAAGCCGGAGTACCCGGAGAGAACCACAGAGCAACGACGAGCAGCTGCCAGCTCCCCAACATCGTAACTCCGCACTGCAGCACAGGCAGGGTTAGATTGGTTGAAGACATGCGTACCATCGACGTGCAGTACGCCTCAGTACACGGCGTCATCGTGCCCCCATGCGGGCAATGGAGATGAAGTGTCTTGCCCAAGGACACAACGCGGTTGCCGCAGGTGGGATTCGAACCGAGGACCTCTCGGCTTGCAGCCTGCACCTCTACCAACTGAGCCACCGCGCTCCCTGGAGGACCAATACAAGGATAAATTGCACATTGGCGCATACCATAACAAGGGGTTTCTACGGGTACAGACATACCACAGACACGATTACACGGAACGTGGAACTGGTGTTTGGTGGAATGTGCTTACATGTTGTAATGTACGCATCACAGGTAGCAAATGTGCACATAGTGGATGTGCCTATATGCGTTTTATGTAAGTGCACAGTGTGCGCACGGCACATGCATACATTCCCTCATACAATGAAAAGTGGATTCTACAAACATACGCAAAGACATGCTATAAAAGGGATTCCGTAAGTGGGATTCCTAGTCGATCTACATGTAGTGAAATTGAAATTTGCAAGGTGTATTCTCAGGGCTCTTATACAGCCGATGGCTTCTACGACCAGGCTTCTGTTTCTATCACTCCCATGATTTGCTGTAGGTGCTGCACTATTATCGCTACGGGTCTCATTTCTTATCATGATCATATTTGAATTACACTACAATTAGCGGCTGAATACCGAATATTCGCTCTTGTGACTCGTCAACCAAAAGCGGAAAAGGGGGTGCCGTCGGGTGTAGGACTGGTCTGTTATAAGTGGAGTGTCGGTAAACGTGGATGTTGACTTCATCGGGTGACCTAAAGGACAATTAGGACGTTTGCTCCAAGAAATAATCGCCCGTATGTCCCTTCGACTTGTCTCGGTATAGGAGGATATTTCAATGGCGTAGATAAAGTTTTGTCGGAAATTTTTTGGGACCCTTTTTAGGCGAATTTATGCCTAATAACATTAAAATGCTGGCTTTGGGGATAAAAACATGCCATTTTGGGTAAATTTGGGGTAAAAAAGACCAAATTTCAGTACACTTGCAGTAAACAACAGATTCTTTCTGTTTGTTTGGGTTTTTGTTTTTGTTACACTGTCGGCAAATTTTCGGTCTGTCGGAAAATTTTGGGCTTGCCTCTCCGCCAACGAAAAGCTATCTACGCCACTGGGATATTTATGACTTGGTGATACACAATAATTATATCTGTGATAGGGCTGTCACGATTTTTTAATTTAGGAATCGATTAATCGTCGCAAATAATCGACGACTAATCGTACCTAAATGACCCCCCCCCCCCTCCTCTCCCTCTCTTTGAAGTCGATAAAAATGAAGTTCAAGTCAGTTGACCTACCTCAAGGAAACAACGAAGACGATCCTTTTTAGGTGCATTCAAAGCTTTGATGTTCTGAACTTTTGAACTGTCAGTGTAATAATCAAGACCGGTCGGCAGTTGCGAAGTTCGCAACTGCCGACCGGTCTTGTTTATTACACTGACGGTTCAAAAGTTCAGAATATCAAAGATTTGTTGAATGTACCTGGAAGACTATTGCTTCCAACAGCGTCTTGGGGTTTAACATCAATGTTCTTAACTCTTTACCTTTAGAAACAATAGTTTTTTCATCAAATTTTCTTTTAATTATTAAACGTCTAAAACGGGATACAATTTACCGATTATTCGACAACGAAAAATACTAATCGATTTCGCCGTGACCGATCAACAGTCGATTAATCGATTAATCGTGACAGCCCTAATCTGTGAGACCAATTATCCAACCATAGCTATGGCTCGTGTTTATTGGTCTTGCTTTCTTTCATGAACATCGGAGAAACCATTATTCCCCAGAGAAACGAGCCCCGTGGTGCGAAATATCACATAAAAAATTGGGTGGGTACCCGACTAAAAGGAGTACAAACCTTATTTTACCCAAGAGGTTGTTTACGCAACAACCGAGTCCTGGAACTAGGATGGTTGGAATACAAAGCTTAGTGAGTCTCAAACATTACCATTTTGTGAGACACTAAGTGCATTTCTGGCCCACACTATAAGTCTATAATATGAAAGATAAGGCGTGCTCGATTGTTTGTCGCGGCTGTGGTTCAAATCATTGTTTCTTTCACAAAGAAACCTAGATTGAAGGGGATATGGATGGAATTAAATCAAACACCAAAGACCACCTGTTGGCTTGTATAAGTAGCATTGGCTCATTGCAATCTATCCTGTTATATAACTAGATTCACCCACAGTGCCTTGGTCATAGACCACATGCTAATGATACCTGGTCAATATAATAATCTTACTGATCCCCGTTCTAATAACATATCCGTTATTATGTGGATCTTGGGAAATTTTCTGAATCATATCCGTATATTGGTCAAATAAATTAATAAAAAAATATATTGGAGCGGGGGGGGGGGGGGGGGTAGAGACCCCTTGCCCCCCCCCCCCCCCCCCCCAGTTCCCACGGGCCTGCTTATAAGTAGATATCACATGGTAGCACAGACGAACGAGAAGATCAGTGTCAACTGCTACGAGACACACAGGTGCTTGTCTTGCCATGTTAATCACAGTTCGAACTATGAGGACATCTGCGTCACCATTGGCATGTATGGTACTTATTCCGCCCTCCTCAAGATATCCACTGAGCAATGTGACTAATGCTTGCTTGTTTCCATCATTAGCGAAACACGTCTCCTTCTTAACAGTCAGAAAGTGTTTAGCGTATATAATGATCTCTACACAGCCCCTCGATCCAAATCGTCTGGAATGTGTATTGTATTTGTATTTGTTGATTCGCCACTTGTGCAGCCATCAAAATACACAGATGCCCCCGGATAATGGGAGTTGAAAAAGTCCATATATCATCAGGCTCGTAGGAACGGGGGGGTGGGGGGGGGGGGCTCTAAGCCCCCCCCCCCCCCTTTTTATATTATTTGACCAATATACGGATATAATTCAGAAAATTTCCCAAGATCAGTATAATAACGGATATGTCCGTGTGATTAGCATGGCAAGACAAGCACCTGCGTGTCTCCTAGGAGTTGACACTGATCTTCTCGTTCGTCTGTGCTACCATGACATATCTACTTATAAGCAGGCCCGCGGGAACTGGGGGGGGGGGGGCAAGGGGGGCTCCAGCCCCCCCCCCCCCCTCCCCAATATTTTTTTTTTTTTTATATTATTTGACCAATATACGGATATGATTCAGAATATTTCCCAAGATCCACATAATAACGGATATGTTATTAGAACGGGGTTCAGTAACATTATTATAATGACGAGGTAACATTAGCATGTGGTCTATTATCAAGGGACTGTGGGTCAATCTGGTGATATAACAGGATAGATTGCAATGAGCCAATGCTACTTACACAAGCCAACAGGTGGTCTTTTGTGTTTGATTTAATTCCATCCATAGACTTTGGCAATTTTATTTTCACTGTCAGATAATAGTGTTTCGCTGGTGAGTATTAACCCTTTACCTAACATGAAAAGCCGACGACACTTGCACAAAAAATATTGAATAACTAATATTATCATTTTTTGTTCTCAAAAACATAGTTTATGGCCCCTCTTTGGAACGAGCTCGACGAGCTTGTTGCAACAAAGGGTCATAACTTATGTTTTTGAGACAAAACATGAAAAAATAAGGAAAATAAATTGGCGATTTTTGAGAATAGCCCTGGCCGGGTTTGGCCGTTACGTTAGGTAAAATGTTAATACATGTTTCATTCTTTTCTGTCAGCATGCACCAGATGACATTGCAATGCCAACATGCATTAGAGAGCGTCATTTCAACATTGAAAATCAAAAACTTTCTATTTTGGAAGCGGGAAGCGCAAGCACGTCAAAATGGTTTTGCCGCCCTCCCACCTCCCCCCTCCCAATGTAATTTTCCTTCCCACGGGCCTGCTTATAATTCGATATATCTTGCATCGAGGTCTAGCTCAAAGAAGAACAAAGGTATTTGATATATATCGGAAACAAAATAGAGTTTAGGTGCTGACATATGCGCGTATATTCTTTTTCCACTTGCTCTCACTGGTTGTGATACTACATCACGGATTTTTGGTGTCAAAACTATATCAAACTATTTAGATGCAGTCCACACTTTAGAACTGCCGCTGAAGTATTTTGTAAACTCCCCTGTGATGTGAATAAAGATAATCCACAGGCGAGTGTACATTCTTCTTTTCTCTTTGAATGTGTGGCGACTGGTAACTTGGACAGTTTGCGTGAGTCCATCTTCATTGATAGGGTATCGAAATCGGTGTCTGCAGTCGACCAAAAAATACTCCCTCCAACTGAGAGTTCTGCCCAGTATCATAGTACGAGGGCATACCTCCAAATATGTGAATGGAGAGGTTAAGGTTCGTTGTTAGCCACAGACTGGGAATAGTCTATGAAGGAAAACGTTCTGCATCCTTTGAAAACAAACAGACCCACAGCACATGAACGTCTTCTGGAAATTGTTCACTGTAACTACAAAACTGGCTGTAAATCGGTCCAGTGCAGTTGCAAAAAGATCGGCATAGAATGTACAACGATGTATGGGTCGTGTAGAGGTACGAGCAGTGACAAAGCGAAGCAGCCAAAAGTAGACGAAGATTGAAAGTTTGGGTTTGTCTGTTTTGTTTTATCCTGTTTGTGATTTTCTTGATAGGAGAGAAATATCTCTGCTTTCTGGGTTAGCAATGTGAGGTATATGTAAACAAAGTATGTCCTGATGTACCCAAGGACATTTGGAATTTTTTTTGGGCGGAATGAGGGGGGGGGGGGGGTGGTAGATAGTAATCGATCATTTCCTACCCATCTGCCCTAATGATCCAAACGATTGGGGGATGTAGTTCTAAGGTAATCATTTTGACCCTGTGATGTTCGGTTTCTGGATTCATATTCTGAGCAGAGGACGTATTGATATGTTGACATCTAATTCCGGTTATAGTAACATACACGGTATTTACTTGCATTCTGCTGTTCATTTAACCCTTTACCCAACGCAGACGATATCAAAATTTATTATTTTAAATATCATTTTTTAATTTTTTTCAAAAAGTTTCAACAAAACCATATCATGTGACCCCTCTTTGGAACGAGCTCGACGAGCTCGTTCCTAAGAGGGGTCATATGATATGGTTTTGTGGATTTTTTTTAAAAATAGTATTTTTTCAGCTGCTGAATTTGCATATTACGCGGGCGGATGCGGCCGATTCGTTGGTTAAAGGGTTAAAGAACATCACAATATTTGGAATTGTACGACCTTAGTACGCCATTATTGGACATAAAAGTGAGATTTGGTGAGAGTTTCTGGCTGATGTAAACCTCAGTATTAATATGCACCCTGCGCAGTCATCTCAAACAAATATAAGCCGCTTCTTTCACTCGCACACCATCGCAGCGCATTGACCTCATTTGGTTCATTTGCAAATTATCAATTTGTAATTGTGGATGTCCCACACGAATGTTGTGGACAAAATTGATGTTAGTTATTTGTGGATGACCACCCTCTGTGAGAGTATAACATATTTTGTCATATGCACACGATTTTGTGGCGACGTTTTGTCAGCCATTCCGAATTCAGATGAACAATTCCAATGTTAAATGTATCTCTGGTTATTGTAGAACATATGTCCATTGTAATGGAGCTCGTCTTCTAACGATTCATTGATGCATGATTTCAAAATGACTTGATCGATTTTTCACAATCGGCGGCCATCTTGGACGTTATCTTGATTTTTTTTTTAAAGACACGCGAGAGTTCGAACTTGGTTTTCTCTGTTGTAGGGGGGAGGGAGGTTTGTAGATTCAAAAAGGTTAAAGCCAATTCTGTACAATTGTTTTCTAGGTTAGAAGATTTTATTCGTGTTTTGCCTGAACTTTCGCATTGTTAAAACGAAGCCTTGGAACAATTAATTGAGTACGTTTTCGAAAATAAATTTCACGTGACCAGAGTCACGTTACGGCCCCTCATTCTCAGAGTCATTCGTCTAGTCAACCATTTCGCCAGAAGTACCCACGCACAATATGACTTGCGACAGGCTCCCACATAATCCCTATCGGTAAAAGCAGCGCTGCTCAACGAGCGGAGTTGTGCGCTAAAACAAAATTGTAAGGCTAAAAGAGTGTTTTGATTCTCAGGCAATTCTACACTGAAAGGCAATAAAAATGTCCAAAGATGGGGGTTCAAATTCAATGGAATTTGAACCCCCTCTTTGGGCATTTTTATTGCCTTTCAGTGTCTTCCAATATAAGAACAAACTCAGGGAGACTCGAAAATCTTTTACATTTTTTGATTGATGTCTCCAATATGTTTGACTTGTTACACTCACCCCCATTGCCCATGTGGGGGCACGATGACGCCGTGTACTAAGGCGTACTGCACGTCGATGGTACGCATGTCTTCAACCAATCTAACCCTGCCTGTGCTGCAGTGCGGAGTTACGATGTTGGGGAGCTGGCAGCTGCTCGTCGTTGCTCGGTGGTTCTCTCCGGGTACTCCGGCTTCCTCCACCCGTAAAACTGTCACGGTCATGATTAGCCATTGTGCATAAATATGTGACCTTAAACATCAATAAATAAATAAATAAATAAATAAATGACTTGTTACACTAAGGGTACTCTCTCATAAATTGTAACGAGCAAATCCCCAAAGATTAAATAATTTTACTTCAAAGGCAATACGAAGAGCATCGAAAGAATTTAAAGCCTTTGAATTGCAGTACCTACAATTTATTTTATTTTCCAAATTAAAAATGAATTTATTTGTATAAATATCCACTTTCTATATTTCTGTATGTAAAAAGATAACCGAAATCATCTCCATATTTACTCACCTTTTGCAAGAGAAAAATAAAAACTAGAAAATTGTAATTTGACAAATTACGTGCTTTCCCCGCATTTTAATGTGAAAAGGCAGACTGTATTGTACACGAAACTATCAATCATTTTGATTATATGTACACCTGATGTTTGTGGTACTGGCTCGAGAAATCGTGATGTTAACACGGAGCCTGGCAGATAGAATCTTGACTAGCTAACGGCTATAGGCGGTCAAAGACCCAGCAAATAATTAGAGACAGTAAAGAAGCGAGAGATCGATTGAGAGCCAACGTTAAAAACAACGCGATGGTAATTTGCTTCTTTATTATACTGCGAAAACAGTACTCGCCAACCAACGCCTGAAGTGTAAGGAAAGCAGCCCAGGTGTCAACGCTAAGCTAAACTTGAATAAATACCTATGTAATGGTCGTGATATATCCATAGATGCTGAAGTGACATTAAATACCAAGGATAAATTTATTCTCTACCATTCTGTCGGGTTGTAAACGTGTGGGACATGCCAACAAAACAGGGTGTGCTTCAATTGTCAACGAATAGTTAAACGTGAATAAATAGAGAGTAATCGCTTGACTGGACTGGTAACGTGAAATAATTCATGAGAGGTGAGGGACGTTGTACAAACACGAGTGCGCGAATGCGCACGAGTATTTTACAATATAGTCCCTCGCCTCCAATGAATTATTTCACGTAACCAGTCCAGTCAAGCGATTACTCTGTTTATTACTTTTCATTATTAACGATAATTATATTATTTAACCCTTTACTTAACGTAACGGCCAAAACCGGCCAGCGCTATTCTCAAAAATCGCCAATTATTTTTCATTATTTTTTCATTTTTAGTCTCTAAAACACAGGTTATGACCCCTCATTGGAACGAGCTCCTCGAGCTCGTTCCAATGAGGGGTCATAACCTACGTTTTTGAGACACAAAATGAAGATAATAGTTGTTCAATAATTTTGTTTGCAAGTGTCGTCTGCTTTTCATGTTAGGTAAAGGGTTAAAATAACAAAAAAACAATGAAGTCCCCATTACACCCACGGGAAAGCGTCTTCGTTTGCGCGCACGGATACATGGCCCAATTGTTGATTTCATAATTCACTTGTGAAGTTATCGTTTATAATCAAACTCGGAAATCCCAGTAAATCACACTTTGGAAAGTAATAAATACCCATGCTACTCTCATGATATAGCCATAGATGCTCAAACACAAGCGCTCGAGAAGATGCCCACGAAAAACTCTTATTTTGAGAAACCATCATGCAATCTCTTCGTAATAGAACATAAACAAGAACCATTCTGTGAACAAAATTGGATCACTCTCACCGAAAGAAGGTAAATACCACATCCTAAAGCATTGTTTCCGGTGATTCACAAGAAATTAGTTTGAAATAATTTTAAGTTTATTGGGCAGGGTTCCATGGGGGATAATATCTTCCTTCGAAAACACGTGAAATACCACCCGTCCCACACACCCCAGCACATCCCCGTGAAGATTAGCTTTTGTGACGAATCGTCCCGATACGAAACTCGACGAGGGGCAAAACGCCCTTGCCTAGGTGATTTTGAGAGGAACTGCCCCTGCACCATCTCCAAGTATATTTAGGAATTTGTCTCTAAAATTATTTTTAAAGAATTTCTAGCTTATTGGACAAGTGAGAGGGGTGGCTACACTCTTGGGGGATAAAATCTCAAGTCGAAAAATCTTCGAAAACTACTCCACCCCTCGACACAAAATAAACAAAGCAGAATGCTTAAATGTAGGCTACAGACATATTGGAAATTGGGGAGGAGGGATATTCACGAAGATATCTCATCTAATATAATTGAGAGTGGGTGCATCATAACAAAGATGGTTTTAAAAAAGTACTTCTAGGTTTGGAGGTGGCATAACACAACACGAATTGTGAAAACATTCAATATGGAAATTCTTAGTAAAATAACGAATTCTGTATATCAGTGGATCCAGTATATAATAATAGTTATTCAATAACAGACGCGGTAGCCGTGAGCGTAACGCGTTGCGCTCGGAGCCCAAGGTTTGCGAGTTCGAACCCCAGTCGGGGAAACGCAACGCAATGCAATACCGGCTGGATTCAAAACCAAACTGCTCCTCCATACCGCTATGTTCAGGGATGGTGGTATGTCCGTCCTATCGGGTGAGGACGTACATGGCTGTCCCGTGTGATTACTGTACACGTTAAAGAACCCTACTGCAGCAAAGGAGTTGCAGCCTGGCAAATTACCTGATCCCCTCATGCAACATAGTGCGATGGAAAGACAGTTGCCGAGAGTGGGCGATTCACTCCGAGCATAGGGCTTGCCGGTATAGAAAGTACCCGCTGGTCGGCGAAATCATCATCCCGGTAGCATGCAGTCAACCCTAGTGGTAACATTGGATTCCACACTGCTACTCCTGCTACACTAAGTGCAAATATTGATGTATATAATAATGTATAATGATGTATATGTACCTGTACAATCACAGGGTGCTCCGAAAAATTAACGGAGGAATTTCCAATAACATAACATACATATAAGGTTCAATTTTTCATTGTTTTCCAAGTCAATTGAATCGACCCGTGAATTCACTACTTCATGATCTGGGACAATTATCATCCCAATATACACACGCACCTACATGAAATACATGTTATACATAGAGGATATCTAGTGTTTTTGAGTGGATACCCAAAATTATCCCGTGAGGGACCGAGACAAATGGTTATTTTTCGAGAGCGTTTGCGCGATCGAAAATAACCATTTATCTCGGTCACAAGTGGGATAATTTTCGGTATCCACTCAAAAACACTAGATTTTCTTTTAACTATACGTTTTTTTTTATAAGAATCTGATAATTCCACTCTTTGAATTGATGCCTGATAGTAAACAGCGCATTGAATCATTGATACGCGGAAGTGATTTGATTGACACTCGGAACAGATAGCGTCTTGCGATCTGATTCAGTTGGTGGGTTTCTAGTCCAAACATGACTTGAAAGTCCGTAATATAAGTTTTTGGTTTGGTACGTCCTTTGAAAAGGACGTACCAGACCAAAAACTTATATTACGGACTTTCATGCCATGTTTGGACTAGCGGGTTTCATGCATCAATTTAAGGTGAATATGTGTTGAATTATTGTTGGAAATGATCGGTATCCACTCAAAAACACTAGATTTACTATTCATTATACGTTTTTAGAACAAATTGATCATTTCCAGTGATAATAATTTGACTCGTATTCACCTTGAAATGATGCTTTGAAAGCCGCCATTTTGATTTATACCGTGAAAGTGAAAAGTTCAATATCTTTTCAGTGCGGGATACGATTTCTATCTTTCAGCAATTTCTTCGATAATCTGTCGTTTAGCATGTGACAAAAACTACAATTTTTGTGTGGATGTTGTGATGTTAGCTTCCCCAAATACTGAACTTTTTGGCTGCCAAAATGAACATTAATAACTTAGCAATTTTCATTTTTTCCTCACTGTTTTCTCCCATAAAGCAAGCAAAATGCATACAAAGCCATGAAGAGCAAAGTTCAACTTTCATGGTGCAACAAATTGGATGTATTTATTTATTTATATATTGAAATTTAATGACACTTTCAACAGATAGCGTCATCCATACTTCAAAAATTATAACAACAATGCTATTCAGTAGGGACCAATGCACACAGTGACGCAAAGCGTTTCAAGTTAACTCTCAACAAACTGACACAAAATATTAACCAAAATAGGCATTTTTTATACACGAAACTATCAATCATTTTGATTATCTTTACACCTGATAACAAGAGCTTTGTTAAGCAGACAGCTCCCTAATTAAAAACACCTCCCCCACCCTCACTGATTTGAAAAAAAAAATTGCCAGAGAATTAATTAATTTATTTTGTGTAGCCTAACACTAAAATTATTACGTACGTGGTGCGTCCTTATCCCTGATGATTTCTCCATGTATAATATCCATACATTTCAACAGAAGAAAACAAAGCAGGTGTCGCGCTATTACGTACATTATAACTTCTCTAAATAAAGGAGATAAAAGAAATGTACAGAGAGAGAACAGACATCACGTGTATATTACTTGTCGTACACAGAACCAATACAATAATTTGATGTATATCAGCCAGTGTTTTCCAAACGTCTATTATTCAAGACAAGCGTGGATGATTCTCTTTTTACATAACAACAATACAATTAAACTTGTTAGGTCCTGAATGATAATCAATATACAATGAGAGATGGTTTAACCCTTTACATTAAAAGCAGACGACACGTACAAACAAAATTCTTGAATAACTAATTTTTTTCATTTTTTGTCTCAAAAACATAGGTTATGACCCCTCTTTGGAACGAGCTCGTCGAGCTCGTTCCAAAGAAGGATCATAACCTATGTTTTGAAGACAAAAGAATGAAAAAAAATAATGAAAACTAACTGGCGATTTTTGAGAAAAGCGCTGGCCCGTTTTGGGCCGTTATGTTGGGTAAAGGTTTAATTATGGGAGTGTTAAAAGCACACCGAAAATCTCGCATTGTCATCAAAGCTAGACTCTTCGAGCCGTAGAATTGTGTTTGAAGACCATCATCTCTCGATTTAGAAAGACGTCCGTAGTTATTTGCTTTTACACCTGGCAGATTCCCGAAAATGAAACTTGGAGTACAAAACTTTGACAAGCCGATCTCTTATATTCGAAGGGAAAGGACGCTGAACGTATGATGTATCTTCATCCAGTGGAGAACAAAGACGCTTTATTTCAAACACGATATCCCGTTTCGATCGAAACTGGTCAGTGCACACGTTTTCTTTTCTATCAGAAACAAAGGTCTGTCTCCGACTCATTTTTATTTCCGATAGAAGAGAAAACGTGTGCTTTAACCTTCAACTGGGCCTCTTCATTGTAAAATTGTTCGAATAATAAAATGACGTCATACACTTTCAACTTGAGTGCGTAACGCTAAGACGCTGTTGACTCTTGAAAGTTCTCATAGCATTGAGGTTTCTCTATCAGACAATGCCGCTCTCTCTCTCTCTCTCTCTCTCTCTCTCTCTCTCTCTCTCGCTCTCTCCCACACACACACACCCACAAACACACACTGTCTCTTTCTCTCTCTTCTCTCTCTCTCGCTGCTCTCCCCTCTTCTCTCTGCATTTTACCTTTCTCTCTCGTCAGTGTTTCACGCCTCCCTTTAATGTCTTCCTCTCCCCCCTCTCTCTCTCTTTCTTTCTCTACCTGCCTCCATCTCTCCCTCCCCTGTCAGGAGCTATTTTTCCAAAGTAATTCACATAATAACATTTCATTAGTTTAACCCTTTAACCCTTTACCTAACCTGAAAAGCAGACGACACTTGCAAAAATAATTCTTGAATAACTAATTTTTTTCATTTTTTTGTCTCAAAAACATAGGTTATGACCCCTCGTTGGAATGAGCTCGACGAGCTCGTTCCAACGAGGGGTCATAACCTATGTTTTTGAGACAAAAAAATGAAAAAAATAATGAAAATTAATTGGCGATTTTTGAGAATAGCGCTGGTCGGTTTTGGCCGTTACGTTAGGTAAAGGGTTAACAACGTAAAATCTGCCACCAGGGTTATTCACAAATATCATCATTCAATTTTCATTATTTTGCTCATATTTGGTCTAAAAACATAGCTTATGACCCCTCATTGGAACGATTTCGTTGTGTTTATTCCAATGAGGGCACATAAACTCTTAGGGACGAAAAAAAAAACGCAAGTTCAGTTTTGGTAATATAATTTTTTTTATCCGTATATCACATTTAGTAAAATTTGACTCACAGCTATCTGGGTGTACTGTCTAAAGAGTCCTTTGTTAAATTCATTTAACCATAACCACGTGCGTCGCTGCATTCTGTCAACAGACTTTTCGACAAAGTGTGCATCCGGGCACTCCCACGTGCTATAGCCTTGAAAATCATACCAAATCGAAGTTTTGAACAGTTCATATCGATTGCAGAACATTTCATTTCAACTCGACTGAAAAACAAAATGCCGCGAATGTCCGAAGTTGATAGGGTTAGGGCTGTTGCTCTAATTATGAGCAATTTGGGGCATATGAGTCAACGATAGCTGGTTTAGTTGGGCGTCGCAGAAGCGTACAGAATATCCATGCATTTTAGTAGAAGAAAACAAAGCAGGTATCGCCACGGGAAGATTAGATGACCGTCCCAGGAGCGGACGTTCGGGCGTAACATCGCCACGTCAAGATAGAGGCATTCGTCTTTCACACCTCCGTAATCATTTTCAGATGGCTAGGAGACGACGAGTTAAGTTGTAGGCACTCATAGTCGCCAAGTGTGTCCACGAACAGTTAGGAATCGGTTGCTGGAGTTCAATTTAAGGCCACGGCGTCCCTACGTTGGTCCGCTCCTTAAACCCAGGCAACGTCAACGTCGATTGCAATGGCTACAGGCACATACACCAAATCGATTTCACTTGACCCAGTGGAGACGTGTGTTATTAACTGGTGAGTCTCGGTTCACTCTTTACAGGTCAGATGGACGACAACGTTGCTATCGACGTCGTTGTGAACGATATTCTGACGCATGCATTAGGGGGGAACGACAGATTCGTGGGATGGTCTGTTATAATTTTTTAATTTTTTTTTTTTCTTTTTTTTTTGGGGGGGGGGAGGGATTTGTCATGGCGTAAAAACATATCTCTTGGTCATCGAGGGCAATCTTACAGCCGTAAACTATCGGGATCAGGTCCTCGTGCCTCACCTCCATATCCTTGTGCGTAACTTTACGTTGCAGCAGAATAATGCGAGGCCGCACGTTGCTGGGGTTTGTCGTGACTTCCTCAGCCAAAACACTGTCCCAGTTCTCGATTGGCCACCGTGCAGACCAGGTTTGTCCCCGATCGAGCAATCGTGGGAAGCGCTGGATAGGAGGGTCGTCGGGAAGCAGTCAACGTTCCAAAACAACGTCGCTTAGCTCAGCTCACCCAGGCCCTTCTTTAGGAGTAGAATAAGATCCCACAATGGACCACAGAAAACTTGATGAGGTCAATGATAAGGAGAGTTGGAGCAGGCGACTGAAGCCCGGGGTGCGAACACCTGCTATTGAATTTGGTCAGGAAATGGCGTGGGGTACACATGTTTGAACGTTATCCATGCAAACTCCGTCTGTGTTATCCCTTTACCCAACGAATCGGCCGCATCCGCCCGCGTAATATGCAAATTCAGCAGTTGAAAAAATATTATGTTTAAAAAAATTTCAACAAAACCATATCATGTGACCCCTCGTTCGAACGAGCTCGTTCCAACGAGGGGTCACGTGATATGGTTTTTGTGAAATGTTTTGAAAAATTTGAAAAAATGATATTTAAAATAATAAATTTTGATATCGTCTGCGTTTGGGTAAAGGGTTAAGACAACAAAGCTCGTCAAAATTTAATCAGAAGAAATGAAGAAATAATATCAAAATCCAAACAATGAAATAATCATCCATCACACATTTGAAATATTTACCACAGAAAAAAACTTGCGTTTCTTTTTTCTCCTAGTATATATTTGCGACGCAAAAAATTAAAACAAAAAGTGTCTTTTCCTTTCGTGTTAGGTAAAGGATTGATAGGGGAATATGGAGACATGATCTGGACATACTGGATTCAATTAAGTGCAGATTGTAGTTGACATTCTGTTACACCCACAATTATTCATGGCTGAAAATGTCGTCATTGAATATAATTCACTATTTTTTCTGTTCGTGCATTTTCAGGAAAAATTATTGGCTCAAGTATTTCTTCTTTTTTTTAATAACACAATGAACCCCAAAAAACGCATTTAGGCCCGCTCTAAACCACGCTTCAATGTCAATCTTAAAATTACGTTGCTCAGCGTGAATGGAAAAGAAACCCTGCGCGCTCATACTGTTACAAAATGAAAAGTAATTAATATTTATCATATGACTCGTCTGGTTTGTTCACTTTAAAACATTTGGTATTTTGCTTTCATATTAATCAGTGATAAATAAAGCCTTCCGTCAATTTCATTGGTCAATTTGAAAAATAGACAATTTGATTGGCTGAACAAAATAAAACTGGGCCACATTTTCATAATTTGCATAATTAGAGTTGGGAGCTTTCATTGGTCAATTTCAAAACTGGACAATTTGATTGGCTAAACAAAATACAACTGGGTGACATTTGCATAATTTCAGCAGGGAGAATTTACGTTATCGGTCCTATTTAGGGTGGGTTATATTGTATTAATCTTTTACCTTCAAGAAAAACGCCATTCATTTTTTTATATTTTCACCTTTTGCTTCCAAAACATAGGTTACGACCCTTCATTGGAACGAGCTCGACGTTATGTTTGGCTTTTGTTTTTTGGGGTTCATAAATCAAGAAATAGACAGAAACAAACTATCATTGCTTATAACCTTACGGATAGTTTCCAAAGCTGTCGGTAAATCTAACACACAGAGTATAGGAATTTAATTTATTACTTTCCAAAGTGTGATTTACTGTGTCATGTAAACAAAGACGCTTTCACGTGGGTGTAATGGGGTCTTCATTGTTTTTAACCCTTTACCTAACATGAAAAGCAGACGACACCTGCAAACAAATTCTTGAATAGCTATTAGTTTCATTTTTTGTCTCAAAAACATAGGTTATGACCCTCATTGGAACGAGACAAAAAATGAAAAAATAATGAAAATTAATTAGCGATTTTTGAGAATAGCGCAGACCGTTACGTTAGGTAAAGGGTTAAACAATATAATTATCGTTAATAGTGAAAAATAATAAAGAGAGTAATCGCTTGACTGGACTGGTTACGTGAAATAATTCATTGGAGGTGAGGGACTATATTGTAAAACACGCGTTCGCATTCGCGCACTCTTGTTTGTACAACGCCCCTCACCTCTCATGAATTATTTTCACATAACCAGTCCAGTCAAGCGATTACTCACTATATAAGAATTTAAATTTCGAAATATTAGCGAATTTATATCATCGATGCGCGCATCATTTCTCGAATTTCCGGAATTTTCCTTTAGAGTAGTACACAAATGCATGAGCTGGCTTTTTGTACATTTCCATGTTGCGCTGTTGTAACCCTTAAAAAACGCCAATAAAACGGCTCTTTCACCATCTTGTGTTGTTCTGTAGCATTACTTTTGTGTACATCAGTCTTCGCATCCTGACATATATACACAGAACGAAACTTGTGCTATCGTGGAAGGATAAAACTCTAGACTTGCATCTTCTCGTTTTATCCTTCCTCGCTGGCACTCGTGTCATGTCGATTAACCCATTCACGTGCGCGTGTCGTTCTGTTTTTATTACACGCCTTCACGTTTGTCTGGTATTTACTTGCATCCTCTCGTTTTATCCTTCCTCGCTGGCACTCGTGTCATGTCGATTAACCCATTCACGTGCGCGTGTCGTTCTGTTTTTATTACACGCCTTCACGTCTGTCTGGTATTTATTCAAGTTTACAGTTAAAACTAGAAGTCCTGTCACGAACTGTGCGCTTATCTAGGCTTAATTGCGAGTAGGAATTGCGCGCAATTGCCATATTGAATGGCATCCAGGTTCTCCCGGTTACTCATAGCAAACATAGGCAATGTTTCTGCCAACAGACCTCCGGGTTACTCAGAGGTCCACTGGCTAAAACATTGCTTGTGCACAGGCTATAAGTACAGAATTTGATAGCATTACGATGGTCATAACGCGTACATTAACGCGCAGATCGACCTGCTATTTGTGCGCATTTCATGACAGAACTTCTACTTTTGACTGTAACTATTCGATGACACTTGAAGCACACCCTGTTTTTGTTGGCATTCCCCCACATTCAGAAACGACAGAATGGTAGAGAATGAAGTAATTATTGGTATTTAAGGCCACTTTCAGCATTTATGGCTATATCATGACCATAAAATAGGTATTTATTTAAGAATTGAATGCAATTTTTATAATCTTTATTGGAGTATGAACGTGTGGGAATGGGTACAAATTGTATGAATCCCTTTGTACCCATTCCCACACGTTCATACTCCAATAAAGATTATAACAATTGCATTCAATTCTTATAATTACATTCCGTAACTGTTTAAACTACTTTTCCTCCCACGAATCGTCATTCGCTGTTGTTGAAAATCATACGGCTTTCAGTCGTTGGAATCAAGAACTAGCGCAGGCCTTTGTTCCGTCTAAATGATATCCCAAAGGCAAGTAAGCTTTAATTTTCACAACTTTAGAAATGGAAACGAGTATTTTAGTAACAGGCTTTATGCCACAGTTGGGAAATGTCAACAAAGAAACAGCAGCAGAGTTGATCACTGCGAGAGGTGCTAAAAGTTAAAAACCGCCCAAACACAGCCCGAATTACATTCTGTCAACTGCGCTCTTCCGTAAATGCGGGTCAAAGTTCGACCAAGTGTATTCATTGGAAAATGAATGACATTTGGTCATGACGATTTCATCCAGCTGACCAATGGGAATAACGTATAACTACATTAACAATGTATTTATTCAAGTTTATCTTATCGATGACACCTGATCTGCATACTTTAGACTACTTCATCCTCAGGGTTACTGGTCGTGTTTTACCACAATATAATAAAGAAGAATAAATTCAGCATCGCGTTGTTTTTTAAAGTTGGCTTCCAATCGATCTCTCTCTTCTCTGCTCTCTTTCTGCGATTATTTGCTGTATCTCAATTTCTAGTGTCCGCCTATTGTCTATAACACGTCAAGATTCTACCTGTCAGACACCGAACTGACCAGACGATTACTCCTGCCATTGCCACAAAAATCAGGTGTGAAGATAATCAAAATGATCGATAGTTTCGTGTACAATACAATCTGCCTTTTCACATTAAAAGGTTTGGAAAACCCGTAATTTGTCCAACAAATTACAATTTTCTAGTTAGTCTGTGTGATTATTGTTTTTGTACGGTTTCTTTTTCTTTTTCTTTTTCTCCTGTCTTCTGTCTTCCATGCACTTCCTTGTCCTCACGATAACTCGAAAACGAATCGTCCTATCTCGCTGATTTTTGGCATACTGGTGGACAATCACAAGTTCTCGGCCACCTATGTTTTTCAGGTCGCTAGAGACACTGAGTCGGCAACAGGGCTTTCACAGCCTCCAGTTTCCTGATACAGTAAATTCAGGATGCTATGTTATTCACACTGGAGATAATGTAAACACCAGGGGAGTGGCTGTCAAAAAATGAAATGTAATCTACAAACCTTGTTATGATAATGCAATGTAAGTTCCTGGAACTAAGTTGAGAGAAACCCTTTGCCTTGCAAGGAAATAGATTATACATTATTCAGTTCAATGCTTTTAACCCTCTCAAGAATTCAATGTGGATTGCACATATTTTATTTCAGGCAGAATAAAGTTAACCCTTTCCATAAAACTGCACTGAATAATTGTAAAATTTGTTGAAACCTATCTTATTCAGTTCACTGCTTTTAACCCTCTCAAGACTTCAATGTGGATTGCACATATTTTATTTCAGTCAGAATAAAGTTAACCCTTTCCATAAAACTGCACTGAATAATTGTAAAATTTCTTGAAACCTATCTTATTCAGATCAATGCTTTTAACCCTCTCAAGACTTCAATGTGGATTGCACATATTTTATTTCAGGCTGAATAAAGTTAACCCTTTCCACAAAACTGCACTGAATAATTGTAAAATTTGTTGAAACCTATCTTATTCAGTTCAATGTTTTTAACCCTCTCAAGACTTCAATGTGGATTGCACATATTTTATTTCAGACAGAATAAAGTTAACCCTTTCCATAAAACTGCACTGAATAATTGTTGAAACCTATCACAAAACTGTTAAGGTGAGGGTAACAATGCAATACTGACATGGTCGACTGTACTGTTAACTGTGTTAGTACTATGACTGTCTAAAACTCATTTGTTAGAGGAGTTTCATAGTCTTTCACTGCGCTCGGCTTGGTCTTACCGTGAGTGCAGAAACCTTTGGTGCCAAAGTACCATTAAGAGAATGTCTCTGATTTGTGCCGTTCCATCACTCCGGAGTGCAAAAGCAGGTGCTGTCAGCTGAGAAACTTAATGTTTTTCGCTTTATTTTCTTAACATTTAATTCTATGTGGAATGGGACACCCTTTCAGTGTGCCTTCCAAAGTAAGGTATTCTTAACCCTTTAGCCAACATAACGGGGAAAACAGGTCAACCTTATTCACAGAAACGTCTATTCAGTTTTAATTACTTTTTCATTTTTGCTTCGAAAACATAGCTTATGACCCTTTATTGGATTGAGCTCATTTTAGAGGTTTATTTATTCACTGGTTTTTAATGTAACATATTTCTGCATAGTGGCTAATCATGACCACGACAGTTTTTTAGGTGGAAGAAATCAGAGTACCCCGGAAGAACCACCTGTCAGATACCCCAGGTACTAACTCTACACAAGCAGGGTTAGCATTGGTTGAAGACGGGTGCGCCATCGATGTGCAGTACGCTTTAGTACACAGCGCCACCATGCACCCACGTGGGCTATGGGGTGAAGTGTTTTGCCCATGGACAGAGTGAGGACCTCGCGCCTTGCAGCCTGCACCTCTGCCAACTAGCCAAAAATGTTCATTTCTGATTCGTGTATCAAACCCTTTGAATGCTGACACATATATACCATTTCTTTTTTTTATAAAAATGTTCTGATTCCTGTATGAATATCTGTAAATACTACTAACGAAAACCCATTTCTGATTTGTTCAAAAATATTTTACTCCCGAAAAAATAAGCCTCCATGAATTCTCTTTCTTTATAGTTTATTGCTGATACTTTAACCCTTTTCACACAGACTTGAATTTACTGGTGGCAGTAAATTCTGTTTCTCTAGCTTTTATATTTCTTTTGCAAAATGTGAGTAAACATGGAAAGGATTTCTGCTGCTTTGTACACACAGAAATTAGAAAGTTCCATATTATCTTTGAAGTAAAAGTATTTAATCTATAAGGATTTGCCTTGTTGCAATTTTTAAATTGTAACAAGGCAAACATTTTGAAGACGCAACTAAATAAATATGCGCCAATCAAACAATGTAAAAATGTTCGAGTCTCCCTGAGTTTGTACTAATATTGTAAGACACAGAAAGGCAATAACATATCCAAAGAGGGTGTTCAAATTCAATGAGGGGTTGCCTGAGAAGCAAAATACTTTTTTTAGCCATACAATTTTGTCTCCGCACAAAAGTCCGCGCGTTGACCAGCGCTGCTTTTACCGATATGAATAATGTGGGAGCCTGTCGCAAGTCATATTTGCGTGGGTACTTCTGGCGATATGGATGTCTAGAAGAATGACTCTGAGAATGAGTAATGTAAAGTGACTTTGGGCACATGAAATTTATTTCGAAAACGTACCCAAATAACTCTACCAAGGCTATGTTTTAACAATCGACATGAAAATACGTTAGAAGTCGGACTATCAAGCTTCTCAAAATAGATAATGAGGTATGTTCATTAATTCTCAAATTCGGTGTTAATAGTCCAGGCAAAAGACGATTAAAATCGGCTAACCCAGAAATAAATTGTACAGAATTGGTTTTAACTTTTATCGAATCTACAAACCTCCCCTAACAATAGAGAAAAAGACCAGCTCGAACTCGCGCGCGTCTATAAAAAATCAAGATAGCGTCCAAGATGACCGCCGATTGTGAAAAATCGACCAAGTGTTTTTGAAATCATGCATCAACGAATCGTTAAAGATGAGCTCCATTACAATAGATATATGTTCTACAACAATTTGAGATTCATTTAACATTGAAATTGTTGATCTGAATTCGGACTGGCTGACAAAAAGGCGGCAAAAATTCGAAAAAATCGATTTTCTAAAAATATTTTTGTGTACGTTTTCTGATTTTGAGACGGGATTTGTGCGCATATGATAAAATGTGCTATACTCTCACAGAGGGTGGTCATCCACAAATAACTAACATCAATTTTGTCCACAACATTCGTGTGGGACATCCACAATTACGAATTGATAATTTGCAAATGAAACAAATGAGGTCAATGCGCCACGATGGTATGCGAGTGAAAGAAGCGGCTTATATGTGTTCGAGATGACTGCGCAGGGTACATATTCATGCTGAGGTTTACATCAACCCGAAACACTCACCAAATCTCACTTTTATGTTCAACAACTGGCATACGAAGGTCGCCCAAGTCCAACGTTTGTGATGTTCTTGAAATGAACAACAGAAGTCAGATAAATACCGTGTATGTAACTGTAATAGGAATCAGATACCAACAAATCAATATGTCCTCTGCTCAGAATATGAAACCAGTAACCGAACATAATAGGGGCAAATGATCACCTTTAGAGCTACATCCCACCAATCGTTTGGATCATTAGGGCAGATGAATAGGTAAATTATGGACTACATTCTAAACCACCCTCATCTCCCCAAAAATAAAAATTCCAAATCTCTTTGGGTCCATCAGGACACACTCTATATACAGACATCACATTGCTAACCCAGAGAGCAGAGATATTTCTCCCCTATCAAGAAAATCACAAATATGATAAAACAAAACAGACAAACCAAAACTTTCAAGCTTCGTCTACTATTGGCTGCTGCACATTGCCATTGCCATTGCATTGCCATTGCTCGTATCTCTACACGGCCCATACAACGTTGTACATTCTATGCCGATCTTTTTGCAACTGCTCTGGTCCGACTTACAGCCAGTTTTGCAGTTACAGTGAACAATTTTCAGAAGACGTTCGTGTACTGTGAGTTTGTTTGTTTGCAAAGGAGGCAGAATGTTTTCCTTCATAGACCATTCCTTGTCTGTCGCTACCAACGAATCTTAACCCCTCCATTCACATATTTCGAAGTACGTCCTCATACCATGATATTGAGCAGAACGCTTAGTAGGTGGTAGTATTTTGTTATCTACAGAAGACACCGACTTCGATACCTTATCTGTGAATATGAATCCACGCAAACTGTCCAAATTACACATTAAATAAAAAAAATACTATTTACTCGTTTCCCTAACGACCCAAGGGATATAACTCTATTTGTTGTCTTCTGCGTTTGTAAAAACAAAACAGGTATTCGCACATTTGGTCCAACTTTTTACGGAGCGTGAGAAACGCGTCCACAAATTTTTCTCCACTATTTCTTTCAAACGGGACAAATACGTTATCTCCGTAAGCATGTATGGCATATAGAGATTTAATACCTGAATGTCCCATTTAAACACCTCGGCTGCGGCTCGGTGTTTAAAAACCGACATCCAGGTGTTAAATCTCCATATACCATACATGTTGGAGGAGATAACTTATATTAAAATTAACTTTTATGGTACGTATAAATTGTAACAATATTATTGATCAGAGTTGAAAAGAGCGCTTTAGGTTTGGACTTTACTCTGAAGTGCAGATACTGAATTTAAAGGCTTCATTCATATTCAGTGCGTGTCCTTCGTGTAGGTCTTTGAAGTGAAATTATCTAGTCTGTGTGGCCTTGCCTTGTTTTAATTTTTGGGAGAGTGCTTATAGGCACTCTACCGTAAATTATAACAAGGAAGAGACAAGTGAACAATTTTTCGTGACCAACAATAATTTAGAACTCTACCAGTGCACATTGGAATGTGACTGCGGAGAGTCAGAATCGAGTTGCTGCTATTTAGAAAGTTCAACATCCAAATGCATTGATACTGATAAAGAATTGTTAATTCCTGCGCCAAAGGGGCTTGTAGATATATGATATGAAATGATTTCCATATGAGGCGATTGACGGTTACCTTCATCGCTTGTGCCCTATTTTGTTACACGTTTTTATTGCTTTCGTAACAAAAATATGACGCTTGTGTCCATCCTCGCGTGACTCAACATGACGAATGTTGATAAAGAAGCCGGTGAATACGGTGATTCAGTGGTTACAGCATTGAACTTCAAACTGAAACGTCGAAGGTTCGATCCTGCCCAACGGTAACTGCGAGGTATCCTTGAGCAAAACACATAATCCCGATTGCCAAGTGATGGGGAGTCGCCTGTGGCGCCGTGAAAAGATAATCTCAAAAGTTTGTCTTCCAAACTCAAAATTTAGAGATTTAAAGTCAAATTTTTTAGTTTATTTTTTTAATACCATGTCCCCAGTACGCTTCCGTAGTATAACGATTTGGCAGTTCTGCGAAGGTATGATTGCAAAGGACAACTATAATGGTGTGTTTCGCTATCAAATAAATGCACGCTGCCTCTTGTATCTGAGAGAAA
This sequence comes from Pictodentalium vernedei, assembly GCA_031216915.1. Classification (NCBI taxonomy): domain Eukaryota; kingdom Metazoa; phylum Mollusca; class Scaphopoda; order Dentaliida; family Dentaliidae; genus Pictodentalium; species Pictodentalium vernedei. The sequence continues at coordinate 505,787,310 of CM062293.1, forward strand.
CCCAACATAATCATAAATTATCCTCTATTTGGTTGTTTGTTTATTGGATTTTAACGACACTTCAAACAGCCAAAATCATAGAGTGGCGGACAACTTCTCTAAGCCACATATAACCCATCGAAACGTTTTGTTTTTTTATTGCGGGAGATGCATTAAACCGGCACCACAACAGCACTGATGTACTGGTGTAGGACATGCAAAGTTCAAAGGAAGAATTCAGCACACGTTAAACCATAGCTTCCCCACAACTCCCATATAGAGTGGAATTATTGTATTCGGCCAGGGAAGTTTTGTGAATCAACAGAATAGCCCTCAGTTTAGTTTTGAAGTTTTTATTCTTCCCAGGAAAATACTAACATATCTCATCTCGTAGACTTTAATAAAAATGGAAAGGGTATTGACTGTATTTATTACACGCCTTTTTATGAAATCACCATCTAGAATAACACTAACCCACGCGGAAAATGAAAATCCGTTCCACACACGTGTGTGGAACAGAAACCGTTGACAGGAATATTTTTAAATAGAAGCGAAATTTCACTGTAATTTTCTACAAATCGTACACCGCAGTTGCAATTTGAATCTCAGCGACAGCTAAAAATCGTCCCATGAGTTTCAATGTGTTCTATGTGCCAGTAGGCACATAGAACACATTGGAACTCAGAGGACGAAATAGTAACACAGGTTCCCCTCGCAAGTGTGGATGGCGTTAAAATGTTTTCTTTGTGTTGATAGTTGTCAAATGAATTACTGAGTGTCCTTCTAATAATTATTTTTACAGACGTGAAGGCGTGTAACAAAAACAGAACGGCACGCGCACGATGCTCACGGTAACAGAAACAGTAACTCGTCCCCTGAGTTCCAATGTGTTCTATGTGCCATAAGGCACAAAGAACACATTGGAACTCAGGGGACGAACTGCCATTTGGAAGGCATTCAATCTCACCAAACATCACTACATTCATGTCGTGTGTGGCCGTGAGGGGTCAACATTGAAATATTTGTGTGGTAATTTTGGTGTATCGTATTTTTCTCTACATTTATGGAATCTTTGAGTTGCCATTTTCCTTTGGAAAAATATGTACAGAAAACAGCAAAATTCAGTGAAAAATTAAAGTTTTTGTGATGCTACTAGTTTTTATGCAGCCATACAGCGGGACCCCAAAACATATAACACAAAAGTTGGTCCTCAGTAATCGCTGGATATAATTATGGAAAGTAAAACGAGCCATGTTTTTTTTTTCTGTTTTTGGGAAAATAAGTGCAAAAACTGCAAAAGTCAGTGAAAATCAAAAAGGTTTCTGTGACAGCTCCTACTGTGTATGTAGCCAAACAGATATTGGATAAAGCGGGACAATAAAACATATAAAACAAAATTTCTTCCCCAATAGTTGTTCAATACAGTTATAGAAAGCACATTGGGCTATGTACTCTTCGTTTTGGAAAAAAATCGTACAGAAAACTGCAAAATTCACTGAAAATCACAATGTTTCAAACTGCACTATTCTTTAACCCTTTACCTAACGTAACGGACAAAACCGGCCGGGCGATTCTCAAAAATCGGCAATTAATTTTCATTATTTTTTTCATTTTTTGTCTCAAAAACATAGGTTATGACCCCTCGTTGGAACGAGCTCGTCGAGCTCGTTCCATCGAGGGGTCATAACCTATGTTTTTGAGACAAAAAATGAAAAAGATTAGTTATTCAAGAATTATTTTTGCAAGTGTCGTCTGCTTTTCAGATTAGGTAAAGGGTTAAGGGGCCATAGCCAAGTTAGGTCGAATAAAGGCATAGAGAAACAATTACAGCAGAAGATTTAATCAGTGAGCATCTCTAATCGTGGCAAAGTACACTGTTTGAAATTAAACCTTTCCAAATTTGTAGAAAGTAGCAACCAAAATAGGCCATTTTTGCTATTTTCAAATGATACTCTTTTCAAAGCAATCGGTGTCCTGGAGGGTTAAATTTGAGACTAAAACGCGAACAGCAACGTTCTTCTATATGTGCAAAACATTTTCCGACAAACAGTTAGTTCCTGTAATAGCCATTTCAGAGGAAATTAAGTTGTTTGGATTTGGATTTAGTGACTGGGTTTTTTTCTGGATAATGCTGTCAAAATATGTATTGGATTATGTGTGACACTAAGACCTATCATAGAAAATTTGTCTTCCTATAACACCTAATACAGAAATGCAAAGGAAAATAGGCTACACCAATCCTACCTAGGGAAACTGAGAACAGAAATGTCCGAAATTAATAGGAAAATGCATTTTATCTGACGGTACTCATATTTCTGAGCCCGAAATTGGTATTGGATAAATGGAACACCAAAACATATAACACAAAATTTGTTCTCTATTGCTTTTTGAAGGCAATTATGGAAAGCACAAAGAGCTCTTTCATTTTGTTTTTGGATAAATAAATACAGAATGTTTTTTTCTGACTGTACTATTCTTTAAGTGGTCAAAGAACATATTGGATAAAACCCCAGAGCGAAACTTACAACGGCGGAATTGTTCAATAAGCATATCTGCTTATAGAAAAGCAAAGTGTCTGACATTAACCTATTCCAAAATCATAGAAAAAAGCAACCAAAGTTGGCTAATTTTGGTATTTTCAAACGGTACCCTTATTCACACCCTCATTGTGCTTAAGGATTAAATCTGCGATTAAACAGTAAACAGTAACGTTATTCTGCAATCGTTGCTGCATTCATACATACCAACATAATTGTCACAACAACCCTGCAATTAGAGAAATTTTTCCTTGAAGTTGTCCAATTTGGAAATAAATTCTATATTCAGGTCCTTTTTGTCCAATGGGGTTAAAGTTGAAATATTTGTGCGATGATTGTGGTGTATCATATTATGCTTTATATGTTTTGAAAATTTGAGCTAAATAACTGAAAACAATTCTGATATTTTTGAAAAATGATGAAATTTTGATAGTTTTGGCAGAAATTTTGAAAATAAGCGTTTTCACAGATCGGATGATATCTCATTTCACTAGATTTTATGACATTTCATGATTATGCCAAATTTGGTTGAAATCGTACAGAATGTTTTCAGCTGTGCAACAGACAAAATTGACGGCGGAAAAAAAAATTAATAAAAATAAAAAAAAAAAATAAAATTTTTTGAAAAAGAAGAATAACAAGAATCTTTCCCAAACTGGGTTAGGGAAAGCCTAACAATAAAAAAAAAAATAAATAATAAAAATAAAAATTGAAAAAGAAAAACAAGAGTCTTTTCGAAACTGAATTTGGGAAAGTCTAATTAAAAATAACCCAACCCACTGTCCCTGACTAATTTAAAAAAAAATGCCAGAGAATTAATTAATTTATTTTGTGTAGCCTAACACTAAAATTATTACGTACGTGGTGCATTCTTATCCCTGATGATTTCTCCATGCAAAATATCCATACATTTCAACAGAAGAAAACAAAGCAGGTGTCGCGCTATTACGTACATTATAACTTCTCTAAATAAAGGAGATAAAAGAAATGTGTAGCGAGAGAACAGACATCACGTGTATATTACTTGCCGTACACAGTACCAATACAATAATTTGATGTATATCAGCCAGTGTTTTCCAAACGTCTATTATTCAAGACAAGCGTGGATGATTCTCATTAGCATAACGACAATTCTAGTAAACGTGTTGGGTCCTGAATGTTAATCAATATAAAGTGATCGATGCTTCAACCCTTTACTTTACATGAAAAGCAGATGACAATTACGAACAAAATTCTTGAATAACTAACTTTTTTCCTTGTTTGTCTCAAAAACATAGGTTATGACCCCTCGTTGGAACGAGCTCGACGAGCTCGTTCCAAAGAAGGGTCATAACGTATGTTTTGGAGACAAAAAATGAAAAAAAAATAATGAAAATTAATTGGCGATTTTTGAGAAAAGCGCTGGCCGGTTTTGAGCCGTTATGTAAAGGTAAAGGGTTAATTCTGGGAGTGTTAGAAGCACATTGGAAGTCTCGCATCGTCTTTAAAGCCAGACTATTCGAGTCATAGAATTGTGTTTGAAGACGAGCTCGACGAGCTCGTTCCAAAGAAGGGTCATAACGTATGTTTTGGAGACAAAAAATGAAAAAAAAATAATGAAAATTAATTGGCGATTTTTGAGAAAAGCGCTGGCCGGTTTTGGGCCGTTATGTAAAGGTAAAGGGTTAATTCCGGGAGTGTTAGAAGCACATTGGAAGTCTCGCATCGTCTTTAAAGCCAGACTATTCGAGTCATAGAATTGTGTTTGAAGACCATCATCTCTCGATTTAGAAAGACGTCCGTAGTTATTTGCATTTACACATGGCAGATTCCCGAAAATTAAACTTGGAGTACAAAACTTTGACAAGCCGATCTCTTATTTTCGCAGAGAATGAACGTTGAACGTATGACCTATCTTCATCCAGTGGAGAACAAAGACATCTTGCACAACATTTCATTTCAACTCGATAGAAAAACATAATGCCGCGAATGTCCGAAGTTGATAAGGGTAGCGCTGTTGCTCTAATTTTGAGCAATTTGGGGCACATGAGTCAACGATAGCTGGTTTAGTGGGGCATCTCAGGAGTGTGTAGAATATCCATGTATTTCAACAGAAGAAAACAAAGCAGGTGTCGCCACATGAAGATTAGGTGACCGTCCCAGGAGCGGACGTTCGGGCGTAACGTCGCCACGTCAAGATAGAGGCATTCGTCTCTCACACCTCCGTAACCATTTTCAGACGTCGAGGAGTCGACGAGTCAAGTTGTAAGCACTCATAGACGCTGAGTGTGTCCACGAACTGTTAGGAATCGGTTACGGGAGTTCAATGTAAGGCCATGACTGTCAGCACATGCACCAAATCGGTTCCACTTGGCCCTCTGGAGACGAGTGCTATTCACTGGCGAGTCTCAGTTCACCCTTCACATGCCAGATGTTCGGCAACTTTGCTGTCGACGCCGAGGCGAACGATATTCTGACGCATGCATTAAGGGCAACGACATATTCGTGGGATGGTCTGCTAAATGTTTTTGGGGCGGGGGGATTTCTCATGGCGTGAAAACAACGCTCGTGGTCATCGGGGTCAAACTTACAGCCGTAAAATATCGGGATCAGGTCCTCATGCCTCATGTCCTTCCACTTATCTGTGTGGGTAACCTTACGCTACAGCAGGATAACACGAAGCCACACGTTGCTGGGGTTTGTCGTGACTTCCTCAACCAAAACATTGTACCAGTTCTCGATTTGCAACCCAACGGTCATTGCGGGAAGAGCTGGACATGAGGTTCGTCGGGAAACGCGTCAGCGTTCCAAAACAACGTCGCTCAGCTCAGGTCACCCAGGCCCCTCTTTAGGAGTAGAATAACATCCCACAAAAGATAACAGACAACTTGTTGCGGTCAATGATAAGGAGAGTTAGAACAGCGACTGAAGTTTCGACGTATCGGTTTGAAATTCAATGCTCTAACCACTCAGTCACCGTATTCCCCGGCTGGCCAAAGTGGCCAATATTCTTTATCAGCATTCGTCATGTTGAGTCACGCGAGGATGGGCACAAGCGTCATATTTTTGTGGCGAAAGTAGGGCTGTCACGATTTTTTAATTTCGGAATCGATTAATCGTCGCAAATAATCGATCATAATCGATTAATCGTACCTAGATGACCTCCTCTCCCTCTATCTGACGTTGATAAAAAATGAAGTTCAAGTCAGTTGACCTACCTCCGGAAAACAACGAAGACGATCCTCTTTTAGGTACATTCAACGCTTTGATGTTCTGAACTTCGCAACTGCCGACCGGTCTTGATTATTACACTGGCGGTTCAAAAGTTCAGAACATCAAAGCTTTGATGAATGCACCTGACAGACAAATGCTTCCAACGGCTTCTTGGGGTTTAACATCCTTGTTCTTAACTCTTTACCTTTAGAAACAATAGTTTTTTTCATAAAATTTTCTTTTAATTATTAAACGTCTGAAGCGGGATAAAAGTTACCGATTATTCGACAACGAAAAATACTAATCGATTCCGATCAACAATCGACTAATCAATTAATCGTGACAGTCCTCGGCGAAAGCAATAAAAACGTGTAACAAAATAGGGAACAAGCGATGAAGGTAACCTTCAATCGCCTCATATGACACTCATTTCATATCATATATCTACAAGCCCCTATGGCGCAGGTATTAACAATTCTTTATCAGTACCAATGCACTTGCGTGTTGAACTTTCTAAATGGTAGCAACTCGATCCAGACTCTCCGCAGTCTCATTTCAATGTGCACTGGTAGAGTGCTAAATTAATTTTGGTCACGAAAATTTATTCACCTGTCTCTGCCTTGTTACAATTTATGGGAGAGTGCCTATAAGCACTCTCACAAAAATTAAAACAAGGCAAGGCCACACAGACTAGATAATTTCACTTCAAAGATCTAATAGAAGGACATCCACTGAATATGTAACCTTTAAATTCGATACCTGCACTTCAGAGGAAAGTCCAAATATCGGCTTCCAGCACTTGTAACCTAAAGCGTTGTTTTCAATTCGGATCAACAATACTGTTACAAGTTATAAGTACTATAAAGGTTAATGTTAATATAAGTTATCTCCACCAACATGTATGGTATATGGAGATTTAATACCTGGATGTCGGGTTTTAAACACCGAGCCGCAGCCGAGGTGTTTAAATGCGACATCCAGGTATTAAATCTCCATATACCATACATGTTTACGGAGATAACGTTTTTGTCCCGTTTGAAACACAAAAGAAACATAGTGGAGAAAAATTTGTGGACGCGTTTCTCACGCTCCGTAAAAAGTTGGACCAAATGCGCGTGTAACTGTTTTGTTTTTACAAACGCTGAAGACAACAGATAGAGGTATATCCCTTGGGTCGTTAAGGAAACGAGTAAATAGTACTTTGCTTTCGTATCGTCCCCAAGTTCCAATGTGCTCTATGTGTCTACTTATTTATTTTTCTCAAGTTGTTTAATTTAATTATTCGACTATTTAAATTATAACAGCAAAATATGATCGAATTGTCGGAAATAGGATGGCATTTGTGCCTATTTTCATGTTTTTTTGGTTCGATTTGTATATCGAGGCGAGCAAAACCGGAAAGCTTTCATTTCAACAATTCCCCCCCCCCCCCCCCGATGTTTTGCGTCCGCTTATACCCTGGATGTTGCACGCTCTCAAAAACCTTGGATGTTGGGTGCACGCTTTGCTATGGATATTTCTCCAAGGCATTCTGACCAATCAAGAGACAGAATTTATCTGGATACAGGGACAAACGAAATGATCAGGCTTGTAATAATCCAATGTATATTTATTTGTCACTGAGGCGAGTTCACTTCCGCCCTCTTCTGACCAGTATTGTGTCTGTTACATGTATCACGTCTGATCTGTTTTGGGAAAAAGTCCCCCCCCCCCACCCCCACCCCAAGTGACTCAATATAGGATTTGAAGATCTCCTCTATTGTGTTTTCGAATTTGAAAAAAGGTCTGTCGTTAGCGGTTATTGATGGAGAAATGGAATATTTTAAGTTATTTGCATGCGTGGATCAGGAGATACTGGTCAATACAAAATGGATGTTTTTGGTTGATGATTGTGGAGACGTCTTCAGCCATTGTATTGAACATCAGTCGTCTTATCCATTATGCATGGCTATAAACTATTGATTAAACGTGTCTTTATCTCCATGGCGTGGTCCCGGCTAGCCATTGTAAAGAAATATATGATCTTAAACGCCAATAAATAAATGAAATCATTGTTGGAAAGCTGATTGAAAATTTGAAGACGGAATATCGTCACACACATGGTGGGACATGAGACAGAGAATGTTGTATGGGTTGTGGATAGATGTGTTGTATGGGTTGTGGATATATCATGGCTGGCAGAATAACTATTCAAATGTAGACAGTGATTGATGGGAAGGCATTACTTATGTCTAAACTAGAGAGTCACCCTGTTGTTCATTTCATTTGCACACTCTCGCGTCAAAAACATTACAAAAATAGACCCTCGCCTTAAACCGGTGTCACGGTTCTTAAGGATCAAGTGGAGAATTTCTTTCTTGTTATGCATACAATCGCTCGAAATATTTCAAAACCCATTTCAAAGCTGAGAAACAATACCCAAAATAGGCGCTCACGCTAATCCGGTGTGAAAAGGTCATATGGAGATTTTCTTGTTTTTTGCATAACATTACTCGAAATCCACCAAAACCCATTTTAAAGCAGAAAAACATAACCCAAAGAGACATTCGGCATAACTTGGAGTGACGAGGTCATAATGGTCATGTGACAATTCCCCCTTTCTGCGTAAAATCCCTCGAAAAGCAAAAAAAAAATCTCACAAATGGACACTCGCTTTAACCCCCTTCACACTGATGTCAAAATATCTAAATTTCAGGCAGAAACAAATTTCCCATAATGCAACTAGAAATTTAACCAATTCAATCTCGTTTGACAGAGCTCATTGAGCTCTGTCAAACGAGATTGAATTGGTCAAATTTTTAGATGCATTATGGGAAAACAGCTTCCTGAAATTTTGGTATTTTGACATCAGTGTAAAGGGGGTTAATCAGGAGTCACATGCCTGTAAGGGTCAAATGGTGATTTTGTTTCTTTTTCATGTATAAAATTTCTCGAAATCCTTCAAAACCCAAAGCAGAAAAACAAAATCCAAATAGATAGTCGCCCTAACCAGATGGTGAAGAGGTCATATGGGTCATACAGCGGTTTCCATTTTTTGTGCATAAAATCATTCGAAACCCTTCAAATCTCATTTTAAAGAAGAATAAACATCACACAAACAGACACTCGTCCCAACTTTGAGCGGCAGAGTCATAACTCTCATAGAGCAGTTTCCTTTTTAGTATAAAATCACTCTAGACTCTTCAAAGCTCATTTTGAAGCAGGGAAAAAAATCACAAATAGACTCTCATATACCGATTGTCTCTTTTCATTTCCTTCAGTTATTTCCTTCAGAATTAATTAAAGCAGAAAATATTACCCAAAGTTTCCATCTCCCTAACTATGGTCAAGATGTCATAAGGGTCAGATGATGATTTTCTTCTTTTCTGTATAAAATCATTGAAACCTCATTTTGACCCTTTTGCTGCTACAGTTCGCAATAAGTCCGTACTCAGTACGGAGATACCACATACATGTACACGGAATGGATATCACAGCACGTTGTTATTCTCAATAGAACACATGCTATACGAAATGCAAGCGACAGACAATATGGCATTATCCATTTGTTCTCAACCATTTTTCGCGTCTATGTAAATTCCGAAATACCCGAGGCAACAACGATCTCAATAGTCCAAACTTGTCCCAACATATATAATTGTTTTTTATTGTTCTGTGCCACACGGCGACAAAACAAAACAAAAATTATATAACGACCTGTGGAGCAAAGTTTGGACTACATGGTCAGTCGAATAAATGGGAACTAAATTCAAGTCGCCTAGACGTCTTTTCTTTTGAGATTTATGGAGAGTGGCTGGGAGTAGTTTTGGAAACATTGTTGAACTCAAGTCAACGTTGTTCCAATATACAGTACGTGGAGAATGGATTTCAACAAAATCACCCATAGAGTGGAGGTATCACCCAAAGTATCACTTTCAAATTCTGCCCATATGGACAAAAATCACAAACAATGTTTCAGTAAATGGACCTCCGGGTTTAACCCGCAGGTCCATTGGCTGGAACTTTGCTTGCGCTTGTTATGATTTGCAACAAATCTGCAATTATTGCTTGGGTGGAATCGCCACTCCAGGGGTGATTTAGTGATAATACACTATCCACGTACTGTATAATAACAGTTTTAAATTTACAAATACGTGAACGTTATTGGTGTTTTCATTTTTTTCACTTTAACCCCATTCCCCCAATATATGATTCAGCACAGGATATTACCAAATTGCACAGCAGCGAAATGGTTAAAACAAAAAAAAAACAAACAACAAAAACAACCCCCAAAAACAAACCATCACTCAAATACACCCTCCCCTTAACCCGTGGTCAGGGTGTCATAAGGGTGATTTTCCCCTTTGTGCATAAAATCACTCAAAATCCTTCAAAACTCATTTTAAAGCAGAGAAAATATCACAAGAATAGTACCTAGCTCTAACGCGTGGACAAGGGGCCATGCTGGTTTTTCAGGGGGTGGGTGGAAATACCATTTATACAGGAGAGCAACAATTATTACTCTATTACCAAAAATCTAGGGGGCGCGGTGGCGTCGCGGTAACCGATTCTCGTTAGATCGCCGAAGTTAAGCAACGTCGAGCGCGGTTAGTAGTTGGATGGGTGACCATTTCAGCGACTGATTCGTGCTCCCGCGTTGTGTCCTCGGGCAAGGTACTTAACCCCGATTGCCTACAGGGGGCAACGATGACGCTGTGTACTAAGGCGAACTGCACGTCGATGGTGCGCATGTCTTCAACCAATCTAACCCTGCCTGTGCCCGCGGTGCAGAGTTCAGAGTTACGATGTTGGAGAGCTGACAGCTGCTCGTCGTTGCTCGGTGGTTCTCTCCGGGTACTCCGGCTTCCTCCGCCCGTTAAACTGTCACCGACATGATATGACCCTGGCTATTAATGTGTCGTTAAACCTTAATAAATAATAAATAACAAAAATCTACTTGGTGCTTCCAAGCTGCTGTAGTTACCAGCAAAGACAAAACATTTTCCCGCACTCTGTCTGATGACTGAGTACAAACCAATTTTCTGAACTTACAAATTTTTGTTGCTTCTTGTCATCCCCATGCTGGAAGAACAGGCTGCGTCCCTCGAACTGATTGCAAACAACACGGATTAGCTCAGAGCCTTTCTATATGTCATTCCACTACGATCACGGAGTACAGTGTTGTGAAATTAGTAAACCCATCATTTGTCAGTTTTGAGAAATAGGGTTTTAACTCTTTACCCAACGAATCGCCCGCATCCGCCCGCGTAATATGCAAATTCAGCAGCTGAAAAAATATTATTTTTCGAACAATTTCAACAAAACCATATCATGTGACCCCTCTTTGGAACGAGCTCGTCGAGCTCGTTCCAAAGAGGGGTCACGTGATATGGTTTTGTTAAAATTTTTTGAAAACATTTAAAAAATGATATTTAAAATAATAAATTTTGACATCGTCTGAGTTGGGTAAAGGGTTAAAAACGATCAATGTTGATAATTTTGGGCGGCCATTTTTGACTCCTTGTGGATGAAAGCGAAAGTTATTCAAAACATTACTGGTGTTCTGCTAATTCATCGTCTCAAGATTCTTGGTCAAAATGGCTGATTTCGATGCCTATTATTAAAAGTTTGGAAAATTGTTGGGGCAAAAATAATTTTGGTAAACTGTTTTTACCAGTTAGTTATGGCAAAGCGTATTTCTGAGATATCTGTGAAAAGTTCTGGTCAGTCACGCAATTGGACAATGGGATAATGGCCAATGAAAATGTTAACTTTTTTGGGCGGGTTTTGGAATCAGAAAGTTAACGCCAAAAGTGAACAGTTTATTAGAAATATAACTTATAGCCATCTATGGTCCTGCAAAAAACAATAATCTGGAGAAAAACAAATGCTAAGCCTTTTGGGGTTTTGTGCAGTAGAGAAACAAAAATGTAAGTGAGTAACATTCCATGACAAATTATCAGTGACAAAGACGACTGTTATTGACTGATTTGTTCAATAAATGCTGTTTCTGGGGAAGGGATGAACACATCACGATTTTACAATGTACTGAAACAAGATTTTGTTAACAATAACATGACGCAACAATTAACGTTGAAATATTTATTTCTCTCTGCTGCTCAGATCCCTCTCTTTAACCCTTTACGCAACATAACGGTAAAGACAGGCCAGTGCTATTGTCGTACAAAGACCTGTATCCATATCGTCAGTTCCGGCTCCGGTTCCTACTCCAAATTAAGTATCAAGCGTATCCAAGATACCAAGACGCCATCTGTAACTAGAACAACTTCACTTGTTTCTAAACTACAGCTCTGAAAGCATCGTAGATCTAGATAGACCACTGCATCAGAGTCAAGTCACCTTGGAAAGGTAATTTATATTTCTATTGTAGTGTTTTGCTACAAATGGCGACGAGATCTGTCGAATTTTATTCGAGAAAACCCCGTGTTAAATTCGTTTGTATTTTTTCTTCATTTCTTCTTCGACTCGGAAATTTTCATTAACATTTTTCCGAATTTTGTTATTTCAAATCAACAAAATGGGAAGGAACAAATTTAAATTGATTTGGGATTTAATTATTTTCATTTTTCTTACTTGTTCATTGTTATCTGTCTCAGTTATTTCAGTATTCCCGCGTTACCAATGTAAACAATGAAAATCACAATGAAGCGCACGGGATAATATGGTGGACTATAGGTACCATAACATTTTGTGATTTTCAAGTTCGTGAATTGTGATAAATCATTTATTCTTATTTGTTTTTTTTTTTTTGTTTTTGCCTTTCAGTTTTATTTTGTCAAATCATTATGCTTAATTTTTTTTGTTCCCTTGAAATATTTTCTCTTTTTTTTGGAAATTATTATTTCTTAGTTTTTTTTTAAATATTGTTTTGTCACTTTTCAAATTTTAAAAGTGTTACAATTTTATTTTAAAAAGGTGGTGGTTAAATTGATACAATTTCATTAATTACCACACATAAAATCTCAAACTTGGCCGTAATTAATTTACAGACAGCTACAACAGAGGAATTTCAAAAAAGTACATGGCATTGGTAAAAAGTAAAGATGAATAGCTAATTAAATATCGACAATAAAAACACTGTTTAGAACTGAAAGCTTTAATGAAGGAAAGTGACATACCTTTAGAAAGATGGGCTGAGTGGTTAGCTCAAGGTGTAATTTGTTTAAAGGAAACTCCTATTAACCAAAACAATGACGAATTCAGAACCAAGTTAGAAAAATTGGAAACTATGTTAACAAAAAATCATCAGTTGTGGACAAGCAAATTTGAAAGGATGATGGCTCAAAATGAAATTCTCAGAACCCATTTATAAGTAAAGAAAATGAGAGTGATATGATGAAAAGGGAAGTAAGTATTGAGTTGCAAAGCGAACTTAAAGAGTTTAATCAAGAGTACGACAAATTAGCTTTAGAATTGAAAAGTGAAAGATTTGAAAAATTGAATATTTCAGTAGATCAAAGTAAGTCAAGTACATACCGTTCAGCTCACATCTCCAAATAGGGGACATTTCACCCTGGACCAGCAACAAAAATATCTTTTAACCCTTTACCCAACGTAACGGCCAAAACCGGCCAGCGCTATTCTCAAAAATCGTCAGTTAATTTTCATTATTTTTTTCATTTTTTGTCACAAAAACATAGGTTATGACCCCTCATTGGAACGAGCTCGTCGAGCTCGTTCCAATGAGGGTCATAACCTATGTTTTTGAGACAAAAAATTAGTTCAAGCATTTTTTTGCAAAGTGTCGTCTGCTTTTCATGTTAGGTAAAGGGTTAACGGGAATGGGCTAAGCAGCAATCCCCTACACTTGGTCCAAGTAAATGAGGGTCAGATTTTGATGGATGCCAGTATTCAGTATCCTGATGAGATTTTGGGGTAAGATTTCTACATAGAGTGAATGGTTTTAGTCTCATGTTAGATGTTTGTATTTTTAATCAAAATGCTTTGGCAATTGCTGATACGGCTGCTATGCTGACGTTAGTCAGTGAGGAGTTTTCTGAAAAGTTTGGACCAAAGTTATTGCCATCTAAACTTTTGAAACTTGTTGGTATTTCCAAACATCCTGTCTTGGGTAAGATATACCAAAATTCTGTGATTGTTGGTCTTGATTTTCTCAAAGAAAATCAACATATTGTGAATTTGAGAAACAGCACCATCTCTATTAGTAGGGTGGCTTTAAATGCTTCCTACAAGAAACGTTATAGTTCTGAAATCAAGATACCAGGAGTCACTGTTAAGAAGAGAATTACAATTCCCCCAAATTCAGTTTGTTCACTCCAGGTTAGGGTCAGTGGACATTTGGAAACTGATTTCGTAATTGAGCCTACAATTCAACATAAGGGTACAATTGTATCTGCCACAATAGGAAGAGGGCGCCAGTTACTTGTTAATGTGGTCAATGACACTAACCATTATGCTAGGTTCGAAAAGGGACTGCATTTAAGAAATGCAGAGGAAATAATTTATGTTGATGAAAATGTTTCTGAAAGTGTTTCATAAGTTCGAGTAATTGATGCTCAGTCTGACAATATTTGATTATCTGATGAGCTGGATTCTATTAAAATGGCCTTGCCTGGCCACTTACATAAATTGTTTTTAACATCCATTGTCAATTTAGAAGTTGATCAAGCTGTTCAAGTAGGTCGTCTGTTGACAGACTTTGCTTGATGTTTTTGCTAAACATGACCTCGATATTGGTTGCATGCCAGGAGTTGTCCATGATATTAACACTGGTTCTGTTCCTCCAGTAAAACATAAGATGAGGCAGACTCCTTTAGGATTTCAGGAGCAGGAAAAAGAACGCTTGAATAAAATGTTGGATGCAGGTGTTATTCGTCCCTCAGTTTCTTGTTGGGTTTCTGCACCTGATTTGGTCAGACAAAACGGATAGTTCTATTCGCTTGTGGGTCGATCATAGAGCATTGAATGAAGGTACTGTCAGGGATTGTTTCCCCTTACTTAAGATTGAGGACTGTCTTGATACCTTTTGATATGGCATCTGGGTATTATCAGATTCCATTATCGGAATATTCCATGAAAAGGACAGCTTTTGTTACTCGTCATGGCTTGTTTGAACACACAAAAATGGGCCTTGGTTTATGCAATGTGTCGTCGACATTTCAAAGAGCTATGGAGCTTTTTTTGCGAGGCCTTACTTGATGTCTTGATGTATCTAGATGACATAATTGTTCTCAGAAAAGATTTTGAGTCTGCTTTTATGAATTTGAAAGAGGTTTTAATAAGGTTTCGAGAACACAATTTAAAATTCAAGCCAAAAATGTGTAAATTGTTTAAAAAAGAAGTGGAGCTTTTAGGAAAGAAAGTTGATGGTGAAGGGGTCTCAGTGGCACTGAGTAAAATTGAAGCAGTTTTAAATTGGCCGATCCCTGAAAATTTAATCTAGTTACAATCAGTTATTGGTTTTGTGAACAACAATAGGGAGCATATACATGGTTTTGCTCAGTTATCACCAGTTTTGTATGAATTAGCCCATACTAAAGAGTATCACTGGGAAGAAAAACATCAGTTAGTTTTTGAAAAATTTAAAGAAGTTTTGACTAATCCACCTTACTTTCTTATCCATCTCCTAATGGCTTGTTTATCCTCGAGACAGATGCTTCGGATTGTGCAACTGGTGCTGTGTTGTCTCAAGTACAAGGTGGTAAGGTCAAGGTAATTGCATAAGCTAGTCATATTTTGTTGAAGACACAAAGAAAGTATTGAACTACTAGAAATGAGTTGTTGGCCGCTGTCAAATTTTGCAGACATTTTAGACATTATCTCTTGGGTCGAACTATTATTTTAAGGACATATCACAACAGTCTTGTTTGGCTCATATTGAAGGTCAGTTAGCAAAGTGGATGGAAGAGCTTTCACAATTCAACATGCAGTTAACTTCACCGGAATTGTAAAAAAACATGTTAATGCAGATGCGCTGTCTCGAATGGTATCTGAACCTGTAAGTTGTGACCGCTACGATGCTGGTTCTTCTCTCGAATCTCTTCCTTGTAAAGGCGGTCCTTATTGTGCTCGTGTCATTCTCAATGGTCAATGTTTCTTCATGATGTGGACGATGTCATTCCATTAGCTGCCCGAACTGTGAGTTCTCAAGAGCCTGTACATGTGGGAACAAATGTTAAGGTTACAGAGATGAAATCTTTGGACAAAGCATGGATTGATTCTTATTCTCATGAACAGTTAAGTGAACTTCAGGTGCAGAACCCTGGTCTGAAGGTGGTAATTGCTTGGAAGAAAAATAATGTATTGCCTTCGGATGCTGAAGTTAGATTATGTAGCCCAGTTGTTAGATTATTATGGCTCTGTCGGTCTCAGTTGCCATTGGAAGAAGATGTTTTGTTTTACAACTGGAGAGAAAATGAAGAAGATTGCCCAGTGTTGGTTGTTCCTTCTAGGTCCGAAACGGTTGGCCCATTTTCACAACCGACTAACCGAGAGCTGTAACCGGATAATATCCGGTTAACCGTGACCATTATTACACCGAATCTGGAATCAAACCTATAGGAATTGGAAAGCTGTATTCTCAGAAAATATTCCCACAGTGTGTATACAGAAGAACGTTGTCGAGTACTCGACAACGTTCGTTTGTATACATACTACGGAATAGTTTTTGCGGTTACTCAGTACTCACAGAAATTACCGATCATTAACGAAGTTTTGAACGGCAAAGTCGATTGTTTCTCAATATATTCAGCGCTGCTTCGAGGTGTGGTGTAATCTATCCCACAGGAGAAGCCGCAGATTTACTACGTATTAACCGTGGAATGACGATCACTATCGATATTTCGGATACCCGGTTGACGTTTTTTTAATCGGTTATGTAGGTAACCGGTTTCAAACCGTTTATCCGGTTAACCATTTCAGTACTAGTTCCTTCCTCTTTAAAAGAAAGGATTCTGTATTTGTGTCATAATCTGAAAAGTTGTGGTCATCTGGGATAAGATAAAACCATAGCACGATTCAAAAAGCTTTCTATTCGTATAACATGACATATTTTTGTAGAGATTATGTCAAATCGTGCTCAGTCTGCAATGCCAATAAAAAAGCAAATGTCAATCCCAGAGCTGTATTAAAATCTTTCCATTCTGGTTATTCAACGGAAAGTGTCCATTTGGACATCATAGGACCATTCAATAAACGTATCAGTGGGGATAAATATGTGCTGTTAATGGTAGATCAATTTCTAAATGGGTGGAGATTGCTGCACTTCCAGACCAAACTGCCTTCACTGTTGCTCAAAGGTTTTTAGTTCATATTATTATTACTTTTGGCTGTTCTCTTGAAATTCACACTGACCAAAGCAGTAATTTTCAAAGCCATTTATTTCATTCCATGTGCAGTCTACTTGAAATTGACAAATCTATAACCACACCATATCACCACTCCCCCAACGGCCAAGTTGAGAGATACAATCGAACTTTGCTCCAATTGATTCGCTGTTATATTGAACACCAAAACAAAAACTTGGATAGACATTTGCCTTTACTAGCTATGGCATTGCATTCTATCGTTAACAAAGGCATCGGGTTCACATCAAACCATCTTATGCTTGGTAGAGAATTGGTCCAACCAGTAGAACTTATTCATCAGATAGTTGCATCTAAGTACTTAACTCTACGAACTGCACCTCAGATGAAATCAGCGACACTTGTTTTTTTTAATTTCTCGAATGCCATAGAATTAAGAAAGGGCGCTGGTTTTGTTTACAATGGCATGGCGGAGGTTCGAACCCACGCCGAGAGAGTTTCCTTCGGCACCAACCGCCTAGCGAAACTATACTGAACCACGCACACCACTCTGCCACCGATAGTTCGAACCCACGCCGGGAGAGTTTCCTTCGGCACCGACCGCCTAGCGAAACTATACTGAACCACGCACACCACTCGGCCACCGATAGTTCGAACCCACGCCGAGAGAGTTTCCTTCGGCACCAACCGCCTAGCGAAACTATACTGAACCACGCTCACCACTCGGCCACCGATAGGGGTTTGTCGGTGGCCGGGTGGTGTGCGTGGTTCAGTACAGTTTCGCTAGGCGGTAGGCGCCGAAGGAAACTCTCTCGGCGTGTCGGTGGCCGAGTGGTGAGCGTGGTTCAGTATAGTTTCGCTAGGCGATTGGTGCCGAAGGAAACTCTCTCGGCGTGGGTTCGAACCTCCGCCATGCCAATGTAAAGTAGATCTTATGTTTGGACTAAATTGTTCAACTAGTCCAACCTCAGGTGATTGGGTAAAACAGATTGAATTGGTTAGTGATCAAGCTCATCAACTGCCCGTTAGACCCTAAGCCAGTCCTAAATTAGACAGAAAAGAACTCATGATTTAAACTACAAGAGAAACAATATGAAGCTTGTGATATTGTGTATAAGACGGATTCCACCTCTAAAATTGGAGTGAGCTCGAAATTAAAATCACCTTGGGTGGGTCCTTATTTGGTTCTGAAAAACAAGTCTCCCTTATATGAAATTCAAGGACAAAAAAGGTAGTCAGTTAATCCACCATGATAGATTAAAACCCTGGCATGACCGAGTCATGCCCATACGGTTGCGGCGATTGAGGCGCAAGTACCTTGAAGAACAGCATGAAATGGTGGAACTTATTGTTGATTCACCAAAAAATAAACAGACGCCACTCCCATCTTGACCGAGTCATGCCCATACGGTTGCGGCGATTGAGGCGCAAGTACCTTGAAGAACAGCATGAAATGGTGGAACTTATTGTTGATTCACCAAAAAATAAACAGACGCCACTCCCATCTATGTCGGACATTATCGGTAACTCGGGCTGGTGTCTACTTCATTGCCATTATCATCCTGGTCGGACATTGTCGCTGACGTAGATGGAAAACTGACAACTTCAGACATTAATGAATCAACCGTTGATACACCATTGGGTCACAGTTGCATAAATATATGGGAGGTACTGATTCCAGTCAAGCAGACGATCGTCAAGTAGAACCATGGTTTTATAACTCACTAGAAGATGATGTGCTTCCCTAGTCTTTTTATGGAGAATCCAACCTCATCGTCTGGTCGACAATTTAGCCTGCACGACTTTTAGACTAACAGTCTGCACTAGCTTTTAATCATGTGCTGCAGCACAAACACTGCACTGTGTCTGGTACAAATTTTATTGTAAACTAGCAGTATAAATTCCATTATTTTAAAAACTGGATCTCGATGTAGTCAACTTTATAGCAGAATATGATGAGAGTATGATGAATTTGTAATTGAGACTGCCGCGGCACCATCAAACAGTGTAGAAAACGGGGAAGAAGAAGAATGGCTGGAAGAACAAAGTAATACAAAACCCATCTCCACTTGATCTTCTCGTCGGAAATACAAGAACTGCCAGATGTGTCCAGCTAGAACTGTACATTTCAAGCGTCATGTTTTGAATGATCACTTGCGTTGGTTTTTAGGTTTCCATACGTCTTGCTGGCACAAAACGCATATAAAGAGCCCCTATGTCTCAGAAACAGAATGTTCCATTAAGACGTGATTTTATCTCAGGAATGGCCTATTTCACTTCTTCTGTAAACTGTTAAATGCAGGTAGTTTGGAACTGCTACTACAGTATGTCAATGATAATGAGCTCTTTCCCCCATATGACTCTAATATTATTGAATATAGCAGAGAGGAAAGATGTTTAGTGTCTCAGTATGTTCAGCTTGCTACTGGAAAAACGGTGCATGAGTATCAATTCAGTCCTTCCCCACCAAATTATGTCATTTGCCTCATACACTGGAGAATCCTCTGTAATCAAACTGTCTGAACTCTTGTTAACAAAGGTAAAAAACTTGTCCAATAGAATGTCATATGCCGACAATGTTAGTTATCCTTATGTTTTCCAGGGTGTATGAGAATTTACACCGGTTTGGGAACTCATACACCCTGAGGCAAAGCCGAAGGGTGTATGAGTTCCCAAACCGGTGTAAATTCACATACACCCTGGAAATCACAAGGATAGCGGATTTATTTCCAAGAATTTTGGTGTACTTGATACTTTTACCTACATTGTGGGCAAAAATTGACACACAGTTTGTACTTTGTAAGTTTCTTAATGAATAAAACCAGACAAATATGGATGTCATTGGAACTGGCTCAATGAGCCAGTTCCAATGACATCCATATCTGTAATATTTTATTGCACACAAATATTAAATTTCCTGTATTTTTATTTTTGTTCTAACATAACCGGACAGAAGGTATGAAATAATAATTAAAAATTGGTGCATTTTTAGCTATATAGCCTGGTATCGTATATTCTTGTTTTTACACTGTGGTTAAACACGGTGTAAAAACAAAACATCGTGGATTGCAAGTTATACCGTACCTCTCAGCCAATCAAAATGCAGTATTTGGTTTCATTTGGAAATAATGAGCTGTTACCACCTGTCAAAATGTTACTCAACCTTTATTATTCTGTGATTCACATTTTCATTTAGATCAATTATTGAAATAAACCCACTGCAAAACATTAAATGATGTCTAGAAATTATCTAGTTGTGGTGAATATGTATTAAAGTATGCAGATTCAAACTTTGTTTTTCCGAAACATTTTGCTTGCATGGATGCGCTCATTTCTGAAGACTCGGGAATTTCTATTGCAGTGGGAATACATCCCCGTCTTTTATTACCTGGTGTAGTCAATTCCTTCACAAACAAAGTTGAAGTTCTTTCGAAAGATGAAAAAGTGAAAGCTTCAGGTGAAGTATGTCTTGATTACACTACGTTTTGTAAATGTAAACCTGCTTGAGTGAATAAAATTCTTTGTAAATCCAAGAAAACTGAATCTCAGAAATTGTTTTTAAAGCAAGTTCTTCCCTTGGCTACTAAATATCACAAACCAGTCATTATTCATTGTCGTAACCTAAATACTGGAGACGCAGCTCATGATCTTCTACGGATCTTAATTGAAATGCGTTTGACATCATTGCCTGTACACATGCACTGTTTTATTGGAACGACAGAGGAATTGGTTCATTGAAATGTAATTCTACCAAATTTATACTTTGGTTTGACCTTTAGAAGTGTCAGAAATTTCTAAACGATGGAAGCATTAAAGAAAATTAAAGAAGAACGCCTTCTATTAGAATCGGATGCTCCATATCTTCCCACAGATTCTGACACAACTTTTCGTACTCCATGGAGTATAATTCCCAATGCAAAGATCACTGCGCAAATTAGAAATGACATTCATATGACTCACTTCCTGGGTTGTTGGAGACGTGCTCTAACAATGCCAGGAAGTTCCACAAATTATAAACCACTACATCAGAATAACCCGTAAATAAAAGTTTGTAAACATGTACAAATATGAATGTACATGTATTTTTTATAGAACCAGTATGAGTTTATCTTTGGGTTATACAGTACGTGGAGAGTGTATTATCACTAAATCACCCGCAGAGTGGAGATTCCACCTGAGCAATAATTGCAAATTTGTTGCCATGCATACCCAGCACCGGCAAAGTTTCAGCCAATTGACCTACGGGTTAAACCCGGAGGTCTATTGGCTGAAATATTGCTTGTGTTTTTTTTGTCGATATATATAAAATTTGAAAGTTATAGCTTGGGTGATAACTCCACTCCGCGGGTGATTTAGTTACAATCCACTATCCACGTACTGTATAAGTGGATGGATGACCACAGAGGAATGTATTATGTTCAAAGTTACTGACGAGAAAGCTGAAACCTTCCCATCAGTCTACTTGGGATATCAGCAGGACCAAATGCTAACATAATCAGTTTGAGTGTCTAATAAAATTTGAACGAGAAAGCAGAATACTTCCCAAGATATATATATATATGCCAAAGATAAACTCGTCCCATGACATCCAGGGAAAGCGAATAATGGGTTGTTAAATAAGCACTTGCAGTGTTGAGCGTCCTTTTGGAAATAAATTATATATGCCTCTGTCGCCAAATAGTGCCCTTTCTGTTTATTTGCAAGTCTCTGTCTGTCTCATTAACTCCAAATATCTATCTCTGTCTCCCCGATTCCCCCACTCTTAGAGAGAGAGAGAGAGAGAGAGAGAAAGAGAGAGAGAGAGAGGGGTCCAAAGAAATCAAAATTATTCCAACTGTAAAAAACAGGGATAGAGTTGGAGAGAGAGAGGGAGAGAGGAAGAAATGGAGAGAGAGGGAGAGAGAGATGTATGAAGAGGAGAGGGGCGGGCAGGGAGAAAGAGGGGGGGGGGGAGAGAGAAAGAGAGAGAGAGAGAGAGGGGGTTCCAACGAAATCAAAGTTATTCCACCTGTAACAAAACAGAGAGAGGGGAGAGCGGGGGAGAGAGAGGGGAGAGAGAGAGGGAGAGGGGAGAGAGAGAAGGAGAGAGAGAGAGAGAGAGTCAGGGAGACACAAACAGACAAAGACAGTTGGAATCGAGCACGGGACAGAGACAGGGTTAAATGCCTATATAAATCTTTTACAACGGCTTCTATCTCCCCCAAAGCATTGAAACGTGTTGGTAATTTTGTACATTTCTTAAAGATGTGAAGAAGAGAAACTGTCATGTAAAGATTAAATATTTGAAATAACGTTAACCGCACTAGAAGGATAATGAATACTACAATACATATGAATAATTAAGTCAAAACCATTTACACTCCTAAAAACAGCAGGGAGCAAACCCAGTTTATCGTTTATCGGTGAGTGATCCATATTATCTTTCATTATACGGAATGCAACTACCATCAGCTACAGATGATTAATTGGTTTTTACGATGGTCCACGCCTTCTTAATTTAAAGTACTTATCGGCCACCTTTTCGAACGATACTCTAATAAGAAAACTATATTTAGGCTTAAATTCTCATTGTGCACCATTGTTACACTGTCGTAGCATGAGTGCGAAGATTTGAAAAGGCGGCCCTGACAAGAGAGCATCATCTTAATCGAATTCTAGTCTCGCATCCACCATGGCCCCTCGCAAATTAACGTACAGTACGTGAAGAGTGGATTGTAACCAAATCACCCGTGGAGTGGAGTTATCACCCAAACTATAACTTTCAAATTTTGTACATATCGACAAAAACACGAGCAATGTTTCAGCCAATGGACCTCCGGGTTTAACCCGGAGGTCCATTGGCTGAAACTTTGCTTGTGCTTATTATGCTTTGCAACAAATTTGCAATTATTGCTTGAGTGGAATCCCTACTCTGCGGGTGATTTAGTGATAATACACTCTCCACGTACTGTAATATGCCATCAACAGAACTTGGGTACTAATTATATCTGTAAGCTGAAACAGGGACTGTGGCATCCTGCCTACAGAAAAAGGTCTGCTCCAAGAGAGAGTTGTAAGTAATATGAAGATGTCGGGAACACAGCCATCCGGCTATGATGTCTTCAAACGATGTGCCTACTCACATACATTATGCGTAATGTAATCCATTGAACCTCTATATGCTCGCCTCCACAATTTTCGCCTGTTCACTTTGTTATGTTTAATTTTTGGTATTGTTTGTTTGTGAGATGGAATATTCTTGAATAAATTTCATTTCATTGTGTGAGTTCAGTATATATGACTCTCTTTGACAAAGTGTTTGTTACATTTAAGGCCCTTCCTAACTAACACTGCAAACAAAACGATTGGCACAACTTTCCAACGATATGCAGAATCTTTCACATTTAAGTTGATGTTTTTATTTGGGTTTTTCTCTATCTCTCCATCTCTGATTTATCCCCGCATTGTGTCCTTGGTCAAGGCACTTAACCCCGATTGTCCACACGGAGGCACGATGAGGCCGTGTTCTAAGGCGTACTGCACGTCGATGGTGCGCATTTCTTCAACCAATCTAACCTTGCCTGTGCTGCAGTGCGGAGTTACGATGTTGGGGAGCTGGCACTGCTCGTCGGAGCACGGTGGCTCAGTGGTAGGCTGTTGGACTTCTATGCTAGAGGACCCGAGTTCGATCCCCGTCTGGGACGACCATCCTTGTGTTCTTGCGCAAGGCACTTTATCCCGGTTGCCTATATGGGGGCACGGTGACGCCGTGTCCTAAGGCATACTGTACTTCGATGGTGCACATGTCTTCAACCGCTGTAACCCTGCTTGAGCGCAGCTTGAACATAATTAGAATGTTGATGGGCTGGCAGTTGCTCGTCGATGCTCGGTAGTTCTCTCCGGGTACTTCGGCTTCCTCCACAAGGTAAAACTGTCACGGTCACGATTAGCCATTGTGCAGAAGTTTGTGACCTTAAACACCAATAAGTAAATAAATAAGTAAGCTGCTCGTAGTTGCTCGGTGGTTCTCTCCGGGTACTTCGGCTTCCTCCACCCGGAAAACTGTCACCGACACGATGTGACCTTGGCTGTTAAAGTGTCGTTAAACCCTAATGAGGAAAACAAAAATCTGCTTTGTGGAATTTTCAAGAAGCTTTCCTCGCACTGGATGGATGGAAGTGGACTAAATTCGGTATGGGTATTCTTGATTGTCCAGGGGCATTAGATGTTCAATAAGGCAACCACATAAAAATACTTTGTTGCAAACAGAAATGTTGCTTATACCGAAATTGACAAATCTTGGAAATATATCACATTGTTAAAAAAGAACAGCTGACATTCATTGGACAGCACGCAATAGTCTCGAGGCGCGAAGGCGGTCGAGCCCAAAATACACACATTTTATAAACTTGGAAATGTTTTTTTTCCGTCGTGTGATAGAACAAAATATCTGATGTGAAATACAGCACGTGGAGGGTTGATTGTAACTAAATCGCGGTGATGTAGATTTTCCGCTTATAAAATGTATATAATTTTGCATAAAAAACAAGAAATACCAGCAAACTTCCATCTCACGGACCACAGGGTTGCACACCGATGGTCCATGGGATTTAAGTTTGCAGGTGCTTCTTGTGTCCAGTTCTCAAAAAATTATAAATAATCGCCTGGTGAAAAATCTAACCGCAATAATTAATGTCAATTTCTGGATTTCGGATTTTCTTTTCTCATGTTGGATATCGTGAGAAAAGTATTTAAGGAAAGGTCTGGATTGTCGGTAATATCTTTAATTGAATCATAGAGTCGGATGAACATTTACAAAAGCTCAATTTGGTGAAAATGTTTCAGGTTTTGTAAACTGTTTATTTTTCGTGTACGGGAGCGCACAATATACTGTTTGGAATTATTTCAATGGTAGTTCTGGGGTCATTTACACTGAGAGTAGTAGGAGAGAGATGGATCTGACCCGGTTGGTAGGAGACCGGAAGTGGCGTCATGTCACTTCCGGGTCCGCTTCGGGACCCGTGCAACTAAGGTCGATCCACCCTTATCCTACCACTACTGAGCTCCATAAGTTTTGGCAAGGAGACTTGTTTTTCTGTTTCGTTATTTTGGAATGTTTTTCTCTCAAGTAACAGGATATAGACAAGCAATTTACTTGGTTCGTTTTAAAAATAAATAAATATTGTTTAATCTTTACACCGTCGAAGGACATCTCACGGGAAAGAAGTGAATCCATTACGTGTGCATCGCCTGTATGAACTGATAATTGAGAATTCCACCAATTGCACTGTGAGGTGGGGGTAAAAAAAAACCGAACCACGTGACGCCATTGAGCTGGGTTTGTTGTGTGTGATTAGACTTTTTTTTTTCCAGTGCCTAATCGCAGTTGGTTATTCCACTACAAATAGTCTGTTACTGTCCGTAAATACCAATTCTTATTGCTAATAATTAGGGCGAAACATAAATTCGATACAGTTTGGATGGAAAAGCAGTTTAAAAAAAATACCGAAAGGTGAATTGTTAATTGAAAGAAAATTTATTTTAACGAAGTAACTATGTAGTTTGAATATTTTTTCATTTGTGAGGTGCGATTCGCCGACTTGGCTATGTTACTTTGATCTCTCAGGGGCGCGGTGGCGTTGCGGTAACCGGTTCTCGTCAGGTCACCGAAGTTAAGCAACGTCGAGCCCGGTTAGTCCTTCGATGGGTGACCGTCTGAGCGATCGATTCGGACTCCCGCGTTGTGTCCTTGGGCAAGGCACTTAACCCGGATTGTCCACCTTGGGGCACGGTGACGCCGTGTACTAAGGCGTACTGCACATCGATGGTACGCATATCTTCAACCAATCTAACCCTGTCTGTACCGCAGTGCGGAGTTACAATGTTGGGGAGCTGTCAGCTGCTGGTCGTTGCTCGGTGGTTCTCTCCGGGTACTCCGACTTCCTCCACCCGTAAAACTGTCACGGTCATGATTAACCATTGCGCATAAGTATATGACCTTAAACACCAATAAATAAATAAACAAATATTTTGATCTCGCAGTTCACTGACACCGATTAACAAATGTCTCTCTTTAGTCAGGAAAAAAATCATAAACGAATGTACTCGTCGCTTTTAGAAACTCCCACCAGATTTGAAAAACTCGAATGAAAGTAATTGAGTATGCATGGTTGATTTGTTCTTTTCCGTCCATTATTCGTGAAACCCGATAAAAAATGCACGATACGGTAAAACGGTTTTTAGAATTTCCGTCACCCAAGTCTGTCCAACTCGGTCGGTCTGCCGGCTAACAATGGGGGATTAATGAAACGCAAGCACACCAAGTGATTTAAAACACTACAATTTCTGACCATCACGTTAAATTATTTATACAGATCAACTGTGAAAAAGGCACAACTCGCCACCTTCCAACACATTTCAGTCGCTGTTTTTAACAGAGATTTTAGAAGCAGAAATATGTTTTGAAGAGAAAAAATATGAGTTTTTGGAAGAATTCTTAGACAGTAAGAGAAGAGTTCTGTTCCAAAGAGATCTTCTCTGAGAATAAAAAAAACAGCTCAGTATTTTTCACTTTGCAAATAAGACAACAAATTCTGCAAACAACTCCGAAGCCAACATTTCGTGATTCATCCAACCTAGTTGCCTTAAAATAAAGAGTGGACAAGTCTTACACCATCAAAAAAAAAAAAAATAAAGTATAAATAGACTTTATGATTCTGGAGAATCATGGCTTTTCCAGATGAGATTCCATGATTTTTCATGACCCCAGAGTGACTGATGAATTGCTTTCAACTGACGCACTGAAGTTCCTTTATTGTTGTTGTGAGAAGCGTGGGTATAGTAATCTCAAATGACTCAGTTTGATAAAAATTTTTAGACAAAACCATAGTTAAAGGTGGAGAGGGTTAATATCAATATCGTGGTCCGTCAAGTTAATGACCGACAAAATGAGTTATGTTTGTTTGAAACACACCCACTAAGTTCTGTGGCTATTTGAAAATGGTCCATTTATTCTCAAATGTATTCAAAATATTGATGTCTGGCAGTTTGTAGAGGTTTAACAAGTGCTAACGGGAATATTTTCCATGTATCTCGTAATGTCACACCAAAAACTACGAATGACGATTTTTTCTTTAAAATCTACAAGATGTTTTCAGAGAAATCCAGGGAGAACATGCATTTTAAGCTTTTGATGGGTACCATTGTTTATCCAACCCAAAAAGGGTTATGTGTTGTTTTTTGAATACTCTTGTTACTTCCAAAAATAATTCTCAGTGAATCTACTTTCACTTAAGTTGATCTCTTCTCTCAACTTTGGGTGCAGTGGATACGCAAACACAGCCCATTTATCAACATTTTGATGTTTGAGAACCTGCATAGGGTAAACAAATGCTTACTGGGATATTTTGTACATGCAACTTCTAATGTCACACTAAGATCTGAGAATGGCCATTTTGTCTTGAAAATCTACGAGATGATTTTAGAGAAATCCTCGGATAACATGAAATTTTAACCTTTTGAGGGGTATCGCTCTGTAACCAGCCCTAAACGGGTTAATGTTTGGTTCTGTGAATACCTTCATTACTTACAAAATTATCCTCAGTGAATTCCACTTCCAATGAAGTAGGTTATATTTATCTCGCAGGTGCACATTTGGTGTTATGGGTGCCCAAAAAACAGTCCATTTTCTCAAAATGTCTATGCTTGGCAGTCTCTGGAGGGTTAACAATACCGAAATATTTTGTCCATGCAACTTGTAATGTCACTACAAGACCAGCGAATGGTCAATTTTTCTTGAATTTTTTTTTTGAGAAATCCACAGAAAACTGTACTTTTAAGCTTTTAACCCTTTACCCAACGTAACGGCCAAAACCGGCCAGCGCGATTCTCAAAAATCGCCAATAATTTTTTATTATTTTTTCATTTTTTGTCTCAAAAACATAGGTTATGACCCCTCGTTGGAACGAGCTCGTCGAGCTCGTTCCAACGAGGGGTCATAACCTATGTTTTTGAGACAAAAAATGAAAAAAAATAGTTATTCAAGAATTTATTTTGCAAGTGTCGTCTGCTTTTCATGTTAGGTAAAGGGTTAAGGGGTCTCCTTAACTAGTAAAAAAAGGGGTTAAGACCATTGATTTTTGAATACCCTTACTACTTACAAAAATATTTCCCTGTCAGTTTTGCGTCCGGTAAAATACGTTATGTTTCTCTGTGTCATTCCCATTTGATGTTACTGGTGTGCAAAAACAGACTATTTTTTTCAAAATTTTGACATTTAGCAGCCCATGGAAGGTTAACAAATGCTTACCGGAATAATTTATTCACGCAGCTTGTGATGTGACACTAAGACCTATCACTGCCCATTTTCTCTTGAAAACCATACAAAATGTTTGTAAAGAAATCCAGGGAAAACATGAATTTTTAAGCCTTTGATGGGTATCACTATTAACCACCACAAAATGGTTAACGCTTGTTTTTGTAATACCCTTATTACTTACAAAAATGGTCCTCGGTGAATTCCACTTAAGGCAAAGGAGATTATGTTAATTTCTCTGGTATACATTTGGTGCTGTGCGTGTCCGAAAACATCCCATTTCATCAAAATTACGATGCTTGGCAGCCTGTAAAGGGTTAATAAACGCTCACCGAAATATTGTGTCCATGCAACTTGTCACATAAAGACCTGCGAGTAGTCAATCTTTCTTGAAAACCCACAAGATGTTTTTAGAGAAATCCCCAGAAAATGAGAATTTTAAGATTTTAGGTGGTCTCTCTTTAGCCTGTCCAAAATGGGTTAAGACTTCGCCTTTTGAATACCCTTACTACATACAAAAATGTTTCCGTATAGATTGTGCGCTCGATAAAAGATGGCACTTTCCTTTGTGGCGTACCCAATGGGTGCTGTTGGCGTCCAAAACAGGTAATTTTATCACAATTTTGACTTTTAGCCGCCCGTGAAGGGTAAACAAATGCTCACCAGAGTATTTTGTCCTTGCAACTTCTATTGTCACACCAAGTCCTGGGAGTGACAAATGTTTCTTGAAAAACTACAAAACTCGTTTAGAGAAATCCACGAAAACACGATTTTTTAGCTTTATGGGGGTATTGCCGTTTAACCAGCGCAAAAGGGTTAACGCATATTTTTTTTAAAACCCATGTTACTTACAAAACTGATCCTCGGTAAATTCCACTTCCAATAAAGGAAGTTTTGTTTATCTCTCGTGTACCGTTTGGGAGCTGTGGGGGGAGGCGAAACCGACCCATTTCATTAAAATTTCGATGTTTGGCAGCCTGTGAAGGGTTACCATATGCATCCCCCAATACGTCTTGTATATCAATGGTCGTGTCACAGGCTGGTCTAGCAATGATGAATGTTTAAAAAAAATCCACAAGACATGTTTCGAGAAAGTTCCGATAAACCCCAATTTCGGCGGGTTTTTGCCAATTCTGACAAAATAAGGGTTAAATAAAAAATTCCGCTTTAGTACGTTTTTTAGATTTTGTGCCCCTCTATGAGTGTGCAAAATTTTGTGAAAATCGGTTCGAAAATGGCTTTCGAATCGTACAGACAAAATGTGTGGAAAAAAAAAAAAAAAAAAAAACAACCCAAAAAACTAGACTTTATGTTTCTGGAGAATCATGGCTTTTCCAGATGAGATTCCATGATTTTCCATAACCCCAGAGTGTCTGATGAATTGTTTTTAATTGTCTCACTGAAGTTCCTTTATTGATGTTATGAGAAAGGTGGGTATATTGCAGTCTCAAATGACTCAGTTTGATAAAAAAAAGCTTCTAGCTTTTAAGGGGTATCTCTCTTTAGCCTGGCCCAAATGGGTTAAGACATCGACTTTTGAACACCCATAGTACTTACAAAAATGCTTCTATATTAACTGCGCGCTCGATAAAAGAAGGTACTTTTCCATGTGGCATACCATTTGGTGCTGTTGGTGTCCGAAAACAGCCAATTTTATCAAAATGTTGACGTTTAGCAGTCTGTAGAGGCGTTAACAAACGTTTAACAGAATATTCTACCCATTCAACTTGTAATACCACACCAAGACCTGCCAGTGTCCAATTGTTCTTGAAAATCGCCAACAGGTAGTTAGCGAAATGCACCAAAAATGTAAATTTCAAGCTTTTAAGGGGCATCTCTCCTTAACCAGTCCACAATGGGTGCAGCTCCATTCTGTTAAATACCCTTACTACCAGTTACTACTCACAGAAATTATCATCAGTGAATTCTATGCAAGGTAAAATAAGTTTTGTTTATCTTTTAAATACTCATGGGCTGCTGTTGGTGCCTGAAACAGCCCATTTTATCAAAATGTTGATGTTCAGCAGCCCGTGGAGGGTTAACAAACGTTTAACGGAATATTTTGTCTCTGCAGAAAGTAAGGTCAGGTAAAGACACGCTAATGATCATTTTGTCTTCAAAGTCTGGAAGAAGCATTCGGATAAATCCACAAAATGGGAATTTTTAGCTTTTGAGGGGCATCTCTCTTTAACCAACCCAAAATGGGTAAAGATTTGGATTTGTGAATACCCTTACCACATACAAACATTTTTCCTTATAAATTTTGCGTCGGATAAAAGGAAGTACTTTTCTTTGTGGCATACCCATTGGGTGCTGATGCAGAAATGTGTAAAAATCGGTTTGAAAATGGCTTCTAAATCGTACGGACAAAATGTGTGGAAAAAAATATAATAATTTGAAGAAAAACAATATTCTTTTCTAGAGGGAAAAGCTCAAAATAATAATCCGTAGAAAAACAATAGTCGTTTCCAGAGGGAAAAGCTTAACAATAGTGGTTCAAACCAATAACCATTTATAAAAGAAGCAACCGACTACGTAAATTAGCTCTGAAAGGCAATAACCCAAACACATGGGCGGAATATAAAACTATCCGAAACAAAGTTAACAACATGAAAACAATTGTCAAGGAACAATATTTAGAAAAATAGATACCTCAATATCAGAAAACAACGACCAACGGCAATTTTGGCATATTGTTAAGATGTTTGGAAACAACTTTGCTTCCGATCCAGGAATACGGACGCTGAAAATTTATTCAGGTAACACACTTTTTGAAACCGACTATGAAAAAGATAATTTTTTAAACGAGGCCCTTATTCAAAATAGTATGTTGAACTCGAATAGCAAACAACTACCCCCCTTTAACGCGAATGTTCGCAATCATTTAGCAAAATTTCTTTTACTCAGGAAGACATTATTCAGATTATCAATTCTCTTAAAACTAACAAAAGCAGCGGTCACGATGGTATTGGACATAGAATGTTGAAGGAAACTAAATTTAGTGTAAGCTAACCTTTATTTCTGCTTTATTCTAAATCACTGGAGTTGTCGGAATTTTCTCTGGATTGGAAATGTGCTGATGTGATCCCTCTTTATAAAAAATGTGATCGTCAAGACCCCAAAATTATCGACCTATCTCTTTATTGTATTGTATTTGTAAAATAATGGAGCGGATTGTTTTTAAGGAAGCTATAAATATTTTGAAGACAACAATCTATTTTATGTATTACAGTTAGGCTTCCTTCCAGGCAACAGCACCGTTTACCAATTATTAGAGATCTATCATAACCTTTGTGACGCAGTTGATTAAAACTTATATATATGTGGTGTCTTTTGTGATATTTCAAAGGCATTTGATAGAGTATGGCACGGAGGATTCATATACAAGTTAAAACAGTACGGTATCTCGGGTCCCTTGCTCCGCTGGTTTCACAGCTATCTGAATGACAAAAACCAGAGGGTAAAAATAAATGGTTGCCCTTCCAACTTTCAGAAAGTCAAGGCTGGAGTTCCACAGGGGTCGGTCCTAGGCCATTCCTGTTTCTTATATATATCAATGACATTATCGACAAAATTGATTCAGTTACTCGCATGTTTACCGATGACACGTGTCTGACAGAATCGTCCTATGACCCCTGCAACGTCGAAGCAAAAATGAACGAGGAACTCAAAAAAGTAAACGAATGGGCTAACACATGGCTCGTTTCGTTTAATGCAAAACAGACGAAAGCAATCATATTCACACTTAACAAAAATATCTCGTCATTAAATATTTTGCTTAATGGCGAAACAATTGATTTTTGTAATTCTCACAAACATTTGGGTTTAACCTTGCAGTCAAACCCGTCTTGGTCAGATGACATTGATAACATTTGTGAAGAGGCTTGCTCGAGATTGTCCCAACAAAGAAAACTGAAGTATACTTTTAACAGAAAAATTCTTGAAAAAATATATCATGCATTCATATTACCGATTTTGGAATATGGTAGTTCTGTGTGGAGCGGTGCTCCTCGGTATCAATTAAATCGTATTGAAGATATTCACTACGAGGCAGCCCGAATAGTGAGCGGATTGACAGGATCTGTGCCACGAGATCGACTTTTGTTGGAAGTTGGTTGGAGTAGACTGGAAAACGGGCGCTATGTTCACAAAATGTGTTACTTTTACAAAATTCTCACTGGGAATGCTCCGAACTAAGGGCGTCTAATTGTTTCCCTTATTTCTGTCGAACAGAACTCTTCAAACGATCATTTTTTCCTTTCGTGTACTGAAGTGTGGAACACCCTACCGGAGGTTGTTCGAAATAGTCGGTCGCTTGGGGAATTCAAAAAGTCCATCTCACCACCCTTGCGTAAGTCCTCAACATATTTCTCAACCGGTAAAAGGAAATACATCATTCACGCAAAATTACGAACTGGATGTAGTGACGTTAATGGTGACAAGTTCCGCAACTACATCTCAGGTTCTCCTGTTTACTTGTGTAACGATGGCGTTGAGGATGCAAAACATTATTTCTTCCTGTGTCCTTTAAACTCTGATATTCGCTGTATTCTCATGGAGGATTTGTCGAAACTCACGCTCCACTGGAATTCATTGGATTTAATTTTATATGGAAGCCCGTCATTACCCGAAAGCAGCAATGCATCAGTTTTCTTCTCTGTTCAAAAATGTATTTGTGACTCACATAGATTTGATGTACAGTTGCTGAATTAGCTGCCAAGGTTGTACAAATGATCTGACTTTCACTGCGGGTGTCCTCTCACAGCGCTACCTGACAATCAATCTGTGTGAGGACAACACGGCGGATGTTAGGTTAGTACGGACGTGCAATGAGCACGCAAAGATTAACTGGTCTCAACATGTTCTGTGAACTTTCTTTAGGGTCATTAAACTAAACGTAGAACTGAATTTAGAATTGAATAAATAATGGGGGGAATTTCTGTTGTTTATTGTCCTTTTTTGTTTGCTTTTTTGTCTTCTTTGTTTTCATTCTGCTTTTACCCGATTTTCTACGCCCTCTCTCCCCCTGTCTCTCTCTCTTCTCTCTTTCTTTCTCTCTCTCTTGAGTTAACTTCTTTTTGTGTATAATGTTTAAATATTGTTATATTTTTTCTGCCTTTTGTCATCTATTAGTCTTTGTACAGGAGCGGAGGGTTTTCTAAGTGGTCAGCACTTGTCCTCCAATCCTGATTTGCGTTGTTGAATGGCAAATAAAAATATGTTTAATCTAACGAAGCAACCGACTTGCCACGTGACTAACAAATCCAGACCAGCGAGACGTTCGGGTTCGCAGTGAAATGGATTCTCAGGGATGTATGGTGCTACATGTAGGTCTCTTACAACTCCTAAGTTTACAGCGTCCCCAAAGGGAAGCCAGTTAGGGACGTCTCGATGATGGTTGATCGCGTATGAGGGGTAAACTTGATTTGTTCCGATGGCAGTGATTCAAGTCTAGACTGATAAAACTATGTCATCAATGTATGCCTTGATGGTGTAGTTGAAACATTAGTCAGTGGGAGTTATGAAGGAAGGACAAGAGCCGAGACTTTTGTCTGTCGCAGTTGTGGAATGGAGGGCTAAAGGCGACGCTGCCTTGCTGAGGCGAGAAATTCCGAGCTTCAAATGGCTCAGAAACTCATCGATGCTTTTCTTGGGCTCAGTGAGACACTGCTACCGTTCTCGCACAATAAGAGGGGTCCAATCTGGTATTGGGGCCACCTCGGAGAGCCCCAGTGGGCCGGCCCTACGCCTCTTAAGAAAAGGGTCCGTCAATGAAACAGATTAAATACGTGCTTGTGTGGTATGCATATAGACTACATATGAAAACCCACAAATTTGTTTTGTCCAATCGAGTAATAAATCAAGGAAACCTCGTCATTTGACTCCTCAAGAATGAAAAATTTCTCGGACCCACGCCTACGAGGGGGACATCCCCTCTCGTGATCGACCCATCTCGACGCTCGAATGATGTGTTCCCTTCGTCCAAACTGTCCCGCGACCAAATATTTCTCCCGACGCCCCTTTCAGGTCCTTCTGATCATTATGATGGGGAACGCACAGGATATACTACTTTCACTTGCAGTTAAGTTGTAAAAACAATCTTACAATAATTTAAAAAAGAACGGTCTTGTAATAAGTTGAATATTGAAATTGGTAAACTGAATAAACAAATTAGTAAACTGAATTTACAGCATTGTACAGTACGTGGAGAGTGGATTGCAACTAAATCACCCGCGGAGTGGAGTTATCACCCAAGTTATAACTTTAAAATTTTGTACATATCGACAAAAACAAAAGCAATGTTTCAACCCGGAGGTCCATTGGCTGAAACTTTGTTTGTGCTGGTTATGCTTTGCAACAAATTTGCAATTATTGCTTGGGTGGAATCCCCACTCTGTGGGTGATTTAGTGATAATACACCCTCCACGTACTGTATTTAATTGAATTAACAGACTTCTACTAATTTGAACAAACAACCTTGTAATAAACTAAATATTCAAATTAGTTAATTGATTTTAAACAAATTAATAATTTGAATAAACAATTTACTAATTTGTTAATTCAAATTAACAAAACAGAGCCTGAGGCTTCCATGCTGCCATACATATGCATGTCGCTTTGCAAAATACGCTTATACTTCACTTACAGTGGCAGTGCAATGGTGGGAGGTGCACCAAATAGGCCCTCTACTCCCGCCCCCAGTATACTACAGACGATTGCAGTATTAACTTTTAAGCACTTAGCCAACGTTACACTACGACCGTAACCGGCCAGCGCTATTCACAAAAATTGCCTTTCAAATTTTATCCTTTTCAATTTCTTCCTTACAAAAAAAAACAAAGCTTATGACCCTTCAACAACGGTACAAGTTCATTCCAGCCATGGTCATATGCTATGTCTTGAGGCACAAGTAATTGAACACTTTAGTTATACGCGAAATGGTTTTGCAAGTGTCGTTACCTATCCATATTGGGTTATTTCTTTACCCAACGCAGACGATATCAAAATTTATTATTTTAAATATTATTTTAAAAAAAATCCATATCACGTGACCCCTCATTTGAACGAGGTCGTTCCAATGAGGGATTACATGATATGGTTTTGAAAATATATGTTTTTTCAACAGCTTAATTTGTAAATTACGGGGGGGGGGGGGGGGGGGTGGGGGGAGGGTTGCGAACGATTTGTTAGGTAAAGGGTTAAGGTTTACAATAAATTTTGAATTTGCCCCTCCCACCTCCCGATGGAGAACCACTTGCCCTCCCATGAACAAAAATCTTGCGGAACCACTGCTCACTGATCAATTGAAGCATTTCTGTTAGTTGTACGATGCGTGGGGTCCTTTAATAAAATAATGTCCACTGCCTTTTACGAAATACTATATTTAAATGTAATTTTCTGTATATTAAGAGAGACATACACTTTTATGCTCTCCGTCTGAGAAAGTAATAATATTTAATGGAAGGACATTTTTATGGTGGTTTGCATGCGATACACCTGTATACATGGCCTGTGCACAAACAATGTTTCAGCCAATGGACCTCCGGGTAACTCGGAGGTCCACTGGCAGAAACATTGCCTGTGTTTGCTATGTGTAACCAGGAGAACCTGCCGTGCTTTGGATGGCAATTGCGCGCAGTTCCTATGCGCAAATAAGCGCAGATAAGCGCACAGTTCGTGACAAGACTTCTAGTTTTAACTGTAACTGAACAAGACTGATTCCTGTGGAGACAGTATTTGGACTAGCGGTTCCGTAAATAACATAATCTTCGAGAAAAATGTGGAGTCAAAACCTACTTCAAATAAATCGATGGGGTTCGGACAAAAGCTCAAAAGACAAAAGCTCCCATGAAAAGATCCCTGAACACAACAGCTGTCACCACAGTTCTCGAGGAAAATGATAAAGGAGGGAAAAGCCATCCCTAAATTTTTTTCAACCTTTTGAAAAAATATGTTTTGCCAGTCGAAATACTTAACCGAATTATCATTTTATGAAATGTCTACGTAACTTCTCTTATTTTTATTGAATAAAATATGTCTAAAAAGCACAACCGGTACAAAACTGAGAAAGATACAGAGGCCCAAATGAGGAGGTTCCCAATCCGTTGTTCATTCCGGACTGGAGTTTCATACACGAGTTGCTCTTGGTGTGATCATTTTACTTTCTTACAAAAATAGGTTTGGCAATAAGACTTACGGAAGTCATCAAACTGGCTAATCATCTATTGGAGAATGTCACGGGTTGGGATGGGCGGAGTTGCATTCCGGAATTATTGATTAACTCGGGAGCTTCTATACCTTATGTCTTAAGCTGGAAAATATTAATGAATGTGTCAATGACACTGTAGCATAACTTGACTGAAAAAGATAATGTTCAATGTTTTTGAGAGGATTATGAAATAAGACAAGAATTGTGATAATTGAGAATAAGTTAATTTCTGTTCCCCACATACTATGTTATCCATGAGAATAATCTGAGGTGTACACTGTACTAAAGAACTGAGACCTGGGTTAATGTTGCCCTCACTGTTAACGTAATTATGTCAACCAACGTTACCCGTTACAGTAAAATCCTTCCAAAACTAGTCACCCAACCAAGTTACAATGAAATCCCTTTATAAATATAACTCGTAGATTTTGCTAAAGGAATTTAGGTCACACCCCGGTCCGACCGTCACGATTGGCCGATCGTGACCGAAATAGGACAGTCTCATCTAGATATCATACCGAGTTACCCGACCACGTTACAATGAAATCCCTCTACAAGACAACCTGTAGGCGGTGCTAAAGGAATCTAGGTCACGTGACCAGGCGTTGGCAACAGTTGACCGACCATGACCAAAATAGGACAGTCTCATCTTGACATCATACCGAGTTATCCTTCCAAGTTGCAATGAACTCGCTTCATAAATGTGAACTGTGGACTGTGCAAAACAAATCTAGGTAACGTACCTGTGCGGCCGTCGCCGTTGCCCGATCTCAACCAAAATAGAGTGTTCTCATCTGAACATTATACCGATTCATTCTACAATTTACAATACAATCCCTTCATAAATGCAACCTGTAGACTGCGCTAAAAGTTTTCGGGTTTCGGGCCCGTGCAGCTGCTACGCTTGGCCTACCGCGACCAAAAGGTGACTTTCTCATCTAGACGTGACTTCGAACCTGCATATGATGATCAGACAAGAAATACGGGGTGTAGCCTATGCTAAAGACAGTTTGAATAGACTCAGTGTCCCACAAACTTCCGCACGCGTAATGGCAATAGCTTATTTTGACTTTGTCAAGTTAAGCTAAAAATGTTACTGGCCTCCAATCACCCATTGTATCAAACCGATAAGACTGGCGCAGTAGTGATGTTCCATGCATGCACTCGTTCTATTAATTGACGTCACACAGAGAGCCGGTCATACAAATGGAGGTTTGTGATACCCAAGTCAGGCTGTCGGGGCCCAAGCATGACTCACTTTGGATATTGAAATAAGAAGCAGGGAATCACCTTCATCCAGACTACCAGTTATCCTAACTGAATATCCAAGAACTCTAACCTTTGAATTATAATCCCAATTGTCCAGCAATCCGATAACATTATCAAGGCATGCTTTCAATGCCCCCAACATACCCGATCCGGTGATTAGCATTCAGCATCAGACACATGTCTCAGTCTGGATAGGCTCTGAGCCACCACTTCCCACAACATAATTAAATGCACAAAGTATCAAAATCTGTATCCTGCGATGTAGGGGAATAACATGTTTAGAGCGTTTTTAGGAAGATCCATTAAAGAACCGAGTCAACCGACCAATGGTGGTCCTGTTAGGTTCACTCATTTTCCACTGCATATATAACTATTCGAAGGCAGAGGGAGGTAGTCCAATTTTGGACCGCCTCGGCCCATAAAACTTTGACAGTAGCAATGCCTAACATGTATGAAATTTTCAACCCAGATTCAAGAAAATCGCACAGAGAGCATATATTATTTAAAAATTTCTCAAGCAGGGCGAGCATTTTCACTTTAACAGAAATACGACACACAAATGCAAATGGGCGCCCATATTATTTCCGCCTACTCTCAAACAGCTTGCGCTCAGCCCATTTCAATTATCCGGATGCCAATCAACACCCACATTTAAACTGATTTTGCATTCCCAGACTGACAACTAACACCGATCACCCGGCGAAGGCGTGGGACTTTGAGAATTAATGAACCATGCCTTGAGTCAGAGGAGAAATTAGAAGCACCTTTTAACATCTGCACCCCACAAAACACCAAACTTTCTCCATCGATACAAAACGCCACTATCATGCAGACGAGAAAATTAGGTTTACAACACCTCAACCATCATCTACATCAAAAACGTCATGTTTGCGACGCTCTTTGTAGCACACACTATCACAGGCGGTTAAAAGAGCAAACAAAAAATGTAATGGTAATGCAGCAGAAGTGTCTGGGAGATGACCGATTGGGAGAAGGGTGTAAACATGATTTGTCCCGACTATAATGGCTGAAGTCCCGACTGATCGAGTTTTCCAACCACGTCATCACAATCAACATCATCATTCGTAGAAGGCGTGTCTTAATTATGTAATTGGTATATTAATCAGTCTGGATTATAGTTCAACAATTGAGTGGTCTGTGAAATTTAATTGTAAATAGATACAAGTAGTGGTCGAAGGCGCATGGACTTGTTTAAATGTCTTGTTTAACTCTTTACCTTACATGAAAAGCAGACACTTGCAAACAAAACTACTGAATAACTAACTATTTTTCATTTTTTTGCATCAAAAACATAGCTTATGACCTCTCATTGGAACGTGCTCAATGAGCTCGTTCCAATGAGAGGTCATAAGCTATATTTTTGACGCAAAAATGAAAAGTAATTAAAATTGAATGGCAAATGTTTGAGAATAGCGCTGGCCGGCTTTGGCCGTAACGTCGGGTAAAGGGTTAATTAGAAGGTACTATACACCACAATTGGTCGTGTATTATTTGTTTATTGGTGTTTAAGGTGACAGATTTCTGCACAATGGCTAATCATGACCACGACAGTTTTACGGGTGGAGGAAGGCGGAGTACCCGGAGAGAACCACCGAGCAACGGCGATCAACTGTCAGCTCCCCAATATACTAACTCCACACAAGCAGGGTTAGCATTGGTTGAAGACAGGTGCACCATCGACGTGCAGTACGGCTTAGTACAATTGGTCGTGTTGAGTCGGATGTTACAAACCTCCTTTTCTGTATGAGACTGTGCGAGGGTCATTGGTCTAAAAATTAAATTTAGTCTTGTAAGAAAGAACATGATAACCAGCAAGGGCGAATCGAGATCTCAGAATATAAACTCAAACGAAAATGTCTCGACTGGAAAAATAATTGGCGGGAGGGGGTACACACTCTTATCCTCCTTCACTACGCCCCTGGATAATGTAAATATTGTTATATGGCTGTGAAATGTGTTGACGTGACTGTTATTCTATGCCGAATATTTGGATTACACAGAATACATCATGATTAGCAGTAACCAGACGTAAATCATGTAAGTTTTCTTTTTCTCCATCGTTTGTATCTTCAGTTAATTCTAGCATATTGTTGCATCTATAACATAATAAACATATTATTTACATACAAAGAAATTGATCGATCAAAAATGTAGTTATCGAATGATAAGGCCTCACAAAGTAGATCCTATGTTTCTCGGGCCATTTTTTGTAAAATTGCATGCGTGCGGGCGTTTTTTTATTTCATTTTTTATTTTTGTAATTATTTCTTTGCCATTAAAAAGTTCATGTACTTGGTTTGTTTTATGTTTTAGGACCCATAATCTACAGAATAGCATGGGTGGTCGTGTATTACGTCCCTTGAGTGCAAGAAGGCTTTGCAATGCTAAAGCATTGCAAAGCCTTCTTGCACTCAAGGGACAATTTTATTAACTTGGGTAAAATATCAGACATAATCCATTCGTTTTTTATTTTTTTTAAGTTTGGATAGGTTATAAAAAGAGAGCATGCGGCAGCCAAACGGACCATGCGGGAGGGCCTGAGAAACAGATATTTAATTTTTTTAGGCCTAAAAATAGTTTTTTAAAAAATATTTGAGTGTTATTTGTCCACCTTTGTCATTTTCTTTGAAAGCTTTTGTGTTGACATCTTTTCTGTTGATGGATTTTGTCCCGAGGGCTTTTAAATCGTCTGTAGGGTTTTTGTCCTGCACTCAAATCGACAACACGGCACACCATTGCTTCTTTTGGTGCTTGACTTAGGCACTTATAGAGTACACAAAATAATCACCAAACAAAACGAGATTCCACGATTGTTATGACCCTAGAGTGTCTGAAGAATTGTTTTTAACTGTATTGCTGAAGTATCTTTATTCATGCCTTTACAAAAGTGGGTATAATAGTATCAAATGGCGCAGTTTGATAATGAAAGTTTAGGATAAAATCATCATTATTGGTGGAGAGGGTTAATATCAAAATCAGCGTTCGAAAGGTCTGTGTCCGACAAAAGAAATTATGTTCGTTTGCCACATACCCATTAAGTGTTGTGGCTATTTGCAAACAGCCCACTATATCTCAAATTTATCTAAACTTTTAATGCTTGACAGTGTGTGGCAGGTTAATGGACGCTTGCAAGAATAATTCTTCTCAAGAGTTTATTTGTTCTTTAAAATTTGTAAGAACCACTTGAAACTTGAAGAAATACACAGAAAATGTGAACTTTAAGTTCTTATGGGCTGTCTGTCTTTGATTCGGCAAAACATTTTTAAGGCTTTTTTGAATACCCTTAATACTTTCAAACATTATCCCCTGTGAATTCTGCGTCCGATAAAAAGAGGTTATGATTATCTGTTATATTTATTTATTTATCTATTGATGTTTAAGGTCACATATTTATGCACAATGGCTAATCGTGACCGTGACAGTTTTATTGGTGGAGGAAGCCGGAGTACCCGGAGAGAAATCCACAGAAAATGGGAATTTTAAGCTTTTAATGGGTATCTCTCTTTAACCAACCTAAAATGGGTTAATGCTTGGATCTTTGGATACCCTTACTACATACAAACATTTTCCCCATTGGGTGTTTATGGTGTAAAAAAACAGCCCATTTTATCCAAATGTTGATATTTAGCAGCCCGTGGAGTGTTAAAAAATGCTTACGGTATATTTTGTCCATGTAACGTGTAATGTCACGCTTAGACCTATGAATGACCAATTTTTCGGGTAATCTACAAGTAGTTTTTTTTTTTTTTTAAGAAATTCAGGGAAAACATAACGGGTATTACTGTTTACCCAGTCCAAAATCGGTTGAAGCTTGTTTTTTTTTGTATACCTTTATTACTTACAAAAATTATCCACGGTGAATTCCATTCCCAATAAAGGAAGTTATGTTTCTTCCTCTGTTGCACGTTGGGTGCTGTGTGTGGCTGAAAACAGCATATTTTATAAAAGTTTTTATGTTTGGGAGTCTGTAGAGGGTTAACAAACGATTTTAAGAATATTTTATTTTTGCATCTTGTAAAGTCACACCAAGCCCTGCGAGTGACCAGTTTTTTTCTTGAAAATGTAAACGACATTTTTAGGGAAATCCAAGTGAAACATGCATTTTTAAGCATTTGAAGGGTATCGCTCTTTAAGCAGCCCAAAACGGGTTAACGCTTAGCTTTTTGAATAACTTTATTATTTAGAAAAATGGTCCTCCGTGAATTCCACTTCCAACAAAGGAGATTATGTTTATCTGTCGGGTACTCATTGGGTGCTGTGGGTGCCCCAAAAACAGCCCATTTTCTCAAAATTACGATGCTTAGCAGTCTGTAGAGGGTTAATAAACGCTCACAGGAATTTTTGTCCACGCAATTTGTAATGTCCCACAAAGACCTGCGAATGGCCATTTTTTTTTGAAAACCTACGAGATGTTTTTAGAAAAATACACAGATAATGGGAATTTTAAACTTTTAAGGGGTATCTCTCGTTGACCTGCGCAAAATGAGTTTAGACTTTGACTTTTGAATACCCTTAATACTTTTCTTTTTCTTTGTGGCATACCCATTGGGTGCTACTGGTGTCCCAAAACAGCCATTTCTCACAATTTTGGGCGTTTAATAGCCCTTAGAGGGTTAACAAATGCTCACCGGAATGTTTTATCTATGCAACTGGTAATGTGACACCAAGACCTGTCAATGGCCATTTTCTCTTGAAAACCTGCGAGATGTTTGTAAAGAGATCCGGGAAAAACAAGATTTTTTTAGATTATTGATGGGTATTGCTATTAACCACCCCGAAAGGAGTTAACGCTTGGGTTTTTGAACACCCCTATTACTTACAAAAATGGTACTCGGAGAATTCCACTTCCAACAAAGGAGATTATGTTTATTTCTCGGGTATACATTGGGTGCTTTGCGTGTCTCAAAACAGCTAATTTGAACAAAATGACTCTGCTTTGCAGCATGTAGAGGGTTAATAAACGCTCACTGGAATATTTTGTCCATGCAACTTGTAATGTCACACATAGACCTGCGAGTAGTCAATTTTTCTTGAAAACCTACAAGATGTTTTTAGAGAAATCCACAGAAAATGGGAAATTTAAGCTTTTAAGGGGTATCTCTCTTTAGCCTGACCAAAATGGGTTAAGACTTCGGCATTTGAATACCCTTACTACTTACAAAAATGTTTCAATTGTATCAACTGTGCGCTCGATAAAACGAGATACTTTTCTTTGTGGTATACCCATTGGGTGCTATTTAGGTCCAAAAACAGCCCATTTTATCACGATTTTGACATTTAGCAGCCCGTGTAGGGTTAACAAATGCTTATCGGACTAGTTTGTTCATGCAGCTTCTATTGTCGCACCATGTCCTCTGCGTGATCATCTTTTCTTGAAAATCTTCAAGACTTGTTCAGAGAAATACACAGAAAACATGAATTTTTTAGCTTTTGAGGGGCATTGCAGTTTATCCAGCCCAAAACGGGTCAAGGCATAGTTTTTTTAATACTCCTATTACTTACAAAAATGGTCCGCGGTGAATCCAACGTCCAATAAATAGAGCATACGG
Organism: Pictodentalium vernedei; assembly: GCA_031216915.1. Lineage (NCBI taxonomy): Eukaryota > Metazoa > Mollusca > Scaphopoda > Dentaliida > Dentaliidae > Pictodentalium > Pictodentalium vernedei. The sequence goes on from CM062293.1 coordinate 505,830,623, forward strand.
AATGAGTGTTTTTCTCATATAATATTTATGAAACGAGTCTAAGAATTTTCCAGAGGCTCGCCCACACGGAAAATTCGGACGAGTTTCATAAATAGTTTTTGAGAAAAACACTCATTTCATATTCTGTTTATCATATGACACACACACGCACAAATTAGCCACTCAGTATGACCATTTTAACCCATCACCTAGCTTGAGTTACAGACGGCATCCTCGTTTAACTAAAAATTTTCATTTCTGGCTTCCAAAACATAAGTAATGACCCCTCATTGGAACGAGCTCGTCGAGCTCGTTCCAATAAGGGGCCATAACCTATGTTTTGGAAGCAAAAAGTGAAAATATAAAAAAAAAATGAATGTCATTTTTCTTTTAGGTTAAAGATTAATACAATATAACCTACCCTAAATAGGACAGATAACGTAAATTCTCCCTACTGCAAATATGCAAATGTGACCCAGTTGCATTTTGTTTAGCCAATCAAATTGTCCAGTTCTGAAATTTATCAATGAAAGCTCCCAACTCTAATTATGCAAATTATGAAAATGTGGCCCAGTTGAATTTTGTTCAGCCAATCAAATTGTCTAGTTTTGAAATAGACAAATGAAATTGACGGAAGACTTTATTTGTCACTGATCAATATGAAAACAAAATATCAAATGTTTTAAAGTGAACAAAACGGACGAGTCCGAGTCATATGATAAATGAAGTTATGTTTATCTCTCGTGTATCGTTTGTGTGCCCGAAAATAACCCACTTCCTCGATATTTCGATGTTTGGCAGCCTGTGGAGGGTTGACATATGCATTGCCTAATAGCTCTTGTATATGAATGTCCGTGTCACAGACAGGTCTAGCAATGATGAACGTTTAAAAATGTGTGGAAAAAAGAGAGAAAACCTAATAAACTGTGGAATGCAGTTGAATCACCAAGGCAAAGTGATTCGTCCGATTGTGTTAACCCATTACCAACGTAACGACCAAAAACGACCAGCGCTATTCTCAAAAATCACCAATTATTGTTCATTATTTTTTGTAATGTTTTGTCTCAAAAAAGTAGGTTATGACCTCGTCGAGCTCGTTCCAATGAGGGGTCATAACCTATGTTTGTGAGACAAAAATAAAAAAACAATAGTTATTCAAGAATATTTTTTGCAAGTGTCGTCTGCTTTTCATGATAGGTAAAGGGTTAAAATATAAAAAAGAGAAGCTAGTTGTATGATATAGTTTATAATCTGTGTTAATAACTCAAAATGGGGTGAGGATGGTGGTGTGAAGTTGGTATGTATATGTGCGAAAAAAACCCTAAATAACTGGTACATCACAATAAGCATTGCCTCATGTGCGTAGGATGGTGTGGGGATGGGGTATGTTTATGTGAAACCAATCTATATATCGGATACATATATTAACCCTTTGAGACTTTAATTATCCTGGCGTTCAAACGTCACTGGGTATTCAGTTTCTCCCAGTTTTTGAAAATGCGACGACAAACGTCGGAAAGTATAAATATCAAACAAGATATTTTTCACATTAGTGATTATCCGCTTTAGGGCTAGATTATTTTGGGTGGTCTGAATTTGTTATTCAAAACTTGTTTAATTACAAATTATTGGAGAGTGCCCACAGGCACTCTCCAATAATTTGTAATAAAACAAATTTATATAAACAAAATATTTGCGTTTGACTCATTATGAAATATAAGCAAGGAAAGTGTTGGATTCTGCTCAGGTATCCTCATTTTTGAAAGCCCTGATACTGGTTTTTAACGCTCAACTAGTTAAGATGTTTTGACAGCAGGATTATATTAGTATTTAAGATGCGATAACATTTGGCTCAACCGTTGTCACTGAATACTATTCGGGAAAAGCTAGGAATTGAGGTTAAAACTTTTAAAAATGGAAAAATAGTAACAAAACGAATGACTTCAAAGTATCTACGCGCTGTTCGATTGCGTACGTCATATTTATTTATTTATTTATTTATTGGTGTTTAAGGTCACATACTTATGCACAATGGCTAATCGTGACCGTGACAGTTTTACGGGTGGAGGAAGCCGGAGTCCCCGGAGAGAACCACCGAGCAACGACGAGCAGCTGTCAGTTCTCCAACATCGTAACTCTGAACTCTGCACCGCACCACAGGCAGGGTTAGATTGGTTGAAGACATGCGCACCATCGACGTGCAGTACGCCTCAGTACACAGCGTCATCATGCCCCCATGTAGGCAATCGGGGTGAAGTGTCTTGCCCAAGGACACAACGCGATTGCCGCAGGTGGGATTCGAACCGAGGACCTCTCGGTTTGCAGCCTGCACCTCTACCAACTGAGCCACCGCGCCCCTGCGTACGTCATAAGACGGTCAAAAGTATCAAAGGGTTAACCTGTATTTGCGTTCACTTCACCATTGAATTTGTAACATAATTGAGAGCCATCGTTCGGATTGATTGTTAGAACACGTTTTTGTTTTCTAATGAAAACGCAATACGTGCTTGTTCTAGTGTGGGAGTGTGTATCTTGATCAGTAAAAAGTCACACATCATTTCATACCTTGAATCTTTTTCTAAGTGACAGACAAGGGTTACCTATTAGTAACGGTCCCGGTTAAGTTATTTTGGAAACGCGAACTTGATGTGGTATTTTTGCGCTCATGCGTTCGTGTTGTTTTATTAAGGGGGTGGGGTCGACAGAATATCTGTCGAATAGAATATCTATGCCCCTTGCCCCAGCGGTTCTGTTCTCGACTATCTGACAATCTGCTTTACATAATCAACCTACCAACACAAAATGTTAGAAGACCTGGAATAAACCCCACTGAAACTTTCAAAAGGATAAAAAGAATATACGAGCAAAGAGCAGTAAAAATCTATGTGGTGGACAAAGGTCACTCATTGTTACTGGCGAAACCATAAGAAAAGCGGAACTCAGCAACGTCTTTTCTCTAACCGAATGATCAGAACTATAAATAATTTTCCACAAGTAATATCAATGAAAATCTCCAGGACTTGGGAAACTTGAAAGTAGATAGAATCTGGAAAGAGAAAAAAAAAATAAAAAATAAAAATAAAAATAGACAAAGATGAAAATAGAGAAGACAAGAAAACTATTAGGAAGAATTGGGTAAACTATTGGACCCGCAGCACTAACTTATCAATTTATATGAATCGGCATGGTGACCATTTACATGCGTCCTGAATCCACGAAAGGGGGCATTGCATTTATTTATTTATGTATTGGTGTTTAAGGTCACGTTTACCTCATGCCCTGCCCCAGTCCATTAACTACACTATGTTGGAAGTATCAGTTTTTCTTGAATGAGCCTGGGAAATATCATTCGGGAGGGAACTCTTACTCTCTGTGAGTGACTCCTCACTGTTTGAGAGGGGATCGTCGTTGTTTGTGAGTGACTCCTCACTGTTTGTGAGGGACTCCACACTGTCTATGAGATACTCCTCACAGTTTGTGATGTGGAGAGAGTGGGGGGGGGGGGGGGGGGGGGGTATTGTTTTTGAGGGATTCGTTCGTCTTTCTTCTAAAGCAACCATCAAATTTCGATTTCGGTGCTGCCATAAATAAATATACATATGCACAATTCCTAGACCACTTCCAGCTCGAGGTCCTTAACCCTCTGCCCCACCACACACTCGAACCAAATAACATTACTGATACTCGCTTCCGACTCCCGTCGATTCATAAATTATTCGGATTTCAAGTTCCACATTGTCCCTTTCTTCGGCGCGCTGAAACTTTTCAACTTGCTCTAGGAAGTTATTTTTCCCAAGTCTGCACCTATCTCGCATTTTTAAGTGGGTAATATAGAGAATCGCGTATTCCCTTCGCTTTGGGGTATTTTTCCGACTAATCGGGTAACAGGGTTTGTACCACTTTTACAGCGGGAGGGATAGGTAAAGGAGGGTGCTGAAGACTGCTGATTTTCTCCACAAAACTTGTATGACAGAAAGGGAAAAAGTCTGTTATATTTTTTTTGGGGAGGGGGGGTTTGTGGGGGTGGGGGGATAAAGGTCAAAACGTCTGCGATAGAATGGTAGTTCTTTCATGTTTTGGAGAGATTTTTTTTTATGAAGGTGGGATTATTTATGATGGAATGAGCACACATTGCATGTTTTCTAATAGGCTGTTTGGTCGATTTTTTATCAAACGCTTTAAAATTAATTATCCGTTTCATTGTAATTGCGCAGAGATTATCAAAAAGGTCTTGTCATGAACATTGTCTTTATAGATAGATAGATAGATAGATAATCTTTATTTTTGTGACATGTGCATATTAATACAGGTACATATTAAAAAGATGAAACAAAAGCACCCGGCCAATTTGGCCTATATGTCACATATGTATTGTGTACAATTTTTCTAACATTCTCTTTATATTTACTTTCAGTCTTGATCGGAAACACTGAATGGAAAATGACGGGTGCACGTGACGATTTCCTGCACTCTGATTGGCTGAGGCTGCACAATGAGAATCACAAAGGGGCGTGGATTTCTATTGACCCGTTAAAGAAATGCAAATACTTTAAAATTAATTACCCATTTCATAGATTGTTTAACCCTTTACCCAACGAATCGCCCGCATCCGCCTGCGTAATATGCAAATTCAGCAGATGAAAAAATATTATTTTTCAAAAAATTTCAACAAAACCATATCATGTGACCCCTTGTTGGAACGAGCTCGTCGAGCTCGTTCCAACGAGGGGTCACATGGTATGGTTTTGTTGATTTTTTTTGAAAAAATGATATTTAAAATAATAAATTTTGATATCGCCTGCGTTGGGTAAAGGGTTAACGGAATTTATTGAAGACCAACAGCTTTTCAATTGTTGGTATTTATAATCGTTACGCCATTTAAAGTTAATTTAAAATAAATTATAAATTATCTATTTGTTAGTTTATTTAGCGAAATTTATTGAAGACCAGCTTGTTACACCAATTAAATTTAGAATTTCATTTCGATGATCATACGCCAATTAATTGTTAGATGAACAACATCATAACAAGTAAACTTATGTGCTACCTCCTTTCAATTCTTATGGGGATTACGCCATAGAAATTAAAATTATTAATTTATTTTTTAAATATGACAGCAGCATTGTCTCCTTCGTCACACCCCATAACTTACTTTGACTCCCCTTTACCCCCTCCCCCCCCGCACCCCTGACCGGCCCACCTCCGGTCAATTCTCCTCGATTCGTGCATCTCTCTTGCTAATTACATCATAGCAATTCAAATTATCAAATTTATTTTTTTTTTACTTCCCTTTGACCCCCCCGGTCAGTCCACATCGATTCGTGCATCTCCACTACTAATAGCGCATGCACGACCACAGTCATGCAATAGACATAAATGGGGATAGTATCTGTGAGAGTATGCGTTCGTTCTGTTTTATTGTGGATGAACATATCTAAGTTTGGGCATGCACTGCAAAAAATATAGGTTCTCTTTAGAACCAAAACTGGTTCGAATCTTGTCCCTGAGATGGAACCAGTTCTGTTTAAACAGTATTTATTTCAAATCAAATAAATTTACCAAGATTAACATTCAATTTTGACAGAATATTATATGAACTGAAGTAGATTCAGCAGTAAACTTGGAGCTTATTCAACGCAGTCGCCAAACATTTTGAAACAAAGGAGATATAAACAGTTGGCATATCGAACCAGTTTTGGTTCTGAAGAGAACCAAAACTGGTTGGATATGCCAACTGCTCATATCTCCTTTGTTTAATAATAATTTGAGACAACCTCGTATAAGCTCTAAACTTACGGCTGAGACCGCCTCAATTTATGTTTAATTCTGGTAATATTTAATGTTAATCTTTATAAATTTATTTGATTTGAAATAAATACTGTTTAAACAGAACTGGTTCCATTTCAGGGACAAGATTCGAACCAGTTTTGGTTCTAAAGAGAACCTATATTTTTTTTTTGCAGTGTAGGGGATGCGTACCTCTGTCGGTGTCGGTGAAATATCCATCATGCAGGTCAATATTTTTAGTTACAACCCCTCTTGGATCGGTACAGGATTGTACGAAGTCGGCAGAATTTATAGTGGTTGATGCCCTTCTACCCACTCCACTATCATATATGTTTTGCAGTCTTTCGCATATCAACATAGAAATGCTGGAGCACTTCAGTTACTTGTAAACTATCATATAAAGCAAACTTGACGTTTTTATTATATTCGGTTAAATAATCCCTCAGTAAGCCTATATTTTCACATTTCTAAACACAATGAATGGTCGCAGCAGAATTAATTTTCGACCGCCCATCTCCACTTTCTTTGACGATGTTTTTTTTGGCGATGTTGTCATTGGTAGGAGACGACTTTTTCAAGGTGACGGTTTGAGTGGTACTCACTATGCCTAGAATAACACCATGATATTAAAATAATAATATAACAATAAAATGGGTTTTGGTACGTTGCGGGTTATTAACGGCCCGAGAGGAATAAATAACAGACTGAGTATTCATTACCGACTCGAGACGAAGTCGAGGGCTGTTAATAAGCCAGTGGGCCGTTATTCAGTCATCGCGGGCTGATAATAAACCGGGACGACCGACAAGACCATGTTCATACTCGGCCCCATTATTAACATGGACAGAAACGGGCGACGGGCCATTAATTAACTTTGTTTTCATTAACGGGCCGCCGCCCGCATCCGGTTGGATGATGCCAAAAATGTGCTGTAAAAGCACAAAGAGGCTAACAAAACAGTAGCGAAATCCACTGTAAAAGCCCACCTTGAAAAAGCCGAGGAAAGAAAAACAGTAGCGAAATGTACATTTCCGTATAAAAAAGCCCTCTAAATCTGCCAGGTTTTATACTTGCCAGTCCCAAGTCTGGGTAAAAGATTTGGGAAGTTGATAAACTAAAATAAATAAATAAATAAATAAATAAATAAAAACAGTAGCAAAATTCACAGTAGAAAAGAATTATAGACCTGCCAAATTGTTTATAATTGCCTTTCCCAAGCCCGCGTAAAGAATGAGGGGAGCTGATAATTTAAAAAAAAAAAACAGTAGCGAAATTCACTGTTGAAAAAAAACAAAACAAAATCTGCCAAGTATTATAGTTGCTGATGTTAAGCCTAGGTAAAAGATGGAGAGTGTTGATTAATTATAACCTATATATTTTAAGACAATCTCTTAACTGGTTGAGTGGGAGTTACGATGTTGGGGAGCTGGCAGCTGCTCGTCGTTGCTCGGTGGTTCTCTACGGGTACTCCGGATTTCTCCACCCGTAAAACTGTCACGGTCATGATTAGCCATTGTGCATAAATATGTGACCTTAAACCTCAATAAATAAATAAATAAATAAATAAATATAACTGGTTCAGTGCTGGAAGCCCATATTTGGGCTTTACTCTAAAGTGTAGATACTGCAACTAAGAGGCTTCAAACTCTGTTAGTGTCCTTCGTATTATCTTTAAATCTGCATTATTTAGTTTGTATTGATTTTCCTTGTTACATTTTATAGGAGAGTGCCTATAGGCACTCTCCCATAAACTGTAACAAGGCAAAGATTTGTGAACAAATGTTGATGCCTAACAATAATTTAGCACTCTACCATATAAGTGGCTCATTTGGGAGAAGGGTTTCCTCTTAATCTATGTCATTATGTCTGGTAGAAATGAGACCGATAATGTAATTTTGTATCAGACTTTAAACCTAAAATAATAAGAGGTTAAAATTAAGATATTACCACCATATTAGGTATAAATTTTATATATAACATAGTGTATACTTTCGCGTCTAATTGATATTTTCAAAACTAATAATCATTATCCCTGCTTGTGAAAATTCCGACCGTAAATTGAACGTCGCGCTTTACATTAAAAGTGTAATTTTAGGGGTTAAACTTAAAATATCAACATCAAAGTTCAGATATACATTGAATATATCACAAGTCACCGGATAATGTTTATTTTGCGTTTTGGGGACCAGAAGCTTACTTGCGGTCTCTCTGTCCTTAGTTGTGGAAAAGTGAGATCGCAAGTCGGATATCAGCTATTCATTAAAAGTACAATTTTTAGGATTAAAATTAGGGCTGCACGGTATATCGATAAACCGATATATACCGGTATTCAAACCAATATCGATTGAATACCGGTGTAATTACAGAATATCGGTTTATCGTCATTATTTATTTACCCACAATTTAATTTTCAAGATGTCTTGAGTTTTGTAACTGTAGCCCCGAATGAATAATATTATCCCTTTATCCAAGGAATCGCCTGCTTGTGCCCTCGTAATATACAAGTTCATAAGTTGAAAAAATAAATTTAAAAAAATTCAACAAAACTATATCATGTGACCCCTCATTGGAACGAGCTCGATGAGCTCGTTCCGATGAGGGGGTCACATGATATTGTTTAGTTGAAATCATTGGGGAAAATCTGATAAAATAATTTTGAAAATAATTAATTTTGATATCATCTGCGTTGGGTAAAGGTTTTTCGGACCGCATCATCTAGGTATGCAACAGTTTTCGATATACCGGTAAATCGCGGTATTTTTTTGAATGCCGATACCGGTATTCAGTTTTGAATATCCTGCAGCCCTAATTAAAATTGAAAATATCGGTACCAAATTTCGCATATATATTTGATATACCACATATAGCCAGATATTGTTCATTAGGGGACTCTAACACCTGCCCTTTGCCTGCAGTCACTTGCGGTCTTATGTTCCATTTGCGGTATTATTTTAGTTCGACGGGTCTCGTTGTTTTGTACCTGCGGTATTATTTTAGTACGTCCGGGTATTCAATGTCACTTGCAAAAAAGGTGGGTCGGACTTTCTAGTCGAATTGTTTTCATTTCACTTTTGCTAAAACACTTTAGGAGAGGGCATTAAATTATATATATGTATTACAGATTACGTTGCTTGTATAGCTTAACCCTTTACCCAACGAATCGCACGCATCCGTCCGTGTAATATGCAAATTCAGCAGTAGAAACAAAATTATTTTTCAAAAAATTTCAACAAAACGATATTATGTGACCCTTCGTTGGAACGAGCTCGTCGAGCTCGTTCCAACGAGGGGTCACATGATATGGTTTTGTTGATTTTTTTTGAAAAAATTTAAAAAAATGATATTTAAAATAATAAATTTTGATATCGTCTGCGTTGGGTAAAAGGGTTAATATCAATGCACGGAAATGAAAATAAAGCAAAACGAAATTTAGGAGAATTACAAATATTCGTTTCAGATTTTTACAGAGGTGCATTTTTCATCAACTCAATTCAATCTTCCTCATAGATGTGATACATCGTGAACTGTGTCAAAATTGTCCCAAACATAACGCGCACACGCGCTGAATAAAGGTCATTTCACACAGGACTCGAGTGAGTGATTTGTACGGTCGGATTTTGTTGTACAACACGAATCGCGGTGACAGAATGGTGTGTCCCCACTGTGGACCCCACACAAAGCCAATATATCACGTTGTTTTCCGTTGGCGTGACAGTGATTTTATGCTTGATAAGTTTTCGATCTGCACAAAAACAATTAGATTGATCGTGTCGCTCGTGAATAGAATATTTTCCACGCCCTCTTTTCTCTATTTCTCGACGACACGATAATCATTTGCCCGGACACAATGGACGATTTCGCAAGAAAACTCATTTCAGAAGTTCAGTGTTTCCCTTGTTTATATGATACCAAAGTCAGAAGAACACAAGCATAAAAAAGAAGAGATAACGCTTGGGAGCAGATTGCCGGAACAAGTGGTTAGTCGATATGATTTAAAAATGGATACAGTTTGAGTTTTTGTGTAGTGTAACCGCCTGCCATGCCCCCACCCACCCCACCCGCGCTTTTATTTACTGACGCGTAAAAGTCATGTCACTTTCAATTCAATTTGATTCAGCTTATACAGGTAGCTTACAAAAAAGACGAACAAACAAAAAAAAAACACGAATAAAAAACCCCATACACTTGAAGGTTGAGATAGCTGATACGAAGCCCCACCCAAATTCCATGTCTTAACGCTCCCCCACCCCGTCCAATATAATGTGGTTTTATTTTTCGTTTCTAATCTATAAGGGGCATCTCATTCGGATCTTTTTTTTTATTATTTAACCCTTTACCCAACGCAGACGATTTCAAAATTTATTATTTTAAATATCATTTTTTATTTTTTTTCAAAACATTTCAACAAAACCGTATCACGTGACCCCTCTTTGGAACGAGCTCGACGAGCTCGTTCCAAAGAGGGGTCACATGATATGGTTTTGTTGAAAATTGTCGAAAAATAATATTTTTTCAGCTGCTGAATTTGCATATTACACGGACGGATGCGGGCGATTCGTTGGGTAAAGGGTTAACTTCACAGATCAGCAATGTCGAGAAACATGGAATAATTTACAGGACATGTTTATGCGGCAGCACAGGAAGGTAACCACCCAAAAACAGGAAGGTAGCCACTCAAAAAAGTGGTCAAGGAGCAACTGAAGTTAAATCCTGGAAATATTATCAGAGTTTGCTTTTTTCTGAAATCGTCGTCTGAGTCCCGGGAAACAATCTCAAATATCCTTTCTGGTGAATCACCCGAGGCTTTTCCGGATGAAAATGCGCACGAGGACTCTTCGGGGGCTGAACTGAGAAATAGTGCTTCTGTTGTTGAACATCAAGAACCATAAAATCGTGAAGATCCCTTTGGGCGTAGGGAAGGAACGTAGACTTAACGACTACTTCAACGAGAGAATGCTGGAAGTTGCTGAAAAATTATTAGATGATAAGTCAGTAAATGAACCTCCACCACCACCTCCACCATCTGATGACGCAGTACATCTATTTTCGAAGAGTTTGGGTCCTTCTCTCAGATCCCTCACGCGTTATAAGAGGCCATTGGCAAAAATGAGAATTGAATACGTCATACACGAGCTTCAATATGGACCATCTAAAAGCACCGTCAGTACACTTGCATCATCTACTGCGATTCCTCAACAATATGGACAACCTGCTGCTGATACAGTTTAAGATCTCTCTTATCGAAAGAAAATAAAAAATGATAATTAAAGACAGAGGGTTATTTTTGAAAATACCATGAGTGATTTGGGTTGATATGTAATTTAATAGTAAATAAAATTCCATTACAAATACTTAACCCTTTACCCAGCGCAGACGATTTCAAAATTTATTATTTTAAATATCATTTTTTAAATTTTTTCAAAAAATTTCAACAAAACCATATCATGTGAACCCTCTTTGGAACGAGCTCGACGAGCTCGTTCCAAAGAGGGGTCACATGATATGGTTTTGTTGATTTTTTTCGAAAAATAATATTTGTTCAGCTGCTGAATTTGCGTATTACCCGGGCGGATGCGGCCGATTCGTTGGGTTAAGGGTTAAGCACACTCTGCAATCTCTCTATAGTCATGGTGCACACGCGTATTCTTTCTGCCACGAAACTTTCCCTATTTCCGAGTTGAAATAGTTTTTAAAAACATCTCGAACCATTGCTGCTCGTCTTCCGATGCGATTGATTACCACCAACATGTCGAATTTAGTCAATCGCAGTTCCTTGTTTTCTCTCGAGAAAAGACAATGGGTCGTCGTTTCTGGTTTGAAGAAAATTATGCAGAACTTCTGCGGTCTTCACGAGTTTATCCACATTTTCGGGAATCAAGCGAATTTTCCGCTGAAATCTCCCATCTCTATGCGAGAATACCGAATGCATTTTCCACTAATCGGCAAACTCTTGAAAGTCTGCAGTTGGAAATTGTTTGCTCTTTCGTCAAGTTTCTACCGGAGTATGGCTTCATAAGGAACGGCTTCAAAGGGAACGCGTCATCCGCAACTATAACAAAAGGCGTCGGCTCATTGGGTGTGTTTCCTGGCACGGGGTGTCCTCACGAATAGCCATGGAACCTGAATTCAGCCGCTTTCCCAACCTTGTCTGCAAATATGCCAGCATAATTTTGGCTGCCATACGCCCCAATGTCAGCAGTAATAAATTTGTAATGAGCATCAACCAATGCTTACAATACCAAAGAAAAATAACCTTTGTAGTTTCTGAACTTCGGTCCGGAATTTCGGGGAGCAATTACCTGAATGTGATCAAGAGCACAATGCAGTTTGGAAAGTTCCGTTTCTCAGCAAATGAAATCGCAATTTCTTTCCAACTGTTTGCTGTGAGTTCAGGCAGGTAAATATCAGACAATAATTACATTGTTAATGTAGTTGTACGTTTTGGGTCCAAATAATCAATTCCCATTGGTCAGCTGGATGAAAACGTCATGACCAAATGTAATTCATTTTCCAATAACTACATTTGGTCGAACTTTGACCCGCATTTACGGTAGAGCGCAGTTGACAGAATGTAATTCGGGCGGTGTTTGGGCGAGTTTATAACTTTTAGCGCCCCTCGCAGTGATCAGTGATTATAGTTTACTGATATGTTAAATAAATTGTTTTGAACATTCCAAGTTTCGTTGTGAAAGACGGTAATTTGACAAATTTGAGTCAATGCCGAAAACCTGCGCTCAACTTAGAATTGTGCGCTTTGTCTTTTGTGTGAGGGTGGTTTTTCGCCTCGTTCGTTCGTACATGTTTTATTTCGTCTTTCTGCTTTATTGTTTGGTAAAAAGTAGTTTAAACAGCTACGGAATGTAATTAAGAATTGAATGCAATTTTTATAATCTTTATTGGAGTATGGACGTGTGGGAATGGGTACAAATTGTATGAATCCCTTCGGAATTCATACATAATTTGTACCCATTCCCACACGTTCATACTCCAATAAAGATTATAAAAATTACATTCAATTCTTAATTACATTCCAAATTGCCACATTTGTCTCAAACTCTATATTCTGCACTGAAGATCTCCCCAATCGAAAGCCGATGGCGATGTTGGAAAAATATTATCCAGAAGCAATAAAACGCAAACATACTGTCAGTCTTTGTTTAGAAGAAACATATTGACAGTAGTTTAGTTTAAACAGTATTTATTGCAAAAAAACAAACGATAACAGATAAATTGCCAACATTAATGTGAATTCGGCAGTAAGCTGAAAGCTTATACAAGGCCGTTTCCACCTACACAAGATCACAAAGAATCGTCGATGACAATAGTTGGTATGAGTATCAAGTACAAACAGTGTTTATCTGCATTATACAAGCGTTTGAATAGCGACAGTAACTAATCTTGTATGGAAACAGTCAGGGATGGGTTAGGGATGGGCTGGGCTGCAAGAAAAGTTGGAAAATGCGGGGTGAATGCATTCATTGCGCAGAGTTATTTGTTTGTGTCTAAAGTCACACGCCTATGCGAAATGACTAAGCGTGACGTAAGATAGAAGTATAATCAAGGTAACTCTAATTATTTGCCACCCAAGACGCCCATTTGGAGGACTTTCACCCAAGCAGTGATAACAGAGTCACGGTTGAACAGTATGGCTTCGCCTGTTTACCACTGTAAACAAGTGTAGATTAATTTACAGGCATTCCCCCGGAGATCATCTTGATATTAATTGTGAGTTGGTATTTATTATAGTAAGTATATAAAATGGGCTAGTACTACATTGGGGTTAATTAATGAATCGCTTACTTGATAAAATAAAGTCGTGTACCACTTCAAAGATAAGGCAGTTGTCGTCATTACTCAGGAATTCTGAACCGAATAGAAGTGTAGAGGAGTCCGCTCCAAACGGAAGGAGATTAATTGAATAATTACGAGCATCGGAGAAAATTGGACAATGCAGGAGAAAATGAGCGGGAGTCTCTTCCTCGCCACACTGGCATAGAGGGGTTGGTGATAAGTGGTTGCGATATAAATGAAAATTGAGGTTACTACATCCTAGTCTCAATCTACAATGACATATTTGGGCTGTGCGAGATTTCAATCTACAGTAGAACCTTGGCGGTCGTCGGTTGCCATCGTTTAGAAAAGTCTTGAGGTTCGTCAATGATGAGTTTTCACGCACGGACAAGGGCAAATTATTCCATTGGTCAGTAACGCTGGGTATGAAGGAAGATTTATACAGCTCAGTCCGACAGAACGGAACACGGTGGTTTTGACCTGATCGAAGACTTAGTGAAGGATTGGTCCAGGAAGCACGTGGCGGGATTTTACTGGAGATGTGCGGAGGAACCATACGGTGGTACATTTTAAAGAACTGGATTAACTTGTGTTTGCAGCGTCCATCTTGCAACGGTTCCCATCCTGTTTCTGTATAAAGTAAGGACTTACTAGCACTGACGGTTGCCCGAGTAATAATCCTTGCCGCAGCAATCTGGATTTTTTCCATTTCCTCCACTTTAGTTACAGAGCAATTATCCCAATCAGTATCGGCGTATTCAAGGAGGGGCCTGATAAAAGCAAAATATATTGACAGTAGTTTGGTATCTTGCTTGGATAGTGATGCTTTGAGCAAATTAAGCATTCAATCGAAGTCGTCCATTTCCATTCAAAAGAAATGCTTGAATTTGTCTGGGTGTTCCCTTAATTCACGCACCATTATCTGATATGTACCAAGTATAGCCCGTCTTTGGCATAAAGGTTGAACCCAGTACCTTCGTCGACCTTCTATTCGCTTTCGAGCTAGAATTAACACCAATCTGCCGACAAATTTGCGTTTCTTATAACGCCGAGACGAATATCTGGAGCCTATCTTATAAAACTTCTACATGTGTAATTTTTACCAGTATAATTACACTTGTGCGTACACGTCTATCTGACAAGTGAAGAAAGTGTTATAGGATTCGCCTTATCCGCATATTGTACGAATACTACAAGTGTAGATTACGACCCCATCCCTGTTTCATAGGATTGGTTATTTTCGGCACGTGTAATTTGTCGACTCCCTGTCGCAAATACAAGCGTAAATCAATTTTACAAGTGTTTTATAGGATTGGCCGAAAAGTAATTCGTAAACGTACACGTGTACGACATTTGTAGCTTGTCGCGTTCCACTACCATTATTTGAATTGAGGAAGCCGCAGGTTATCTTCTTGGGAATAATGTTTTAGAGGGAATCAAACTTTGTTTTTTTCGCTTCATTTAAAATATTTATTTATTATTTTTTTTTTTTATTGGGTTTTAACGACACTTTAACAGCTGGGGTCATATCGCGTCTGTGACACTTTCACCGGTGGAGGAATCCGAAAGATCCGAAGAGAACCACCGTGCAACAACAACCAACTGCCATCTCTCCAATATCGTAACTGTGCACGGCAAAGTTAGACTGGTTAAAGACCCGTGCACCCTCAACCTGCAGCACACCTTACCACACGGTGTCATCGTGTCTGCTAAGTCCTCTCGAAGATCTATTGTTTGGTAAGGATTTTTCGAGACGTGAAGTGTCTGTTTTCAAATGAAACAATAAGAGCATTTCATTGTTTCATGAAGGGGCGTTCGTGATAGATCATCCTATTTGGGGCTCAGCACACGTTCTATTTGGACCTTTTCATTGTCGAATCTGACCTTTTATCAACATTAAGACCTCTGTTAGAACAAATTGTGCGGTAAGTGTCTATTGAGTGAAGTGGTGCACGCAATTTTTTATATAAGTTTTCGAAGCCGATAAGCATACATTTCCTCACGCTATTTTTTGACTCGAGAAACATGCTTACGAAAAGTCAGAAGGATATTTTTATAGCTGAAGTCGCGAAGAAAAAAACAGTTTTGTTTGGGAGATTCAGCAGTGCTGTAACAAAGAAAGTGAAAGAAGCGGCATGGAATGAAATATTAGAGAAGCTGCAAGCGGTTGGTGCTAGGGTCTTGGATTTTCAAAAGCTGAAGGATATGGAGTGGTCTAATTTGAAAAGGGGAGTTTTAAAGCGAGTTGACCAATCGAAGAAGACCGGAGCCGCAGGGACCAAACTGAGTGAACAAGACGAGAGAATTTTTGACATAATAGGCAGAAAATCCGCCACTGTAACGCCGATTGATGTTCCTAATTCAGCCGTGTCCTTTGCGAGTGATTTCGAGGCCATCAGCGCCGCACAGTCAACCCAGGAACCATCTGCAGACGCCGAGGATGTGGGAACTCCCACTGAACCAGATGCTGAGGATTTTCCCGTTGAAGTATCCCAAGAACAGTCGACGCAGAGGAACAAGAAGAAGGCAAAGAAGCGCCCAGTTAAAAGCATTGATAAACATTTAGTTGACGATTTTGTGGACAAAAAGAACAGAAAGATCAATCTGGAAATTCGTGTTCTCAAATTAGACATTCTTGAGAGGAAACTCTGGATAAAGCAGCTACGAAGACAGCTTGCAGGACAAGATTGATAAAAGTTTATTTTGAAAATCACAAGTTGGCAAAATTGATGCTTCGTACGACTTTCCCTCATGTGATTCATGTCAACGATGTATTCAAATAAAATAAAATTAATCAATCTCGAATATAACACGTGTTTTTCTTCTCCAAATTGTTGTCAATTACATATACCAAAATAGTGAATGTCAATGAGTGTTATTTTAAACTAGGCTGGCAATTTTCTTTTTTTTCAACCTCGATCGGTCGACGGTTGGCGTGCCGCAGCGTTCTGGGTTCAATTTCCGACCGATCGAGGTTAGAAAAACAAGAAAGTAATACCACAATGCATAACAATATATTCCAAAAATATTTAACATAGATTTCCAAGACGTGACACTTATTTAACTTTTTTATTTCTTGGTGTTAAAGCTCATTTTCAGCATAAAAAAAAAAACAAACAACGCAAGTACAAAGTCAGGTTCAGCTATCCGTTTATTATTGTGTTACCCACTTAAGGGGGTTTGTACCCCAGGCGTTGGCCACCGGGTTCTATTCCACCAGCAGAGCAGCACCCATGTACCACAGTATACAAGCTCTGTCCACCTCCCGAGGTTACTACATGAACAGTTAATGTGTCGTCACATCTTATTTCCTAACTCAATTCCAGGAATAGCAAATTTGTGGACAATTAGAAATTAACCGAGTCTTGCGCACATTTCAATACTAATAGAAAAAAATCAAACAGATGATGTTTTATGAAATTATAAGAATGAACCAGAAAACCTACCATTTGTATGTATGTTGCATTAAAACCACATGTTTTCATCAGATGAGACGACACAGTGTAGGATTATGGCATTGGAGAGCTGGCAGGTGTTCGTCGATGCTCATCGGTTCTCTCCGGGTACTTCGGCTACCTCCGTCAGTGTACCTTTCACCGACTAGATATGACCCTGGCTGTTGAAAGTGTTGTTAACCCTTTACCCAACGCAGACGATATCAAAATTTATCATTTTAAATATCATTTTTGTCACATTTATAAAAAAATCAACAAAACCATATCATGTGACCCCTCGTTGGATCGAGCTCCACGAGCTCGTTCCAACGAGGGGTCATATGATATGGTTTTGTTGAAATTTGTTGAAAAATAATATTTTTTCAACTGCTGAATTTGCATATTACGCGGACGGATGCGGCCGATTCGTTGGGTAGAGGGTTAAACACGAATAAATAAATAAATTTACCTTACCATTATGAATATCTCATTTACATCAGTTTACTAGTCCATTAAAATCGGACATCAACACCCACCTACCCTCCTCATGCTTTCATGAAATATTTGTCCAAACCATAGCCCCTAACCCACATACACCCATTTGAGACATCAAGTTCAGCCTGTCATGGACTCGAGTTTGGGTGGAATTTAAAAATCAACTTACGTAATTTAGGAGATCGCAGATATACCACACAAGTATTGCTGAAGAACACTGCAAAAGATGACACAATAAGGATGATTAACTATTCATTATTCAAATAATCGCATCAGTGCATCACGCCTAGATTCTCCAGCACGGGTTTTAACAAAAGGATCAATCGGTTCGTTTTCAAACTCGTTGGCAGTAGTCTCTCGGACATCAAAATCTGCACCAACATCCCCAGAACTCAGACATAAATTGGGTAGAATAACAGCACATTGGACGGCTTCCAGCATACTGAGCAACCTCAAACCGCCCATTAAAGAACGGAATCAAGGCTTGATGATTCCAAAACACCTCTCTATCACATTTCGCCCTTTACGGTGGGCTATGTTAAACGACATTCTGGTTCCAATCGGGTCACCTGGATACGGCCTAATTAACCAATTATTGGATGGGTGTGCACTGTTCCCCAACAGCACAGCGCGTGGAAATGGACGCTCACCCCTTTCCTCAAACGCATTCCCCAGTTGGTTTTGGCGAAGCACTCTTGAGTCATGCCATTTTCCAGGAGCATTCGACGAACAGAAATAGGCTCGAGTATCAGGCCCACGTACTAATAAGACATTAAGCTGTGGGTGTGATGTTGGCGGTTTACGTAACTCTGTTCGTCGTCAGCTGGTGGCGACACGCGCACATGGCTTCCATCTACAGCACCTGCTACACAAGGCAGTCGGCTTATTTTACGGAATCTAGTAGCAATATCAAGTTCATTTTCTCTAGGCCAACAAACCTCATCTCTCAGTGAAATAATCAGAGTGATAATTTCATGCACAATGCGATTAACCGTATCATTGCCAATTCCGTGGCCATCCTGCACTACGTGCTAGAATCCATTGGTACCAATAAAATTTAACAATTCCAACAACTTCTTCCTTGTGGAGAGCGGGTTGTTTCTGTCTGAGTTTGGTGTCAAACTATCTCGAAATTTCTCCTCGAGAAAGTCAATCACACTTTCTGGGACGCGACAACGCTTTCTGGACTCACGACGTGAAGGTACGTCAAAACGTCGTTCTGCGAAAATTCTCTGACGACGAGGAATATGAACTGAAAAGGCCAAATCTAGCTCTTCGTCGGATGAATACGCCATTTTTATCTTATTTACCCAGAAACAAGATTGTTGTCGCAACAATCCACTTGTAATATTCAGTCGTAATTATTTACGAGACAAATTCACCCTTAAGCCTGCAGTTGTAAATGCAAGTCGAAATACCCGCTTACCCCACGCAATTATTTTTATAGGACTGGCCACCGTAGACCATTCGCCGACAAGTAGCTTCAACGAGTGATTTCTGCACAATTTACAAGTGTAAATCTACCTTTACATGATGGGAAACGTTGCCTCTATTACACGCGTAGGCCATTCACAGCTGCCGGACTACAAGTGTTCAGTCAAGCGCGTTGTAAGTCGTTTATAGGATTCGCTCAACGCTCGGCTTGTAGTTCACATGTGCAGACTCGAATTTACACTTGAAGGGAAGTTTATATGATACGCCCCTGTACTTGGCCATTACGAGTTTCAGACGATCATGTGACCTAGTTGAAATACTCCACTCAAATAAATGTCGATTCCGATCATGTCGCTCGTGTCGTCTCGCGCGAGTTGCTTTGTGTGAGTACACGCCATTCTGTCACTGCGATTCGTGCCGTACGAAAAAATCCGACTGTAAAAATCACTCGCTCGCGTCCAGTGTGAAATGACGCTAAAAGAGTTATTGACATAACTGAAATGTGTTGATTGTTATTCACTGATATAGAAGAAAACCCATTAATTAGCACCACCTCTAATAAATAGTTCCTCTATAAACAGTTTACATGGTCTTACCTGATCTGCACAAAATAGTGATTGCATTACATAATCATACATAATTAATGCCTTCATACAGGTGATGCAGAGTGCAGACATAATGCAGCTATGTTTTTCTTTTCCCGAGTTCTGATATTATTAGTTACACAGTTTGTTGGTGGCCTAATATTCTATATATGGTGTCAACTGACACCATATATACCATATTAGACCACCAACAAACTGTGTAACGAATATATCTTACCGACTGCTGCATCGATGCACAGAACTAATAACAGCAGCGATCAAAAATTAAATGAGAGCATTCTCACAATGTGTTCACGTGTCTTTGCCTTGTTACAGGTTATGGAAGAGTGCCTACAGACACTCTCCCATAAACTGTAACAAGGCAAATTCATACATACCAAACAGTTTCATTTCGAAGGTAACATGACACACATCCACAGGATATGAAGCCTTTTAAGTCGCCTAATCTGCACTTCAGACCAAATATGGGCTTCCAACACTTAATCTTTCAACTTGAGGCGTTTATCGGCTGCCGCCATTTTGAATAATCAATGAACAAAGGGGAGAATACCCATAGCTGTCAGCGTATATTGATGTTGACAGGCAGTATATGGTCTTATAATTAAACTTTTTTTTCGGTTCATGCGTTTTCAGATAAAACGATTGCCTCACACGATTCTGTTTTTTCTTTTCATAACTCATTGAACCGAAAAAAAAACACAATTAGGTACGCCCCCAGCCACGCCCCTAAAATACCAATCTTCGGAGTTGCAACATGGTGTCAAATCAACAGCAGTTAAAACACTGGCACGTTCTAAATCTGAAAAAGAAAAATAAATTTATATTACTAATTTATCACCACGAAATTATTTATAAAATATTTAAATGACCGTGGTGGGTCAGTTTTTCTTTTTCTTCACAACTGTATTTATTTGACATTTCAATTTTTACGCACACTGGGTGATCGTCTGCGTTCATCGTTTCAAATCGATTGTAAACAATGGCTGGTCACGACGAATACGGAAATTTTGACATTGAATTCAACTAATTTCATGTCATCTGGCTTTATATCCAACTCCACTTTTACAAACTGTGTTTTTCAGTTCTCGGGAAACGGTCAAAACCAAAATACAATGTAATACTGATGGCCTACTTCCACCTACCTCGGAACGTAACTTTTACGTGAAGTGAACAGTTGAATGAAATTTGAGGGAGGCGTGGCTTATGACGTTTTCTTTGCATTACGTAATTCATTGGTCAATAAAAAATTTAATGACATAAGCGCATTTGACTTGGAAAGTGTGTCAATTGCTACCTGCATTTCAATAATATGCGCCCTCTTTTATGCCAGAAAAATAATATGTCTACCAGTTTTAGTTTTTAAGTCTTTGTTCGCTGAAGTAGAGGACGACTAACACTATTTATTTATTTGGGTCGCGAACGTTTAATTATAAGGAATGATCGTTTCTTTTTGTCTATTTCTTGAGTTATGAACCCCCCCCCAAAAAAGTCCAAACATCGCGTAAATGGGCTATGATCATTCCTTAAATATGCAGTCTGCATGTGACGTCTTTGAACCAATGAAATTCCCAGATACTTGTAGGAGGTAAGGTATATTAATATCCAAGACTTTTCAACCCTCACCGCTATGGTCATATACCGGGGCCGCTACCAAACCGGCGTTGCTGTTTGGTTTTCTTTTTTTCTTTTTCCCTTAAAATTGCCATCGCACAACATTATATTCTGGCTCGCCACCATGGTGGGACTCAAACCTCTACCATCGCCAAGCTGGAACCGAATAGAGCCCACTCTCTAATAGTCTTAATGGCGTTGAGGGTTTGGTCTTTGACAATCTATAACTCCAATGCAAACTGCCGGGAATTCTAACCACGTGCAAACCCCTCCATACCCCATTTGAGGCAATAGGAAAGCTAGGCCTGTGTGATCCAAGATCCAAGTGAAATAAAATAAGGCTAACCGGTCGCAAGGGATTTGTAAATCCCACATCGACCCTGCGCGCCTTCGGCGCGCTAAAACCTTTCATTCATTCAACCCTTACTCCACCCCACTCTATTGTTACTCATGGTATTTACAATAAAATGTGCATACCTTATTCACAAAATTGTACACTCATCAGTAAAAAAAAATCAGATAACAGTTACTTTTTCCTCAACGATTATAACGTAATGCCCAGATTGTCTGGGAATACTATTTTTATCTCCTATCACAACAAACACTGGGAAATATTAAAACGAAATAGAAAGCGTGACTGACATTTGCAGAATGAGATCCCGAAAGGGTGAATTTGATGATGCTATCCCATGCAGTGGGCTAATTTATCCTCTGGGTACCTCTTTCTGTTCAGTTTTGAGACCCTGATTGAGATTGAGGTTCACAGAGGGTAAAGTTAGTGATGCTACCCTGCTGTGCAGGGTAGCATCACTAAATTCTCCCTCTGGGGACATCATTTTGCAAATGACAAGCTGTTTATTTTCTGCCTTGGCGTGACTGTCAGTACACATTATAAGTTACTGTGCTGAACTGTGGATAACATGGACTGAGATTAGCGGCTCGGAACTTATGTTCAACCGAAACGCAAAACGAAGCGTCTCGGTTGATCATAAACCCAGAGTCGCAAACCACAGACCATGTTACCGTCAATACATCACTATGACGTATATGTTCCAATAAGACCCTACCCCAACGCCAAGACCTGCACCGTGAAATGAAACAGGCAACTTCAATGAACAAGGCAACTTTAACGATAACAAATTTCGTAAATAAATCTCTCGTGTACATCATGACGTCACTGGACTGCAAAACGTCTACAACTTAGGTAATGGTCGATGTTTCTCCATCTCAGTTCAAATCACGAACAAGTTCATAATTTGAACTGTGATGGAGTAACGTCGACCTTTTCAAAAGTGGGTTGTGGGTATAAATTCATAGAATGACAACTGACCTCGGAAAATACGATTTCGTAGGCAGTATGAATTTTGAATCTCAGCCCATAGTTACCATCTTTTCAAATATTTCATTGGTGACGTCAGACGGTAACATATGGCATTGGAGCCATAAGCATAGAAATAAACTAAGTGAGCTCTCAACCAATCAGAGGGCTAGATTGTTAGTCTTATTGGAACATAACATAACCAATGGCCTTTCGTTTTAATTACAATTACGTAGCATATCAAAAATAATGTTAATTCACGGAAGAATTCTGCTTATTCGGATATCAGATTAAACTTCCAATACTGAGTTTAGTTAAGTTTTCAGTTTGTTTTCAAAATCTGGTTTGTAAGACTTTCAAAAATGTCATTACACTTTCTCTGTTGGGTTTATAACACACATCTTGACAACCTCATCCCACCGTATGGATACCCCTGACCGACAAAGCCCCTTCATCAAAAACAGTGGAAAGGTAGGCAAACGATATTGGATCTGTCTGATCTTTTTGTTGTTAGTATTGTTATTTCCTGTGTTTCCCTGAATAGCTCTATAGTTTGGAATACTGTGACTGCAGCACCGCAACAAACCTGGTGCGGCCAGAGAGTGCTCGGAAACTTCGAACATCTAAGCAAACTTCCCATAAGAAACCAGCGCCTTTTTCCACTTGATTTTTATTCTCGGTTTTAGTTTTATTCACGTTGAAAATGGAACACTGAGTACTGGACAACATACCTTTTTACTTCCCATAAGAAACCAGCGCCTTTTTCCACTTGATTTTTATTCTCGATTTTAGTTTTATTCACGTTGAAAATGGAACACTGAGTACTGGACAACATACCTTTTTACTTTGAGCCCGATCATATCACATTTCACCTACAAGAGTATTCATTGTTCCATCTAGTTTGGGATTAACGCCCCCCCCCCCCTCTCCACGTCCATCAACAGTAAAGCTCGAAACAACAGTTAGAAAGGTACCTCATGTGTACCTGATCCATTTGGTTTGAGCTGCAAGAGGAGTAAAACTGCTGAGAATTCAATCTGATAGAACGTCCACATTTTGCTATTCAATCCTATGATTTTTATGATATCCTTCTGCTTCAAATTATAGATTATTGGTTGTCTAAACATCCCAAATTGCCCCAATACTAAGGGCGGGTGTATGTCAACAATGATTCCCACCATCAAACCTGCATTACACATCCGAATTGCCGTGCAGGAGGCATACGTGAACTGTTAGTGACCTATTCAATTTGAAACGTTAAACAGTTCGTCCCCTGAGTTCCAATGTGTTCTATGTGCCGGTAGGCACATAGAACACATTGGAACTCATGGGACGAGTTGACAATGAGCATTTTCTCACTGCAGCCAAAGACACGTGTTATTGTATTGCCCCTAATGTCCCGAAAGACACTATAACGAATTTATTAGCTGGAGTGAGCAGAGTGAGTCCATTTGGTGCTTTGTGCATGTCGTAAAATGAGCAAATAGGGAAGTAAGTGTTGCCTGTAGTTTAGTGTTGGTCGCTTACTAACTGTCATATATTTTACCATTTGAACTCTAAAGGCCGATTTTCCGACCCAGGAACATGACACTTCATACTTTCACCAAGTAGGGGGACTGCCCAGTACATGTGTGCGGTAACCAATGAATATTTGTAATGCGCTGTCCCAAGGCTGCACTTTGAAATAATAAATAATGCACTCTAGTTAATGAATGTGGACTTATCTAATTGCTGTTATTGAACAGACTTTGAAGACACCATCGGGTTTAACACTAACGCTGCCGAAAGTTACTACTGTCACATTTTATGATGATTATTTGTATGTTCTCATATGCGCAGATCAAAGTTACCATCCATCTGATTAATTGTTTGAACGGACTCAGAGAGCCCTTTCAAACAATTAATCAGATGATGGAGTTTCAAGTATGTCATAAATGCTATTAAACTTCCTCGGAAACAGTCGTACATAGAGTCCACCATATATGGCTTAAGTGGGCGTGGCAGTAAACGTGTTAAAGGGTTACCCATCTACTCACTGATTTCAACTTCCCAAGATGTAACGTTGTGCCAAAATGAATAAATGGGAGAGAAGTTAAAGCCAAGCCTAAAATATTTCAAATTACCAGCTACAGAACCCGGGACAAACTTTTTAGATCTAGGACCAAACTTAAAGCTGTCGAGTTATGAAGCCAAAGTCCTGAAATTTTGATCGGTGAGATTTTATTAAAAGTTGTGTCGCCTTTAGACTTTGTGTTAGACTTTTAGATTTCTAAAATGTGGAGTCATCGTTGCAAAACTCCTAGATGGCTCCGTCCAACGGATAACGATCCTGTCACGGGTGACAAAGCTTGAACAAAAAAATTCTGATAGTTCAGAACATTGGTAAGTTCGCCATGCCATACTTGCTGAGGTATCAAACCGACTCTACTCAGAAATGTCCAGACAGTCTTCAGATAGCTGGATGAATTGAGTTTGCGTTCAGCACCCTGATGACTACTCGTTCGATGGGATTCCCCATTTTCCTGGTGCACCAAAATGGGATTCCTCTTTGACTGGTTCACCTCGATTCGATGATCCCTTGACTGGTGTTGATGGGGGCAATCACTTGGGTAGCGTTTCGAGAGGCTGGTTGATTACTTATAGAAAACATCTACCCAGGAAGTGGCCAGCATGCGCAAAAATAACCCTTCGTGTTTAATTCCATCTTGTTCCTTCATAATTGTACTCTTCGGCTACTATCTGTGTGCGTCGTCGGTGGGTACTGTGGTCTCCCGTTTTCACTACCTTCTGACAGTCTGTGGATTTCTGGCTATTTTTGACTTTCTTTTCTTCATATGTTGGTAGCCAGGTGAACCCCCGCTTACGCGACGATGGGGTACCTCAACGTATGCTGGGAATCGCGGCTCTCAAGCGGATGTATTCTCTTGAACTAACTCTGACCCATTGTGTCTCGAACCCAGCTCGATCTCGCTAGTATCTAGTTGTGCTCAGTTTGAATTGTTGCTGTTGGGTTAGTTACGTTATCTCTAGGCGTCACGGTGTGTGGCTTGTCTCAGAGGTAATCATGAATGTCTGGCTGTGAATTGTCTTGGTCGGTTATCAGATAAAGCAGGCGTTAGACGTTACACGAAACACCCAGGGCCGACGGAACTGGTGTTCGGGTGAGACGGGTATTTGCCCCAGCTCTCATGTTCTGTAATGTTTCAGATACCGTCTGATCGAATATTCCAAAAGTATCATCGAATCATGCACTTGAGATGTATTTGGATTATTCCTTAAATTATTTTGTGGCTTGAAAACTCCAGACTTCTTGGAAGCTGATTTGTGGATAAAATATGCAAGCAGATGTCGTGACATAACTTCTTGTTTGATTAATTCGTTCCGTAACTAAGTTGGTCACGCAAGGCCACCAACCCGATTCGAGTTGCATTGCCACCGACGTACATGACAGACTGTGTTTTTTGAAAAGGGTCAACGTGCCAAACCATCTCTCATAAGTTAGTATTTGATTGCTGACAGGAGGGAATTTTATCTTTTTTATTAGGGTTTAACGACACATTAACAGCCATATCATGACCGTGACGGTTTTACGGGCGGAGGAAGCCGGAGTACCCGGTGAGAATCACCGAACAACGACGAGCAGCTGTCAGCGCTCCAACATCGTAACTCTGAACTCTGCACCGCGGCACAGGCAGGGTTAGATTGGTTGAAGACATGCGTACAATCGACGTGCAGTACGCCTTACTACACAGCGTCATCGTGCGCCCATGTAGGCAATCGGGGTTAAGTGCCTTGCCCAATGACACAACACGGGAGCGCGAATCAGTCGCTGAAATGGTCACCCATCCAACTACTAACCGCGCTCTACGTTGCCTAGCGTCGCTGATCTGACGAGAATCAGTTACCGCGCCACCAGGAGGGAATCGATATCTGGAAAACCAGTTCACTCAAAAAAGCTCATTGGTTAACCCTTTGAACCGTGAGGCCCTTTCTGGTCCAGGAAAATGACACGTCATAATGTAAAAACGTAGGATAGCTGATAAGTGAATGTGTGGGTAGATAATCAATATTTTAAACGTGCAGCCCAATGGCTGCACGTTGAAAATATTGAGTGATCTACCACAAATAATGAACATGGACTCTTCTAATTGCTGCCATTGAACTGGCATGGAAGAAAATATTAATATGTCTACCGCCAAATGATGAAAATGGACTCTTCGAATTAATGTTATGAAACTGATATGGAAATACCACCAGGGTTCATATGGTTAAAGTTTAGACTGGGTCACCCACCCACCCACCAACGCTCCTTAGATGTACCCGTGTAGCCCAAATTACTCTTTGACAGCAGACGTACCTGGTGAACATACCTTCCATCCTTAATGATGACAAATATGTTGAGGTATATATATTTTATTTTTTGTAGGTGCACATCGTACATGTAAATTCAAGAAAGTGTACAGGTTTTGCTTCCTAACATTATCAGGAATAATTGCATGTATGTTCAGATATAATATTAGGTCATTATACATATGTCTCTATGGGTGTGTATTTTTGTGTATATATGTGTATATACAACACATGTATGCGTAAGTGTTGGCCTGAAGTTACAGTTTGCCAGAAAAGTTTCTAGTAGCGGGTGATCCATGGGATGTACTTTACGTTTAGTATTATGTCGCCTACGTCTATCAAGCGTTCTCGTATTTGGCGCACGTACGAAACATGCATAGGAATAGCAAGCAGGAATTTCACCAAGCATTGTTCTGAGTCCGAGCTACTGAGCTAAAAACCCTGAAGGTTTTTTTTTTGGAGTTGGCCCAACGGAAGTCCATCTCGGACATACAATACCAGGTCGCGTGGCCATGAATGCTCGTCTACCATACCAGCTGACCTAACGGTTACACACCCAAAACATAGCAGTTAACTCAGCCAATAAGTTACTTCACATTTATCACTCCCCCGACCGACATTTAAGAATTGACAATTACTGAATTTTTAGTGGTGATTCTTAATTGTCGACATAGCGCCTGCATTTAGTGTGAGATTTACCCGTCTAAATTAATGGAAGATCAGTGAAGACGCAACTGCGTGAATTTAATTTTTATATCGCCAACAACAAGCTGGAATTCCATCAGGCATCGTGTTGGGTCAGAGTCTACCGACAACTCTAACATTTTGGTTTGGAAGTTGGCTACGTCAGGAGTCGTTCTCGAGCCTGAGGCACCCATTCGCATTGCCATAAATGTCCTGACATCACCCCGACTGAGCTAACGTTAGACCCCCTCCCCCCTCTCAAAAAATGGTTGCAATCATATAGGTGGTAAGGAATCCTCAGGATCTCATTTAACCATACCATGCTAGACGGGTCCTCAGGTGGCGGATAGAGGAAGGCCTGCTCAATTGGGCAGGTTTGATACGAATTATATGAATACGTGTCCCCGGACAAGAATGGTACGACCCTGTATTACGCAGGTCCGGGGGTGGGGGAATACTGGTAGGTGAGGACAAACAATATCCCGGTTAGTGTAATCCCCGTTTTGGAGATACATGTCCAATACACTGCTTTGACATTCGG
The DNA here is from genome assembly GCA_031216915.1 of Pictodentalium vernedei. Classification (NCBI taxonomy): domain Eukaryota; kingdom Metazoa; phylum Mollusca; class Scaphopoda; order Dentaliida; family Dentaliidae; genus Pictodentalium; species Pictodentalium vernedei. The sequence goes on from CM062293.1 coordinate 505,858,652, forward strand.
TTCGGGAGTAGGTCGGCTCGTTCTGGCCAACCGAGAACCCCAGAAAGACAGTGTAACGTCGGAGGTATGGGGGGGGGGGGGATGCATTTGGAAGTCATTCAATCAGTCACTTATTTTATCAAATCAAATCATTGTCATTGTGAACTGACTTTTAACACAATCATTACATTTTGACGCATGTTTTGTTTTTTTCTTGAACTGTCTGTGTTAGTTTACAGCGGCAACTCCTTTTGCAGGGTATAGTAAAATGATTCGATGAAAACTTTGCACTCCCACATACTGGCCAATCAATCAGTGGCATGCTTCGGCATCAACACTGACTGAACATACTGTCATAGCGTAAGTATGTGGGAATACTGGCAGCTCGGTGAGTTCACTGCATAGCAGTGACATTATCCCTTCTTGGATTCCGTGATGGGTGGAAAGCGTGGCAATGAACGATATTCAACCTTAATGGCTTATCAACATAGAAAACACAAACGATCTTTTACGATCATTGCACTCCGAGACTCTTACTCTGAAGATGAATTGATTCTGTCTTTAACAACACCAGGGTACAATATTCCAACATTTATATTATCACATGCGACCGAGAAATATAGGAAATTAAGTAACATCAATCCGTCTGGCCCCGACAAAGCCATCAAAGGTATTGTTAGAACAGTAAAATCAAAGGTATTGCTAGAAAATAAAGACCTGGTGATATTTTAATCCAGCGTATAAAGTGCGGGTACATAACCTGACGCTCATTAAAACACTGATTGATATTGATGTGAATCCAGATTACCATAAAACTCTTGATACCAGCAACAATGTCGAATGAACTAGAAAACTGGTGGTCATGAGCGAAACCTAAGTTACAATTAAAACTAGAAGTCCTGTCATGAACTGTGCGGTTATCTAGGCTTAATTGCGCGTAGGAATTGCGCGCAATTGCCATATCAAATGGCATTCAACGCACGGCAGGTTCTCCTGGTTTCACATAGCGAACACAGGCAATGTTTCAGTCAATGGACCTCCGGGTTACCCGGAGGTCCATCGGCTGAAACATTGCTTGTGCACAGGCCATATGCACATAATTTGATAGCCTTACTATGGTCATAACTTATAGATTAACGCGCAGATCGACGTGCTATATGTGCGCATTTCATGACAGGACTTTTTGAAGGAGATTTAGTTAGGCAAAGATTGCACTTTCTGGTGATTGAGAGATGTTTGGTGGTTAACAGAGGGTACAGCTCTGTATCTGCTATGAAAAAAATAACTGAGACTTGTACCAAAGTTGTGTGTGTCAACAGTTTTTTCTCTGTTAATGGCCATTAATAAATTACTAGTAACTGTATTTGATAATTGCACTTTATGCTTGTAGAACACATAAGAAATAAGGAGGAAAAAATATACCGTCAGGTTTTCTTTTTCCCAGAGAATGAATGAGTTCTTGGCAGCAAGTTAGGTAAAAAGGGTATCATAATTCCAGGACTGTTTCCATGGTTTTTGTTGTTTCTTGCTACTGGTGTATCCGTTTCTTTCTCAAAATTCTTAACTATCCATCCTATCAGATCTATATTTAACTTATGGGGAGTGCTTCGTTGTTTAATTCATTTTAAAATTTTCTCAATATTTTTCAGGGCGTGGGGTATTTACTAATATTGATATTCTTGCTGGATGTTTTGTGCTTAGCTACTATGGGATAGTTGTAAGTAGGGCACCAAAAGATGACACATATACTTTTGAAATTCAATGTGGAAGGAAAATAAAATGGTGAGCATTAGTGATTTTCTGGTCAGTTACGATATTTTAGGGAGTAGCAGGGCACAAAATATATGACGGGTTGTCTATGGGTTATGCAAAAGGATTTTTGGGAGAGCTGTTTATTGGTTAACGAAAATTGATTTTGTACTTGGAGATTTGATTGAAGAGTTTGTATGGATTTGCATTGCCATTTGCTATCACACTATATGATTCAGAGTTTTCACAATATTTTACTTGCCCTTTAACCGGGCTCAAAATAACTGGATTAGCAAAGCATTTCACACTCCAATTTGTGAATTTTGCAATTCAGTAATTATCAATCTGTAGAGCTTTGGAATCGCCTGCTAATCAAGATTCCAAGGTGAATTGTAAGTTGCTATTCAAAATTTTCAGATTAAATTGAGCCCTGCCCATTAAACATTTTTACTCACAAAATATAAATTACAGACCTATAACAATGATAATTATTATAAAATTTAATGGTTGTTATACCCAACGATACAGTCCTAAGTCCTAGCTGAAATATGTTGTTGCATAACTGCTATAAACTGAGTTCCCCCCCCCCCCCCCCATTCCTACACCAATAACCCATGACCTAAACTCAAATCAAAAGGAATAACTATGATAAAACGGGTGGAAATTACATAAAAAGATGGCAAAATAATTATGTTACAAATGGAATATAAGTCATGGCGGACCATGTGAAACAACGACAGCAGTGTATTTTAGCTCAGAAAAAACGAGTTAGAAACTTAGGTAATTTCTCGGGGTTTTCGAGCATATTTTCTCGAGAAATGGACAATATATATATACCACGAGACGACACGCAATTTTTGTCGAGTCAGAAATCGGATGGGAAATCGAATCACCGAAAGAAAGACTACGAGGATCTCTATCTTGCATCGAATCTCCTAGAGAGGGCGACATAAAAATCTTAAAAAATCTTGGAAAATATTGGAAAATCATAGAAAATGATAGAAAATCTCCGGAATCGTCTGGTTCTGGCAAACTGGAGAATTCATCGAATTCCTCCAAGGTATTGCAGTGGAGATACATGAAAGCTTCCGAAGCCGATACACACAGTATCAGTAAGGTGACCCTTTGCCCAACACGAAAGGAAGACGACGTATGGAAACAAAATTCCTAAATCAATAGTTTGTTTGTTTGTTGTTGTGGCCTCTCATCGGAGCGAGTTCATTGAACTAGTCCCGCTGGGGGTCCGGGAGCAACGCGGATTTATGTGAATAGTGCAGACCGGTCAAGTGTGGACAGTTACATTTGGTAGTGGTTTAACGATTGATATCAATAATTCCGAAGTAGCCATACATCTAGTTCTCTATTATCACTATTTGCGCTATCCTTATCTTATTTCATGTAAAAAAATGATGTATCTCCTGGACCAAAATGTATTGGTTTGAGTGTAATAAATGTTATGTCATGTTATGAAGCCGAGTCACAGAGTATTTTTTAAGCAATTTCTACTGGGCGACACAGATTTATAATAGGCACCCACCCATTACATTATGGTGGTTTCTCAAAAATGGTAAGTACTCAACTGATTCAAAATTGGTCATGCATTTCAGTCTAAATACAAAATTTAATATTACCAATATTTTTAAAAAGAAATAATACTGATAGCTGCATAAATGTCATTACAAATAACAAAAAGAAATCACACATTCTTACATGTACAAAAACATCACTCATGTTCGAGTTTGAATATACAAATTCAACAACCAGTGTTCTACACTGGTTGTTGATTTTTTAAATTCAAACTCAAACATGGGTGATGAGACTACCGTAACAGAGAAAGCTTTGGTAGCATTTATTTTTTACAAAAATACCTTGTTATTGCCCAGTACCTTGAAAACTACTGTTACTGGGAGACAAATATTCATCACTGGGGGACATTTTGTCGTCCAGTGATAATGTTAAAAAATACTCTGAGCCGAGATGAAAATCCAAAGTTGGTGACAGGTTTTACTAAAATCGATTTTTGGGTCGAAAGAGTCGCGTGTCCTCTCGTGGTGTACTAGTCCCATTTTGGCGAGGAATCTACTATGGGATGGTGACGCGAACGTCGCACTCGTCAAAACGCGGAAGTATGTGGTCGATTCGGCGGAGTTCTCTCGGATGATAGTGAAAATTTCCAAGCGCGCTGCATGCGAAATGGCGATTGCTTTGTACAGGCATTCAAAGAGAGAAAGAGAGAGAGAAAGAGAGAGAGAGAATCTGAATGGGATGAGTGGAAGTATTATGATACCTTAGGCTGTCTGAAAAAAACACAAAAATCAGCCCAACTACTTCATCAATACATTTTGAGGAAGCTACACATCAAAAACCAAATGACACACAACCATTTTATTCGTTGACCAGATGTTCAATGCTGCTCGTGGAACTCATTAGATTTTGAATACGATATTAGGTATGCGAGTCGAGGATTGCCAGGAAGATAGAGGGAGAGAGAGAGAAAGAGAGAGAGAGAGAGAGATGTCGATGTCTACCAACAGGACTATAAACGCGATGTGCGATGTAGATTAGTTCTGGATGGATAACTTTCGGCAAGAGTGTTTTGTGAACATACTGAGACAGAGATCCGACTACCACCACGACATTCGGGAGACTGGAAGATGACCGCAACAGGACTCTGGACGTGAATTGGATATGATCTGAGAGGACGATATAGCAAACCTTTCGGACTGAACGTGGTACTAAGTAATCGCCATTACGCATGCCATGATATTTGAAATTTTCTGTCTCATCCAAGAGGTAAGCACCAAATCGAACACATCGAAGAGCCACTTAGAAAAATCGACAAAAAAATACATATCTCCACGGTTGGATTTCTCCCCATAGTAGACACCTCCAACGAATCAACAAAATCCGTCAACGAGACCCTTTAAAAAAATACAAAAAAAATGTTTCGCCTTTTGATGAGTGTGACGTTCGCGTCACCCTACTTTAAATTTCTCGAAAAAGTGGAGATAGAACGAACACCACGAGACGACACGCGACTCTGCCGACCCCAAGCTCATTTTTTTCAGAAATCTGTCCTCTACGTGGGATTTTCTTCTCGGCTTCGGCAGCTTTCACGTATCTCCACTGTCATTCCGTGGGGGGCATTCGATGAATCCTCAACTGCACCAGAACCAGACGATCCCGGAGATATTTTCTAAGATTTGTATATTGCCCCATCTCCAAGATTCAATCACGAAGACGGTAGAGGTCCTTGTAGTCTCTGTCTTGACGATTCGATTTTCCATCCGATTCCTGGCGAGAAAAAAAATCGCGTATCGTTTCATGGTATACTAGCTCACTTGGCGAGTGAGCCAGTATTTGGAGATTTTCGCCTTAGTCCATTTCCAGTGAAAATAAGCTCGAAAATCGCGGGAAATTACCTAAGTTTCTAACTCGGTTTATCTGAGCTAGAATTGTCTATTATACACTATCAAAGACATATGCCTCAACTTTAGAAAAAACAATTGACTCAATCAGTTGCATACAAAACTGAATTAACTTCGGTTGGAAGCATGGGTCCAGGCCTTTACCATAGGGAACAACAATCAGACCAAGCCTAGGTCCACACAAACAATTTCTACCACCCACGAAATGCCTAAGACAAAACACAAAAAAAAACTAATAAGAGCAACAGAAACTTAAACCAGATGGGACTGCAAAAGAAACAGTAATCCAGACCAGCAAAATAAGATAGACACCACTGAACTCAAGCCAGCAACAACACAACAATTGCAACAGCAAAATCCGAGTTAGAGTTAGAGAAGAAAATACGAAAAAATAAAAAAAAAGTAAACAGAAAAAACTGTTTTCAAACAGAACACCCAAAGCTCTAAAGACCCTGGTACCCCCCAAAAATTTGAGGACTTTGAACTGCTTGACGTTGGTTGAAGTATCGACAAAATGTTCGGGCAATTACTCTCGATTTCTCAGAATATGTCAGAAAAAATCTACCATTTCGCCTGAATACTCACCATCAAAATCTCCAAAAATAAATATAGATAATAAAAACAAAACAAATATAATACAATGGGATTTCCGAGGTATAATAATAATAATTGATTTTCCAGAGCGTAAAACCACAACTAGTGCCCTAAAACGCTTGAAAAAATAAATACACTTTTCTAAAATAAAGAGTCACATCTGTTTCGGTTGCGTCTTAGAGAGGTTCAGGAGAATGTTTCAGTAAATAGGAAAGTTTTAAGATTTCTTTTGAAGATATCGAGAGTTTCTGAATTTATCACACTAATAGGCAGGAAATTTCACAATTTGGGACCCACGATGGAGAACACAGGATCATTAGCTAGATTAGATCTGCTAAAAGGTACAAACAGTTGAATTTGTTTTTTACATCTGATACTGTGTTATGGTGTATGTACAGAGGGGAGCTCTTGCAGATAAACTGGGGCCAGTTTGTGGATAGATTTGAATACTAAGGTCAATATTTTGAAATCAGTTCTCTGTTTCTCTGGAAGCCAATGTAGTTGTCTTAAAACGGGTGTTATGTGTTCAGAGCGTTTGGTACCAATAATTATTCTAGCAGCAGAATGCTGAACTTTTTGAAGCTTCTGAACCAGGCACTGAGACAGCCCCACTAACATTGACTTACAATAGTCTAGTTGTAAGGTGATGAAGGAGTGCACAAGTTTTTCAAGTGCTGACAGGATAGGATACGGTCGCAGTCTTCCAACACTACGAAGCTGCCAGTAGCATTTTTGACATATTTTATTGATATCGATGTCTAGTTTAAATTTTTGTCCATAATCAGTCCAAAATTCCTGGCTGATTCACTTTTCGTAGTGATGTTTTTCCAACCAGAATTGATGTAACAGAGGGTGTAGGCATACGAACTCTGGATATCTCTTACAATTCAGTTTTAGAGTCACTCACTTTCAGTTTGAAATCTATCATTCATTCTCGCCCCAGATTTATGCAAGTTTCCATGTTACTGTCTGCGGTGAATGAGTCACATGGAAAAGATGGGTTGAATGTAATGTAATGGGTGTCGTCTGCGTGTAGATGATGTGATATGTCATTCTTTTTAAAAAAGCGACCTAGAGAAGAAGTGTACAGAGTAAAAAAGAATGGCCCAAGAACTGAGCCCTGAGGAACACCACACTTTAACATCCTGTTTTCTGAACGAATCTTTTTCATTTATTATTTATTTGTTAAGTGTTGACGATACTTTAACAGCCAAGGCAATATCGTGTCGGTGACAGTTTTACGGGTGGAGGAAGCCGGAGTACCCGGAGAGAACCACCGTGCAAGCCAGCTCCCTAACATCGTAACTCCACACGGCAGCACATGCGGTTTTAGATTGGTTGAAGACATGCGCACCATCGATACGGCGTTAGTACACGGCGTTATCGTGCCCCATGTAGACAACCGGGTTTAAGTGCCTTGCCCAATGACACAATGCAGGAGTCCGAATCGATCGCTCAGGCGGTCATCCGTGCAAGGACTAACCAGGATCGGCGTTGCTTAACTTCGGTGATCTGACGAGAACCGTTTACCGCAACGACAGCGCGGCCCCAGAATCCCATCTTATTAATAACTATTTGTTAACTGCGACCTTCTAGATATGATGCAAACCACGATAAGACAGTTCCACATATGCCATGCCGTGTCAATGTTTGCAAGCGAATATCATATCAGAGCGAACTTTAATGAGTTGGGTCTTCGAAGTCAAAAATATAAACATGCTGCTTTTCGCTTGTAGAAATCTATTTTAAAGAAATCCGAATCTCAAGATCATTGAGCTTTTAACCCTTTACCCAACGAATCGCCTGCATCCACCCGCGTAATATGCAAATTGAGCAGCTGAAAACTTATTATTTTTCGAAAAATTTCAACAAAACCATATCATGTGACCCTTCTTTGGAACAAGCTCGTCGAGCTCGTTCCAAAGAAGGGTCACATGATATGGTTTTGTTGAAATTTGTCGAAAAAATTAAAAAATGATAATTGAAACAATAAATTTTAATATCGTCTGCGTTGGGTAAAGGGTTAAGCTGAAATAGTAGGATATCGAAATTGTCTACATAGCGCCTGTATTTAGTGTGAGAAGTACCAGTGGATCCTTCGCCATAATATTTGATACTACTGGAACAGATTACTATTATATAGATAGGTCTAGGATCCCAGCGTTTAAACACAGGACTCTCAATTAATGGAATATCTGTGATGATGCGACTGCTTGAATTGAAGTTTTCGCGACGGAAGTCGATCTCGGGTCTAAGTCAAACAAACAAACGGCTAGCCATAATGCTCTACCAGCATCCCAACAGAGCTACCGTCACCTCCACCCCAACTCCCAAAAATAGACTTAGTTTGTTCAGTAGATGAGAACGGCCGATGTTGCTCATGGTCGGCCATACACTAGAGCGAACACCTGCAATGGGCACCACAACTCTCATCTTGTGTTACTTCAGCACAATCTCGGGTTGCTCTCATTAGGCTTTCCCAAATCTAGTTTGGGAAAGACTCGTGTTATTCTTTTTCAAACTTTTTCTTCATTATTTATTTCTTCGTTTTATTCCGCCGTCAATTTTGTCTGCTGCACAGCTAAAAAAACGGGCTGTACGATTTCAAGCAAATTTGGCATACTTGTGAAACATCATAAAATCTAGTGAAATGAGGCATCGTCGTGTCTGTCCTATTTTCAAAATTTTCTGTCCAAACCATCAACACATCACCATTTTTCAACTTAGCGCGAAAACAAGCTGTGCGATTTCAACAAAACTTGGGAAATTTATGTACTGTCACAAAGACTAGTGGAATGAGGTATCGTCATATACGTGAAAACGCTTATTCTAAAACTATTCTGCCCAAACCATCAAAATTTCCCCATTTTCAAAAGTCTCAGAATTGCTTGCAGTTATTTAGCTCATATTTTCCACACATTTGGAGCATAATATGACACACCAAGATCACTACACAAATATTTCCAAATATATTCTTGTTGGCCAAAAATGACATGAATATAGCATTTGTTGCTTCAAAATTGACCAACTTCAAGGGCAAATGTCTCTAACTGCAGGGTTGTTGTAACAATTTTATTTGGTATAGATAGATGCTACAGTGATTCCAGAAGAAAGGTACTGTTTACTTTTTAAACTCAGATTAAACCCCCAAGCATAATGAGGGTGAGAATATGAGTACCGTTTGAAAATGCCAAAATTAGCTGACATTGATTTCTTTTTTCTATCTTTTTGGAAAAAGGTTAATTTCAAACACTTTGCATGTCCGTATTAACAGTTGACTACTGAGCATATTTGCAGAGTGAGTTTGGTTGTAAAATTTAACCCCATGCCCATTTTGGTTGCATAAAATTAGGTACCGTCCAAAATAAACTCCCATTTTTTTAGAATTTGGTAAGTTTAAGTAACAATTTACCCCATTTCTAATTGATTGAGCGCTGAATGTTTTCTATGGCTGCAGGCAGCCGTCGAGGTATGCCAACTTTTCTTTTATATGTTATTATTAAAAGATTAACTTATTACAGATTTGAGACTTCCCATAAGGGTACTCTCCGAATAGTTGCTATTTTCGCCACATTTTACATGCACTTTCTCAGTAGTGGAGCCATATTTTCTCAAAGCGTTTTCTTGAAAAGATAGGGCATTCATCCAAGAACAATTTTTTAGGTATATGTTTTGTTCAAAGTTTTAACCCTCACTCAGGTGTCGGGCCTTGAATTTCAATGAACCCTCAAATTGTACAAGTTCATTGAAATTCGAAGATTCAAAATTCCTCCAAGCCTCTTATAAGACACTCAACCTGGGATTGATAAAATGTCTTTGGAAACTGGAATGCGTTATTTAGGCTTTCCCCAACCTACAGTACGTGGAGAGTGTATTATCACTAAAATCGCCTGCAGAGTGGAGATGCCACCCAAGCAATAATTGCAAATTTGTTGCAAAGCATAACAAGCACAAAGTTTCAGGCAATCTACCTCCGGGTTAAACCCGGAGGTCCATTGGCTGAAACATTGCTTGTGTTTTAGTCGATATATACAAAATTTGAAAGTTATAGTTTTGGTGATAACTCCACTCCGTGCGTGATTTAGTTACAATCCTCTCTCCACGTACTGTGCTTTAAATCGTGTTATTCTTCTTTTTCAAATAATTTTCTTCATTATTTTTTTCTTCTTTTATTTTTCTTTCCGCGTTAAATTTTGTCTGTTTCACTGCTCAAAAACAAGCTGTACTATTTCAACTAAATTTGGAATAATCATGTAATGTAAAATCTAGTGAAACTTAGCGCGAAAACAAGCTGCGCGATTTCAACAAAACTTGGGAAACTTATGTACTGTCACAAAATCTAGTGAAATGAGGTATCGTCATATCCGTGAAAACGCTTACATTCAAAATAGTCTGCAAAACCCCTCAAAATTTCACGACTTTTCAAAAATCTCAAAATTGTAAATAGTTATTTAGCTAAAATTTTCCACACATTTAGAGCATAATATGATACACCACAATCACCACACAAATATTTCAACATTAACCATCATTGGCCAAAGACGACATGAATAAAGCATTCTCTCTTGAAAAGTGACCAACGTCAAGGGCATTTTTTTTTAATTGCAAGGTTGTCGTAATAATTTTTTGGTAGGGATAGATGCAACAATGATTGCAGAAGAAAGTTACTGTTTACTTTTTAATCTCAGATTTAACCCTCAAGTACAATGAGGATGAGAATAAGAGTACCGTCTGAAAATGCCACAACTAGCCAATTTTGATTGCTTTTTTCTATCATTTTGTAAAGGGTTAATTTCAAACACATTGCATGTCCCTATTTACAACGGACTACCGAGCATATTTCCTGTTGTAAGTTTGGTTATAAAGTTTAACCGAATGCCCATTCTGGTTGCATAAAAGTAGGTACCGTCCAAAAAATCTCCCATGTTTGAGAATTTGGTAAGTTTAAGAGACAATTTACTCCATTTCTAACTGATTCAGCGCTAAATGTTTTCTATGGCTGCATGCAGCAGTCAAAGTATGACAACTTATGTTTTATATATTAATATTAACAGTTTAACTCTTCCCAGATTTGAAGGGTAGTGTCTTAAAATTGTTATTTTGGGCAACGTTTACATGCGATTTCTCAGCACTAGAGCCATATTTTCTCAAAACGTTTCCCACGAGAAGATAGGACATTCATCCCAGAATAATTTTCGTATCATATGTTTTATTCAAAGTTTTAACTCTCACCCAGTTGTCGGGCATTGAATTGGAGAACCTTAAAATTGTGCATGTTCATTCAAATACCAAAATTAAAAATTCCTCCAAGTCTCTTTTCAGAAACTCAAGCTGTGCTTGATGACATGTCTTTCGAAACTGAGATGCGTTATTTATTTTTTATACTATCATTTATAGATGACCAGTATTCATTCCCCAGTCAATTTTGCAAACAATTATTGCTTTCATGTTATCACTTAGACAAATCATTTGAACATCACTATGCCCCGTGTAACCGTTTATGTAACCAAAGATATCGGAGAGTACTGTATGAAAAACTATAAATTTCAAAATATTCTTTAACCCTTTTACTGATTTTATTGAAACAGAATTCATAAATCTCCCACTTGCCTGCCTGACAGCAAGCACGTCGTGACTTCGATTTCAACCATACACTGGTCATGTCAGTGTCACAGAGTACTGTCGAAAGAATTGTTAGACAGGCCTGCCTGTCTATCCGCTTGCATGCCCGCTCGCCCGCCTGACACCGATCGCCCGCCCGACAGCCCTCTTTGACTTCGACATTTTGGAAGAGTTGTTAGAAATGCCTGCCTACCTGCCTGCCCGCCCGCCCGCCCGCCCGCCTGCCCTCAAGCCCGAGACCGCCCGCGCGCCCGCCCGCCCGCCCGCCCGCCCGCCGCCCGCCCGCCCAACCGCACGCCCGCCCGCCCGCCCGCCCGCCCGCCCGCCCACCCGCGCCAGCCTGCCTGACCGGTCACCCGCAAGCCCTCCAGCCCGCCCGCCCTGAATTCGACTTTAACCCTTTACCTAACCTGAAAAGCAGACGACATTTGCAAAGATAATTCTTGAATAACTATTTTTTTTTCTTTTTTTGTCTTAAAAACATAGGCTATGACCTCTCGTTGGAACGAGCTCGACGAGCTCGTTCCAACGAGGGGTCATAACCTATGTTTTTGAGACACAAAATGAAAAAAATAATGAAAATGAATTGGCGATTTTTGAGAATAGTGCTGGCCGGTTTTGGCTGTTACGTTAGGTAAAGGGTTAACCATACAACATTCATACCAGTGTGAAAGTGAACAGTCGGAAGAATTCTTAGACACAATTTACATCAGTTAGGTACTTAGTATAGCATTACAAACCTACCAACTCTATATACGGGCTGATGTCGTTGGTGCCTAAAACAAACAAGCGAAATAAATTGACCAGTATTCTCCAGTCGCTATTAGAAAGAGAGTACTGTCTGAAAAACTGTAAATTTCAAAATATTTTTTAACCTTTTTTTACTGATTTTTATTGCAACAGGATTCATCAATGTTTGCTGGCACTATGCAGAGAAGTAGATATGGATTTCCAGCAATTGTGGATTGAATAATATGAAAAGTAGTCTGTCTGTCTGTCTGCCTGCTGCCTGCCTGGCGACTTAAACATACACCAGTCATGTGAAATAGTAGTCGATAGAGTTGTTATACGGGCCTGCCTGCCTGCCTGTCTGCCTGCCTGCCTGACCGCCCGCCCGCCCGCATTAATTTTTGTGAATTTTGCTGCACTCAATACTAATTTTTCCTGTCATTAAATCCAAACCCAAACAACTTGATCTTTTCTGAAATGACTATTAAAGTAACTGATTGCGTACTAGAAAATGGTTTGCACAAGTAGATGAACGTTGTTGGTCAGGTTTTAGTCTTAAAGCAGTAATAACGCAGTAATAAAAATTGAATGATGATTTTTGTAAATAGCACTGGCCGGTTTTGACCGTTGCGTTGGGTAAAGGGTTAACTTGTTTCTACTGTTGTATTTCGTAGAGACATCACACGACATATGGCACCTGTGTCTTGATCAGCTACCAATGGGAAGATCAGACCAATCAATGAGATAAGACCCATCATTATTCCTGCCAATCATTGTTACAACTTATTAAGCTTGCTACTGCTTGTATGAAATCGTGAATCAAACACAAATACAAACAATTTTGATCCAATGGTGTTCCAAGTACCCATCGACAGGAACCGATGTTCAAACACTTCTACCGATGGTCAACAAATGGCTCAAATCAGCTGATTTTAGAAGCGATTGCCAAACATCGGTTAATCACGAATAAGAATCACAAAAACAAAAAAACATGTGTACTGTTTGAAAATATAACAGTTAGTACAGTAAGTACTCTTCCTTTACATAATACATTTCTTTATTTACTGTTGTTTCATATATGCAAAGATATAATAAAGGATAAAAAAATCAAGACGAGTTGACGAGGCGTAGACCATTATATAACCCAAATACAATACATACATGCAATAAATATAAAATACCCTCAGTTTGGTATTATTATGAAACCAATATTGATAAAATATAGGACTTCACCCAATAACACCTGTATCTTACGTGTATCTCACCCATACATGCCTAGAGGTAACCAATAATCACTGTTACTCATGTAATACACAGGCATGTACATATACAGTACGTGGAGAGTGGATTGTAACTAAATCACCCGCGGAGTGGAGTTATCACCCAAGCTATAACTTTCAAATTTTGAACATATCGACAAAAAATAGAAGCAATGTTTCAGCCAATGGACCTCCGGGTTAAACCCGGAGGTCCATTGGCTGAAACGCTGCTTGTGCTGGTTATGCTTTGCAACAAATTTGCAATTATTGGTTGGGTGGAATCTCCACTCTGCCGGTGTTTTAGTGATAATACACTCTCCACGTACTGTATAAGATGTATGATATGTATCTTTATCATATGACGCGTCCGTTTTGTTCACTTTAAAACATTTGATAATTTACTTTCATATTAATCAGTGATAAATAAAGCCTTCCGTCGATTTCATTGGTCAGTTTCATAACTAGACAATTTGATTGGCTGAACAAAATACAACTGGGCCATATTTTCATAATTTGCATAATTAGGGTTGAAAGATTTCATTGGTCAATTTCAATCATGGACAGTTTGATTGGCTGAACAAAATACAACTGGGTCACATTTTCATAATTTGAGTAGGGAGAATTTACGTTATCTGTCCTATTTGGGTTGGCATCGCGCTCGTTCCAATGAGGCGTCAAAACCTATGTTTTGGAAGCAAAAAAAGAAAATTTTTAGTTATCTGATGTTTTTTCCAAGTGTCGTCTGCAACAGGCGTTAGGTAAAGGGTTAAAAAGTCATACTAAGTCCTTAATTTGTGCATATGTGTGTCATATGATAAATAGAATAAGAAATAAGTGTTTTCCGCATATGATACTTATGAAACTCGTCCGAAGTTCCCGTTTGGGGCTCGCCAGTGGCTCTTCCAAACGGAAAATTCTTAGGCTCGTTTCATAAATATCATATGAGAAAAACACTCAATTCATATCCTCTATTTATTATCTGACTATTAAATGTCTTCCTGGAAAAACTGTTATGTTCTGTCGATCAAATCCGCGTTGTTGGAAAAATCTCTGATTACTCCAAATGGTGGGACTGTGCGGCGTAAGCTAAAGCTGTGATGAGTAATCATTGACATATATAGTAAACAAGCAAGTGTAATAGTAATGGTAAAAATATCAAAGATTCATCAAATTAAGCATTGATTGAGAACTGAGAGAATGCATGTTTATAGCGTCTGTAAATTCAGAACGATAGAATATTTCAGTTGGACGAAAAATCGAACCGTTCAACAATCCGTTCGATTGAATCTAAAACTATGGCATGGATAAAAATAAATATCAAGCTGTGTATATAGTTTATACTGGCAATGTCTAGATCAAGTGCAAAAACGCGCATTTTCCGATTTTTAGTGAAGTAAGGGTGTTTAGTTTGCCACTTTTCGCTCATCTCTCTCCCATTGACGTGGTCTGTGGTTTATACACATAATGTTTTACTGCAAATAGAACTTATGCATAAGCTTAATTATTTTCTGAAACATTTTTACCCACTTCGATCTTCAATGGACACAGAGGAAGAACTTCGGGAGGGGGGTGGGGAGGCGCCCTTGAATCTGCATTTTGTGGTCTTTAATTTTGGAACCAGCTTGCTGTGCATTGATATGTGTTGTTTGCCAATAAAACGTCCCATTTTTTTCCAGGCGGCGGTGCAAAAGATTTTAAGCTGTCTATTGAATGTTAGTTATGATTTTCCCAAATGGATGAAAATGGTAATTAAGTTCTTCATATTCTTTATTTTTCGCCTGTATATATGGACGTACATTGCTTTCGCACGCAATGAGTAGAGAAAAGAATAACGCGTGTATTTTGAAAGTAAAATGAAGGTAACATTTTGGATTCGGATACGTTATAAAATCGCGAGCACGTCTAAAAATATCTATTTATATCCGAAATTTTTTATTAGATATGATTTCTTTCCATCACACCTTTTATCAAACATGGCTGTTATGGCTTCAAATTCGGCTTATCTGACGCCAATCTTAGCGATATAAACCAAACTGGAGTTATCTCCATTGATCCGTTACTTGGCGCAACCATTTTATTCACATCAAAACGTTCATGATTTTTCGTGGAATGGAGTCAGGAAAATTGGCATTATCAGGCACAGTGGGGTAGTTTGACAGGAAAATGGGCATTATCGGGCATGGTGGAGTGGTTTGCCAGGAAAATTGGCATTATCAGGCATGGTAAAGTGGTTTGCCAGGACAATTGGCATTATCAGGCATGGTGGAATGGTTTGACAGCAAAATTGGCAATATCAGGCATGGTGGAGTGGTGTGGCGGGAAAATTGGCATTATCAGGCATCGTGGAGTGGTGTGACAGGAAATTGGCGTTAACAGGGATGATGGAGTGGTTTGACAGGAAATTGGCGTTATCAGGCATGGCGGAGTGATTTGAAAGGAAAATTGGCATTATCATGCATGGTGGAGTGGTTTGCCATGAAAATATTGGCATTATCAGGCATGGCGGAGTGGTTTGATGGAAAAGTTGGCATAATCACTCATGGTGAAGTGGTTTGACAAGAACTTGGCTTTAACAGGGAAGATGGAGTGGTTTGACAGGTAATTGGCGTTATCAGGCATGATGGAGTGATTTGGCAGGGAAATTGCCATTATCAGGCATGGTGGAGTGGTTTTCCCATGAAAATTGGCATGATCCGGCATGGCGGAGTGGTTTGCTGTAAATATTGGGTTTATTGAGCATGATAGTGTAGTTTGACAGAAACATTGGGGTTATCAGGCTTGGTTTGGAAGTTGGCGTTATCAGGCATGGTGTAGTGATTTGAAGGAAAAATTGGCATAATCACTCATGGTGGAGTGGTTTGACAAGAAATTGGCGTTAACAGGGATGATGGAGTGGTTTGACGGGAAAATCGGCGTCATCAAGCATGGTGGAGTGGTTTGACAGGAAAATCGGTGTCATCAGGCATGGTGGAGTGGTTTGCCAGAAAAATTGACATTATCAGGCATGGCGAAGTGGTTTGATTGAAATATTGGCGTTATCGGACATGATAGAGTGGTTTGACAGAAACATTGGCGTTATCGGGCTTGGTAGGGTGGTTTGACAGGAACGTTGGCGTTATCAGGCATGGCGGAGTGGTTTGACAGGAAAATTGACATCATCAGGCATGGTGAAGTGGTTTGACATGAAAATTGGCGTTATCAGGCATGGTGGAGTGGTTTGACAGGAAAATTGCCATTATCAGGCACGGTGGAGTGGTTTTATGGGAAACTTGTCGTTATCAGGCATGGTGGAGTGGTTTGGTGGGACAATTGGCGTTATCAGGCATGGTGGAGTGGCTTGACAGGACAATGTCATTATCAGGCATGATGAAGTGGTTTGACAGGAAAATTGACATTATTTGGCACGGTGGAGTGTTTTGACAGGAAAATTGACGTTATCGGGCATGGTGGAGTGGTTTGACATGAAAATTGACCTTATCATGCATGGTGGAGTGGTTTGACATGAAAATTGACCTTATCATGCATGGTGGAGTGGTTTGACGGGTCAGTTGGCATTATCAGGCACAGTGGAAATTGGCGTTATCAGGCATGGTTGAGTGGTTCCACAGAAAAATTGGCGTTATCAGGCATGGTGGAGTGGTTTGGCAGAAGAACTGGCGTTACCATGCATGATGGAGTGGTTTGACAGGAAACTTGGCGTTACCAGGCATGGTGGAGTGGTTTGACAGGACAATTGGCGTTACCAGGCATGGTGGAGTGGTTTGACAGGAAAATTGTCGTTACCAGGCATGGTGGAGTGGTGTGAAGCACTGTGTGATGATGAATTAGTAAGGTCAATAAGTGATGACTGAGAGCATGAGTTGACGAAGAAAAGACAGATGTACAGAAAATTCATCTCATTTAAGATTCAGAGTCATCTTTATTTATTTATTTATTTATTTATTTATTTATTTATTTATTTATTAGGGTTTAACGATACATTAACAGCCAAGGTCATATCGTATCGGTGACAGTTTTACGGGTGCAGGAAGCAAGAGTACCCGGATAGAGCCACCAAGCAGCGACGAGCAGCTTTCAGCTGCCCGACATCATAACTCCGCACTGCAGAGCGGGCAGGGTTAGATTGGTTGAAGACATGCGCACCATCGACGTGCAGTACGCCTTAGTACACGGCGTCATCGTGCCCCCATGTAGACAATCGGGGTGAAGTGCATTGCCCAAGGATACAGCGCGGGAGTCCGAATCGATCGCTCAGACGGCCACCCATCCAAGGACTAGCCGGATTCAACGTTGCTTAACTTCGGTGATCTGACGAGAAGCGGTTACCGCACCACCACCGCGTCCGGATTCAGAGACATAATCGGAGATTCCCAAAGTTGGAGAAGACGTAGTTCAGATATCCGAACGTCGCGGCTCCTCCATTGGCGAATCCGAGGAGTTCGGATATCTGCACCAGAGGAGGGAGTTTGTGATAAAATGAGAGACAGAAATACTGTCAGAAAACTGAAACTTACCTGAGAACATTTTTTAATTATTTGTTTTGGCATAATAAATAAAGAGATTATTTCTTGATTGGTGTCATGTCAGCCAAGTTATCAGTCATCGGTTACTTCACATCAGCCTGAGATGTGAAGTTACCTCAGGCTGATATCTTGGCCGATGTTAACCTAACCATGTAGCAACCTCTAAATATATCCCCAGAAGTAACACGCACCACACAATGTGAATGTATCGATATTGCGGCACATTGTCGGCGTTTTGGTGTTTAAATTGGAACTTGAACACCCCAATACATAAAATAATAACACATGTCTTTGCTTTTGAGTTGGTACCAGAGTTATGCATTCGTAACTGCACGGTAATCTTGATTTTCAATTGCAGTGTTCGTGAAATGCAGGAACTGATATTTACTTGCGTTTAGTCAATGAAATAATTCAGGAAACCAGTCACAAAATACTAAATGTCGTGTACATATTCAGAACAGTCAAAGAAAATAATTTATGTTCTGAGTTTTATAACTCACCATACGATTAAATTGCAAGAAATACTCAAAATGCGAGAGATGTTGAAATCGCCTTCGTCATTAAACGAACAGCTAACTATGCAAATATGATAGCTTGATGCAACAAATTCTCAAAGCTTTCAACAGATTCAATACGTCCAATACATATGTTCAACGATCGTGTGCAGTCGGTCATCGCGTTCTGTAATATCTTGAAATTCACCAATGCGGTTCGAATCTCGCTTTTCATACTGCGCAGGAAAATAGCAGTATCTTTTCTGCTATAAAAAAGGAAAATTGAATAAAAAATAAATGATGTTGGTATTGCTATTACAAAAGTATTTTGTATTTTCGATTTAAATCGAATATTTACCATGCATGCGACTCGTGCTATTTCCAGTTTAACTCCCTGCACACTGATATCAAAATATCTAAAGTTCAGGGTGCAAATATTTCCCATAATGCAACTAGAAATTTAACCAATTCAATCTTGTTTGACAGAGCTCAATGAGCTCTGTCAAACAAGATTGAATTAGTTAAATTCCCAGTGGCATTATGGGAAAATGGCTACTTCAAATCGGGATATTTTGACATCAGTGTGCAGGGGGTTAATTGTGATCTTAAGTTTTCAAGGATGAAACGAATCGAAACATTGAAGAAAGAATGCCTGTAATATAAGTATTTATCGAAATTCTATTTTACAAGTGTTGCAGGAATCGGAGACATGAGTGTGCGTTTGGTTACGGAGTTCAGACTTGCTCGATGAGACGCAGTTGTTTCGTACTAACACTGATGTAATCAATCCTTCTAACATTAACCAAAAAATGTTCTAACTGCAGTGTTCATAGGAGGATTAGTGGGTACAAATTCTACATTTCTAGGAGAGCTAGGGGTAACGTGACGCCAACAAAAGTATCGCACTGAATGCAAAACTGACCACGGCAAAGCAAGCTTTGTTTTAACACCATTTCATTACTCCATGTGTCAATGGTTGTCAAGAGACGCTGACTTCCACACTTTTCACCCCTGATTCAATGTAATTGAAAACACGTAATTGTCCACAGAGTTCAAATTAAACTGGGGTGAGTTGCACTAATTTGTTTTTCAATTGTGGCCCCAAAAAACATAGGTTATGACCCGTGGTTAGGCAAAACTATGTTTTGAGGCAAAATAATGGAAATATTTAGTTGTTGCGGATTTTTTTTAGGTGGGTATTGTCTCCCATTCGTGATAGGTAAAGGGTTAAATAGCAATATTTAATAGTTTTTGATAAACCTTCCAGGGGCCGGTATCATAACATTTTTACAATTGTATTTTCTAAATTTTATTTTGTACCTGTTAATATAACAGACTAAAATGAATCATTGGCATTTTAAAAGATATGGCAAATTGCCAATTGGCAAATTGCCACATTTTTGAAGATGCTAATGGTTCATTTCAGCCCATTTAGAGACATAACTAGAAAGTACAGTTATAGAAAACACAATTGTAAAAGTTTTGTAGTATTGGCTTCGGAAGGTATTGCTATATAATTGTGTATTCATTAAAAGTGGGGATGCGGAAGTGGTAGTCCAAATATATGAAGTGCAAATGTGACGGGGCCGTGTCCGCCTGTAACACCCGTCGCCATTACCTAGCCTACAACAACGTTTTGTTTTAAACTTATTTTTAAATTTGTGGAGCTAGTTTGTTTTATACACTTCCATTTTGTTTTTATAATCAGGGAAGTTTTTAACATCTCTACTTTTTTTCGAAACGTTTATTTTTCGTGATGTCTTAGCCCATTAGTAGTCAAACACATAGTACTAATAGCCGGAGGTAAAAATATCGACTGGGACGAACATTGGGAACGCCCCCCCCCCCCCCCCCTTCACAAGTCGGAAAAAACCCACAGCTTCCACAGTGGTATCGCTCCCCTTCTCATCTTTCATGGCAATTTAACGGTACGCTCGCTGTAAAGTAACCAACTTAGATGTGACGTGACATGGCTATGCCCGGTGGGTAAATAGAGGTTGTGGGGTGTTCACCCTTTACCCCCCCCCCCCCCCCCCACACAAAAAGGAAAAACATTAAAATAAACCTCAGTCTCGTACAGCAATAGCCTAGAAACGTAATGGCATTCAGTAGTTAGTACGTTCAAGGACCTCGGTGTCGGTATAACACTGTTACAGGTGATTGTTTGGTGATATGTGAGTCAGCCCAGGCCTACAAATTAGTCACCGCAATAGATATGACATCCTGACAAGGCTTTTACCACCACATTGCTGATTGTCGTGAATGCATTCTGTTATTTCAGACACTTTGTGTGAACAGGTCGCCGATAATCACAAGCAGATATAGCGTAGGGGCGCCAGGGAGTAGCAGCAGCGGCAAAGGCATAAGTAATTGAACTACTGGGAAACAGTGGGAAGGATAGCTGAAATTGGCATTGGTCAAGGTCTTGGAGCTATAAAATTATCAACTAACTAAAAAGCAAGGAATCATGAAAACCATACATGTCGTCGCTGAGTGCTAGAATGTTGTATGTCCCCTATGGCCAGGGAACAAAATGTTGTATGTCCCCTATGGGCCACAGAACATTCTAGCACTCATGCGACGATGTCTAGGAGAAGGAAATTGTATAGAAGCTAGGCTTTGTGTACTGAATAGGAGTGGAGAAGTCGTTCGAATGTTCACTCTTTCATGCAATTGCTCTCGTCGTTCTTTAGCTTACTCCTACGATCTATGAAAGTCAGCGCATTGGAGTCCACACGAATTAGGAACCGTACATAAGATATGAGTCAATACCTCACAGGCCTGGAAATAAGCAGCCTGACATTTTCAGAATGAAGTCCCCAGAGGGTGAGTTTGATGATGCTATCCCATACAGTGGGCCAATTCATCCTCTGGGTATCTCTTTTTGTTTAGTTTTGAGACCCTGATTCATATTGATGTTCACAGAGGGTACATTTAGTGATGCTACCCTGCTGTGCAGAATAGCATCACTAAATTCACCCTCTGGGGATCTCATTTTGCAGATGACGGTCTGCTTTTTTTCTAGCTTGATACCTCACAGCAGTGAGCAATGTTGGAGATACAATGTAGGAGTCACAAGAGCCATGATCTAGTAGTTCGGATCCATATGTGAGTTAGGGTTTTGAGGCCAAGATTTGGGAGCAATGGGCTGTATGGGAGCCAGAAACCATAGTGGCTTTGGTCTGAAAGCCTGGAGCCTGCAAATCCGCGAGGTGAATTTAAGAAGCCAAGATTTCATAGTCTGAAAGCCAATATGTTGCGAATTGAGTTGTATGGGAGCTAGATGTCAAAGCGTCATATTATACAGTAACCATTAGCGTTAGATTAGGATTTAGCGAACTCTTGTGATACCACTGCAGGGTGTACCAGTTGAAGTGATAACCAAAGCCTGGAACAGAGCATGCTTGAATATAAAACTATTCTAAGTGGAAAGCCTCTTCACTCTACCGAAGTGTACTCCATAAACATCAATTTATCCAAAACCAGAAGAAACCAGATCCCGATTCAGGTCCACCTCTGTTAAACGAGACCCCCTCTCACCCTCCCTCCTGTCCGACATGCCTTTGCCCTCCTTCTCCAGTTACGGCAGTAGGTCCAGAAAATCGGTGTTGTTCATGTTTGACATATTGTGTACCCAAATTCAACACACCCAGCACTTTTTTCGGCACTCCTTTTTCAGGATCCCGTGTAAGAGATCCTGCAATAGGGCATTGAAACCGCATGATATACTAATCATATTTATTGCCACCCTTTCTCGAATGAAATCTTTGACAGTGATCTCTTGTATCATAGGGTATAACTCTGGCTGAGTTTGTCGCATTAACTAAGTCATTAATTTAGTCATCCACATTATTTTGAATTGATTACTAGCCAGGTATTGGGTGCATCGGAAACCGTGCTAGAAATGCTCACCAAGTGACTAGATATATTTGTTGTGGAATAATATACAGTTAAAACTAGAAGTTCTGTCATGAAATGCGCACAAATAGCACGATGATCTGCGCGTTAATCTACGCGTTATGACCATAGTAAGGCTATCAAATTCTGTACATATCGCCTGTGCACAAGCAATGTTTCAGCCAATGGACCTCCGGGTAACCCGGAGGTCCATTGGCCGAAACATTGCCTGTGTTTGCTATGAGTAACCAGAAGAACCTGCCATGCTCTGGGTGCCATTTGATATGGCACTTGCGCGCAATTCATGCGCGCAATTAAACCTAGATAAGCGCGCATTTCGTGACAGGACTTCTAGTTTTAACTGTAGATCTTGAATGGCTGTATGGTATTCAGTCGAACGTCGATAGGATAATGGTTCTCGTGCCAGCCCTGCGCCACTCGTCCTCGTGCAGTTATCATTGACACATTCAAACGTAAGTTTGGTTTTGCTCATATACCGCATTCTAAATTCACGAGGGATTTGATGCAGCATTCGCTATCATTCCCATTCAAGTTTCCACATGATGTAGGATTGTACCTGATAGCTGCATCATGATCAGGATGAAATATGAAATACATAAATGAATATTGTCCTCTCAATGCGAATGACTGGTTCTCGCAAACCGTCCGGGGAAATCATATACGTTCGGTTTTATCACAGGGGAGAAATTTGCAGATGTGTTCTATAGAAAAAGGTTCAAATCCGACAAAAGTAGCTGAATTGTCATAACCACTTGCTCCATCGGCCTGTTGAGGAATCTCCTGATCTCCTGGTGCGCCATTTCGCCGCTGTCCTTCAATGTATTTTATATTATGAGGTTGTAATCCGTATTGCACATCTGCATGAAAACGATCTTGTCGTTAAATTCACCATTCAGGACACGTAGAATGTCTTAATGGGTGGTTTCCACTGTCAGTCTACCATTCAAAAGCCTTGTGAGAAGGCTCTTATTTAAAAAATATTAAAATTGACGTTTAACCCCCAAACTGAAAAAAATACTGAAGTTCCTAATATTACTAGTGCTATGAAATTCAAACAAGTCAGAAACTTTCGCTCACTTTAATTTTTGAGATGTTGACATCGAATGCCGCCACAACACGGTCCGACGTTAACCTTCGGTAAATGCAACTTCGGCGAAACATCTTTAGAAATGGTTTTGGTTGGAGAGTACAGTTCCAAAATTTATAGAAAGGGCACGCAATAGGTCAATCGATATGACGAAAACAACTCCTAAATATGAATTTGGTTTAGATAGCAAGTCGAAGCAATTTGTGAAGGGTGTATCAAATTTCAAGAATTTCAAAGAAAGAGAGAAAGCAAGGTCAATAATCACATTAAGTTGATGGTCAAGTGGCTTGGAAAAAATTGATTTTATTTGGAGATATGAGGTCACTTTTTAAGGATCTATATGTATTTTATTTTTAAGTGATGAGTCATGTGACATATATAATTGTAAGAAGTCGATATTAGAAATAATGGGAAATGAAAGATTAAAAACCTAACCAATGTTTAGATTTTTTTTATATTTTCTTCAGACTTTCCCTGCATATGGCTCACAAATATGTAGGCATTTCATAATTGTCAAAAAGTATTGCAAATGATGCCCACGAATGCACCCTATAGTAATAGACTCACAAAATAATATGTCAGGAGATGTTTAGTTTGCGGACACAGTGTCACATGAGGTGAAGTAAGAACAATATTAGGAGAGGCTTTTGGCGAGTCTAAAATTGTTTTCGCTAATCCTCACACGACACCGTATCCATCAACTAAACGTCCGGTGACGTCTTTTTATGCCAGCCTTCGAAGTGTTTGCAAACCGTTTCAAGTTTTCGTTAACCCTTTACCTAACGTAACGGCCAAAACCGGCCTGCGCTATTCTCAAAAATCGCCAATTAAGTTTCATTATTTTTTTCATTTTTTGTCTCAAAAACATAGGTTATGACCCCTCGTTGGAACGAGCTCGTCGAGCTCGTTCCAACGAGGGGTCATAACCTATGTTTTTGAGACAAAAAATGAAAACAATTAGTTATTCAAGAATTATTTTGGCAAGTGTCGTCTGCTTTTCGGATTAGGTAAAGGGTTAAATTTTCCTATCGGCATTCATATATTTACAGAATCAAACGGGCAGTGATGCAATACAAATTGAGTAATTTAGCATCCTATTGATCGATAAAAAATGATTGATTTATTTCCATTGACATTTTTTGTGGGCATTTACATTTCTGCCTGCTTCCGACGGTTTGATTTGAAAACAAACTATCTGTAGTATTTATTAGCCGATTTTAGACAGTAATATTTCTGATAAAAATAAACTGGCGAACTGCAACACGACTGTTCTGTCAGTGTCGGGAAATTGGATTAATATGGGTTCATCGTTGACCATTATTGTCTGTGTGTTCCCCAGTCCTCGTTCACTAGTTATGACCGTACATTGGTTAATATATCCAGATGACGTAATAAATACGTATTATTGTTACCGTGAAGAGATCTTGGTCGTCGTATCACGTCGAGTTGAGGAGGTCCGATCGCCGGATCAAACGAGTTGCCGCAGGTCAGGTCCAACATCCGGATGTTAACATGTATGGCTGATGATAGAAACACAGCGCAGAATTCTTTTTGTTATGCACAGTTCTTAGTCACCTTCAGTTCTCTGTTCTCGGGAGTATGACCCCAGTACCCTACTACCAGTGCGCAAACTCAATCCAAAATAAAAAGATTATTCGCTCTCGCTTAGAGTCTCGTGGATTCATAAGTAAATAAAGTTATTCGGGTCGCGAGGAATTTCAAACCCAACATTTGTCCCTGTGTGCCTTCGGTGCGCTGAAACTTTCTGCGGAAGTAGCCAGAACACGCAAAAAACCTAAAAATAATAAGGCACGTCTGCCCTACTGCAGTATATTCTGGGACAATAACGTGTGACAGGGTAGACAAATGCTATAACATAGGCAGGAATGGGAGAATGAGGAACAAAATGGCTCGGCTTTGACAGTAAAACAAGGATTCTGAAAGAATCCAAACACCAAAAGACACTCCCGTCGAATCGAACACACAGTCTGTGGGCTTTACAGCGATATGTGCTTGTTTCTGCACAATATGCGGTCCGTTCTTGTAATTATCATCAAGTTGTTAGGTGTTGTTTTTTTAACAATTGTACTCGATGTCGGGTTATTTATTGTTAATCGACATTATCTCAACGAATCAAGCACATCCTCAGAACGTACCTCCGCCCTGTTTTATGTCATGGGTGTCGTACCAACCACGTGTCATCATATAAACTAGGATGGCGGCCTCCAGTAATCAACTTGAACAACGGAAACATATATTACCGTAAGAGGACGAGCTGAACATGTGTAATGTTACTACGTATCACCACGGCAATAATATGTCACGACAGCAACAGAGAACAAAGATATGACGTCATTTCCGTAGAAATTAGCAGTATCAATAAGACCTGGTCGGTCGCTGCGCGTTATACAATTTCTCTTCGAGTCGTATACATTACACATTTTTAAAGCCATAAAATCCAGTAACTGTCACAACCTCAGTATATGCAATGGCGGTTCGTATGTTTGCGCAGGTTAATATAAAAATCGGAATCTTCCAGTACGAAATAAAAGTAGTTTCTGCAGAGTATCTCCTTGTACTCTTCTTCAGTCACCGAATCTCCCGTAAAGGACACCCGAAGATAGAAGATGGGTTCGAGAGGACATTTGGGATTTTGAAAATTTCTCAATCATTCCGAATCAAGGCGTCTCGAATCGAATCGACGGGACGCTTTCTAAACGAATCGAATTTCGATGCTTCGCAGAGCCCTCTAATTCAATGTTCGTCAAGAACCAGCTCAACTGCAGCCTTTTCATTAGCATTATTCAGAATCCCTTGAACACGACAGTCCCCCTGACACGACTTGAGTGAAAATTACATGAGGGCTATTCCTGCAGTGTCTATCGAGACAAATAACGCACGTGTAGGAATAATGGCCGAAAGCTCCATTAGAATTCAGAAAATTAAATTAAACAAAATTACAGTTTCAAGAGAGCACCTGACTTGGCAAAACGATATTCTAATGGCAGCAATAAAAATAGCAGACTTTGCAATAATTTGAACGGTAATTACACCATTAAAACGCCAGCAAAGTATAGTAAAGTAAGCACTGATACTGATGAACTATCATAGCTGTGATAACGTATAAGAAACAACAAACAATGTGTTAACTCATGAACATTTGGGTTTACGCCGATGTGCATGCCAAAGGCTTACTTGGGCTTCTTCATTTTTACTTTTTTTACAGATTATAAATCAGCGACTGATGCGAATCCCCACTCTTGAGGTGTTTGTTGTTGTTTTCCATCATCAGAGTACTGTACAATATTTATTGCACGCCTGTTCTATGAAATTCCCATCTAAATCAACACTAAACCATGAGGACAATGAAAATCCGTTCCACACACTTGTGTCGAACAGAATCGTTCACGGACTATTTTTCAATAGAAGCGAAATTTCACTGGCATTTTCTACAAATGATGCACCACAATTATAATTTGAATCGCTAGCGATAGCTGAAAATAGTAACACAGTTTCCCTCGCAAACTTAGCTGTCGATAACATGTGTTCGTTTTGTTTGATAGATCGTCCCCTGTGTTCCAATGTGTTCTATGTGCCAACTGGCACACAGAACATATTGAACTCAGGGGACGAATTAGTAACACGGTTTTCACTCGCATCTGGTTGGCGATAAAATGTGTCCTTTTTGTTGATAGTTGTCAAATAAATTGCTGAGTGTCCAAATAATTGCCTTTATAAATTCGAAGGCGTGTAATCATTAATCATACAGAACGACATACGAGGAAGTTGCATTAGGCACTTGACGTACGTAAATTATATAAACATTATGATCGAATACGGTGGTTTTATCAGTAGAAACATAAATGGAATGTTATTTAAGAGATAACTCTTGTCTCAATTAGGTTTATGGAGTTATAGTCGTAAAGTTTAAAGACAAATTATCTGTAACGCGCTGTTATAATCGTAAAGTTACGCGTGTTATAGATAATTTGTCTTCAAACTTTACGATTTTAACTACATCAACCCAATCGAGAAACGTTTTATTAATTTAATTTTTCACCTAACCCGGGGGGGGGGGGCACTTTTAATACAATACATATCAACAACAACGAAGGAAACTGTTTATTCAACATGGAACACAAACAAGTTTTGAGTCTCCGTAGCCCCTCCCATAATGCCGGTCACTCTATTTTGTTTGGTAATAGAGGACCAATTGATTTGCAGACGATAAATGTTTGTTTACATACAGAATGTTGATTTAATATTTTCTAATAGAAACTTATTTGGCTGTTTTTTTCTGGCAAAATAATTAAGTCTAGGCACATTTTGGTTATCTGCTCCTTTCATATGTGCGTAGATGCTATGCTGAATATCTGTCGATCAATGAGATACAGTTAAAACTAGAAGTCCTGTCCCGAAATGCGCACAAATAGCACGTCGGTCTGCGCGTTAATCTACGCGTTGTGACCATAATACGGCTATCAAATTCTGCTCATTTGGCCTGTGCACAAGCAATGTTTCAGCCAATGGACCTCCGGGTAACCCGGAGGACTATTGGCAGAAACATTGCCTGTGTTTTCTATGAGTAACCAGGAGAACCAGCCGTGCTTTGGATGCCATTCGATATGGCAATTACGCGCAATTCCTACGCGCAATTAAGCCTAGATAAGCGCACAGTTCGTGACAGGACTTCTAGTTTTAACTGTAGACTGGCAGACATTTGATATTTCTTTTGTGGGTAACTTGTTTTGACAGTCAGCGCCAATTTAAGTGCAAGTGACCAACTTGGTAGCTGTCAATCATTCATATTCACTCGGGAAAAGTAGGTTTATGGAGAGTTAACTTTGGTTTGTCTACGCACATCAACCAGTGGCATTGCTTTATGTAACTTCTGATTAAATTATATGTTCTTATGTTGCTTTTTACCAATTTAACTACTTGGATGAATTACCCCGATATATGAGCGCTGCCACCTCTTGCGAAATAGCTCATGTTAACATCCGGATGTTGGATCCGACTACGCAATACAGGTTTGTGTCTGTGTGTCGTGTACTCATTGTTACTAGCACGCAAGCAGATGGGGAAAATGGAGCAGCGAAGGTTAGCCATACATGTAAGGTGGACATGAAGACACCTGGTGATTTAAAGTAGGCCCGCCCTTTTCGCAATTTTGCGTAACACAATTATCGTTCACCAGTCTGAGCTTTGGTAACCTACAGTTTGTTCCCCTGTACTTGATTCAGGTAACGCATTAGTTAACCAAATATATATGCAATGCAACCATGCAGTATATGAACTGTTGTATCACAGTCAAGTTCTTGCTCGCGTGAGCAATATCCTGATGGATAGAGATGAATCCTTAACAGTAATGAGGCTGTTTTGCTGCAAATCAGATACAAATTACTTGCAATTATAGTGTAATTGTGGCATGGGCTAGGATGCTGCAGAACAGTGTGACATCCATAATCACTATTTGTGGCAGAGATATGAATTATTGCCATTTCCTGATTTTGCACCTTCATGTATGATACATTGTTAGATGATCAACAGTTTACAATGGTGTTGAGCATCAACCAATCATCAGTTGCACTGGTGTTTACATCTGCCTGAAGTATAGCTGCCCTATTGGCCAATAATTGCAATTGATGATTGGGTGATGCTCAACGTCATTCCACCTTTCTGTCATACTAGATCATTCAACATGGCGAATATTTCGCATGACCCGGTGACAGTTTAGCGCAACCCATTTTTCGTTTGCGTGTTTTTATTTTAGGTAACATCTAGGCGACCCAAACGGGTCTTCGCCTCAAATCGACAGGCCTGTTAAAGTTCGCATGTACACATGTGCTGCACGACTGGTGCACGACTGTGATCGGTCGCGCATTGTTCACTAGCACAAAACTACATATCGGCACACCCAACCTGTGGCCGTGTACTTCATGCGAGGTGTACTTGCACAAAGACTCTGCTAGAGCAATAGGTGCATCATAGGACAGGTATAAGTATGGAAAAAAGTTCTGCTGATGAGAAATGTGGCATGTACATTTTAGCTCATGTGTTGTGCGCATTGTGCACTAGCAGGAAAGTACATCTCGACACACCCAAACTGTTCTCACATGTTATAAGGGATGCGTTCACGTTTACACTTGGTGTACTACCACGCAAGTGCATGTGGAAAAAACGAGGTAACTAAGGTCAGGCATAGGCAGAGGAACCAAAATCTCGTGGGAAGGTAAGCTTGCTACTTATCGCACACGTACATCTCGGTATACCCATCGCTACGCAGTGTGCTGCATGCAGTACGTACATATTGTATACTACTGCACTGGGGAATTCGCGGTATTATGGTTCTGACCTAAGTACGGAAACGAAGGCGGTGGTAAAGGTGCCACGTGCCCATGAACTGCACATCTCTGCATATCCAGCAATTGATGTGTACACATTGTTACACATTTTATAGTAGCACGCTTGCACATCTGGGAAAATGGGGTGTCACAGGTCAGACAAAGAATGAGTACCAAGAACCGTAGGGGTTATAGAGGTCGTATCTAATCATGTGTCTCATGTTTTATTCACACATTCTTGACTTGCACACAAGCACATCACAGAACACCCAGCGTACACCCATGTGTTGTATGTGATGTGCGCACTGGCACACGCAACTCAGATATGGCTATACTCCCACTCGGTAAGAGGGAGCACGAGTCTCACTGGTTCGAGCATTGGATTTCAAACTTCAAACTGAAATATCGACGGTTCGATACTGACGCGCGCTATCTGTGCTTTGTCCCTGGGCAAAACACTTAATCCCGATTGCCTTTGGGGTGACAAGGTGGCTGTATATACTAAACGTACTGCACGTCGGTGTCGCAACCATCTCCAACCGCTTCTAACTCTGCTTGTGTCGAGTAGGTAAGCTGCAGAGTCTGTTAGCGGATCGCTCGCTGCTCAGTTGTTCTTTAAGGGTACACTGCCCATTGCGTTATACATTACCATAACGCGTTGGGAAGGATTGGGTACTTGGTTTAAATAACCTGAACCGGCGCCTGGTGACGATACGGACTAGTCTTGCCTCTGCAGTGTGGGCTACAAACAACGGAAAAACCTTCACATGCAAGACGGCAAACTGTGAGATGTTTTTTTTATTTTTTTTTTATTCAGATACACTTGTGGAAAATATATACAATACAATTGAACATTCGTAGAGATAGGTTTCTCATGTAAAATTATACACGTATGACTTCATACAACCGTTGTCCCCTAGCTGATAAACAGTGAGAATGAGAAAAAAAAACATTAACAAAGTAGGAGATAGATACTACAGTTAAAACTAGAAGTTCTGTCACGAAATGTGTGCTTGTCTAGGCTTAATTGCGCGTAGGAATGGCGCGCAATTGCCATATCGAATGGCATCCAATGCACGGCAGGTTCTCCTGGTTCCTCATAGCAAACACGGGCAATGTTTCTGCCAATGGGCCTCCGGGTTACCCGGAGGTCCATTGGCTGAAACATTGCTTGTGCACAGGCCGCATGCACACAATTTGATAGCCTTACTATGGTCATAACGCGTATATTAACGCGCATATCAACGTGCTATATGTGCGCATTTCAGGAAAGGACTTTTAGTTGTAACTGTACCAAAATATCAATGAACGGGTGTTGCAGAAGCAGGTATGAACTCTCAAAGAACAATGGTTGAGTATAAACTATCGCGCCTCATGCAGTTAGACTCTCATTCCTGACGGCAGCTGACATTTTTCACCACTTATTTCATATAAGCCCCCCCCCCCCCCCCGCCCCTCCCTTATGGAAAAAAAATATTCCCCAAATACTGTGTCTGTGCTGTAGTATACAATACAGTTAAAACTAGAAGTCATGTCACGAGTCGTGCGCTTATCTAGGCTTAATTGCGCGTTGGAATTGCGCGCAATTGCCATATCGAATGGCATCCAAAGCACGGCAGGTTCTCTTAGTTACTCACAGCAAACACATGCAATGTTCTGCCAATGGACCTCGGGTTACCCGGAGGTCCATTGGCTGAAACATTGCTTGTGCACAGGCCATATGCACAGAATTTGATAGCTTTACCTGGTCCATAACGCGTACATTAACGCGCATATCAACGTGCTATTTGTGCGCATTTCATGACAGGACTTCTAGTTTTAACTGTATGTACGCATTGTATGCAGCACATGGCGTAGTGATGGGTATACCGAGATGTACGTGTGCGATAAGTAACAATGTACGTAGAGCACATGGGTTCTTGCAACCTGACCTTCCCCGAGATTTTGGTTCCTCTATCGATGCTTGACTTTAGTTACCCCGTTTTTTTCCAGATGTACTTGTGTGCTAGTACACCAAGAGAACATTTTGGATGTATCGAGATGTATATTCGTGCTAGTTAGACTCTCATTCTTGACGACAGTGGACTTTTTTCACCACTTATTTTATATAAGCGTCCCCCTCCCCACACCCGGAAAATATATGTGTAACAAAGTCAATCTTCCTTCGACCTCCTCAACTCCGCCCGACTATGAGAACGTTTGAGCTAGTCACAGTAGAACTGAAAACGAGTTGGACCAAACTATGGTGGGATGTTGATTAATTACTTAATTGCCAATTCGAATCCTAATTGAATGAATATTGTTGTACCATTGTATCAGTAAGACACTTCCCTCAGCAGGATATTCAGTTAAGGTATATATAAGTAATGGAAAACGAATTTGCTGTGAAAGATCCAAGTCAGCAATTCCATAAAATCCAAATTAAAACACACAAATTATACATAAAAATAAAAGACAACGATAGACAACGAAACAAACACATACATTTTGTGTACAGACAACGAAACAAACACATACATTTTGGCCTGCATAGTTGATGGCAGGGATGGTTTCTGAAAGTCTGCCACCTTATTCGTACCAGAAGGGATAATAAAATAATATTTCCCACAAACAATTCGTGGCCAAATGTGTGTTAGGTATCCAATAACATAGTTAGGAGTATGAAACGCGTGAAGGGAAATGCCAAAACTGCTGGCTTTCTGTGGGGAAGAGCGACATACTTGTTATTTGCGCTTAACCCTCTACCTAACGAATCGAACGCATCCATTCGCGTAATTTACAAATTAGGCAGTTGAAAAAAATATATCTTTCAAAACATTTCAACAAAACCAGATCTTGTGACTCCTCATTGGGACGAGCTCAGCGAGCTCGTTCAAGTGAGGGGTCACATGATATGTTTTGTTTTGAAAGATTTTGAAAATTATAATAAAAACAAAAATTAAAATAACAAATTCTTATATCGTCTGCGTTGGGTAAAGGGTTAAGTCAGCTACAACAGAGCATTTATAATGGGTCGCGATTTCATGAAATATTTGTTCCGAGTTTCCTAAGATCGGTCAGAGCCGAAGTTTACTTTAGAACGAAGTTCAGAAATTTTATGGCAAATCGTGACGAATTTGAGATTCTTCTTATCACTTAATGTGCAATATCACCCTTTACCTGACGAAGAGCTGTTCACAAAAATCGCGAGCCAAATTTTATTTATTTTTTTCAATTTTTGTCTAAAATAATAGCCTACAAGCTCGCTCCAATGAGGTGTAATAAACAATGCTTTTGAGACCAAAAATAAAAATATTTAGTTATTCAGAAAATGTTTACTTTTTGAATTATGTGAACAGTTGAAGTTAATGAACTATAAGACAAGACTAATTCAATTCTACGTCCAAAACCAACTCATTCACAACATTACGGCATCGACGTTAATTTCTGACGTTATTTCTGTATTCCTGTAGGCATGTTGTGAACGATGTTGGGGCGCGGTGGCGTCGCGGTAATCGGTTCTCGTCAGATCACCGAAGTTAAGCAACGTCGAGCGCGGTTAGTAGTTGGACGGGTGACCATTTCAGCGACTGATTCGCGCTCCCGTGTTGTGTCCTTGGGCAAGGCACTTAACCCCAATTGCCTACACGAGGACACGATAACGCTGTGTACAAAGGCGTACTGCACATCGATGGTGCGCATGTCTTCAACAAATCTAACCCTGCCTGTGCCGCGGTGCAGAGTTCAGAGTTACGATGTTGGAGAGCTGACAGCTGCTCGATGGTTCTGTCCGGGCACACCGGCTTCCTCCACCCGTAAAACTGTCACGGTCACGATTAGCCATTGTGCTTAAGTATGTGACCTTAAACACGATTAAAAATAAAAAAAAAAATAAAATGTGAACGATATTTTCCGTAATGAGACATTTGATGTTGAGCATGTAGTAAATACACAGAACGACACGAGTGAGTGAATGGGTTAATCGATATGTCACGAGTGCCAGCGCGGAAGGATAGAACGATTAACCTATTCACACACGCGTGTCGTTCTGTGTTTATTACATGCCTTTCCGTCTGTAAAAAAAACGTATAATTAGAAGGACACTCAGCAATTCATTTGACAACAAAAAAACCCCACATTTTATCGCCAACCAAATTTGCCAGGGGAACCCGACTTACTTTTTCGTCCCCCTACTGGCACATAGAACACATTGGAACTCGTGGGACGATTTTTATCTATCGGCAGCGATTCAAATTGTAAATGCGGTGCACGATTTGTGGACACTTCCATTGAAATTTTGATTCTTTATAAAAAATAGTCCGTCAACGTTTTCCGTACCGAACATATGTGCGGAACAGATTTTGGTTTAGTGTTGCTGTAGATGTTGATATCACAGAACATGCGTGTAATAAAATGCGTTCTAAAATGTCATTATGGGGCCAATCGACTTCAGAAAATTGCACAGTTGGAATTTTATTTATAAGAGATCATGACACTGGTTTGAATTTCCTAGAGTTCCAAAGTCATTTTCGATTAAAATGATTCTGTTCGTCAAAATCAACAGAAGGGGTTAACTTATATTTTCCGTATGAAGTGATCGGGTAAAGTATACATGTAAGCATTTCATTGATTATTTGACATATTTTCAGATCAGGAGGGAGCTTGTGACTTTAACCTTGTACGTACAGTACGTGGAGAGTGGATTGTAACTAAATCACCCGCGGTGTGGAGTTATCACCCAAGCTACAACTTTCAAATTGTGTATATATCGACTAAAAACACAAGCAATGTTTCAGCCAATGGACCTCCGGGTTTAACCCGGAGGTCCATTGGCTGAAACTTTGCTTGTGCTTGTTATGCTCTGCAACAAATTTGCAATTATTGCTTGGGTGGAATCTCCACCCTGCGGGCGATTTAGCGATAATACACTCTCCACGTACTGTACACGTGCAAATCTGTGATACGTCACTTTTTGTCTCACATCGTTAAACGTTAACCTTGCACATTCTGTTTAAGACCGAAGGAAAGCGTACGCCCTTAGAAACATTGAGCTAACTGCCCCAACGCAGTCTGCACTTGATAACCTTGATAAATTCAGATTAGACCGATGGAACTAAACTCGAGTGTAGAAATGGGTACAACAGAAACAAATCAGTATAAACAGCAGCAAATACAGTGGTGAAACCAAGTAAACATTTTAAACATATTTCACACCTGTTCCTGCTGCACCTGTCTTAATACTGTTCAGGTAGAATTCCAGTAGATGCTGTATACTCTCCTGATTTTCCATGTGTGACTGTCAGTATGTGTGAGAATATTTTAATATATTCATAAACTTGCCAAGAAATGAGACCAAATGCCAGTTGCAAACTCTGAAGAATTTTGTTTTTATCTCCATTGACTGGTTGTGGGTAGAATTGGTACTGGAACAATACAAGTCATTTTCCAGCAAAAGTACCTGCTGAAATTGCCAATCAAACAGTTTATGTGCGATTTAGTCTAAATGTGTCTGTGTGTGTGTGTGGGGGGGGGGGGGGGGGGGGTACTTAATTTGAAAATGGAAAAAAGAATCCTTGAAAAAAGGGTGGGTGGGTACCCAGGAGTCGGAAAAACACTTTTTGCGCTTTGTGTCCTAAACGTTTTTTTTTTCTGAACACTCCCTCCCCACTGACATAATGTGATAGAAAAATCTCAAATTCGTCATGATTTGACATAAATCGTGACTTGTTGGATATCCTGTCTTTACATACTATTTATAATATATATCCCGATGAGACAATTCATCAGTGTGAATACTATTATTTATCCTTGTGTTTTCCAGGGTGTATGGGAATTTACACCGGTTTGGGAACTCATATACCCTTCGCCTCAGGGTGTATGAGTTCCCAAACCGGTGTAAATTCCCATACACCATGGAAAACAAAAGGATAACGGATTTATTTCCAAGAATTTTGGTGTACTTAATACTTTAACCTACATTGTGGGCAAAAACTGACAGTACATTTGTACATTGCACGTTTCTTATTCATAAATAAAACCAGACAAATATGGATGTCTAATGACATCCATATCTGTAATATTTTATTGCAAATAAATATTAAATTTCCCGTATATTCATTTTTGTTCTAACATAACCGAGCAGAAAGTATGAATTAATAATTAATAATTAAAATGGGTACTTTTTTAGCCGTAGATCTTGGTCATGTATATTCTTGTTTTTACACCGTGGTTAAACAGGGTGTAAAAAAGCCACTGTGGATTGCAAGTTACACCGTACCTCTCAGCCAATCAAAATGCAGTATTTTGTTTCATTTGGAAATAAGACAATTTATCACTGTGAATAAAGGTTTCGTTCCAGTATTTGTTTTTTATTCAGATAAATATAACATTATTACATATATGATGTTTACAATAATAACAGGTTTTGATTTTATTAGTTGGAGAAATTGAACGGCGCAAATAAAGGGTATGATTTATTTATTAATGTTGCCAAGATGTGATTATGCGTGAACACTTTAGCTCCTGTGGTGTTCAAAGATAAGGCCTTTTGTTAGTGCACATTCATTGTTTTAGGACACAGGCGCTATACGGATAGAGTAGCAATTTTGCTTCTTTGTCTAATTGGAAATTTGCTGTCAACGGTAGGCCTACAAAAGAAATTAGAAATCTCCATATTGGTCCTGTTGAGCATTTATAACTCTATCGTAGCCGCAACATTACTATAAAGTCGAATATCGCCAATCGTTTATACATGTGATGCCCACTTTATATCAGCGCAAGAATTTATCATCAAAGTAGGACCATGCGAATAAGGATTTTTTGCGACTCTACTTTCGACTGGAAGTTGCCAAAAATTATTCGAGTCGACCGAACACCGAATTCGAACCACGTTAGCCGAAACCACGTGTGCACGTGCGGTTTCGTACGCGATATTTCCAGTTTAAAAAGGCCACACTAGGATTGTTTTGGCATTTTACTGGTGATTTATCCACATATTCATACTAACATTCAACAGTTCATGCGCTAACAATGCAGCACACTTGAACGTAATGTTGAATAGCAGACAAAAAAATCTGTATGCACCTGTGATTGTTTCGCTCCCTTCTTGACTTTAAGCTTGGGCATCGTCCGATCTTGTCTTATCATGAAGCGATGGATTCTTCTTATTGAAGTCTACCAGATGTAGTCCCTGTCGCTTGGGTTTTTGTACCACGTTGTAGTCCTGGCTTTATCCACTGTAATATATGAGTGTATTACCGATGTCATTTGGAATCACGCTGCACGCGTGATTCCAAATGACATTGGTAATACACTGTAAGTTCCATGTTGACGATGTGCGCTTGCAGTTCGCGCTCAATTCCTCGCATTGTTTTGACAATTTAACCAGTATTAAATGTACGAATGTACTTATACCGAGACGTTTATTAATACGTTTCTTTTTCATATTCGATTTATGTTCGTGATTTTAAATTCAAATCGAATTCGACTGGAATTTGTTGATCGACTGTTCTTCGATTCGGGCAATCAAATATTCGCAAGGACCTACATCGATGCATTCACTCGCTATAAAGAATGCTTAAAATGGAGTCGGGGTGCTAAGCGTGGATATGTTTGACAAAAACTGTTGTTCTCCATTGTTGTTGGATCTAGATATACATTCAAATGAAAATAATATCTAAGAATATCCCATCACTTTGCTACTCCCTGTGCCTGTTCCAGTGTGTACATATACTTACACTTTGTTTCAAGGTTTTTGTAAGATTTTAGTTCTTCTAACAAAAGGGGTTTAAAAATGGTTGACGTTCTCTCGTCTTGCAGCGGAAATAAATCGTCAGTTGGGTGCATTGCAGATAGCACGTTGTGGCACTCACCTGACGAAATATACTTCTTGAAACTGAGTATAAACAGAGCCACTACCTCCTCTGTCGTATCTCGGGGAACGGGTTGCCCTACCAGTATTAACTCGGTTGTGAGTTTGATTGATAAATTGCGTAGGTTTCTCAATTGTTCCTAAAAGTTTACAAAAATAGCCGTTATATGAGGGCACACCCAAAACAAATGGAACAATATCTCCCTTATAATGTCACAGAGAGCACAAAGCTGTTTATAAAAGTCCACATTTAAAAAGGCCGAATTTATGAATACAATATTCTGAAAGAGATTTTATTGATAATTTTTCAGATATGTGTGGTCTTTAACCCTTTACCCAACGTAACGGCAAAAACCGGCCAGCGCTATTCTCAAAAATCGCCAATTAATTTTCATTATTTTTTCATTTTTTGTCTCAAAAACATAGGTTATGACCCCTCGTTTGAAAGACCTCAACGAGCTCGTTCCTATGTTTTTGAGACAAAAAATGAAAACAATTAGTTATTCAAGAATTTTTTTTGGCAAGTGTCGTCTGCTTTTCCTGTTAGGTAAAGGGTTAAAGAAGCCCAAACATTTGTATATCAACAACCAATCTTTTAAATGGCAAGTCGATATCCAATTTATGATTCCATTTTTGTTTGTTTGAAAATAGTCTTGCAGTTATCTGTAAAAATGTCACATAAAATGTATGGCACTTTTTCTGCACATGGGATATTAAGGGGTTCTGTAACTAAACGCGCATCCTAAAAAGGCGTTTCACGGAACGTTGGACTGATGACAAGTGGGGTGTGCTTGCGTGTTAGTGTACATACGCCACAATGTGTGCACACTGTATGTAGCGTATGGACACATCGTCGTCTGAGTGCTAGAATGTTCTATGTCCCCTATGGGACATAGAACATTCTAGCACTCAGGCGACGACATGTCAAATATGCCGATATGTGCTTATGTGAAAATGACAGGGCGGGTACCCCACTTTTGGCACTGTACTTCCGGCAACCCATTTTCAGCACCCCACCTTCGTGTAGGGTGTTCATGTGCGTCTACAAGCAGGTACAACGCACAGAATAATCAACAATTATGTTGTGAATACAAACAGAATATTATCTCTTATGATGTTACGACAAAGATATTTAGTTATGTCTTCTTCATTGTTTACACATATTTTGCCCATGTGGAAGCAGGTAGGTCATGTTGAAGCTTTCGAAAACCTGCAAGAGAATAGAAAACAAAAAAAAAACTTACTACATGATAACATTTCACAAGAGAATATTGACGTAATATTTAGAAATTCACTTTTCGCCCCCAGGCGTGAAAATCCAAGAGAAAATACAAAAGACATACTTTCATAATTTATATTCTGCGTGGTTTGCTGTAACATGTAACAGTGCATGTAATTAGATAATGGGAAATGTCATTAAGATATATGCTAGATTAACTCGCATGTTATCTAATGGTTTAACCCTTCCATCAATGGGGTCCCTGTGGTGTCGTATTGGAGATTATAATAATAATAATTTAATTTATTACATGCATGTTGTAAACCCCATCTACAGCAACACTAAACCATGCGGGAGATGAAAATCCATTCCACACATTTGTGCGGAACGGAAATCGTTGACGGAATATTTTTAAATAGAAGCGAAATTTCTCTGGAATTTTCTACAAATCGTCAACGCAATTACAATTTAAAACGCTAGCGATAGCTAAAAATCATCCCCTGAGTTCCAATGTGTTCTAAGTGCCAACAGCTACATAGAACATATTGGAACTCGGGGGACGAGATAGTAACACGGGTTCCCCTCCCAAATTTGGTTGGCGATAAAATGTGTTATTTTTGTTGATAGTTGTCACATGAATTGCTGCGTGTCCTTTTAATAATTGTTTTTGTAGACGTGAAGGGTGTAATAAACACAGAACGATACACACCTGCGGCCTCGTGTTTTATTCTTCTGTGCTGGCACTCCTGCCATATCGATTAGCCCATTCACACGCGTGTGAC
The DNA here is from genome assembly GCA_031216915.1 of Pictodentalium vernedei. NCBI lineage: Eukaryota > Metazoa > Mollusca > Scaphopoda > Dentaliida > Dentaliidae > Pictodentalium > Pictodentalium vernedei. The sequence goes on from CM062293.1 coordinate 505,898,228, forward strand.
GGTATGTGTATGTGTGAAGTGTGCGAATCTATTATGACGAGGTTCAGTACGGATGGCCACTGGTTAAACCCCTTACGAATCGGTCTCATTCATCCACGTAATGTTTTAAAATTAACCAGTTGAAGGAGGAACAATATTAACCCTTTACCTACCATGAAATGCAGACGACACTTGCAAAAAAAAAAAAATCTTGAATAGCTAATTTCTTTTATTTTTTGTCTCAAAAACATAGGTTATGACCCCTCGTTGGAACGAGCTGGACGAGCCGTTCCAAAGAGGGGTCATATCCTATGTTTTTGAGACAAAAAATGAAAATAATAATGAAAATTAATTGGCGATTGTTGAGAATAGCGCTGGCCGGTTTTGGCCGTTACGTTTGGTAAAGGGTTATACAAATTATTTTCTTATCAAACCATATAATGTAACCCCCTCGTTGGAATGTGTTCGTAACGACATCGTTCCTTTAAGCGATCATATGGTATGGTTTTGGTGCCATTTTGTGAAACAAATGAAATAAATGCCAAATTTTGAAAGTTTTGAAATTATGCTTGTTGGGTAAAGAGTTAAACCTTTCAACGCTAAGCTATGAATTAAGACTCGACGTTCGACTCGAACTTGCGAAAAAAAAAATGTTCGAGTCGACCGAACATCCAATTCGAACCAAGTTAGCCGAAACCAGGTGTCCAAGTGCGGCTTCGAACGCGATATTTCCAGTTTAAAATGGTCACATTAGGACTGTTTTGGAATTGTACTGATGATTTATACACATGTTCATGCTAACATTCGACAGTACGCACGTTAACAACGAAGCACACTTAAACGCATGATTGAATAGGAGGCAACAAATCTGTATGTACTTATGATTGCTTCGCTCCCTTCTTGACCTTTAGCTTGGCATCATCCGATCTTGCCTTATCATGAAGCGATGTATGCTTCTTATTGAAGTGTACCAGAGGTGAGATGTAGTCCCTGACGCTGGGGTTTTGTACGAAATCTTGCATGTATTACACGTGCATGTAGCCCTGGTGTTATCCATTGTAAAGTATGAGTGTATTACCGATGTCATCTGGAATCACGGGACACGCGTGATTCCAAATGACACTGGTAATACGCCTTAAGTTTCAAATTGACGATGTGTGCTTGCGGTTCGCGCTCAATTCCTCACATTGTTTTGATAATTTGGCCAGTATTAAATGTACAGTACGTGGAGAGTGGATTACAACTAAATCACCCGCGGAGTTATCACCCAAGCTATAACTTTCACATTTTGTACCTATCGACAAAAAACACAAGCGATGTTTCAGCCAATGGACCTCCGAGTCTAACCCGGTGGTCCATTGGCTGAAACTTTGCTTGTGTTGGTTATTCTTTGCAACAACTTTGCAATTATTGCTTGGGTGGAATCTCCACTCTGCGGATGATTTAGTGATAATACACTGTCCACGTACTGTACGAATGTCCGTATACCGAGTCATTTATTAATAAGTTACTTTTCGTATTCGATTTTTATATTCGTGATTTTATTTTCAATTCGAATTCGACTCGAAGTTATTGATCGTGTTGACTTCGACTCGACAATCGAATATTCGCAGGGGTCTAGGTTGAATGGGTACAATTTGACCTGTGCATTTTCGCAGAATTGGTGATCGGCAGTCTTCACGCTGCATATTTGGTGCCAAACGAATTTTTTTAGTGAAACTGGAACCATTGGCACCCGACAACGTGAACACAGCCATATGGGCTAGACTGAGCGTTTGACCTCTTGACCTTACTTACTTGACGAGTTTTCGGAAATTCTACCATAAACTTGGGATGAATTGGATATTCTCTATAACCATCGCGTCATTTTTTTATGTTATGAACTGCCTTAATCCCTTGAACCCTCGTTTACTGTAAGGGTATCGCAGTCCAATATCAATATACAGGGGGTGGGGGTAAAATAATAACTGCAGTCTACAGCCGATATTATTTTATCATCAATGTCCCGTGTAGAGAGTCTATAGACCTCTTATAATAAGACAAAAATGGGACGAAATTATGCCCTGGACCAAAAATATTGACGCCAAAATTACAGCATTTGTTACCAAAGTGTCGCACAAAAATATACAACAAAATCTATGACTCAATCTTCACATGATACATACGCTGTCCTCATCATATCAATTTCGGGTGTGGTAATAAGCATTATTTCTGGAATCCTTTCTGATTATCCCAAGAGCAAATTCCCGCAAACCTACTTCCTGGTGTTATTTTATGTATTGTTTATTATTGCGGGCATTCTCTATTTTGCTTGGGCATATCGGCTGTTGATTTTTATGATGTCCACTGGTTTCTGTGGCTTTGTAATGGGAATAATTCGGTCTATACGTCCCACATACCTCTGTGAAGAATATCATACGGATAATTTTGGCAGAAATTGGGGGATTTTTCTACTTATATCTGAGATTGGTTGCTGGACTATTCACTGGCTACATATTGAAAAGTGTCTTAACTGGCAACTAAAATACCCAAACAAACCAGGTAATACTAAATAATAGTATCATATTATGAGTACAACGAGGAGCATCTGCAATGCCTTAACATTTCAGATGCGTCTCGTTGCACTCTAAGGATGATACATGGTTAACCCTTTACCCAACACAGACGATTTCAAAATTTATTATTTTAAATATCATTTTTTAAATTTTCTCAAAAATGTTCAACAAAACCATATCATGTCACCCCTCTTTGGAACGAGCTCGTCGAGCTCGTTCCAAAGAGGGGTTACATAATATGATTTTGTTGACATTTCTCGAAAAATATATTTTTTCAGCTGCTGAATTTGCATATTACGCGGGCGGATGCGGGCGATTCGTTGGGTAAAGGGTTAAACCGTTCTGTTTTACAATCAGATTCCATTTCAACTAACATGTTTCATTTGGCATCAAATGCATCATTTGGTACCGAACAAAAATTCCACTTGGCACCAAAATATATCGGGCCTCCTTGAAAACTGATAATGGGGGTGATGCGTCCACAACGTGTGTGGTTTGGTTGTAGCCCATTCTACACGTAATTAGGACCCGGCGAATTGGATTTCTCTCCAATCGAATCAAGCAAATAATTTCGACTCGAATCCCCTTTACAATTGTTACGATTCTACTGTCTACTGATGACGTCCATTCTCGTCGTGATCCCAGTATCAACAGACAAACTACAATATTAGAAAACTGACAGGTATCACAAACGTGGTCAACAAAAAAGTCATCTATCGGACTATGAGTGCAACAAGGCGCCATCTGCAAAACCAAAGCATTGTAAATGGCGCCTTGGTGCACTTAACGGACAATATATTGTGCAAACGAGTCGTCACGCAATCTCCACTATCTCTTCAAATGTCATTTTTATGAATTTTCCGACTGAATTTGTGCTATCAAGTTAGACTGGGTACGTCCAATCTTATTCATGAACAAAACTACAGGGTGAATTGTCATCTTCAGAAAGTCGACAATAACAGATTTTATTACACCCCTGCTGTACGAAATTCCTGTCTATAGCAAAACTAAAGTAGGCGGAAAATGAAAATCCGTTCCACACATATTCGCCGAAAGGAAATCGTTGACGGACCATTTGTAAATAGAAGCAAAATTCACTGGAATTTTCTACAAATAGTCCACCGCAATTAAAATTTGAATCGCTTGCAATAGCTAAACGTAGTAACACGGATCCTCCTCGCAAATTTGGTTGCCCATAAAATGCGTTCCTTTTGTTGATAGTTCATACCCTGAGCTCCAACGTGTTTTATGTGCCTACAGGGGACGAGTTGTCAAATGAATTGACGAGTGTCCTTCTAATAATTTCTTTCATTGACGTGAAGACATGTAATGAACACAGAACGACACACGGGTGCGAATGGGTTAATCGATATGGCACTTGTGCCATCGCAGAAGGATAAAACTCGAAGCCTGTGGCCTCCAGTTTTATCCTTCTGCTCTGGCACTTGTACCAATGAGGGGTCATAACCTCTGTTTTTGAGAACAAAATGAAAAAAATAGTTATTCGTGAATTTTGTTTGCAAGTGTCGTCTGCTTTTCATGTTAGGTAAAGGGTTAAGTAATTAAATTATTGTACCTGATTATTATTAATTGTCTTCAGCTGCTCGTTGTCTTGCGAAACCACCTCTCCATTGTTCGCACTCAATTTGTCTTTCTGATCTGGGATTTCGTCCATTTCCTAAAATGGCAAAACAATGAAGAGGACTGGAACATTTAAGAAATTCAATGATATAAATTTCGTAAACTGCTACTCTGAGAAAAAAATAACCATTTTACCTAGTACATGTTTCAAATGAAATAGCGATCAAGTTCCTGTATTTTTAAGAATATCATTATTTCCATCGAACAACTGTCTATGGCCCATCACTCTCCTCATGACATACTGTAGGACCGACGGACTGGAACATTCGACTCATATGGTCAACATGACACGACTATTTCTGTGCAGGACAAAAGAAAACATGCTTTCGGCCATCGGGCTTTACGAGTGAAATATTACATTCGGTTATACGGCCTGTCGAGTGAAAATTACATATAGTCACCCGGTCTGACGTGAAAAATATCACATTAGTTGTCCGGCCTGCCAGGTGGAAAATTATATTCAGTCATAAAGCCTGGCGAGTGAAAAGAAATACATTACAAATGCTTGTGAGTTTCCATTTTTGTCGTGGAATAAGTTCTTCAAACCAAAGTCGTTTGTTGTTTTCTTATTTTGGCAACACAATGAAACAAGCATATTAGTCCCCTGCCAGAGTCACCTGTGTGGATGTGTTTATTTTCTGTTTACGAGACAAAATATGTTACCCTGCTTCAAATAACAATCTGAAGTAAATGTATTGTTTTCTTCTTCTACAGGCTCTGAAACAACCAGTGAGACTAATGATAGTCGAGATCGATGTTATTCAAGGAACCAGTTTACCTCTTACATATTCCATCACCTATTTTCAGATTCATTTGGGTGGAATATTTCAGTTGGACCAATCACGAAGTTCCACTAATTATGTTAATGACTTGATTTTGATGTTTTCAAGTGCATTAGACATCATTATCATGGTAGGAATATCTAAACATGGAGCACGGAAGCCTTTACTGGATAAGGGCTATCACATTACATCAACGGAAGTCAGCGCATAGACTCCATAAACAGTGGGCGGGAGGGGGGAGGGAGCAGACCGCCCATAACTGCATTAACTTCCTTCCATGATTTGACAGCTGACCTGGGAACTTTATTTGTCGAATTATGTTTTTGTTAACCCTTTGAACCTTTGAGTCCATATTCATTATTGGGCGTAGACCAATCAATATTTTCAACTTGCAGCCTTGGGATTGCACGTTAAAAATATTGGTTGGTGTACCCCACACATTCACTTAGCAACCATCCTAGTAGGGAATTATGACGCATCATGTCCTCTAGAGTTCAAAGGGTTTCTGATTAATACATAAAAAATGGGCAAAATCTGGAATCGTTTTCAAAACAACTGATCGGAAAAAATTTAAAAAATCAGTATTGAGTTTATAGCACAGCTAGCCGCTATGCTACTAACACAATATTGATTTTTCCGTAAATGTATATTTTGTGGAACAAGCCCGCTACCCTGAAAGGAGGCCAAACCTCCTGGATATACCACTGGTAGGTCAACTACTTGATATTGGGTCCATAAATGGAGCATCTCAAGTGGTCGCTATGTAGCGGCTGACACGTGTCACCATCAAAGAACGAGTAGCGATATCATTCACTGTGATGTGACTTTTCCAGTGTCAGTTGGCGTGGTAAAAATGTTCAGAGTGGTTTACAAAGTCAAGCTCGTCCTGAAGATGGCTAACGCCTTAATATAACCAAAACGTGGGTTACAGAAAGGTGAATGCTGGAAAAAGACCACTGAAAGTCTGATTTAACAGAAAGGTTGCCATGTACATCCAATCAGGATGCCAGTGATAGGGAGAGGGACATGTTACTATTAATGACACAGTCAACGGATTGTGCCTGACAGCTGGACACCCGAAGATTTTCCAGCTAGCCAACTCCGCTGAGCTCGACTAAGAACTGGTTGACAACCGGTGTAATATCACGGGCTGTTGGATTAGGACAAAGTAACATCACATGGACAACGGTGAATAAGTATGTACCTGCGATTTACATATTTCGATTTGAATCGAACTCGAATCGAATCTGGTCTTTCATTCGAAATCGATTCGAACCTCGAGTCGAATCAGGGCGTCGTGGGGTTGAATGACAAGATGAATAGAGTGCAATAAACCTGTTTTTTTCGACTGCGATGGCTCAAGTCCCGACTGATAAAATTCTCCAACTACATCGTCATGACATGGCTCTGTAGAAGGCATGCCTTGATGATGTAGTTTAGGAATATTACACAGTAAGGATTAAAATTTACAAACGGGAACGGATTCGTGAATTACCGTTACTAGACACTGCACAAGACTACCTGTTACGAACAGCTGATCACCGATAGCACTCGGAAACTTTAAATTTGCTTTCAACAGTGGTAGTGAGTGGCCAGTCAATAAGCATGGAGGAGGGAGGTGGGCGTAGGGCCAGATGTTATTTTAATTATTATGTTATTTAATATAGCAGAAATCATACTCGCTCTTTTTTCAGCATTCTTTATGTACAATTTCTATCTGAACTCCACATATTGGGAGACGGCAAAGATTGGTGATACCAAGCTGTATTCTAAAGAAAAGATTCGAGGGAAATGCATCAGAAAGCTCATTCGAGTCGAATCGAATACCAATTTAAGATTAGAAATCGAAACAAATCTCGAAGTTTCATAAAGGGCATTTCCCAAAGACTCAACAGAGACAAAGTAAGTTTGGTGACAGAGGAGGTGATGAAGAGTGGGGGTTGCACCTGATATTTTAATGTAAAGAGATAGCCACCATGTTCTGAACGTTTATAATATGCGGGTATGGGGTGAGTCCAAGTTTGCCTATTATGAGAAGCTGAGACGATGATGTATCCAACCAAAAAGTAGCGACGTGAAGCACCACAGCAAGCCATGTAGTTTGTGTCGGAATTTCAATTGTTTCGCCATCAGAGGGAAGGAAACTCGGCAGAAATGCATTCTCGTATTCCCGTGAACAACCTTAACTACACTTCCAACAGTCATTACCATAATTATCATATCGAACATTTGTACGGTGGGGAAGCCCAAGTAGGTGGAGATAATCTCAGCAACAAACCTCGCATTAGCAAGTGTATTATTAAAGCTTTACCGGTACACTCAATACTCAGGATGATAATTATCACGATGAATAGCACGGTTGGGGAAGCCTGAGCACGGGGAGAGAATATCTCTACATTAAATTCCTTCCATGATTTGACTGCTGACCTGAAAGCTTTATTTGCCGAATTATGTTTTTTGCTAATCCTTTGAACTATGGTGGTATCAACCATGTCAGTTCAAAGGCAGCAGTTGGAAGAGTCCATATTCATTATTTGGGGGTAGACAAAAAATAAAAAAAATATTGATTGGTCTACCTCACACATTCACTTAGCAGCCATCCTAATAGGAAATTATAACGCATCATGTTCCTGCGGCCTTTCGTGTTCAACGTGTTAAAGATTAAGTCTGTTCCAGTTTCAGATGGCGTTGTAAAAAGATTCACGATGGCTTACAACGTAATAGACAAATTTATGCCTGAAGATGGCAAAATTATGCCTTAATAGAACGAAGAGCAGGTAATTGTCGACGTCCGTCAAGTACCCAAACGCCTCAATGGTTAGCATTGGTTGAAAGCAATTGCACTATCAAAGCGCTGTACCCCCCCCCCCCCCCCCCCAAGCACATCATGTCACTGCTCTTATTCTGCCAGGTGTGATCAAGTGCCTTTCCAGGAACATATATATAGTTACAACTAGAAGTCCTGCCATGAAATGCGCACAAATAGCACGTTAATCTGCGCGTTAATCCACGCGTTATGACTATAGTAAGGCTATCAAATTGTGTACATATCGCCTGTGCACAAGCAACAAGCAATGTTTCAGCCAATGGACCTCCGGGTAACCCTGAGGTCCATTGGCCGAAACATTGCATGTGTTTGCTAAGAGAAACCAGGAGAACCTGCCATGATTTGGAATTTGATGTGAGAATTGCGCGCAATTCCTACGCGCAATTAAGCCCAGATAAGCGCGCATTTCGTGACAGGACTTCTAGTTTTAACTGTAACGTCGATGACGCGATTCAGGAGTGAACCTACGATCACTCATTCAGAAGTACAGTTCCCAAAATTATGACTTGTGATGCTCCCTTACACGTAGGATCGAAATCCGTATAACAGTATTGAGAAGGGGCCAGTTTAGCGCGTTGATGTATAAAAGTTCTTTTCAAGTATTATTATTTGAGTGAATTTGGTGCACTAACAATATATTTAAAAGAGTTGGATATACCAAATAATACACGAACGATGGGAATGAACAAATACAAAAAATAACTTGGGGCTGACCATGGCGAAATTTATCAAATACTATTGAACGAAACGTCTGAATGGCCAGTGCTTGACTTTGTACAAAAAAAAAATAGATAAACGATCTAAATAGTTCACCAAGAATAAACGCTCTTTTAAATACTGAATCACTCAACAGACATGCTTACTTATGATAGAGTATTATGATTAAGCATTAATTGTGTTGTACATGTAAGGACGAGCCACTAAGTGAGAAAATGTGACAATGAGAACACGATGTATTCGTCCCTATGCCAAATAGACTTAGAGGGGGGTAGGTTCCACTTATTCACAGAACGACACGCGTGTGTGAATGGGTTAATCGATATGGTACGAGCTCAAGTGGTGAAGGATACAACGAGAGGTCGCAGTTTTATCCTTCCGCGATGTCACAAGTGCCATGTCAATTAACCCATTCACACTAGCTTATCGTTCTGTGTTTATTACACGCCTTCCCGTCTATAAAACAATTACTAGAAGTACACTCAGCAATTCATTTGACAACTATCAACAAGAAGAACACATTTTATCGCCAAACAAATTTGCGAGGAGAACCCGTGTTACTATTTCGTCCCCCGAGTTCCAATGTGTTCTATGTGCCTACTGGCACATAGAACACATTGGAACTCAGGGTACAATTTTTAGCTATCTCTAGCGATTCAAATTGTAATTGCGGTGCACGCTTTGTTGAAACTTCCAGTGAAATTTTGATTCTATTTAAAAAAAAGTCCGCTAACGATTTCCTGATTTCCATTTTCCACATGGTTAAGTGTGGCTGTAGATGGAGATTTCATGGAACAGGCGTGTACTACTAGGTACCACTTGTCCTATGCCCTCACATTAAGGTAGTTTGATCGTTTGGTTTGGTTGTTTGTTCAGTTTATGAACATGCAGTGTAAAGGCGTTTGCATAGATATTGTAGGGTATTGAGGTTCGGTTTTCTGGTTCGCCGCAAAACAAACGAACCGGAAACCCCCACCTCCCCACCCCCCCCCCCCCCCCTCCAAAAAAAAAAATAATAAAAAATGAAAAAATGCCCAGCTTTATTCAATTATCATACGTGATCATCGCCAATTAAGTACATCTCATATATTTGGTTCGGAAATATTCCGCTCTCCTCACTCAATTTGACTTCCAGATCAGGAATCTTGCCGACTGCCTAAAATTAGGAAACAATGGTGAAAGTTAGAAATGTCTTGATATAGATTTCATTAAACTATACGCTGATTCATGTTCCTTAAAAAGATTCAAAATGAAATACTGCACAGACTCATTGGACTCGAACGAATGTTTTCTATAAGACTAAAATTCTCGATCTGGAGACCGCACTTAGTTGTTTTCTGTTTACGACCCCAATGGCATATATTACTGTCTTGCCCCAATGGCATATATTGTCTTTTGGAGTCACCACTCAAAATATAGAAATGCGGCTGCAATTATTCCATCAACCGATCGACTTACAGATCGCTGCGTTTGTGTATAGTGTCCACACGTGCAGCAAACGATGTTTCAAATTAAGTTTTGTTTAAATTACAAATCACTTTACGACTTGAAGTGAGAAGGACTGACTTCCCGCTTTATCTGATTTAATGATTACTTGTGACATTGACACAGTGACATTGTGGGGTACATGGGAGGTATATTTACTAAACTTATTATCGTTAGAAAATACTGGCTTGTTCATTTTCCAAGTGGGTTTCGTGCTATGGACACGGTCCTATTGAAATATATACGTTATTGTGATGAATTGGCGGTAACATGGTCTGGGGTTTGAGGCTCGGATCGTCTCGGTTGAACATAAGCGCCATGCCGCAATCTTCAGACCATGTTACCATCAAATCATCACAATAACGTATAGTGTCAAGTTAATTGAGAGGTGATGTTACATTACACTGGAGATTATGTTAGGAGTGAGACCACTGATCATCACACTGGGGAAGATATTAGGAGTGAGAGCACTAATCGTCACAATTGAAATGATGCTAGGAATGAGATCATTGACCATCACGCTGGAGATGATGGTAAGAATGAGGGTAATAATCATCACACTAGAAAGGATGTTGGATGTGAGAGAAATAATCACCACGACGGAAATGATGTCCACAAACATCACACTGGAAACGAAGTTGCTAGTGGAAGCACTGACCATCACACTGAAAGATGGTGCTAGGAATAAGAACACTAATCATCACACTGGATAGGATGTTGGGTGTGATATAAATAATCATCAGGCCGGAAATGATGTCCGCAAACATCACAATGAAAATGAGGTTGCCAGTGGAAGCACTAATCATCACACTGAGAGATGGTACTAGGAATAAGAGCAAAGGTCATCACACTGGAGAGGATGTTAGGTGTGAGAACACTAATTATCTCACTGAAGATGATGCCAGGGGTGAGATCACTAATCGTCACGCCCACAATCAATGATGTTTGGAGTGAGAGCACTATTCGTCACATTGCATATGATTCTAGGAATGAGATCAATAATCATCACACTGCAGACGGTGCTAGGAGTGAGAGCACTATCCAACACATTGGATATGATTCTAGGAATGAGAGCACTAATCATCACATTGCAGACGGTTCTAGGAGTGAGCACTATTCATCACATTGGAGATGTTTCTTCTAAGAGTGAGAGCACTAAGCATCACACTGCAGACAGTGCTACGAGTGAGAGCACTATTCAACACATTCGAGATGATTCTAGGAGTGAGAGCACTGATCACCACATTGCAGACGGTGCTAGGAGTGAGAACACAATTCATCACATTGGAGATGATTCTAGGAATGAGATTTATAAGCATCACACTGCAGACGGTGCTAGGAGTGAGAGCACTATTCAACACATTGGAGATAATTCTAGGAATGAGATCAATAATCATCACACTGCAGACGATACTAGGTGTGAAAGCACTATTCATTACACTGGAGATGATTCTAGGAGAGCAATAATCAGCACACTACAGGCGATACTAGAGTGAGAACACTATTCATCACATTGGAGATGATTCTAGGAGTGAGATCAATATTCATCACACATCATCAGGGGATGCTAGGAGCGAGAGGACTATTTATCACATTGGAGATGATTGAGAACACTAATCATCACACTGCAGACGATACTAGGAGTGAGAGTACTATTCATCACACTACAGACGATGCTAGGCGTGAGAGCACTATTTGTCACACTGCAGACGACGCTAGTAGTTGGAGCACTAACCGTCACATTGGAGATGATTCTAGGAGTGAGCGCTAGAATCATCACACAGCAGACATTGCTAGGAGTGAGCTCACTATTCATCACACTGGAGACGATGCTAGGAGTGAGAGCACTATTCATCACATTGGAGATGATTCTTGGAGGGAGAGCAATAATTGTCACACTGCAGACGATGCTAGGAGTGAGAGCACTATTCATCACATTGGAGATTCTTCTAAGAGTGAGATCAATAATCATCACACTGCAGACGATACTAGGTGTGAAAGCACTATTCATTACACTGGAGATGATTCTAGGAGAGCAATAATCAGCACACTGCAGGCGATACTAGAGTGAGAACACTATTCATCACATTGGAGATGATTCTAGGAGTGAGATCAATATTCATCACACATCATCAGGGGATGCTAGGAGTGAGAGGACTATTTATCACATTGGAGATGATTCTAGGAGTGAGAACACGAATCGTCACACTACAGATGATGTATGGATTGGGGGCACTAATTAGAATTAGAATTGCTAACACCTGTAATATTTCTGTCGTTATGGTGATAATGTTCTCCTCTTTTTGATATATTTTTTGGAGGGGGTGGCGGTGGGGGTGGGGGTAAAGAAGAAGACTGTTTCTTCCTGTGGTATTGAGTACTAGCTTGTTACCCGAACAAGCATGCTTCCAGTAGAAAGTACATTGCTTATTCTTGCAAAGTATCTCCATTATTATCAGGGACGACGGACATAGAGTCATCTGCACACGACACTACACTGAGAGATGTCGACTGGATTGTGTCATTTATATATAGTATAGGGTAAATAGTATGGGGCATATAACTGATCCCGAAGTACGCCTGTGGTTAGTATGTGTAAATAGCGAGTGCTGGTGTTCACGAACGCATGTATGTTGATTTCGAACACCCATATATCTTTCAAATCAGCAATTTGTATTCCATAATGCTCTATTCTTTATAAAAAAAAATGGTGGTTTGTAGTGACAAATGCTTTAGAAAAATGCTGCCAGGGTATGTCATTTGTTGATTTGTCAATCGTTAATGCAACGTTATTTGAAAGATGTAGAGACAGTGAAGTGGGCTATTTTTAAATCCGATTAGTTGTTGATAGAATATATTGTTTTCGATTAAACACAGTTTCTGGTGTACATTAGTGTGTCTAACACTTTGGAGACAAGCTGGTAAAAATGCCACGGCCATGATTAGCTATTGTGCATAAGTGTGTGACCTTAAACACCAATAAATAAGTAATAAATATCAGTCTGTTCAATGTTACGCTCAACAGAACGGCTACCGTGAATGGTCACTCTCCTCGGGTAGGTAATATTTCCACGGGCGCTATATTATTCGATTCCAACCAATTCCAAACCAATTACAGGAATAAACATCAAAATTTTAATTAAGGAAGCACCGGGTTGTACATCACTGCCATGGCGTGGATTACGACCAATCCATGGCGACTATACTGTATAAAGCGATTTGGAGCTTGAGTTATTGTACCTTTAAAAAGAAATTAACATGAGTTTTCAATACTATATTTGTCTCCTGTCAGTCGTGTATGATTGACTGTGATCGTATCAAAACACCTGAAGAGGAGGGGGCGCTCGGTATAAAAAAAAACAAGTGAGCAGTTTTAGTATTGTTCAAATGAAAGGGTAGGGACTCTTATATATCCAGCTAAAGAATTCCTTATATTTGCATTTGTATCATCTTCATCAAGACCGAAGACACCGCGGCAAAGGCACAAATAGGTAAGGTGTGACATCGAAAGCTTATAAATGAATGGAAAATCGTACCTGATTATCGATAATTCTCTTCAATTCTTCATTGCATTTTTGCAATTTTTCGACCTGCTGTTGCAATTTGATATTCTGCTCCAGAAGACAGTTTATCTGAAAGAAATTTAAATTATTCTAGTTTTTTGTATTGTGAACAAATGGGAAACAAATGGGCTTTCACAAATAGGACAACGAACGATATACAAACGCTGGTCGAGTGGTGCTTGGAATCCACTCGAGCCTAACGGTCCTCGTAGTATCCTTGCACCACTCGCCCTCGGCCAGTAATCGTTAACCCATTCAAAGATAAGTGTGGCTCTGTATATTTACAGCACTGAGCTTTCAAAAGCGGGTTTGTTGCGACACATTTATATCAGTAATCGAAGACTCCATAAATAAAACATTGCAAAATCAAGAGCTGAAATCGATTAATCAATGATCAACATCTTGATTGATCAAAAAAGTAATTGGTCGATTGATGTTACTTGTGATTAATTGTATTATATGGGTTAACATTCTCCAAAACAGGCACATATCGTCACACTGACTTACATCAATTATATGAGAGTAAAGCGTGCAATTTAACCGCTGACATAACTGTTCACTTGCATGATTATTATACTGTATCAGGAAATAGTCATTATTAACCCTTTAGACAGTGCGGGTAGCAGACGATATTTCCAAAATAAATTCTTGAATTACGAAAAGCTTTCGATTTTTTTGACCCCAAAACATAACTTATGAACCCTAAATGGAACGAGCTCAACGACGGCAGTTATTCAGCTTCCAATTTGGGCAAGTGATTAATCGGTTAACCAATGTTAATCCATATGATTAACAGATCAAGACAACCCTTTAACCGATTCATTTTAGCGAAATCAAGAGTGAACCAGCAACATACATAATTCTGGTTCGATCAATGATATCGGCAGACATGCGTACGGTGAAGATCCGGTCCAAGCTAAAGCACCACCAGTCTAATTTTGTTCGGAATTCAAAGACGTTATGGGCTGTTTGTTTATCCACTTTTTGTGAAACTTGCCGCAGAAGACCGTTGGTACAATGTTATGCCACTTCACATACAAAGGTATACAGATGTAATTCGGGATCCACTTATAGATGTTCTAACCAATAAGTATTTAACTCATCCTGAAAATATTAAGATACTAATTTAGTTAGTGGAACTACGCAACGCATTCATAAAACTACAGTCTTGGTGAGTCTTCATTGATAAGTACTTACTTTGCAAACATATCTAACAATATTGTGTTGATATATTGATATATATTTATTCACCAGTATACTATAGATTACAATAAGATTGATAATTCAACATATATTTACAGTATTCATATGGTACATAACCACTATTATACATATAGGATACACAAGTATACTGGCAGGGGAAAGCATAGCCAGATTGGCTGTCTTCCAGCATTCCCTTATAAAGAGAGAGAAAGAAAAAAGAAGGATTAAAAGGCAAGGTCGGAGAAAAAGAAAGCATACACGTGCAACATTGAGGAGTCTTGTAACTGGCTCTACTGAGATTCCACTCTAGTGAGTGTATACTTGATGCATCCACTAAGGCATATATATATACACATCGGTGGTATGGCAGCTGGTATCCCAAGCTTGCTGGCTCTCTTGAAGCGACCTCAACCATTCAAACGATTTACTTTGCGAATTGAGATACATGTTCTAAATCCTTGGGTCTTTACAGCTATACAATTTAAGACAAGAGGCCAAAATTAACCCTTTGCACCCTGGTGGAATCTTCCATGTCAGTTCAATTGCAGCAGTTGGAAGAGTCCACATTCATTATTTGGGGGTAGGCCAATTAATATTTCAACGTGCATCCTCCTGGCTGCACGTTGAAAATATTAATTGATCTACTCCACACATTCATTCAACAGCCATCCTACTTCATGAACTTATGACGTATCAGGCAACTGGGCCGGAAAAGGGCCATTGGAGTTTAAAGGGTTAAATATTAGGTCAAAACAAAGAAATGAATGTTTATGGTACTTTAAAATGAAATCGTCTGAAATATTTCAGTTGGCCGGAAAAAAATGATTGAATCTAAAACGTAGGCGGTGGACTATTTAAGGGCTAGGCTGGCCTTAACAGTGTCGATTTTCTTACATAATTTGAACGCTGCGTGTGAGCTTTGATACTATCGAAATAATCTGTCCGTTGCTTATGCCTATCGGAATTTGAATGACTGCATGTCCCAGATGCCAGGATTGGGCAGTTAGCTGCCTAGTCTATTCGGTGTCCTGGTGGGGGTAATTTGCTGCCCTAGGGTATTTAAGCAATGGGTAGTGATTTGCTCAGTCGAGTTGTGCCAGGATGGGGTAAGAAGTGCACAGTACAGTAGTTACCAGGATGTAGTGCTAGCTACTAATGTCTGGTGTGTGTCGGGATGGGGTTGATATCGGCACATTTTAATCTGTGTTGTGATGTGATAGATAGCTGTACAATTTAGTGTGGTGTAGAGTGTTTTTGGATGGGGGAAATTAGCGTCAAATCTAATGCATGTCAAGATGGAGATAGCGTAGTTAGCAACACGCCTATGGTTTATCAGGGCGGTGCAATTATTTGCCGTTTTTAAGGATGTGTCTGGTTAGAATAGTAAATTCCTAGTCTGGTGTGAGCCAACACGGGGTTGTTAGCTGCTCAGTGTTGCGTATGTAGGGACGGCCCATTTATCTGCCAAATCGAGCGTGTTGAGGCTCAAATTGTTATTACTGACCTCCTCCTACATATACAGGTGTATCGAGGTTCTTTTGCTTCAGAAGGACACCCTATTAGTTCTCTAAGGAATACACAAAACTGGTTCAAAACTGAAATCGGTTGAGCAAAATTTTGGGGAAAATAACATCTTAAAAAAAAACATTTCACTTGAACCAATCAGGCCTTACACTCATCTCTCGATTCGTTGCAGAGAAAATAGACATGGACGTGAAGACCGAAATATGTCTTAACTTGGATAACCATCTTACATACGTCAACCCCTCGATGCTCCTATCTCCGAACATAGCCCGTAGTATTAAACCTAGTTTTAGGTTTTCGAAAAGCCTAACATACCCATTATGTATGAATATTATCCATCAGCTCCTGGTGTCGGAGTAATACCTGTGGGATTTTGCTATATATTTCACCATTTTCTTGTACATGTTCCTATAGTCCTCGAAAATCAAGATAAGTTTTTTTTCTCATGTTCGGACCATCGGTTGCTTTCTTTGTCCTCTTAATCAATTATGGCTAATACAATTTTTCTTGAGATCCAAAATAATGCCAACTTTGATTTCATGACAAAACTGAATGATATTATTTCTATCGAGGAAGAAGATCTCACCCTCCCATTTAATTCTCTTGACTCCGGTTGCCACTCCTTTACACCCGAACACTTTAAAGATGAAATTTCAAGCAAAATGAAAACTCTCTCCCTACTCAACATCAATTGTCGTAGTTTGAATGCAAACTTTGAAAATATGCACAAATTATTGGCTGACCTGCAGACAAATTATAACTTTTTCGATGTAATTGGAATGACAGAAATATCTAAATTGTATAGTAAATTTCCTTTCTTATTATACCTACCACAATTGTTTACTACAGGCTTGCACTACAGTGGAAGTCCCTAACTCGGATAAAATACTCTCTATTTTTGTCTTTCCCAAGCAAGTTGGGAAAGAAAAGTGGTGCAAAAGCACCAATAAAAATAAGCCAAAACTGGGTCGAGTGCAACCGGCGCAGACCCAGTACGGGACGCTCTCTCCCAAGTACAACTCCACGATTTCCGTTGCCAGTGCGCATATACCGTCTCTAAAGACTCATTCTTTTTGAATCCGTAAACGTTAGAGTTATGTGATCAGCGGGGAGGAAAGATTCTTTACCCGTAAAGAAGACGGGAGGGCCTCCATGTAAACAATTGTGGTAGGTATAATAAGAAAGGAAATTTACTATAAAATTTAGATTTCTTATCAACCTACTCACAATTGTTTACTACAGGCTGAATAGACAAAAGGCTGGAGGGAATCGCATAACCAACCCCCACATAACCCTAGTGCACTGGAACCGTGAAGTAGAAGGAAGAGGTCCCGAGACTTATCAACCATAATGTCGCAATCATTGGTAAAGGACAATGAAAAGAGACATATGAGCCTGTGTGACACACAGACAGAAAAAGGGCAGTAACAGCACAAGGCTGAAACTGACCTTCAAGAAGCCTAATGGCTATGGCAGACAACAGCCTGAGCAGAAGAAAGAGGACCCAGGGCAAAAAGGTCCTCCGACTGCTCCTGCAACTGGCGCAAATAAAAGGTGGAGAAAGTAGAAGCATTTCTCTAGTAGGCTGCCTGCATAACATCCGACAACTTGACGGAGTTAGAATAAGCCCAAGAGGTAGACAGTGCCCGCACCTCGTGGGAGGAAATACGATTGGTAATACAATCGCCAGCTGCTAAACGACTATAAGCCGTACGAATAACAAGACAAATCCATCGAGAAATGGATTGAGGAGAGATCTTCTGTCGACCCGGAATGAGAGACAGAAAAAAACGTTTTCTGCCTTTCCGTATGAAGCGTGTCCGATCAAGATAAATGCGAATAGCACGGACCGGACAGAGCAAAGGGCGAGTACCCTCAACAGAGGGAAGAGCCCTGATACAGATAGGAGGAGGAGTAGTATCTGGTAACTGATTCTTAGCCAAAAAGGAGCAATCAGTGGTAAAAGTAACACTGTTGGGAGAGCTCCGAAAAAAGGCCGGGTCAACCGAGAGGGCGTGAAGCTCACTAACCCGTCTGGCCGAAGCAAATGCCATCAGAAAAGCCGTCTTATATGTGAGA
Source organism: Pictodentalium vernedei (assembly GCA_031216915.1). Classification (NCBI taxonomy): domain Eukaryota; kingdom Metazoa; phylum Mollusca; class Scaphopoda; order Dentaliida; family Dentaliidae; genus Pictodentalium; species Pictodentalium vernedei. The sequence continues at coordinate 505,916,583 of CM062293.1, forward strand.
AAATGCATATCCACCTGGGATAAAGGTTCGAACGGCGCCCCCCCCCCCCCCCCCCCAAGCAAAGCAGCACCCACGAAAGATTCCATCGTGGAGTAAGCTGCAAAGTCCGAGGCCTTTTCAAAGAAAAGTGCCGAACAAGCTTGGAGAGGTAAGGATTAGTGCCGATACGACGCTTCCCCACATAAGAAAAAGTCTCTGAAAGCATAGGCCTGTAACCCTTGATGGTAACAGGCTGGAGACCCCGAGAATCATACAGATATACCAGAAACTCCGCAATCTGTGAAATCGAAGGATTGGCATAATCAACAGAGTGATCAGCACACCATCGACAGAAGACCTTCCATTTAGCTGCATAAGCTAAACCAGTGGAGTGCCTCCTTGAAGAAGAAATGCACTCCACTGCTCGTCTCGGAAAACCATCTACGGAGGAGACAGGACCTGGCAAAAGATATACGTGAAACCTCCTCGGGCGACCTTGACAAAGAAGGTCGCGACGTAGCGGGAGACGTGCCGGAACCGCCGCCATCAGCGAGCGGAGCTGATTGGTCCACACCCGCTGAGGCGACAGGGGAGTGATCAGAATGATTCGACAACTGCAGGTTCGAATTTTGGCGAGAACCTGAGGAAGAATCGGAACCGGCGGGAAGGCGTAGCCGACTAGACCGTTCCAATCGAGTGACAGAGCGTCCACGGCAAAAGCCAGAGGATCTGGACACAGGGACACGAAAGTGCCCACCTGATGGTTCCAACGAGTCGCAAAGAGGTCGATGTGGGGACGTCCCCAGAGATCGCAAAGCGACTGGAACACTGCCCTGTGAAGCATCCACTCGGTGGAAATAACCCTGCCCTGTCGGGACAGGGAGTCGGCTAGGACGTTCAGACGACCGGGATTGTGACGAACAACCACTCCGGCGTGAACATCCTGAGCGAGCAGTAGAAGATCCCGAGCTAACTCGTACATCGGAAGCGAGTGCGTGCCGCCCTGGTTCCGAATGTAAGCAACCACTGTCGAATTGTCGGATAGTAGAAGGACCTGGCGATTCGACAGGTGAGGGATCCACTGCCTGAAACTCAGAAGAAGAGCAAGAAGCTCCTTCTGGTTGATGTGTAGAGCTGCTTGATCCTGGTCCCACATCCCGTGTAGGGAAAGACCGAGAGGATCCAACGTCGCACCCCATCCGAGATCGCTGGCATCTGCCGTCAGAACGCGATCGGACGTGGGTAAGTCCAGCGGAACACCCTGCGTAATCCACTGAACATCTGTCCAGGGAAGAAGGTGAGGATACAGAGAGTCCGGAAACGGAAGCACCTGATCCAGAGAATCTACATTCGGCCTCCAACGACTGAGCAGAAAGTGTTGGAGAGGTCTGACACGCAGACGACCTAGAGGAATGAGATCCGTCACCGAACCGCAGAGACCGATCAGCCGGAGAAAACTCCGAGCGGTCGCGGACCTGGACTGGGACAGAGTCAGAGCAAAAGCTGAGAGAATCACAGCCTTGGCCTGGAGAACAGCCACCAAATTGAATTTGGTTTGGAAAGACATCCCCAGATGACAAAACGACTGAGAAGGGACCAGGTCCGACTTCTCCTCGTTGACTCAGTAAGGCAGCATTGGAATGCCTCTGGAGGATATCGTCCAGATATGCCGAAGTAGTCACCCTGGACTGTGTGCGATGGAACGCTATCACATGCGACATCAGTCTGGTGAACGCACAAGGAGCCAGGTTGAGGCCGAAAGGCATGGCCTTGAACTGGTAAACTCGCCCCAGAAAAGCGAACCTGAGATACTTCCGTGACGCCCGATGCATCGGAACGTGGAAGTAAGCGTCTCGCAGGTCGATGCTGGCTGCGAAATCTCCCTGGTGAATTGATTGGCGGACCGACCTGAAAGTCTCCATGCTGAACTTGGGAGCAATGATAGACTGGTTCAGGATACTCAGATCGATAACCGGTCGGAGTCGGCCGTCCTTCTTCGGCACCAAGAACAGGCGGGAATAGAAACCCACTGACTGAACGTTCTTGACGACCTCGATCGCCCCCTTTGCCAGGAGATTGGCAATCTCCGTGGACAAAAGTTCCCGACGTAAAACGTCTGAAGGAACTGTGGTTGGAAGAGGCACCCTTTACAGAGTGGGGTGCCGTCGGAAGGATACGCGCAGGCCGTACCGAACAACATCTAACACCCATGGATCGGATGTGATGGTGGTCCAATGGTCTGCGATCCTTCCTCCAACCTGGGACGAGTCGAGGTGAGGACCTTCATTTCGAGCCCCGACGAGGCCCGCGAGAGGAGAAACCACCTCCTCTGCTAAATGAAGAATCCTGAGACTTCATTCGATTCTGCCGACCCCTACCTTTACACCGTGAGTAAGAAGTAGAGGCGGCGGCAGAAGGACCAGCCTTTTGCTTCACAGAGGAAGCAGAAGGGTACTTGTTAGGCTTGGAACGGCCCTTGCCTCCCCGAGAAGGCTGATCAAACTGACGAAAAAGCAGCTGATCTTTGGAATGACGTAGGACGTCATACCGGACCGTCGACACGGAACCATGGAAAAGTTGCGGACCTGCCAAAGAAGCAGATCGAAGAGTAGCACGCTGCTCCTCGGGAAGGGATCTCCTGTGTCCAGCACAGCGTCCCTTCGAACTAATTCCAAATTAGCCGTGTTACAGGCATGCGTGTGAGTAAGGTGCATAAGCGCCTTGGACAGCACACGCAAAGGAGCCTGTACCTCGTCAAACTTATCTGGAGGCAGATAAGCAGCCAAAGCTGAGACGACGTGATCTGAGAGAGAAAGCATGCCAAGCATCTCTGTAGATAAGCCCAACGTGGACTCCAGAGTCGTCATTGGAATGACGGCAGACTTGGGCTTGGAAAGCCCGAGGGAAGTGGAGTCCTGATCCAGAACCGTCAAAGCCTGGCAGACTGACGGATTGGCGGAACGATAACGCACAGGAGGCAAAAAGGTGTCAACCCTGGTGAAGAACGAAGTCTTCAAAGCCTTGGAATTCAGCTTGGCATCCAATGCTGAAAAAGCTTCAACCACCTGTACCGACTGGCACGGTCGAAGGCGCCCAGAAGCAGGTTGCTCCATAGGCTGTTGGCGCGCGACCGATGATCGCGGCCAGGCTGACACTGTCGGCTGGTTAGCAGGTTTGAGCTCAGGCAGAAACCCAAACACAAAGTCAAGAGCCGCCCCCAAGTCCGAAGACTGCTGGCCCTCAACCTCAAGCATGTCGGACTCCTCCCCAGAGACGGAAGACACATAGCCCATCGTGGGCAAACCAGCCGACGCCTCCCATGGTGTCGGGACACCAGAGGAATCGGAAACCGGCCTGTTTCCAATCCCAGGAGGCGGCGCCATAGGAGGCGCCTGGAAACCACCCATAGCCTCGCTGGAAGCAACAGGAAGGCTCTTAGAAAGAACCTGAGTGAGTAAGGAGAGGGCCTCCCTAAGCTCACTGCCTGTACCGACCGCTTCGACAGGGGAGCGAACCGGCAAAGTGGCTTCACCTCTGACCCTCTTAACCAGCGAAGGGTCACGATCCTCCAAAACACCCGACGCGGGACGACGGGCGGCAGCCGAAACATCTGAAGGCAGACGTGTATAGGGGTACGATGCACCACGAGGATCAATATTGCGAGAACTCATGAGAGTCACCGCGGACCTTTCCAGGCTGCACAAAAGGCGTTGGTCCCCCAAAACTGGTCGTGTGACCAGAGTGAGTAGACGGAAACGCCACGGAGTTCATAGTGTTTCCACTACGAACATCCGAATCCAAAGACAAAACTGTGGTGCTCGACGGCGAAGAGACCACAGCGATGGGCTCGGCCGGCAGCCCCTTCCGACTTCGCCGAGTTGAAGTCAGGGAAGGCTGAGGCCGATATCCCACGTCTACAGTATCAGACAGTCCTGCAGTCCCCTGCAGCGAAAAGCCGAGGCCGGCTGAAACAGACAACGAAGCAGACGGGCCAGCAGCAGTAGTAGATACGTCGAGAGTCGTTGAGGCTGGTGAAATAGTGGAGAGAGCACACCGGCTCGGCTCCGAAGGAGGAGTCACAACCCTAGTGACAGCCTCAGATGTCGACTGGAGGGGGACCGTAGTCCCGGAACCAGGCATCTCTACACCAGAACACTCAACGGCTCCCGCAGTATCCACCACAGGAAAAGACTGCACATCCCCCACGGAGGAGGAATAACTCTCACCAGACAAAGTCGGCTCGGGAGGCCCCGAACGACCACGTTCTCCTTTCCCGCGGGAGCGGGAGGCACGGCCACGAGAACGAACGACACGGTTTACTGACGCCCAGAAGGTGGAAGACCATGTTCCACAGACACCACACGGCCGCTCGGCCGAACACCCATTACAGGAGGAACAAGACGAATGTACATCGTCCACATGCTTTGGCAGCAGACATTGCCCACAAGGAATTGTCCTGGGCATGATAGAGGTGAGAGGAGCAGAGAAGGTGAGATGAGAAAACAGAACACCCCCAAAGAAGAGAGAAAGGTGACAGAAACAAAGACCCCAGACGGTCGACCGGGAACCACCCAACAGGAAGACTACTCTCAAAAGAAAGAAGAAACACTGTAGGAGTGGTACCCCGCAGACACCTAACTCTAACACAATTAGAAAATTTTGCAAAAAAAGCATTAACAATAATTGTGAAAAATCTAAGTCCGAACCGCGTGGCACGCGAAATTCGCGCGCGACTCGAGAGAGAGGGCAAATAAATATACATTATGGACATATAATAGAAAAGAGAATATAAAACACTGTTCCTGAGAATACAAAGGATACACTGTGGTATAATGAATCAGGAATCAACAAACGTCGAGCTGGTGGAACAGTGATAAGCGTGCAAAAACATCTCGACACGAAGCGGATTTTAAAAAGAATGAGTCCTTAGAGACGGTATATGCGCACTGGCAACGGAAGTCGTGGAGTTGTACTTGGGAGAGAGCGTCCCGTACAGGGTCTGCGCCGGTTGCACTCGACCCAGTTTTGGCTTATTTTTATTGGTGCTTTTGCACCACTTTTCTTTCCCAACTTGCTTGGGAAAGACAAAAATAGAGAGTATTTTATCCGAGTTAGGGACTTCCACTGTAGTGCAAGCCTGTAGTAAACAATTGTGAGTAGGTTGATAAGAAATTTAACTTGAAATCTGGCGTTGAGTACCGGCTTGAGGGCTATCACCCGCTAGTGTCCCGTACACGTCCTGACAACGATGATGGGAGGGGAGGTGTAGGAATGTTCATAAATGATAGTATACTCTACAGAATACGAAATGATCTGTCAGTCTTCATACCACATGTCTTTGAATCCCTCTTTATAGAAATATCTCTGAAGAAAAAAATGTATTATAGGGACTATCTACAGGCCAAACACAGCACCTAAAGCAGACCTGGACTTGTTCCTCGTCAAACTAAATGAATTGCTAAACTCTTTAAGCAGGGATAATATTGTAGTCTACCTCATGGGTGACTTTAACATAGATCTGCTTAGTGTAAATACCCACACAGTAAAACGAATACTTTTATTGACTCGTTATTTACTGCTGGTTTTTTGCCGGCCATTACAAAGCCTACCAGAGTTACGGAGTTTTCCTCTACCATAATTGAGCATATATTCAGCATTAATATTACAAAGGTCACGTCCCGAATTGTAATTACTGACGTCAGCGATCATTTTGCCACGTTCTATGTAGATGAACTAGATACACGTCCCCCAGTTGCAACGCTTATTTTTAGACGGTCAATGAAAACTGAGAATGTCATCCGTTTTAAAAGACTCTTAACGGCTTGTGATTTCTCTGATGTTATCAATGACGTTTGTCCTGACTCGGCATACAATCGGTTCCTGGATAAATTTCACATAGTATTTGAACAAGCATTTCCCCTAAAAGCAACCCCCTGTCGAAAGAAACATATAAAACGAGAACCATAGATGACTTCTGGCTTATTGCAATCGTCCCAAACTAAAAGTAAATTATATGTTAAAAAACTAAAATTTCCTTCCACCCAAAACACATCGGATTACAAAACATTCCGCCAGGAATATAATCGCTTGAGGCGAAAGTGCAAAGCGGATTATTATAATCAAGTACTACTTGAAAACAAACATAATATTAAAAAAACGTGGGATATCTTGCGAAAGGCAATATACAAGTCAAATAACAACCGACAACTTCCGCCTTCCTTCATGGACGGGAATATTGAATTATCCGACCCTAGAATAATTGCGGACAGATTTAACACATTTTTTGCTAACATTGGTATGAATATAAGTGCCTAAGTGCCCCCGACACAACGTCACTTCTCAGAATTTCTCTGCAATCGTAATAATGGGGATTCATTTTTTATAACACCTACTAACGCACAAGAAATAACCACCTGTGTTAATAAATTAAAAGGCAAGCCAAGTACCGATAGTATTGATATGTCTACCAAACTGCTGAAAAAGGTTATATATAGGAGATAGCAGACCCTTTGTCTCATATTATCAATCTATCTTTCGCAGTAGGCAGAGTACCAGACAGAATGAAGTAGCCAAAATCATTCCTGTCTTTAAATCTGGAGATCCTCAACTTTTCACCAATTATCGCCCTATCAGTATCCTTCCAACATTCTCAGAAATACTAGAAAAATTAATGTACTCACGAGTATACACTTTCCGTGACGAGCAGAACGCTATATATATAAGTATCAGTTGGGTTTAGAAAGGGCCATTCGACTGTGCATCCCATTTTACATTTATTAAACAGTGTTGCAGAAGCAAATGATAAAACTTCAAAGGATTGTACACGATCAATTTTTCTAGATTTTCAAAAGCATTTGATACCATAAATCACTCGATTCTTTTGAAGAAGCTTGAAAGCTACGGTATAAGAGGTTTAGCTAACTCCTGGTTCGAAGATTATCTAACAAGCCGGTGTCAGTTTGTATCTTTCACGAACAGCACATCGGAAGTAACTGATGTTTCCATTGGTGTACCACAAGGTTCAGTTTTAGCCCCCCCCCCCCTCTTCTCTTTTTATTATACATTAACGACATCAGCCAATCCACCCTACTTAAGGTGCTGTCGTTTGCAGACGATACCACAACTCATGTGTCGAGTGGGAACCTAGATACTCTGTCAGATGAGACCAATACTGTACTCAATAAAATCAGTGAATGGTGCTCTGCAAATGGACTATGTCTTAATGCTAGTAAAACCAAATGTATTTTGTTACACCCGCAGGACGACTCGTATAATGTCGCCAATAAAAAGATATCTTTGAACGACATAGACATTCTATTTGTTACCAACAGACTTGAGGAAAACTCTATCAAATTTTTAGGGGTCAACCTGGACGATAATTTAAAGTTCAAACAACACACGTCTGCAGTTTGCCTAAAGATGGCAAGGGCAATATTTGCCCTTAATAGGGCAAAAATAATCCTTCCTTTGAAAGCCCTGAAGATATTGTATCAGTCATTGATACATACCCATGTGTTGTATGGTATACTTGCCTGGGACCATGTTCCCTCAACCTGAGAATTTCAACACTCCAAAAAAGGTTATCTGTATCATAACAAATCGAAAATATACCTCGCTCACCGAACCCTTATTTAAAAACTGCGGAATACTGAAGTTTGAAGATTTGTATAAGCTACATGTGCATCTTTTTATGCACGACTGGTACCACAATAAACTTTCCATGTCATTTGACAATACTTTCGAAATATACATTAACCCTTCTGGAATGGAAACAAGACAAACAGGGAATGTGCGCTCCCTCAAATCAAGAACTCGCTTTTCTGCTGATCTTTCCCGATTCATTCTTTCCCGAAAATTTGGAATGATTTAAATCTCGAAGTAAGGCGATATAGCAGGCCTCTGTTTAAAAAGATAATAATTAATTCATTCTTGAATGGATATTCTTCTGACATTACTTGCATCAATCCATTCTGTCCTGATTGTGGCCCAGAATAAAGTGATCTCATCCTACCAACTATCGCTATTTCTACAATTAATCCTAAATCTAAGATGTTTCAAATCACCACCACTTGGTTTTTCTGATTACCTCCGAACATGGGGAAAGCTTCATGAAAAGCCTCTCTCTAAGGGTTCACTTATTGTGAACCGGGGTGGACAAAGAACTAAACTACTCTGATGTCAGGACAAAATAAATCATATCTGGGAATGGCAGGAAGACAGCCTTTCTGGCTATGCCATTTCCATGCAGTTTACACTTTTTTATTGTTATTTTGTATTTATGTAAACTGTACATGAGTATGCTGCAAAATAAAGTTTCATTTCATTTCATTAGTTTTACCTATACATAATTAAAGGCGTTCCGTTAATCAAAAGGTGCCAAATTTCGTCGTTTGTCTGTGTTAACTGTAAACAGCAGTATCGAGAACAAATTATTCCTATAGTAACACGTTGGCGCTGTTTTTTCAATGTGGTGGATAAATTATTCTAACACGCTGTTGCAGATAGATAATGTTAATGGTTACACCACTGGACATCAAACCGAAAGGCCAAAATTCTATCCCCGACAGGTGTAACTGAGTTGTGCACTTAAAAGAAAACGCCTTTCAACATCGAAAACGGGAATAGAATTGTCGCATGCAATAGACAGATATTGTGGTTATCTGAATCCAGTTGTATATGTAAAGGGGTTCAGCACTGTAAGACTTCACCCCAAAAACCCCTTGGCTTTAGGGTATATCTTGTAAGGTTGTTGAATGGTCCACATCAACTGATCTGAACGGTTATATGATTATATAGGAGGGATAGCTAATCGACGTGGAGTTGTAGCTATGATTAACCTTACTTCATCATGTGGTTTTTCAGTAGTTTCGAGTCGTGTGTCTCGAGATTGTTCTTCAGACTTGAAGGTAAGCTCTGTTACTAGGGATCGGTGACGTGCTTGTCTCTGAAAATGCAGGAAAATACAGGAGATAGACGTTGTTACAATAAACATATGTGGATAGATTTCGATTGTGCTGTTTATATAAAACTATGATATATATCTGAATGTGAATGTTTGGTAACGCTATACCATGACTGCATTGCACAGGCGAGTAGCATTGTCTCCGGAAATTCTTATTGCTATTGTTGTATTGGCTTATTTCTACCTTATAGTAGTACCCGCAGGTTCAGTCTTCCTTTGTCTCTTTGAAAAATTGCTCTGAGTCAATGTTGTACAAGCTATGTGTCAATTTTATGTGTTTCTATTTGATCTCTTCCAGATTTTAAGTCTCTTTAAATGTGTTAGATGGATAAGGTTGTAAATGAGCAGGGTACAATGTAGCTCGTCTCTGTATACACCCTATTGATTCGAAGCACTTTAAATTGTATGGACACCATTGATATATTCACAAATTTCTCACATGCAGTCATAGATATTAGGTTTAGTTAGGGGTTTACCTGTCGCGTTTGTCATATTGTACATATAGTATTCATTTCTAGGATTGTTTTTCTACCGAAGTGGATCACGTGCATTTTAGTTGAGACAAAGAGTAGTTGTCAGTTTAGGTACCCTCTATAAGCTTTTGACTGAATATTGGAAGGTACTTGGTTGCCTAATCTTTTTGTATCGTCCACAAATATTTACAGTTGCATCTGTGAGCGTTCGGTATGACCTTAAAGATAAAGGAGTGCTGGTCCTCAGTACGCTATCATGGAACACCGCACTGCTTAACTGCTTCCATTTGGAGATCGTTGTTCTCTGTTAAGAAACATCTTGCCCATTTCAGAATGTTTGCGATTATGCCGTGTGTTTTTAGTTTGTTGAAGAGCCTGATGTGATCTACAGTATCAAAAGTATTTCTTGAAGTTTCGTAACCCTTTACCCAATGAATCGCCCACATCCGCCCGCGTAATATGCAATTTCAGCAGCTGAAAAAATATTATTTTTCGACAAATTTCAACAAAACCATATCATGTGACCCCTCGTTGGAAGGAGCTCTTCGAGCTTGTTCCAAAGAGGGGTCACATGATATAGTTTTGTTGAATTTTTTTGAATAAGTTTAAAAAATGATATTTAAAATAATAGAGTTTGAATTCGTCTGCGTTGGGTAAAGAGTTAAAGTCTAGATATACATTATCTAAAGATTCGTCGTTGTCAACGGCGGCAGTAACGTTTTGAGGGTATTCTAAAAGTTGGGTTTTGCATAATTTACCTGTCCTGCATCCGCGTTGACAACATGAGAAAAACACTTCTGTCTTCCATAACGTTTCATGACGGCGTCTTTTACAAATAATCCAAGTGCAGTGAGCATGATATAAGTAAGGCGAACTGGTTGTAAGTACCCGGTTCCCTTGTAGTTCCATTTTAAACCAACAGGTCACATTTACAGTTCACATACGTATGAATTTCACCTGATTCAACGGACATGTTGAAGAGATAGCAGAGTGGTAAACTAATATCATGTGCAGTTTCGTGTACTACGTGTGCCTGCATCCTACAGTACAATCTGCGTGGACTGCTGGTCGTAATCCACGCTTGGGCAGTGATGTCCATGCATGCGTCTTCCAGGTAATTGAAATCATCATCAGCAGAATGCAATTTAATGAAGCACCGTGTTGTAGTCGGTGCTTCATTAATTAACTTCTTGGTGATAATTCCTATAATTGGTGTTTGGAATCTTATATTATTGAGTCCGTGGAAATTCATCGTGGGAATGCTGCTCAGTTATTCATTGTTAACTACCTACTGTGCGTTAACCCCTAATCATAGCTCTTCGTGTTGTATTCTTACCATGCAATTGATCAGTCTAGGCGACTGTACTGTACCGTGGTTTCTTTGGAGGAAGAGGGGGGGGGGGGGGGGGGGAGTTAGATCTTTAAGCATGTCTTCAATGACTGCGGGGGTAATCACAATATCTGTTAAGAACTTCCCGCTAATTTGGAAATTCATCGTGGGAATTCTGCTCAGTTCTTCGTTGTTAATTTCCTACTGTGCGTCAACCCCTAATCATAGCTCTTCGTCTTGTATTCGTACCATGCAACAAAGTCACATGGGACGCCACAGGTGAACAGCAATGTCTGGAAACTATTCTATGCTTATGCCCAGCCCACCACCCAGTTTTCAAAATGCTTCCCATTCTCCTACCAATGGAATGATAGTAATAAATGAGATTATTATTATCCCTGACCGGTGAGGATGTGAGATGGGGAAATCTCACCCGGGGCAAGATATTTGGTCCAGACACGAGGCTTGCCGAGTGTCTGGACCAAATATCTTGTCCCGAGGGTGAGATTTCCCCATCTCATACCCACCCCCGTCAGAGATAATTTTTCTCCACCACCAAAACAGCTTAAAATGCAGCGAGATGAACATTGACACATTTCGATGACTTAATATTATAAAATCGCAATGTATTAGCATAACTTTTCGACAGGAATTTCGTGCATATCGATCCACTCATAATGGCGTTCAACCAAAATATTCATATAAAAGAGTCAAGTGTCCTTTGGTTTAGAGGTCTGTGTTTTTATTTCTATGTTCTTCGACAAACGTTCGTCTGCTAATATTTCCAATACGTGACAGAATGTTGTTTGTTTACAGAAGAACGTGCGATGATTGAATAGTTCGGCGCCCATTAAATATGCTAATAATTCTGCCACGTGGGTCATGTGAGATAGATATATATCTCGCATGGTCTTCTCACATGAGACGCGCATACCGTGCATCGGCAGTGGGGTGGAGGGCGGGAGATCTGATTGTAAGTTTTATCCTCAGTGGTTACCTTGATAATATTATGGTATTACACCTGCGGCTGATAACTTTTATATATCAGTACATTGTTCAGTATATTCATTGTGCAAAGGCCTAAATAAGTTTAAAATCTCTTTCTCATGCCCTCCCGCAGGTTCTTTTGGCTGCCGCATGGTCTCTTTTTATAACTAATGAAAAATTAAAAAATAAAAATTAAATGGCTGATGTCTGATATTTACCAACATTAATAAAATTGATAAATTGCTCCACGAGGATAACAAGGCTTTTGGAATGCTTTAGCACTACAAAGCCTTCTTGCTCTCAAGGGACGAAATACACACCCTCATGCTATTATGTAGATTATAAGGCCTAAGACATAACACAAACGAAGAATACCAGCTTTTGATGGCATATAAAAATAATTACAAAAAATAAAATGAGTGGCATTTTCTAGCCACCAGTCTATTGAAGCACTGTCAATCAAGACTAAAATTGTTAAATTCATCATAGCCTTACTGGAAATATGCGCAGCTTGAAACTGTGAAACCAGCCTGCATAATATTAAAATCATTTGAGCCCAAACAGGCCGCTTTTCCGGCCCAGTAACGTGATACTTCATAATTTCATTAAGTTGGTTGACTTTTGAGTGAAGATGTGGTGTAGACGTGTGGCTGCACGTTGAAAATATTGACTGGTCTACTCCCAAATGGAGAACATGGACTCTTCCCGTTGCTGACATTGAACTGATATGGTAGATACCACTAGGGATCAAAGGATTAATTTGCTTTCGACACTATCAGATATATGTAGAACATACCAGAGTAGCTTGGTGTAATAAACGTTCCCTATGAGTGGCAGAGTGGGGTTAACCGCGATCCCTTACTTTGGATATATATTATTTATACCATGATCGTCTAATCAATGCCAGTACACACGTGCAAATCTGTTTTTGTTTACAAGGGCACTGGTGGGCAGTACTTCCACTGTCACTTTTATCGCAGAAACGAAATGGAAAAAGAAACTCGTAAATCACAGGGCCTTTTTTATTTTAATAACATAATAACATACTATTTCGAGTTGTGCATGCTTTATTAACATGGGTCAACGCATGTTTGTTAATTTTTGGTATCTTATGAGGTAAACTCATTCAAAAACATAACCAATGAATGCCGCTTTCATTTCACTCTTCGGGAGGCGACGATAAATTTAGACAAGTCTGCATTCAGGTCGAGGTTACCAAAGGTCATCTTTGATGTAGTTCCACTGTGGGTGTAAATTTTAAATACTGAAGTCCAATTGCTGGCGTCTTCACCGTAGACACACGTGTTCACCACGGTTGGTATGTAAAGCTGTAATTTGTGTCAGAGGCGTGTTATATATAGTAAAATAGGTAATCATGGTAGAAATTTATTTTTATGATAATTTTGCGTAATGTCTAGAAGATGCACTCCGTGTGGGTTTTAGAGGTATTTAGCTGTGTTGGTACTATAGCTCATTCATTTAATTGTGTGTTGAATATATGCTTATATTATCTCAGTTCAGGTTTTACAACAATATACTGCTCCATAACAAAATTAATAGTACCTTCTTGTCTTCAAAATTAAAGTCACATTTTAGTTTGATAAAAATGAAAAACAAAAGCCTGAAAATACTTTAATTACACAATCTGTGTTCAAAATAGACGGGCAAAACATATATTATTAAGCACTTGTTACTCGAATATTTATTTCGCGTATATTTCGTAGGTGTGACGATCCTCTCTCGCTCACAGTTTGGAAAGTTTTCTTCCATCTTGTGTCAGACGTTTTTGATTTTCCTCTTTTCCTTCCCATTTGACGAACGTTTCCGTTCTTTCGTATTTCTTCTAATAGCACTGAATCTGGAAATATTGTATAGTTCTTCCATTTTCATTGCTATGCTTTACCATATTGTTTCAGACGTGATAAAGTTATATTTTGAAACCGTCCACGAAGAAAAATTGTTGGTCTTTTGTTTTTGGAAAATAGGAGTTGTTTCATTATATTTTCGGAACCCGTCACCTACTGATGTTGTCGCATCTGAACTGTGGAAAACCAATATACAGTACAGTCGCCACGGAATGGTCGTAATCCATAGCGAGGTCCACGCATGCGTTTACCAGGTAATAAAAATCATCATCAGCAAATTTTACCAAATGAAGCACCGGGTTGTACCCGGTGCTTCATTTCGTAAATTTTTTATGACTATTCTTTTCATTGGCGTTTGGAATCTAATATTATTGCATACGTGGGAATATTGCCCACTTGTGGAAAGTTAGCAGTCCGCAGCGGCCGTAGGATGCATATTTTTCGCGATGCGTTTTTTGAAAATTATTAAAAATTCGGAAAATGTGACTAACTTTTCAGCCAGTTCAAAATTGTTAAATCCTCTGATGAAAGGCAGGGTGGTTCCATTTTGATATAAAACTGTGAATGATACCTTCATGAACGTGATCAGTGATTTGCAAACATCTCCTGTTTTGTTTCCAAAATCTGTTTCACGAACTATGGAATTCTTATTAGGAAATATCACCAGAAATTCCTAATCAGGCTTGCCGTTTTATTGTCTCCTGATTGTCTATATTAACTTGTCTAACACCTATTGCACGCGTTTGTTGAATTTAATGAATGCAATTTTTGGGTGAAAAAATATTCCAAATATTTGCCATGTATTCTGGAATAAACGAACATGTAATAAAGTTAGTCAATGAGCTGTATTTTGTTAAAGTCTGTCAGCGATGAAATGCGCTTCCAATTATTAATTTACAATTTGTATTTTTAATTCGTTAAGTTTTGACTTTCTCACAGGCAGGTCAAAAGAGAAAATAAAATCTGAAGAATCGGCCTCAAAAGGCACACATTTTCTTTTAATTTTCATCCTCCCTGACACTACAATATTTATTTATTATTTATTTGTGTTTAAGGTCACATATTTCTGCACAATGGCTAACCGTGACCGTAACAGTTTTACGGGTGGAGGAAGCCGCCGAAGTACCCGGAGAGAACCACCGAGCAACGGCAAGCAACTGTCAACTCCTCAACATACCAACTCCACACAAGCAGGTTTAGCATTGGTTGAAGACAGGTGCACCATCGGCGTGCAGTGCGCCTTAACTACAATATTTACAGCATTTGACAGTAAATGGCGCGTTTAATGTGGGTTTCAAACTACATACACTATTTGTAGAAGAAGTGTACCATTGCACTAACAAACACTATCTGAATATCTCATAAAACAATATTACATACCTTTCTCTGGTTATAAGCCTTCAGCGTATACAACAACGGGTTCAGAGCAGAGTTTACAGGTAGTATAAATATTGTTGTCCAGGCATACATCTCCCCGGGTATTGGGTATCCACAAAGTGATGCTAAGCCTCAAAAGGGAAAATAGAATCATGAACAATTGTAGTGTAATCAGTTATTTCTGTTTTAATTTAGACTTAACCCTTTACCCAACATGAAAAGCAGACGACACTGCGAAAAAAGTTCTTGAATAAGTACTTTTTTCATTTTTTGTCTCAAAAACATAGGTTATGACCCCTCATTGGAACGAGCTCGTTCCAATGAGGGGTCATAACCTATGTTTTAAGACAAAAAATGAAAAGATAATAAAAATTAATTGGTGATTTTTTAGAATAGCACTGACTGGTTTTGGTCATTACGTTAGGTAAAGGGTTAATACAATAATGTACACTGATTACAAATTACATGGCGATTCAGCAGGTGTTAGGTTTGTCAATACCGGTATCGTTCTAAATGCACTGAAGATTGTGCCAGATGAAAAATGTTTTATTTTTACAATGTCGATAATTGTATTTGACAACTGAGAGCAAAATATATTTATAATTCTAATACAATTACTATAAATCTCCAAATTTGATTGGTTAATCAATCAAATTTGCGACAGTAAAATCGGCGTAACCTGTCGGAAATTTTGTATTTTCAAAAAGTATTTCAGGAAAGTCAAGATGTATTCGTGGGCGTTCTATTTTCGTTCCATTTATAGTCATTGACTACCGTATCAAGGTAAACTGTGAACGCGTTGACTTTCTATATAAAAAAAAATCGTTTTCTATCTTTCTTGTAATTAACTGTAATTAATATGGTTGAAGTTGGAAAGTTTAATATTAATGTGGAAGAGGTTTGGCAGAGACTGCTGAGTAATGAAATGAGAGTTGAAAAAAAAACTGATTCCGATAGGCATAACGGTAACCGTGTGGAACTAGTCAGTGATATTCTAATATAATTTATAATTTGAGAGGTGAACTATTCGTTCTGCAACAATTATGTCAATATCAGTAGCCTAATTCCACAAGCCATCACTTCCCAGAAACAGTTTGAAATGAACAACTGTTCTGTAACCATAAGTAATTATTACGGTTAAACAAGGGCTTCCAATCAAAGATCTCAAAATTTTTAACTTTATTGGTAAATCCTAGAGTGCTTTCCAGCTCAGGCTGAAACATCACAAGGTGAACTCTAAACTTTGACACGGAAAGCAGCCTACGTATTTTGTTTTCAGACTGTCACAAACATTTAAACAAGATAAAAGTTGTCAATATAAATATAAATAAATTTTGTTATTAGTGATAAAATGACTAAAACGTATGGAACTATTTGTATAGTGGCAGCGTAAAATAAATTTCGTGGTTTGGTTCGGAACTCCCAAAATGACGTCACGAAGACTGCATTTTTAGATTAAAATTGTTGTCCTCATAAAGGCGTTGTTTTATAGTTGAGAGATCAAATACTATCTCCGTTTTCAAATGAATTATATTAGAATGGGGATAACTATGCTGTATTTGATCGTTTTAGGCCGTAAACGATGGTTTTACTGTTGCAAAGATCCGTTTTACCGGCTCCGCTAACGCGTCGCCGGCAAACCTCAATTTGCGACAGTAAAACCATCGTTTACGGCCCCAAAAAGTCAAATACAACATAGTTATCCCTTAATTTACTGACACACACAACAAAGCTCACACAGAGAGATAACGTTATCTCCATGTATGGACATATTAAAAATGCGAAATGTATAGAGAATGACTTAATACACACGCTTCCAGCTATTCCACTCTTCAGCACACAATATATCTAGCACCATAAAATAGACAAGAGGACCAGGTCAATTCAATTCATAAGCACCGAATAAAATAGGAACTTACTTCAATTTACTGACTCCTAATCAGAAATAAATAGAGGGTACGTATACTATTTGAGCAGATACAACAATTATCTCATGAGTGATTGCAAGCATCTAAGGCTTCGTGAGCGACTGAAAGCTTGGATCTAATTTCATTCATAACTGAAACAACTTCAGTATCTTCCAGTAACCTTGAAATATTATTATTAGAACTGAAACGGTTAACCAATTGATTAACCAATGATCAACGTCTTGACCGATCAAAAAGGTAATTAATCGATTAACCATTGCATTTGAACTACTGTATTATAACGTAAAACATACAAGTTACGTGCTGACATATTTGTTCCCCTTCTTGATCAGATTACTATACCAGTAGCTGGAAATGGTCATTCTTAACCCTTTACTCAATGAGGTAGTAATGGTACTTGCAAAATAAAATTGTTGAATTACTATAAAGGTTCAATTTTTGTCTCTAAAACATAGCACATGACTCCTCATTGGAACGACCCCTGTGAGCTCGTTGCAATGAAGTGTCATAAGCTATGTTGCTGAGACAAAAAATAAAACATAATAAAATTTGAATAGAGATTGTTGTATATACCGGATGACTACTAAGTAAACGCGTGGGGTAGATCAATCAATATTTTGAAAGTACATACCTAAGGCTGCTCATTGAAAATATTAATTAGTCTACCCCCACTTAATGGATATGGACTTTTCTAACTGCTGCCATTGAACTGACATTGGAAATTACCATTGGGGTTTTAAAGGGTTAATTACACTTAAATTGCAATTAAAACACCTTAACGCCGAAAAGGCATAATGAGGTCGATCTGAACTAATTGCGTAAGGACGTCACCTCCGGAAAGATATTCCTCTTTTTATATATCACTAGCAGGGTTACCCGGCGTTGCTCGGGCTGAGGAGAGTATTCTCCCTTAATGGTGCCCCTCTACACCCCCACGCCACCCCGGCACTTTTTTGAACCTCACCATTATATTCATGGTAAAAAAATTACCCCTAGTAGACCCCTTTGAAGACTTATATCGGTGAGAAAAATTTTGGTCATAACTTTTGGTGCCCCTCTACACCCCCATCCCCACTCCGATACTTTTTAAAACTTCACCATTAGATTTCTGATAAAAACGTACCCCTAGTAGACCCCTTTGAATACATATATCGGTAAAACATTTTGGTCATAACTTTTGGTGCCCCTCCCCCCTCCGATACCCCCACCCCGCACACTTTTTTAAACCTAACGATGACCTCCGCCATAAAAAGTACTCCTAGTAGATCCATTTGGGACACTCGGGATGGTCCCATATTCATTTCTATAGCGGACAGACAGTCAGACATACATACATACATACAGATATTCTAAAATATAGTATAGATAAAATAGAATCGAAAACTGTTTGTCAGGCATTTAACTCTAGTTTTTAGTGTAGGATGTATCTGAAACTGATATTTCTGAAACATCCATAATCGTTTTTTTCTCTAAAATAATACTCTTAGGCCTGAAACGGAGCTGTAGTCGTGGAGGCACCGAAACTAGTAGAAAGCTATGATGGAATATGGGAAGATGGTGCTCCTCATTTACTCAATTATACTGCACAATTCACATCAGAAATCCGAGCTTAGGGAAAGACACAGAGGGTCTTTAATGAATCACAATACCGTATGAATAAAAATTTATATCGTTTGAACTGGGTGAATAATGACTTTACCATCATTTAACCCTTTACCTAACATGAAAAGCAGACGACACTTGCCAAAAAAATTCTTGAATAACTAAATTTTTTCATTTTTTGTCTCAAAAACATAGGTTATGACCCCTCGTTGGAACGAACTCGACGAGCTCGTTCCAACGAGGGGTCATAACCTATGTTTTTGAGACAAAAAATGAAAATATTTTGAAAATTAATTGGCGATTTTTGAGAATAGCGCTGGCCGGTTTTAGCCGTTACGTTGGGTAAAGGGTTAAGGGTGTATAATGAGATATGTTTTGTGAATTGCTATTTATGTAAAAAAAGTGTATGAAGTAAAGAACATCATTATTATCAGCAACATAAACGGCGTGGCGCACGTAACATAGCATATATGTGTTTTCCTTGTTAAAACTTAAATGTTTGTGATGTGATTCCGAGGAAAATTTCATCACCGAGTTCAGTAAGATCGATCTGAACCGAAGTTTATAGAGGCCCAGGTCAATTTTATTGAACGAAGTTCTGAAATTCCATATCAACACGTGATGAATTTGAAATCATTTTATGTCATAATGTGCGATTTAACCCTTTAACCCTTTACCCAACTCAGACGACATCAAAATTTAATATTTTAAATATCATTTTCGAAAATTGTTCAAAAAACGTCAACAAAACTATATCATGTGACCCCTTGTTGGAACGACCTCAACGAGCTCGTTCCAAAGAGGGACCACATGATATGGTTTTGTTAAAATTTGAGAAAAATAATATTTTTTCAGCTGCGAAATTTGCATATTACGCGGGTGGATGTGGCCGATTGGTTGGGTAAAGGGTTAACTAAGGTTTGCGGCTAAAATCTGCCTACTAAAGTTTGCTCTGAAAACATAGATTAACGCCCTCATTGGTACGAGTTCTGTGAGATCGTTCCAATGAGGAGACACAGGCCATAAGCTATTTCTTTGTGGCAGAAAATGTTTTGGACATGTTATTCGTATTAGGTAAATAGTCAATGAAATATAAGGAGAAGTTTAACCCTTTGAACACGTAAGACCGATTTTTCGGTCCAAGGCACAATTTAGTCCCAACATTGTCTTGTTATAAAAGGGCAATACACGGGGCATTGGTGATAAAATAATAACTGCAGTCTGCAGCCAGATGGCTGCAGACTGCAGTTATTATTTTATCTTACCAAAATATATTGATATTGGACTGACCCAATCTCACAAAGTGTACAAAAATGCGATACCATTCCAGGAAACGAGGGATCAAAGGGTTAATGCTGTTCCCGAAACCAACTCTCTCACGATATTATGGCGTCGGCGTTGAGTTGTGACGACACGCGTTCGCTGGGCGTGTTGCGTATGATATTTCCGTGATGAGCTGTTTGTTGGCGAATTTATGCTAAATGCAATGAAATCCTTGCAGGCGAAACCACAAAGTTACAAATATCGAATTTGAATCCCATTTTCCGGTTTCAACAATGTGTTATGTTTATAGTATGGCTTTTTTTACACGAAACAAAACATACCTTATACCCGCTTATTTGAACGAGTTCCTGGAGCTCATTCCGATAAGATATCCCACGTTATGTTTAGAAGGCACAGATATGAACCATTTTACAGTTAAAGCTAGAAGTCCTGTCGTGAAATGCGCACAAATAGCACGTCGATTTGCGCGTAAATCTACGCGTTATGACGATGGTAAGGCTATCAAATTCTGCACATACGGCCTGTGCACAAGCAAAGTTTCAGCCAATGACCTCCGCGTAACCCGGAGGTCCATTGACAGGAACATTGCTTGTGTTTGCTATGGGTAACAAGGAGAACCTGCCATGCTTTGAGTGCCATTCGATATGGCAATTGCGCGCAATTCCTACGCGCAATTAAGCCTACATAAGCACACAGTTCATGACAGGCATCTAGTTTTAACTGTAGATTGTGCAAGAGTTTGCGCTTTGCCGGATTAGATTTGTTCATTTCTTTGTCCGATCGATATCAGAGTGGCTGTTAAAATAATGATGGCCAAATCTGGTACCTGTTTAGTATGTTCGTGCTAAATAGTCAAAGGTCAATGTCACATAATTTATAAAACTATTTTACAATTGTTTTGATGGGGGTCTTCCATAACCTGTTTTCTGCCACCGCGTTGCAGCAGCTGTAAGTGGCTCGCTATCAAATGATGCTGTACCACTCACAAAACTCTAAAACAAATAATCAAGCAGCTGATCGGAAATGACACTAATCGTATAATGGAAAATATAATAAGTAACCCTCTGCACTCTGATGTCAAAGTACTAAAATTTCATGCAGCAAATTTTCCCTATAATTCAACAAGGCGATCAATCAATTCAATCTTGTTTGACAGAGCTCATTGAGCTCTGTCAACCAAGATTGAATTTGTCAAATTCCTAGTTGCATTATGGGAATTTTCTTCTGCCTGAAATTTAGATATTTTGACATCAGTGTGCAGGGGTGTTAATGACGACATGACGGCCGCTCGGGTTCAATGGGTTAATAATCGAAAACAACTGACATTCATAACGGACATAGTATTGCTAAAACTATATTATCCAAGGCATGTTTTCGCCAAAGACATGAGATGCCTCTCCCCAGTTCTAGGATATAAGTCATCTTATGAAGTAGCAAAAACAAGAGTAATTCATCACGTCTTTAAGGACCATTTCAGAATCTTTGACAAGAATCAATTTGACATTTTGTGAGAATCTCAAAGCCGATTCTCACTGTTTTCTCTGCTCGAATCATTTATTTGCGAGAATCGATTTTGATTATCCCACGAATTTTAAGCTCCGAAGCCCCTCTCCCCATCCACACTCACCAAAACATTAAAAAAATCGAGTAGTTGTGTTACCTTTTTATTTACTGTCATCCTATCCTGTGTATCGAAGCAAGGTTATAACTTATAAACGCAGTTACACTATAATGATTACAGGAGAGCTGACTTGTTATTGGCAAAAAAGGGTGGAATATGAAAAGGGGAGAATAAAAAGAAGGTTTACATGTAAAAAACTGCTTTTTCCTAATATCCTCACTGAAAACTGCAATAAAACAACATATCGTCAATTTTCTTGGATGGGGCAGTGATTTTACAAGAAAATAGAGTTATCCTTCAAATCTCCCGAAATAGAACAAAACTTCAACCGTCATTTTTTTTTGTGCCTCACGACAGCCACAAGGAAGCCTTAACATTTGTCCCCATTCGCGAGAATCGGTTTTGATTTCCGCAAACACTTGATGCAATACTCATTTTTTAGAATTTGAGAGTACTGTTATTCCCCGTGAATACAAACAGCATATATTCCATAGTTAAAACAAACCCCACATTCCTTTATTTTCTAGAGTTTAACCCTTTACCCAACACAGACGATAACAAAATTTATTATTTTAAATATCATTTATTCATTTTTTTTCAAAAAATTTCAACAAAACCATATCATGTGACCCCTCGTTGGAACGAGCTCGACGAGCTCGTTCC
The DNA here is from genome assembly GCA_031216915.1 of Pictodentalium vernedei. NCBI lineage: Eukaryota > Metazoa > Mollusca > Scaphopoda > Dentaliida > Dentaliidae > Pictodentalium > Pictodentalium vernedei. The sequence goes on from CM062293.1 coordinate 505,938,654, forward strand.
AACGAGGGGGTCACATGATATGGTGTTGTTGAAATTTTTTGAAAACTAATATTTTTTCAACTGTTGAATTTGCATATTACGTGGGAAAAAATTGCAGGTTGAAATTTTGATATTTAGGCATCAGTGTGCAGATGGTTAATGAGAAAGAAGAACACAAAAAAAATATAAAAACACTTACCCATAATTGCGATTGGAAACCAGCACAGGAAATCAGTGAAAACAATTAAAAACAAATTTCTTGCTATCACAATGTTCTGATCCTGTCCACCTGACTTCCGCATTGATGTTAACACCGTTGAACGAATTTCCATGTAAATCATAACCTGGCCTATGACAATGATGGTGAAAGATACAAAATTGTAACCCAAGAACAGAGCTACAGCATAGTGCCACCCATACGTACGGTCGCGTGTAAGAGGTAGAGCTAAGCATGTGCCACTTTTTGAGTAAAATTTATTCTCAAAGTATGGTACACCTATCACTGGTATGACGGATATACATATGTTGAGTGCCCATATGAAGAGAAGAGACACCTTAGCTTTCGAAGCATTAAATTTAAAAGCGCTAAATGGGTACTTGATAGCCAGAACTCGATCCATTGTTATTATGCACAACATTGTAGTTGAGACCTCACTTGAAAGCGTTGCAATAACACCAGCAACCTTACATCCGATACTATGCCGCCATAATGCCTCATAACAAATGTAGCGTCCCCTGTAATATTCGTCTGTGATTGCTATTATATAAAGATACACGCCCATTAAAAAATCTGCTATACACAAGTTTAGGACAAATAGTCCATGAGGTTTTTTCAAAGACGTCTTATCAATGCTCAGTCTGTAGACAATGGAAAGGCCATTCCCAACCAAGGCTACAGAACCAATTGTCCATAGACAAATACGCATAATCTCGTCTTTCATTAAATCTTTGCATGATGAAAATTCGTCTTCCGATGGATAGCAATTCTCCTTATCAACACTTTCTGGTTTGATGCAACAAAACCTGTACTCGTCGGTATACAGATACTGCAAATGTGGCATACCATCAAACATGCCACTGTAGAACGTTTCAATTGCATTACCGCGCATGTCTAGGGTACGCAGGCTTGGAACACTTTTAAATGTTCCGGTCGCAATATTCATAATGCTGTTTCTGGAAATATTCAAATATAGCAAGCTTTTAAGACCCTTAAGCGCACGAGCATCAACTGATTCAATTAAATTATCCGACAAGTCCAAATAAAATAAGTTTTGCAATGACAGTAAGGTATTAGTCTCTAAGACTTTGAGGTTCGTGTGAGTAATGGTTAAATGTGCAAGGTATGAAGAGCAAGTTGGAGTTGATTTCCTGTCACTTCCGTTCTACTGATGAGTAACTTGCGTAATTGATGTGACACACTCGGAAGATAAGGCAAACTGGAGCACGTAAATGTCAATCCATTGCAAGTACAGTCCTCAGGACAGTCAACATCACACAGTAACTCGTCATCTCCATGCTTACATTGCTCAATCCCATCACAAGTCTCGGTAAATGGAATGCAAACGAAGGAATCGCGGCACTTGAACAATTCGGAACAACTTATATTTCCTGAAAAAAAAATATATAAAGGTGAATGTTGGAATACGCATGGCTAATCTTATCTCGTATGGGGTGGGATGATTACCACAAAAACACACGGATGGGAGCAGGGTCGGAAGAAATTTGATTGGTTGGTCCTCAGATGTGTCGGCTGTGGGTTAATACATAGTCGAATAGAAGGTTTTCAGGAGGCTGCTGATATTTTTGTTTATTATATGACTACCACAAATAGCCCCTCAATACCGCGATAGATTGCCCATCAAATCCAGCTCTTCGGAAAACAGGAGTGTTCAGTTTTCCATATCGTTACCATGCCTGTCTCAAACGAGGCGCACGTGAACGGACTACTTCTACCAGTGACCTATAAACTATTCTCTATCCCGGCTATAATTATAACCGTAACTGTAGTAGTAGAAACAATAAGGAAGTACCATATCCTTGAAATGGGTAGCACCCAGCTACCATCTCAGCTATTCCCTGTTTTGTCTTTAACAGAAATTGTAAGTGTAGTTGCGGGATTGATAATGAAGTAATATTTCTTTGAATTAGGTCCCCCCCCTCCCCCCCCCCCCCCCCAGTCAACACCTCAACTATTCTCTGTATTGGACGCAACAGCAATAATAATACTGTACTGTCTGTCATATAAACTCAGTTAATTGCAACTGTGGTTGCAGAATAAATAATTAGGTGTTATTTCTTTGAAATAGGTACCCCCCCCCCCCCCCCCCAATCACCATCTCAACTATTCTCTGTCTTGCTATAAATGTAATTGTAACTGAAGATGTAGAAACAATAAGGAAGTACTATACCCTTGAAATGGGTGGCCCCTAGCTACCTGACGGTAGTTGTAGACATAATAAGTAAGTACTATATCCTTGAAATGGGTAGTCTCCAGCTACCTCATCAGCTATTCCCCGTCCTGTCTTTAGCAGTAATTTTAGCGGAAGTTGTGGTACAGATAATGAAATAATATTTGTTTGAACTAGGTAGCCCTCCACCCCCAGTCCACACCTCAGCTATTCTCTGTGTTGGCTGCAATTGTGATAATATTACCTCATTGTTCGTCCTATAGCCACAGTTAGTTGTAACCGTGGTTGTGGGATAGATATTGGAGTGTTATTATTATTATTTTTTTTCAAGTAGATATGCCCCCAGTCATCATCTCTACTATTCTCCATCCTGGCTATAATTGTAATTGTAACTGCAGTTGTAGAAACAACAAGGAAGTACTATATCCTTGAAATGGGTAGCACCCAGCTACCATCTTAGCTATTCCCTGTTCGGTCTTTAACAGTAATTGTAAGTGTGGCTGTGGCTGCGGGATAGATAGTTGAAGTATTATTTCTTTGAACTAGGTACCCCCCCTCCCCCAGTCAACACCTTAGCTATTCTCTGTATTGGCTGCTTCAGTAATAATAATACTATATTGTTTGTCATATAACCACAGTTAATTGTAACTGTGGTTGCAGGATAAATAGTGAAGTGTTATTTCTTTGAAAGCCCCCCCCCCCTATCAATCACCATCTCAACTATTCTCTGTCCTGCTAAATATGTAATTGTAACTGTTGATATAGAAACAATAAGGAAGTACTTTATCCTTGAAATGGGTAGTACCCAGCTACCACCTCAGCTATTACTCCTTGCCCTGTCTTTAACAGTAATTATGACTGTGGATTTGGGATGGACAATGAAGTGTTATTTCTTTGAACTAGGTAGCCCTCCAGTCAACACCTCAGCTATTCTCTGTATATTGGCTGCAACTGTAAAAATATTACTTCATTGTTCGTCCCATAGCCACCGTTTATTGTAACTGTGGTTGTGGGATAGTTAATGAAGTGTTATTATTTTTTCAAGTTGGAAGGCCCCCAGTCACCACCTCAACTATTCTCTATCCTGGTTATAATTGTAATCGTAACTGCAGTTGTAGAAACACCAAGGAAGTACTATATCCTTGAAATGGGTAGCACCCAGCAGATATCATCTTAGCTATTCCCTGTTCTGTCTTAAACAGTAATTGTAAGCGTGGCTGTGGGACAGATAATTAAAGTAGTATTTCTTTGAACCAGGTACCCCCCCGCCCTCCCCCAGTCAACACCTCAGCTATTCTCTGTATTGGCTGCATCAGTAATAATAATACTATACTGTTTGTCATATAACCACAGTTAATTGTAACTGCGGTTGCAAGATAAATAATGAAGTGTTATTTCTTTGAAATTGGTTGGCCCTCCAATCTCCATCTCATCTATTCTCTGTCCTGCTATAAATGTAATTGTAACTGGAGATGTAGAAACAATAAGGAAGTAATATATCCTTGAAATGGGTAGTCCCCAGCTACCACCTCAGCTATTCCCTGCCCTGTCTTTAACGGTAATTGTAAACGTGGTTGCAGGATAAATAATGTAGTGTTATTTCTTTGAAATAGGTAGGCCACCCAATCACTATCTCAACTATTTTCTGTCCTGCTAAATATGTAATTGTAACTGTTGATGTAGAAACAATAAGGAAGTACTTTATCCTTGAAATGGGTAGTACCCAGCTACCACCTCAGCTATTACTCCTTGCCCTGGCTTTAACAGTAATTATAACTGTGGATTTGGGATGGATAATGAAGTGTTATTTCTTTGAACTATGCAGCCCTCCAGTCAACACCTCAGCTATTCTCTGTATATTGGCTGCAACTGTAATAATTCTACTTCATTTTCTGTCCTGTCACCACAGTTAATTGTAACTGTGGTTGTGGAAAAGATAATGAAGTGTTTTTCTCTCTTCTTTTTTTTTTCTTTTTTTTATGTTTTTGTTTTTTTTTTTTTTTTTTTTGTTGTTTTTTTAAGTTGTTTCTTTTTTTTAATAGGTACGGCTATAATTGTAATTGTAACTGTAGTTGTAGATACAATAAGGAAGTAATCTATCCCTGTCATGGGTAATTTACAGCTAGCATCTCAGCTATTCCTTGTCATGTCCTGTAGTCCCCAGCCACCATTTCAGCTATTCCCTGTCCTGTCTCTAATGGCAGATATTAACAGTAGATATTAACAGTAATTATGGGACAAGTAGAGGAGTATTATTTCTTTTGGCTACGTAGTTCGACTGTCAAAACCTCAGCTATTCTCTGTATTGGCTACAACTGTAATAAGAATGCTTCATCGTTTGTACTGTAGCCACAGTTAATTGTAAATGTGGTTGTGGAACAAATAATGATGTGTTATTTCTTTGAAATAGGTAGGCCTCCACTCAATATCTGGACTATTCTCTGCCTTGGCTATAAATGTAATTAGAACTGTAGTTGTAGAAACAATCTGCCCTGGCTGTAAATGTAACTATAACTGTAGTTGTAGTAACAATTATTTCTTTGAAATAGGTTTGCCACCAGTCACCATCTGGGCTATTATCTGCCCTGGCCATAAGTGTAATTTTTAACTGTAGTTGTAGAAACAATAAGGAAGTACTATATCCTTCAAATGGGTAGTCCCCAGCAATCACCTCAACTATTCCCTGATCTGTCCCTAACAGTAAATGTCAAGAGTAGTTTATGGAACAAGCATAAAAGTATTATTTCTTTCAGCCAGATAGTCCCCCAGTCAACACCCCAGCTATTCCCTGATCTGTCATTAACAGTAAATGTTAAGTGTAGTTTATGGGTCAGGTAGAAAAGTATTATTTCTTTCAGCTAGGTTGTCCCCCAGTCAACACCACAGCTATTCTCTGTATTGGCTGCCACTGTAATAAAATAATTCTTCATCGTTTGACCCATAACCGCGGATAATTGTAACTGTGGTTGTGGGATAAATAGTGAAGTGTTATTTCTTTGAAATAGGTAGAGCCCCCACCCCCTACCACCAATCACCACCTCAACTGTTCTCTGACCTGGCTAAAATTTGTATGTGAGTGTAGCTGTTGAATTAATAAGGAAGCACTTATCCTTGAAATGGGTAGTCCCCAGCTACTGCCGCAGCTACTCCCCGTCCTGTCTTCAACAGTAATTTTAACCGTTGAAGTGGTATAGATAATGAGGTTGAACTAGGTACCCCCCCCCCCCCCACCTCTCTGTCAACACCTCAGCTATTCTCTGAATTGACTGTAATTGTGATAATATTACTTCATTGTCTGTCCTATAGCCACAGTTAATTGTAAATGTGGTTGTGGGATTGATAATGAAGTGTTAGTTATCGTAGAAACAATAGGGAAGTACTATATCCTTAAAATGGGTAGGCCCAAGTTACCATCTCAGCTATTCTCTGCTGTTTCTTCGAAATAGGTAGCCCCTCCCCCCAATCACCACATCTACTGTTCTCTGTCCTGGCTTAAACTGTTTGTGAGTGTAGTTGTAGAAATAATAAGGAAGTACTATATCCTTGAAATGGGTAGTCCCCAGCTACCACCTTAGCTATTCCCTGTCCTGTCTTCATCAGTAATTTTGACTGTGGTTGTGGTATAGATAATGAAGTAATATTTGTTTTAACTAGGTAGCCCCCCTCACCCCTCTGTCAACACCTCAGCTATTCTCTGAATTGACTGCAATTGTGATAATATTACTTCATTGTTTGTCCCATAGCCACAGTTAATTGTAACTGTGGTTGTGGGATAAATAGTGAAGTGTTATTTATCGTACAACAATAAGGAAGAACTATATCCTTGAAATAGGTAGTCCCAAGTTACCATCTCATCTATTCCCTATCCTGTCCTTGACAGTAAATATTAACTGTGGTTGAAATGTGGATACTGTCAAGGACTTCCCTCTATTACTGGATCATACTGAAATGCACAGTCTACGGTTTCAGAATAAAAACTTTCTTTTTATGCCACCTTATTTTATTTTCTCGCTCTTCTTTTTTGTGTGCATGCAGGGCCGTAAAAAACAATTTATATCCATTTTGGATTGGGATAAAAAGGTAAAGAATCCTCAACTGGTCTGTGAATAAAAATCCATGTGAACAATCAACAATCCACGCGTGAACTGCAGTTTTTAGTAAGTGTGATCAATTCCGTTTTTAATACCACGGGGCCTCTATATGTCACGCACTGGTATGTACCGTGTTTACAGTGTTGATATGAGTATTTGGACATATTATCCTTCAGGTGTTGACATGAGTATTTGGACATATTATTCTTCGCTTTACATGATCAAAATATCATTTAGCATAAATTGTTACAATTGTACAGATATATGTAACAACTGTTAAAAACTGCCTTATTATCCTATTGATAAGCTCCATTGAACACGCGTGCACAGACTACTGTTGTAAACCTTTCCGAAATATCATTGATCCTTGAATGATTTAAGGTCTCTGTAATATGGCGTGAACCTCTGCCTCTCCCTCATGAACTACAGTTTTTAGACAAGTATGATCCATTCCTTTTTTAATATCAAGGGGCCTGTGTATGTCACGGACTGGTACTTACTGTGTTGACATGAGCATTTGGACGTATTTATTCTTCGCTTTGCACGATTGAAACATCATCTAGAATAAATTGGTACTCCGTGCAGAAACATGTAATAGCTGTAAGAAACTGCCATGACATTCTTCTGATAAGCTCCATTAAACACGCGGGGTCAGAATAGTGTTAAAAACTTTTCCGAACTATCTTAGGTCCTTAAATGATTTAAGGTATTTGCGATATGGCGTGAACCACTACCTCATAACAATTAGAAAAGTTCTAGAAGGAAAATTTGTTTGTTATTTGTTATTACCTATTTTTCTTAATGTTTTCTAACTCACTTTCAGCTATTCTCGACAGCAGACCCGTTTTTATTCCAAAATGTTACAACTTCAATCGCCTTTGTCCAACTACAAAGTATGTGTCGTCAAACACAGTTCATCCCATAGATCCAGCAGACTGCAAATCTAATCATTTTAATGTATTTGACCATGGCTAACTCAGTAAGCCTTGACGAGGTTCAGAGTGAAGATATGTATAATTTAATCGCAACCTACAACGATACTATTAGTAACAATACCGACGATCTGTCAAGCTCACCCTTCCTGATTGAAAACCAGAGTTGTGATTATTTCTCCACAGAAAGTTTTAAAGACCTCATGTTACTTAATAACAATAAACTAGCCCTGTTAAACCTAAATTGTAAAAGCATACATGCCAACTGGGACAAATTAAAAAAACTTGCTCTGTGACTTACAGGACAATGATAACATTTTTGATTTTATTGGCCTAACGGAAACGTTCTTTGTTCATCACAGTACTGCATATGAACTCGACGGTTATCACTCTTTATTGACTCGGTGTCGTCCTGTCGATGACAATGGTAGGGGTGGAGTTGGCTTATTTGTCAAAAGTAACGTCCACTTCCAAATTAGGGAAGACTTGTCAGTCTTCATCCCACATGCATTTGAATCTCTGTTTATAGAAACATCTTCTAAAACCAAAAACATAATCGGGATTATCTATCGACCGAACACCGCGCCCAAGGCAGATCTTGACCTATTTTTATCCACACTATTGAATCTTACTGAAAAACTAAGCCAAGAAAACAAGAGCGTATATGTTATGGGAGAGCTGAATATTAACCATTTAAATTTTGGAAGACACAACAAAACAAACCAATATGTAGACCTAATGTTTAGTTTCGGCTTTATGCCCGTCATCACAAAACCGACAAGAATTAGGGACACATCGGCGACATTATTAGATCATATATTTCGTAACAATATCAATGATTACTCAGCCGGTATATTAATCACGGACATAAGTGTTCATTTTGCTACTTTCTACCTTGAAAACTCACCCAAGCACGATAAACAAAATTTACATAGCTTTAAACGATCATTCAAAAAAGAGAATGTTGATTATTTTAAGACACTCTTACACGATTGTGACTTTGGAGATGTATTCGGTTGTGACTGTCCAAATAATGCATATGAGGCATTCCTTTTACATTTCGATAGATGTTTCAATACAGCCTTCCCTTTAAAGCTGACGGTAATTCCCAAAAGATATGTCAAACGAGAGCCCCGGATGACCTCGGGATTAATTCAATCTTCTCTAAACAAGCGGCATCTTTACGTAAAAAAATTGAAATCCCCCACCCCCACCAAGGTAGATCAATATAAAAAATACTGCAATCTTTATAATAAAATAATACGCGTGGCAAAGGCCAACTACTATGAAAGGATATTAGTTCTCAATAAAAACAACATCAAGAAGTCTTGGGATATACTACGAAAAGCTATAAGTAAGTCACATCAGGACCATTCATTCCCCCCATTTTTTGTAGACAGCGATACCCGGGTTGACGACCCAAGCGACATCGCTAATAAATTTAACTTATTTTTTGTTGAAATCGGAAAAAAGCTAAATAACCAAGTGCCCCCAACTCAACGGCAATACTTTGAATATCTTAAAGAAACTAACAGCAATGACTCTTTCTTCATATCGCCTACAAACAAACAAGAAGTAATCCTTACGGTTAGTTCATTCCCACCTAAAACAAGTAAAGACTGTAATAATGTTACTCAAAGAATATTGAAAGACGTAATATATCAAGTGGCTGACCCATTAGCCCATATCATTAATCTTTCGTTCTTGACAGGCACAGTTCCCAATAAAATGAAGACTGCCAAAGTCATACCGATTTATAAGTCCGGTGATAAGCACACTTTCAACAATTACAGACCGGTCAGCATATTACCTGCTTTTTCAAAAGTCCTCGAAAAGATAATGTACACACGGCTTTCAAATTATCTTAATACCCATAAAATTTTGTATCAGTTCCAATTCGGGTTCAGAAAATGCCATTCATGTTTTCACCCAATTCTTCATCTTCTCAATAATGTAGCAACAATGAACGACCAAACTATTAAAGATCCCACCTTAAGTTTATTTATTGACTTTTCGAAAGCATTTGATACAATTGATCACAATTAAATCACTATGGAATCAGGGGCCTTGCAAACTATTGGTTTAAAGATTACCTATCTGAAAGAAGCCAATATGTACAATTTCAAGATACCGTCTCAGAGCCGCAGCCGATTTCGACTGGTGTTCCCCATGGATCCATTCTTGGACCCATTTTATTCCATATCTACATCAATGACCTACCAGAATGCACCACTCTCAATATTTTATCTTTTGCCGATGATACAACAGCTCTCAACTCAGGTAGTAACTTAGACACACTTTTTAATATTACGAATTCCGAGCTTATAAAAATTCAGGATTGGTGTGCTGCCAATAAATTAACCATTAACGCATTCAAAACTAAATATATCCTACTTCATCCACCCAATGATTCATGCCAAATTGGTAATAGGGCACTGAACTTAGGAGACACGCAACTAGAACTTATTGGCAACCAACGTAATAAAAAAACAGCTAAATTTCTTGGTGTCCACGTGGATGAAAATTTATCTTTCAAGCATCATATTTCAATTGTTTGTTCTAAGGTGGCGAGAGCCATATACGCCATCAATAGAGCAAAGAATGTACTGCCACTAAATGCACTGAAAACCTTGTATTTGTCTTTAATCCACAGTCACTTTTTATATGGCATTCAAGTTTGGGGACATTCTCCGTCAGCAAAGAGTGTCTTCAAATTACAGAAAAGGGCTATACGCATTATAAGTAGAAAAAAAGAACACCACACACCGACCCGCTTTTTAAATCCCTCAAAATTCTCAAATTTGATGACCTCTACAAACTCCAAGTTCTTCTGTTCATGCACGATTGGCAGAATAACAGATCACCAATATCATTTAAGAATACGTTTCAGCAATATTCGAATCCAACAGGCATGATGACCAGGCAGACAGGTAAATTGCAACTTTTTAAACCAAGGAAAAGATTCTCAACTGATCTGCCTTTCATACTTTCTCAAGGCTGTGGAATACCATTGGCCAAGATACTCAGAACTTAAGTAGGCCACAATTCAAAAAGAAAATGAAGGACTCGTATCTCAACACATATTCCGAGAATGTTCGCTGTAATTTTCGAAACTGCCCCGACTGTGTTAATTGAAGGGTTGAATGCGAAAAATAAAGGAAAAGAGGAAAAGGAAGAAAAGGGAAAATGGGAAGGGAGGAAAAGGAAAGGAAAGAAAGGAAAAAAGAAATCCCACTCTCACTGAAACCTCATCCCATTTTGTGAGCAGCCCACCGACTTGATCTAACATCCTGGAGAGTCCTGCAAACTTTATTTCTTTTTTGGTTAAATTCTGCACCATGATGTAGTCAGACAGCAGGTTAAGAGCAGGTTAAGTAACCTAATGCACGGAGCACGAGACCCCATTTAAAGGAGATCTCGGGTGCCGGCACTGGGTACATTATTATTATAAGATGAAGATATCATTTTATTTTTCTTTGTCACTTTACGACTCAATACATCATGGAACTTTGTACTGCCTAATAATTATCAAGTCGTTTTTGTCTTGTATCCTCGTCAATACAACTATTAATCCCTCAACAGCTGTGATCCTTATTTGCTCGTCCATGTCGTCAATGTGACACTATCATACGCCTTAAAAATCGTTTTAAATACACGGTCTGCTGTCGAGAATTTTTTTTTTTTGCTTCGTCTGAGGAGCGACAGGAAGACAGCATTTTCTGCTATGTCGCATCCTTGCAGCGTATCAAAATTGCGTTTGATTGAATTAACATTTGTACTTTTTTATGTAATTGATATACTATAAATAAAAGTTTCATTTCATTTCATTTAAATAAATATAGAACATAAACACAGAACATAAACACGACAGTATCCTCATTAAACTCTGTTGACGAACATTCCAGTGGAGGTCTATTTGAAAATGTAGTGCTGAACAATTTCAAAATAACAAATGGCAACTCTTTTCAAGATACGAATCCAACAAAAACATTGGATAATCTGTGTTACGGAAAGCGATTCCGATTGAAATTTTAGTCTTGCGTCCATTGTTTTGACCTTCAAGTTTCATGTTCGACACGAACGTTCGGTATTACTACGCGTTTGGTATTCCCTAATTCCATATATTGGCAATGGTTATTTTGCTGATACAATTCCCGTTGAATTTGATTTTTCGGATGTTGTGATCCGTTTAAAATACTAATTGTCATATAATAAACAAATTACTACAACAGTCAATTGATCTGTTTTGATGTATTCCATCTCGTTGACGATATGAGATCGGCCAGATCAAACGCGATGCCTGCGTTTAATGAGGATACATTCAAGATCGAACGCACGCAATGCGAAATTCCCGGATGTATTTGTGGAATTTACCGATTTATTTATAGGTCACTGGTAGAAACGGTCCGTACACGTGCGCCTCGTTTGAGACAGGCATACTAACGATCTGGAAAACTTGACACTCTTGTTTTGCGGTGAGCTGGATTTGATCGGCAAACTTCAGTGGTATTGAGGGGCTATTTGTGGTAGTTATATAATAATTAGAGGATATGGAATGAGTGTTTTTCTCATATAATATTTATGAAACGAGTCTAAGAATTTTCCGTTTTGGCGAGCCCCTGGCGAGCGCAAACGGAAAATTCGGACGAGTTTCATAAATATTATATGGGAAAAACACTCATTTCATATTATATTTATCATGTGACACACACACGCACAATTTAGCCACTTAGCATGACTTCTAACCGATTACCTAACTTACGTTGCAGACGACACTCGGAAAAAACATCCTCGTATAACTAAAACTTTTCAGTTTTTGCTTCCAAAACATAGGTTATGACCCCTCAATGGAACGAGCTCGTTCCAATGAGGGGTCATAACCTATTTTTTGGAAGCAAAAAGTGAAAATATACAAAAAAATGAATGGCGTTTTTCTTGTAGGTAAAAGATTAATACAATTTAACCCACCCTAAATAGTACAGATAACGTAAATTCTCCCTACTGAAATTATGCAAATATAACCCAGCTGTATTTTGTTTAGCCAACCAAATTGTCCAGTTTTGAAATTGACCAATGAAAGCTCCCAACTCTAATTATGCAAATTATGAAAATGTGGCCCAGTTGTATTTTGTTCAGCCAATCTAATTGTCTAGTTTTGAAATTGACCAATGGAATTGACGGAAGGCTTTATTTATCACTGATTGATATGAAAACAAAATATCAAATGTTTTAAAGTGAACAAAACGGACGAGTCATATGATAAAATGAAGTACCGCACAAATGAAATGTGTTTATGGTTCACATTTTATGTCTACACAGCAGTACAGACAATGCGATTAAACGGTTGGTCAAAACAAGTCTAGATTGAGCAACATTTCTTAAGTTGATTTAATGGAAATGAATATCCATGGTATTTTTTTAGATTCAATCATTATTCCAGCCGATTGAATCTGGAAATACGCTTTGAGCTATTTAAGGGCTGGACTGTTTCTAGGCAATAACAGCGTAAGATTCGTTTCAAAATTGGAAAAGTTGCTGAATACCTTTACAGATTGTTGAAATGAATCACCGGCCTTTTAACTCTTTTGGCGCGACAGGTGACTAAAGTCAACAGACGGCAGACCGCGGAAAGGTACTGCAGTAGTCATTTTAGCCAACTGTGTGTGTCCATTTCCAAGTGCTTTTAACCCTTTACCCAAGGCAGATGATATCAAAATTTATTATTTTAAATATCATTTTTTCAAATTTTTCAAAAAATTTCAACAAAACCATATCATGTGACCCCTCGTTGGAACGAGCTCGACGAGCTCGTTCCAAGGAGGGGTCTCTTGATATGGTTTTTTTTAAATTTTTTGAAAATTGTCTTTTTCAAGTGCTGAAGTGGCATATTACGGCGGATTCGTTGGGTAAAGGATTGAATAAACATACATATTCCTATGTTTCATGCACCATTTTTGTCCTATCCATGAACAACGATACCGTCCCTTGAAAGTATAAAAGGTGTCATTTAAAATATATACAGGAAATCATTTGAAAAACTGTCAATGAGATCATTAGAACATCTTTTAAAATAATAACGCTTTAGTCTAACAAAATAGAATATTAGGCGCTAAGAATTCTGTTTCTCAGATTAGTCCTTGCCAAAGGAGTTAAAAGACATGACGTTTGACCGGTAATATGAATGATTCACTCCAGCCATTTGAACACATAGATATAAAATACAGTTCTGGAAAAAACAATTGGAAAAGCGATATAGAAGTTGCATGTCCCTCTGACAGTGATCACGCCATTTAAACGTTAGACGCGATGGCAGTGATGCGCGTTATGCTTTAATTTTGTAATTAACGAGTGTTCTTGGTCTTGCAGTGAAGCAGAGTAATGCCCGTGATCCGAGTCTTCATTTAGTCCTTTCCAGACATACCTAGCAGATTTGGCCGTCAAGACAAATTGTCTCTTCGAGAAACGCTTCCTCTCCACTTATGCCAGTATATTTAGAAACTTTGAAAACAAACATTTTTGCACACAGAATCTTTGGATGAATTTGATAGGAATTTCCATCCCATGTAAGATACACCCTCTTAGATGTAATGATTAATTATTAAAGATTGTAACCCTTCCAATCGAGTTCTGGAATTGTTAAGCATATTAGTATCAACAACAAATGAGCAATTCTACAACCTTTTCTATTGAAGTTTCAGTAATAATTTAAGTGCACAACCCTATTGCCTCCTCACCATTTCGTGTTTGATTTGTCGTCTTATCATTCAAGAACAAATTTTCTTTTGCACAAAAGTCGATGCGTGTCGGGTTAAAAGGGCTAAAATAAACAAAGGCAAAGGCATAACATCGCTAATCGTTTATCTAACGTTACGGCCAATACCGACGAGCGATATTTCAGTGGGTTTGTATCTATTTTTTGTCTCATAAACATAGCTTATTCTTCTAATTGGACCGAGCCCGTTGAGCTAGTTCCAGTGAAGGCGAGTGAGCTATGTTTTTTTAACGCAACCAATTAAACAATACTCAAAAATACTGTTTGCAAGTGTCGTTTCCCTTTAGTGTTTGGTAAAGGGATAACAAATTTTGCGCGAGAACTTTGTTGCGTCAGAACTAACATTAAGGTCTGAAACTGTAGAAATAGACAAAGGATGTTATTATAATATACTACTCAAAGTTTGGTAAGCACCACATATTTGACACATTATTGTGGAATTTTCTTGTGACACATTTGCGATATTTTTGATGGATATGATTTAGGAATGTATTGAGATTGTTCCCAGTGTTTACATTAGCTCTCTTGACAGGCAGACTTTTCGTAACAGTCATGAAAAGCACGTATCCCTTGATTTCCATGATGTTTTCGTGTACTGTCTACATGTACATGAGATGTGTAGGGTATTCAGTCTTCATTTCAACACAAACCCTAGTGATTTAATGATTGAGTATGGCGAATGCAGATGTAAGAAGACATTTATCTGAAGCAGAAATGTGGTGGGCTGTATGGATGGTGGAGCAAGGGGCTACCCATCGTCAGGTTGGTGAAGCCCTTGGAGTGCACCAAACGGTGATCAACAGAGCCTGGGCAAGATTTCAGCAGTATGGCTCACCAGTCAGACGACATGGTGGTGGCAGAGACAGGGCAACATCTGCAGCTGAAGACCGGTTTTTGATCATTCAGGCCCGAAGGAACCGCTTTGACACAGCAACCCAGTTTCGCAGTGACCTTCAGAATGCATCCGGGGTAAATATTTTGACGCAGACTATCCGGGCAAGGTTGCACGAAGGTGGTCTCCGATCGAGAAGACTATGTAATCGCATTCAGCTGTGCCAGAACCACCGCCAGGCACGATATGAATGGGTTTTGGATCACGTTGGATGGACCAGAGAAGATTGACGACCTGTACTTTTTACAGATGAGTCAAGGTACTGCCTAGACAACACAGATAGGCGTTCTATGGTACGTAGATGACCATGTGGGCGATTCCATGCAGCAAACATTGCTGAGCATGATCGCTTTGGTGGAGGGTCAATAATGGTTTGTGGTGCCATCAGCTGGGATGGACGGACAGAGCTCAGTGTCCTTGACCGTGGTACATTGACTGCACAGCGGTATGTTGATGAAGTCCTGGATGTCCACGTCAGATTGTACGCAGGTGCAGTGGGTGATCGATTCAGCCTTATGGACGATAATGCCCGTCCGCATGTTGCCCATGCTGTCCGGGAGTACCGACAGAGGGAGGGAACTGGGTGTATGGACTGGTCAGCAAGATCCCCTGGCCTCAATCCAATCGAACATGTCTGGAATGAGTTGCAGCTTGCAATTTCAGTCCGTGCAGTCCAACCAAGAAGTGTCCAGGAGCTTGATGCCATGCTTGTCCAAGAATGGAACAACATCCACAAATGACCATCTGGAACCTGATTGGGAGCATGAGAAGGCGTTGTCAAGCTGTAATTAACAATAATGGGTCTCATACTCGATATTGAACCCATATCAGTTCGCTCCGTCAACTTTTCGGCAAATTTGAAAAATGTCTTCTTTTACCAATAATATCCATTCTCCATGGCTATAGTATTCAAAGGCTAAAAAATAATGTCAAACACAAATAATATCTTAATTTCTGTGCTTAAATCATTAAAGATATAATTAAATATAAGATATATACACTTTTCATAACAATATTTCAATTAAAACGTAAAACAGGTAGTTGGATATACTTGGTGCTTAGCAAACTTTGAGTAGTATATTATCCAATTCGTTCGGAATGCTCGCATCTCACTACTCCGAAACGCTGTCGATTCTTTTTTCGGTCCACCGCTCCCTTCATCCTCTTCATGTCCCTCGACGCATTCAGTGTAATGTTTTAATATAATTTACCACAGAACAAATTAGTAAGTTTGGGTTACTCGATTTCATCCACTCACCGCAATTGATTTCATCGGCTCCACCTGGACAGTGTTTCCTTCCATCACAGTATAAGGACATCGGGATGCAAAAACTATCTGGACACTTCACATATTCCTCGGGACACTCAAAGTCATCTGTATAAAAGTAAATGGTTTTATGCTAGTTATCCTAGAAGCGGTATATCAAATCCCACTACCTGATTTAGTTAGTGCGTACAGTTATGTAATCATAAAAGCGATATATTTTTATGATCGGATAAAATCTAAGATACAAAATTTGCGAATTGCTGATAGATTGGACTCTAAAGTGTTGTAGGCTGGAAAGCGGATACAGAGTTTTAATCTATACAGTACTTGCATAATAAAATTGATTATATGGTCTCATTAACAACACTGTTCCATTCTCTCTTCACTGTCAGGGAAACTCCACCAACCACCTACTCACTTTGTAGGATATCTCTGTGTAAATATTTAAAAAATGTATTTTGTCGAAAAAAAACGAAAGACTTCAACCGGAAGTTTAATCAAACGAATGAATTATATTGAAGATGTGTTTGTAATTTATGTGCACAGCATACAAACGTGTGTAGTTATTGTAGCTGTAGCCCAAGAACATTAGGTTTCACTAGGGAAAAAAATCGGAGAAAGCTGATTTTTTCAGGGAATGTCGAGTACATGTCACTGAACGATTAGACAAAAGTCCCCTAAAATCCCAGTTGAGCTTTTTTTTCTACAGCCTCGAAATCGCGTTTGAAAAAAATTAAAAAAAATCGCACGAACTTTGTAACCTCGAATTGATCCAACTGTATTTTTTGTTTACGCGTATTTCGAGCTACATAATGTCTAATATACATTTACCTAGAGGAAAATGTGCATTCTGTGACAATTTCTGCGAAAAATTATTGAAAATTCAGAAAAAAGTATCGGATTTGCGCAAAAAATGACGATTTTCCTAACGGATTTGCCCAAAGGGTCGTAGTACAGAATGGGATGTTAGTTGGACAGACGATAAAAAATCCACCCCCATTTGAAGACTTTTATCATTGCTTACAAAATAGACATTATGGAAGACCCCCTCTGCTTCTGGCCGAGTTCCCCTTTTGGCATAAAATTCGTCAGCATGAGAACTCAACTATTTTCGGGCTTGGGACCGAACAGACACGTCTGTGTCTGGCAGCATTAGATCAATAAATAATATTTACAGAATGTACAAAAATCAATAAATAATATTTACAAAATGTACAAATCAATCAACATGGATTAAGTTACATTGACTATTATCAACGCTACATACAGAAATGACATGACCTATATACATATTATTCATCGAACTCAGAAATTTCCGACAGGACAGTGTTTCTGTGGTTGTTACAAGAATCCGAACTGCAATTACACAAACCTGAGCAAGAGAGTCCTGCCTTCTTACACCCACACCTTTTTGTACAAGCACTCTTGCAACCACAACTGATCAGATTCAGTAGGTTATCGGGGGCACATGGTTTTGTGGCTGCAGTCGGTACAAGAAGTCCATTGTCTAGCGACCCCCCCCCCCCCCCCCCCCAATCCATCGGAGGAAGCGAAGTGCCCAGCCATTGTTGGACCTGGAGATAACATCTGTAGACATGTTGTTGTGCAGCATCGCTGCTTGGTGGGAGTGAGGCTAGGTCGATGGGTTTATTCAGTTTAGATTTTGCTACATAACGCTTATAAGTGACATATCTATATTGGTCGAGAGAGGAAACAGTTTTACTCCCGTATAAGATCAGGAGAAGTTGTTCCCCGGCAGCGGCTACTGCACTTGGTGTACTGTCATCCGCCAAAATTGTGTTAACATACTGTTGTGAGTCGCTAGTAACATCGGAGACAATTGTACTGAATACTTTCTTCTTACCAACTCGAAAGAGTGCAGAAGTAGTGTCACAACCACTTATAGAAAGTGCTACAAGGAGGTTGCTTCTATGGTCACCCATTTTGGTTGCTATTTCACTAACTGAAACTAGTAAGTTTGGGGTAATGGAATACATCATGTGAATATTACATCCCGGTTGAACTCGAGAGGTAAGAATGACTAACAAGTCTGTGTCTGTTCCCACAACGACAACATTTTTGTCATCTTGAGCGATGTCAAGTGCAGTTTCGGCTATCAGTACATCAGCATCAGCCTCGGCCTGCTTGGACTGAATATTGATAGCAGATAGCTCCTGCATTAGAAGATCGATCAGTTGGGTTTTGTTCTTGGCATTTGCAAGGAAATCGGATTGGGGTGTGGTGGCTGGTAACTCGGGTGAGATATTGATATCAATGGAATACCTGTCTTTAGATCTACGGGCTTGTTCCATGCCCTTTGTCGACATTGTACAAGCATAACCATCAAAAACAACCACGACGTTCGCCCCAAAATGTCTCACTAGATAATTGGAATATGATGTACATATGTCCTTATATGACGACTGTTTAGACCATACAACTGCCCTCAATAAAAATTCACCATCTACAACAAACAGAGAATGTTCTGGGATTTTAGTTTGCTCGGAACCGTATGTTTTGAGGATCTTACCGAGCGTGCTTTTCTGTGTCTTCCTCATTCCAGCAGAATCAAACAATGCTGGTGGTTTCGGGGCGAGTTCATATTTGAGATACTCTTCCATCTCTGCTTGTGACTGAATAACATATGTGATGCGGTTGAACAGAATTGTGAGGTCAATCACTACCTTACTTCCACGGACTTTGATGCTATTTGCCATCGATGCGAAAGACTTCACAGTGTCAACACGTCGTAGTTTGATGCTGTTGAACGTTTTGCTTACAACATTCGATACGCAACATTCACCAATTTTGCGAACTTGGTCACAGTTCACCGTTTCGTCGGCCACAAGCTCGGTCGCTATAGAGACTAATTGTAGTGGATCTCTATTCTGAAAGGGGGAATGCACTCTGAGCCAGTTCAATAATTTGGTGATATCATTGGCATCAGTCAATTGTGAACTTTGACGGAGATCCCGATGTTGTTCGCCATGACCAGTGTGAACATGAACAAAATTTTCGAGAGCATTACATATCGAAAGGCAAAGAGGTAGTCCATGTACCCATTTCGCAACAGTGCTATCGGTTATTCCCCTGCCATGTGTGAGACCACCAGGGAGCTTGAACATTCTCATTAAACACTGCTCTATGGTCTGATCAGAATATATCCCGTCCCAGAATTTATCTGAGCGCCTTATGGTAAAGTAACCTTTCTCAGTGAACAACTTCAAATCATCCTGTTGCATTATTTCTGTTAGCCCATTCATCTGCTGCAAATAGAGATGAGAACTTTTTGCGTATGCAAAATGACCACCTGCGTGAAATACTGGAATCATATTGCGAACACAATATGTGTGGAGTTCCCAGTCGCCTGTGTGCTCTGCTCTCAAGAACAACTGGAGAAGACCTATTTGCTCGTAGTATTGTACCCAAAGCTTTCCTGTGCGTCCTACGGACGCATTCTGGAGCAGTTCGTTTAATTTTGACAGTAGATGGTTGACACTTTCTTGATTGACAGCGTCAGCTCTTGTACAGTCACCTCTGGCAAGTCCACAGAATATTTCATTGACTTCTGTGCAGTCTATGTTATCTAGTGTTCGGCTTTCTTCAAACACAAGTTTTGTAATGGCAATTTGTGTTAGCAAATGGGGACGAACTGCTCTTGAATATGCATGACCACTGATCAAATGATGGATTGACCCACCAGCATAAACAGCCCCCCCCCCCCCCCCCAAAGTTCATACAAGCCGCTACCAGCCATGATCGAACCAATTGCCCCTAAATATGACATAACCATATGCCAATGCATCTTGAGTGTAGGCGAACACCACATTATGTGATTTAATCGAACATGGAAATTGAAACAATGATGCTATAATACGGTATTTGAATGAGAAAAGTCGATGCCGTTTGAATTTGAGTTTAGGGGGTATGGTTAATATTTCACACGTTTCACCAGTTCATTATGGAATAAATGACTATTGTTATATATCATTATAATGCCACTGCTTTTCTGCAATTTTTGATATATAATTTAATTCCCAAAGTAGTCGTAGATTTGATTTAATGGACGTTGTGTTCCGTTGTGTGTATGAAAACAATAAATTCTTTTTCGTAATTTTGTACATTTTCGTGAATATTTCACCATTGAGTGTGAGGATTGGTACAAAGTTGGCATTTTCTGTTGGGGATATGTATTCTCAATATAATTCAGCACGATATTTATGATTCTCACCCTACTAAGGCGAATAAGAATGAGAAATATGGAGCTGGGTCGAATTTTTTTTAAATTTTTTTTTTTCATCAAAAAAACGCTATAACTAAAAAAGCTCAACTCGGATTTGCGGGGACTTTTCACACTTTATCCGCAATGTATGTCCCGGAAACATATAAAAAAATCAGCTTTCTCCGATTTTTTCCCTTACTTTCTCATTTTTATGTCTAATGTGCCTGGACTACTGGGTCCAGTTACTATATACCAAGCTATTAACAAAGTTGACGGAACTGCACGGAGTAATCATAAAGGTAGAACTGTGATGAGACGTTATTCTTAATTAATAAGCAAACAAACATGTCTATGAGTACTAGTAATGTCATTTAACGTAGAGTCACCATGGACTGGCCGTAATCCACGCATCAACAGTGATGTCCACGCATGCGTGTACCAGGTAATACAAATCATCATCAGCAAAACTTTGATTAATGAAGCACCGGATTGTACCCGGTGCTTCATTAACTAAATTTTTGATGATTATTCCTATAATTAGTAATTGGAATCTTATATTATTGCTTCCGTGGAAATATTTCCCACCAGTGGAAAATGACCATTCAACGGCGGCTATACTATAAGATTCGAACTAATCAAGTCTCGACTTGAAACATTTCTTGCGTTGATTTAAAGAAAATGAAAGTTTTTGGTATCATTTAGGTTCAACTGAGAAAATACCAGCCAATTAAATATAAAAATAGGTGATGAACTATTTCAGGTCGACTGGTTGCAGACCACAACAACGTAAGATTCGTTTCAGAATTTGACTAGTGGCGTTGGAGCTTGGTTCCCACATTCTATTACCACCGTCTCTGAAGAGTGGAATATCCGCAGTTCTTCCAGAAGAGGCTTAAAAGTTCAGGCCTCTTGAATAGTCTAGACCAGTTTTTTTTTATTTGTGGGAATTGTAATTTCCACAATTACAAATTTTTCTGGCAGAAATAGACGAAAATAGAGGATATGGAATGACTGTTTTGGTCAATTGATATTTATAAAACAAGTCTATATGGATTTTCTGTTTTGAAGAGTCTCTCGCGAGGCAAAAACGGAAGGTTCGTAGACGAGTTTGATAAATATCGATGACCAAATCACGAATTGCATATTCTGTTAGCCATATGACCCCCACAGTTACTAAAGCAAATCTTTTAGCTCAACTCAACTAAAGGTGTTATGAAGCACTAACTGATATTTGTTGAAAATATGAAACTGTATTAAGCCGAGAAAACTGAGAAGTCATATGATAAAAAATGTTATTTCCAAATGAAACAAAATACTGTATTTTGATTGGCTGAGAGGTACGGTGTAACTTACAATCAACTGTAGCTTTTTTTAGACCATGGTTGACCACAGTGTAAAAACAAGAGTACACAATAGCAGGCTTATATGTCTAAAGAAGTACCCATTTTTAAATGTTTAAATCATACCTTCTGCTCGGTTATGTTAGAACAACAATAAAAATACAGGACATTTAATATTTATGTGCAATAAAATATTAGAGATATGGTTGTCATTGGAACTGGCTCTTTTTTTAATCTTATTTGTTTTTACAAGGATTGGCGAACAAGTTATGCAACTTATATTATTATATATTGTGCCAGCTCCAATGACATCCATATTTGTCTGGTTGTATTAAGAAACTTACAAAATACAAATTTTCTCTCAGTTTTTCCCACAATGTAGGTTAAAGTATTAAGTACACCAAAAATTCTTAAAATAAATCCGTTATCCTCGTGTTTTCCAGGATGTATGGGAGTTTACACCGGTCTGGAAACTCATATACCCTTCGGCTTCGCCTCAGGGTGTATGCGTTCCCAAACCGGTGTAAATTCCCATACACCCTGGAAAACACAAGGATAATTAATAATATAGCATGCTACGATTCTGGCGATAAAAACTAGGCATTTGGGCATTAAAAACGAAGAAAATTAAATAATATAACTGCTTGATTTCATTTTCCATCGACATAAATAGATAGTATGATTTTAGTTACAGTACGCCCGAATATATCACATTACACACATATTATGTGCACTAAAACTCACTACATTCTTCTAGATGTGACATATCACGACATCCTTCTACTTCTCCGTTTTCATCTAGTTTCAAGATGCATCGATGCTTTCTATTGGTCACAATTCCATTTTTACAAAGCATTTGGTTTGTGGTTATATTCCGTATTTCTATAAGTAAAGAGTTATTAACACACATGATAGTCACATGACACAAATACTTGATTTTCGCTCATTCAGTTTTACTTCCATTAAATCGACCAAAACAAGTCCACTCTAATGTTACACACAAAGAGCGTGCTTTATGCTTTTTTCTTCCTAAACTACGGGACTTCGAGGGGCATTGGAGCATTTACCACAAAACGTTGAATTTTCGCCACCCACCCCCCTCCACCACACACACAACTATCCACGCACACACCTACACACCCTCACACACCCAACTACAAATCTGTTTATTTTAACAAACTCTACTCCAGTGGCTTGTTTATGCTGTAAAGTGGAATATATAGCATTACAACCTGTCACTCCTAACAAAGGTACCTTGGTTCGCCATACTATATATAATAGGAAGACTAAATAGTTAGTGAAATATTTATAAAGCCGGGGCATTAGCCAGTTATCCAGAGTGCAATGCTATAAATTTATAAATTAAGAAATTGAGAACAAATTCTATTGTAAGGGAATCTCACTCAGCCCACTGAGCCAAGTTGTATCCTTGCTGTGATTCGTACTTTCAGAGAAATCTTCCTGTACGGTTACGCGATCTTACTTGCGCTTCTTCATTTTCGACGCCCCCCACTCCCCACACACACACACCAACACAGTGAAGATTTACCCCAACATTCAACAGAAGGATTCATTTCAACCAACTCTCCCCCCCCCCCCCCCGGCGCCCCGATAAAAAAACCTAAAAAAAATCCTCCTAGGATTGTTCATGTCAGATATATGTTGTAACCAAATGCAATGCAATGATGCCATGATTCTAAATAGACACGTGCGGACTTGTTCTCTTTCATGAGAAACCTGTCCACTACTTGACTACCCCCCCCCCCCCCCCCACACACACGAAACATTGTTTGGCACAACCACTACACATTCACCTGGAATTCTTTGACCAAACCATTGTTTATGTGTTCTGTGTAAACATGGTACATACATAAGGTTTATACCACAACTGTTTTGCGTTGTTGACGTTGCCCGATATAGTACAGACATTGGGGCTTAATGAACCACGCGTAGAAGGCGGCAAACGATTGGTCGTGACACATCTGATTGACGGGATGAGGTGATTGACTTGTTACGACAGAAAACAGTGTCAAGCCATAAAGTAAACAGACCGCTGATGGTAATATTTGTCTTTAACCCCTTTACACAACGTAACGGCCGAAACCTGCCAGAGCTATTTACAAAAATCACCATGCAATTATTGTTTTGGTTTCAAAATGGAAATTTTTAATTATTCAAGAATTTTGTTTGCACGTGTCGTCTGTCTTTCGTGTTAGGTAACAGGTTAACAATCCGATCCCCATTCACTTAAATCGTGGGGTGAATGCGTTGGACAACTCAGATAGGGTAAGGGGGGGGGGGGGGGGGGGGGGGCGGCGCTTGTCAAACACTTGAAATACTCCAACTCGGGTCATTGCTTTCTGTCTCTGTTCTCCACTATCGTTGTGGTTTTACTATCGTAAGGGTGGAAGAAACTCTGTCACCCGGATAAATGCTGTCATACAGTCGCCAAAAGCGGCACGATACGGTGTTTTTTCACTTATGATCTAGTTTATCAGCTATAGTACGTGGAGAGTGTATTATCATTAAATCACCCGCAGAGTGGGATTCCACCCGAGCAATTATTGCAAATATGTTGCCAAGCATAACCATCACAAGCAAAGTTCCAGCCAATGGACCTCCGGGTTAAACCCGGAGGTCCATGGCTGAAACGTTGCTTGTGTTTTTTGTCCATATATGCAGAATTTGAAAGTGATAGTTTGAGTAATAACTCCACTCCGCGGGTGATTTAGTTACAATCCACTCTCCACGTACTGTATTTACACCCAGTGTAACCGTGCCACTATATTGGGCTTTTATTGTCACACAGAGGCAATTATGCATTCACTGTGCTCAAATTCCAAGATAAAGCATACCCCCATTTATTATTATTATTAATTGGATATAGATACAGTTAAAACTAGAAGTCCTGTCACGAATAGTGCGCTTATCTAGGCTTAATTGTGCGTTGGAATTGCGCGCAATTGCCATATCGAATGGCATCCACAGCACGGCAGGTTCTCCGGGTTACTCATAGCAAACGCATGCAATGTTTCTGCCAATGGACCTCCGGGGTACCCGGAGGTCCATTGGCTGAAACATTGCTTGTGCACAGGCATTATGTACATAGTTGGATAGCTTTACTGGGGCCATAACGCGTACATTAACCCGCATATCAGCGTGCTATTTGTGCGCATTTCATGACAGGACTTCTAGTTTTAACTGTATTGTTTCTTCCAGGATCAGCGCAAGTGATTAAGGATGATCCATCGAGGATATTGTTCATGATGAACAGCAATACAGCAAGCATGTGTTGACGTTCAAGAATTTCGAATTGTGGAGAGACAAGAACGATAAAACAAGCCCAAAGTACTGGCAGTCATTGCTATCTTTCCACGGCTCTAAGCAATAGGTTGCTAGGTGAGCTTTGTGTGTGATACTATAAAATAAAATTAACATTTCATTTTTTTTTCTCGCAATTTAGTCATCAGGCACAGTGCATTGTAGAGGCGAGGCCACGGGGACGATGCGTGAGGGGGAGAGGAGTTCGGGGCTGGGGGCTCATACATCCTCAAATCCGGCCAAAGTGTTCACTTTTTAAATCTCTGTCCACCAAACTTTAGTAACTTCGTAACCTGTGGTAGCAGATTTCGCTGCAGTTTATCTGTGTCTATGATTAGGACAGACATTTAATGATCTCTGAATAATATTTGATGGAATTATCCAACAGAATTCAATATGTCGTCCCTTGATAGTAACAAGACGCCATACCCAATGCTAAAGCATTGCAGATAGCTCCTTGTTGCACCTAAGAGTATATTTCTACTGCAGAGCGCAACGTCATATATTTCAAACACAAATGGAAAGGGTGCGTTTACATTTCCTGTACTAAATGAAATAGAAATTGCCGATCCAATCGTCCGAAACACGTTTTAGTCATTCCTACCTTCGTCACAGATAATCGGGCTGACACGTATGCGTCCCAATCTTCCTCCAAATGAAATGCTCGAAACAGCTATTAGTGGTATCTCTCTACGTGATGTGTACATTTTTGATGATAACCAGGTATACGCCTTCCTTGTAACCAGATATCTGAAACCTGCCGCATCGCATAATCTACTAAAGAGAAAAAAATATCAATTAAAACCAGAAGGCATTGATCTGTTTCGTGTCGGAAACGGGAATTTCTCGCCTTTGCATGATGATTAACTGACAATATTTCCAACTTAGGGATCTGCTAATCACAGATTTTTTCTAATCGAATCTCGAGTCGAATCGTTTCTCTGATATCGAAAATCGAAATCGAATCTTAATTTATCATATGACTCGTCCGTTTCGTTCACTTTAAAACATTTGATTGGTCAGTTTCAAAATTAGACAATTTGATTGGCTGAACAAAATACAACTGGGCCATATTTTCATAATTTGCATAATTAGAGTTGGGAGCTTTCATTGGTCAATTTCAAAACTGGACAATTTGATTGGCTAAACAAAAGGCAACTGGGTCACATTTGCATAATTTCAGTAGGGAGAATTTACGTTATCTGTCCTATTTAGTGTGGGTTATATTATATTAATTTTTTACCTACAAGAAAAACGCCATTCATTTTTTTATATTTTCACTTTTTGCTTCCAAAACATTGGTTATGACCCCTCATTGGAACGAGCTCGACGAGCTCGTTCCAATGAGGGGTCAAAACCTATGTTTTGGAAGCAAAAAATGAAAATTTTTAGTAAAACAAGGATGTTTTTTCCAAGTGACGTCAGCAATTCAAGTTAGGTGATGGGTTAAAAAGTCATACTAAGTGGCTAATTTGTGTGTGTATGTGTCATATGATAAATAGAATATGAAATGAGTGTTTTTCTCATATAGTATTTATGAAACTCGTCCGAATTTTCCGATTAGGCTCGCCAGAAGCTCGCCAAAACGGAAAATTCTTAAACTCGTTTCATAAATATTATATGAGAAAAAACACTCATTTCGTACCCTCTATATACAGGTTATTTCATATTGCACCAAACGGAAGTTTCGGAACACTGTGATGACCCTTACAAGACTAACTGACACCATAAACACCAATAAATAAATAGTCTCTGAAGCACCGTCGATGAAACAGCTAGACCTATTATACATAGTTTCAGTTTTTGAAGGCTTAACTTGTTACTATTCACATTCTTAAGAGAGCTCGTTCCAATGAGTGGGTTATCAGCCATGTTTTTGTGATAAAAAATTAGTTACTTAAGTATTTTATTTCAAAATCATTATCCCGCGCAGTTTGCGATTCAGACCTGACATTCCTTCGAGACAAACTCGACTCAAAGTTTACGCATTACAGCCACATATTAACAGACAGATATGCCAATTATATCTTAATATACTTTCCGCCAAACCAAATAGCACCAACAAAGGCGCGATCTCTCGTTAGTTGTTGGTATTTATTTTGGTTGAAACTTTGTTAAAATGTTAGCAGCATGCCTGGCGTAGTAAAGACAGAGAAGACGGAAAAGCACGACATACACAGAACGACACACGCGTGGGTTAACCCTTTACTCAACGCAGACGATATCAAAATTTATTAATTTAAATATCATGTTTTCAATTTTTTCAAAAAAATTCAACACAACCATATCATGTGACCCCCTCGTTGGAACGAGCTCGTTACAACGAGGGGTCACATGATATGGTTTTGCTGAAATGTTTTGAAAAATATTTTTTTCAACTGCTGAATTTGCATATTACAGATCCGGGTGATTCGTTGGGTAAAGGGTTAATCGATATAGTTCGAGTGCTAGCACGGAAGGATAGAACAATAGGCCGCAGATGGCACAAGTACCATATCGATTAACCCATTCACACAATCGTTTCGTTCTGTGTTTATTACACGCCTTCTCATGTATAAAAAAACAGTTATTATAAGGACACTTGGCAATTTATTTGACAACGCAAAAACAACACATAGTGTCGCCAACCACATTTGCGAGGTGAACCCGTGTTACTGTTTCGTCCCCTGAGTTCCAATATGTTCTATGTGCATACTGGCCTACTTTTTAGCTATCGCTAGAGATTCAAATTGTAATTGCGGTACGCGATTTGTAGAAAGTTCCAGTGAAATTTCGCTTCTATATAAAAATAGCCCGTCAACGATTTCCGTTCCGCACATACGTGATTTTCATTTTCCGCATGGTTTAGTGTTGCCGTAGATGAGGATTTCATAGAACAGAATAACACCATTCCTGTGGATTACCATCATTTTAGCGAAACCTGTATGCTATTAATGTCCAGGTCTGGCATATCATGTCATTATTTACACTACTTATTATTATTAAGCAACACTGTTTTAATTATCGGCACTCACAGAAAGTATTTAAATTTAGTGCAGAAATCAATTAATTAAGTAGATGACAGAAACGCCAAATGTAAACAACGTTTGTATAATATTATGTAGTTAAAACAGGTAGAGTAACAATCCACATTCGTTTTGACCTATAATTCGCTATAGCCGATTTCGTAAAATGCGTTGAAATTTGAGCTTTATTACATGCCCATGCAGTCTCTCTTATGCAATACGGCTGTGCAATACGGAATTCCGTATTGCACACCAACCTGTTCCAACCGGGACTTTTTTTATGCAATGCGACTGCATAAAGTGCATGGCGTTTACCGCCGTTGATAGAAAAGAAAATTAGGTCAGTAGGTGCCTGGGTCATGTAATAAATACAAAACCACATGTATGTTTCAATGAGTCGTTTTGTATTCAATTCGTCAGATGTGCGTAGAAAGAAAACGTCTCGACCTTCGGTCTCGACGTTTTCTTCCTACGCACATCTGACTCATTGAATACAAAACGACTCATTGAAACATACATGTAGTTTTGTCTATTTACTGTATCACGCAAACGTATTGATGCTCATTCGGTCTGGCGAAACTATCAAATATATAAGCCGGTGTGATGAGATTATTATTATCCCAGGTGGGTGAGGGTGTGAGAAGGGGAAATCTCACTCGTGGGCAAGATATTTGGGCCAGACACGAGGCTTGCCGAGTGTCATGACCAAATATCTTGTCCAGAGGGTGAAATTTCCGATGCTTACATCCACCCCATCAGGGATATTTTTTCTCTCCCCACCCCACCAACACACTCTGACGTCAGCAAAAAGTAATCCAGGGGCACGCACAGCTATATCAAACAATTTTGTTGCCATTTCTGAAAAAAATGACTTGCTTATCGGAAAGAGTGCACAAAAGGAATGTATATACTACAGGTATATACCACGAAATTAAAATCAAATGTCGTCAAGGCAGAAGTTAAAGATTTGTAGCGAAATGAACATTTAAACATTCGGATGACGTCAGTTGGGCACGTGCATGTATCGATCCATGGACGTTGTCGTGATATGAATTAAGTAAAGAAATTGAACAAACATTATACACTGTACTGTTCTTTCGAACATCAAGTACAACAAACAAGAATACTTTGAACACCAACGAAACATAAGATACGGTCACGTGGGTCATGTGAGATACAATCTATTTCACATTGTTTTCGCAAATGAGACACGCATATCTTGCCGAGGAAATGAGGGGGGGGGGGGGGGGGGCGAGGGGGTATTCCTTCCTATCTGAAAGAGATAAGTACCACTGATCTCTGTACATATTCCTGACCTATAAAGTCATGAAAGTCAGCTTTCAATCAAGTTATCTCCCTTGCAATTATTAATTATTAGACGCGCGAGGATGTTCCAATTCAGAAGCAAGTAAATGTTGATAAAACGCCAATTTCCTAAATGTAGGGAATGAGTAGAAAATAATGCCAAGTTTCAGTTTGTTACCTGTACAAAACAAAGACATCAAACAGCTTCCGGAGTTATCTGTTGTTTGTTTATTAAAGGTAACAAATGGAAACTTGCTTTTCATGGAAAGCTATTTATAAGCAACTAGTTCACAGATAATCCGCCATTATATCTATCAGTATCACACCTTCAAAAACAAAGCGTTCACTTTGACTCTTTTTTTAGCGAATGCATTTTAATTTTAAGTTTTTATTCTTCCCAGTAACAATATAGCAAACATCACTTCCTGGACTATTATATTGATGTTATGGACAGTGTCTGCATTATACGTCACGATGAGCACACTGTAGATATAATGCACAGACAAAAGATACAGAACACGAAATGATGGTGAGAACGCCGTTTTTTCAAACTAATCAGGAAAAAATTGTAAAAAGCCATGTTACCGTCAATTCAACACAATAATTTATATTGGTGAGGGATGGGGATGGGTTTTGTTTTGTAAGGAGTTTTTTTAGAGTTTGTGTGGAGGAGTGTTTCGCAGTTTGTGGAGATGTTAGTTAAAGTTTGTGGAGATGTTAGTTATAGTTTGTGGAGAGTTTCCTAATTGCACTTTTTGCCTCATCCGATGATAAAAGAATACTGCAAAAAAGTCATTGACTACGATTCGCACTTACGGAATCTCTGAGTATGTGCGTGGAATCTCCTACTATAGTCCGACTACGTAAGTAGAATCTCCTACTACAGACTGACTACGTAAATAGAATCTCCTGCTACAGTCTGACTGCATAAGTAAGATGTCCTACTATGGTCTGACTACATAAGTAGAATCTCCTGCTACAGTCTGACTACGTAAGTAGAATCTTCTGCTACAGTCTGACTACATAAGTAGAATCTCGTGCTACAGTCTGACTACATAAGTAGAATCTCGTGCTACAGTCTGACTACGTAAGTAGAATCTCCTCCTATAGTCTGACTGCATAAGTAAGATGTCCTACTATGGTCTGACTACATAAGTAGAATCTCCTGCTACAGTCTGACTACGTAAGTAGAATCTCCTCCTATAGTCTGACTGCATAAGTAAGATGTCCTACTATGGTCTGACTACATAAGTAGAATCTCCTGCTACAGTCTGACTACGTAAGTAGAATCTCCTGCTACAGTCTGACTACATAAGTAGAATCTCCTGCTACAGTCTGACTACATAAGTAGAATCTCCTGCTACAGTTTGACTACGTAAGTAGAATCTCCTCCTACAGTCTGACTACATAAGTAGAATCTCCTCCTATAGTCTGACTGCATAAGTAAGATGTCCTACTATGGTCTGACTACATAAGTAGAATCTCCTGCTACAGTCTGACTACGTAAGTAGAATCTCCTGCTACAGTCTGACTACGTAAGTAGAATCTCCTGCTACAGTCTGACTACATAAGTAGAATCTCCTGCTACAGTCTGACTACGTAAGTAGAATCTCCTACTGTCTGACTACGTAAGTAGAATCTCCTCCTATAGTCTGACTGCATAAGTAGGATGTCCTACTATGGTCTGACTACGTTAGTAGAATTTCCTGCTATGGTCTGACTACATAAGTAGAATCTCCTGCTACAGCCTGACTATGCAAGTAGAATCTCCTACTATAGTCTGACTAATTAAGTAGAATCTCCCACTATAGCCTGACTACTTAAGCAGAATCTCCTACTATAGTCTGACTACGTAAGTAAAATCCCCTACTATAGTCTGACTACTTACGTGTCTGTGGTGAACATACCAGCAGTGGTATTTTAATAATCAAAATTTACATCTACAGTTGAACTACATCCATGTTGACCTTTGGTAGCCTCGACCTGAATGCAAACCTGTCTAAATTTATCGCTCGTCGCCGCGCGAAGAGGGAAATGAAAGCGACAATTATTTATTACGTTTTTAAATGATTTTACTCTCATAAGATACCAAACATTAACAAACATGCGTTGTTTCATGTTAATAAGGCATACATAACTCGAAATAGTAAGTTATTATGTTATTAAAATGAAAAAGGCAGCGTGATTTTCGCGTTTCTTTTTCCGCTTCGTTCCGGAGATAAAAGTGACAGCGGGAGTAAACAAAAACAGATTCGCACGTGTGTACGGGTAGAGTTTAGAATTTAATATTTAATATTGCATTATTTAACATTTAAACTCTTAAAAATCTGACGGTCGTGGTATAAATAAAATATACCCAAATTACCTTGGTGAACCAAATGTTCACCACTCGTGGTGAAGTGGTGTTCACGACTTCACCACTCGTGGGAAACATTTGGTACACCAAGCTACTATGGGTGTATTCTAAATACATATACACTTTTCTCGGTGGGGTGTGTCGAGTTACCAGTAGCAAACTTGGTCTTCTCATAGTATACAAACAAGATACACTCTCCAATAATTATCCATAATTCTCCATGCGATGTCGCCCACACGACTATTCCATCTACTCGTGATGTAATTAGCACCATTACTATCACTGCTGCGAACATATGTGGCCCTATCACGGCTGCTTCGTCCGTTATCAATAATGTCTTCTACTCCATATGCGCCCAATAAAGGTCCCCCCCCCCCCCCCCCCCCAGTTGCTACTACCCAACAATCACTGCGTCATTTGTTGCAATTCTTCCGCAACTACTACTATAGTCCCTCCATTCGCAAAAGCTACTGCCTCAGTCACAGTCTCCCTTCCTTCTTTTCTAGCATCACCGCTACCAATGACTACCGCGGCCGCCTGGCCATCTAGACGCATCACTGGTAGTATCACTACACTTGCCTTCTAAGCCTCGCCTAGCATCTTTTATCACTCTGTTCAATCACTGCACTGCTATACTCAAACAATACAGAACTAATTGCTTTGGCTTGCTTCAACTCTGGAGTTGACTTTCACCACAACTGAATGCTTGGAAGGGGGAAATAAATGTTTGAGTAATATTCGGTTACAATGACTACTCCTACGGTTCTGCTGGGCATATTTTGTTCCATTAACAACACATGGGTTGGTGGTGGAACAACACGTTGTAGACCAGTGCGTTGTGAACGATATTGGAGGTAGTATTGTTAGTGGACAACAGTCTTAGAAACATTGACACTACAATTGTCTATCACTGCACCTTAATACATTTTACCACGACTAGGACCAGTCACTGCTGATACTACTACTGGTTACTGTTTCCAACTACACGATTGAGTCTAATTTTATTATGTGTTGGCTCTGTCACAGTTGGTAGACCACTGACTAATATTACTAGCTTTACGGCGCTCTATACCATCCTCTTTTTTACGTACATGCTATTCTACTTACGCGACCTGTGTATGAGCCTGTGCGAAATATTTTGCCATTCGCGCTGTTTTGCAGAAGTTTCCGCTTCGAAATAATAGGCTAGAGAAAGATCAAATATAGTCCAATATCAGAAGCCTTGGCAGCTAATGGGTGAACAGCAGTCAGTAGTTTGCTTCGTTTTACTTTTACTTTTTAAGAAAGTCCACACATACAGTACGTGGAGAGTGGATTGTAACTAAATCACCCACGGAGTGGAGTCATCAGCCAAGCTATAACTTTCAAATTTTGTACATATCGACAAAAAACCCAAGCAATGTTTCAACCAATGGACCTCCGGGTTAAACCCGGAGGTCCATTGGCTGAAACTTTGCTGGTGCTCGTTATGCTTTGCAACAAATTTGCAATTATTGCTCGGGGAGGATCTCCACTCTGCGGGTGATTTAAT
This sequence comes from Pictodentalium vernedei, assembly GCA_031216915.1. Lineage (NCBI taxonomy): Eukaryota > Metazoa > Mollusca > Scaphopoda > Dentaliida > Dentaliidae > Pictodentalium > Pictodentalium vernedei. The sequence goes on from CM062293.1 coordinate 505,972,075, forward strand.
GATAATACACTCTCCACGTAAATGATGATTTTGGCTTCTCCGTTCAAAGGATAGCTAAATGTTTCTTCTCAATCACTAAATCACCACATATCGATTACCTCTGACGACTATAAGCTTCCCTCTTCTATCACGTCATCTCATGTCCCTTTGTTCCGTCCACCAGCTTTGAGATTTCCACATTTCAGTTCTAGGCAGGGAAACGAATGCATCCAACCCAAATTTGCGCCAGACCTGCCACGTCGACAATATCGGGTGGGGTACTGCGGGCCTTCCTAACAACTCACAACTTTATTTCTTTTTTAGTATCTTTCGGGAGTTCACATGATATAAATACAAATATGTTCCAATAAGAATAATATCCTCACCCTCAGAATGGGTGGAGCTGGCGTAGTTTCATTATGTTTACGACTCCAGAAGCAAATGTTACCGTTTGACGCTAGCACGCGAAATATCTGAAATGACGTCGCCCGTTTCGTAATTGCTTCATCAACGGAGTGACTAGCAAGCCGCTTCCCTTTTCTGGATGTTTCACACGTGCAGCAAACGGTGTTCCGGATGAAGTGTTGTTTAAATTACAAACCGATTTACGATTTGAACTGAGACGGGGTGAGTTTATTGATTATTTATCTTGTGGCGTCGTGGGTACACGAAATGTTTATTTACTAAACCTGTGATCGTTAAAAGTTACCTTGAACAAGGCAACTGTTAACGGTCACAAGCTTAGTATATAAGTCTCTGGCGTTTCACGATGAAGGTTTTGGGCTATGGGTAGTGTCTTATTGGAACATATAGTTTATTTCGCGTCTCGTTTGAACATAAGCTCCGAGCCGCAAACCTCAGACCATATTACCGTCAATTCATCACAATAATTTCTAATATTGGTTTTAATTTACAGGTAATGCGCTATATTACTCACGTTTCTTCATTCGAATATTGCGACTTCCACTCTGGGAGGTTCATCGATTCCGCGGTATTCCAAAAGAGTCGATAGCCAGAATGATGATCAAGTGAGCACTTCAGATTTACATATTGTTCACAAGTTGCTGCACTGGTCAGCCGACGTATTTGCTGGATAGTTGCCTCGTATTTTATAGAGTTTTTCCCTAGGGGCATCTCTTGTTCGTGTTCCGAGTCGTGGTGTAGGACAACGATAATCTTGCCGCTAGTGGTCCGGGGAAATTGACATTCCACTTGAAAAAAATCTGAAATAGATGATGTGTCAAAAGAGCACAGGCCGCGGTTTGTTTTCAGATGAATAAATCATCCCTATTGTGTTTATGTACGACATGTTGTATCAGATTCGAGCTTTTGTTTCGATTGCCAAATTCCGGTGAGGTGAGACACACTACCTTACAAATAAATCGAAACTCGAATACAACATTTTGTACATACATTACGTGGAGAGTGGATTGTTAGTAAATCACTCATGAGATGGTGTCTCCACCCGGATAATGAAAGTCGATTCCTGTGGAAATGCATGAACAGGGGCAATCACAGTTTTAGCCAAGGGACCTCCGGGTTCTACCCGGAGGTCCCTTGGCTGAAACTGTATTCGTCGTGCTAATGCTTTTACCCAGAGAAGGAATTTTGGTGGAAACATCACCCCACGAGTGATTTTGCAAGAATCCACTCCCCACGTACTCTATACATATTGGACTTATCTTGCACTTTTCAACTGTAGTGACAGTATCTTTATAAAGTAGCTTTTTAATCTAAGGTTACATTTTCCAACTTACAAAACGTTGCGCCTTTTGGCGAAACGACATGCGGTTTCCCTTAGCCGCTCCTATTCCCTGATACACTTATTGAATGTGTTGTTCAACGTTGCAAAACGACCGTGCGCTCTAACTGCGCGTTTTGTCAAATTGAATGCATCCATCGATTCGGATATGAACACATTAAATCAATGTGGTTTCATAACTTAGTAATTATACTTTATCATCTTTAACATGTAGAAAGGGGAAACGCATAAGGTCCCTCGGTAAAGCCATTTGGAAAGCGGTAATGATCTATGATAGTAACGTAACCAATAGTTCAAACATGGCCTGAAAGTCCGTAATATAATTTTTAGGTTTGGTACGTCCTTTCAGTCCAGCATACTTCCCATTCCTCCTATAGTAAAACTAAACAGCCGATAAGCCGATTGAATGGAAAACGTAACAGACAACTATCCTCCTATTTCGGCGGAACGGTTCTTTACGTTCTTTTCCGCCGGTGCGTTTCGTCAACACTTTCCGCGAAACACATTCTCCCCAATAATATTCAAAGCGGAAGAAGAAAATGGCTGGCTGCGTAACGAATCTGTTACGCGCTTTTCAGAAAAAATAAGATTTAATTATTTACATTCTTTTTTAATTTAATTTTACATTCTTTTCAGAAATGCTTATACTTTTATCACAAAACAAATTCGTTTTTCTAAAATTGAGGATTTTGATCGGCTGTTTAGTGTTACTATATGAGGAATGGAAAGTATGTTAGACTGAAAGGACGTACCAAACCCAAAAATTATATTACGGACTTTCAGGCAATGTTTGGACTACGGAACCAAGTACTAAGTAAGCCAGCGCTGGTTTTCGGCAGTCGCAGAATAAAACATATGTATGTCAGAGTTCTCTCAAACACCATGTATTTTGATAATCTCGGGTTCAATACACACTAAGTCTTGGTGAATCAGAGAGCCCTGGAACACGAGATGTGCAGGTAAATACGAGTTCATTGCACGCATAATTAGGAGATAAACGTCTCTTGTTGTGTTAGACATTCGGGAATTTCACTATGAAAAAACATTTGCTAACGATCCCCTAATGGTTTTCAAAAGTCAAATTTCCGAATGTCTAACTCCACAAGAGACGTTTTTCTCCATTGTAATTCCCGTCATCGTTAGAAGTGGAAAAACCTCGCCAAACCGTTTTATTTGAAGAAAAAAAAATCCAAAATATGTCAAATGTCATTTTCGATCTCGGTCTATTTGCCGAATTTACATAAAACAACTTCTGGCTGTGTTCGGTCTGTGATAAAAGCGGCTTAGGACTATTCCTCGAACGAAGCGTGGATACAGACATGTTCTAATTTACCCGCTTCCGGCAATTAGACCACGGTAAGAGTGAATATATCTGCGATTAAAGCACGCAGCCAACCGGCTGTCAACCAATCAAATTACGGGTTTAGAAAGAACAACGAGTTTAACTGCTGAATTTCAATAGTATACAACATGTTTCATATTATATCCGTGCTATTGCACATTATTGAACTGAAGGCACGATTTATTCCTAAACATCCAATGTTTAATCACACATGACGTTTTAAATGATTTATATATACTGTACTATTCAAAACCACATTACTAGTAGTCTACTTAAGCTAACGAACGAATCTCCAAATGTCATCCAGCGAAGCACGACTAACGACGATGTATTTTTTTTTTACTTGAAGGAGAAGGTGTCATGGTCACGTGTTACTTAATTTGAACTTCGTACAGTGACATTTCATTTTTAAAATTTTTAAACGCTCGTTCGAGTTTTTCATGATAAATAGAGGATATGGAATGAGTGTTTTTCTCATTTAATATTTATGAAACGAGTGTAAGAATTTTCCGTTTTGGCGAACCCAAACGGAAAATTAGGACGAGTTTCATAAATATTATATGAGAAAAACACTCATTTCATATTATGTTTATCATATGACACGCACATGCACAAATTAGCCATTTAGTATGACTTTTGAACCCATCAGCCAACTTGAGTTGCAGACGGCACTTGGAAAAAACATCCTCCTGTAACTAAAAAAAAATCATTTTTTGCTTCCAAAACATACATTATGACCCCTCATTGGAACGAGCTCATTGAGCTCGTTCCAATGAGGGGTCATAACCTATGTTTTGGAAGCAAAAAGTGAAAATATAAAAAAAAATGAATGGCGTTTTTCTTGTATAAGATTAATACAATATAACCCACCCTAAATAGGACAGATAACGTAAATTCTCCCTACTGAAATTATGCAAATGTGCCCCAGTTGTATTTTGTTTGCCAATTAAATTGTCCTGTTTTGAAATTGACCAATGAAAGCTCCCAACTCTAATTATGCAAATTAGGAAAATGTGGCCCAGTTGTATTTTGTTCAGCCACTCAAATTGTCTAGTTTTGAAATTGACCACTGAAATCGACGGAAGGCTTTATTTATCACTGATTAATATGAAAACAAAATATCAAATGTTTTAAAGTGAACAAAACGGACGAGTCATATGATAATATTGAATATATTATATTAGTATGAATATCAATACAAAGTTGAATGTAAGATATGACAGATAAATCTCTAGTTATTTGAAATCATCAACAATATCTTTACTTCTTTCACTTTCGATCCGCGATACAAGCGATACGAGTTTTACGTTCTCTTCTTAATCGTTTGTTTTTATCCCCATTTTTGGCTCATCATTCTGAATGTTTAAAATAAGCGTTTTTCGAAACTGCCTATTTTGGCTTTTAATCTATGCAAGGTCAATGGTGAGAGTGAGCGACCTTTGGTCGTATTTTCAGTAGGATAATGTATTTGTATTTGTATTCCGATTTTCAAATTATTTTCAGCATTATATTTGGATCATGAGTACGAAAATATAATTTAAACTGGAAGTAAAATAGCACGTGATTCCAATTGTATCAAGTGAAATTCCGTTTTTGACATTTTGAGAACCAGATCGCTTTTAAAGTCAGAGTTACAGTTAAAACTAGAAGTCCTGTCATGAAATGCGCACAAATAGCACGTTGATATGCGCGTTAATGTGCGCTTTATGGCCCAATTAAAGCTATCATATTCTGTACATATGGCCTGTGCACAGGCAATGTTTCAGCCAATGGACCTCCGGGTAACCCGGAAGTCCATTGGCAGAAACATTGCATGTGTTTGCTATGAGGTACCTGGAGAACCTGCCGTGCTTTGGATGCCATTCGATATGGCAATTGCGCGCAATTCCAACGCGCAATTAAGCCTAGATAAGCGCACTATTCGTGACAGGACTTCTAGTTTTAACTGTAAGCCTTTGAACTAGTGGGCCTGCTTTTGCGGCCCAGAAACATGATACCTCACACTTTCATAAGTGAATAAGTATGGTAAATGAATCAATGTTTTCAACATGCAGCTTTCGAAAAACCAAATATGGACTCCTCAAATTGCTACAATAGAACTGACATGGAATATACAACCAGGGTTCAAACGGCTAAATGTTTTGTGAGAATTGACACAAAAATGCTGTATGCATCATTTCGAAATATGGCCCATGTTGTGTCACACATAGTTTGAAAAGTATTGAGGGCAAGGCTATTATAGTTCACTGTCAGCCTAATCAAGTGTTAGAATTAATGAAATTTTGAATTAGCGCAACAACGTCAAAAAGTGACGTTAAATAACAGATCCCAAAACAGCATTTGTTTAATTTTCTGTGCGAAACGCGTGATTATCTGTTGCCAGACGAACATCGTTCGGGTAGTTTATCTCTTCCGCCAAAACCCACAAAGCCGGTAATCCAGGTCGCCATGTTATTTCTGGCAACAATCATCATCCTACTGAAAATACGACCCAAGGTCGCTCACTCTCACCATTGACTACCATTGGCACGAAATGGGTGAGCTTCCCGATGAAATTTACTCTGCACTATGGGTGTAATTTCGCTCTAAACCGAACAAAGTACACGTTCATGGCTCGGTGAATTTTCCGCACATATAAAAAAACAAAACTAGTTGAATAGAAATATAGCTACATTTTCAATTGTAAGTTGAGTCACTTGGACAGAATGATGGAGTGAACGACGAATTACTCTATTGGTGTATAATAGTCCGATCATCATGAAAGGAAAGTGATACGAATATCTTGCCGGTGACGAGGTCAGAAAGCCGGACCGAACTTTTCGCCAAAAAAACAACTTCAGAACAACAAATATGGTTTCAGATATAAACGATGACTGATTATTCGTTATTTCATATAAAATTCTAGTACAAGGTCCACAAGAATCTAATTCGAGGTTTGCCGAGGCTCAGATCACTTTTAGTGAACGAGGTTCGGAAAGTTTTTGTCAAATCGTAGCTAATTTGAGATTCTGTTACCACATATTGTGTAATTTCACCTTTAGCTAACGTAAGGAAGAAATCTGACAAACGATGTTCACAAAAATGGCCATCGATTTTTTTTTTTTATTTTTTGCTTCAGAAACATAGCTTATGACGCTTATTGGAAGGAGCTCGTCGATGAGGGACCATAAGGCTATTCTTTCGGAACAAAAAAAAGAAAGCTTAGTTACTGAGGGAGTGTTTTGTTTTTACTTTGCAAAATGCCGTGTGTTATTAGCTGCAAGGTTAATGAAAAAGGTGAAGATTAATTTGATTTTACTGAATCCAACAAACGCTCCATGTTACAATGCCCACGCTGATTTCTGACGTCACTCCCATATTAGACGCTTTTTGGACGATATTTTCATAATGAGCTCTTTGATGGTGATTATGTGATCAAATAGAACTTGTAGAAACTTCAGGTTTGTTATTTATGCTTGTGCATATATTTTGAGTATTAATATGGGGGGGGGGTGGCTCAGTGGGTAGAGGTGCAGGCTGCAATCCGAGAGGTCCTCGGTTCGAATCCCACCTGTGGCAACTGCGTTGTGTCCTTGGGCAAGACACTTCATCTCTATTGCCCACGTGGGGCACGGTGGCGTTGTGTACTAAGGCGTACTGCACGTCGATTGTGCACTTGTCTTCAACCAATGCTAACCCTGCTTGTGTGGAGTTAGTATGTCGGGGAGCTGACGGTTGCTCGCCGTTGCTATGTGGTTCTCTCATGATTAGCCATTGTGCATAAATATGTGACCTTAACCACCAATAAATAATAATAATAATATGGGGGGCGGAGGTTTAGAGATAATCAATTTCCCACATACATAAAACAAAATACACTATGACGGCAGCCGAAATGTGACAATATTGCACCAAAACTGGCAGTGAAAGCGAAGAATTAATAAAGGAGTGAATACCTTTGCCCCCGTAGTTCACATAATACAGTCCGTTTTGCCGAACCCCAAGCTGATACCACGCCTCGCATGAAGACTCCACATGTATAGAAGAATGCTTCGCTTCATCTTCGTGATACCGTCCGCTACAGTCAACAAATCCATCGCCTTGTCTATTGCGTGGTATACATGACTGATCGTAACATTGAAAGCAGTCCGCGCTACAAGAAGCTGAAAATAAATGAAAAATTCCGTGTCATATATTAAAACGTTTCCCATTACTCACTGGAAAGAATTATGGTATCAAGTAGTCTTTTGAACCCAAGAGGCGGCTTTTCCGGACCAGACCCATCATGCGCCATAATTGCATTAACCATTTACCCAACGTAACGGCCGAAACGTAGAGCGCTATTCTAAAAAATAGTCAGTTAATTTTCATTATTTTTTTTTTCATTTTTCGTCTCAAAAGCATAGGTTATGGCCACTCATTGGAACGAGCTCGCCGAGCTCGTTCCAATGTGGGGTCATGACCTATGTTTTGGAGACAAAAAAATGAAAAAAAAAATAGTTCAAGAATATTTTTGCAAGTGTCGTCTGCTTTTCATGCTTGGTAAAGGGTTATAGATGATAGCTGCTAAGTAAGTGTGTGAAGTACATCGATCAATATTTCCAACGTGCAGCTCAAAGGCAGCTCATTGAAAACATTTATTTTGTCTGCTCGCAAACAATCAGTGTGAATTGTCCCGATTGCTGACATTGAACTGACAACAAAAGAACATACCTTCATTATTCAAAGGGTTAATTATTTCACAAAGTTGAATCTTCGTTGTCGACAAACAAACACTGACGCGGTGCATATCAAACTATTAAATGGTTTGAGATTGTCCTGCGATATTTGTGCATTTCGCACGAACAATTACGTTGAAGATGCGTGCCAACTTTCTTCATAAATTGACACTATACGGTAGACAACCACGTAAATGGGGAAAAAAAACATTCGATGCATCCGTCTAGTGATTCGGTGATAATCCATTCTGCGGGTATCGTCATCAAAAGAAGTTATAGTAAAATGGAAATTTTGAAGAAGATATATCGAATAGATGTGGACATTTAGTAGGATCTGTCGATAAATTACTTCCGGTCGGTGTGCGAAATCCTTTATCTCAGAGCTTGCGTTTATTTATATTGTGATATTACTAAGTGGCGCTGTCAAAACTGCGACCATACTAATGCAAACGCCTTCGAACGCGCGCGTAATAATTGTCTGTCATAATTACACTGACAAAGTTGTCATCACTTTGTGTGATGTGCAGTGTGCAATCCGATGTAGATTGTCATGTCAAATTGAATGTCACGACTCCCTTGTCTACTCAGTCGCACGCAAAATGTACCAAATATGAACGGATTTCATCGTCTGGCATTGCAGGTTTACAGCCTGAGGTAGAAGGACTGAACTGCCAAAAGAAACAATGTAACTTTTAAATTAGAGAACCTGGTGACAATGGATTATACCTAACTTGTATTTGGGCCTTTAAAATCGCCCTATCAAGGCATCCATCTCGGGGATAATTTTACAGATAATTCCGTTTTTCATTTTCGGTTAATATTATAAAAAGTTCGACAAAATATTATCAAATAAAATACCACAATCGTTTTCGTCGCTCCCGTCAGCACAATCCACTCTAAAATTACAACGTTTGTGTTTTGGAATACATTTGTGGTTTTTGCAACGCCATTCATCTTCAAAACAATCTCTAAATTCTGAAATGGAAAGGAAATACGTCGAACAAGTGTGGCTTAAACCAAAGCATTACCCAATTAGGTTATTTTCAAATTGCAAGCCTCGTTTGTCTTCAAAGCAACCCCTGAAGCTGCAAAAGAAGAATAGCCCACAGACACTTGAAGCCTTCACTGAAAGGTCGTATAATTACTTTACTTACAACTTGCATATAAAGCAAGTATGTATCATAGCATTTCGGCAGCGAAATTGAAGACTGCCGATGAAACCATTTGTATATATATAGATATTATCATAACAGTGTGTTGATCCGTGTCGTCGCATCACGTCTCCTTGAGGTGGCCAGATTTTCGGATCACACTCGCCTGCGAGTGTGATCCGAAAATCTGGCCACCTCAAGGAGACGTGATGCGACGACACGGATCAACACACTGTTATGATGATATGTTTATCATATGACATTGTTTCGATGTCAAATTCACCTAAATTTGCCATTTTAATTAATATGCGGTGAAAAGCCGGTTACAAAATAGCAGACGAAACAACGACTTCCCTAGTTACGAAAACTATTCACGGAAACTCTCCGATATTTCCGTGGGAGTGTGATATGGATTTTTGATTTCTGTAAGAGTGTGATATGGACTTTTGAAACGGAAAAATCTCACCCGGTGTGATACAACAGTTTGGAAAACATCGTCAAACAGTAGTGATATTTAGGGTAAAAATGTCATAGTCATATGATAAAGAACAATATTTATAGAGGACCTCTTATGATCTCAATTTCATATGAAATGATATAGAATGAATCTCAGCTGAGGTTAACCTCGGCTCAGATCGATTTTAGTGGACGATGATCAGAAATGTCATATCAAAATTGTGACGACTTTGACATTCGTTTTCTCACGTATTGTGTAATTTAATATTTTGGTAATCAAACGACATCGCCTGGCCAGCGGTGATTATGGAGACAAAAATTAAAATATTTAGTTTTTTGGGAAATAGTTTCTGCAAATGTCGCCCGCTATTTGTATTAGGTGGATATTTAACCCTTTACCGAACGCAGACGATATCAAAATTTATTTTTTTAAATATAATTTTTTTAATTTTTTCAAAAAATTTCAAGAAAACCATATCATGTGGCCCCTCGTTGGAACGAGCTCGACGAGCTCGTTCCAAAGAGGGGTCACATGATATGGTTTTGTTGAACTTTTTAAAAAAATAATATTTTTTCAGCTGCTGAATTTGCATATTACGCCGCCGGATGTTGCCTATACGTTGGGTAAAGGGTTAATGTTAAATTAGATAAGCTTAATTCAAGTTTAGTTCGGAAACCAACTCAGAATGTTACTGCATCGACGTTGACTTCTGATGTCGTTCCAGTATCAGAATATTGCGAACGATATTTTCGTAGCCGTCTATATAGTTTAAACAATATTTATTTCCAGTTCTCAAATATATAAAATCCTATCAATTATAGTAAGTGTGGATCCAACAGTAAGTTGTAAACTTATACGAGTTTGTTTCCACCAGTAGAACATTTGAACATAAAACAGTGGAGGAGGCAGGTACGTATACAATAAAAGTTATCGTCCACATCGTATGATGGTAAAGTTTCCATTACTCTTTCAGAATATACACTTAGAAACGCCAGTTTTTTTTTGTGGTGAATATTTCAAATGTGTTATGGATGATTATTTCATCATTTGGATTTTGATGTTATTTCTTCATTACTGACTAAACTTTGACGAGTTTTGTTGTCTTAACAGAGGTGGCGCTTGCATGGATAACGTTCCAACATGGGTACCCAACGCCATTTCCTGATCAGAATCAATAGCGGGTGTGTCCACCCCGAGCTTCAGTCGCTGCTCTAACTCTCCTTACCACTGAATCCATCAAGATGTTATGGTCCTTTGTGGAATGTTATTCCACCCCTGGGGAAGGGCCTGTGTGAGCTGAGCGACGTTGTTTGGGACGCTGCTCGCTTCCTTGTCCTCCTGTCCAGCTCGTCCCACAAATTCTCGTTCGGGGACAAATATGTACTGTAGGGTGACCAGTCGAGAACTGGGACATTGTTTTGGTTCAGGAAGTAACGACAAACCCTAGAAACGTGCGACCTCGCATTATCCTGCTGCAACGCAAGGCTACGGGTACGGATAAGTGGAGGACTTGAGTCATGGGGACCTTAATATCGGCTGAAAGATTACCCTGGATGACCACGAGGGGTGTTTTCACGCCATGAGAACTCCCATCGGGCCATAACAGACCCTCCCCCAAATCTGTCGTTTTCCTTAACGCATGCGTCGGAATATCGCTGACCTCGACGTCGATAGCAACGTTGTCGTCCGTCTGACCTGTAAAGCGTGAACCGCGACTCGTCAGTGAATAACACACATCTCCAGTGGGCCAAGTGAAACCGATTTGCTGCATGTGCCCGCACCTCGTGCAGTCGACTTTGACGTCGCTTGGGTGTAAGTTGCGAACCAACGTAGGGTCGTCATGGACTTAAATTGAACTCCCGCAACCGATTCCTAACTGTTCTTGGACTCACTTGGACACACTCGGCGCCATGAGTGCCAACAACCTAACCCTCCGTCTCCATCGCCGTCTGAAATCGGTTACGGAGGTGTGAGAGACGTATGCCTCTATCTTGACGTAGCGACGTAACGCGCGGATGCCCGCCCCCACCCTGGGACGGTCAGCTAATCTTCCTGTGCTTCTGAGACGCCCAAATAAAAAAAGCTTTCGGTGACTTATGAATTCTATATTGCTGGGCGAAGAGACGTTGCGATTGGTCCTGCATAATTAGAACAATAGCCCTTCGCCTATCAACTTCGGACATTCGCAGCATTTTCCTTTTCAATCGAGTTGAAATGAGATGCTGTGTCATCGATGTGTACTGTTCAAAAGTCCGAATTGGTATGGTTTTCAAGCCCACAGCACGTGGGAGTGTCAACTCTGTTGAAAGCATGCTGCTTCGCGCGGGGTCAGGATTGACTGAATTTTAACCAAAGACCATTAGACAGTACGCTGAAGTAGCCATGTGTCAAATTTTACGTTTATGGATAAAAAATTATATTACCAAAACTGAACTTGCATTTCTTTTTTCCGTCAGTATAGTTACGATTTGATAAGAGATAATTGTATATGCAGATCACTTAAACAACGAAAACAATATGAAAATGGGGAAAATGGCAGAAAAAAGTTAATGTTTATAATGGGTATAAATAACCGCATGTTGCTGAACCACCTCCATTCCGTACTTCCGTTCTATTGGGGAACCTGGATAATTGTCAGTGTATACAATAGTTTATCTTTGGTGAACAATTTGATAGTGATTATGTGATGTAATCAATTTGTATCACTCCTTTGTGTATAAATGTTTGCCTCCTTTCTGCTTGCCAGATGAAAGGGTCACGAGTATGTGATTATACAGCATGCCTGGTTGTTTCCTAACCATTTCTGGAACATGTTCGGTGCTTTTAAACGCCCACCCGAAGTTCCGGTCTGTATTTAGAGAACACTATTCAATGTTTTGCATACTTTTGTGACGACTTTACACTCAGTAGGTATTGGACATTAAACATACTGTGTTTAATGTGATAGGGCCAGGGTTATATCCACGTTGTTGTAAGAGAAATTTTGGAATTGGTTAGATTTGGCAATAATGGATTTCCAATAGATTCAACGTGCAGTTTGTAGAGGCTTTTTGTCAAATTCATTGCTAGTGAGGTTTAATTGTGAATGCGAATTTCCTTAATTCAGCAGGTTGAATGGTGAATTAGTGCTTCAAAATCATGGCTGATGGCCACGCAGTTGAATAATCGCAAGGGCCTTTTTCTAAAGCGCGATCACAAGCTATGTTTTTGAAGCAAACATAACAAGATTTGAATGGATGTTGTCTAACTGATAACCGCTTTAGGACTTTAGAGTAAATTATTACTGAACGAACATATAAATACAAACTAGTTTTACCCAGTCGATATAGCAAGCGTTGGATGCGACAAACCCACTCGGGAACTCAGTGTGGAAAGGGATAAGTTGGCCCATGGGTCACCTTTCCATAGCGTGCAGCCTGGTCGTCTTTTGAATTCAAATCAATGAATGCTTTACTTTTTTTCCAGCGGATGTGAGATTATTTATTCTGGTTCATTAACATTCGTGGATGACTTATTGTTGGAAAAAAATATATTTGTACTGTGTGGTATCCTCTCCCGCAAATGTTGTGCACCTGTTCACTATCCCTCTCCACGACTCGCCTGAGTGCTTCATCGCCCGTGACACAGTGAAACAGTGTTCCATCAAAAACTATGAAAACCAATTATGTTTCCAACTACAAATGCATTTAAGTGTAACTCACTGCAAGCTTGTTCATCGCTTCCGTCTCCGCAGTTTGAATGATGGTCACAATACAAGCTCAAATGTATATATTTCCCATTTGAACATTTGAAATGGTTTTCATCATGATATCCATCTGAAATAAATTTTTATACCACGGTTACCTATTCTACAATATATGAAAAGCCTATGACATAAATTTTAGCTTCACACACCAACTGTGGTGAACACGCGAGCAATGGAATTTCAGTACTTAAAATTTACACCTACAGTGGAACAACATTCAAGTTGACCTTTGGTGACGTCGACCTGAATGCAACTTGTCTAAATTTATCGCACGTCGCCTCAGGAAAAGTGAAATGAAAGTGACAATTATTTATTACGTTTTTAAATGTGTTTACCCCATAAAACGCTGAAAAATAACATTAGCATTGTCTCATGTTAATAAAGCATCCATAACTAGAAACAGTATGTTATGTTATTAAAATGAAAAAGGCCCTGTTTCTTTTTCTCTCTCGTTTTGGTGATAAAATTGACAGCGGAAGTACCGCCCACAGATCCTCATGTAAACAAAAGCAAATTCGCACATATGTACGGCTTCTTTCTCAGTAAAATCGAGAAAAAATAGCAGCTCTTAATAATCTGACGATCATGGTATAAATGAAATATACCCAAAGTAGCTTAGTGTACCAAATGTTCACCACTCGTGGTGAAGTGGTGTTAACCGCGCGCCAAAGGCACGCGGTTAACACCACTTCACCACTCGTGGTGAACATTTGGTACACCAAGCTACTATGGGCATATTCTGTATGTATATATTTCCCATTTAAACATTTGAAATGGTTTTCATCATGATATCCATCTGAAAGAAATTTGTACATTATCTCTTTATGATATATTTCTATTGTCGCATATTACATAGAGATTATTACCATTATGTGGATGTACAAAATATGTATCCGAGTCGAGCTCCGGGTTCTAATCGCGGACAACTACGAGTCGAAGACGAGTCGTGATCTTCCCTTAGAACCCGGAGCGAGACTGGGATACATATTTTGTACATTCACATAATGGTAATAATCATTTTATCATACAATATATTGGGGATAAGTCAAGAATGTAGACGAATATATAACGAACTATTTATTCGTGCGGATGAACAAAAAGAAAAAAAATGGAACTCACGCGAAAGGAACGTGTTTTTATCCGACCCCCTGATACAAACATCTGTATCAGGGGGTCGGATACACGACAGTTGCGGAGTTAATACAGACAAAATACACGTTGATTGTAAGATAAATCAGATGCATAACATTTTGAGTCACGTTTCTAGAATTTGTCCTCTGATGGGAGAAAATTAATACAATTTGAATGGTTTTCTTTACTTGAACCTCTCACACTTTCAGTTGTTATACACACATTAGTTTCAATTGAAAGTGGTTTAACGGCGATGCGGATAACGGTGCGTAACTCGCTGTTTTCCAGTAAGAATTTTTCAATTCAGTTCAATTCAATTCAATTTATTTTCATCCATCTACCACATTTGTGGTGTCAGACACAAAAACAAATACTCCTTGCAGGTGTATAGTAACAAATGTAGATATGTTATCGTCTCTATAATCGGTACATCTATATACCTCTGTATACGTCATCTTACCAATATGCTCAACACACATACACACACGCTTCACACACACAAAAGGGATGGTGAATGCTTTTACATCCGTTAGCCTAAAATCAATGGCATCTTTTATTTTGATCAAGCTTAAAAAACGAAAGCTTGAACATATTTTAATTTCATATTGTTTTCCAAATAGACGCACAAAATATTTATTACACGCCTGCTCTATGTAATGCCTATCTACAGCAACATTAAAGGATGTGGAAAATGAAAATCAGTTCCGCACATATATGTCGAACGGAAATCGTTAACGGACTATTTTTAAATAGAAGCGAAATTTCACTGGAATTTCTACAAATTAGGATTTGAATAGCTAGCGATGGCTAAAAATCGTCCCCTGGGTTCCAGTGTGGAACATTGGAACTCAGGAGACGATACAGTAACGCGGGTGTGGTAGAAGGCGTATAGGGTGGTTGAGGGGTAAACGAGGCCTTGAATACAAATCGTTTTTTCTTAAAAGCGTAGAACACGCTTTTGATATTAAATTAGCACTGACCACTGTTAAATAAACAGTCCAAAATGTACGTGCTCTGATCCAGTAGAGCCGTTAACCATTTAGGTAACGAATCGACCACACCCGTCCTCGTAAGTTTCAAATTGAACAGTTAAAAAAAAGATATATGTTTCAGAAATATAATCAAAACCATATCATGTGACCTCCAGTTGGAAAGAGCTCATTGAGCTCGTTCAAGAGAATGGCTACATGATATGTTTTCCTTTCTTTTGTTTTTAAATTAAACAAAAATAAACAATAATTAAATGATACTTGTTAAGTAGCCTGCGCTTGTTTAAGGGTTAAGTAGGCATAATAGACACATGCGGGAATGGTCTGTGAATGCTGTAACAATAGTTTTAAACATCACTTCGTTTTTAATGCAGGACAGCTATTTAAACTATGTCGATTAGTGACACTCGCTATTATATTTATCCATATCAATGGATGAGAGTTATTTGGCTTGTACTAAACTTCATCAATGTCATTCAAAGATGATGTACAGTTAGTGTTTCAACTTGACGTCTCTGTCACGGTACTTTAATCAACTTTTACAAAATATGATCAATAGTAAATACCAGCACCACTGACTAATTCGGACAGTGTCAACAAGAAACAATATGTATAGCATGATTACCTGTTCTACAATATATGAAAAGCCTATGACATAAATTTTAGTTTACACACCAACCGTGGTGAACACGCCAGCAATGGGATTTCAGTAGTTAAAATTTACACCTACAGTGGAACTACATCCAACTTGACCTTTGGTGACGTCGACCCGAATGCGAACTTGTCTAAATTTATCGCACGTCGCCTCACGAAGAGTGAAATGCAATTTTCAATTATTTATTACGTTTTTAAATGAGTTTACCCCATAAGACCCCAAAACTTAACAAACATGCATTGTCTCATGTTAATAGAGCATCCATGACTCGAAACGGTATGTTATTATGCGATTAAAATGAAAAAGGTCCCGTTTCATTTTCCATTTCATTTCGGCGAAAAAATTAATAGCGGAAGTACAGCCCACCGGTGCTTGTGTAAATAAAAACAGATTCGCATGTATGTACGTCTGGTTCTCAGTAAAATCGAGAAAAAATAATAGCGACTCTTAATAATCTGACTATCATGGTATAAATAAAATATACCCATAGTAGCTTGGTGTACCAAATGTTCATCACTCGTGGTGAAGTGGTGTTAACCACGCGCCAAAGGCTCGCGGTTAACAACACTTCATCACGAGTGGTGAGCATTTGGTACACCAAGCTACTATAGGTATATTCTATATGTGCATTGTGTATATATGATATATTTCTATTGTCGCATGTTACATAACATTTTATGAGTCATGTTTTTAGAATTTGTCCTCTGAGTGGAGAAAATTAATACAACTTGAATGATTTTCTTTACTTGAACCTCTCACTCTTTCAGTTGTTATATAGCGGGCGGGGGGTGGCTCAGTTGGTAGAGGTGCAGGCGGCAAGCCGAGAGGTCCTCGGTTCGAATCACATCTGCGGCAACCGCGTCGTGTCCTTGGGCAAGACACTTCACCCCCATTGCCCACGTGGGGGCACGGTGACGTTGTGTACTAAGGCGTACGGCACGTCGATGGTGCACCTGTCTTCACCCAATGCTAACCCTGCTTGTGTGGAGTTGGTATGTTGGGGAGCTGACAGTTGCTCACCGTTGCGCGGTGGTTCTCTCCGGGTTCTCCGGCTTCCTCCACCCGTAAAACTGTCACGGTCATGGTTAGCCATTGTGCAGAAATATGTGACCTTAAAACACCAATATATAAATAAATAAATAAATAAATTCAGTTGTTATATACACACTAGTTTCAATTGAAAGTGGTTTAACGGCGATGCTGATAACGGTGCGTAACTCGCTGATTTCCAGTAAGAATTTTTCAATTCAGTTCAATTCAATTCAATTTATTTTCATCCATCTACCACATTTGTGGTGTCAGACACAAAAACAAATACTCCTTGCAGGTGTATAGTAACAAATGTAGATATGTTATCGTCTCTATAATACATCTATATACCTCTGTATACGTCATCTTACCAATATGCTCAACGCACATACACACACGTTCCACTCACAAAAGACGGATGGGGAATACATTTACATTCATTTGCCTAAAATCAATGGCATCTTTTATTTTGATCAAGCTTAAAAAACGAAAGCTTGAACATATTTTAATTTCATATTGTTTTCCAAATAGACGCACAAAATATTTATTACACGCCTGCTCTATGTAATGCCTATCTACAGCAACATTAAACCATGTGGAAAATGAAAATCAGTTCCGCACATATATGCCGAACGAAAATCGTTAACGGACTATTTTTAAATAGAAGCGAAATTTCACTGGAATTTCTACAAATTAGAATTTGAATAGCTAGCGATGGCTAAAAGTCGTCCCCTGGGTTCCAGTGTGGAACCTTGGAACTCAGGAGACGATGGCTAAAAATCGTCCCCTGGGTTCCAGTGTGGAACATTGGAACTCATGAGACGATACAGTAAAACGGGTGTGGTGGACGGCGTATAGGGTGGTTGAGGGGTAAACGAGGCCTTAAATACAAATCGTTTTTTTCTTAAAAGCGTAGAACATGCTTTTGATATTATATTAGCTCTGTACGTGCTTTGTACGTAGAACCGTTAACCATTTAGCTAACGAATCGACCACATCCGTCCGTGCAAGTTTCGGATTGAACAGTTAAAAAAGATATATGTTTCTAAAATCTAAACAAAACCGTATCATGTGACCTCCAGTTGGAAAGATCTCATTGAGCGCGTTTAATGGAACGGCCACATGATATGTTTTCCTTTCTTTTGTTTTTAAATTAAACAAAAGAAACAATAATTAAATAATATTTGTTAAGTAGCCTGCGCTTGTTTAAGGGTTAAGTAGACATAATAGACACATGCGGGAATGGTCTGTGAATACTGTAACAATAGTTTTAAGTATCACCTCATATTAAATGCAGGACACCTATCTAAACTATATCGATTTGCGACACTCACGCTATTATATTTATCCATATAAATGGATGAGAGTTATTAGGCTTGTACTAAACTTCATCAATGTCATTCAACGATGCTGAACAGTCAGTGTTCCAACTTTACGTCTATGCCACGGTACTTTAATCAACTTTTACAAAATACGATCAATAGTAATTACCAGAACCACTGACTAATTCGGACAGTTTCATAACGAAACATTATTTTTACCATGATTACATATTCTACAATATACGAAAAGCCTATGACACAAATTTTAGTTTACACACCAACCGTGGTGAACACGCCAGCAATGGGATTTCAGTAGTTACAATTTACACCTACAGTGGAACTACATCCAACTTTACCTTTGGTGACGTCGACCTGAATGCGAACTTGTCTAAATTTATCGCACGTCGCCTCACGAAGAGTGAAATGAAATTTACAATTATTTATTACGTTTTTAAATGAGTTTACACCATAAGACCCCAAAACTGAACAAACATCCATAGTCTCATGGTAATAAAGCATCCGTTTCATTTTCCATTTCGTTTCGGCGATAAAACTGACAGTGGAAGTACTGCCAACCGATGCTCGTGTAAACAGAAACAGATTCGCATGAAGTATGTCTGGTGCTCAGTAAAATCGAGAAAAAATAATAGCGACTCTTAATAATCTGACGATCATGGTATAAGTAAAATATACCCAAAGTAGCTTGATGTACCAAATGTTCACCACTCGTGGTGAAGTGGTGTTAACCGCGCGCCAAATGCTCGCGGTTAACACCACTTCGCCACTCGTTTACACTACCTATTTCCTGTCATGAAATCATTCAGAAATTTGCCAGAGGGCGGCCTCTTTGACTATAAAACGCTTTCGCAGTGTGCAGCTCGTTTCGCAGAGCAAGATAATATGCATGTGTCTTATTTAATGCTGCAACATGTACCCAGCTGCTCCCAGACGGTTTACGCAACTACTCATACTGAGGTCAAAATTTCTTACCACATGTACTTTCATCTGACGCATCCAGGCAGTCATTAATTCCATCGCATTTGTACACAATAGATATTACAGATCCATCGTTGCAAACAAACCACCAACTCTCATTGACTACGCGCCCATATCCACGTGTTGAGGTGAGACTGATGCCTGAAATAATATATAGAATTCCTTCTAACATGAGTTTCAGAAAGACACATGTGAAAAAAACACATCGGCAGTGAACGTTTTTGAAATTGGTTGAGGAATCATATACAATCTTCCCAGATTGATTTAAGATCGCAAAGCGAATCTCAAGCCGTCCCACAACGAAGTACGGCCAACGCGGTCAGGTCGCATGTGTATATTGTTGTTTAACCCGTGACCCAACGCAGACAATACAAAAATGTATTAATAGGAGATACAAGTTTCCAGTTGACTTTTGAAAACGATTTGTTAACGAAACAAGAGACGTTTATTTCCATTGTAATTCCTGTCATTGTCAGAAGTGAAAATAATCTCCAAACCCGTTTTATTTGAAGAAAAACAATCAAAACGTGTCATTTTTTATTTCGGTCAATTTGGCATGATCGTATTTACAGAAAACAACTCCGAGGGTGTTTCAATCTGTCATTGGAGCTGATTAGCGCCATTGCTTGCTCGTAGCATGGATACAGACATGTTCTAATTGAATCGCTTTCGGCAATTAGAGCACGGTAAGAGTGAACTTACCTGAGATAAGAGCACCAAGCCGACCGGCTCTCAGTCAATCAAATTATGGGTTCAGAAAGTACAACGACGTCAAATTTAACTGATGAACTACAATTGCAAATATTATTTTTTTTTTAATATTCAAACAACTGCAAGAAAACATATCCTGTGACTCCTCGAGCTCATTCCAATGCGGAGCCACTTGATATGGTCTTGTTGACAATACTTGACAAATATATTTTTTTCAACTGCTGGATTTATATATTATTCTCGCGAAATACGGCCGAGTCGTTAAATAACGGTTTAAAGTAGCACATAACCTTTTGTTAACCCTTCAAAAATGTTAATACACCAAATCATTGTATCAGAAATCAAAACATTTTAATATCACATATTGTGAGTCATTACGCTAACATTATCAAGGACCTGATAATGAAAACTCGCGCATAAAATGCATCAGTCACCGATGTAAGAGCGTTTACTTTCTATATGTATATCTTCGTTAAATCCGGAATTATGCTTGTAACAAAGTGGCTCCATGCGATGTAAGAAAACGTCCAATAAGGCGATAAATCGAAAACTAAAAAAAAACCACAAAACTAAATTGGTTTCTAAAATTACGAATACAATAGGATACTATACAATACGGCCGCCGTTGACTGGTCATTTTTCGAGAGTGGGTAATATGTACACGGCCATAATAGTATTAAATTCCAAATACTAATTATAGGAATAATCATCAAAAATTTAATTAATGAAGCACCGGGTTGTACCCGGTGCTTCATTAATTAACATTTGGCTGATGATGATTTTTTCTTGCTTGATAAACACATGCGTGTACATCACTGCCCAAGTGAGGATTACCACCAATCCACGTCCACGTAACTGTACAAACACAAACAGTTCTTAGAACACCCGGCACATTATTTATTTTAGAGTGTGAGGTCCGATGACGTCACTGTACAGTTCGGTGATAACGGTTGAGATGTTCCCAGTTGACAGCCCATCTTTAGATAAAGTTTTGTATTGGATACTATATATCCAAAATTTGAACAAGGGGTGCTTAATATAAAAAACGATAAAGACAAAACGCGTAAATTTGACGTTGCGTGTTTTGGTAAAAGTTTACATTTGTAACTAAAACACATCCTAACACTACAGCCATCAGCAAAGTGTGAGTGCGTGAAGTGTTACAGCTGTATCTTCTGTAAATAGAGACTTATTCGTGTCACCAAATTGGTGTCAATGGGTCTAAACGTCCAAAACCTTCAAAGTCATCATGTGAGGTAATGCAGTCAAAAGTGGCGATAAACAGGAACACTAAAAACACAGTGTTTAGGAACAATAAAATTACTAATGCGATACAAAATAAAAGTTTCCAACGTCGACATCCGATGATGTCATTAGACAGTTGTACATTAACCATTGTTATTACTTTCTAAAGTGTGATTTACTAGGATTTCCAGGTTTGAACATAAACGATAACTTCACAAGTGAATTATGCAATCAACAATTGTGTCATGTATCCGTGCGCGCAAACGAAGCTGCTTTGCCGTGGGTGTAATGGGGCCTTTTTTTAACCCTTTACCTAACATGAAAAGCAGACGACACTTGCAAATAAAATTTTGATTAGCTATTATTTTCATTTTTTTGTCTCAAAAACATAGGTTCTGACCCCTCATTGGAACGAGCTCGACGTTCCAATGAGGGTCATAACCTATGTTTTAGAGACAAAAAATGAAAAAATAAAGAAAATGAATTGGCGATTTTGGAGAATAGCGCTGGCCGTTACGTTAGGTAAAGGGTTAAAAAATATAATTATTGTTAACAATGAAAAGTAATAAACAGAATAATCGCTTGACTGGACTGGTTACGTGAAATAATTCATTCGAGGCGAGGGACTCTATTGTAAAACACTCGTGCGCATTCGCGCACTCGTGTTTGTACAATGTCCCTCACCTTTCATGAATTATTTCACGTAACCAGTCCAGTCAAGCGATTACTCTGTTTATTACTTTTCAGTTTCCTTATCCAGTAATGGCATTTTTGGAAATGAATAATTACGCCATATTATAATTTAATTTTCGATACCTAAAATTTAAAACTAGATAATTAGGTCTAAAGCAAAAATATATCTACAGCGACATTAATGGAAATCGCCATATTTGTGTTTGCACGAAAATATCATTTGACTGAGAGGCCGAACCTCATTTGTCACATGTCATCCATCTCCATGTTTTGTCAGCTTCCACAGGAGTTCAAAATATGAGAAAGATGTGTTTATCTGTCCATCTGCAGTGAATTTTTATAACATCTTAAAATTAA
Organism: Pictodentalium vernedei; assembly: GCA_031216915.1. NCBI lineage: Eukaryota > Metazoa > Mollusca > Scaphopoda > Dentaliida > Dentaliidae > Pictodentalium > Pictodentalium vernedei. The sequence goes on from CM062293.1 coordinate 505,994,336, forward strand.
CTTTCTTATCCACACAATAAAATTCAGTGTAACATTGATCAATGTCGATTTTATCGCCGTTCGCATCAAAAACGTTGTATTATGAAATTGACACCACCGGAAATGGCAGGTCAACATGTATCGACAAAATAAAAGAGTCGAATATACATCGTTGACGATTTATTATCATTTAATTACTGTTATCCAAAAAACGGTGGCCTCGACATGTGTACAATCTCATTGTCAATTGAGTGCAGGTAATAATTTTTTTTTTTTTGAATCTTTTGATCGTACATGTAGGTGCGGTGGCCAATCTCAATACGGATTTGGATTTTATCTAGACGTTTTAATTTGTATTTGGGGAAATGCGAACTTGCTATAAGATAAACCATTAATAAGAACAAGTGTTAATTATTATTTGATTGTATTGCGTATAGTGCATGTAGACCCCCCAATGTGAAACTGTGCTTCTTTTGTGCAATTCCCATGTACCGTTACTTCCAACAGTCAGTTTACATATAAAGCTAGTATATTCATCGTAAGCACACATATAGTCGTGCCATGATTGCGTCATCCACACACTCCTAGGCTGGATTACTGTACATCGCTCACTGCTGAATCCATCAGGCTGTTTTGACGTCGAATTGGAATACCTAAACATGAGAAACAGAAAAAAATGATAGAATTATGTTCCAATAAGACTAAAATCCTTCTACTCGTATTGGACGAGAACTGGCTTAGTATATTCTATGTTTACGGCTCAAGTGGCAAATGTTACCGTCTGACGTCACAACGTGAAATATTTGAAATGGCGTCGCCCGTTTCACAATTCCTTCATCAAGGGAGTGACTAGCAAGCCGCGTCATTTTCTCTATTATTTTTCACACGTGCAACAGCCGGTGTTCCGGATGAAGTGTTGTTTAAATAACAAAACCAATTGACGATTTGAACTTAGATGGATTGAGTTTATCTGGTTTATTGATTATTTAACCAAAGGTGGGGTACACGATAGGTTTATTTACTAAACCTGTGACGCAACTTTTAACGATCACAGGTTTAGTAAATAATCCTCTCGTGTTTCACGATGTAGGTTTTGGGCTATGGTTAGTGTCTTATTGGAACATATACTTTATTGTGATGAGTTGACGGTAACATGGTCTGGGGTTGGACATAAGCTCCGAGCCGGTCATGTGATGATGTTCGAACATCGCATATTGATATAACTACCATTTCCTGACGCAGCATAGAAAACACAGGTAAATATTTCAGCCATTAGACAACCAGTTCAACAGTAACCTTAATCAAAACAAAAGAAAAAAGAAAACCGAAAGCTTTGTTAAATAAGTCTAATTTAAAGAAAAACTATTGAAATGTTGGAAAAAGTATCCGTGAATACACATCAAATTAATTGTATTCGTATTCGAATACATTTGGGAAATAATGTTTTTTTATTCGTATTCATGAAATGTCAGAGTATTCGTATTCGAGTATATTTACTAAGTATTCACTTGAATCCTGGATTAAGACATTACATTCGATTTTTTCCAATCTATATTTACATCCTGTTTATGTTATGTAAATCGCCGCTTAACAAGAATAAAAAAAATATACTACAAATGAATTTGTTTGTAGTGAACATTGCATTTGTAGTGGTTTTCCAGGAAAGTTGCCTCGTGGTTTAACCCATGACCACTAGATGTTTATGTAATATTCGAAGATCCGGGTAATGATATCATACACAAACCTCGGTTCCATTTTCATATTCTGTGCACGTTCTATAAATAGAAGGCTGACAATGCATTCAAAAGGATGCTTCCCGATTTATTGTGACACCAAGATAAAATCTCTTCGTGGATTGCTACGCTAGCAGATGCCGTTCCTGCGGCGTACCTACAGGAGGAAGTTGGGGGGGGGGGGGGGGAAGGAGTCCCCTAACATTTTCGCTGGCCCTCTAAAAACATTGGTCCAATGTTAAGTTTCACACAACATAGAACCCCAATATGGTTGCAAATATAAGGAATTCACACGCTACAAATTCCTCAAATTCTCTCTTAGAGCACTAAATTGTGCAAAACGTTCTCTGATGTGTGGTGTGCGTATGGGGGGGGGGGGGGGAGGGGGGGAGGGGTGTGCTAAATATGAAGTTACCTCGGGCTGATATCTCGGCCGATATAAAACTTACCAAGTAGTAACCTCTAATTATTGATCGTACTAGTTTTAGGTTTTTGTTTTGTACGATTTCCCCTCTGTTAATGATATTTGACGATTAGCCATAAATCATAGTGTTTCTTGTTGACCCGCGATTCATGGAGCGAATGTTATCGTGGAGTGATTTCGCGCCAAATTGTCACTGTGGACATAAAGTCGGGGATTTTATTTCGTTCCAAAAGTTCGGTGTATGAAGTTCGCTGTAATTTGATGATATAATACATGCGTTTGCACCAGATAAATGATACGTGCCTATAACATTACTTTGATTTACGAAATCTACGAATGTTCCAATAAAATCGATATTTTTCATATTTCTACAATTTAAAAAACACGAAAGACGGTTTGTATTGTCAGTAAAGTTCCTATTCAGTATTAACACCACGCTAAATATTCCTCATTCGAAAACAACTACCAAAGTGGTGATTTAATTGAAATATATTTCATGAAAATTACTTTTTCGGATATCGGTGGTGCAGACGACGAAAGTTTCATTTGACGCAAAGCGTTTAAAAAGTTGTGGAATTAACTTGAAACTTCCTGCCGAATAGGTCCTTATAGGTAAGATTGCTCACATGTTTTTGTTATATTTTATTGACTTTACTACCAATCTATATTAATATATCCTCACCCGCTACTTCCAAGAACGAACAATATTGCTTTAATAATCCCCATTTCCTCACCACCCAGTGCTCATTAATTTAAATTTTGCTGATGATGATTTTTATTATCTTGTAAACGCATGCACTGACAACACTATCAAGGTGTGGATTACGACCAGTCCACGGCCACGGTACTGTATAACAACAAATTCCTATTACTTAAACCATAATAATATATATATAAAATAAACGTATAGTGTTTTCAAGTAAAAAAAAATATTCTACGAGTAGGATTAAAACCGACGAGTCTCTGGCGAGTCAATTTCATTCTTAATTCTATGAGTAGAATATTTTTTTTTACTTGAAGACACTATACGTTTATTTTGTTTATACCATACAGGGCAGTCGCGGCAAAATCGTGCTATAATTCGCTACAAAACACAGCGAGAAGGAAGTGAGGAGCATGTTGGTCCAGTTCGATCGATCAGCAAAATTGGCAAAAATAAACAAGGCGCAGTAATACATTTCTGTCTAAAAATAATTCCTCTACAAACTTGAGCTACACTTGCAAAATACTTTATTTTTGAGCAGTGGGTGGTGTTTTCTACTGGCATTGTGTAATACCTTCACAAAGATTTAAAGAAATCAACAATCGAACTATTAATTATGCTAGACAAATGTGGTAGAGGCCAGAGGTCAACAAGTCCGTCGCTACTAGGGGAATAAATTCTTTCAGTGTTAACCCTATGGGGAAAACATATCACCCTACTAGGTGAATTTATCCAAGGCCTTTATTGTTCAAATAAACGGCCATTTATGGGATAAATTTCGTATTTGCCCAAACCGTTCGCTTCCATTGGGTGACTAGTGATTTTTAATAGAAGAATTCCTCCCTTTTCCAGTTTCCAATCGACCCAAGATTTAATATCAATAACAGCCAGCGACGCAATTTAATTTTGCTTAAAAGTTAAAGACACTCCAGGAAATAAATTTAAGTTCAGAATGCGAAATGAATACATTTATGTTTCACAAAAAAACAAAACAAACTTTGGATCTCCCAAACCAGAAACAAAAATAACGGACCGCCGCCGATTTTTAATCCTTTTTGAAGACGATTAAATACGTAGAAAATGTACTCCAGAACACAGGGAAAAGAGCTTCCCCAGATTTTGAAAAGTAAAGTATGCAGACCCCGTGTGTGGATATTTGTAACAATAACGCGAATTCGCTTGGCGATAAGATTCGCTGCCCATATCGCGGGTTAAACACCGTGTAAGTTTAAAGGTGATACATCTTTCCGAAAAATAATGTCTAGATCAGATCTATCAACATGCTAAGTATCAAAATCGGACAAATTGTACATTTTGCACCGTTTTAGTGGTGACGTTATAAAATTTTAGAATTAATAATATTTTGGTTGGTTATAAATCATCTTGTTTGGGATATAATATTGTAACAGCTATCCAGTTTGAGGCTCTAAAATGTAACAGTGGACCAGAAATCACCACAAACGAAAATAAAGGCAGTAAAGGCGGTAACACCGTAACAGACAAAATTGATGTTTTTTTTAAAGAAACGCACCACTCCATACTAAACTATGGCCGTACTGGCAATTTTACACCTCATGGTTGTGGGGTTTAGATGCAATCGGGGTGGGGAGGAGGGTGGGGAGTAATATTCCATTTATCATTTATATGGCTTTTTGACATAAATATTCAAATGATAAGAACTCCAAATCTCCCATAAATTCAACTTCATATGGTATACCTATAACTTCAAATTTCAATGCAATTGGATCAATTTTTGAAAAAGGGGTTTCTAACATTTTGGTTGTTGGCATGTTCCACAGGGCTTAAATATATTGAAATGTTCGATTTGTTAGTGACAAAATCGGCGCATTGGATCACCAAGATGTCCTAACACATGAAATAAAAAAGGTGAATGAAGAAAATTCGGCAAGTAGGAGAGTAAACGTTGGCGAATAAAAAGAAAGAAAGAAACAAAGAGGACAGCGATTATTATAAACCCCCGTTAAGCCGTTAATCCCCCGATTAACCCGATTAACACTCGACGAGCTCGTTCCAACAAGGTGTCACATGATATGGTTTTGTGGAAAGTTTTTGAAAAATAATATTTTTATAACTGCTGAATTTGCATATTACGCGGGCGGATGCGGGCGATTCGTTAGGTAAAGAGTTAAAGCTGTAAAGCTTATAATAATAAACATTTTACACTATCAGTTTGTTACCGTTGTCGGGTTCATTGTTGTCAATAACGTTATTTCCGATTTTTTTATATGAGTTTCTAAATGAAGGTCATTTCAAATGTCGACATTGTATATAATAAACAAATTGTTCTTTTCTGCTTCGTGTTTTGCCTAAACGCTTTTTTTTAATTATTATTTTGGGGAAAAATACATTCCTGCTGCAAGACAAAAAGCATATATCATCCTGTGTTCAAACTGTAGGAAGTGAACATTCATTTATTAAGCTTTTTACTTAAACAGTCTCTACTTAAACAGGTAGTAGAGTCCTGGTTCTATCACAATAAGTCTTATAGTTATCTTTCTACACCTCTAACATCAGTGACTTCGCCTATGGAAAGTTGTGTCAATGCTCTTGACAGTCGACTTTAGAATATTTGCTCACATGGCTTTATGGTTGGGAACCCTGCTGGTGTCCAGTCGCCTGTAATCAAATGTAGGAGTGTGAAGATGTGGCACCAGGCATGGTCGCTCATTCAAAAACAGAATAAGAGACCTCCATTCTCTACCACTTTTTCATCCCATTCCTTTTTGTCCTTTCTTTCGCTTTTGGGGTATTTTGGTTTACTTGGACTGCTAATACTGTGAACCTAATTTCCGTGTGCGTTGTTACTGATATTTGTAGATAGGGCATGCTATTTAAGAAAATTGTAATACACTCCGGTTTGTTGAAACATTTCATCCATTAAAAGTTCCGATCGTTTAAAGATACACCACCCAACAATAAGATGAGAAGAAATGTAAATATATTTAGTAACCAATCTCACCTCGTTTGTTGAGACTATCGGTGAACAATTAACCCTTTACCCCAACGAATCCGCCCGCGTAATATCCAAATTCAGCTGCTGAAAAATAGTATTTTTCGAAAAATTTCAACAAAACCATATCATGTGACCCCTCTTTGGAGCGAGTTCGTCGAGCTCGTTCCAAAGAGGGGTCACATGATATGGTTTTGTTGAAAATCTATGAACAAATTCAAACAATGATATTTAAAATAATAAATTTTGAAATCGTCTGCGTTGGGTAAGGGATTAAATAGCATGTATTGGAGTAAAATAACAAATCCCGAGAATGTCCTTTCAAGAAAAATTCGAATCACCTGTAATGTAATTCATATCTATAATGAAACAATTTACCAGCCTAATCTAACCCACATAACCAATATAAATAGAGGGGAAAAAAACTCCACTCACCAATCGAAATATGTCGCTACTTTTCCATCTGACCATCTGAAGTCATTTATCGCTGCGCGCACATCGTGTTTATATAGACCTATAATAAACAAAGGAGAGTTACAAGTTATTATTTCTGGTGAAACCATCGTTTCAAAGAATACACGTACTGGTAAACAAAAACCTGAATAATATCGAAACGAGAATCAAAATCCGTATCCGCACAGGAGTAAGATAAAGTTTCACGAGGCCCAAATGCTCTCATGTAACTTCCACATCACCTTCAGTACGTTTGGATTGGGTTTGGCGATACTTGAAGTTGCCATTTTCTCCACGCCAGTTATGAGTTTAGTAACGACTGCAACAATATGCCAACACGGTGCCACCTTGTCAGTAAATCATAATTATTGTCTCTTTACAGGACGTTCCTAGTATTGTGGCGGAATTTTACCCGAACTTCAAAATTCGAAAAACTCAACAGGTTACTAACGTGTTGGGCCGTTAATAAGTTAGCATATCAGTAAAAGTCTAACACCTCATGTGATTGAAATCCGTTCGATCGATAGTTCGCAGCATTCCTTTTCATTTTGTTATTTCGGGGTGTTTTCGACATGCCACGAGGGAATACACATGGAATTTACGGCAGGCATATCACCTCCTAAACTATGCGTTTCTGCTAATGTTTGAACACTTCTAAGTTTTCTAGATTGTCCGTAGACCGGTCAGGTTTTAGCCACGTGACCGTTCGACTCGTGTTCGACAACAAAGTAGTACTTGTAGTTCAGATGTCGGGGCGCAGTGGCTGCCCTCACTGAGGCAGCCACTACGTTCCGACAGCAGAGCTAATGATTGGTATTCATATTTAAGGTTTATTAAAAAATAATGCTGTGTCATCTGATTTCCACTATACAGTTACATCTCTGCCCACATTCAGTGATTTATTGATTTCACTCGTAGCCGCAGTAAAAATAGTAAAAAATGACTTTGTGAGGCTTCGTTATTTATTAACGGGCAGACATATATGATTAACAACCCTCCACCTAATTAGTGACTGCGTCTCCAACCGTTTTTTATCTGTTGTACTGTTAATCATTTCTTTTAATAAACCGCAATAGCCTCCGAAATTATGTTATTGTAATATTGAGAACTGATGAATATTCCTTTCTTGGACAATTTTCACACAAGTCAGTTTCATATGATGCCTGATGCCGTGCCATTTCCCCATGTCCAATACATATCACGTGCCATGAAACAGTAACGCAACAACTAGTAAACCTCTGCAAATTGATACCAAAATCGTAAGGATTACTTGTTTTACATTTTAAAAGAAGAAAAATAAATATGGCAGGATGTGTTCAGTTAATTAGATAAGTGGCAGAATTGTGACTCAGAAGAAAATATGAAATTGACTTTAAAACCAGACTAGCTCTGTGGTAAAATATGTAAATAGCTGCTGTATATTGTGTACTAACAAACATATGCTATCTATGTTCTTTTTTATATTTAGAATTGTTTAATTCGTCATGACTGTAAAATACTAGAGACGTAGAAGTCGTTCAGAAGATTGACATGCAAATCAGTTATTTTGCTTACAACTGGAGACATGCCCTGACCAACCTAAGTGATTAGTAAACAAATAGCCGTGCAGCGAAGCTACATACGTTCTTCACGGTATCAGTAAATCATGTAAACCAAAAATGGAAGAAAAGATGTAAAAGGAAGGGATGAAAGGGGAATAGAGAACGGGGGACTCTGAGTCTTTCTTCGAATGAGCGACCATGGCGATACGTCTTTACACTCCTATCTTAGATTAGAGCCGCCTGAACACCAGCATGGCCCACAACCATAAAGTCAAGTGAGCAAATATTCTACATTCGACTGTCAGCAGCATTCACACGACTTGGAATAGACAAAGACATTGATGCCAGTAGTGTAGCAAGATAACTATAAGACTCATAGTGATAAAATCAGGACAGTAATACATGTTTAACCCTTTATCCAACGAATCGGCCGCATCCGCCCGCGTAATATGCAAATTCAGCAGTTGAAAAAATATTATGTTTTTTAAAAAAAATTCAACAAAACCATATCATGTGACCCCTGGTTGGAACGAGCTCGACGAGCTCGTTCCAACAAGGGGTCACATGATATGGTTTTGTTGAAATGTTTCGAAAAATTAGAAAAAAGTGATATTTAAAATAATAAATTTTGATATCGTCTGCGTTGGGTAATGGGTTAAGCAGAAACTAATAATACAGGGGTAGATGTAGTAGTGACAGTAGAGGTTGACAGTAGTGGTCATATAAGATAGCGGCAATAGTGCCAATAATAATGCGCGCAGTTGCAGTGGAATTTGGAGAAGCCAGTATCATTTATATTATTGGCCTAGTGATACAAGCTTGTTGTACTTGTCTGGTCGTCGTGTGAGATCCATAAGGTTCTATCTTCCACTGGAAGATAGCATCTTGTGGTTTTCACGCGACGTAGTGTTAGGAACCTATAAATGCAGCAATATCAAACGCAGTAGTGATGTAACTGGATCACGGAAGTAGTAGGTAATCTGCAAAAAAACTTTTGTCCTTGATACCTGTCCAAACAACAACGGCCCCCACAAGTTCTCATAACTGGTCCCCAGTGGTCTCGCAATATTCATTTGAGTTGCAAGGCTAGATTCCGTGGAGTGATTTTCTTACGAAACTTAGCCTCATGTCGAGAAATTATAAAAAAAACTCAAATATTTAGTTTAAGAAAGTTCGTTAGATTTGTTGCAAATTGTTGCCATTCGTGTGTAACAAGTAAACTGTTAGACAACACTGATATCTTTCAAAATAATTGCTGAAAAGTTTGAAGTGGCTACCAAACGGAATTTGTGGAACTATTTGAAAAATAGTCACAATACTTGTTGCAAACATTAGAAGTTCTGAAATTGTTATACAGGTTAGAATTGTTATCATCATAGCCATGACATCACAACATAGTTTATCGAATGAGCATGTTGAAAATATAATTTATTTTCCAAGCAATGGATATGGACTGTTTCAGTTGATGGGAGTGTACTGGAATAACAGGCAGTGTCTTTGGAGTTTAAAGAGATCGGTGAAGCGTAGTTTAAAATAAATTGGTATTGCTAAAGGCTGATGTCACAAAAGTACTGAGACAGGGTTGGCCATTTATAACTGAAATGTGCATCAAGGGAGATAATTACAGCTTACGTTCTTCAAATGTTCGAGAAGATTCTTGTCTTGGTTGACTGTTTCAACTGTTTTTATTGTCATCGTTGCATTTTGGTTAATAAAATTGTCTTGTCCTTGGGCAAGACACTTTATCTCCATTGCCCGCGTGGGGGCACGATGACGCCGTGTACTAAGGCGTACTGCACGTCAATGGTACGCATGTATTCAACCAATCTAACCCTGCCTGTGCTGCAGTCTAATCTGTAACTAGTCTAATTGATCAACACTTTCCTCAAACGTCTCGAGTGAGTCGTATACAAAAAAGCGATAAGAAAGTTTCCCGCTTGGCCGTATTGACGTTCCACTAGGGACCCTCTCATCACCCATCAGAACTGCACCTGCTGACACAATCGAAAAGTGGTCACCCTCACACACATCGTCTTCGGCTTTCCAAGAACAATCAGGGAGGATAGAAGACCAAGCAATTATAAGATTAAACGACGGATCTGAATCAGAGACCGGATGTAGGTAAGTATCTGACCCATCATTGAACAAACACAGGTCATAGTTTGTAATAAGCTCTTTTAGCGTTTTACTTTTTAAATCTAATTTTCTGTACGAATCTCCTCAAAAAGGGCTTGCATTAACATTATCCCATGGAATATATGGGGTTGGAAGTTAGTGAATCACCTGTTCCAGTTCATTACTCTGGGGGGGGGGGGGGGGGGTTATTTGGGAAAACGTAAATTGAACATAACGTAACTATTTTATCCAAAGTTAGTCGTACCGCTACAATCTCTAAGTTTATTAGTGAAGGTAGAGAACTGTAAATAAGGTTCTTTGAAACGAAGACAGACGTTCCACGAACATAAAAAAAAGATCATTGTCATCTACCTATGAATTATACGACGCATAATGATTAAAAGCTAAATGATCTGGATTTTCAGGTTTCTTTAAAAGTACCTCTTGAAAGCAGAACGTCCACCGCGGAAGACTCTGTCGTGATATTCCGCTGATGGTAATGACTTCGCCTTCTTGGTGTAAGTAAGTCAATTCGTCCTGAACATATCACCTTTCATCCGATATAAAGTTTAAGCGAACCTGAATTAGTCCATCGCTGATACCAAGAACATACAGTTTATGGCACAACATTTCGTTAACAACCCGACCTAGCTTTCTAGCTGTGATCATCGTTCAGACGTTCCAAGCATCCAAAGTTAAAACTGAACTTTGGAGACAGAAGAAATGGCGTCAAAGAGGAACCACTTATCATACTCTGCACATCCGTAGCAGTATCCCCCTGGCCCCGTGCAGCTCAAAAAATGTTCCTGGTTTCTGTTTCTGTAGCAAGAGTTTCTTTATGGGGACGAGTCGTTAGCCCATCGCACAACCCTCCTTTTTGTTATTGTTCCCATTCCATTGTTTCCAGTCAGAGTCAGTACCCGTCTGTTTATACGGACTTATATTTTTGAGTTTGGATGCCAAGATTAAATTATATGTATGTTGACTAACTGTCCCTTCCATCCCAACTCTGTGCTCAACCTTGCAGGTTACACCGCTGTCATATCCATCGAAAATACCAGAAGTACAGATATTATACTCAGTCAGTGGTGATGCATGGGAATGAAACGTTCACCTGTTTCAGCCACGTCATCTCAGAGTAGTCAATAACCTGAACACATCAGGCAAGGTATAACATTGCATAAAAACTGGTCTCGAACAGGCAGTGTATCAATAATGATGTGAATACAAACAGATTATCTCTAGAAAGTACAATAAACTTAAAGAGTCGGGAATTGTAACATATTGGCCAGTTTAGCGACACCAAATGCCCTGAGGCGACATTCCTTAGTTGGGCTCCCGATTGATCGAATGGGAGCCTATGCGACCCACCCTCTACAATGAAGTAAGGGCCGATGAAAACAAACGGTTAGTTTTGTATGGACTATTATGTTCCAAAGTGTCTCCCAGGATTAACATCAATGAAAGACTGTGATTGTTCCAGTATATTTTTATGAACCACTAAACATTAAGAGTGAAAGAAATTTTGTGATTATTTGTTGAATAACACATAATGAAATACCCTATATCACATCTGCAACACATTGTTTGAATGCTTTATGGCAAACGAGGTCCCCAGAGGGTGAATTTAGTGACGCTACCCTGCACAGCAGGGTAGCATCACTAAATTTACCCTCTGTGAACCTCAATCTGAATCAGGATCTCAATACCAAACAGAAAGAGGTACCCAGAGGATAAATCGGCCCACTGTATGGGATAGCATCATCAAATTCATCTTCTGGGGACCTCATTCTGCAAATGTCAGACTGATTATTTTCAGGCCTGGCTACTTTCTACTGTTTTTATGATTCAAATAAACTATCAGGCAGCTAATCCATGTTGTAGAATAATCAACAATGTGTCATTCGATAGGGAGCAATGGGTGCAATTCTTTTAGGGTGCAGACAACATGGGAAACGATACAACATTTATCGTGATCAACTCCTTCCTGTATGAACACCCCCTTGTGTAGAGTGGGGGTGCCTACCTTTTCATTATGGGCAGTAGGCCCCTTCCGTTGTGTGGATCGTCAGTCACACCCATCACTGATGGTCCGGGGCCAGCCTCTTCGGACCACCTGTCAATCACACAGAATAATGCAATACATCATGTGAAAATTAGTGAGACCGTAAAGAGAGGTATGCTTCCAATTTTGTCTAGCTATCTAACGCAGGAACGTACTGATGGTGGGATGGGGACATCCCGACTAGGTAGGTCATTTCCGTCTTCTGAGACTCATATTGATCGCGCTGAGCCTCCATCGACGCCATACCTGGCAAGTAAACCTATTGTAATGTTTTTTCAAGCCACGAATTAAATAATAAATCAAATGATTCGAATCGCTTCAATTGTTTAAATATTTATCAGGTAACTATTTTATTTGCACGAAAATAATAGGTGAAAACTGGGGATGGTAAAATTATTTGGAAACAAAATGGCGCCCAAAAGAGGGAGTGTATGGACTCATACACGGCCACTGGTAATGTATGGACTCAATCCAATAGCCGGTTTCCCATTGAATGACCTAATATCGCATAGTCCATCGATGCCATTAGAACACGTTGAATGGTCAAATTAAACAGGTGTCATTATAATACGCGATTCAGGCGTTAGGGGGCCGGTATTACCAACTTAGAGTACTGTGCAAGTTCATTAAGTAATAAGCAGTTGTGAAGTCCATTACATAACGATTACTACAAGCGTATTGCATTTTTTCCATACAAACATCGCCAGGAACTACAGAGGTTTTAAAGTATAATCCAAACAAACTAATATTCAAATACATCGTAAGTGGGTATGCAGTTAGGATATTGTATCATACTAGGATATGAGTCATCCAAGTCGAGACATATCGAGTATAGACACACGTTCCAATCGGTCTTCTTCGCGACGCTTCTGCACCTAGTGAAAGAAACACATCAACGTTTGTGGAAGATTATTTTTTTGGAAATACATGGAATCAAATGACATTACAATCTTAGTTGGTTGTTATCTGAGTCCCTAACAAGTTGTGTTTATAAATTATCTCTGGGGAAATTGGTGAGCAATGCAATTCTCGTTCCCGACTGGATTGTAGACTTATATTGTGATCCGCCGCCATCCGTGGACATCGTTTTTCATTGAATTTACGCTTTCCGAAAGAAAGACAAGGATGTATGTTCAGACCTGCAGTCTACCTTATTGTGGGCTGTCTTTTATTTATTGTTTTATATAGAGGAACAAACAGGGAAGCACGAAGATAATGTATAAGTCAATATTTATATTTTCATTTGAAAATGACGTCATCTAAAGTAAGTGACATACAGTATGGCCACCGTGGACTGGTCATTTTTTATGGGTTGGAAATATTTCAACGGACGCAATAATATTAGATTCCAAAAATTAATACAGGAATAATCATCAAAAGTTTAATTAACTCTTTTGGCGCGACAGGTGACTAAAGTCGACAGACGGCAGGCCGCGAAAAGGTACTGCAGTAGTCATTTTAGCCAACTATGTGTGTCCATTTCCAGGTGCTTTTAACCCTTTACCCAACGTAGACAAAATCAAAATTTATTATTTTAAATATCATTTTTTCAAAGTTTTAAAAAAATGTCAACAAAACCATATCATGTGACCCCTCGTTGGAACGAGCTCGACGAGCTCGTTCCAACGAGGGGTCACATGATATGGGTTTGTTGACATGTTTTTAAAAATAATATTTTTTCAACTGCTGAAGTTGCATATTACGCGGGGTGGGGATACGGCCGGTTCGTTGGGTAAAGGGTTGAACAAACATACGTATTCCTATGTTTCATGCACCATTTATGTCCTATCCATGAACAACGATATCGTCCCTTGAAAGTATAAAGGTGCAATTTAAATATATACAGGAAATCCCCGCATTGTGACCTTGGGCAAGGCACTTAACCCCGATTGCCTACGTGGGGGCACAATGGCGCTGTGTACTAAGGAGTACTTTACGTCGAACGTGCGCATGTCTTCAACCAATCTAACACTGCCTGTGCCGCGGTGCAGAGTTCAGAGTTACGATGTTGGAGAGCTGACAGCTGCTCTCCATGCTCGGTGGTTCTCTCCGAGTAATCCGGCTTCCTCCACCCGTAAAACTGTCACCGACATGATATGACCCTGGCTGTTAATGTGTCGTTAAACCCCAATACAAAAATACAGGAAATCATTTGAAAAACTGTCAATGAGATCATTAGAACATCTTTTAAAATAATAACGCTTTAGTCTAACAACCTATACTTTTTGTAAAATTCCTGATGAATATTAGGCGCTAAGAATTCTGTTTCTCGGATTATTCCGCGCCAAACGAGTTAATGACCCGGTGTTTAATTAATTAAAATTTTCCTGATGATGATTTTTTATTACCTGGTAAACACATTAGTAGACATCACTGCCCACATGTCGATTTCGACCAGTCCACGGCGATTGTATTGTACCATATGTGAAAATACATAAATACTGACCAATAATGACAGGTGTCCTCTTTTTCCATACATTAGTCATCAGGTATTGTATGTACTGCATTTCTTCATCATCCTCAATACTTAACAAATGCCAGCCGAGTGCGTTACACGTCTCTTGAGCATGTGACCATGATACAGTCACGTTCTCCTGAACATATTTGTAGCAGTATTGTGACATTTTTCTCTTCCAAGCATTTGGACATCCTGAAAACAGGACAAAAAGACAGAATCAGACATGCCAAAATCAATACTTTAATTCCGACATTTTATGTACTGAATCAGTGGAATGAATCCAGCATTGTACGTAAAATATGATCATTTAATTATTTTCTAACCCTTTACCTAACATGAAAAGCAGACGACACTTGCAAACAAAATTCTTGAATAACTATTATTTTCATTTTTTTGTCTCAAAACATAGGTTATGACCGCTCAATGGAACGAGCTCGTTCCAACGAGGGGTCATAACCTATGTTTTCGAGACAAAAAATGAAAAAATAAAGAAAATTAATTCGCGTTTTTTTGAGAACAGCGCTGGCCTGTTTTGGCCGTTACGTTGGGTAAAGGGTTAAAATCACTCCTTGAATGAACTCACGCAGTTAGTTTGGACGAAACACATAACATGTAGAATTATATACAGGAGATATCACAGCGAATGAAACATGAACCCATATACCCTTAAAGTGTGCTGGAAAAACACGTGCCAACTGTTTGGCGCCTCATCGTTGTTCTTGTTGTTAAGAAAGTCTTGAGTACGAAGCCAGTTAACAATTCTAGGTTGTGGAAACGACAGTACAAAGGTTGTATTAGGCCCGTAGATTTTCCCAAACCCATTTGGGGAAATGCGTTTGCACTTTCAAACGGGAACATCCGCATTTCTGTCCATATGGCCTATCTGTGTTGAAGATAAGTTTATTCCAAATTCCCCAAAGATTAACAGAAAAAAAAATCCTCTTTGACAAGAGTCTTAACATAACACCTTGTAGTTTCTGATTGAGTACCTACTATTTGCTTACACCTGCCCGGTCACTCACGTGTCATGTCTTCCTGATATAACAATTCTCAGGATTCAATCATTAAGTCATTCGAAAGTTGAAATGACCAAAGTCATTCAATGAAGCTGAAATGACTAAAACTGATTGGATTTTTTTATTCTTTTTTTCGTATGACCAGGTTTCTCCTATACTTCTTCTTCATCTTGACTCGTAAAATTTGGCAGTCTATTGCAATTGAATGGTAGCTTATTAAATCGTTTAAGAATGTTCAAATTCCAAACTTTATCCAAAACAACATCAAGTGAACGTTTTCTTTTAATATTAACTCAAGTGGCAAACCATTTATTTTGACAATTTGGAGAAAAAAAAATATAATTAACACAAGCGTAACGGCCTAAACAGGCCAGCACTATTCACAAATATTCCCATTCATTTTTCATATCTTTGTATCAAAAACATAGCTTATGACACCTCAATGGAACGAGCTCAAAGGGCTCGTTCCAATGAGGGGTCGTACATGTAAGCTATGTTTTAAACACGAACAAATGAAAACAAAATAGTTATAAGGATTTGTTTGCAATTGTCGTCTGACTTTCGTGTCGGGTACCGGATTAAATAAATCTAAAATTTCAAATGAGTAGGATTTTTATGAATTGTATTTTAATACCTTGTATTTTAGTACATTGTATTTTTGAACATTGTATTTTAGAACACTGTATTTTAGAACATTGTATTTTAGTATATCGGTTTTTAGTACTTTGCATTTTAGTACACTGCAGAGCTAAAAATAGGAACCCGGTATTTTTCCTTCTAGTCACGTTATTTTTTGGCGTTATTGCATCACTTGACGTTTTCGCACTTTTGGACACTTTTAAGACTAAAAGGACAAAATGGTTACGCCCATAACTTCGTACATACTGAGCCAAGAGCTATAAATCATCTGAGACACGACTAGTCTTGTGCAAGGCGTTTAGGAGATTTTTAGATTTCAACTTTATCCAAAAGAACATCGAAACACGAAAAATGATTCAAGCAATCAACCTCACCATTTAACTCGTACTCTATTAAGTAAGATTTGCAAGCGCGTTCAGCGATTCCAAAAACTTGAACCATTGTGTTGGTGGTAAACCACTCTTCACATGTTGGACGCTTCGACTTTCAGTATACATTTAAGAAAGCACCCATAATATTTCGCCGTGGACTGGTCAATTTGCACCGGTGGGCAATATTTCCACGAACGCAATAATATTATATTCCAAACACTAATTATAGGAATAATCATCAAAAATGTAATTAATGAAGCACCGGGTACAACCAGGTGCTTCATTAATTAATGCTGAAGACGTGCTTTATTACCTGGTAAACACAGGCATGAACATCACTGCCCACGCGTGAATTAAGAACAATCCACGGCGCCTCTACTCTAATGCATGGAACAGAAAATTGTAACTCACTATGATCCTCGGTTGTGTTATGATCATTGTTGATGCGAAAATCCACATTCTTCATCTCATACGTTGCTGTAAATCCAGTTCCGGTGTCATAAGACGAGGCAATCATATTTATCTGTACTGTATTCCACATTGATCTTAGTTCGCCATGCCTCTGTTGTGCAGAGCAGTATTTTCCAATTAATGTTTTAGAATTGCCCATTTCAGTGTAAATATCATAAACCGCAACATGTGCCATCCTGCATTCAGAATCTGAGGGAATGTCTATCAAAGAAAACGCGATGCTCACGTATTGTGTCTGTAAACCTGTGATGGTCCACGTCAGTCCTGATTTTAGAGAATACTTTGAAGGATGAAAGGGCGATGCTAGTATTCCATGCCGTGATGTACAGGTAAACTGGAAGGATTCTGAGATAAATCCACATCCAACATGGCCTGAAGTAAAATTAATGAAAATATGTATTCAAACTGTGTTTATATAGAATAAATGTATGGTGTTTTCAAGTAAAAAAAATATTCTACGAGTAGGATTAAGAATGAAACCGACGAGCCTCTGGCGAGTCTGTTTCATTCTTAATTCTACGAGTAGGGCAGTCGCGGTGAAATCGTGCTGTTACTCGCTACAAAACACAACGAGAAGTGAGGAACACATAGATCCAATTCGAGGACAAGCAACGTTAACAAAAAAAAAAAAAAAAAAATGGGGCAATGATACATTTCTATCTAAAAATAATTCCCCTACAAACCTGAGCTAAACTTACAAAAATACTTTATTAAGAACAATGTCTAGTGTTTTCTACTGGTATTGTGTAATACTTTCAAACAGGTTTAAAGAAAACAACAACTGAACTGTTAATTATACTACATGAATGCGACGGAGGTCAGAGTTCAACAAGTCCGTCTCTACTGTAGGAATAAATTATTTCAGTGCTAAAGCTATGGGGAAAATTTATCATCCTACTAGGTGAATAAAGCAAACAATTATCCAAGCCATTTATTGTTCGAATAAACAGACATTTATGGGATAAAGTAGTTTTGTGATGTGCTACTGTTTCTTGTTGTATTTTGCTAATACGTCTACTTAATGCGGTGCTGCTTCACCAATTCCACCACCACTACAGTCATGACTACTTCTACCATTATTACTACAGAAATTAGTATTACTGTTAGAAACACACGAGACGGCCATAACATTTTTACAAAACTTAGCTTTGAGGCTCCAGGAAGAATTTAAGTGCAGTTCGTCTGAAACAATGTCTCATCTTCGCTGTCGGAGATCTCTCCCAAATACCCACCCCCTCAAAAATATATATACGTAACATGTATGAAAATATTCCTGTAAACCTCAAAACAGGCATACCGATTTCGTACTAGCGTCGCGGTAAATTTCTAGACAAGACTTGACAATTTAAACCAGATCCATGAAACTGAACCCTTAACCCTTTCCCAATGTGGATGACATCAACAATGAATATTTTGAATATTATTTGTTTTAACCCTTTACCCAACGCAGACGATATCAAAATTTATTATTTTAAATATCATTTTTTCAAATTTTTCAAAAAATTTCAACAAAACAATATCATGTGACCCCTCGTTGGAACGAGCTCGACGAGCTCGTTCCAACGAGGGGGTCACATGATATGGTTTTGTTGAAATTTTAAAAAAAATAATATTTTTTCAACTGCTGAATTTGCATATTACGCGGACGGATGCGGGCGATTCGTTGGGTAAAGGGTTAAAATGAAAATCAACCAAACCATATCACACCACCCCTCATTGGAAGGAGCTCTACGAGCTCCTTCCAATGAAGGTTCACATGATAGGGTTTTGTTAAAATATTTTGAAAAATAATATTTTGTTCAACTGCTCAATTTGAATATTACACGCGCGGATGAGACCGATTCGTTACGTAAAGTGTTAACCCAGGTGTTGTGAAGTCAACGAATCCCTTCCTTCAAAATTAAACAAACGATTTCGTACGTAATAATACGTACAAAAGAATCAGCGGTTAAACCAAATGTCTTCGCATCACTGAACGTTCTTTGGGAACATTCATATAAAAAATAATAGCGTGTGTTATACAGTATACGTGGAGAGTGTATTATCACTAAATCACCTCCAGAGTGGAGATTCCATCCAATCAATAATTGCATATTTGTTGCAAAGCATAACAAGCACAAGCAAAGTTTCAGCCAATGGACCTCCGGGTTAAACCCGGAGGTCCATTGGCTGAAACATTGCTCGTGTTTTGGTCGATATGTACAACATTTGAAAGTTATACTTTGGGTGATAACTCCACTCCGCGGGTGATTTAGTTCCAATCCACTCTCCATGTACTGTATATTGATGCAAAAAAATAGTTGTGCATTCTTTTGAGAAACTTCAGATGAATCATATTTGATTCGGCTAAAAAAAAACACATAAAAAAACAACTATATTTGTTTATTCTAATCTGCATTCATTAAAATGGTGGTAATGGTTATAAAATATTCAAAACATTGCGACCGAGCTTGACGTGACTTAGCATGACTCAACGGATGCTAGCGACCAATTGAATAACAAAGTGTAACAAGATTAGGGTTGCTAAGACTGGATTCCCTCAGCCTCGGTAATTTCAACAGGATGTAATATGCTACAAACTGACAGAAATGCGCATTGATGCGCTCTGATCGAAATTCTGGTATTTATCTTAGCTAAGCAGCTCTTGGAAAGCATGTCTTTGTAGTAATGTGAAGTTTATTATTCTACTCAAAACAAATTTACCTGCTTCGCTGATGTTTAAAGCAAATCGACTGGTGTTTGACACATGAACATCTGTGTACTGATGGCAGGATGTTAATTTTATAAACAATCTATTTGTACTGGAGAACAAAACACTTTTGCGATGCTTCTCCTTAATTAGTCGAATTTTTTCTTGTTTAGATGGTTTACCAGAAGGAAGTATACTAGTGAAAACCAACTTATCTTCACACCCTCCCTAAAAAAAATAAAAATATGTTCCAATACGAATACAATCCTCGCCCTCTGATTGGATGAGAGCTGGCGTAGTTTCTTTTATGTTTACGGCTCCAGTAGCAAATGTCACCGTCTGACGTCACACCGCGAATTATTTGAATTTACGTCGCCCGTTTCCTAATTGCTTCACCAATGGAGTGACTACCAAGCCGTTTCATTTTTTTCTGGATTTTTGACACGTGCAGCAAACGGTTCCTGGTGAAGTGTTGTTTAAATTATAAACCCGTTTACGATTTGAACTGGGATGGAATGAGTTTATCAGGTTTATTGATTATTTATCCAATGCACGACAGGTTTATTTACTAAACCTGTGATCATTAAAAGTTGCCTTGGACAAGGCAACTTTTAACGATCACAAGTTTAGTAAATAAGCCTCTCGTGTGTCATGATGTGGGTTTCAGGGTTGCGGATATTGTCGTATTTGAATATATAAGTAGGTGTGATGAGTTGACGGTGACTTGGTCTGAGGTTTGCGGCTCGGTGCGTATGTTCAACCTCGACGCTTTGCGTCTTGGTTGAACATAAGCTCCGAACCTCAAACTTCAGACAACGTTATCGTCAAATGATCACAATAACTTATTATGTTTGAATAATTAACCCTTTACCTAACCTGAAAAGCAGACGACACTTGCAAAAATAATTCCTGATTAACTCATTTTTTTCATTTTTTGTCTCAAAAACATAGGTTATGACCCCTCGTTGGAACGAGCTCGACGAGCTCGTTCCAACGAGGGGTCATAACCTATGTTTTTGAGACAAAAAATAATGAAAATTAATTGGTGATTTTTGAGAATAGCGCTGACCGGTTTTGGCGGTTACGTTAGGTAAAAGGTTAAGAGAGAGATTTCGCAAACTCAAGTTTGAAAGTTACCATTATGATTAGGACACCACGGCATCAAGATGTGCACTACCCCTAACTGACGTCGTCAGCTCGCAACTGCCACGACGAATAGGACTGAACATTTTCGAAAATTCGGTGTTAACCTGTTGAGCCGAAAATGCCGCTGTTCCGTTCTAGGATCGTTATATGAGCTGAATTCGTAATGGACATAGTTGCTCGGTGAATTTGTATAGTCGACTAATCGAGATTTTGAACGCGCAATATTGATTGGTCTTCCCCAAGTAACGAATAAAGACTCTTCCAAGCGATGTCACTGAACTGGCGTGGAAGATACTGTCAGGGTTCAAAGAGTTAATTTCATGAACGTTATTGTTTTTAGGAACAAGAATCCGTAATGATATCATACGACCATCACATATAGAAATTAGAATTGAAATAGTATTTAAACTCCCGAGTACGCAACCTTCTTGTTTCTCGACGAAGACTGCCTATCCGTAATCGTAACACGTGATCGTAATTTTGAGAAACCTCCCTATTGTTCTTACAGTATGTGGAGAGTGGATTGTAACTAAATCACTCGCAGAGTGGAGTTATCACCCAAGCTATAACCTTCATATTTTGTACATATCGACAAAAAAACACAAGCAATGTTTCAGCCAATGGACCTCCGGGTTAACCCGGAGGTCCATCGGCTGAAACTTTGCTGCTGCTGGTTATGCTTTGAAACAAATTTGCAATTATTCCTCGGGTGGAATCTCCACTCTGCGGGTGATTTAGTGATAATACACTCTCCACGTACTGTATGTTCATAATTCAAAGACACGTTATCGAAATATGATACATAAACAGTGGTAGACATCGCTGACAATTTTCGTCACTGGAAGAGATTTACTTGAAAAAAGTCTCACATTAATTTTCAAATGTTGTCAGTAAATTTAACACTCGGGGTATGGTAATGTTCGAGAAATTGTATCATCGATGTACGCATCATTTCACAAACTTCTTGTCTTTTCCCGTAAAATAGTATAAAAAATACAGAAGCTGGCTTTTTTTAATTTTTCCTAGTCAGTTTGAATGTTTTATTATTATTCGGTCCATTACATCGTGGCATATTATACAAACACTAATATATCAGTCTAAGAGATATTATTATGCCTCAAGTTTGTAACATCAGCCGTGATTGGTTAATTTCACACCTTCTAAAAGTCATGGTACTGGAGTTTTGTGGCAAAACTATCGGAACGTTTTTCCCTGGAGACAAGAGAACGAAGAAAATGTAAGCGCCACTTCCATTGATCAGCGTCGATTGGAATTTCTCAACACCAAACGTTGGCTCCGTGTCCGTTTAACTTTATTCAACACCGGTAGACACAAACTTACCAACAAATATATCATCTTCAGTGGGTGTGTTTTCAATTTTAACTGCAAACAATGAATTCAAAAGAATCAGAAATATTAAAAAAAAACTCACTCACGTGTTGTTCACCACTTCAGTGAATCCTGAATATGAGTCTCAGTTATGACTTCAGTCAGTTATATTTCCACAAGTTTAGTACTCCTCGACCTTACTGAGCCACCGCCTCAAGTTCAAAATAAATTATTTCACTCCGCTTAATTCTATCAACTGTTGTGGTCCGAGAAACGTGAATTTATATTCCATTAATTTAAATCACTTGTCACATAAGCATTAACAATGAATTATAACATGAACAGCATGATGCAGTTGTAAACATTGGCATTTGTTGATATAGAAACTCCCAAAGCGACGGCACTTGTGACAAGTCATTTTCGAAGAGACGTCATTCGTTCGAAATGACGTCATGTTTTTGGATTCGACTACATTGTTGTTACAAGATTGATGGCATGTTGCAGTTAACGCTTAACAATGAAAGTCATTTTTTGTTCGGCATAATAAAATAATTAGAACGTTTCTTTTCATGTTCTATCGGTCGATAGTACCTGAGTTTGTGTGATTTCTGAAATAAAACCTGAAGCAGCTCTTCAGAAATCACACAAACTCAGGTACTATCGACCGATAGAACATGAAAAGGAACGTACTAATATTATAAGATTTATTATGTTTTCCTAGAAAGAATAAAAACTTGCAAATTACTGTAAAAATAGAATCAAAATATACCATTACTTATTTGCTTCAAGTTAGCTTGTCCGGAAAAAAACAAGTTTCCTTTTGTGACTTTTTAATAAACGAAGCCAACAGACAGCTATTTGGGTTGTCTGTTGGTTCCGTTTATTAAAATTAACAATAAGTAATTTCGCTTTATTTTCTACTGATATCATATCCGTTTTCTCAACAATTACATGAATTTTAATTGGACCATCCGCATCCGTCAACTATTTTCAGGGCTGATAATTTCATCTAAAGTCGATTTTCATGGCAAGAGGAGCCCGAGATGAATGATCCCATATCTTTCATTTGAGCTCAGTACAACTAGAATGTTGGTTGGTGCATATTCCTAACTCTGTTTATGTTGAGTTATCACTCATGGGCCAGACAAGAAAAAAAAAAAAACTTGTATTATGCTATTCTTTTAGCTCACCAAAAAACGCCATTCATATTTTTTAGCCACAAAATAATAAAATATGACACCTCATTGCAAAAAGAAGCTCCAGGAGTTCGTCTCAATGAGAGGTAACAAACAAGTTTTCAGTTAGTCCTAACTAATGTTAAGTTGACTCAACCTGTGGGGGTCATAAGGTAATTTTTTTAGTTCGTTCCGAAAATTTGTAATCATTATCTGTTTTGTGAGTTCGTTCAAAAATGGGGGCATTTAGCTAAGATTTTGAGTTCCTCCCATTGAGACGTCATTTCATATTTTTGGAGTTTTTTTCAGGGAATGGGGTGGGAGGGGTGTCATAAGCTAAGTTTGAGTTCGTTCTGTTGTGAGCTTTTGTCGAGTTCGGTCAACAATTCGACGTATGTTTTGATAAAGCGAGGCGAGCGTCCGTGATTATCTATGTTCCGATTTCGTTCCAAAGATGGACCATTAGGTACTTAATTCGTTTCAGTGAGAGGTCATAAGCTAGTTTTGAGTTTGTTTCAATGTGAGGGGGCGATGGGTCAAATGCTAACGTTTGAGTTCGTTCTGTTGAGAGGTCATTAGCTAATTTTTGGTCGAGCTGTGTGCGATCTCAGTTTTGATGAAGATCGCTGGGCGTCCGTCTGTCTGTCTGTCCGTCCGACCGTCTGTCGGCGTCAGCACTGTAATTTGAACAAACGTTATTTGAATTTTACCAAATTCGGTATATAAATTACACTCAATAATAGCTTGATACAGTTAAAACTAGAAGTCCTGTCCTGAAATGCGCACAAATAGCACGTTGATCTGCGCGTTCATCTACGCGTTATGACCATAGTAAGGATATCAAATTATGCACATATCGCTTGTGCACAAGCAATGTTTCAGCCAATGGACCTCCGGGTAACCCGGAGGTCCATTGGCCGAAACATTGCCTGTGTTTGTTATGAGTAACCAGGAGAACCTGCCATGCTTTGGATGCCATTTGATTTGGCAATTGCGCACAATTCCTACGCGCCATTAAGCCTAGATAAGCGCGCATTTCGTGACAGGACTTCTAGTTTTAACTGTACGTTCGAAAATCAGTCCTGCTTGAGTTTTTTTCAGGAGTTATGCTTTTTAATTTGTTTTCGAGTATGAACCTCCATCTCCGACTTGCGGGCGGTGTCCCCACGATAACGTTTACAGACGTTGTCCGTATTTCACCAAATTTGGTCTGCGATTTGTACTCGAGAATGTCTAGGATGAGTTCGAAAACCGGTCCCGCCTGAATTAATTTTATGGGAGTTATGCCTCTCAGATTGTTCCCTTGTTTGGTTTTACGGCTTGTGGTGAGGTAAGCATGACAACATAAACGTTAACCAATTTTTACCAAATTTGGTTTGCGCGTTCTACTCGAAAATGTATTGGATGAGTTCGAAAAAAACAGTCCTAACATATTTTTTTCCTGGAGTTATTCCCCTTAGGTTGTTTTTTATTTGAATTTCCGATTTCACCATGAGTTGAACAAACATTATCCGATTTTTACCAAATGCGGTGTGAGTTCTACTCTAGGATATGTGATCTATTACACGCCTGTTCTATGAAATCCCCATCTACAGCAACACTAAACGAAGCGGCAAATGAAAATCTGTTCCCCACATATGTGCGGAACGGAATTCGTTGAGGAAATGTTTTTAAACAGAAGCGAAATTTCACTGGAATTTTCTACAAATCGTGTAACGCAGTTACAATTTGAATTGCTAGCGATAGCTGAAAATCGTCTCCGCGTCCAAAGTGTTTTATGTACCAGTTGGCGCATAGAACACATTGGAAGACAGGGGATGAAATAGTAACACGTGTTCCCCTCGCAAATTTGATTGGCAATAAAATGTGTTGTTTTTGTTGATAGTTGTCAAATGAATTACTGAGTGTCCTTCTAGCAATTGTTGTGATAGATGGACGTGGAGGCGCGTAATAAACACAGAACGACAGGCGTGTGTGAATGGGTTAATCGATATGGCACGCCAGCGCGGAACGATAGGACGAGAGGCCGCATCGATCAACCCATTCACACATTCCCTTTATTCTGTGTATTTGTGAATTCGTAATAAAGAGAGGCCATGAACTAATTTCTGAGTTCGTTCCGATGGGAGGCGGTACAATATTTTTGAGTTCGTTCCAATGATGGGTCATAGGCTATGTTTCTTGTTATTTCGGAATTCATTCATTTTTTTATTTGCATGTACCGTCAGAGGTATATCACGAACCCGGACGGCGTTTTTATGTAAGAGGGAGAGTCAAGAGAGGCTCTCTCTCCGTTAAAAACGGTCGTCGGGTACGTGATATACTACCTTCATCTTCTGTTTGTGTTGAGTGAAAGGTTAACATTATCTTTGTGTTGACTACATCATCCTCATCGAAAGACAATAATTTCAACACAATATAATTTAATTTCTTTTATGATTGAGTTATGCGAGTTTTCAATAACTGGGGAGGTGATTTTCGTATTGCAAGAAGGTTTTTTCTTTGTTGGCGTGTCCAACGGTGCAACTTTGCAATTAAACTGTTAGTTGGTATTCAGGTGGGTTATTCACATTAGCCTTTTTTCTCCTTGGTATTCGAAACCGCGCGTATTAGCCTATGTTAAAATAAAAAAAAATAATAAAACTGCCGTGTGCACAAAAGCTGATATGATTATAATAATATAAATGAGTGAGACATCGGCCACGTAAGGGTACATAGTAATAAAAGAAAACACTTTGAATTAAATTCTAACAAATGGAATGAACTATTTGTCGCTTTATATGGGTGTGGATGTGTGTTGGGCGTATTAGGCTTTGTATGAAGTGCTACGCCGCCTAGAGGTAAATTCTAATACAAGTAAACACTGAATTAAATTATAATAATTGGAGGGAACTGTTTGTTGCGTTACCGAAATGTTCAAGTGGGATGGGTCTGTTAAGGGTTATAGGAAATACTACGTTCTTCGTATAACGTGACACACCCATTCCAGGTTCATACTCCGACAAAGCGGCATTCATTTCATTTCTTATATGAACGATAACTGCAGGACATACACAGAACGACACCCTCGTGTAAATAGGTTAATCGATATAGCAGGAGTCCCAGTGCGGAAGGATAAAACGAGAGGCCGCAGGCGATGGCAAAGGTTCCATATTTATTACACGCCTTCACGTCTATAAAAACAATTATTAGAAGGACACTCAACAATTCATTTGACAACTATCAACCGAAGGAACGAATTTTATCGCCCAAAACATTTGCGAGGCGAACCCATGTTACTATTTCGTCTATTGAGTTCCAATGTGTTCTATGTGCCAACTGGCACATAGAACATACTGTTACCCAGTGGACGATTTTCAGATATTTCTAGGGATTCAAATTGCAATTGCGTTGCACGAAAATTCCAGTGATATTTCTCGTCTATTTAAAAATAGTCCGTCAACAATTTGTGCGGAACAGATATTCAATTTTTTAGTGTTGCTGTAGATGGGAATTACATAGACGTGTAACAAATCAATATCCCATTTAACATCCGGCAGCAACATTTAGTTGGCGTTATAGAATGGTCCCTAATATTATCTTAAAACGAACACCGGAAGTGCCGCGCATCGTAGTAATTCATGTGCAGACACGTATTGTTTTGTTCAGCATTGATAAATAGATATTATCATAACAGTGTGTTGATCAGTGTCGTGGCATCGCGTCGAATTGAGGTGGCCAGATTTTCGGATCACACGAGCTGCCGCAGGCAGCTCGTGTGATCCGAAAATCTGGCCACCTCAACGAGACGTGATGCGACGACACGGATCAACACACTGTTATGATGATATGCTTATCATATGACATTGTTTCGATGTCAAATTCACCCAAATTTGCTATTTTAATTAATATGCGGTGAAAAGCCGGTTACAAAATAGCAGACGAAACAACAACGACTTCCCTAGTTATGAAAACTATTCACGGAAACTCTCGGATATTTCCGTGGGAGTGTGATATGGATTTTTGATTTCCGTAAGAGTGTGATATGGACTTTTGATCCGGAAAAATCTCACCCGGTGTGATACAACAGTTTGGAAAACATCGTCAAACAGTAGTGATATTTAGGGTAAAAATGTCATAGTCATATGATAAAGACACCGAACATCGACTTAACATCTATATGTTTATAGTCTATCAAGTTTTGATGACTGTAACACTTACGTTTTGTTGACTCACTTGGACAGGGAGATCGATTGCTAATATCTCAAGTCGAATAGTCTTTCCGGCAGGAAATATCACTCGCCAAGTACATATTCTGTCCTCACCATAATATAGAGGATACCCAGGCGATTCTAGCACACGTGGTGCATTAATAAAACCTCCACATCTGTCATCTCCTCGAATATCTATAAACCAAAAGCAAAACCAGAGACAAAATTATCTTGGTTTCAATAGTCTCTGGGGCCAACAGATAAGTACAAACTTCCTAATCAACACTTTAGACACACTTTGTGCAATTTGTTGCGCTTTGTGTAAAGAGAAAGTTGGCGGTCCATGAGTAGACCCCACAATAAACACCAAAGTGGGCAGAAGTGGACAGATAGATTGGTGGTAATTTAATTTCACATTTCTAAAAAAATGTATGATTAAATATGATTGCCTCTCCCTATAAATAAAAAAATGACCTGCCTAATTTATCCTTTGATGCACACGACTCTACTATTCCGTTCGTCAGTGTTGATAGGGTTAAGAATGCACGCATTGAGGATTAGGCGGAAAATAGAGATTAATACTCCCCACAGATCAACTAAGGTAACATATTCTCTCTCGGTGAGGTGAATATACATGTAACCCACAGATCAAGCGAGCGCCACTGCACCAAGATCAAGTCCTGGAGATGGGGGAGTGGGGGGTGGGGGGGGGGGGGGGCACTCAATTTGTCCCGACACACATGACTGGTAAAATATTCCGACTATAACATTAAGACATGCATTATTTGAAGGCACGCATCGATTATGTAGTTGGAATATTTGTGTCAGTCGGGATTATTGTTTAACACTTATACTTCCGAAAGCGACTATTGTCACCTACTTTATGACGAGTATCTGTACGTTCTGGTATGCGCAGATTAAACCTACGATTCCAGATAGTCTTTTCAAACAGTTAATCAGATGACAGAGTTTTAAGTATGTCATAAATTATATTAAACTTCCTCGCATGCAGGCGTACATAGAAGTCCACCAAATATGGATAAAGTGGGCGTGGCAGTAAAAGGGTTAAAAACTCAGGGGATAATATTCTCATTTTGTACCATTTGGCCAATTCATTTACTTGGATGTTGCTCCTAACTGCCTGGGCTTATATAATCCCCGATCAAAACTCTGCCCCTGTGTCAGGAAAACAATTAATCGCCGGCATTATTCTCCCGAGTAACTAAGGCATCAGAATAAAAAAACACAAACTGAAGACAACCGTGATGCAGTGTTGCTTCCTCTGTGCGCTGTTCCTCAGAGTGTATTCAGGGAGTTGGACCAGTCCCAAAATTGGCCAGTCTCCAGATTACGTGTAACATTGTGGGGTGTATATATAAACTCCCATTAAAACGTGAAGCACATGTAAACAAATACACCCTCTTTATGTATTCATTTTACACGATAATGCCAACTACGTCTGACATATTTCCTTTTTTATGAGACTTAAATACAGTTCTGATCTCATAATTTAAATATAGAAGGGTGAAAAACGAGACATCGTGTTAAAATGTCCTTGTAAAAGACAAAGGAGTGACAGGAGATGTCCACGATTATCAATATCTTGTCGGTATTTCGTCCCCTGAGTTCCAATGTGTTCTATGCGTCAGCAGGCACATAGAACACATTGAAACTCAAGGGACGAGTTGTGTATAGGCCCACTTCCGGATAACAACATCACCTCCGTTTGTCCATTCGATCGGTATGGGATAATACGTGGTAGCTGCGTGTTCAATAATTGATTTTGTGGTACATATAAGGAGTACGTTAACAAGCAACTGCTGTTGTGAAAAATTACCTTTTCTTCATCAAATAATATAGATTTTCACAGAAACATCGTCGCATAAAATTCAAATTGTTCGTTATCCGACATTACATTTGCCTGTTACGCATTATTTAATCACTTCTGTCTTTTAATTGATCAGAATGCCTTGGACAAATAGCCATAGCAAGGGGTGCACCCAACATGCAAGGTATATGAAAGCGTGCAACATCCAGGGTATAGGAGCACGTGAAACAACTGGGGAATATGGTTTAAATGTAAGCCTTTCGCTTTTGCTCGCCTCGATATAAAAATCGAAACAAAACCCCAGAAAATAATCTCAAATATTATCAGTTTTCCGACAATTCGATCATATTTTGCTGTTATAAATTAAATAGTCAAATAATTAAATCAAACAACTCGGGAAAAATGAAATAAGAGCAAATCTAATAACAAAATAGCCGATATGTTGACGCGTTTCCAAGGGGAAGGGATTTAACTCTATCTGTTAAGTTTTGTGTTTGGTAAAAACAAAACAATTATTCATGCATTTGGTCCAACTGATTGCCGAGCGTGCGAAACGTGTCCAAAGATTTGTTTCCACTATGTTTCTATTGTGTTTCAAACGGGGCAAAAAATACCGGGATGTCTCATTTAAGCAACTAGATGTTTAAAAACCGACATCCAGGTATTAAATCTCCATACATCATATATGTTGGCGGAGATAACTTGTAATAAATATAATTTACATTTGCTACGTTACCCCGACCACACACCCAACCCTCACACACTCTTTCCCTGAATGCTAGACTGGGAAAAGTGAGACACCAATGGACAAAATGGAGATTACGACTCTTCACGTTTGTTAGAAATGCTTGGACGATTAACAACATGTTGTGTTGGACTTGATTGCTAATGCAACACTTACCAAGTAATATTAGCAGTAGGGCAGTGAATTACATGGATACGTAACAGTTTCCAATCAAGCTGGAAGTATTTCGTGAATTTGAACAATCTGTTCCGTGCGTTGAGCGACACTGGGACGCGTAGCACGGGACAGGTTGTTTAATTTCATGAAATACCGACAGCGATGTTGGTAACCAAATTACACGCGGCCTTTTTTCAGTCATCAAAGCGTACGGACTGAGAAATAGTCAGTGGATCAGAGATATTCAAGTGACGTCACATGGATACTTGGTCTATTGTTCTATCAGGAATTTCTTGCATACCTTGAAACAGCACGCTACAGACCCCTACTTGCAAAGAGCACGCTAAAGGAGTGGGTCATAATCTCAAAATAAAAAAATATTGCTGCCGGAAGCCAATACTATAACACTTTTACCACTGTATTTTATAGAATTGTATTTTCTACCTATTAATATAACTGACTAAAATGAATCATTATCATTTAAAAGATATAGCAATTTGCCAACAGGCAAATTGCCAGATCTTTGAAAATGCTAATGGAGCGTTGTACATTTAAAGTCATAACTAGAAAATACAATTGTAAAAGTTTTATAGTTATCCCCCCCCCCCACGGTCAGTAATTGTGTTTACAAGCGTCGTCTTCTTCTCGTGTTAGGTGAAGGGTTTCTCATTTCAGCCTTTTACTAAAAACAAGCTTGTCATTTACAAAAGGGGCGATCGCCCTCGCCTTCAGTGGTTCTCATAAACTCACATTTCTGAGAGCGTTAAACGCACTGCCCACGGAGAAGTCCGAGGACGATGATTGGGTTAATTTCATGTGTTGAAAGTATCGGCATTTCCTGTCTCACACTGGTCTTCCTTACAAATCGAAGAAAATACCGTAGTTAGATTCCACCATTATATAGCCAACTATAGGCATTTCAAATATGGTGGATCTGTTACAGCATAAGAGTCACACTCTAAATTTTTCTAAGTGATCAGTTCGAAATTGTGACATAATAATTTTGCCAGTCGTTTTGCGTGATTCTTATTAAAGACTGAAATCACCCAGAACTACGAGTGCTTATTAAGAAGAGCAGATATCTTCAAAAACCCAAACAATCTTGAAAATGGCCCTCAATGACTACATTTTGATGAATCAAGGTAATCAATAACGGCTTCCCGTGGGTAACTGAAGGCGAACCGTTATGGCTGCCCTGCAATTTGGAAAATAACAAGCCAAGGTAATCATATCAGTAGTTCGCTGCTCTCCTTTTGCTTAATAAACTCTGAAACGGTTACCTAAAAAGCTTTTCCCATAAAAGTTAATGTAATCGCGTCTCACATCGCCTCAATATTATTTTTTGCAGGCTGACAACGAAGGCGTGGATCGTTCCATGTATGCGACTTATATCTTCGAAGAAGTGCTAGGGTTGTTTGCTCCACGCTAGCATTTACATGATAAGTCAAACTTACATTTGACACATATTTTCTCTCCATATGTCACAAAACGTTGATTTTGAACACGTTGAAAACTGTATTGTTGAGCGTTGTACATTTCACAGATTTTGCCATGCCTCGTAGCAGACAAACACGTGTACGTGTTGTTTGCACACTCGCCCAAACATTCCTCGAAGGTCTCTGTGTTGCGACGTTTGGGATATAGTTGGATGTAGGAATCACTGAAGGAGGGTTTGTTATATGTTATACCCCATCCGAAGAAAACAGTCCAAGATTTACATCTAACGTCTCTTGATACTGAAAGAAATATATCATCAAAAAGTAAGTTAAATTAAAAAACAGATTCGGATGAGAAATCTGAAAAGTATGGGGTACTTTGACTGTAAACATTTCTGCAGCCTTTGAATCCTTGAAAAACTAAAAGCCTCTGGCAGTACTTCTCTAAAAATGCAAATGTATACTGAGCTTCGTCTGGGAACTCTCAATCACTGGATCAAAGCTAACATTTGGAGATTGATTGCGCATGGTTAAACGACGAATTCATCTTATTCCGTTGGCGTGTCAGAACATGTCATCCACTTACGTTTTTGTCTCATCTCATCCGAAGGCGCATGATACATCTTTTCGCGGCGAATGTTATATTCTTTTAGGTTTCTTGTGTTCCCCGAAACGCCAGGCAACAGAGGCCATACATGACTTGTCCCTCTGTAGGCACCAGTAGTTCTCGTTTTCGGATGCTGGAGGGGGTGCGTACGACAAACAATGCAGTCTTATATACGTGTGTATCTATTTTAGGTTCCCTTGCTTCAATCTTATTGGGGATTAGCACGAATGTATGTGTGGTGTGAGGCATAGACTCCATACTCTTAAAATGTGACCGAAGATTACCCTGTACCATTCTTGTCTCTGCGGCCTTGGGGATAAACAAACAAATGCTCATATTTGCCTCTACATTTATTTCCATTCTGGCCGAAACATTGCTTAACATTTCTTCGGTTGAATGGGGAAAGTTGACTTACAGTGAGCCAAACAACCGGATGGGTAAGTTGATACACATTGGGCCAAAATGTTCATTTTTGCTCAAAGTAGAGGAACGTAGATTTGTGTATTTGTGTATTATATTCTAATCATGCCAGAAAGACACATAGGTCACTACATAGAGTATACATTACTGTGATGTGTTGACGGTAACATGGTCTAAGGTTTGCGACTCGGAGCTTATGTTCAAACGAGACGCGAAGCGTCTCGGTTGAACATACGCTCCGAGCCGCAAACCTCAGACCATGTTACCGTCAACTCATCACGATAACGTATATCTTCCAATAAGACACTATCCATCGCTCAAAACCTACATCGTGAAACACGAGAGGCTTATTTATTAAACCTGTGATCGTTAAAACGTTGCCTTGTTCAAGGCAACTTTTAACGACCACATGTTTAGTAAATAAACCTCTCTTGTAACCACGGTGGCATTGGATAAATAATCAATAAACCAGATAATCTCATTCCATCTCATTTCAAATCGTATATCGGTTTGCAATTTAAAGAGCACTTCATCGGGAACACAGTTTTCTGCAAATGTGAAAGATCCGGAAAGACACATGGGTCACTGCATATATTATAGATTATTGTGATGTGTTGACGGTAACATGGTCTGAGATTTGCGAATCGGAGCTTGTGTTCAAACGAGACGCAAAGCGTCGAGGTTGAACATACGCTCCGAGCCGCAAACCTCAGACCATGTTACCGTCAACTCATCACAATAAAGTATATGTTCCAACAAGACACTACCCATAGCCCACAACCTATATTGTGAAACACGAGAGGCTTATTTACAAATGTTCTTCAAGTCAACTTTTTAGCGATCACAGGTTTTGTAAATAAACATCTCGTGTATTCACGACAGCACTGGATAAATAATCAATAAACCAGATAAACTCATTCCATATCAATGGAAATCATCAATCGGTTTGTAATTTAAACAACACTTCTGCATCATATGAGCACCATCTGCTGCACATGTGAAAAAAGCCAGAAAAAATTAAGCGGTTTGCTGGTCACTCCGTAGACGAAGCAATTACGAAATGGGTGACATCATTTCAAATATTTCTCGTTGTGACGTCAGTCGGTAACATTTGCTATTGGAGCCGTAGGTATACAAGAAACTACGTCAGCTCTCATCCAATCAAAGAGCGAGGACTGTACTCTGATTAGAACATATATATATCAAAGGGTGACTGCCTTTTAAGGACAGTGCTCCCGCCGCCCTCCAAGGTTTAAAACCTTCGTATGCCCAAGGGCCTTAACTCCCTCGTATTTGATGGGAGTTCTTCCATACTAATTTGAAACATTTGTAAGATAAACAATATCTAGCAGGCGTGAAACTGACACTGTTAGACAATTTACAGTTAATATTAGTGTGGACAGGCCAGTCGTATAAAAATAAAACAAACAGAACTTGTTCATAGACCTACATGAGTAGTAGGAGATGTATGGATCGTGCCTTATTGTTTTTTTTTGTTCTTTTTTATTAGGGTTTAACGACACATGAACAACCAGGGTCATATCATGTCAGTGACAGTTTTACGGGTGGAGGAAGCCGGAGTACCTGGAGAGAACCACCGAGCAACGACGAACAGCTGTCAGCTCTCCAACATCGTAACTCTGAACTCTGCACCGCGGTACAGGCAGGGTTAGATTGGTTGAAGACATGCGCACCTTCGACGTGCAGTACGCCTTAGTATATAGCGTCATTGTGCCCCCATGTAGGCAATCGGGGTCAAGTGCCTTGCCCAAGGACACAACGCGGGAGCGCGAATCAGTCGCTGAAATGGTCACCCATCCAATCACTAACCGCGCTCGACGTTGCCTAACTTCGGTGATCTGACTAGAACCGGTTACCACGATGCCACCGCGCCCCCCGTGCCTTATTGGCAAGACCAATTAACTTGGGTAAATATCAGACATAAGCCATTTAATTTTTATAAGCTTTTGTAAGTTTGCATTGGTTATAGAAAGAGAGCATGCAGCAACCAAAAGGACCGTGTAGGGGGGCATGATGAACATATTTTTAACTTGTTAAAGGCCTTAAGTGAATATTGTCGAAATTGTTATAATTCAATGTTTTAATTAGTTCAAGTATTTCTGTAACTCAGTGTGACTCATTTGTCTGAGCTGTATAATCTTCTGTCTAAACTAACTAAGGGATCCACATTTATTCTCGAAATATTTACATTGAACTTCGTGTAGAAGCAATCATCTACGCATGAATTATTAAGTAAGTAATATTCATTGAGGTCAGCATGTGTACGCGGAAATGTTGGTGGCTTGTGTCCGACGGGGAAAGGCCAATACACTCGTGTTCTAGACAGGGGGCCCGGGATTCAGATGTAAACGCGTTGTTACATATGCTTAAATAAAACCGCGGACCACACACATATTCAGGTGTCATTTTCAATCATCTCACACCATTGGAACTAAATATTACAGGTTTCAGTAATAAGCATAGGGATTTGCGAATCACAAATTTCTTTTCGAATCGAATCTCGAATCGAATCGTTTCTCTGATATCGACCTCGAATCGAATCCCGAATCGAATCTTAAAAGGCAAGTTATTTCATATTGCATCAAACGGAAGTTACGGAACACTGTGATGACCCTTACGCGACGGAGTGAACACCTTAAACACCAATAACTAAATATTCTCTGCAGCACCGTCGCTGAAACAGCTAGGCCTATTGTCCATAGTTTTAGTTTTTGAAGGCCTAACTTGTTACTATTCACGTTCTTAAGAACGTGAATAGTAACAAGTTAAGCCTTCAAAAACCAAAACTATGGATAATGTTCTGGGCCAAATTCACACCTTACCTAACAATTAAACATTGTCAATTACTCAAATAAATAGGAATTCAGCCTACATGAATGAATTTTCAAATGATAGTTTTATCCTATTTTTGTTGGAAATGTAACAAATTGAAGTTAGTACGAGAGATTCGAAAACTTCGAATCCTGAGACTGATTCGGG
The DNA here is from genome assembly GCA_031216915.1 of Pictodentalium vernedei. Classification (NCBI taxonomy): domain Eukaryota; kingdom Metazoa; phylum Mollusca; class Scaphopoda; order Dentaliida; family Dentaliidae; genus Pictodentalium; species Pictodentalium vernedei. Next base: position 506,029,996 of record CM062293.1, read on the forward strand.
ATCGATCTCGAAGCATACGTATGGTATCGATATCGAATCGAATCTCAAATATTCGCAGGACCCTATCTTGCTATTTGTTTACAATTCGCGGAAGATCGCTGGCGACTGTCAAATTGGCAGTTAAATGCCTCACCTTGTCTAGGACAGCCAATCAGTTCCAGTCTCAAACAAGGGTCAGGTCCGAACTCAATGAGTTTCACCATGATAACTGTCGCCAATACTTCGTCGGAAAACCAGATGGTAGTAAAAGTTGTCGTATCAGCATGAACATTGAAAATCTGAATAAAAAATACAATATCATATAATCATTATCATCTGATGCAAAGATACAATCAGAAACCAATTGTATTTTCTAAAATAGTATTTTGTACCTAATGCTCAAAACCAGCCTTCGCTATTCACAAACATCGCCAATTAATTTTCATTATTTTTTCATTTTTTGTCTCAAAAACATAGGTTATGACCCCTCATATGGGTAATAACCAATGTTTTTGAGACAAAAAAAAAAATAGTTATTCAATAATTTTGTTTGCGTGTGTCGTCTGCTTTTCATGTTAGGTAAAGGGTTAACACAATTACTGGAACTGCAGTGCGTAATCATCAAACTGCAATTGTGACGAATTTTCAATGCATAATGTTAACGCCATGAATTCAAATCAAGTCTCGACTGAAAAACAATTCTTGTGTTAATTCAAAGAACATGAATTCTTATAGTTTGTTTTTTTTTAAATTGAATTGGACGGAATGTAAGCTTCAGTATGTTCAGTTATGATCATGTGGACCGTTGTTTCGCCTTTTCGAGCAACTGAAATAATTCATCGGTTTGAATCTGAACGTAAGAGATGGATTGTTTCAGTTCTTTAGTGGTTCCAGATCATAACGGCGTGGACTTTCTCTATTTATTGGCGTTTAACGACACTTTCTACAGCCAGGGTTGCCCCGTATCGGACAGTTTTACGAGAGGTGGAAGCCGGTGAACCCGGACGGAACCACCGCGCAACGGCGGCAGCTATCAAACTCCCCAACGTACTAACGCAACATAAGCAGGGTTAGCATTGGTGGAAGACAGATGCACAATCGACGTGCGGTACGCCTTAGTACACGGCGCCACTGTACTCCCACGTGCGCAATCGGGATTAAGTGCCCCTGGCGGTGATCGAACTGTGGACCTCTCGGTTTGAAATCCAGTTCCGTAAACACCGAGCCAGAGCGCTACCAAGAATTAGACTGATGATCATGTTTTTGCCTTTTTTCCAGCATGTCATGTACTGGAATATATCTGGATACTGCCAATACTACAACAAGGTTTCAGTTGGATTTTCTAGAATTGTATTTTCAAGCTATTTATATAACGGACTAAAATGAACCATTTGCATTTTAAAAGATATGGCAATTTGCCAACTGGGAAATTGCCACATCTTTGAAAATACTAATGGTTCATTTCAACCCATTTAAAGATATAACTAGAAACTTCAATTCTAGAAAAGACATTCGTTAAAGTGTTATAGTATTGGTCCCAGGAGCCCCCAATTCTACCAGTGTATCATTAACGTCCAAACGGCTGGATAATAATACGTGTGAATTTATTGGACATCAGATTATGAGAAAAATGAGGTAGCAGTCGTTCTAGTTTTAGTGCCGTCTGCTAATTTGAGTAGGCGACAATTGAATAGAAATAACTACTTAGGTTGTATGACCCCTCACTGGACACTATAACCCATAACATCAGTGCTTGTTTACTCGATGTACAGAATACGTTTGTTCTATGTCAGGGTTCCAGGTCGTTGAGTGAATATTATAATGCAAATCACTATTTTGGGAAAACTATGATATCGGTGTCAGTTGATTCTTTGGATAATACTCTACCCGATAAAATCAACGGAGTGTACAAAATAGTCCAAACAACCTTGCCATAAGGTATCATGGAACTAAATATTTCACATAGGCGAAAAAAATATAGCATCGCATCACTTTAATTTTGGCATTCACATATCTTTGTCAAGTATAGCCATTCAGAAAACTCTTTTTCATCCGAAAACAGGGGGTCATGCAAAAAATAAGAGATAAAAAACTAACATGAAGGAAAGTACCGGTCACGTGCATATATTTTTAGGGAAATTCCAATAAAAACAAACCAAGCTAAATTGTATTTTGTAGGTCCAAAACTCATCAAATCATCCTCTTTTTATCTGGAATATTCAACAATAATGCAAGATGACAATAGACTGTTTCAAACGTGTATTGAAGCAATATATATTTCCAAGGCTGCTTATTTTTAGAGATTGCATCATTTCCGTGTGCAACATTTCAAGGCGAGCAGTGCAACATTTCAAAGCGAGCAACTCTATTTCAAAGATTTACTTCAGAGATACCTATACAAAAATTCATCCCCAACCCTATCAAAGATAGATTTTATCACTTCCATGGGATGAAAGAGTCAATTCTGGATTAGAATCCAACTTTTGGTTTCTGTTGAGTCAAAAATACGGGAAATTTACGAAATATTTTCTAGCCTGTTACCTGATAAATTAGCTGAGACGGATGAGAATGGATAGCTTGCTTTAAACACTACCCTGAGCCCAAAATAAAACTAAAATCGGCACCAGTACACAATATTTTTTGAAAACATCTGACTCATTTAATCATACTGCAAGTGAAACGGTGTCCCAATCCCTACGAAATAATACGATGTCAACTAAGTTAAAAAGATTGGAGTTGCAGCTATGTATTTCACCAATATAAACGGACTCTGCCATTTTATCCTAACAACTGATGTCCAATTTTCATCTACCTACTGATGTGCTAAAATATAGCTCTGAATAGGTCCCCATCGGTATGCCCCTTTTCATAAAAAAAACTATGATATAAATCATAAATTAATTGATATTGACATAAAACAAAACTCTTGTGATATTAAATTTCCCATTTGTGATAGTTTTTTAAATTTCATTCTGGCTTCTGAAGACATTTCGCATTGTGTTTGTTGAATATTTTGCAATTTTGTAAAAATCCTGTTTTCTCTGTAAGGTACATAGAGCCATTGGTATGGCACTGACAAAACATAAATAAAACAGTGCTTGTTTCCAACAGGATGACCAGTACCTGCTAATGTGGTATCTCATAACACTGTTAAATGCATAAAATCATCCAATTATTGATTCGATAGTGCTATGCTGTGCTGTAAGTAGCCATAAGTGCACTTTCACAAATGTTGTTTTAATCCCCACAGGCACCCATTCTGACAAAAGAGTGGAATTGCAGAATATATGTTTCCAAAGAATATTGTGGTCTTTGATGTTTAATATATTTGTGTGTATGGGAGTGAAAGATAGTCAGCTGCCAATTATTGAACTTGTAAATCCAGGCAAATGAAAAGCAAACAAAAACACCTTGCCTGGTTAAGAGACAGATAGACAGACAGACAGACATAAAGACAGACAGACATACAGAGACAAACAAACAAACAGACTTGCAGGCACACAGGAAGTCTACACGAGAGCACTGAATGGCATGCAATGAAAAATATATTGGAAGAGTCAGTACATGGTTGTCAAATTGGAAAGAAACTCAGTGGAACATGAGTGCTACAGTCCAAAACTAAATCATAACAATCTGAAAGTGTATATACAGATTATCAGTGTAATGGGCATGTCCTGTGATTTGTATCAGATTCGAGGTGGTGTTCAAAATTTGGATCTCAACGGGCCGGTGTGACAGGAATGATAGTCCGTAGGAAAATTAGTCCCTCTGGACTATTATTCCGCGGAATTATAGTCCTAGGTCTAACATTCCTAGGAATAGTAGTCCGCCGGACTACTATTCCTAGGAATGTTAGACCTAGGACTATAATTCCGCGGAATAATAGTCCAGAGGGACTAACGTTCCTACGGACTATCATTCCTGTCACACCGGCTTTGATCCCATTTTTTACACCACCATTTATCTTACAATTCTGTCACATTAATTGTGAGGAAGTTGGAAGAGGTTGGATGATTGGAATCCCCCCTTCCCCTAGTACTATAATGGGGAAACGTGGTTCAACTATAGGCTGTTAGTTAGCAGTTGCTGGGAGATATAGTGTGATCCTGGAGACTACACTTGATGAAGGTGTGAATTTGCTTGCATTAACAGCCTTAGATTGTGCAATATATATGCCTTTATTGGTGACTGTGGCAAAAAGTAACTTTTGAAAACAATAAAAGAGTTTTGTGAGGTGTGTGGTCTCCCAATGAACATTTAAATGTAAAATAATCCCCCAAAATAATAATTACATCTGGTTTTGAAGCCAAAAAACATATTTCGTACAGGTTTCACGGAGCTAAATATTTTCCCATAGGCGACCATTATAACGTTCAGGGGAAAAATAATATGATCGCATCACTTTAATTTTAGCATACAAATATCTTTGTCAAGTATAGCTCTCAGAGAACTTTTTTCTGACCTGAAAACATGGGATCATGCAACAAATAAAAAAAAAACTGACAGGAAGGGAAGTACCGATCACGTGCAAATATTTTTCAGGGAATTCCCAACAAAAACACACCCAAAGTAAATTGTATTGTTTAGGTCCAAAACTCATCAAATCACTCTCTCTTCCTTTCTTGAATACTCAGCAATAATGCAAGATGCCAACATAATGTTTCAAATGTTTATTGAAACAATATATTTTCCAAAGATTGCTTATTTTTTAGAGATTGCATCATTTCAAGGCGGATAACTCTAATTCAAATATTGACTGCAGTGAGACCATAAACAATACAATTAAGTGTTATATTAAACATTAATTTATGGTCATTGGTCATAACCTATGTTTTGGAAGCAAAAAGTGAAAATCTAAAAAAAAATAAATGGCGTTTTTCTTGTAGGTAAAAGATTAATACAATATAACCCACCCAAAATAGGACAGATAACGTAAATTCTCCCTACTGAAATTATGCAATTGTCACCCAGTTGTATTTTGTTTAGCCAATCAAATTGTCCAGTTTTGAAATTGACCAATGAAAGCTCCCAACTCTAATTCTGCAAATTATGAAAATGTGGTCCAGTTTTATTTTGTTCAGCCAATCAAATTGCCTAGTTCTGAAATTGACCAATGAAATTGGCAGAAGGTTTTATTTATCACTGATGGATATGAAAACAAAATATCAAATGTTTTAAAGTGAACAAAACGGACGAGTCATATGATAAAAGTGGATATGGGATTGAATGGAATTGGAAATTCTAAACACGATGGTAAATGAAAAACAAAATTGCCATCCAAAATCAAAAGTTGATTTTCACCCAAAAAGTCACGAGAATGCTGCATTTGATAGCAGATTTGAACAGTTTTCTGGGAAAGGGGGCGGTGACACCAGATGACCCCTACAAATGCACATACCTTCAGCACTCGCGACAGATGCCTTTAGTAGACGCATGTACTGTCTTCCAGGCAAGATCTCCCCTCCCCAATCCATTTTGCAGTTTTTAATTAACAGATTTTCCAATCATAGATTTGAATACTGAAGATTGGAAAAAAAGTAATAAGAAGAAAAAAGGATACAGTTAAAACTAGAAGTCCTGTCACGAACTGCGCGCTTATCTAGGCTTAATTGCGCGTTGGAATTGCGCGCAATTGCCATATCGAACGGCATCCAAAGCACGACAGGCTCTCTTGGTTTCTCATCGCAAACACATGCAATATTTCTGCCAATGGACCTCCGGGTTACCCGGAGGTCCATTGGCTGAAATATTGCTTGTGCACAGGCCATATGTACAGAATTTGATAGCTTTACTTGGGCCATAACGCGTACATTAACGCGCATATTAACGTGCTATTTGTGCGCATTTCATGACAGGACTTCTAGTTTTAACTGTAAGTTAATGCATTTTCTAATGAAGACAACGAAGCATAAGCCACAGAATAATATCAAAAGCAAAAGCAGACAATCAGTGTTAGGCCTAACCTCATAGCTGCTCAGTTTGAACCATATGGTCTTGTGGCCCCTATAAATAAATTTTGGATCAATGTGATTTTGAGTAGATATGTCCAGAAGTCATAAGTTGTCTAAAACAGTCATTTGCCAATCAAACATTATTAAGATCAAACTGGGATGCCAAATATCAAAATCCACATTCGATCCAGTGTTGTTTTTCGCCCCATCCACAGACCCAGGGACCGAAATATCAGTGCAGCAACATGGTTTGAGCATGAAATATAAGGGCTCCCACCAATGTCAAATAGCAATTATTTATAAAAACATGACTAGACGCTTTTACAAAATAAGATTTACTTAGCATTCGTGTATTTCACACCATTTTCATACTAAGATCGCTACCCTTGTGGCCCATATAAATCAGGTCAAATCGGATTTCGTGGAAATCAGCTTCTCAAGTGACATGTTGTCTAAAATACCTATTTGGTCAGTCAAATGCTTTTATGGCCAGGCTCTGATGCTAAAATGTCGAAATCTCCACTGATATGATTCAGTGTTAATTTATTTTCCCCATACAGGGCTCTAATGGAGGGATACCGTGGTAAACGACAATAGAGTTGAGGACGGGTTTGAAAACTCTGAAAAGAGTATTTTGAGCATACAAATAGAGTTAAGCAGTATGTACATGGTTGTAATGCCATATTTGAGAATTATGGGCGCTAAAGTAATAGGGTTCGCTGAAAAATCTTCCCCTCGGTCTTTAGTAGGTAGCTTGGTAATTAGTATTACAACGGCTGCGTTTCGGTAAGCGACAGTGTGAATTGTTAATCACCTTGTGACTTGTTAGTTAGTTCTTTTTGTGGCTGTTGGCCATTGCAATCAAAGCCTGATTCTCAAACTCAACACACATATTGAAGGGTTTCTGGGGAGAGATTCAGAATGGTTTTAGAAAGGGAAGGAGAGTTTTTCACGCTATCCCAAATGATAGAATCTGCGAAAGCAAAAAAGAAAAAGATGGTTATGGCCTTTTTGGAAGTTAAAAAGGCATACGATGGAGTATGGAGGGAGGGTTTGTGGCGAAAGCTTGAGGCTTTGTGCTTGGGGGCGAGTTTGTTGATATTCTGAAAGCATTGCATAAAGATGTACAGAGTGAAACTTAGCCTGAGTGACATAATAACAAAACGTCTGCCTATGGATATAGGACTAAAACAGGGGAGTATCCTTTCGCCAATTCTTTTTGCATTGTACATCAAGGCTATATCCGTGGGCCGTAAAGTAGACCGTACTCGAAGGTGAAAGTGGGGGAGTTCTGTATTCCGGAAGGTAGCAGATAACTTCTTAGAGTAGGAGAGACAGGTGACTACGAGTATCTGGAGATAAATATAAACGTCACAGGAAGAGGCATCTACCGAAACCACACAAATAAATTGATTCTGAAAGGACAGAATAGACTTATTGAAACTCGGTTATCTTAAATATTTGATAAATCTCCCCGCCAGCCGATGGTGTAAAGTAATGTTCCAAAGTATTTTCATCACAATTACCAAGACAGGGTGGATGGTCCAAGTGAGGGAGTTAATAGAGAACTACTCATTGGAGATCTCGGACCTTGACGTAGGGGGCATCCATCATCAGAAAAAGAATCATGGAGGGTGGTAACATTAATTGGCGAGAGGAGGGGAGGGGGGGGTCAAATCAAAGAGGTCTTTGGGTGGAATAAAGAGAAACATGGGTTTGAAGAGTACCTTGGTGGCACATTTAGGGGTCACTGTTGTTCAAGCTGGTGTCGCGGTCTCTAGAGCTGAGTGTATAATGGGGAAAACAGTGAAAAGGCGTACCGGATGTATAATTTATTCCTGGCGGAGACCCTGGAACACTTTCTGTTAGAATGCCCAAAATACCAGTTTAAAAGAATAAGATTTACTGGGAGTATAATGGTAAATTGGGATAGGAGAAGGAAGGACATGCGGTTAGTGCGTGACTTAAATGAGAGGCTTAATATGCTAATTGAGAGATGGGGAAGAATGGGACAAGGGATATCCTCAAGCAGTCCGTCTCGGAGCGTTGGGAGGATAGAAGAAGAAGGCGTGGCAATAGGGAGGCAGTTGGGAGCATGGGTAACCAATGTCATTACACGAGGCATTAATATTTTCGGAAGTGATTTTTCATTCTCCAACGATGCAAAAAAAACCCTTGCCGTAAGACAAGCTCTTGACGTGGTCAGCACTAACGGCTGACCAACCAGATCGATGAATTGATAACAGATTACTGACTTTGCAGCTTTGGGTGTATCGGGCACAGCCGAAAGATACTTATCACAGTATGCCACAAAATCCTAATAACGACATAAAGCCAAAATGGCAATTGCCAAAGGTTCTGCCTATCTAAAGCCACTTGAGACAAAAGTTGATGTGAATTTTCTGTTTATCAAATATTATAGTGATCTGTCTTGTGATACCCAATTAGCACTTACGCGCTTCATTCAGACACCGAGGTAGCTTATTCATTACAAACTACCTATACCGAGGGCCAGTTTTCGGTGACAGCTCGGTCTATATATCTTGAATTTACTCGAATAAATCACTGGTTATATCACATATATTGCTTCAAAGGACTAAATTATATGTCTGCACATATATTTAAACCTTTTAAACAGCCCCTACTTCCATGTACTTATTTCCTTTCACCTCGGTATCCCCGGAATACCCCTGTATCCCTCGGTATTTAGTAGGACCCTCGAAAAACCAATAGGGATTTCTTTTGGCAAGTTAGATTCCATTCCCACATAAATTTGAAGAATGCCCCAAAAACCTACCAAATGTCACCACTATTTTGTGTATCTGTTTTAGGGAGTATGAACGGCTTCTTCTCTATATGTTTTGTAGTTCAGCGATCTGAAGGTAGTGGCTACCTACATGGGGGTATCAGGACAACTCTTACCCACGGCAACTAGTACCAGACAAGTCGTACCCAACACTGGCCGATTCATACCCATTTTTGTCTGGACATCTCGTACCCACGATTGGACAACTCGTACCGTCAATGGAACAACTCGCTTCTAATACTATTTACAATGGGGGAGGGCAGGCAGTAACACAAGAATAACAGACCAATGCTTACAAGATCGAGGGCTAGTAGTGCAGGGGCCCATCACCACACATGCAACTGCTGCACGATTGTAATTTTCGATATGTTAAGACACAGTCACACAGAGCAAGATAAACACAATATATGTAGGCCTACTAGGTTTCATGGTTTATAGGATACATGTGTTCGACTTCATAGGCTATCTTGTAGCACAGGTTGCCAATATAACAACCTGCCTCCTTTAACGTCTAGTAATGTCGCAGCACAAGAAGCAATCAGGAGGAGCTCGGGTGGATGAGGATCAAGGACAGGATAGACCTTTTGGAAACTCAGTTATCTTAAATATTTGGTAAATCTGCCCGACAGCAGATGGTGTAAAGTATTGTTCCAGAGTATTTTCAACTCTAATACCAAGACAGGGTGGATGGTCCAAGTGGGGAAGCTAATAGAGAACCATTCATTGAAGATCTCGGACCCAGGGGCAACCCAGGGTCACCAAATCGTCAGAGAAAGAGTCATGGAGGATGGTAACCTTAATTGGCGAGAGGGGGTCAAATTTAAAAGGTCTTTGGGTGGCCTGCGTGATAAAGAGAACCCTCGTTTCGATGAGAACCTAGATTGCACCTTTTTCTGGGGGGGAGGGGGCACTGTTGTTCAAGCTGAGGTCGCGGTCCCTGGAGCTGAGGGGAAAATTCGGAAAAACAGTGATGAAGAGTGCAAAAGGTGTAATTTAGGCGTGGTGGAGACCTTGGAACACTTTCTTCTAGAATGCTCAAAGTACCAAACTAAAAGAATAAGATTCTCTGGGAGTATAATGGGGAAGTGGGATGGGGGATGAAGGACACGTGGGTAGTAAGTGACGATAATGAGAGGGGTAATATACTAATCGGAGAGACTGTGAAAATGGGGCAAAGGATGTCATCAAGCAGTTCTCTCCTAGTGTTGGGAGGAGAGAAGAAGCGTGGGAATAGGGAAGCAGTTGGCTGCACAGGTGTAACCAAGACCTTCTCACCAGAGAACCGCGACAAATCAGTGGTCGGCCAAAGTGTTATTATTATTAGTTCTCAATTAGTAACGAGACAATCCTCACTGACTCCACGCAATTAATTATATTGTATAATTTTAATTTTCTTTGACTTTGTTTTGTTTTTCTGTTGAGGGTTCGGTGCTCATTCAACTCTACATTTAATTCACTATCTTGGAGCCATTTGAGGGTTTTGTTCTGTGGGTCTCTTAATCGCGTTTCGACCTTCTGAACGATCGATTCGGACTCCCGCGATGTGTCCTTGGGCAAGGCACTTAATCTGGATTGTCCACGTGGGGGCATGATGACGGCGTATACTGAGGAGTACTGAACGTCGATGGTGCGCATGTCTTCAACCAATCTAATCCTGCCTTTGCTGCAGTGCGGAGTTACGATGTTGGGGAGGTGGCAGCTGCTCGTCGTTGTTCGGTGGTTCTCTCCGGGTACTCCGGCTTCATCCAAACGTAAAACTGTCACCCACACGATATGACCCTGGTTGTTAAAGTGTCGTTAAACCCTACTAACTAAACAAATAAATAATCGCGTCCCACTAGTTTCTATTTTTGCTAGCTTACGTTCCTTTATATGTGTCCACATGGGCTTGTATAGTGCCACGCGCAGGGCATGATTTTGAACCCTCTGTCTGAAGCTTCGGAATGTTGTTTTTTGCTTTGATCATTCTCTGATTGGTAAGCCAGGAAAGCTTTTCCTTTTTGTTTAATTATTTGAAGAGTTGTTTGGGTTATTCTGTTTAACCGCGGCTTTACTCTTTGCTTGGGGCAGATTTCATCTAGTGTACAGATGATAACCTCGATAAGGTGGGTGGAGAAGTTTTCCTAATTCATGAGCATTTGTGGGGTTATTTGCATTTTGGTTTACATCGATAATGTTTTCTGAAGAGGTTCCAGTCAATTTTTGATAAGTTCCCCCTGTTCATGGGAGGATACTTTGTGGGATCAGTGTTACATTGCAAAGTTGCGCGAACTGGCGGGTGATCACTGCCTAGATCATTCTACCCTACAAATATGTCTGGTATTTGGCTGGTTAGTGATATATTGGTGATTATCAGGTCTAGGATATCTGGCCGATGGAGTGGGTTGTTGCTTATGTATGCTACGTTGTTTTAAAAGGCGAAGTGAGGGTATATGCATAAAGTTCAACCTTTATCTCAATGTTGACAAAATTGACTTAGAACAATGTAATTCTCAGGCGACGAGCTTTGGACTAGGGTTTTGTCGCAGCTCAGTACATAATTAAACTCAGTGACAAACTGTCAAATGTCACTGATCTAGATATTTGTTTTCAAACTGAGATCTCTCGAGTTTTGTTTTCGCAACTCAGTTTGTATCGTCTAAACAATTTATTTATTTTCTGGTGTTTAAGGTCACATACTTATGCACAATGGCTAATCATGACCGTGACAGTTTTACGGGTGGAGGAAGTCGGAGTACCCGGAGAGAACCACCGAGCAACGACGAGCAGCTGCCAGCTCCCCAACATCGTAACTCCGCTGTGCACCACTGACTTCATGAAATCCTATTGGTTGACTTTCATTAAATTTTAAACAATCAGGAGCGGTTTGCTTTTCTAGTTTCAGAGGAGCGAGTGAAAATAATACGAAAAATGGTTTTATAAAATATGAATGAATAAGGTTTTAGCGCGACGAAGGCATGCCGCCGTTTGGTGGTTGTTTGTCATTGTAATGAATGAAACGTAAAATATACTCTCCCAAAAAAGAAAGTGTGCATGCTAAAAAATAACACTAAAAAAAGATATATATCATTTTCATTCATGGAAATTTTTATTAAATCACAGATGAATCAATTTGTGATCAGCACGAGAAATTTCATTACGCTATGACGAATACTCTTGGTGCCATGGAGAGTCAAAGACACTAAGGGTCAAACACAAAAGTCACACACTCAATATCTGGTATGACCTCCGTCTGCATCGACTACTGCTGTGCATCTACGCCTCATGGAAGCGAACAAGTTAGCATGGAAGTGGGTTAGGGTAGGGTTAGGTTAGGGATAGGTTAGGGTTAGGTAGGGTTAGGGTTAGGGTTAGGGTTAGGTTAGGTAGGGTTAGGTTAGGGTTAGGTTAGGTTAGGGTTAGCGTTTCGGTTAGGTTAAGGTTAGGGTTAGGTTAGGCTAACCCTAACCCTACTCTACACCACTGCAGTCGAGCGCGACGATGACGTAACGTCAAAATCGGACGAATTGCAGGTCTTCGAGGATGTAAGCCGTATTCTCTCAGCCGGTTGATTACTGTTTGAGGATGTATCCGTCTCAGGTTCGGGATATTCCTGGCTGTCGTCGTTGCCGTTTGTTGCCAGTTCTGGAGATGGACGACACTGATATACCGATCTTGTGCAGGCGTGGTAACTCGGGGTCTCCCGGAGTGGGGTCAGTCTCAAACGTCATCATGTTGTGCATGTCGATGGACTAGCCTGTCTACAGTGTTACAGTGGCAGATCAAATGCTGGGCAACCTCTCTGTGTGTTCTGCCAGGTCTAATCATACCCAGGGCAAGGAGACGTTGATTCATTGTCAATCTTGGCATGCTAATGTGGAGTCGTTTTAACAGCAGCGCAAGTTTGAATGTGAACGATAGGAAGGCCTTACTCTAGTGTTTAAATACCCAAGTATTCAGACTGCTGCTTGAAATTTCAGACTCTCCATGTGCAAAACATGCCTTTTCACAAATGTGCAGCACGTCACTTAACGTTAATGCAATTTTAACGGGGAAAGCTGTTTTTTGTGTTCAATATAACTTATTCATGAACAGTTTAACACTCTTTACACCTATGAAATTATTTTTTTGGAGTTTGATCAATTTCTGCAATGCACACTTTCTTTTTTGGGCGAGTATATATCAAGTTGGGAATAATAAATAATAAACAGTGCCAAAGATTATGATGATTTCCCACAAATGTTATCAGTTGGAACGTGTATCACATGTCTGATGCTTTTACGGTGTATCACATGTCGGACGCTTTTACGGACCAGGCACATGATACGCCATAATTTCATTAAGGAGGGTGGCTTCTAAGTGAATGAGTGGTGTCGACCAATCAATATTTTCAACGTGCAGCTCCAGAACTGCACGTTGAAAATATTAATTGGTCTTCCCGAAAATAATGAATGTGGATTCTTTCAATCGCTGCATTTGAACTGACATGAAAAATATCACAGCGTTCAATGGGTTAAGCCAAAGGGCAAAAGAATACTCGATCGGTTAAAATTTCTGGAAAGAAATAGCTTTAACAAGGTGTTCGTTAGAAAAACTATTTGGGAGAGGGTGGGATTACCAAGTATAACATATGGAACAAATGTGATCCCTCTGAACCAAATGGTAAAGAAGAATTTGGAGATTCTACAAAATGATGCGGGTAGCTGGATAACTGGAAGCGGTCAGATGGGAACTCGGGTGGATGGTGGTTAACGATAGAATATATATGGGGAAATTATGCTCTCTAAATTACCTGGTATACCTCCCAAACAACAGATGGTGAAAAACGATATTCAATCATGCATGGAAATTATAACATTCAGACAGGTTGGATAAAGAAGTTGGAGGTAATGGAGAACTACCTTATAGAGACTGAAATACATATACATGTATATACTGAGTCAAAAAAGAAAGAATAATATAACAATAACATGATTTTGAAGGGCATTACAGTGTATTAACGGCTCAACAGAAATGGTTAACAGCCCAAGAGTTTATTAGAAGTCGAGGGCCGCTAATAAGCTCAAGGGCTGTTAACCATTTCTGTTGAGCCGTTGATACACTGTAATGCCCGACAAAGTCATGTTGTTTCTATTATTGCCACTTTCGTACAGCGGGTACACTACAATTAAATTAAATGGGAAATAAGATAAATAAATGAAGTTTAACATTTTAGAATTAAAAAACAGCGACACTATTGTCTGATTTGTTGACAAACAAACGTCTGATCAGTCTACGGCGAAATTTGGGAAGTTAGATGATGAAATATATCTTCGAAATGAGAACTTTAGGCAAGGAGTTTATTCATCAAAGACGTCATCACTTACTTTGTGCGTATCGCTTCCTATATTTGATACATTATCTATCCGTGACACAAAGGGAAACACTTGAAACAAATGTGTTAATTGTGTTTACAAATTTAAAAAATCCGAATTGAATTTCGATCCAAATGGAAATCTGGGAAAAAATATTGTTGATTCTTCTGAGAGATGTGACGTCAATGTCTATATTTAGACGTATCGGGCTGTTATTGACGTGTTGGGCTGTTATAGTTAATAACGGCCCAACACGTCACATGACTTGCACTTGTTGAGCATTACGAGGTTTCAACGCCCGTTAAAACATTGTTAATGTGCTAGGAACGCCCGCAAAAGTGGTAATAATAAACTTTGAGGAGCATTTTTGTTAGTTTTATCGACTTTAATCCCAAGCGAATTATTGTAACTTCATATTTCAAGTCTAGCTGTATTAATTTGCATAATTTCATGTTCTTAAGGCGTCACGTTAGGACGCAGCGATTCAGACATTACGTAAATCACCTAAAGTCTGAAGATCATGAAGCCGTACCCGATGATCTAATTGAAAAATTGAAAAAATGGTCAATTGGCGACAAATCTGGCGAAATTGGGGGCCAGGGAAGAAGTTCGATGCTCTTCTCCTCAAGGAAGTCACGACTGATACGTGCCACGTGACATCGGGCATTGTCTTGCTGGAATAACTGCAATCCTAGGTTAGCTTTGAACAACAGGACAACAACAGCGTTAATGATTTCGTCCCCCATATCACTGTCCATTCAGATTACCATCAATGAAGAGCAAGTTAACCGGAATATAGGTTTCATGGTTTATAGGATACATGAGGTCGACTTCAAAGGCTTATCGTTTTTTAGCACATGTGGTCAATATAACAACCTGTCTTCTTTAACGTCTAGTAATGCAGCAGCACTAGAAGCAATCAGGGGCGAGCTTGGATGGATGATGATTAAGGACAGGATACACTTATTGACTTTCGGTTATCTTAATTATTTCGTAAACCTCCCCGCCAGCCGATGGTGTAAAGTAATGTTCCAGAGTATTTTCAACTCAAATATGAAGACAGGGTGGATGGTCCACGTGAAGGAGCTAATAGGGAACTACTCATTGGAGATCTCGGATCTAAACGTAGGGGGGGGGGGGGGGGGGCTAACAATGGTAAAACAACCGCGTGAAAAGGGGTCATGGAGGATGGTAACCTTAATTGGCGAATGGGGGTCAAATCAAAGAGGTCTTTGGATGGCCTGCTTAATAAAGAGAAGCCCAGTTTTAAAGAGCACCTTCATGGCACCTTTGGAGGATCACTTTTGTTCACGCTGAGGTCGCGGTCCCTGGAGCTGAGGGGGGAACAGTGAAAACGAGTGCCAGATGTGTAAATTTGGCGTGGTGGAGGTCCAGGAAAACTTTCTTCTAGAATGCCCAAAATACCATACAAGCTACTGTGTTCACTGTATGCATTTTGTCGGTGCCAATAAGCTCAGGCCCTGATTTCGGTTCCGAGACCCGAGTTATCGGGACTTTATATTCGATCCTGGCGATTTTTGTCTTTTTGTAGGGCTGATGTGACTGTTCAATTAATCGACCAACCATCGGAAGGCGCTATTGTCGACTAGTATTTTTGATAGTTGACTATTTTTTTAGCCACATACATCATGCCACTGAATGATAATATTGGTCTGCAAGGGGCACACAACGTTTCTCAGTACCTGTTATCCTTCGTATTCATTTTTTTTATCACGAAAATGGGCAGTAATTTTGACTTTACCGTTGCATATTATCTCTTGAAATTAACGTTGTCATACCTAAACTCCACTCTGGATCATGCTATTGTGAACAAATTGTTGATAATCCATGTTAACTGTTGCCATTTTAATTTTTAAATCCTATAAATTTAATATCGAATTGGAATTTATTGACACTAAATTAATGAAGGACTTTTCATACGTTGAAGAGTTGGAACCACGATCACGTAACAAAAAGTTAATTATGTAAGTGGAGAATTCCCGCTAAACCCTAGTTTTTAAATGATCCGATTAGCTTGAATAAACATCACATGCTATATTCCTGGCATTTTTCATCAAGCGACAGTTTCTAGATTCTCAAATTGACCCAAATGAAAACTTCACAGTCCAGAAGGTGCTTTGATTTTCACTTGTGTTGTGAGGATTTTGAACTGAATTTACCTGTACCTCACTAAATATTTCCACAGTATATTATGCTAAAAGTTAGAAATTTAGTGGTAAGAAATTGTACTTTGAATAATATCTATCATCTACCAACACAAAGTCTGAGATGCCTAACTTGTCACATTACGTAATACTGGCATCAACACGATTAACTTTGAGAATCTTGTTCCTTTTCACACTGAAATCGCCTTGACTCAGCTCTGATAAACAAACTGACGGTCCCAAGAGTTTTTCTTCCGAATAAATTGTGATATTATCGTTGTGTATTTGATTGTGTACATGTGTGTGGTGTTTACCGTTTCTGTTAGCCTGTTGCTCAAAATTAGCCCCCAATAGGCCCCGACTTTTCAAACCCGATACTTTTTTTAGGCCCCGTCCTCTGTACAAAATGCAAAGCCTGGAGAAGCATTTGTAATTGTCCACAACAGAACAAGAAATACTTACAAACTTTCATCTAATGGACCACAGAGTGCAATCTGGTGGTCCATCTGTTGGAAATCTGCAAGTGCGTCTTGTGTTTTGTCCGCAGAAATTGTAAATAATTTATATGTGGATATCTATCCCACAGCAATTTAGTAATAACCCACCCACCACATATTGTATTCTTAATATTTTTTGTCTGTTTGATTGGTTCAGTTCGTGATTTCACTACCAACCTCACTAATAGCTCATTACATTTTTCATTGTACAGCACAAACCCTCTTGTGTATTTTAGACTACTTCACTTTTCTGCGGTAAATAGCATGTTAACTAACGAGCATTTTCCCCACTAATTGTGACTGGACTTATAGTTTCAACTGTAATAACATATATATACTTTAAAATGTGACTGCATATACAAAATGAAGAGAATGGATTACCACTGAATTGTTGTGTCATATATTCTCCACTTGAAAAGTATTTATAAAGTTTCATAACAGCTCAAGAAACACTAAATCGTTCATTGTAAGGGCCACTCAGGACAGTCATGTGGCCCTTGTTATGAAAGTTTGCAATTGCGTCTTGGGTGTTTGGGCATCAACATTTGTAAATATTTATGAAGTGAAAAGTCTATCACACAGCAATTTAACAGTAATCCCCCATCCACATACTGTGGTCTCAATAGTTTTGATATGTTTTGAGTTCAGTTCGTGATTTCACTACCGATCTAGCCACGCATGTAATAATAGCACTTTATATTTTGCATTGCCCAGCGCAGACGCTCCTGTGTATTTCAAACTACTTCATTCTTCTGCAGTAAGAAGAGCATTAGTCAACGACCATTTTTTTGTGCTATTTTAGGTAAATCTTCTACAAAACTGCTCTTGCGGAAACCCTCAGTGCTTGTTTATTGTGGTAAACAAACACCGTTTTTTGGTAAAATAGGACCCAGTCGTTAATGCTTGGGGTGCAGGGCCTCTAAAGTAGGCAACCTGGGGTATAAACGATTCACTGACCTTGACTTTATCTCCAGGTTGTGGTCACGATTAGCCATTGTGCAGAAGTATGTGATCTTAAATACCAATAAATAAATAAATAAATAAATAAATAAATAAATAAATTCTACATAACTACATGTATGTAGTGAAATCTTTTGATATATGCAATTTAGCATTGGTAGGAGCCCCAGATCATAAATTTGTTCAAAACATATTGCTGGAATGATATTTGAAGCCCGGGTGGTGGTGAGGGGCAGGTCGCTGGACCTTACTGAGGTTTTGGCTTAGTTCGAGGCATGCAACTTGAATGGGATTTTGGGTCAAAATGGGGTGGGTGGCGGAGGGGGGGGGGGGGGCTAAAAATAAAAGTTGTTGGTTGTATATTTATTTATGTATTGGTGTTTAATGTCACATATTTCTGCACAACGATAGTTTTACGGCGGAGGAAGCTGGAGCACCTGGAGACGACCACCGAGCAACGGCGAGCAACTGTCACCTCCCCGATATACTACACACAAGCAGGGTTAGCATTGGTTGAAGATAGGTGCACTATCGATGTGCAGTACACATTAGTACACAACACAACCGAGCCCCCACATGGACAATGTGGGTGAAGTGTCTTGCCCAAGGACACATCGCGCTTGCTGCAGGTGGGATTCGAAGTTGTTGGTTGTAGATCAAAATTTATTCATTTGAAAAATGTTTCTAGGTTAATATTTGGGCTTGCCACAGGAGCAACCCAATTTTGGACGTATTTCAAGTTTCCAGAAATGATGAGACCCTTTTAATCACATTTGGTGTTCAATTTTTTTTTTTGGGGGGGGGGGGGGGTGGTGGTTATAAGAACATGATTCAAGTACAACCGGATTTTTCCGACAGTGCTGTGGGAACTCCAAGAGCTAAAAATAGAAAAATTGTCAACCGGCCATAAAATCCAAAACACCTTTGTTACAAAAAATAATAACTAGTTTATATATTTTGACAGTGGATTGTAGAGTGAATAGAAAATAATCTTCTCATCCAGCGTTGGTCCAAATACTCTGACTTTTCCATTTAATATCTTTGTCATGACATTTCTTGAATTTCATCTCCCATCATGACTTGGCTGTAAAGCAGCCATGCATATTTTTATATAGTCCAGCAAACTGTACTTTGCTATGTATGTACATGCGTTTTTTGCAAAGGCTGGTATGCTGGACTAATTTTTATATGCCCGTTTGTAAAAATGGTCATATTATGTAAATGGTCTGTCTGACCATCTGTCTGTCTGTCTGTAAACAATTGGTTTCCAACCGATACCTCCAGTTTGGATTATTTGGTTTCAACCAAAGTTGGCTTGTGTATCACCCATCTAGTAATACAGGCTAAGTTCGAATATGGGTTCCGTCCAATTTTTTTTACTTAGAAATTCAACCGTTTATCAATATTTATGGTGTCCGACATAACTCCAGTTTGTATTATTTGGTCTCAACTGAAGTTGGTATGCGTATTTTGGTATGTGAACTTATTTGGTATGGAGCACCTATAGGACCAGTAGAATGGAATGACAAAAAACAAATTTCCACAAATTCTTCAGATCCACCAGTCAAATGCTTTTCATATTTGGTATACAACATATATAGGAAGGTCAGATTCAACTTTGTTCAAATCGAGTGGGTTAATATTTGGGCTCCCTATGGGAGCCGGAATTGGTCATGTAGCTGAAAAATTAGAAATGTTGTATTCAGTACTCTTTAGAGATGTGTAACTAAGATTAATCCACATAGGTCATATCAAGGGCTTCATAGAGGAGCTCCACATTTTACATTATAATCAACTGAATAAAAGGCATGGTGTTTGGACTGTTTTTGTCATCCCTGATGGGCCCACAGATTGTCAGTGTATCCTGTGGAGACTGATTGCTTAATGTAGATTCATTCTCGTACTCGTTTTATATCGTGTTCTGTTCAAGGTGAGCACTTAATGCCCCGTGGGGCCTCTTGTTCAAATTACCTGTCCGTAATACACGTGGCGTTTATAGTATTTCCTGTGCTGACCAGTCATCTGACAGGTATTATTCTGAAAGCTTTGGTGTGTTTTCTTTGATAAGACAAGGCTCTATACATTTGAAAAATGAAAAGTGGAGAAAATTTTCAGCCAAGTAATTTTAAGCTAATATCCCCGACAGTGATCATCCTCGATTGGCGTTATTACTTCGCCCCCGCCCCCCCCCCCCCCCCCCCAACCAAGTTATTTCAGAGAGTTTATATGTCTAATCAGTTGGACTGAATTCATGTGACCTGAACTGATAATCGGATCCTAGGTGGAATACGTATTCTGACAAAGTAGTGGGGGCATTTACAACCAAAGAGTTTTTCATGGTATTGGACCTACGACATCTATAGACAGTAATAATTCCAGCAATGGCACCTAACATCTACATGCGTAACCATGTAAATTAAATATTTTCATGTCAGATGTCCACAAGGCCTCTGTTGTTTGTAATATTTCCAGCATTGTGAGGGTATCTAGAATTTTAATTTCATATCCCATGAAATGATCCTCATGGGGTTTTTGTTGTATTTTGCTGTGAATGAGAAGCATGTCAAACGGCCTGACGCTGGCAGCAGTCCCATTAAATAAGATACATGTAGGGTTCACAAGGGCTATTCATTTTTGTCCTAAGACATGATGTTCGCAGTTGTCCAAATGTTGCCATGTCACCTTGTAGATATTAACCTACCAGTTTTGATGAGTTTTCCAGTTTGCTGTGAAAAGGTGAGCTTCTATACATTTCGGAAAAGGAGACCCCACTAAGTAATTGTCCTCTAAAAATATTTTTCCGGATACTTTTAAAATAGCCGGTGTCCGTGCGCCCGCCAATCATCTGTCTGTTCCACTTTGGATTTCCGGTTTTATTTGACCAAACCAAATCAAATTTGGTATGTAGGTTTTTTGCCAGAGTTATGCCCCTTTTTTTTACTTTGAAAACTCATTTTTTTCAGTTTCAATCCAATACCTCAAGCTGTAATCGCCCGAATCAAATAAAGTTTGTTGTGCCGGTGTATCAACATAAAATACAGGGCAAGTTCAGATTAGGGTTTTGTCAGAAATTTTTTGTCAGAGTTTTGCCCTTTTTTCGACTTCAAAAATATTTTGAGGGATGTGTTCCTATAGGTAAGCCCACAAGTGGTGGTATTAATTCACATCCCACCAAGTTATGTCAAAACGTTATTTGTAATCAATGGAATTAAATGCACGTACTAGTAGCTGATAAGTCAGACCCTGAGTGGATAACCTAATCTGGCAAAATAGTGGTAGCATCAAAGACGAAGACGTTCGGTTTTCCATATTACTTGTACACAGACCCTCCATTGTTAGTAATATTTCCAGCACTCCGATATCACCTCGAGAGAATTTCAATTTCATATCCCGTAAAATGGTCTCGGAGGGACCTGTGCTCCAGTTTGTGGTGAATGAGATGCATTTTAAATCATGTGACCCTGGTACTAATTCTCTGGATAAGGCAGCTTCGACAACAAAGGCCATTCAATTTTTAGCTCACCTGACTGAAAGGCAGGATGAGCTCTAGTGATCACCCACCGTTCGTCTTCCCGCGTGTTTGCACCTGCCCCTCCTAAACCACTAAACCAATTTTAGTTATCTTTGAGGCGATTGCTTGTTCTGACATCGCATTTTGTATTTTTTTTTCAAATCAACTTGCCCAGCCTCATAGGGAGAGGGTGGGGGTAAATCCACCATAATTCTTAAACAATCTTCCTTCTTCTCATGAACCAGTGGGTACAATAACTTGATATTCGGTATGGAGTTTCCTTTTGAGATGTAGAATCAAATTTGTTCAAACGAAGGTCCAGGATCAATATTTGTAATGGGAGGGGCAGGGATTTTGGCACCACCCAAAACTTCTATTTTCTGGTCGGATTTGAACCAAATATTTGCAAAACTATTAAACAATTTCTCCACAACAGTTTTTCTGAATCGTTTGATGTTTGATATACAGCATCCATGAGGGAGGTGTGTGGGGGTGGGGGGGTGGGGGGTGGGGGTAGGCACAAAGGTGTTAAAATGTCCTTGATCCATATTTGGGCTCAATGCAGGAGCCCAAATTGTTAACTTAGAGCAATATGGAGAATGATCTTTAAAAATCTTCTTCCTCAAATCCATCAGCCAGAATGCTTTTATTTTTGGTATGTAACATCTTTAGGAAAGCTTAATCAAATCGAGTGCCTGGTTAATATTTGGGGTCCGTATGGCAGCCTGAATTTATTTATTTATTGGGGTTCAAGGTCACATATTTCAGCACAATGGCTAACCATGACCGAGACAGTTTTACGGTTGGAGGAAGCCGGAGTACCTGGAGAGAACTACCGAGCAACGGAGAGCAGCTGTCAGCTCCCCAACATACTAACTCCACACAAGCAGGGTTAGCATTGGTTGAAGACAAGTGCACCATCGACGTGCAGTACGCCTTAGTACACGACGTCACCGTGCCCCCACATGGGCAATGGGGGTGATGTGTCTTGCCCAAGGACACAACACGGTTGCCGCAGGTGGGATTCGAACCGCGGACTTCTCGGCTTGCAGCCTGCACCTCTACCTACTGAGCCACCGCGCCCCCAGGTATCCTGAATTTTAACTAAGTGCAATATGGGGATTTTAAAAAAAAATCAGATCAGGTCTTCAGATCCACCAGTCACAATGCTTTCATATTTTGTATACAACGTCTCTGGTGGAGTAGGGGGGGGGGTGGGGAGGGTAGATTTAGGTTTGTTCAAGTCGAGTGCTTGGGTTAATATTTAGTCTCTCTACGGGAGTCCAAGTTTTAACTAAGTGCAATATCAGAAATAATTTTTAAAAATATTTCTTCTTCAGATCCACCTGGCATAATCTTTTGATATTTGGTATACAGCATCCTTAGGGAGGTCAGATCTAAGTTTGTAGAAATCAAGTCCCTTGGTTAATATTTGGGCTCCCTATTGGAACCCGAATTTTGACTTTGTCCTATATGAGGAAAAAAAATCTGCTTCTTGAGATACAATCAGAATCTTTTGATATTTGGTATACTGCATTTGAGAGTTCAGATTCGATTTGTTCAGATAAAGTCCCTGGGTTGATGTTTGTGCTAAATGGGGGTGGGGGGGGGGGGTGGCTAGCAAATTTTAACGCGGTGAAAAATTGGTAATATTCTCAAAATCTTCTTCTCCAGAAACACCAGTCAGAATAATTTGATATATGGTATCCAACCTCCTTTCAAGTTTGTTCAAGTCAAGTCTCTAGGTTGATAGGTTGATATTCGGACATCCTTGTTTCTCATTACTGAAAATATGGGCATTATAAAAAAAAATATTTATGTGGTAGCATCCCAATACTAGAAAAAAATCAATTTTCAAGGATTGCAGAGTCTTAAATAATTGAATAATTTCATTCCCCCGTGGTGTTAACTAGCCATATATGGTAGTTAAATTCTTCTTTTAACCCTTTACCCAACGTAATAACCAAAACCGGCCAGCGCTATTCTAAAAATAGCCAATTAATTTTCATTATTTTTTTCTTTTGTCTCAAAAGCATAGGTTATGACCAAGCCTGAGAATAAGCAGAGTGTCATCTGCAAAAGAGGGTATCCTGAGGGTGAATTTGGTGATGCTACTCTGCAGGGCAGGGTAGCATAACTAAATTCACCCTCTGCGAATCTCAATCTGAATCAAGGTATCAAGCCTAAACAGAAAGAAGAACCCTGAGGATAAATGTGCCCACTGTATGGGCAAACATCAGCAAATTCACCCAATGGGGATCTCATTCTGCAAATTACAGATTGCTTATATTCAGGATTGGTTAACGAGCTCGTCGAGTTCGTACCAACAAGGGGTCATAACCTATGTTTTTGAGACAAAAAATGAAAAAAAGTAGTTATTTTGGATTTTGTTTTGCAAGTGTCGTCTGTTTTTCATGTTAGGTAAAGCGTTAACCCTTTACCTAATGAATCGCCCGTATCCGCCCGCGTAATATGCAAATTAAGCAGTTGAAAAAATTAAATTTTTCACAATATTTCAACAAAACCATCTCATGTGACCCCTCATTGGAACGAGCTCATAGAGCTCGTTCCAATGAGGGTTCACATGATATGGTTTTGTTGAAATTTTTTTAAAAATTTAAAAAAATGATATTTGAAATAATAAATTTTGATAACGTTTGCGTCGGGTAAAGGGTTAAACAATTTTGGTCAGGTGTGTCCCTGGGGCCTCTTGTTCAAATTAACTGTTCATAATACATGTGGCATTTGTAGTTATATGACCAGGCGCCTGACAGGTGTTATTCTGCTTAGATTAGTGCGTTTACCCGTGAGGCAAGGCTCTATACATTTGAAAAGTGGAGAAAAGTTTCAACCAAGTAATTTCGGGCTGAAATCCACGACAGTAATCATCCTCGATTGGTGATATTTCTTCGCCCCCGCCCCTCTACCCTCCCAAGTTATTTCCAACTGGTAGGACTGAATGTATGTGGACCAAGCTGATCAATCAGATCCTGGGTGGAATACTTAATAGAACCTTACCTGTTTAATGCAGACTAGAGAACCCGCAAAACTAGTACGTTAATATCTATGACAAGGCGACATTACAGCATTTGGACTACTGCAAACATCACATGTCTTATGAACAAGTAATATGAAAAAATGAATAGCCTTTGTTGTGAAACCGGCTTCATTTAATGGGACTGGTGCAAGGGTCAGGCTCTTTAACATGCTTCTCATTCACAGCAGACTACACCACAAAACAACAATGAGATCGTTTCATGGATATGAAATTAGAATTCTTGGTGATGCCCTCACAATGCTGGAAATATTACAAAAACAGAGGCCTTGTGGACAAGTGATATGAACAAAATTAATCTACTTGGTTACACGTGTAGATGCTAGGTGCCATTGCTTGGATTATTATTGTCAACAGATGTCGTATCACCTTGTAACAAGCTGAAGCTCCTCAATGGTGAATGCTACCACTACTTTGTCGGTAAAGAAGGTGGTATTTATCCGGTAAATATGTGACACTAAGTTTTTATAGTGACTTATCAATTAACCCTTTACCCAGTGTAATGGCCAAAACCGGCCAGCGCTATTCTCAAAAAGCGCCAATTAATTTTCATTATTTTTTTCATTTTTTGTCTCAAAAACATAGGTTATGACCCCTCGTTGGAACGAGCTCGTCGAGCTCGTTCCAACGAGGGGTCACAACCTATGTTTTTGAGACAAAAAATGAAAACAATTAGTTATTCAAGAACTATTTTTGCAAGTGTCGTCTGCTTTTCAGGTTAGGTAAAGGGTTAAGTATGTAAAGTCGAATATCTAATATTGAAGCCTCTAAACTCAGTAGCCCATGATTCTGTGCCTTTCGAAGAACAGGGAGTAAACGTTTTATCGTTATAATAAAAAATAAAAAAAATATGGTATCAGTGAGCACAGTGGTGACGTCCGGTTTTTGCCCACAGTACAGAGTAGTGATGGGTTGTTGCCAGAACTTTTATTTACCGTCGACTACAACTTTAACAAAACATTTTCTTCAAATAATCTCTAATTCCCCCTGTTGCTACATTTAGCCCTTTTACTGCCAAGCCTATTTTATCCATATACACTAAAAACTATTATTTTTTTCATTTTTTGTCTCGTCGAGCTCGTTCCAATAATGGCTCATAACCTATGTTTTTGAGACAAAAAATGAAAAAAATTAGATATTCATTATTTTTTTTTGGGGGGGGGGGGGGGGGGGGGCAAGTGTCGTCTGCTTTTCATGTTAGGTAAAGTGTTAAATCCCATCCATCAAGCGAACAAACTTTTCATCAATCTATAGTAAAAACAGGTTTTACGCAGACATGACATGTTCGGTTATATGGTTGGCTGGGTCCACAACGAACCTCGTTAACAGTTTTTCCTTTAAAATGTGCCCTGATTTAGGCCGGTGTGTTGTGAAAGAATAACATACCTTTGTCCCGGATGTGTCATTGTACAATATTAATCTGTTAACGGAAACTCCATAGTATATACTGATCGATGTAATGGCATTATCTCTCTGTCCGTGTAACTTCAGGCCTTGAACAACCATCGGAACTATAAGATCAACCTACGATGCAAACAATATTGATAATAAGCATTTGACTATCGAAAGTGGAGAATCTTGATTACAAATGTTTGGTCTTGCGGTTAAAACTAGAAGTTCTGTCATGAAATGCGCGCAAATAGCACGTCGATCTGAGCACTAAATTAATCTCGCGTTATAGCCATAGTAAAGCTATCATATGACCTGCGTAAAAGCGATTTTCAGCCAATGGACCTCCGGGTAACCCGGAGGTCCATTGGCAGAAATATTGCTTGTGCTTGCTATGCGTAACCACAAGAATCTGCCGTGCTTTGGATGCCATTCGATATGGAAATTGCGCGCAATTCCTACGCGCGATTAAGCCTGGATAAGCGCATAGTGCGTGACAGGTCTTCAGAAACGTTCACTGCGGGTGAGTTCGTCATCTGTATTCCATGGGATGACGCGCCAATATGTTCATCTATTCCTACCATTTATACCTTCCCCAACCGATAAAAAAACAAAAAAACACTTTGGCATGTAGAACTGCGCGCGCAGGAAGACAGCGATGATGGCAATCTACGTTTAACGCGTTTTAGAAACGATCGGTAATAAGTATACAATTAGATGCATTTTCATAGGTGTTGTCTTTGGCCCGGGCCCCTGAATGTAAGATAGTATTTTCAATGACATTCTTTATGGAATGGGGACGAAGTGCACAATTTCGACGACCACTTTATTTTCAGTGATGATCTATCCAAGTCTCGTAACCAAATTTCCACCGCAGCAACTGCCTACCCTGCCTTTGTGTAAGTTTGGGAACTGCGCATGCCACCTCAATTGTCCCAGCGTGACAAACACATGATAAATAGTAACATAATTGATATGGAGTCGGATTTAGAATAATATATACGTGTTCAAAGTAACGAATTCGTATCTGGTCGTTTAGGCTTTCTGTGTGACGTCGTGTCGGATTCATTCATATATTGATTTATTGATGTCTAATGCCACATTTGCAGCAAAGGCTATATCATGATGGTTTGTGACTTGAAGAGTCCAGTTTAAAAAAATAAAAACAATTTTAAAATTCCTAAAAAAAGGTTGATTTCTATAAGAAATAACATAATGAAGTTTTTTACATCTTTCCTAGTGCTATCAGTTCGAATGGATTTATCTTTAATGTCTTTACTTTCGTTAGCCACATGTATAACGGCAAATTTAACCCTTTACCTAACGTAACGGCCAAAACCGGCCAGCGCTATTCTCAAAAATCGCCAATTAATTTTCATTATTTTTTTTCATTTTTTGTCTCGAAGAGCTCGTTCCAACGAGGGGTTCATAACCTATGTTTTTGAGACAAAAAATGAAAAAAAAATTAGTTATTCAAGAATTATTTTTGCAAGTGTCGTCTGCTTTTCATGTTAGGTAAAGGGATAAGCCAATATTTAATTTTGAAATTTCCCGATAAAAATCTGAATCAGAGTGTTTTGAAAACATATTTTGACCTCGTTTTTGTCTTCCTTTATATTGTGAGTTTTCCATGTTGTGATTGTACTTGTATTTGCTTTATTCCATGGAATACATCCTTACTCTGAGCCCAACCACGTGGGATTATTGCAGATATCCACCATACAGCATCGAGATTGCATGGAAATGGAAATTATACTCGGACAGGGTGATGCATACACCCACAGATGGCCAATTGGCCATTACAGCCCCGCCATCACAGAGCAGTCAATAAACTGGCTACATGAGACGAGGAAGATCATTGTGCAACATATTTGGTATTCAAGAGACAGTGCAGCGAACATGGTGGTTAATAACGATAAGAAATTATTAATAGAGTGCAATGGTAAAAGAGAAATGGAGATTCTTACAGACTGATCCTTTCAGAGAGAACTCCGTGCCCCGACGTGAGTTCATTTTTGGCGCTCCCGATCGATCGAACCGAGCCTGATCTGACTAACTTTCTACCATGAAGTACAGTTAAAAGTAGAAGTCCTGTCCTGAAATGCGCACAAATAGCACGTCGATTTGCGCGTTAGTCTACGCGTTATGACGATGGTAAGGCTATCAAATTCTGCACATACGGCCTGTGCAACCCGGAGGTCCATTGGCTGAAACTTTGCTTGTGTTTGCTATGGGTAACAAGGATAACATGCCATGCTTTTGGTGTCATTCGATATGGCAATTGCGCGCATTTCCTACGCGCAATTACGCCTAGATAAGCGCACAGTTCGTGACAGGACTTCTAGTTTTAACTGTAAGGTCCTGAGGTAATACTTTGGACAATATCTTCAATGTGGTTTGACGACCGGACCACTTTAGTCCTCGGCGAGTCAGGATTCCGAACTCAGTGGCCTTCATCATGCATCTCAAAGGAAATGGTTCTTGTTTAAAAACTGGTTCGTACCATTTTGGTCAAGGGCTGCACAACCATCCTGTACAGGTGTGCAGACCGTTCCTCAATACGCCACCTGCGGACCTGCCCAGTAGGGTATGGTCAAGGGAGATACTAAGATCACGTAACCCTATCCACGTTTGCGATTCACACGTGAAACAAAATTACAGGGAACTGAGCAAATTCTGTCTCTTTTAACTCTTCCTGGAAAATTTGAGATCGCTTTCTGGGCAAAATGCGTGTATCTTAGATATACCGCAATCAATCCATGAAAACGTAACCCTATCTCATAATCGCCAACACCCCGTCATCCGGCCGACTCTAGGAGAAATATTTTTTCCATTTTTGTGGTCTGGCTACTAGCTCGGAATCAGAACAACTACCACTTTCTGAACAGAAAGCATACTTTAGATTTCGGAGTCTTGCGGACATTCATAATCAGGAATCTGACCGTTATGGGGCGGTAATTGAAATAGCAATGACTGCCAATCAATAGGACCTTCCTTGAGATAAAGAAAATAATTATCGTTCATAAATAAATAAATAAATAAATAAATAAATAAATAAATAAATTAATTAATTAATTAATTAATTAATTAATTAATTAATTAATTAATTATTTAATTTAAATGTAAATTAAACAGTGGAGTTTACAGATGCTGTGTATTATTTACCTGTACTTGTCATTTCAATGTGATGAATTTCAATCACATTCCTTTTCATTCATCCTTATTTTTTTAGAATGTCTTTTGGGTGAGCTTATGACCACTGCTAAAATCTCTTAGTGTTATAAACAGAGTTTCGCTCGGTATTGACGTGCTTAGAAAATGTGGGCTTAGTCAATACTTCGCGATCCTTATCTTATTTTGATTTTTGGAATACCCCGCCAGGAAGGAGAAAAGACGAAAAAGAAGATGCGATGGCCCAGCGCGCCATCACAGAAGATTGTATGTAAAAATCGCTTGGTAACAGGGCACCACCGACACAGGAAAGCACGGTAGGCCGTATGAAGGTCGGACAGAGCACGCCACCGATGAGATAGGAAGGGCACGTATTTATATCTACAAGAATTACTTTTGTATGCATCCACGCCAAAGCCCTAGTGAGAAATTCCAAGAGCCACAGTTTAATTCTCGGTGCCATCTCCCAACCCACACCGCCTTCATGGTGGTAAGCGATGATGAAAGCAAATGAAAAAAAAAAACAATTGGCGTGGTAGGTGGCTGGATTGCCAGTGAATAAGATGGCCGTTACTTAGGGTGGATTGTAAGTCGACAGAGAGAAGCACGGTACTCTCATTTGCCAAGATGGTCGATCATCCCGCTCCGTTTAACCGTATTTATGCTGTCTTGCTCATCCGTGTTCCGGTTAGTATGTATGTCAGTGGGCTTTTTGTGTGTGTGTGTTGAATAGATAAAGAAAAGCGCCACGTGACGGAGCAGGGCATCCTACTACACATGAGTAGATTGTATTTGAGATAATATGGCGATGTGTGCCATGTCGCCATGTCTCCGAGTGGAGAATTTATCTTTGCAAATGGTTTGCCAAACACCAACGCGATTCAAAAGCACTGTGTTTTGCGACTATGCATTTTAAGTGGATCCTGCTCAATGGCATGTCAAATGAATCACTTTCTGTAAAAACGAGTGGACCATACCACAAAATGGCGGCATACCAATTTGATTAAATAACGAAAAAGTACATGGTACAGTCAGAGGTTGTTTTTTGTATACCACTTTGAATGATCGGGAAGAGAACTGTGTTCGATGCCTCAAATAGTTATCAACGGGCATGGCTGAGACGTTTATTTTGCACCCACCATTGAGCGCCATATTACACTCCATGAAGAAATCTTTCATCCCATGGGGGGACGGTGAGGGGAGGGAGCAACAATCTCAGTATTTTACTTCGCTCAAACTTCCCTTATAATTGGAGAATGGAGTGTTCACTCCATACATGTTGAGCATATCAACTACGATGAGCCCTGTGGATATTGTGAGAAACCAGTATAACCAAGGTGTGTGTAAGTTTCAGTTATTAGTTGTACGAATCCGAAGTTGTACGAATCCGAAATGTGGAGACTGTGACTATCGTATTTGGTACGCAATAATAGTCTGTAAAATAAATATTCCAAGTAGGGACGCTAATAGTTATGCCGGTGTGTCCATTGCGGGAAGGGACTATGAATTTGTATACACTCACTGCCACCGCTCCGCGACAAAAGCACCACACATATATCTGTAGATCTTTAAAGAGCCTCTCAGTTTATCATTCAAAATGGAATACCGAAAGTGTGTGGGATGTTCGGATCGAATATTTCCAGACATTACCAGTTTTAAAATCACTATGAACAGTATTGTTTGATCTATATTTTATATCGCTTTCGCGGTGTCAAGCGCGTGTCACCTTAAACGTTTGTTTCTGCGCATTCATTAGACAACAACCTTTTCGTTGGAATTTTCATTTTTGTGATGTCATTGCACAAACAGTATAAAGAAGAGTCGCACACGTCACATTCCGACATTATCGTTCCATCGCCCAGGACTGAAGATATCTTCGGAAGTAATTGTGTTCAATTTCAACGATCAGTTGCAAATAATCGAAATTGAAATGAAATTTGAATGTAACGAATAGAAACAAGTGATCAAAACAAACGGCGAAAAAAGACAATCATGTCGAATAATCTAAATCGAAAATGAGAAAGCCGTCCAAACAAATGACGTCAAACAAAAAATCCTGTAAAAGAGAAATATGAGCAAATGCTCACGATTCCGTATTTGCTCTTATCGACTATCAAAGACAACGACGCCCCGTGTATATTTTTCCTCCAGATTTTGAAAAAAGAACGAGCCTAACGGGATTGACATTCACAGCATGTGGTAAATGATGATTGTTCAGATTAACTATCAGGCCTGAAAATAAGCAGTCTGACATTTGCAAAATGAGATCCCCAGAGCGTGAATTTGATGATTCTATTCCATACAGTGGGCCAATTTATCCTCTGGGTACCTCTTTCTGTTTAGTTTTGAGATCCTGATTCAGATTGAGGACACAGAGGGTAAATTTAGTGATGCTATCCTGCTGTGCAGGGTAGCATCACTAAATTCACCCTCTGGGGACCTCATTTTGCAGATGGCAGTCTGCTTATTTTCTGGCGTGTAAACTATGATGCCGGACAATCCAACATATAAAATACGCTTTAGAGGCAAACGGACTAAACGCGTTTGTCTCGATAATACCAAATGAATATTTGAAATCACCTAAATTCATTAGTTACCTGGCGACTAGAGATAGAAGTGGATGCTTTAACGGTATAGTCGTTGTGCGCTACTGGGAAGCAAAAGACACTGTCGTTGAAGAATATAAATGTATTTCTCATAATTCTATTTATATCCCTCACAAGCTAGAGTCGACGGGGAAGAGGGAGAAGAAGAAGAAAAAGTTACAAATGCTGTGTATGTTATTCAACAGCAGAAGCCAACATCGCATCGCCGCCATGCCACCAGTAGAGCCTGTGCAAGGATTTTTGTTTAGCAATAAAAATAAGAACAATATTAAATCTGTGTTACTTTTCTCTCAACAAATGTCGTACCTGGGAGGATGGTAGAATAGGTTGCAGGAGGTCTGAGTAGACTGAAATGAGGGTTTTTGACCCAAAAGAACGACACTCTAGCGAGTTCATAAGGGGCTTGAGGTGAGAACTGAACGAGAAATTTACTCATGGCCGTCATAGCATCATACCTGTCAAGGGAAACGACCTGTAGGCGGGGTTAAGACGAAGGGAGCAATCTGATGGGTTGTTTGCTTGGTACATGCTTCCAAAGTAAGGATTTTGAGTTAATCATGCATGAGTGAAATAAACAGCTTTTAGGGAAGTTGTATGCTCAAGGTTGAGGGTTTTGGGTAGTTATTCGAATGTTTCAGGTAACGCCATATACTCATATCAAATCGCACAACCTTTTTAGATGTCTTCCGATCCTATGGC
The DNA here is from genome assembly GCA_031216915.1 of Pictodentalium vernedei. Classification (NCBI taxonomy): domain Eukaryota; kingdom Metazoa; phylum Mollusca; class Scaphopoda; order Dentaliida; family Dentaliidae; genus Pictodentalium; species Pictodentalium vernedei. The sequence goes on from CM062293.1 coordinate 506,062,118, forward strand.
ACAAACGAATGCCCTACATATCTAAGATAACGGGGTTTCTACAGTACAGTTTCCGTGGACTGGTCGTAATCCACGCTTGGGCAGTGATGTCCACGCATACGTTTGTCACGTGATATAAAATCATCATCAGCAACATTTTAATTAAAATTGTTGATGATTATTCCTATAATTAGTGTTTGGAATCAAATATTATTGCGTCCGCGGAATGTTGTCCACGCGTGGAAAGTGACCTGTGCACAGCGGCCATGCTGTAGGCAGGTCTCCAAGTCCGTTCGGACAATTATTGTTATTGTTGGGTCCTTTTCGGCAATTCCATATACGCCCATCGAGACGAACATACCTTTGGAAGACACCAACACTCCGTTAACTTGATAATTATAGTAACCACGTGACGCCATATGAATGAAGATCACCGTCTCCATTATTCGAAGCGAATGACATACAGTTAAAACTAGAAGTCCTGTCATGAAATGCGCAAAAATAGCACGTTGATATGCGCGTTAATGTACGCGCTATGGCCCCAGTAAAGTTATCAAATTCTGCACATATGGCCTGTGCACAAACAATGTTTCAGCCAATGGACCTCCGGTTAACCCGGAGGTCCATTGGCAGAAACATTGCCTGTGTTTGCTATGAGTAACCAGGAGAACCTGCCGTGCTATGGATGCCATTCGATATGGCAATTGCGCGCAATTCCAACGCGCAATTAGGCCTAGATAAGCGCACTATTCGTGACAGGACTTATAGTTTTAACTGTAAGCACGTATTACCCAAACAACACCGCTTCGGGTGCACACTCTCACCTCTCATCAGTATAACAATGATGTTATAACATAGCCTCCTAAATAGGCTACCATGAAAAGCAGAGGCCATCCGGCATACAGTGTATTATACTGCCACATCCGGAGTTCAGACTGCTACTGCTGTCGGAAATTCCTGTCAAAACACTGGAGATAACATTTCTAAAGAGGCTATAATGCGGATCTTGGATTACAGAACATATTCATTTAAATGCAGATATATTCTGCATTATTTCCATTTGGGTAATTACTCGCGACTCATACGTTAATGTCCCAAAAACATACTCATAATACTGTAGTTTGCGTAGCTGATTTTCGATGAAATCTTTTGAGATTCACGTGTCGTTGCTGCTATGTTCTGAATGCATGGGGAAAATCCGTTACATGATCTCACCCTTGTTTCTGAAAGAAGGACACTGATCTTCTGTCCGATCGAACGAATCATTAATTGACTGTTCGAGCGATAGTTTAAATGAATGTAACGCTGTGGCTAAACCAATCGTAACATTTGTGATTGAGCGATAGTATTTAATGCCGAATGTAACCATGAACACAAATGAACTGTAAAAAACTTATGGGTATAATATAACTTACCTGAACGTATAAGTTTGGATCTGCAGACTTTAGACATATTCCTTCACTGGGCTTCAACACAGACTGTTCACTGGAAGATGATACCTGGTAACTTAGTACTTTTCCAGAAATAATACCCAGTGGCTTGCCGCAAAAAGAATCTGAAAATTTTATGATGGCTTATTATTGTATAAAATATACAGGGTGAACGATTTTGGATTCAGTATTATCTTGTTATTTTCGACCACGTAACTGACGGTCAGCTGCAGGGTGTCGCAGGGGATGGGGGCGGGTAGGGTTGTGGCACTATAACCACATCAATAATTTTCCAATCGGGATATTTTCAGCTGGGTTGACTGGAGTCTTACACATCGATTCGATCTGTCGAGTAATTAACCCTTTACCCAACGAGTCGACGGCATCCGCCCGTGTAATAAGCAAATTCAGCAGCTGAAAAAATATTATTTTTCGAAGAATTTCAACAAAACCATATCATGTGACCACTCTTTGGAACGAGCTCGTCGAGCTCGTTCCAAAGAGGGGTCACATGATATGGGTTTGTAGAAATGTTTTGAAAAAATTAAAAAAATGATATTTAAAATAATAAATTTTGAAATCGTCTGCGTTGGCTAAAGGGTTAAGTACTTTCTTAACAGACGAGATTTAACACTAATGTCACACTCAGTATTTATTTATTGGTATCTACGGTACTTATGCACAATGGCTAATCGTGACAGTGACAGTTTTACGGGTACAGGAAGCCGGAGTGTCCGACGAGCAACTGTCAGCTCCTCAACATTCTAACTTTGTTCAAGCTGCGCTCAAGCAGGGTTACAACGGTTGAAGACATGTGCGCCATCGACATGTGGTACGCCTTAGTACACGGCGTCATCGTGCGCCCATGTAGGCAACCGAGATAAAGTGCCTTGCCCAAGGACACAACGCGGGTCGTCCCGGACGGGGATCGAACTCTTGTCACACACAGTGTAGGTCATACAAATTGGATGGCGGTAGTTCCCGAGTCTGATTTTTGCCACTAATAAATGTGGAGGGATACCAAACATTATTTGAGAACTCAAAATTGCTTGTTTGTTTGTTTGATGGGGACACTCTGCCATCATGCGGCCAATCAAACAGAAGGACACAACTTAGTTACCGCTGGTCTGAACTGTGCACCTTTCGGTTTGACGTTCAATGCTCAACCCACTACGTCTCGAAGACCGATAACGAAGGCAATGTATTACAACTTATCAAAATGTTTGTAACCCGGATAATTTCCTCCATATCCCATTTAAATCATGTTCTATTTAAACCGAAGGGCAACACAGATAATATTGTTACCGCTTGGGCGGTAGGGTCGTACTTTTGGAGTGTTGAACCTCAGGATCAGTCAAGCGAATCATACGCCAACATTGAATGATGGCCCCACATTCCATGTTTGGACTAAATTACCCCTTTACCTAGCAAGGGAGGTCACTAATTTTATTTTAATTTGTCCTCAAAAACATAGCATGTAGCCCATCACTGGATTGAGCTCAACAAGCTCGGTCAAAAGAGAGGTCGTATGGGAACTTATTTTAGCAAAAACTGAAAAAAATAATAAAGTTTAATTTGCGATTTTGGTGAAAGGTGCTGGCCGGGTATGGCCATTACGTTAGGATGGGTGTTAATGTACCTTAAACATCAAAACAAATTCTTTACATAACCAATACCTATATCCCAGTTCCAGCATTCAACGTGCGCTGTGAAAATTGGACAAGTGACGTCATGTTACTCGTAGGGTCGATAAGGAAATCGACTTTCGTTATAGGCCTGACGTGCGGCGCGTGTTTGTAAACTTCTGATAATGTACGGTAACTCCCTTGTAATTGGAAATGCGATTAAATTTATTTTTACAAGTCTTTCAAATAAACTATAAATTAGTATTCCGTCGTTTCTTTTGCAGTAGGAGCCATAAACTTAGAGTGACGAAGACTAAAGCCAGCGGTTGTCACAATTTTATTGTTATTGTTATTTTTTATTTTTATTTTTAAGCAAACATAGCAACAGATCATTGGCGCGATACCATTCCAATGAGTGGCCATAAGCTATGTTCTGAGGCCAAATGGTGCATGTGTTCAGTTTACTCAAATTGTTTTCAACCTTTTATACGTAGCGAAACGACCTCATCCACCCGCGTAATTGAACAGGTGAAAAATAAATTCAACAGAAGCATATCATGTGGCCCCTCACTTGAATGAACACAACGAGCTCGTTCCAGTGAGGGGTCAGGTGACATATTTTTATATAATTAGTTTGAAACATTTGAAAAACAAATAACTGCAGTAGTAAATTTTGACATCGTGTGTGTTAGGTAAAGTATTAACGTAATTAAAAAAGAATTCCAAAGATGATTCGTTTTAGGTATAGGGTTCAAACGGTTTTGTCGCAAACTATAGTGCTTGTAAGCGAAATTCAGTTTCAAACTACAGTAGTTTTAATGAAAATTCAAAAGTACAATTATACGGTAACAGGGAGCGCGGTGGCTCAGTAGGTAGAGGTGCAGGCTGCAAGCCGAGAGGTCCTCGGTTGTGTCCTTGGGCAAGACACTTCACCTCCATTGCCCGCTTGGGGGCACGGTGGCGTTGTGTACTAAGGTGTACTGCACGTCGATGGTGCACTTGTCTTCAACCAATGCGAACCCTGCTTGTGTGGAGTTAGTATGTTGGGGAGCTGACAGTTGCTCGCCGTTGCTCGGTGGTTCTCTCCGGGTACTCTGGCTTCCTCCACCCGTAAAACTGTCACGGTCATGATTAGCCATTGTGCATAAATATGTGACCCTAAACACCAATGAATAAATAAATAAATAAATAAATAAATAAATAAATAAATAAATAAATAATATGGTAACAGCATTAAATTACAGATAATCGATAATGAATAAGAAACAAAAGGAATACGCCAAATTAATTAATCTCCGGGTGCAACCCCGAAGTCAGCTATATAAAACCTTGTTTGTTTGTCTCCTCGTTTCAACGAAATTTTTCAAGCCATGTTGGTTGGTTGGTTGCTTGGCTGTAGCGAAAATGTTAATATATCTGAATAACACAAATACCGCAGTTCCTCGTTGAACGCTCTTAACTTTGACAAACGTCTAAGAATGTACTTACTTTCAACTATTATGTCTATCTCGGACAGATACAATGGGAAGTGACTGTATGTGGTAACGTATTGCGAATTGGTACGGCGACGGCAATAAAACTTTATATATTTCTGTAGGTTCTTAGCTCTGCACACTGTAGCTCCGAGGTTCCAAAAATCCCATTGATAACGACTTACCAAAACAGAAGTAAAATCATTTGTTTTGGAATCTGAAATACAGACGTTGCATATACACCACTATAAACAATCTAAATATTCCTGAGACAAAACAGTTGACAACTGGAGAAGAAATAACTGGGTAGTTAGTGCGTAGCATACGTAAAGCTCCAGCTTTACAGTTAAGAACTAGAAGTTCTGTCATGAATTGTCTGCAAATAGCATCTCACTTTGAAAGTTGATCTGCTTGCTATGACGATGGTTTGGCTATCACAATCTGCACATACAACATATGCACAAACAACGTTTCAGTCAATGGACCTCCGGGTGAAACCCGGAGGTCCATTGGGTGAAACATTATCTGTGCCTTCTATTGATAACCAGGCGAATCTGCCATTCTTTCCATCCCATTCGACTGTGAAATTTAGCGCAATTCCTAAGCGAAATTATGTTGAAAGAAACGCATAGTTCCTGATAGGACTTTTAGTTTTAACTGTAGCTTATTATTATTATCATGAATGTACATAAACTTATATTAATTCAAAGGCGAGGTTTGTATAAGAGGAGCACAGCGCTGATACATTCAACCTTGCTACTTTACCAAAATGGACAAGAACGGGACATTGCATTGCATCAGTTGAGCACCCTTATGTTCTAACCACTATTTTCTTCTTTTGAGAAAATCGAAGGTGAAGTTTTTGACCTACGTTCTCGTACACATGCATTTGGATGATACTGTGTAACCATACAGTTTGTGGTGTGTCGGTAAAGTTTCATATTGTGAACTGGAAAAGAATGGACATGTGTGTCTTCTATCGTTTTGATAGTTATGGAAGTCCAATAAAGTCTTTAAATGACAACAACGATTCGAAGCGTACAACTTCATTTTCCATAGATGAAGGAATGATTGAGGCTGACGGCCTTCTTTGTTCATTGCGAACCTTTCGTACACGCGGCGACAGTTGGACTGTTACAATTTTAATCTAGGGTTTAGTCCCGGAAACGAGAATTTTCTGGTTCTCGTTTTTGAAGTCAGTCCCGATAGAGGGAATGTTCCCGTTGTTGTTTCTGAATATCAGTCCCGATACCCAGAAAATTCATAGGACAAAACCGGAAATCAACCTTTGATTCACAATGCTAGCATATGAATTTCCAGTGTGTCAGTACTCATTTTCAGAACAAGAAATTCCCGTTCGTGAGATTAAACCATAGTTCCAATGGCGATGCTGGTATTGGAAGAAACTGATATTCGTCGCAATCTCTAAAACTTTAACACGGAATCGTTGATACCATGGTCTATGAATTTCCCAGGTATCGTGATTGACTTTCAGAACCTGGAGACATAGAGCTGTGAAATTCCCGTTCCCGGTATTAAATCTTATTTTCATCATGTTGACCTGTTTTGTATGAGATATCACCCATGTGAAGCCATGTTTGCTTGCGTATAAGGTTATGTGTTGAAACCTTTTTCAATGCATTGCTTACGCATTATAAGACTAGCCATCGTTATGAGTTGGCGGTAACATCGTCTTGAATTTGCGGCTCGGAGGTTATGTTAAACACAGTGGCGGAGAGTCTCGGTTAAACATACGCACGGAGCCAGAAACATGTTACCGTCAATTAATCACAATAACATCTATAATACCATACCAATATCCCCAAACCACTGTGAAATGAGCAACGCAACTTTCAACGATAACACGATTTGTAAATAAACATTACCATTCAGTACGTGGAGAGAGGATTGTAACTAAATCACCCGCGGAATGGAGTTATCACCCAAGCTATAACTTTCAAGTTTTGTACATATCGTCAAAACACAAGCAATGTTTCAGCCAATGGCCCTCCGGGTTTAACCAGGAGGTCCATTGGCTGAAACATTGCTTGTGCTGGTTATGCATTGCAACAATTTTTCAATTACAGCTTGGATGGTATCTACACTCTGCGGGTGATTTAGTGATAATACATTACCCACGTACTGTACGTATACCACAACGTCACTGTACAAATAATCGTTAAATCAGATAAATGGCGAGCTCACTCCAGCTTAGTTCACATCGTAAACTGATTTGTAATTTCAATTCGATAGGGCGTGCTAGTGTTCAGTTCTTGTTTATGGTTATGTTGAGATTTTGTATTGTGCATCCGGTGGGGTAGTGGGTGTGTGTGTGTGTGGGGGGGGGGGGGGGTGGTAGAAAAGTTTCAGACAACATGTCCCATTTTTCGGCTTAGCCCTTTTCACACCCACCCACCACCTTATGCAATTGTTCTACTGCCATTTGCAGACACCCATCCCCGCTTTTCCCATTGAAATGACGAATAGCTTTGACAAACATTATAATAGGTAGGGACAGAAGAATAGTTCTCTGATTAGTTTGATTCCACTAGTGATTGAGGTACTTGTTACAACCTTTCATTACCCAGAAAGGTTAGTTTCACTTCCAATCCCATTCCCCTGATTTGACGGAAATAAAATATGTTTAAAGTATTCCCCTGATCTATACCATGGGTGTAAGCTAAAAATGAATCCATTCTGATCCATTTCTTTATTTTTTTTACTTGATTCAGGCAGGAGTCTGCATGATTGATTCCATAAGTGACTCAAAGTACTAACTTTGTTAGTATGGTTTATTTATTTTTTGCCTAATTCTTAATTAAAAATCAGTTGAAAATGATATTTGCCAATTTTCCAAAATCTCAATTTACCAATAGTTCATGTGGTTTACCAATAATTCATGTGGTAGAGTCTTAATACACAATAATAGCAAGTTAAACTGTACTGAATATTATATTGTGACGAGGTCATGCAAAATTATTTGAAATTTTTAAGCGTGTTGGAACTGTTAACCAAGTTGAAACAGGGCAGTTGTCACAATCAATTCACTAGCACTCCTTCACTGTCATAATACTAAAGTACCACCCCCACCCCCACCCCCACCCCCGGTGCATCCGCTGAACATTGGGGCATTTGTTCTTTGTTATGTGAAGTTATTGGGTGGACCACATTTCAAATATTTCGCATGGTGCCGCCACATGGTAAACTATGCTACTGATCCGCAAACTCAGAATAATTTACGCAAGCTCTCGCGTTCGATCAGCGGGCGAGGATACAATCTTATTGGGACATGCATATATGTTTTAGTGTTCGCTTGTGAACAACCAAAACTGAACGAAAGCATTTTTTTTTGATTTTCGTGATATGTATTTTTATTTCTTGTTTTCCTTCCAAGTATCTCTCCAGCAGGATGTTCATATCTTGACTTTGTCAAGATTCGGAAAGTAGTTAACACCTTGGAAGTTTTGGACCACTAACATTTCAAAATGTTTATACTTCTCCAAGACATTTGCTGGGATCAATACGTAGTGGAAGTTAAAAATATAACTGTCGAAGGCTAATTCCCTTATGCATGATTAATTCGCAGTAGGTAAATCAAAAACATTTTCATTAAAATAATATTAAAATGCATTGCAGAAAAAAAAACCTTCCAAAACAGTTACAGACTTTTACACCAGGAACTTAATATAATATGTGTGTCGAAGGCTAATTCATTTATTTATGTCTTTTTGTTAGAAATTGACACGTATCGTCTCGTTCCTGCAGGTATACTACTATACGGTCGCTGTGGACTGGTCACTTTCGACGCGAAGGCAATATTTCCAGGAATACAATAATATTACATTCTAAACACTAATTATAGGAATAATCATTAAAAACTTAATTAATGAAGCACCGGATAAAAGCATGCGTGGACATCACTGCTCACGCGTGGAGTACAACCAGTCTACGGCGACTGTACTGTAACTCTGCAGTATTAATTTATGATGAGAAGGAGTTAAGCATAGTTTGCAGTTTTCAATTTTAAGTGAGCAAACGGATTCAGCATTACAAAACACATCCAACATTTGTGGAACAAATTCAGTCCATGTAAACTAGGTCACGAAAGATTATAAGCTCCCTACCCAAGAAAGCGTTTAATTATTTTTTATATGCAATTGATTTTGTTTTCAAGTTAAACGCCTGTGTTGAAGAATAAACACAGACAATATGGAGTGATTGTACCAAGTATTTTGTCCACAGTCCACAGGCCATCTAAGCGCACGGTACTCCAAGTGTGAGGTACGTACATTTTGAAAGCGGTAGGATATCGCGGGGGTAGGGTTAACGAGCGGCTTGGTACGTTAGAAAGCGACATACACCTTCCTCTGTATGCGGAGAGAATCGTCGTTGGACGTGTTTCGTTGGAGCGCTTAAAAATTATTGCCCTGCAATTTCACATCTACGTGGTTATTTATGATATTCTAAACAAAACGCTTCGTAAAGACGCTAAATAGCCCAAGCCTTTGCCCTTCAATCTTTTATGTTTTGAGTCAATGTTGACCGCTGTTTTATGTAATTTAATTATGCAACAGCAAATAACACTGTAAATAGAGGATATGAAATGACTGTTTTTCTCATATAATATTTATGAAACTAGTCTAAGAATTTTCCGTTTTGGCGAGCCTCTGGCGAGCACAAACGGAAAATTCGGACGAGTTTCATAAATATTATATGAGAAAAACACTTATTTCATATTCTATTTATCATATGACACACATACGCACAAATTAGCCACTCAGTATGACTTTTTAACCCATCACCTAACTTGATTTGCAGACGCCACTTAGAAAAAAACATCCTCGTATAACTAAAATTTTTCATTTTTTACTTCCAAAACATAGGTTATGACCCCTCATTGGAACGAGCTCGTCGAGCTCGTTCCAATGAGGGGTCATAACCTATGTTTGGAATCAAAAAGTGAAAATATAAAAAAAATGAATGGCGTTTTTCTTGTAGGTAAAAGATTAATACAATATAACCCACCCTAAATAGGACAGATAACGTAAATTCTCCCTACTGAAATTATTCAAATGTGACCCAGTTGTATTTTGTTTAGCCAATCAAATTGTCCAGTTTTGAAATTGACGAATGAAAGCTCCCAACTCTAATTATGCAAATTATGAAAATGAGGCCCAGTTGTATTTTGTTCAGCCAATCAAATTATCTAGTTTTGAAACTGACCAATGAAATTGACGGAAGGCTTTATTTATCACTGATTAATATGAAAACAAAATATCAAATGTTTTAAAGTGAACAAAACGGACGAGTCATATGATAAAAGAACATATTACAACTTGCGAGAAAACTTTGTCGTACAGAAAAGCAGAAACTACACATTTCTTATATCAGAGAACCCGTATAACCCCCATAGTGTCAACTGAATCAACCGGTACCGGTCATCCCTCGTCCGAACATCAGCGGCCCTTACTGAGCTAAATTTGCGACTTTTCTACTCCATATCCCCCATGTTTGGCGGAAAAAAATCACGCATATCCTACCACTCCTGTTCCAACTACTCAGATAGTTCAGCCGTATCTAGGCAGGCACTGTCCGAACACCTCTAGCTCTTTCCTGGTCTTTCAAATACCTGACGGTACATATGTTATATAAGTAACGATAGCCTCCTCAAACACTTCAAAATACACTTAAACGTATTCAAACTGCCCTACCTTACGTGGCTCTGACAGGAAACCTACTCTCTCCAAGTAGGAAAATTAAAACATTGCCAAGAAACACTCAACACACCACCAGCCCCAGCTTGCGAAGTATGAGAACATATAATAGAAAATGTTTCCCCCCTCCCCTATAATGACAAAAATAAAATTCTAAGAGAGCAAACCAACATGTTACATTCTCTCGACACATCACATACCTTCACGATACAACCCGAAAAAGAAATAATTATGTTCAATTGATGTCAGAGTCTAACCGTGCAGTTTTCCAACAGCAGTGCCACAAACACGCCCCAGAGACATACTACGAACTTCGACAACACAGCAGTCGTCCCAAAACCTTGTTATTGCATTTTGCCAGTCTTGGCTCCCTCGTGAATTAGTAAAAAATAAATACCCCGTGTATTCGCCGTGTTTTCCACCATTGAATAAATAGTATTTCATAGATCTTGCGATTGCAGCTATCTGGAAGCTCAATGAACACAAGAACCCAAAACGCCCTTGATAAATGGAAAACACATCTGAAAACACGAAAATCCACTTTGTGGAGCTTGCTCTTACCACAATGGAACAAGGACCAGAGGCGGTCTGGACGTATGGTTCACCGCTAAAATTCCCGTTGGGTCCCCCTTATTGAGTGTCCCTAGCCGCCAGGGACCCCCACAAATAATGCAGCCCAACACCAGCTGAGGCGAAATGGATATCTGTTGCATAGGCTGCCGGTGTATCGAAATGTTTTTTGAATTCCCCCATTTCTATACACATGCAGTCTTTCTGTAACTGATAGCTCAGAAGCAAAGAAACAGCCTTTTTTAATCTGAAAAATCAACATTTCCTCCCATTGGTCCAAATTATGGTCTTCCCGACCACCCTCCCCCCCCACCCCCCCCCACCCCCCTTTGCGCCCGGTGCAACCATTTTTGCCGAATGAGCGATGAAGATGATACAAAATTTCCTTCGAAATGTCCACTGACTCCCAGTGGTCGATGAGATGCAAGAAAGAAGCGTTCGTTCTTTTCGAAAAATCAAAAATTGCTCCGGAACCGAGGTCGTTGGTGCATATTCCGGTAACTTTTCTTGGCCCAGTCAGGTCCTGACACAGACCAAGCTGTCAGCAAACCTGCGGGTTCCTGGTGATGTTTTACTGAATTTCGTTTGAAATATGTCAAGTATCTTCCCGAACATTTTGATTTTCCTGTTGTGATATTTGCCGAGGCGAACGTAAACGTTGATTTGTTTTTATTTGGATTTAACAACACATTCGACAGCGATGGTCACCTCGTGTTGGACAGTTTTACGGGTGGAGGAAGCCAGGGTACCCGGAGAGAACCACCGAGCAACAGCGAGCAACTGTCAGATTTCCCAACATACTAATTCCACACAAGTAGGGTTAGCAGTCGACTTGCAGTACGCCTTGGAACACAACGTCAGCATATCCCACGTGGGTAATTGGGATTAATTGCCTTGCCCCAGGACACAACGCAGTTATCCCAGGCAGGGATCGGAGTGTGGGATATTCGGTTACATGCACGATGTCCTAACCACTGAACGACCGTGCTCCGTACGTAACCGTGATGCACATCCGTGCACCAACGCTTGTCATCTTTGAACTGTTGATGAAACATGTTTCGAACGTGAGGCTTCCACTATCTTTTCGTCATATTTCTTCCATGTATTGGCATTAATTTGGGTGATATACAAATGAGAAACAAATTCACCAGTGGATGACTGCATCTTAGCATTAGCATTTGTATACTTCGATGAGTGGATTCAACGTTACGCAATATAATAAAAAGACATTGAACAAGTATGCGAAAAACCACACGGCGAATCCACCCTACACCCGCTTTGTGCGAACTAACCTGTTTCATTGTGGGAATTGCCGTTGATGACACAGGCGCGCTCGTGACCCACTCGAAAGCTCCAGCCTTCAAATGTGTCGACAAAAACAGTGCCAATCAGAAAATAAACAGATCGCCAAAGATGATAGGGTGCGTTAACACTCCAAACCCTGATTACTCAGTTAGAGTTTTGTCGTGGTTTAAATGCAGAACATATCTCTGGTAGATTGAGGGAGGTGGGGGGGGGGGGGGGATTAATCAACAGCCCTCGTTGGTTGATCGGTGTTGTAGACACCAGTGCCCCTCCGGAAGCGCGAGTTTAATAAGTGAAATCTGACCTAATCTTTACTTGCAAACCAAAGTACACACTTCAATCGAACCGACGACATTGCAATGATTTGCGTTTCAGTGTAGCTTCATTTCATTTTGTGACACAAATATAACAATATCTTACCTCCTACAAATATCTGGGAATTTCATTGGTTCCAAGACGTCACATGCAGACTGCATATAAAACCATATACTGCTTGTCAACATCAATATACGCTGACAGCTATGGGTAATCTCCCCTTTGTTCATTGATTATTCAAAATAGCGGCAGCCGATAAACGCTTCAAGTTGAAAAATTGAGTGTTGGAAGCCCATATTTGGTCTGAAGTGCAGGTTAGGCAACTGAAAAGGCTTTTTATATTCTGTGGATGTGTGTCATGTTACCTTCGAAATGAAACTGTTTGGTATGTATGAATTTGCCTTCATACAATTTATGGGAGAGTGCCTGTAGGCACTCTCCCATAAATTGTAACAAGGCAAAGACACGTGAACACATTGTAAGAATTATCTCATTTAATTTTGATCACTGTTGTTATTAGTTCTGTGCATCGATGCAGCAGTCGGTAAGATATATTCGTTACACATTCGCTCTCGTCCAATATAAAATTAACTGACACCATATATACCATATTAGGCCACCAACAAATTGTGTAACTAATAATATGCTCTTATTGTCTCAATAATGATTCCGGAAAAAAAACACATAAAAAGAGATCATAACTTACCTTTTGAGTGAATTCCGGAATTGTTACACTCTTGAGCCCGTCCTCTCCCATTTTATTTTTTATTGTTCGTTCTCACACCAGAGATAATTGCGCTGCCTACTCAAAACTCAAAAGTGTACATGTCCCCTACGTAATGACAAATATTACGACATTCGAAACTGATTGGGGCGAAACAAAATAAATTTGGAGCTTTATGTCAAAGGTGAACGGATAAGTTATCGATCTTTCAGTTAAAGCAACCACATATACAACATTTTACAGTAGTAGGAGCCGCGGTTTGTTACAACTCGGAAGGTCACATCAGCAACTGTCTTTTTTTTTGTTAGCAATGCGTATTATTCTATCGTTTGCCCACTGTACTGGATTGTATGGCGTTTTGGCACCCTTATTTAGAGCACACATGGCTTTCGCATTTGCTGTTAACCTGCTGGCGTTCGGTTTTATGGACCCTGACACCATTGTTTTGGTATCGTAGGGGCCTTTGACACCATTGTTTCCCAACTGTCTTTCAGGGACTTTTGACACCATTGTTGGTTTAATGTTCAGGGTGCTATTGCATGTCTATGAACCAATGACAACTGTTTAGAGCGACGCTCTACCATATTGTAAGGGTTCATCATTCTGTGAATACCAGGTGTTTCCGATGCCCTTGCTTATTTTTCGGTGCAATTTTTGTGACAAGGTATTGACCGTTAAATAGACTTCATTGACTATAGAAAACGTTTAGAATCTTGGCGGGTACATTTTTTATTATTATTATTTACTCGTAGACCCAAATATAAATAGGATTGTGTTCAGTGTGGGTAGGAAATTTCCACCGTGATATAACTAGGACCGCAGGAACGCTCCTGTTACTTTTCCGTTGCTGTATATGAGGATACTAGCATTTTGTGCCATTCGTACTTGTAATTATTACTTTGATGTGTTAAAGTAAAACAATCAAACGCTCACAAATGTCCAAGCTCGATAGATGCTAATATAGTGATGCAGCACTGCCACAGCAACAGAGAGCTCTATACCACAAACAATAAGCTATAAGATTCGTGGTGGAAGGTGTTCACGCTAATCTCCTTTAGAATAGGATAGGGTGGCATAGACCAAAGCAATAAGGCATTGCCAACATAATTGTCTACTCCAATAAGTTTCGCGGTCATTTGTCATTGGATGTATTCAGTGCCCCTAATCGGGGTGAAACGCAGTTATCGCGGGTTACTTGAAACTTTTCTATCGATATCCAACACGCTATCCACTGGAATGCACGCAATGGCACTTTAACTCAGTGTGTCCGTAGGTTTACCATCCGGTTCACTTAACATCTCTCAGCAACTCATTTGACATACTTTTACATTTGCGTTCCCAGACACAAAACCTTCTAGCACACAGTCCGACACATTACCGCGATCAAAATACGCTCTGCCACTTCCGCATTGTACACAAGCCACGGCTGTTATTACTTGATTCTATTTCACGGAGTTGTTGATGTGAAGCGTTTATCTGAATAAAGCGATAAGCAAAACTAGAATGGTGAAAGGTGCTTGGAAATGTATGAATGCTTGTTTAACTCATTGGCAGGCAGTTCATGATGAATATTTTTTTCAGTATGAGGACAGAAAGTATTATTCCTGACTTATTGCAAAATAACTGCAAACAGAAATACCAATAACATGGGCTGCAGTTAATGTAACTTGAACGGAAAACGTGTTGAACTCTGTTCTGTAACTTTGAAATCACATTTAGATTACTATGCTTCATTGAATATCATATTGCCCCTGGATTGGTGTAGGGTTCTATCCGCAATGCTCAGGCAATGAAAATGTCTCCTTGTTCCACCCAATGGACGATCTCAATGAATGTAGCATTTAATTAAATAAGAACGTTTCTTTTATCGATTTGTGAAAAGCATCTTCGCTGGTCCATTGCAGTTGTTAAGCAATACTTACTTTTAAAATCGATGTAAATAATTCGCTGTAGGTACTGCATGTCTATCTGTATCCAAGCTGGCTTCTTCTTGGTGACAAACCGAATTCCTATAACAAAACGCGGAATTTAAAACACGGGTAGTTAATCATTTTACAGCCACGCCCACTTTAGCCATATATGGAGGACCTCTATGCACGCCTGTATGGGAGGAAGTGTAATAAGATTAATGACAAACTTGAAACTGTATCATCTAATTAATTGTTGGAAAGGGCTCTTGGAGCCCTTTCCAACAATTTGTCAGATGGTAGGTTAAATCTACGCATACCAGAACATATAGCTAATCATTATAAAATGGGTGACAACAGTCGCTTTCGACAGCGAAAGTGTTAAACCTTTTCAAAAGTAACAAATTGGCATTTAAGTCCGCAATACGTCGAGCATTCCGTATAGAAGATTTAGTCATATTGCAGCCAGAAAAACAGGACACAACAGAAGTGCAGCCACATATGACAGGTTAAATTATTTCTAACTAAAGTTAGACAGTTTTTTGCATATAGGGCGCAATATCGGGATCATGCCAGTAACGATTTATGGTACCAAGGGAATCAGGAAATATCGTATTTTTTGTTATTGGAAAATATCCCCACCGCTTGCTAAAAATTGAACATTTGCTATAACTGACAAGAAGAGCGTGTGCACCATGGCTTTCTACAGGCATTCGTCGCTGGTCATTTGATGCAACAGAAATGCTAGGAGCAAATACCATGCTAATTCATGTTAAATCATTCCTTTGGGCGGGGTGGTGAGGGTGGGGGGTCAGTTTGATATGAATATAACCGAAGTTTGTGAAAAATACACCCTAAATGTGGTATTCCATCTGTACCGCGCCGGTTACGCATAGAGGCCCCCACTAGGATATAATAGTGTGTGGACGCCCTTCTGGAACCGCCCTTCCCCAAATCCTATTCCCACGTCCCGAGGTGGGGCACTTCAATAGTGATTCGCAGTTCAGTGTTTCAGTTCAAGTTGGAAGTACCGTACTAAAGTTAGTTGTAATTTTTTTCCCATGGAAGATAGCTCTAAGTTTAGTCAGAATTGATCAGTCTTCCATTACTTTCGCGGTGGTGGCATATCTTTGTAAATATATTGTTTCAATGGTAAATTCAATATAAGTTTGCCAAACGATTTCAGGGAGATACTATTGAACAGTTCAATCCCCACCTTAACCAAACACCGCCTTGAAAATGCAACTATCGTGGTTTTAAAATATGCCTGTTAACCTTTCCGTTCTCATTTTTGTTCTTTCGAAACATGCAGTTGGATGTATGTTTAACAGAGAATCTAACATTGTGTTCTTTTAATCAAACATACAATATATAGACAAAGAATGACATTCACGTTCGAACTGTCACTTTTTACAGCACGGGATCGTTTTGGGCGGAGGGATAATATTGAACGAGAAGCCTAAGGCTTCACGTTCAATATTATTCCTCCGCCGAAATTGTCCTCGTGCCCGAAATATTGACAGTTCGAACGTGTGTGCTGTTTTATATTTATTGCACGCCTACAATTTACTTACAAAATATAAAAAAAAACAAATTATTGCCAAAAATAAAAAATAGATAAGCAGTCCGCGCACGTTATCCGTATTGTTCAAGGACAAAACAAACATATTTATTGTTCGCTTCGTTTTTTGCAGAAAAAGCGTGTATTTTATGAAAACAAAGCAGAGGCGTGCAATAAATAATGTTGTGGACTGAATCTAAAGCAATTTCAGTTTTAGGATGCTACCAGGGATAAGGATGTTGTGTAAATGATTTTAACAGGTCACGGAAAATCAGGAATTTTCGAAAACCTGCCATTCTATGAAGTGCGAAGAAAACATAACGTCTGTTGTTATGATAATTATTCCGCTTAAGAGACGGTTACAACAGGAACATTCGAAACAGCCGGGCGCTATCGAGCAAATCACTCAGTTTGAAGCAATCATTAAAAAAGACTAAAAAAACTCAGTTTGAACCATTCACTTTTTTAATGGTGACCATAAATAACTCAATTTGAACCATTGATTGTAAATGAAGATAATCCTTCTTTGAACAAACAGAGGATATTATGTTTATGCAGCACGACCTACAGCAATCCGAATCGGGTGGCGTGGATTTCTGAAATATGACATTGTTTTGCTTGCCAAACTAGGATCATCGCAATACAGGTGAAACGATTACTTCCATGACTGTAGTTTCAAGGGTGGAGAAACCACCGGGCAGCGTCGAGCAACTGTCAGACTCCGCAACGTTCTAGCTCCGCACAAGCAGGATTAGCATTGGCTGAAACGTAACGGCATCATCGACATGCAATACACTTTAGTACACCTTGCCACCTACTACCCCCACCCCGTGGACAGTCGGGATTAAATGCCTTACCCAAAGACACAAAGCAGTTATCCCTTGCATGGGATCGAACCGTGAACATCTCGGTTTAAAGTTCAATGCTGCAACCAATGAGCCAACGAGTTCCCGAGCGTGAGCAGGTAATGGAGGAGTGTTATGTGCAGCATATATATTTAGGTAGCCTCACGAGCATATGAGAGTATAACGAATTGTTTCTATACTCCATCCCTGCCAAATCTCACTCTTTTTGGGACAGTTTCCAACTAAAGATAAGTCCAGAAAATCTTACGGACGTTCATGGGTTGCCCTGTCTCAATTTTTTAACATTCTTCCTGAAATGCGATTCCACGACATTTGAGAACAAAATGTCACATTGTATCTGAGCCCTTTGAAGGCAGTTACCACATGCATTATATGTGCTGTTGAATGATGATTGCTGAGTCAAAATAAGAAACAAATACGGTTTACATGTTTTACTCCGTTGGATGACGATTTTCACAATTGCTCTCCAAAATATAATTTTAATTTTTATGATAGATTTGAGAATAATATCTGATATTGTGTGTTGAGTGGATTATTTTCTGGCCAGTGACGGGCCAAGTATCTATATAGAATAAATAGGTACTAGGGCCGGTAATCAGATTTCAACCACGAGCAGGATAAGGGTTTTAACCACTCGGCTGTACCTAGTTGTTTTATTTATGGCGTGCTCTTAACAAACACTCGACTTTGTCACTTAAAATCGAGAAAAAAACGACACTTACTATCGCAAATCACACGGCTTTGTTTTGTTTACATCTGCGTCGGTGGGCAGTACTACCGGCTGCACGTGAATGCTTGATTGACAGCTAGACACATGATCAAAGTTGTTTGAATTTACGTTGGTTTTCAGTGAAATTATCATTAACAATTCTTACATGTTATTGTAAATATTTAATTGTAGGTATTTTAAACTTACTAAGCCAGTGTACGTAGTAGATAGTACCGCAAAACGTTGTATATTTGAATGAAACATTGCGAAATGTGAATTCATCGCAATTGGCAAATGGCGTCATGTCGGAGGTCAAGTTGGATGGACGTCCAACTATAAGTGCAATTTGTTTTAACCACAGTAAAAACTTTACACCGGCAGTGGGGCCAAAAGTTAAGATTTAACATACAGGCGTTTCACAGGTAGTAACATAGGCGAGCTTGGTTTAAATTCACATTTAATAATGTTTGGTGATTTGGATCTCTGGTGGACAGAAATGAAATTTTGTGGGAAAATGTTCGTCTCATAGAAAAGAAGAAATGAGGATTTTTGTGGATAGAATATTGTGAAATAGAGAACAATTATTTATATTTTGGAGGCTAGAACTTGTGTTTTGAGGCTGTTTTCGATACCTAACCAGTGGTGCAGCCTTTCGTCGAAATGGAAAAGGACAAAACTTTCAGAAAGACACCAATATATATATATATAGATATGTCTACTGGTTTTGGAACCCAAAACAGGCTTATCTACAGACATATATTGCAGCCAAAATACCGATAGTTTTCTTTCTTTTGTAGTGGTATCTACTTCAAATCACAATCTCTATGCCACAGCGACTAACCCATTTTGGGCGCTAAATGGGAAGACAGTTGTCTGAACAATCTAACATTAGTCTAAAAGGTTTGCTTCTCTGTAGAGATATTTTGGGCTTAACCCCACGGGGGAAAGGTTATCGACGCTCCCATGTATTCGTGGACATGCTAAAGCTCCAAAATTACATTGGTCTTAATTGTAATCTACATCACAAAGATGTCAATAGTTCCCAGTACTTCAATGCGAAGTAAAACATTTTGAACTAAAGCCCACTATCCACCACTACAGTATCCATCCATCCACGTCCCAAACCAAATACGATCTACATGGAACTGCAACTAAAGTAACTACAGATGTCATACCAGGTTTAATTTAGGCCAACGTTCTGTGGAGCTCTAAAATGTCCGAAGCTAGCGCTGCCATTTATGGACACAGTAATTGGAGGGGAAACCCTGCCATAACACGCCAGGAATAAATACATGTGCATAAAAATTAAGCACAGATATCTGGCTACTCGCCTGCGCAACTATCAATTTCAGTGAATAGGAAATATTTCAAATATATAGAAACCACAGTGGCCGACTTAGGACACTGATGCTGGGTAAATCTGAAAGCATTTCCGGTATATACATTTTTATCGTAAAGTGACAAACACATCAATATTAGTCTAACATTTTGTTTGAAAAGTATGTGTAACCTCTCCTACACTTATATGTTGTTCCATGGCAAGTGTTTGGGGGAATGGGGAGGAGTGGGAGGGTTATGGACCTCATGTTAATGGATCGTGTAGAGCTTTGCTTATTATAAATTAAATTTTACCATTCATCCATAGAGATACATTGATTATAAAATAACTCACAGTGAGTAAAAATACACAGAACGACACACGCGTGTGCATGGGTTAATCGATATGGCACGAGTGTCAGCGCGGAAGGACAAAAGGAGATGCCGCAGGCCTCGAGTTTTATCCTTCCTTGATGGCACAAGTTTGTGTCTTTCTGTGTTTATTACACACCTTCACGTCTGTAAAACAATTATTGCAAGAACACTCAGCAATTCATTTGACAACTATCAACAGAAACAACACATTCTATCGCCAAACAAATTTGCGAAAGGAACCCGTGTTACTATTTCGTCACCTGAGTTCCAATTTGTTATATGTGCCTACTGGCACATAGAACGCTTTGGAACTCGGGGGACGATTTTCAGCTATCACTAGCAATTCAAATTGTAATTGCGTTACACGATTTGCAAAAATTTCCAGCGAAATTTCGCTTCTATTTGAAACCAGTCCGTCAACGATTTCCGTTCCTCACATATGCGCGGAACTAAGTTTCATTTTCCGCGAGGTTTAGTGTCGCTGTAGATGGGGATTACATAGAACAGGCGTGTAATAAAAGGTAAACTTTCACTCTCACTTCCCAAATGCTAGTTCATTCTTCACCGTGTATGAACTTAGAGGGCATAGCCCTTTGGGATTGTCCTGCCCAATTATACAATCACATAGCAAAGCATAGCCAAATTGAGACGATTCAAGGGTCATATAGCTTTTGAAATAACTCGGCAATTCTATTATCACCCGAATAAGAATTGTCTCATTTTTTCATTTTTTGTCGTCTTGTGGTTTTCGGCGTTTGCAGAGTACCCTCATAAAAGCTGAAGTAATGTATAACAATGTAATACGTGTTGAACCCCATCGTTTACTCGGCACAATCATTCCATCCACCTATGACATACGGCCATCTGCCTTTCTACGGTGAATATTTGCAAGAGCGGAAATAGTATGGCATGCGAACAGCCAGCCCTCAATTTTGCTGGAACTTCATTTTTGCTGGACTGGCATGTCGAATACATACTGCATGTATACTACAGTATAGTACGGTTATACTCTAAATATATATGTTTGTTTGTTTCTTTCTTTCTTGTGTGGGAGGAGGGGGGGGGGGGTAAACAACTCTTTCAGAAGCCAGGCTCACATCATGCCGGGCAAGTTTTCGGGTGAAGGAAGCTGGACAATCCGGACAGATGCACTAGCAACGGCAACCAAATGCCAGGCTCTCGAACATGCTAATTCTGCAAAAGCATAGTTAGCAGCGCTTAGAGACAAGTGCAACACCGATGTGCTCAACGTTTTAGTACACAACATCACCGTGTCTCCTTGAGGTCTATCAAGATTAAGTGTCCTGCCCAAGGGCATATCTCAGTGATCGCCGGTGATGGTCGAACCGTCGACCCTTCGGTTTCAAATAGTGTTCTATCCACTGAGCTACCAATCAACTACTCTAAGCACACGGGCTTTGGTAAGTAGGGTGGGCATATAAGGACGTGGTGGCACGTTGGTTAACGTATTGAACTTCAAACCGACAGTTCCCCGGTTTTATCTTACAATCAACATGTATTTTGTCTGTATTAACCCCGCAACTGTCGTGTATCCGACCCCCTGATAAAGATGTTTGTATCAGGGGGTCGGATACAAGCACGTTCTTTTCGCGTGAGTTCCATTTTTTTTTTCTTTTTATTCATCCGTACGAATAAATAGTACGCTATATATTCGTCTACATTCTTGACTTATCCCCAATATATTGTAAGACAGAATGATTATTACCATTATGTGGGTGTACAAAATATGCATCCGAGTCTCGCTCCGGGTTCTAAGGGCAGATCACGACTCGTGATCTGCCCTTAGAACCCGGAGCTCGACTCGTATACATATTTTGTACACCCACATAATGGTAATAATCTCTATGGACTGAGCCAGAGCTTCGACCCATCCGTAGTGTCATTTCAGCTAACTTTACTTCCAATCTCAGTGGTCTTGATTTCTTTACCGATACCATAACTACCAAATTATTATACCGTTATCAACCTAGATTACTTAATGTCTCCGTCCACTACGACTGCCAACACATTATTAGTACAGGTTTCTACTACCGCCACACCCAACACCCACCACGCCCCACCGCCATTCAAAGATTCTTTGTATCTAAAACATCCCCCTCAGCCTTTGGTACGTGGACTATAGAAGCTGTTTTGTTGGGACATGTATGTATAGTATAACACCGTTCCCACGATAACTGGCCAATGCGCCGTTAAAGTTTCACGTGGACTTCAATCAACGCTGAGGATGCAGTAATCCTTGTAATCTAAATAACACTGCTTCCAATTATACCCAGCCCACCACTATGTCCAGTCCCCTATAGTCCCTGATTGTTCCCAAACCGCCACTAAGTCCAGTTCAAATTAGCCACCCATACCCGAACTGTCTTCAGTTTTCTCTGATCCCCGTAAGCCTTCAAAAGTCTCCAAAAGTTTCCATAGTCTCCAGTCGTCAACAGTCTCCGAAAATACCAAATGATGCACAAAACGTCCATGCCTCTGTGGCTCTTATAACATGTCCTTCATGCCCCGCCCCCTCCCCCCCACCCCCCCACCCCCACACGCTCCAAAACCATAACATCCGTGGCACCACACTTCCAAAAAACTCCGAGTTCCCGGACCATATTCTTCATGGCGCCTGTCTCCAATAGATTTTAGCTCCCCCAGGATCACAGACCATGTAGTTGAGGTGGTTTGTGTGGTAACAGTTGATAGTGTATATTGGTCTCGTAGGTATTGTCGTTGGTGTTTTGGTTATAATTGTTGGTTTAGTAGTTGCAGAAGTTGATACCGTGGTGATTAGTATAGCAATGTTTGATCTTATAATGACAATGTTTTGTCTTTAGAAGTTGATGCGGTAGATGCATTGGCTGGATAAGTAATCACAGATGTTTGTATTGCAGCTTGTGGTGTTTTAGTTGCAGCGGTTGGTGTTGTCGTGGTTGTTATTGTAGTTGCTGTAGTAATGTTTAATGTTTTTGTAAATTTGGGGATAGTTAGCAGTTTGAGGTGTAGTTAATGGGATTGAAGTTGTTGTTTCCATAGTGGTAGTGGCTGGTATTGTAGTTATTGGTGTAATAGGTGTTGTTTTAGTTATAGTGGCTGTGTACTAGTTGTTATTGCAGTGGTTGTTTGTGTAGAAGAGATGGTTGCTGGTGTTGTAGTGGGGGTGGTATAGTTGTTGGTGTCATAGTTGTAGGTGTTGTAGTTTTTGGTGTAGAAGCATGGGTGGTGTTGTTGTTGTAGTGGTTAGTGTGGATAGAGTTGCTGAAGGTGCTGACATTGTGCATATTCTAATTTATCATATCACTCGTCCGTTTTGTTCACTTTAAAACATTTGATATTTTGTTTTCATATTAATCAGTGATGAATAAAGCCTTACGTCAATTTCATTGGTCAATTTCAAAACTAGACAATTTGATTGGCTGATCAAAATACAACTGGGCCACATTTTCATAATTTGCATAATAAGAGATGGGAGTTTTCATTGGTCAATTTCAAAACTGGACAATTTGATTGGCTAAACAAAATACAACTGGGTCACATTTGCATAATTTCAGTAGAGAGAATTTACGTTATCTGTCCTATTTAGGGTGGATTATATTGTATTAATTTTTTACCTACGAAAAAACGTCATTCATTTTTTTTTATATTTTCACGTTTTGCTTCCAAAACATAGGTTATGACCCATCATTGGAACGAGCTCGACGAGCTCGTTCTAATGAGGGGTCATAACCTATGTTTTGGAAGTAAAAAATGAAAATGTTTAGTTATACGAGGATGTTTTTTCCATGTGCCGTCTGCAACTCAAGTTAGGTGATGGGTTAAAACGTCATACTAAGTGGCTAATTTGTGCGTGTGTGTGTCATATGATAAATAGAATATGAAATGAGTGTTTTTCTCATATGATATTTACGAAACGCGTCCGAATTGTCAGAGGCTCGCCAAAACGGAAAATTCTTAGACTCGTTTCATAAATATTACATGAGACAAACACTCATTCCATATCCTCTATTTATCACCTTCTACACCAACCACCACAACTACTCAATTAAAATAATACCGTAACCACTACAGCTACTTACAACGCCATCCCCCAACTACCACCTATTATATTAACTACAAATACATCAAGCACTACTACTATTAAACCAACCGATACAACTATTGCAGCAACAAATCGAAAACAATCCACGCTACTATATTACCAGCATTCACTATCTACACCAACCTGTTCTACACAATCATTACCACTTTTAAATCTAGAATCATAACACCATCATCCTCTGTAACTACAAGATCAAGAACCCTAACCACAACATCACCATTTTCTGTTCCACCAAATCCAACTGCATAGCCAACCACTAGAATTACAAGACCAGTGCCCAAAATATCAAACACCAAAACAGTCACCCACTACATCAAGATCAAACATTAAAACAGTCACCAACTACACCAAAGATCAAACACTGAAACAGTCACGCACTTCACCAAGATCAAACACTAAAGCAGTCACCCACCACACCAAGATCAAACTGTAAAACAGTCACCCACTACACCAAGATCAAACACTAAAACAGTCACCCACTACATCAAGATCAAACACTAAAACAGTCGTCCACTGCACCAAGATCAAACACTAAAACAGTTACACACTACGCCGAGATAAAACACTAAACAGTCACTCACTACACCAAGACGAAACACTAAACCAATCACCCACTACACCAAGATCAAACACTAAAATAGTCACCCACTACACCAAGATCAAACACTGAAACAGTCATCCATTACACCAAGATCAAACACTAAACAGTCACCCATTACACCAGGATTGGACACTAAAACAATCACCCACTACCCCAAGATTAAACACTAAACCAATCACCCACTACACCAAGATCAAATACTAAAACAGTCACCCACTACACCAAGATCAAACACTGAAACATTCAGCCACTACACCAAGACCAAACACTAAAACAGTCACTCACTACACAAAAATCAAATACTAAAACAGTCACCCATTACACCAAGATCAAACACTAAACAGTCACCCATTACAGCAGGATCGAACACTAAAACAATCACCCACTACCCCAAGATCAAACACTAAAACAGTCACCCACTACACCAAGATCAAATACTAAAACAGTCACCCACTACACCAAGATCAAACACTAAAACAGTACAACTAAGAAATCAACTTATTCTCAAAACTACCTCACGAATCACAACTACATGAATCACCACACCCACAGCTATATAACCCGAAACTACTAAACTGTCAACAACTACTACATCAACCACCATCACTACTCTACAGTACACAAATAATATATCACTCGCAGTTATATCACCGAGGATTGTGGCTCAACTCTGCATAACTACTATACCATCAAAAGTTACTACCAGCCGTAACATCCACAGCTGCATCAGGTAAAACCACAACACTAACTACTATTACACTAACTTCCAAACTACTGGTGCTGTACCAAAAACTATACCAACAACGACTACAACTCCAATAATGTCAAACTCAACAACAACAACCTCTACGACACCAACAACGACGACGCATCTAGTACAACTTGAACAACCACAAATAGCGCACCAACCTCTGCAGCATCAACTTCGTCAGCACCATCCACTACATCAATCACTACATCTACAACACCATCCACCACAACTACTATACCAAAAACAACTGAACCATCAACGTCAACAACAACAACACCAGCCGCATCTTCCCCAACAACAACCACAGCCGCAGCTACTGCGTTAGCCACAGTAACCACTTCGACAGCAACCACAACTAGCCACTATGAAACCAACTACTCGAGAAGACCACTACAACACAATAACTATTACTCAGCCACAACTGTGTCAACTACTACTGTTCCAGTCACAACAACTACTTCACCAAATGCAAGTGAACATTGTAAAATATGATAGTTACTGTTCAGATTATAGCAAAATCATGAACCCTTCGGACACTGGTTGTGTATTCCATGTCAGTTTAGAGCTAGCAACTGATATATAGAGTCTATATTCGCTATCTCGGGGAAGACTGGTCACTGTTTTTATCGAGCAGTCGTACGGCTGCACGTTTAGAGTCTTGAGTACTCTGCAGTACCATTTTTCTGAGCATCTATGTACTTTATGAATGTAGGCCGTAACACGACCCTAGACAGGAAAAACAGCTATGCGAGTTCAATGGTTAAAATTTCCAACAAAACAAAAGCGAGAAATAACGCTATCAATATTCAACAATTCGTTGTGGTTTTCACACTAATCCAAGACACTGTCGATAAAAAGCTGCATGTTGTAAGTCGTGATAGTTTTGCATATGGGCACAGATATTATAGTTAACTGGAATGTGCCGGGGGGCTATATTTAGGCTTTATTCTGAAATGCCAGCACTGCAACTTAAAGCTTCATATTCCGTGAATGTGCTTCATATCAAAGTGAAATTAGTTGGTGTGCAGGGACTTGACATGCATCTAATCCACACAATGTTAATATAAAGCAACGCATGAAGTTATACTTGAATCTAATCTTCATCTTTTAAGTAAACCAGTCAATGCAATGATTCACAATATCCAAGACACCGATGACGCAAAGCACAATGGTAAATTTACTGTACTCTCTTAATATGTTGGAGTCATTGCATACACAGTGACATTTCCACTAAAATTTCACAAACAAATGGAAATAAATATCCCACCTTTTTGTTAAATGACTGTGGTCTTTGGCCGTGTCCAAGGCAATGTTAATTTAAAACAGTCTATCAGTTGTTGTTATCTGGGGTCTACTGTTCAAATTATTGCATAAACGATGAAATTTGGGGGGAACATTAAACGTGGTACAATAACACCCTTAATGTTCATTGAATAGTTGTGGTTATTTGAACTCGTACAGTACATTGCTTATGTAAAGTATCACCTCACCTCAAACTAATTGCAATTCGATAATTATTGGTTGAGTTTTCCCATAAACAAACCTTGGACACAAGAAAGGACGGTTTGACGGACTGCCGGACAGAGAGGTGGACGCCGTGACGGATATATTTTCTATATTCCTTCCCTCTTGTGCTGGTGAGGTCCGTTACATCTGTGTGGTATGTCGTTCACACCACATCAGCACGTAATATTGAGCATTCCATTGCGCGAGCGTGTTCGACATGGCAATGCTCTCGTGAATACGTTTACAATTGAATAGTCAACATCACTTCCTTCCTATGGTGTAACCTATACCTGCTATCTAGTGTGCGAGGTTTATTCAATTATATTTTGAGCCAAGCATTATACTGCCGTTTGGGGAAATAGAATTGAAAGTTATTTATATCGGTATTTGAGCGTCTAAATGATTGGATCCGGGGGGAGGGGGATCGCAGGTGAGGGTGAAAGGTCTGTTTATTACTGATATTGTTTATTATTTAGGAAATCTGTGATTACCCTTCTCTCTCCTGACTGGACACTATGACATCCTCAAATATGCCTTGATATACCTTTATAGTGCTACCGACACTAAAAGATAAACGCAGATTTGACTCAGTATAAGTTCTTGCCCTTGTGGAACAGCACCACCATAACCCTTAAGGGCATGACGATCCCAACTGCAATACCCTAAGATAGCAGTTGGCAGTGCAGTGCTACCAAGGTACAGTCCAGCACTAACATGTAGTGTTTTTCTCCGCCGACCTTAGATTTAATTTGCATGATAAGCTGCGTCACGGTCCATGAACTTCAAATGTGATTCTTGTTCAGCCGCCATTATTTGTGTCGTTATAAATACATACAAGTATCAGGCAGATATCAACTGGCTATATATACACATAAAAGCTGTCCTAGGTTATCCTTGCTCGCCTTCAACTTGGAGAATCGTTGAGGCCTCTTCAAATTGTAGCTTATCAGTACTATCTCTTTTACACGTTCTAACTCTTTCTTCATTCTGTTTAACTTGTAAAACTTATGTAGTAAATACACAGAACGACACGTGTGTGTGAATGGGTTAAACGATATGGGACGAGTGCCAGTGCGGATAGATGGAACGAGAGGTCACAGGCCTCGAGTTTTATCCTTCGGCCATGGCACAAGAACCATATCGATTATCACACATGCGTGTCAGTCTGGGTTTATTACACACCTTCAGGTCTATAAAAGTAATTATTAGAAGGACAGTCAGCAATTCATTTGGCAACTCATTCACCGCGTTTTAATGTGTGCTGTCTCTGGAACACATTCTTTCACATTGTACTGATTTTAATCATGTTAGAGGGCAATTTTTCGCTGTTGGATCTTTAAGAGATCTCTTTTACCATGCGAACCCGCACGAGATTCTCTCATATATGAAAGCAATCAACCCTTTTAACACATTTTAAATTATTTTTATTCTTGTAAACTAGACTCAAGTCTTAAACTGAGTAGGTTGATTTATAAGGTATTCATATTTATTGTTTCATCACTCTCATTACTACTATCGTTCATTCCAAGCTGCCTTTGTCATTTTTATTATAACTATTTTATGTTTTTTATTCCATCTTATTTCATTATTGATTTGTTTTCGTTTTAATGCTTTCTAGCCACAACATAGCCTTAGCTTCCTATGTGGCATTAAGCAACAATAAATAAATAAATAAAGTGTTCTATGTACATAGTTGCTAAATTTGTAAGGTGAATCCCTGTTACTATTTTCAGCTATAGCTAGCGATTCAAATTGTAATTGCGGTGCACGAGTTGTACAGGATTCTAGGGAAATCCCGCTTCTATTTAAAATTAGTACATCACGTGACAAATCCCTGTATTCTCATTGGCTGTATTGATAGGGACCATGAAAGCATAGTGCCCGGAGTCAAGCATAATGCCCGGAGTCATGTAATAGTGCGCACGCATTGCAAACAGAATCCCGAGGGGATTCCCCTTTTCTTCTGAGCAGACGGCAAATGTGGAGACGAATAGAAATAAAATGAGCGTTTCGAGATTCGCAAACCAGAATGTTAATTCTTTTCTTGAACAACATCAGAGCCGAAAGACTGTTAGTTTAACCAAATATGCTGTCAATATTCTCCGGCAGTTCTGTTCTGACAGAAAAAGGAATGGTGCATTTGAAACGTTAGATGTTGGAAGATTAACGGAACTATTGAAAGACTTTTATACAAACGTTAGAAATCGTGATGGTGATTTGTATTCCAAAAGCAGTATTTGTGCCATTCGTCAAGGAATAAGAAGATATTTGCAAGAACCCCCACATGAGAGACACTTTGATATAATAACAGACCCAGCTTTCAAAGGTGTTAATCGTGTATTCGACAGCATGCTGAAGAAAACAAGAAAAGACGGAAAAGGAACAGTCCGACACAAAAAACCCATTCCGCCAGGTAACTATAAAAAATACATAATAAAATAAAACACAACAAAACTAGAAAGTGAGTGTCTGCAATAGACAGTGGTGTTGTAATTATTTGTTCTCATATAAATACAAGTCTTGTTAATTACATGAAATAGACGAGTGTTGTTTATTACTCAAATCGACAAGAGACACATAAGAACAGTTGTGAGAGAAAGTAAATAAATAACGGGCAGCAATGTTTGCTGAAAGTTATCATAAACATGAATAAATAAATAGATAAATTACGGGGAGCAATGTATGTTGACAGTTATCATAAACGTGAATAAATAAATAAATTGTAGACCTGTCAATTAAATAGTTTTGAATAAGAGTGTTAGAGAGGGCACTGAATATTATTTATCTTCGATCACAATAAACGATTGTGATTGACCGTGTAAACGTTTATTCTGCTTTGATGCTTAGTGTTTCATTCTATTTCAGGCGATCTGAGGAAATTATATCAGCGCCCAATTCTGTTTAATCCGGACATTCCAAGAGGTCTTTTGAATAAAGTAATGTTTGAGCTTTTATTTTACTTTTGTCGGAGAGGGAGAGAAAACATTCGAGAAATTAAAGCTTGTGATTTTGTAGTTAAAACTGATGACACTGGAAGAAAATACATCCTGAAAACTACTTCTGAGCGAACAAAAAATCACACACGTGTAACGAATGAGGATGAAGGTGATGGACCTAGAATGTATGAAACTGGCACAAAAATGTGCCCTGTTAATAGTTTTCAACGATATCTTATGAAACGAAACCATGAGTGTGATGCGTTCTTTCAAATTCCCAAAAATTCGTACCACGAGAATGACGAATGTTGGTTTGAGCGAAGGGCAATGGGAAAAAATTCCATAGGAGAGTTCATGGTAAAAATGTCTAAACAAGTCGGTCTTTCTGATACATATACCAACCACTGGGTGCGTGCTACGACCATAACAATTCTTAATGATTGTGGATTCAAAGATCGCGATATTATTTCTTTATCGGGACACAGAAATGAAAAATCATTGTCAAGTTACGTTTCGGACACAAGAGCTGATGTCAAACGAGGTATGTCAGAGAGCTTGAATTCCATGGTCAATAATGCAGATGCTGAACATTCAGAAATGCCTGCAGCGAGGAATGCTGTTGAGAAAACAACAACGCAACTCTCTTTCCAGTCAGCAAATTCCACAGTATCAGCACCCGAATTATTAGATACCGATATTGATGACGACGATCTGATAAGTGCGTTGGAGGAAATCGAGTGTTCAAAAAACTCAACATCAATTGACATTCGAAAGCAATCCAAAGAAATATGCAACAAAATGCAGTATTGTGCCCCAAAATTCAATTTCAGCAATTGTGTTGTAAATATTTACAATAATTAAAATGTGCTCGTACATCAGAGGAAGTACCCATAACACGTTCAATGGGGTGAACGTTAATAAAACTTTAGTGCCATGAATAATGGAATTTCTATAGTGCCTCACAAGCTCTGTTAATACCACCATATGTGAGACGTTGATTCTGTTGTATGATATCTCGTGTTAACCAGTTATGTGCCAAATGATTGGTTGATCGGTTTCATGTGTTTATTTACATTATTCTACTTTACCCGTTGAGTTCGAATCCAGTTGATAGTTTAATGTTTTCCTGACATTTTCATGTTATTAATTTAATTGTTTTATTTTGGATAGGAAAGTGTTAGTTATCTCTCCGTTCCTTCTTTAATATGTTGTGGAGATGGACTGGGAGTGATGTACTAAACCCATTAATGCCTTCCGTTTCGGGCACTATGCTCTCATAGTGTTGCTTCGGGAACCAAATAGTGCCCTCGCTATCGCTCGGGCACTATTGCATCCCTCAGCAACACTATGAAAGCATAGTGCCCTCAACGGAAGGCATTAATAGGTAAATAGTCCGTCAACGATTTTCATTTTCCGCATGGTTCAATGTTGCAGTATATTGGAATTACACAGCACGGGTGTGTAATAAAAGCTGTTTGCAAAGTCATGAGCTGCACTCTGATAGTATATCGAATAGAAGTCACTTGACAAAGAAGAAGTTATGTATAGTACGTGTTTCAGGTATAGCAGTCATATAACTAACATCTCCTATCATTACAGTGGTAAGTGTACTTTTGGTGGAAGCGACATGTATAAGCATTCCGCTTATGTCGAATCCACAAACATTTCATTGTATCTTTTCTCTGATAATTGGATATATGTATTCCTTAAATGAAACCCAGATACAATATACGAATGAAATCGATTTATTAATCGAATCATCCCACATTAAAAGTCTTCTTGAACGCGGAAGTCTGTATTATGCATCAACAAGACAGTTTCATCATATGTCCAGACATGGATGGAAGTGTCTCGTGAAAGTTATAGCTTATGGGTCGATATCAGGCATTATGAAATTTCAAAACGTTCATTTGTGAACTACCGTATTTATCAGCAAAACTGTGCCATTTGACCATTGTAATAACAAAACATTATCGTTTAGGTATTCTTCCATATTCTTTCTTCCAAAGAGAGCCTCACCTAAATATCACTACCGGATACTGTCCTAATTGGCTGAGACGCGCATTGTGGCGACTGCCTACTGTAGTGCATTTGTGAGGTCACAACGGGTATCATAGTTACTCATGGGACTGTAAATGATTTATTCAGGTATATGAATGTTGCCTTTAATTTGTCTGTGAAATATTTGTCAAATACAACATTGTGTTTTAAATGTGTCGTGTTTGATTACATTACCCTACCCCACATGCATAAATACAAGCAACTAAACAATAAGTAAAAGTTCCTCTCAAAGTGTTACATAAGCGGTGTGGTGATTCAGGAAAAACAAATGAACACAGTTTTTCTTCTAATAGTGACATAACAAAATAACATAAGAAATGGGTGTATAAGATGGGGAAGGAACACCTACACCACACATCTTTAATGAGGGTAAGGACAAATTTGGTATGTGCCTGACCAACAGCCTTTTCAAAAACATGATAAATGCATTTGCCAAGCAAATCACTTTCTCCAGAGATAAGGAGCTAATCAGTTATATATGTAAATGGTCTCATGTATCCTGATTCTGTGTCTCCCACAAAGTTTATAAAACTATAACTATTTCAACGCAGATCTATTAACCGGAAAACTAGCTATATCATGATCCGATATGTGGCATTATTTCCAAATGAAACAAAATACTGCATTTTGATTGGTTGAGAGGTACGGTGTAATTTGCAATCTACATTGTTTTTTTTACACCGTGGTTAACCACGGTGTAAAAACAAGAATATACAATGGCAGGCTATATGGCTAAAAAAGAGTATCATTTTTTTAATTATTAATTCATACTTTCTGCTCAGTTATGTTAGAACAAAAATAAAAATACAGGAAATTTAATATTTATGTGCAATAAAATATTACAGATATGGATGTCATTGGTACTGGCTCATTGAGCCCGTTTCAATGATATCCATATTTGTCTGGTATTATTTATTAAGAAAACAAAGTACAAATTTTCTGTCAGTTTTTGCCCACAATGTAGGTTAACGTATTAAGTACACCAAAATTGTTGGAAATAAATCCGTTATCCCTGTGTTTCCCAGGGTGTATGGGAATTTACACCAGTTTGGGAACTCATACACCCTTCGGCTTCGCCTTAGGGTGTATGAGCTCCCAAACCGGTGTAAATCTCCATACACCATGGAAAACACAAGGATAACTGATAATATATATCAGCAACCATTTGTGAAGGGTGGAACAATGAAATGATAGATGAGATGATATAAGTTTTTCAACAGCTACCAAAGCTAAACGGACTTCCAGCTGGGACTGTCTAAGCTTCGAATGTGAATTTTCAACAGCTATCCAACGAAACTCGGTCAACTCTGAATTGCTCAACAACGAGGAGAATGTGTCTGTCACATTTTAACGTACCGGGTCGCTCCTTAACATCCACCGGCGCTATTCCCTGACGCTAAAGAATGTAAAAATATAGCCTAGATTTCAAAGTGACTTAAAAACGGCGTAAAATGGAACGACAGAACAACTACATTTATCTCATTTTATTTTAGCTCTACAACATACTAAAACTGTTTGATGTCGACCACCCATGACCTCACTAAACGTTCGGCAATAAGATTTGGGAATTTCTTAGGAAAGCAAAACACTTCTGGATTTTTTTTTTGTGGAGACTATATTAACAAAATTTCCAAAATGCCGAGTCTCAAAATGAAGCTCACAATAAAAGGTATAGAAAAGAAATCCTAAATGTAGCTTCACTGGAATCGGGTGTCTCAATTTGAAAATCGCAATAGACCAGAAATAGGTGTGAAACGCTTCACAACAGTAACCAGTAGTGTAAAGATAGCGCGCAAATGGACCCACAAAGGTCGGACTGTTAACGAAAAATGTAAAAATATGATGATCTTCAAGGTTATGCAAAAACTTAAAAATTGCATTATATCCAAAAAAAAAACAAACCAGATATATCCTAATAGTTTGAGCTCTAACATTTGAAAGAAGGCGACTTAATACTGTAGCTGAAATTAAAAACATATAAAACGTTAGAAGTGGCATTATTTTGGATAACGGTCGGATACAAAAAAATAACTACAGAATGTTGAAGGCCGGATGGTCATTTACAAATAGATGGGACAGATTTAGTTTCTGTAGCTTTTAAAATGTGGCCGCGGAGTGTTAAAGAAAAACAATCGGCTAACGATCTACATCAGTCAATTCAACTTAAATGATTTAAAACATTTCAGGAACATTTCTGTTCCTGCCATTTATCGACATAGATGTTTGTGTTGACCAAGTGAGGTTCAACACACTGATGTGAAGAGCAGATGATCTACAGCTGTTAACACCCCTTCTTGTTTAACTCTTTTGGCGCGACAGGAGACTAAAGTCGACAGACGGCAAACCGCGGAAAGGTACTGCAGTAGTCATTTTAGCCAACTGTGTGTGTCCATTTCCAAGTGCTTTTAACCCTTTACCCAACGCAGAAGATATCAAAATTTATTATTTTAAATATCATTGATTTCAAATTTTAGCAAGAAATTTCAACAAAACCATATCATGTGACCCCTCGTTGGAACGAGCTCGTTGAAACTGCTGAAGTTGCATATAACGGGGCCATAGATATGTATTCCTATGTTTCATGCACCATTTTATCCTATCCATGAACAACGATATCGTCCCTTGAAAGTATAAAGGTGCCATTTAAATATATACAGGAAATCATTTGAAAAACTGTGCATGAGATCATTAGAACATCTTTTAAACAACCTCTACTTTTTGTAAAATTCCTGATGAATATTAGGCGCTAAGAATTCTGTATCTCAGATTATATTCCGCGCCAAAAGAGTTAAACAAAACACCCTATCCAACAGAATTTAAACCACAACACCCAGGCACCACAGCAGAGCTTACCTTGATGAATACAAGAGAAATATATGAGCCAACTAACTCCCCTATATCCCTCACCCGAACACAACCAAACACAATCCCGCAAATGCACCCTTCAGCCATCCAAACTTACATAATTATTCATAATATGATCATGTAATTTTAGTTACATTAAAGTTCGAGAACAATGAGCGCCTATAGATGTCCGGTGCTCTTTTGACATGGGTGATGTATATTGACACACTTCCGTTTTAATATAAAACTTAAAGCACTAAAGCTCTTGGGTGATTCTCAGCTCCAATCGTATTTAAATAATGGAGATATAAATGTACTGAGTCGTGTACGTACCTTGTAATCCATCGTATGCCATTTTTGCATTATTATGAGCAAATGTAGCGCTGGAATACACAGGCTTCTCTTTCGCTAACCATCGTTGCCACGCTGAATTGTCTGAAAAATCGAAAACCGTGTGAGACATTTTAGGTGAAAGTATGTAGACAAGATCGCTGAATTTCAATTGTGGTGTCTATTCGAGCCAGTATATATGGAAAGTTATGTTGGATTGAAATCGACATACCAGAAGGCGCAGGATAAGTAATATATTTCCTTAACTCATTTACCCAACGCAGACGATATCAAAATTTATTATTTTAAATACCATTTTTTAAAATTTTTCACAAAATTTCAACAAAACCATATCATGTGACCCCTCGTTGGAACGAGCTCGTTGAGCTCGTTCCAACGAGGGGTCACATGATATGGCTTTGTTAAAATATTTTGAAAAATAATATTTTTTAACTGCTGAATGTGCATATTACGCGGGTGGATGCGGGCGATTCGTTGGGTAAAGGGTTAACTCCTCTAACTGCTGCGTTAAATTCAGTTCAACGGAAGAAGAAGACATGTGTTATATGCACACTGGCCTTGTACGGAGACTTCTATCTATCGCTACTTATAATGCAGTTTGCGGTTGTGTTTTTAGGTAAATGGGGGATAAAGTCCGATATATTTTCTGTGACAGTTCTTTTCTAGCTCTCGCATGCAAAACGAAATGGGATATATCTGTAGCTGTTGCATGTGGACAGTGGAGGTGTATCAAAGATACGCATGTCATTTAATAATGAGCTCATAATGCACTTGCAACGGAACGTGGTCTAGGGACACCCAAGAAGCTTTATCGGGACCTCCCACTGGCCCACACACCACCACGAGTGTGACCCACCTCTATACCCAATATCTCCCGAATATAACTTAAGTTTCGATATTCTTGAATTATGTTCACTTGATGCTGTTGAATAATAGAATGTGATACAACACAGGAAAGTAAGATATTACGTGAATGTATTCTATAACAAAGGTAAAAAGTTCAACAACGAGAAATTATAAAAGCCTACACAGAACACTTGGGCATTCGATGGAGGAAGGTGGCGAGAGATTGAGATGTGTATATCAATGTCTGCTCCCTAACTTTAGTCTGCCAGTTATCTCGAGCAAGAGTTATATCCAAAGACAAATGGCTGAAACCCAATGAGTACAAACAAAAACGAAACCACTATATCAATTCATAACCAAAAGGTGAAGAGAACAAATCCATTTATAAAATGAATGATCAAAAGTCCTGTCCAACCCCTAACAGCTGTCCAAAGTAACCCAGTATACTACCTCCTGCTTCCAGTATTCACTCACTATATTGTAGACGGTTTGTAGAGACCTATTATACTACTTCATGATTGTAGTGTTCACTCAAACTATATTTTTCATATCCCAAATGTGGGTTTATACAGACCTAGTATACTACCCCTGACTCTGAATAAGAAAGTTTTTATCTATGATTGAACCTTCTATAAATTTTATCTCTGGGTTCGGAGAAATACTTTCCAACTGTTTACATTAATTTTCTTTTTTTAAAGGAATGAACTATAAAAAATGTCAGAAGAGAAAATTTACTTCGATGGGGCCAAGAATTTTAACTACATAATTTAATTCAAGCACACCAGTCAGTCGGGCCTGTAGGCCCTTGTCAAGCAAGGTAAAGTTGGCGAACCTGCAGCTTCTTATCACTGTGCCGAAGTGAAGTAAGAATGATTGTGTGTGTTGTTATATATGTCAAACACCCAATAAATTTCAAGATACCCATTGACTTGTGACAGACATGAATTCGAACAGAAAAGAGTAACAGCCGTTTGTATACTGGTTGGAACTACTAGATGTCCTTAGGCAATAGAATTACAGCTCATAAAAACACTTCAGTTTATTTTATAAAATGGCGGAAGTTGTTAATTTTCGTGAAACGATATAGCAAAGAGAAATTTTCAAAATAGAAATTAGATGTATCTTTTACACAGAAAGCCAACCTGAGGTATACTGAATTATTAATTTTAACACGAATCACGAAGGGTCCACAAGCATTAGAAACCTCCTGAAATAATTAAGGCAACCGACAAACAATGACAAATTGCGATTCACACAATCGACTGCACCATACACTTACAGTATGTGGAGAGTGTATTATCATTAAATCACCCGCAGAGTGGGATTCCTCCCGAGCAATTATTGCAAATTTGTTGCCAAGCATAACCACCACAAGCAAAGTTCCAGCCAATGGACCTCCGGGATAAACCCGGAGGTCCATTGGCTGAAACATTGCTTGTGTTTTTTGTCCATATGTGCAGAATTTGAAAGTGATACTTTGGGCGATAACTCCACGCCGCGGGTGATTTAGTTACAATCCACTCTCCACGTACTGTATGATCGAGCGCAGAAGCTATAAATTGGTACTCAATTGATTTTAACTGTATGATAAAACAACAGTTGCTGTCTAAATAACTTTTTGGAAAATACAAAATGATTATTAACTCAACATTAATATGTAATCCTATTACTGAATCTGTTTTTTTCTTGAATAAAAAATAAATTAAATGTATAATTTGGATTTTCCTGAAAAGAAAAGACATTTGTTATTAAACGGGATTATTTGGCTTTACCTGAAAGGAAACGACATTTTGTTATTCTTCTCGAAAAAATTATTTGTTTTATTTTTTTCTTATTTTCCAAGACTTTTGAGGAGACGATTTCTCGAAGGTTCCCATACAGACTTTTTCTGAAATTTTGCTCAATCATAGACATATATAAGTTGCAGTTGTGATAAGTTTTTCACATTCGACTAAGCTCTTAGAATGCCCAGAACGCCCACAATTTTATTGACCAATATCTCCAGGTTTGAATGGGCTAACGACCTGACATTTTCACAGATTCGTCATCAATACACTTTTCCATAAGCAACTGGGAACAAAAGTTTACAAAACAAATTTTCAGCCAACATTTTTCAAAATATTAAAAATAGGCCTGAAAATCGAACAATTTGGCCTACAATCTCCGCACTTTGAATTAACAGAAAACCAGTAATGGGCTGAACAGAAAGAATGTAATGTATCACTATCATAAATGCAAAAAAAAATTGATTTTATCCGCAATGTGTCCAAAATAGTTGCCAAAAGTGGAAAAAAAAACGTCCAAATTTTCATTGACCAATATCTTCTGGTTCGAATGGCCTTATGACCTGATATTTTTCAAGATTTGTGATAAATACACTGTTCTATGAGCATCTGGTAACAAAAGTTCGCCAAAATTATTTCTTTTGCACAAATTTTTCAAAACATGAAAAAATGCCTGACAATCAGACATTTTGACCTTCAATCTCGGCACTCTGAACAGCAGAGTACCAGTAATGGACTGAATAATAAGAATGGAATGTATCATTTTCATAAATGCAAAATAAATTTCAAGTTTATCCAAAATGAGTTGCAGATGAAGCCAAGCGCGATCATTTTTAAAATCCTAGTTCTAATAACAGACAAATGATGGGTTAACATATGCTACATCACTTTATCTAACAATCATATAGATTTTGGCCTGAAAAGCACGAGAAACGGTACTTATCGCATAATGTGTTCCGATTCCGTATCATATAGACGACTCATTCTGATTCCGTATCATATAGACGACTCGTTTCCGGAAGCGCTACGGGCTATCATAACAGGCACATGGATAATTCTATGTGCGTTTCAGTGATCGACCGAACATTCTGTCCTAAAA
This sequence comes from Pictodentalium vernedei, assembly GCA_031216915.1. Classification (NCBI taxonomy): domain Eukaryota; kingdom Metazoa; phylum Mollusca; class Scaphopoda; order Dentaliida; family Dentaliidae; genus Pictodentalium; species Pictodentalium vernedei. Next base: position 506,100,871 of record CM062293.1, read on the forward strand.
TGTTTAAAAATAATGTAACCCTTTACTTAACATGAAAAGCAGACGACACTAGCAAAAAAATTCTTGAATAACTATTTTTTTTCACTTTTTGTCTCAAAAACATAGGTTATGACCACTCGTTGAAACGGGCTTGATGAGCTCGTTCCAACATGGGGTCACAACCTATGATTTTGAGACAGAAAATGAAAAAATAATGAAAATTAACTGGCGATATTTGCGAATAGCGTTGGCCGGTTTTGGACGTTACGTTGGGTAAAGGGTTAAGATTTAATCTGTTTACGTGACAGAATTGTTAGATAAATGAGTTATCATGATAATGTGCATGTCCTGTGATTTACATAGATTCTCGGTGGTGTCCAAAAATGGGATCACAACTCGCCAGCAAAGCAGGCTCGTTGAGATCCCATTCTGGACACCACCGAGAATCTGACACAAACCACAGGACATGCACATTCTCATGATAATATGTATGTACTCCGTGATAATAGTGGAATGACATATTCCTAAAGATGCTGGGTTATACCCTTTAGGATCAGATTGATTGGCATGGATATGAGTTGGTGAACAACATGAAACCACAAGAATGTTGAATTTCGGAAAATTGGTTTGCACTCAATCACATTAATACGGTGTGCTTTAAATTGCTTTGGAGAAGGGCCAAGATTTTAGTTAGTATAGAAATATGTTTACTCTCCCGTGATTAATAATGTCACGCAAGTCAAAGGCTATTGCGCGCTATTACCGAGAACAGATATTTGCACCTCCCAAAGCCATATGACCCCTTGGACACGGAAGAGGGCTAGTATATATTTTTGTGATGTTTTTCTTCTTTAAAATGAGTTTTGAAGGATTTTGAATGATTTCATGGAAACATAAATCACCATACAGTACGTGGAGAGTGGATTGTAACTAAATCACCCGCGGAGTGACGTTATCACCCAAGCTATAACTTTCAAATTGTGTACATATCGACAAAAACAGGTTTAACCCGGAGGTCCATTGGCTGAAACTTTGCTTGTGCTGGTTCTGCTTTGCAACAAATTTGCAAATTATTGCTTGGGTGGAATCTCCACTCTGCGGGTGATTTAGTGATAATACACTCTCCATTTACTGTACGAGTCTTATGACCCTTCATCTGGTTAGGGTGCGGTGGGGGGGGGGGGGGGGGTATTGGAGTGTTGTTTTTCTCTGCTTAAAATGAGTTTAGAAGGATTCTGAGATATTTCATGCAAAATAGAAAAGAAAGTCACCATATGACTCGCTTGATCCATAATTAGGGGAAAGGTGCGTTTGATGATATATTTTTTTCTGTTTTAAAATTACTATTCAAGGATTTTAGGTGATTTTTTGCAATAAATACCAACGCATGACCATTATGACCCTTGTCTCCCGCGTTGGGGTGGTCTATGTGAATGATGAATTCTGATTAAAATGATTTTTGATCGAGTTCAAGTGATTTTATGTAAAAATAGGAAACTTAGCACGTGATTTATGATCATTTTACCCCAGTTAGGCAAGGGTCAATTTCGTTGATGTTTTTCTGCTTTAATATAGGTTTTGAAATGTTTTACAAAATTTTATGAAAAAGAGGAAAATCTACACATCATCCTGATGACCTCTTGGGAAGGTCTATTTGGATGACGTTTTGTGCTTTGAAATGACTATTGAAGGATTTTCAGTGCTTTTATGCAAAAGAGAAAATTTAGCGTCCAAAGTATAGCCCTTTTACCCAGTTAGGGTGGAAGTCAATTTAGTGTTGGAACAATGAGTCGACTAGTCGTTGTCGACGCTTATATTGCCAATGAGCGAGGTAGCTCCGTAGGTAGAGATGCAGGCTGCAAGCCGATAGGTGCGAGGTGCGAATCCCGCCTGCGGGAACTGCGTTGTGTCCATGGCAAGGCACTTAATCCCGCTTGCCCACATGAGGGCACGGTTGCGTTTTGCAGTATGCGCTAAGACATGCTGCCCGTCAATGGTGCACTTGTCTTCAACCAATGCTAACCCTGCTTGTGTGGTGTTAGTACGTTGTGGAGTCTGATAGCTGCTCACCGTTGCTCGGTGGTTCTCTATGGGTACTCTGTTTTCCTCCACCTATAAAACTCTCCGACACGAGGTGAGTCTGGCCGTCGAAAGTGTCGTAAAACCCTAATCAATAAATAAACGAATAGATATTGCACAACGTCGACTCTGGATTTCGAGTACTCTGAACATGTAGTGTTTCTTATAAAAAAAAACAACAAAAAACATTACAACATAAAAAAAAACTTCCGATGTAAGGTCTGTTGGGGAAAGGTATTGCAGATTATTGGTTGATCGGTTCAGCGTGTGAAATCAACAACGGGCTTTGAGATCACAGCAGACATAAAAGTCAACTGTGTTGCCTCGGCTACCTTGAACTCACTAACCGTGGTCGCACTGAACGTGTCTCAATACTGCAAACGGCATAGTTATTTGGACTTGTCTCCATACAATAATTTTTTTTTGTTTTTGAGAGTGAGAGATTTCCATCTCATTTAATTTATTACTTATCAAACAGCAACAGTAAAGTGTGTAGCTGAGGTCGTGTTAATACTTGAATCAAAACAACACCGTTATGCACACCAATGTGTTCAGTGATGTGGGCTGAAATTTGGTAAGTATGGGTATTTTTTATTATGTCTAACTTCACGGTCGAATTTTAGGTACCGGCTACATGGTTATTGTAATTCTACAATTAGTCAACCTTTCATACAAGGTCAGGCTGCATTTAACCCTTTACCCAACGTAACGGCCAAAACCGGCCAGCGCTATTCTTAAAAATCGCCAATGAATTTTCATTATTTTTTCATTTTTTGTCTCAAAAACATAGGTTATGACCCCTCATTGGAACGAGCTCGTCTAGCTCGTTCCAATGAGGGGTCATAACCTATGTTTTTGAGACAAAAAATGAAAAAAAATTAGTTATTCAAGAATTTTTTTTGCAAGTGTCGTCTACTTTTCATGTTAGGTAAAGGGTTAAAGATATCGAGCTGAAATTTGTCACCAAAGTTAATTTTTTTCCAGAAAAGGACATGTGGAGGGCCCCGATTGTGATTGGTGTTGCTTAATGGTAAAACATCCAACCACAGTAAATCTGGAGCCCGAAGAGCTAGTGGAATAATAGTGAATAGCAGATAGACCGAGGGTATAGCTGTAAATAAGTGAGTTTACCATAAGTTTTGCTCGCTCTGTTTGGGGACCTTCGCACCAATTTCTCTAGAAAATCAACTTTCATTTGTATACAGGTGTAACTGGATTATAACCAACTGATAGACGACCTCCAAATTGTGAGTGAGGACGTTTACTTGCCAAGTATGGCGTTATGTGAGACTCAGCGCGATCAATATTAGGCTCTGACGTATTCGCCTCACATGGCGCCATACCTGGCAAGTAAACGACCAGTAATTTAGAATAGTCATGACCTATCAACACCAACGGCTATGCATTGTAAACTTTCATCTATTTATCAAGTGGGGTTTCCTCTGCTGAACTGGAATTTGCCACTTGTTCCACATACATACTGTCCGATATATTCATTTATCATATGACTCGTTCGTTTTGTTCACTTTAAAACATTTGATATTTTGTTTTCTTATTAATCAGTGATAAATAAAGCCTTTCGTCAATTTCATTGGTCAGTTTCAAAACCAGACAATTTGATTGGCCGAACAAAATACAACTCGGCCACATTTTTATAATTGCATATTTAGAGTTGGGAGCTTTCATTGGTCAATTTCAAAACCGGACAGTTTAATTGGCTAAACAAAATACAACTGGGTCACATTTGCATAATTTCAGTAGAGAGAATTTTCGTTATCTGTCCTATTTAGGGTGGGTTATATTGTATTAATCTTTTACCTACAAGAAAAAACGCCATTCATTTTTATTTTTTATATTTTCACTTTTTGCTTCCAAAACATAGGTTATGACCCTTCATTGGAACGAACTCGACGAGCTCGTTCCAATGAGGGTTCATAACCTATGTTTTGGAAGCAAAAAATGAATTTTTTTTAGTTATACGAGGATGTTTTTCAAAGTGCCGTCTGCAACTCAAGTTAGGTGATGGGTTAGAAAGTCATACTGATTGGCTAATTTGTGCGTGTGTGTGTCATATGATAAATATAATATGAAATGAGTGTTTTTCTCATATAATATTTATGAAACTCGTCCGAATGAGAAAAACATTCATTCCATATCCTCTATTTCTACAAGGAACTAAATGAACGGCTTTACCTCATAAAATATTTAGGGTCGGCATAATTGTTTTTTCTACATTAAAATGAGATTTGAAGGATTTCAAGTGGTTTTATGCATGGGTTGGATGGATTTTTCATTTAACGTTGTGTTAACCCTTCAACCAAAAGTGTACGATAATATCGGTATGAACACCTACATGTTCAGAGATATGAGGCTGCAATGTTGTACATATAATTCCCTCAAAGGACTTAATGATTTTGACGCCAGGAAAAGCCTGTGATTTTACAGACTCACTCGTCTAGTTATGAATATTTTTGTAAATGAATAGCATTGTTGATTTTAATACACACGCCATTATCCTATTCACACTGTATGAACCTTAGGGTAGCTTGCTGTACCAAATGTTCGCCACTCGTGGTAAAGTGGTCTTAACCGCGCGCCGTTGCTCGGTGGTTCACTCTGGGTACTCCGGCTTCCTCCACCCGTAAAACTTTCACCGACATGATATGATCCTTGCTGTTAATGTGTCGGTAAACCCTAAAAAAAAATAAAATTGCGAAATGGACAAGTTCAAGTATTTCGCGCGATAACGACAGAAGGTAGCATATGCTATTGTGGACGTAAACATAGAGAAAGCAATGCCCTTGAGTGAGATTTTCCCGTGGTTGTTGTTTCTATATGTTTACAGTACGTGGAGAGTGTATTATCACTAAATCACCCGCAGAGTGAAGATTCCAACCAAGCAATAATTGCAAATTTGTTGCAAAGCATAACAAGCACAAGCAAAGTTTCAGACAATGGACAAGCGGGTTAAAACCCGGAGGTCATTGGATGAAACATTGCTTGTGTTTTTAGTCGATATGTACACAATTTGAAAGTTATAGTTTGGGTGATAACTCCACTCTGCGGGTGATTTAGTTACAAACTAATCTCCAAGTTCAAGTATTTCGCGCGATAACGACAGAAGGTAGCATATGCTATTGTGGACGTAAACATAGAGAAAGCAATGCCCTTGAGTGAGATTTTCCCGTGGTTGTTGTTTCTATATGTTTACAGTACGTGGAGAGTGTATTATCACTAAATCACCCGCAGAGTGAAGATTCCAAGCAAGCAATAATTGCAAATTTGTTGCAAAGCATAACGAGCACAAGCAAAGTTTCAGACAATGGACCTCCGGGTTAAACCCGGAGGTCATTGGATGAAACATTGCTTGTGTTTTTAGTCGATATGTACACAATTTGAAAGTTATAGTTTGGGTGATAACTCCACTCTGCGGGTGATTTAGTTACAAACTAATCTCCACGTACTGTACGTGGTTTTGTTTCATTAAGTAACTACATAACCATTCAATTAAAGAATCAATCAATTAATATTTGTCAGGCTCAAATATCCAGCCCTCGGATGAGATTTCCCCATCTCACACCCACTCACATCGTGGATAATAATATTCTGACACTTCAGCGTCATGTGCATATTGTCACAATCACGATAAGTATAGCCAAGAGATCGTCGTAAAATACACTTTCGATACCTTTACAACTGTATTTACCAGAATCCATACACAAAAGAAATAGTGGAGGATACTTATAGATTCGAGCACCGAGAGTGATATTGGACCAACAAACCGTTGGAGAAAAGACAACGAAATTCGGAGTTTTGTTTTGTTTGTTTTAGAGTTCGAAATCACCAGCCATCTCGCTCAATAAAGTGTCGTCTGTGTCTAAAGATAACTATTCTATCCCTTTTTTTATTTCATAAATTTATTATAAAAGGAAGATAACAGACTTAATCATGGCCGATTTAAAAATAAAAAAAGACACGGGATTTGAGAATAGTGACGAAGTTCTAGTTTAAGTAAAGATAGTCTGACCGTTTATATTAACCCTTTAACCCTTTACCTAACATGAAAAGCAGACGACACTTTCAAAAAACAATTCCTGAATAACTATTTTTTTCATGTTTTATCTCAAAAACATAGGTTATGACTAGGGCTGTCACGATCTTTTTAATTTAGGAATCGATTAATCGTCGCAAATAATCGATCATAATCGATTAATCGTACTTAGATGACCCCCTCTCCCTCTCTCTGACGTCGATAAAAAATGAAGTTCAAGTCAGTTGACCTACCTCCGGTAAACAACGAAGAAGATCCTCTTTTAGGTACTTTGAAAGCTTTGATGTTCTGAACTTTTGAACCGCCAGTGTAATAATCAAGACCGGTCGGCAGTTGCGAAGTTCGCAACTGCCGACCGGTCTTGATTATTACAATGACGGTTTTAAAAGTTCAGAACATCAAAGCTTTGATGAATGTACCTGACAGACACATGGTTCCAACGGCTTCTTGGGGTTTAACGTCGATGTTCTTAACTCTTTACCAATTTTCTTTTAATTATTAAACGTCTGAAGCTGGATAAAATTTACCGATTGTTCGACAACGAAAAATACTAATCGATTTCGCTGTGACCGATCAACAATCGACTAATCGATGATTAATCGTGACAGTCCTAGTTATGACCCCTCATTGGAACGGGCTCGACGAGCTCGTTCCTATGAGAGGTCATAACCTATGTTTTGGGGACAAAAAATGAAAAAAAATATGAAAATTAATTGCCTATTTTTGAGAATAGCGCTGGCCGGTTTTGACCGTTACGTTGGGTAAAGGGTTAAGTAATGAATCGACAACATTCGTCCACGTAATATACAAACTGAGCATTCAAAAAATATGTATAAAAAATTTAAAAACAAACATATCATGTGACCCCTTCAATGGAACGAGCTGATGGAGCTCGTTCCAATGGATGGTTACATGATAAGTTTATTTTAACTTTTTTAAAACTTCGAAGACAACAAATTAAAAACAAAATTAAAAATTGAAATCGTGCATGTTTGGGAAAGTGGGTAAAGAGTAAGAGGGTCAATGAACTGAGAAAGACAGCCCAATAAGATGGTTCCAAGGCACTTTTATGAAATAATGATGACGGGTGCAAGACGGAAGAGAAAATACATACCACAACTCCTCATAAAACGGCGAAAATTACAGAAGACCACCGCAATCCAACGAAAAAAAGATGATTTAATAACACAATTGAAACCTCAAGTTCGGGATGATCTAAATAAACTGGAGGAACCATCCATAGCGTTATGGGAGACATCGAGAAAAACGAGGAAGAACCCAAATTCACTTTTTTTCTCCAGTCGAACGTGTTGTGACGTTCAAGAAACGGTTTAGATGGTTTGACATCAAAGGCTGCGCGGGATGTGCTGCAATTTGCAATTTCTTTCACGAAGGACGTCGAATCTAACGTCAAATAACACGCTGGACGATGCGTCAGGGACAAATCCGTCTTGATATAAAATATGAGAAAAATGGTCACCAAGACGGGGACGCCGTAAGTGAGATCGTTTACTTCCATTCGAAATAGAATACGGCCTCTCATGTCACCAACATTCCAGAGTTGTATGCGTCAATTGTGGAAAAAGATGCTCCGATGAATGGATAAGCTCCAATTCCAGGGCAGCAATTGAGTTTTTAAACGTGTGAACAACTTAGAAATTAAAATCTGCGATTACGCACCCCCCCCCCCCCCCACATCAGCAGGTAAGAGAACGCGATTACAAATCCCCAACCGTTTGACCCCAGTACACCCCCCCCCCCCCCCCGTTATTTAACGATATTGGGTGTTTAACAGTGGGCCGTGCTTTCAGTCGAATATACAGTGAAAAAATGCAGACAGATTGACTAAATACTCCAAAACGAGTGTAAATTTCTATTAAAGCAGCATTTCCTTTCCCAAGTTGTTAAACGATGTAGACCGATTCGAAAAACAAAACAAAAATCCTTCGATGCCCATCATCATTTTCGGTTGCTGTTCGAAGAGGTGCCTTTCAGGAAAGTAGAATCATTACGAGTTCACAAGAACTATTGCACTAATCACAAAGCGGTGAATGCAGAAATGCCTACGCGGAAATACGTTCATAGTACTTACGAATCACAACAGACGTTAGGGAGTTCCATGCATCGTCTATGCGGATTACGACGAGTATTTCACGAAAAATAAGTACAATTAAAACTAGAAGTCCTGTCACGAACTGTGCGCTTATCTAGACTTAAATGCGCGTATGAATTGCGCGCAATTGCCATATCGAATGGCATTCAAAGCACGGCAGGTTCTCCTGGTTACTCATAGGAAACACAGGCAATGTTTCTGCCAAAGCACCTCCGGGTTACCCGGAGGTCCATTGGCGGAAACATTGCTTGTACACAGGCCATATATACAGAATTTGGTAGCCTCACTGTGGTCATAACGCGTAGAGTAACGCGCAGATCAACATGCTATGTGTTCGCATTTCATGACAGGACTTCTAGTTTTAACTGCACCTATCAACTAAGCATTAAGGATAGTTACACGGAGCCGTAACAAAGGCACGAGCCATTTGGGGTTTTGACTTTACGGGAAATCCTGTGGAGACGGAGAGGACAAAGATCCAGTCTTACGTACGAAACCGTCCGGAAGTTATGTAACATGTAAATTATTCATGGACGAATTGGAACGCATCGTCAGAGATATTTGTTGAAAATATAACTTTCCCAAAAAGATTATCAGTGGGAAGCGAGATAAAGTATGACATAAGAGTGCCCTAAAATGTGACATATTATGCGACGTTTTTCCCGATTGTTTTGACAATCTGTCCGTTTAGGATAGTCACCTGTTCGTCAAGAATCTCCGAGGAAATATTCTGCGTAGTCCAGAAGGGAACGAAAAGATAGTAACGAAATAACCCAGGTTCATAGATAGTTTGAAGTACATAGCAACGGTAAGGAATAATTAGTAGAGAGTTTGGATCGAGATCAATTGAAAATCACAGCCAGTCTTTTCGTGGGGAGATGGATGCATCTCTCACGGCCACGTGGATAATCTAGAAATATTGAACGCTGACCTCCAAAGATCATTTTTTTACTTTAGGCTTAACAATCTTACATGTCGAGGGTATACCAACCCTGTTTGTATGCAGTTATTACGATTGTGAATCTGACAGTTGTTCGCCGCTGTTCGACGGTTATCTACAGCTAAACCGACTTCATCTACCAGTAAACTGTCCGACACGAGGTGTCCCTGATTGTAGAAAGTGTCCTTAAACCCCAATACCCCCTCCCTTCACAAACAAACAACACTATTTCTGAGTTAATCCATAAAATGTAATTATCAGCTTACACGTTTTCGTCTCTCCATACCACTTTGTCCTTTCTGAAAATATAACAAACGTATTCGTCAAAATATGTATAACAACATAAGGCTCTATTCCGTATTTACATTTCAGTATACAACACTGAAATTAATTTAATAGGAATCCGTGCACGTTACGAGTACGTGGTGGCTGTTTCACCAGGCTTCAGATAAACATCGAGGTCATGATCATTTTCTGCGGATGGGAGAGTCATCTTATGTGAATTCATGCATATACGCAGTGACTATTATAGCGTTAAGCGCATGCACGACGGCATCTTTGATGTGCGCATGCGTTGCGACCATATGGAAGGTTGTGTGCTCATGTGATGGCCACGTTAGATTTACGCACATGCGCGTTGACCAACTTGAATATTATACATTTGCGCGACAGCCATATTTGACGTTGGAAGCGTGTGTCGGTAAACGTGCTCAGCCGCACATGCGAGGACGCCAGTTGGAATGTTATTTACATCCATGGTAGCCGTTTTGTTTAATTTTTATCAGGCGTGGAAGCTGCCTTTATTGTTGTACACAAGAGTGGCGACCATCCTGCTTTGTAGCAAACATACTAGGCAGCCATTTTATCACACGATTTCTTCTTGGTTATTTTGCTCCGTTGTAAACCAAAAATACAGTAAGAAAAGAAACGCAAGCCCGAGAACCATTGGCTCAACTGATCAGTTACAGTGGAAAAAAATGTTCATTTTTTCCAAATGTATAATCATCCCGTGGCAGGAAGAATAAACACACCACATTGTATACATTTGTCCCAACATTATCACCCAAATATACCACAATCATAAATGTAGCGATACTTAAATTTTATTTCGGGTACAAATACATTACATACATATTTAGTTTCATACTCTTACCACAACATAAAATGTATATCTTTCAAAAGCATATTCTGGGCATCAATCCCTTTCCTTCCACGTTTTGATCATTTTCTTATGGGTCTCCTGGAGATGTGGAGGTTTTAAAAGGGTAGACCAAGTGGTTCTCTTCTATACCGCATATGCTTTGAATCCCATAACATCTGATTTACTTCCTTCGAAGAATGCTTACATAGAGAAGCCCTCATGTTGTCTAGAAAATAATCCCTGGCTTTTTAGCCGGCTTCCTATCAGGGCAAACCTCGTTCTATACACGAAGCTACCAAGCCTCGCCATTCATCGCCGTTCTCACCATACGCATCTGCTACTAAATCGGTCATAACATTGGTTTTGTTTTCATCTGCCGAGCCTTCATTTTCGGCAACTGTACTGCAGTCCTTTCTTTTTGTATTGCTATCTTCCAACATATTCTCTGATTCTGAATATTCAACGTTGCATTAAAATGGAGGCACAAGCAATAGCTACGAAGGACGAAACAAACTATGGGGTAGCTCCGAGAGACTCGCACGGGCAGTTTTGTTTCCCCGGAATTTGGCCCAGTGACATGCAGACAATCAGGTCTCCAATATAGGACTTTTCTCAAGGAATGACACGTATGAATACCTTCAAAGTGTTGTGAGGGGCGTTCACTGTTTTTTTGAAGGGCCTGGCAATTAAGATTAAGTGATGGTTCTTCAGTGATTTGTGAAAAGAAAAAAGAGGTTGTTTTACTTCCTATTGCCGTTATATGATACCCGGGCTTGAGGGACCACATTTTGTGGAATATCGGATTCCTCCCGTATTAGGATAAGATGAAACACATTTTGAGGACATTAAATGTTCTATGAGAGATTCTCGCTGTTTTGTGGAGTATTACCCATGTATTGTGAATGACCACCATTACTCTTCTCAACTGTGTGAAAAAAAGAGGAAATCCTTACTTCTGTGTGAAGGGTACTCACTATTTCTGTGATTCACCTACAGTACGTGGAGAGTGTATTATCACTAAATCACCCGCAGAGTGGAGACTCCATCCAAGCAATAATTGCAAATATGTTGCAAAGCATAAGCAGCACAAGCAAAGTTTCAGCCAATGGACCTCCGGGTTAAACCCGGAGGTCCATTGGCTGAAACATTGCTTGTGTTTTTGTCGATATGTACACAACTTGAAAGTTATAGCTTGGGTGATAACACCACTCCGCGGGTGATTTAGTTACAATCCACTCTCCGCGTACTGTAATGACCTCCGTCACTCCTTCTATATATATACGAGCACTGTACAAACAACATAGGCGGACATTTATTGAACTTGTTTTGTAGTTATTTTTATACTGTATAAATTACAGAGTTTTTACCTCCTCAAGATAGAGTTTTGTTCCCTATTGTGCATTTGAACCCGAGAGGCCGTTTTCCCGGGACCATGATGCGTCGGTCGTAATTGCAGTAAGTATGATAGCTGCTAAGTGAATGTGCGAAGTAGACCGTTCAATATTTTCATTGGTCTGCTTCCTTTACCAAACGCAGACGATAAGAAAATTTATTTATATTTATTATTATATTTATTTTTTTCACATTTTTCAAAACAAATCAAAAAAGAAAACACATTATCTATTGACTAAAGTGAATTTTTTGATTTGATTGGTTGATAGATACGTGGTATGAGACCATATTCATTGAAACCCACGATACGTTCCCCCAGCCACTGACAAATTTCCCATACCCAGTGGAAGCCTCGTTCCGAAATCTACAAATTGTCCATACCCCGTAGAAGACGCGTCATTCCAGTTTTACAGTGTACATGTATTATATTTTATTTTTTTTATCTCCAAAATACAGCTCATGACCCCTTATTGGAATGAGCTTGTCGAGTACCCTCCAATGTGGGGTTCATAAGCTATGTTTTTGAGACAAAAATGAAAAAAAATAAATTCAATAATTTTTTTATACTAGTCATATCGGCATATTTTAACAAACAATCTTTTGCTCAAAAATTCCACAGAAACCTATATGGCTCAACAATGGAAGATAAAAGATCTCATGCTGTGTGTGTTCACACATGAAATAGATTGTACTTCTAAAACGGAAAGTCAATAGGTAAATTCGTTACCCCGTGTCTGATCACGTGGTACGGGTTTTTACCTATCCGAAGCCAGCCGTATCCCATTCGGCCTTCGGCCTCATAGGATACGGCTGGCTTCGGGTAGATAAAAACCCGTACCACGTGATCAGAGACGGGGTAACTAATAATATCACATGACCCCTTATTGTAATTATTTCTTTCCAGTTCTACAGGGAATAGTTTCCAAACAAATCAATAGCTTTCAACTATTGTTTTTATTAATTGGAACGGAATATAACGACACTAAAAATAGGCAAACGATAATAAATATATGTGACAGCTGTTTTTGTCATAGTCTTACCGGGAGGGGAGTAGTAACAGTAGTCCATTCCTACGTTACTCTTGTTTTTCAGTCCATAAGTGGTTGTCAGTTCTGGATATGCACCCGAGTAATTCCAAGCAGTGCTGCCCGCTGTGAAATTGAAGGATTCATCAAACATGTCCATGTCTTTGTGTATTGGGCATTCTTCACTCTCTTTCTGAATAGAAACGGAAAAATTGAAACACACTTTAATTGACTCAAATGCGACGTATATTATCACAAGTTTCTATGACATTCGTGCCCTGGCCTACTCGCAGTGCAGTTTGTTTAAACACTGTTAAAGTGATTTTGAGCTCCCATCGCCAAACATGAACTCACACTTGCACACAGCATGCTGGAAATTAGTTTCAGATGCCTTCATTATAAGCAAACGAGTAGAAAATAAATTTAACTTCTCACAAAAAATGGATTATCCGCACTCAAACCTTAATGATACTAGCCGCATGATCTCACCTATTTTTCGGCCATTGAACCCATGCGTTAAAAGTGGTAACGCACCAACATTCAATAAAATTCCGGAAATAGGACCCGCTGTGCGTCATTTTATTCTTCTTGGAGTATTGCGTTGAATTTGTGACCAGGAAAATGAGAAATGAAATAAAAGCTCCCAACAACGACATGTAATGAATCTTGAAATGCTGTTTGAATACAATTCCCTTATTGACTGCCCAGATTGTTGGAAATGTCGGCGCCCTTGGGTACTATTTTCGGAGGCGCACACATCACCAAATAACACCTTGTTTTAAAAGCCTTCATTCGAAACCTTATTGGAAACCCAATTCGTTTGAAAATCTATTTACCGGGATTTTTGGATCAAATGAACAATCAAATCTTGAGCTCATCGTCATTTTTTACAGGTTTGTATTGAAATTGATGAAATACATGCACAAACTTTGATTTCAGTACAAATCTAATTGATTGAACTCATTTCTTAACCCTTTGAAATCTAGTGGTATCTTCCATGCCAGTTCAATGGCAGCAATTAGAAGAGTCCATATTCATTATTTGGGGTAGACCAATCAGTATTTTCAAGGTTCAGCTTCGGGCTGCACGTTGGAAATACTGATTGGTCTACCCCACAATATTCACTGAACAGCCATCCTGTATAATGACGTTATGATGTATCATGTTCCTGGCCCGTGAAGCAGCCACTGGAGTTCAAAGAGTTAAACTTCACCATAAACCAGGCTCTCGTTGGACTCTTATATTATAAATTATTTTGATTAATTGACGGCATCATGGTGTGAGTTTGCGGATCGGGGTGTATGTTGAACTGCGACGCACTGCGTCTCGATTGAATTTCCGCTCCGAAACGCAAACCTCAGACCATGTTACCGTCAGTTCATCACAATACCGCACATGTGCCAATAAGACCCTTTCATAGCCCCCAAACCACATCGTGAAATGAACAAGGCAACTTTTACCGATATTTATTTATTTATTGGTGTTTAAGGTCACATACTTATACACAACTTTCACCGATAACAAGTTTAGTAAATAAACCTCTTGTGTACCCCACGACGCCAATGGACAAATAATTAATAAATCAGAGACTGAAATCAGAGAATAATTCTGATACAACGGTGACATAAAACAGTAGCACATGCTACTGGAGCCTGTGATATTCATTCTAAAGTAATGAATACATATATTACACATCCACGCCTAAATATAATTTATGTATTGATAATAACCTGCAAATCCAAATGTGTGGGATTGAGTTGTGACATTTTATCTTAAAATGTGGGTGCCATGATGCTTTCACTATCTCAGTTCGACTCAAGAAAACGCAAGATATGAAAATATGAAAAACCTCTATACGTCCAAATGGAAGTGCAAGGAAGACAACCATTTTGGTTACACCTGTGGGAATGCTCTACTAGAAATTATGAGCACCTGTTAACAAACACGAGTGTTAACCAAGCGAAAACTAGAGTGTTAAACACCGAAGTGTTACTCTGCTCATAACGTATTCAGACTACTTACAAATGCTTACACATTCGCTCATAAAGAGGATATTCTGTAGCAGACTTGTGAGCATTTGGTAACATTTTGGACAGTGTATGAGCACATTTTGTACATGTGTAATTTGCGAACGAGACGTTGCTCTGCTCATAACGTGCTCAAACTGCTTACACGTGCTTACACACACAGTGCGTAGAGAGTGCATTATCATTAAATCACCCACAGAGAGGAGATTCCACCCAAGCAATAAATACAAATTTGTCGCAAAGCCTAACCAGCACAAGCAAAGTTTCAGCCAATGGACCTCCGGGTTAAACCTGGAGGTCCATTGGCTGAAACATTGCTTGTGTTTTTTGTCGATATGTACAAAATTTGAAAGTTTAGCTCGGGTAATAACTCCACTCCGCGGGTGATTTAGTTACAATCCACTCTCCACGTACTGTACGCTCATAAAGATATCCTGTTGCATATTTGTGAGCATTTGGTAACATTTTGGGCAGTGTATGAGCACGTCTTGTACATGTGTAATTTGCGCACGATACGTTGCTCTGCCCATACCATGCTCAAACTGCTTACAAGTGCTTACACGTACGCTCAGAAAGAGGATATTCTGTAGCAGATTTGTGAGCATTTGGTAACATTTTGGACAGTGTTTGAGCACATCGTGTTAATGTGTAATTCCCGCACGAGGAGCTCATACAAACGCTCCTTTTCCACACGAGTATTGAGGGGCAATAAGCCGCTAATTTGAAATAAAATGACTATCAGATTTTGCATTTATTACATGCTTGTTTTGTGTAATTCCCACCTACAGCAACACTAAAACATGCGGGAAATGAAAAACTGTTCCGCATATATGTGCGGAACGGAAATCGTTGGCGGACTATTGTTAAATAGAAGCGAAATTTCACTGGAAGTTTATACAAATCGTGCCCCGCAATTACAATTTGAATCGCTAGCGATAGCTAAACATAGTTACGCGGGTTCCTCTCGCAAACACGGTCGGCGATAAAATGCGTTCGTTTTTGTTGATAGTTCGTCCCCCGCGTTCCAATGTGTTCCCTGTGCCCACTGGCTTATAGAATACATTGGATCCCAGAGGACGAGTTGTCAAATGAATTGCTGAGTGTTCTTCTAATAATGGCTTTTCTGGACGTGAAAGCGTGTAAACATAGAACGACACATGCGTGTCGTTTTGTGTATTGCTTGCATGTGATAAAGAATGTTGAAACACCGCTGTGTGCAAAGTTTTGGCGTCAGAAGCAACACGAAATTACTTAAATCTGTGATTAAAAAAACATTCCGTGGCGAGAAATTTACAGCTGATACGATATTGTAATTACTAGTATATAAATGAATTTGTCCTAGGTGATCCGTCTGTTTAATTTCTGATACACGTGGAAATAATTTAATGCCCCCAACCCGCATTCCAAATGATTGATCACCACGAACAACAACTGTGGGTTATCTAAGCACTAAGTGTGCATTATCAGATCAAACTTCGTAAAATTTCAAATGAATCGCAGTAAGGCTTCCAATACAACACACAGAACAAGTCTCAACATTGGCAATCCTAGATAGTTTTCATGGACGCATACGCTATAAAAATAAGTATACACAAACTTACCATTTGTCTTTCTGTGAGACCTAATTACGACGAATATGGATATTTGCGCTGTGTCGGACATTTCCGTGAGTGATCGGGTAACCAGACCGGGGTGAAAACTATGTCATGCTTTTTTCACTAAAGCCTGTAAATTCTAGCACTCCACCTAATTTATTTAATTCATACTAGCAGGTTCGAATGATATATGAAACAGTATGGATCCTTTGCGCAACGAACATTGTAGTTTTGTGAAATGGACAAATTATTTTTTTTCTAAATTCGCGATTCATCCCCCCCCCTTTAAATGTATACACTTCACATAATCACTGCATATTTTTTTCCAGCCAACATGAGTGCAGTTTGGTTTAATATTCAATCAAAATGATAAAGTATTGTTGGAATGTAATATCAAGCATAGAAAATGTAAAACCAGTGACAATATTATTTTGATTTTTGATAAATTCTTATAACCCTTTGAACCCTAGAGGCCGTTGTTCCGGCCAGCAACATGATACGTCACAACGTCTTTAATAAGAAGGCTGTTCAGTAAATGTGTGGGGTAGACCAATCAATATTTTCAACGTGCAGCCTGCAAATAATGAATGTGGTCTCTTCTAATTGCTGCCATTGAACTGGCATGGAATATACTACCAGAGTTGAAAGGGTCAATAAACAATGGGCTGTCGATGATGATGTTCCTTTAAATAGACAATGTGAGCAGTGTACGTGTAACGGTTTGATCATTCATGTGGTTTCACACAACTAAGAGAAACGGCAGAACTATTTTAATTGAGGGTATGAATCTCAATGTATTAAAATCTTTGCGTTTTGTTTGATAACTATAATGGCCTTATTAGAGAGTAACCTATGGAAAAAGCTACACCATACGATTCCCAGGGGCCTTGAGCATACGCCGATGATTCAAACTCGTTTTAAAATGCTAGAAATGTTTTTCGAGCACTGTATTAACATGTATGCATACGTTATTGCGTTGCTGCCATTTAACTGGCATGGAAGATACCACTAGAGTTCAAAGGTTTAAACAAACACTTCTTATACGATGTGCTCAATTAAACATTCTATAATCCGCTAAAACAATCTGCGTGTTTTGTTTTCAAATTCGCGCTCCGTATTCTGTGATATCCGAAAATAACAAAGCTTCCATCTGTAAGGGAGATTATCCAGAGTACGGCTTTTTTGATTGATCAAAAGGCACAAAGCGCCCTGCGATTATCGTCGGGGTATTTTGTATTACCTTTTGATTTATTTTCGAGAAGTTAGAAACGTAGTCCTTGTGTGAAACGTCACTCAGACAAAACTTCATTTTGTTCTTCAAAGTCCCTGAGACGAAGCTGTATTTTTTAATGGTCTATCGTCTATTTTAGTATTAACGGAACAATGTGACAGCCTCAGTAGCCGTGGCACAACTATTCTAGTCAATCGTTTTGAGATCAAAAAGTCCATTTTGGAAAATAACATCAAAATGAATTTCTTTGATACATTTTATAGTTGTCAACAAGATACAATATAAGAAACAGGTGAAAAGGGAATTAAAAACAGTCCGAATGAAGTTAAAATAAGACCCTATTGAATTTTGATCGTTGTGAGTAATCTGTACTTCAAACGTTCAGAATTAAGTTGAACATTGTTTTGATTCACGTTTATCTGCGCACAGTTTTGAAGCTATAGTGTCTTAATATATGTATTCATTGGTCGTGGTTAATTTTTGTTTCAATGACCAACCGATTGTCACTTTACTTCTTCAGCTTCTTGTATGCGTTGTGTGATTCCAATCCACCAACATTGAACGCAAATTTACCCACCCTGTTGGAATCGTAAGTCGTTGAGCAGTTCTTGATAATAGGACTGTGCAGTTTTCCTGGACGGTTCAGGTTTTTGCGGCAAACCAGAACACCCAATTGTTAGATCTAACAAAAAAGGCCGAACGGTTTTATTGTGTTTATGCATAAACTGGTCAAAGTATCTTACCGGAAGAGAACTGGACTAGTGACCATTATGGACACTCGTCACATAGAATATATGAACGGGACGTCAATGTTGTGTTGCTATGAAAACGCCTGCATCAATGCTAAAAAGCTGACTGCATAATTTACACTAACCTTGAGAACGATGAACGGCCATTCTTTCCAAAATTCCCTCTGTTTTTCATCGATTTGACTGTCGTTTCTACTAGTGTGGTTATTACTTTTACAGCAATAAAACAATTCTAAACCCACTACAGACGATTCATTGTCTCTCGTCAAGGAATAGTCTGGCAGCCATCCACGCATATCTGACATTGAAAACTGATAACCAGTCATCGTAACGGATCCAGGCTCGAAATCTGAAATACAAAGTTGACAGTTAATATCATTAGTAAAACAATGGTGATGTGTTATCCCACCACTGTTTTAGAGGGTATGTCACTGAATTAATCAAGTTAATTGAGTCTTATATACATTTTTGGCAAAAAAGTTTGCTGAAGCAGTGGCAGTCATTAACAGCAGTAAATGGGAGCAAAGATGTGGCTAGAGAGTTTCACCTGGAAGGGGGGGGGGGGGTGCCACCGGTGTAAATTCCAACTGTGAGTAGTTTCGATAGGTGGTTGCATTGCAGCGCTGTGTGATATCGTTCAACCCTTTAACCAACGAATCGCCCGCATCCGCCCGCGTAATATGCAAATACAGCTGCTGAAAAAATATTATTTTTAGAAAAAATTTAACAAAACCATATCATGTGACCCCTCTTTGGAACGAGCTAACATGATATGGTTTTGTTGAATCTTTTTTTTTTTAAATTTAAAAAATTATATTTAAAATAATTAATTTTGAAACCGTCTGCGTTGGGTAAAGGGTTAAAGTGATTTTATATATATATATATATATATATATATATATATATATATATAAGAAAAAAATATTAAAGTTCAAAACAAATACAACGACATCACTGACTATATTCCTGCTAGCGCTTTCACCGCTCTGTATGCGGATCTTCAGGCATTTTTATTTTTATAAAATACGTTATACAAATATTTACAAAATAACGTTATGACGTAAACCACTGGGTGTGGTGTATCGATTTTGGAGACGTTGTTCCAGAAACTGCATATACAATAATTATTTCATACATTTGAACAGAGGCGTGTTGATCCTTTATCGAAAGAAATTATAACGAAATTAACATAACAAATAAAATAATGATGTTTCTTTTATCCTAGAAATTAAGTTATAAAGGTTGTGGGCTCCGAAAAAAACCCGGTATATTTATTTCCCACAGATGCTTCCCACTCCAACTCTCTATATATTACTATGCTGGTAATACCCGTATTTCTGCATAATGTAAGGGAATGAACTCCTTACTCCCGACTCTAGCTCGAACCCCCGAGAGTGTTTGTCATTCTTGGGGAGTCGAGCCGGACTCGGGGCAAGCGCCACTGTACATGTAACTCTCTGGCTAAGGGAGAAGAAAAGGTTGGGTAAGTAGGGGGCTATACACAAAGACTCACTGTGCCAATCGTGTTATTTCTATGAAACATAACATATAATACTATGATATGGCCTTTATACTAGAAGTAAAGTTTATGAACTCAGAATATATGTGTTTTTCCACGAATTTTCCTATGTTAATCATCTATTTATATTTATTTTCACGATACCAATATTTCCGCATAATTTAAATTAATGGCTGTGAGCGCCTTACTCAGACTCCAGCTCGACACCTCCTGGAGTCGAGCTGGATCCGATGCAAGCATTCTTGAACAGAGAACTAATACGACGTAAACGGAGTCAAGCATGATATTCCGATAAATAAAGTCAAGTTATCCGTAGAGAGACTATACTTTTGTAACTCCGTGGTTTAATCCCCCCCCCCCCCCCCCCGGGAATCCGTAGCCATTATGTGTCCCGTTGACGCCACTCCTGTAATAAGGAAAAATTGTACGATTAGATAAAGAATTGAAATAGGAATTATAAGGATGAACAAATAAATAATTCTTAATGAGCTGGTCATCCAACCCACCCACCCCCTCCCGTCACCCCCTACATCAAACTAATGCTTACAATCATCCCCATTATATTACATTACTTAAACTCATCCTCAGTCTCAACAAAGGAAGTCCCCCCCCCCCCCCCCAAGTGAACATGGACAAAAGCCTTATAAAAACAAGCTGGTGTAGGTAATTACTATTATAAAAAGAGCATCCCAAACGATTTAAAATGGATTAATTATCTATACCCCCCCCCCCCCCTCCAAAGTTAAGACTATAAAAATAATAATATAGCGCATAATTTGAAAACCTTGGGTGCCCACCCTACTACCACCACCACCCATCTAAAGCTTTAAACTACAGGCATTACATTACGTTTGGATTGTAATAGCGCCACCCAGTAGCATTAAATTGACCGTTGCATGAATGAGCCCAAACTGTAAATTCACGGGAGATACGAACAACGGCCGAGCCACATAGATCGACATCACGTGCATGAGTTAAATTAAGGCTGTAGACTGCGTATAAAAAATAAGAATAATTCCTTCTCGTCACGTAAGATATAATTATATGTGAACAATTGATATAGTTGGCTGTTTATGCAATGTAATGCGTTTTCGCAATTAGATTTTAGTTTGGCCGATATAGAAATATTTGATTTTGTCTCAAAATAAAGGTATATACGACCATGGTTTTAAGAAACCTCATAAAACAAATTCATATCCCCCCCCCCCCCCCCAAACCTAATACTTTTAAACAATACAGGCTTCAAAGTGCTGCTCGGTGTAAACAGTAAAATCCCTTTCTCCCAAGCGAACATCGAGAATATCTTGATGAAAACACGGTGGTATTACTAATCACTAGTATAAATTAACATAATATATAAAAAATAATGCGGTTTATCCTAGAAATTAAATTAAAAAAGGTTGTGGGCTCTGAAAATACCCGGTATATTTGTTTCCCCACATATCCTTCCCACGCCAAATCTCTGTATATTTGTATGTTGATAATACCCATATTTCTGCATAATGTTTGGGAATGAACTCCTCACTCCGACTCCAACTCGAACCCTCGAGAGTGTTTATCATTCCCGCGGAGTCGAGCCGGACTCGGGGCAAACGTCATTGTTCATGTAAGAAAAGGTTGGGTAAGTAGGGGTCTATACACAAAGACTCACTGTGCCGATCGTGTTATTTCTATGAAACATAACATATAAAATAATGATGTTGCCTTCACACTAGAATTAAAGTCTATGGACTCTGAATATATGTGTTTTTTCACGAATGTTTCCTTATTATCTTCACGATACCAATATTTCTACATAATTTAAATTTATGGCTGTGAGCGCCTTACTCAGACTCCAGCTCGACACCACGAGATTCTTTACTCAGTACCACGTGGAGTCGAGTCGGACCCGGTGCAAGCGTTCTATAACAGATAACTTATGCGACGCAAACTGAGGCGAGCATGATCTTCCGATAAATAAATTCAAGTTATCAGTAGGTATGCTATAATTATATAACGCGGTGGTATGCCCCCCTCCAGACCCCACCAGGGGGGGGGGGGGGGGACTCCGTACCCATAATGTGTCCCGTTGTCGCCACTCCTGTAGTAAGGAAAAATAGTACGATTAGATAAAGAATTAAAATGGGAATTATAAGGATGAACAAATTAATAATACTAAATGAGCTGGTCATTCAACTTCCCCCCCCCCCCCACACACACAAACACCAAACTAATGCTTACATTAATCCCCATTATATTACATTACTTAAACTCATCCTCAGTATCAACAAAGGAAGTTTCCTCTCCCAAGTGAACACCGACAAAAGCCTTATAAAAGGCAAGCAGGTGTTGGTAATTACTATTATAAAGAGAGCCATCCAAAACGATTTAAAAGGGAATTAAATATACGGCCAGGTTTTTAAGAAAAATCATAAAACAAATTCATCTCCACCACTCCCACCCCCACCCCCACCCACCACCACCAACCTAATGCTTTAAAACAATACAAGCTTAAATGTACTGCTTGGTGTCGACAATAGAATCCCTTTCCCCCAAGCGAACAGCGAGAATATCTTACTAAAAACACGATGGTATTACCAATCACTATTATAAAGGGATCCACCCTAAGCGATTGAAAGGGGTTAGTTATCTACCCTTCAATGTCAAGATAATAATAAAAAAGTAGCGTTTCATTATAATGCCAAGGGTATATAAACTGTAATGGAAACGTAAGTTTTATACAACTCATCACCCCCACCCCGCCCCACCCAATCAACTAACACATTCAACCATCGCCATTGCATTACATAATTTAAACGCATCCTCATTGTTAAAGGATATCCAACCCCCTTTATCCTCCCCCACCCAAGTGAACACCGGCAAAATCTTTCCGAAAGTACGCTGGTATTAGTAATTACTTGTCTAAAGGGAGCCATCTCCAACGACTTAGAAGGGGTTAGTTATTTACTATTCAGAGTTAAGACAATAATAATCAAGTCGCGTTAATTGTAGCGCCTGAGAAGTATGCGGTCGAATGTAAACTAAAGGAATATAAAGCTAGGGGACCTCCCACCCCCACCCCCACTCCCACCCTCGGGGAACCACAACCTACACCAATCTGATACTTCGACCATCGCCACTACATTACGTTTGGAATGCAGTAGTACTGGTCAGAAGCATTAGATTGGCCGTTATTTGAATTAGTAAAGACTGTAAATCAACGGCAAAGACGAATTACGACCTAGCCACATTGATAAACATCACGCACAAGAGTTCAGTTCAGGCTGTAGGCTGTGTATGAAAAATAATTCCTTCTCATCACGCAATATATCATTATCGGTGAATAATTTATATAGTGGGAACACTTTGAAATTCCCTCCTGAACACTGATGTAAATGTTTGTTGACCTTAAGAATTCTATACTCCCCTTTATTAGTTTGCTGACGATGCAAAGTCATGCGTTTCCGCAATTCAATTTTAGTTTGGCCGATATAGAAATCTTTGCATTTGTCACAAATAATAGCATATATGACATTTTTTGTAGTGCAAGTCATTCCTTGCTTTATCTTGAAGGTTTTACCGTTTTTAAATTTTATGTCTGGACCTTCAATAATGTTCAAACATGTCTTACATCTCTTCATTCCACACTTTTTGACACTGATGTCCGTGTCAGCAAAGTCAAATTTAGATTGCGTGAGAATTCTTTTCTTTTAACCACGGAGTTACAAAAGTATAGTCTCTCTACGGATAACTTGACTTTATTTATCGGAATATCATGCTTGACTCCGTTTACGTCGTATTAGTTCTCTGTTCAAGAATGCTTGCATCGGATCCAGCTCGACTCCAGGAGGTGTCGAGCTGGAGTCTGAGTAAGGCGCTCACAGCCATTAATTTAAATTATGCGGAAATATTGGTATCGTGAAAATAAATATAAATAGATGATTAACATAGGAAAATTCGTGGAAAAACACATATATTCTGAGTTCATAAACTTTACTTCTAGTATAAAGGCCATATCATAGTATTATATGTTATGTTTCATAGAAATAACACGATTGGCACAGTGAGTCTTTGTGTATAGCCCCCTACTTACCCAACCTTTTCTTCTCCCTTAGCCAGAGAGTTACATGTACAGTGGCGCTTGCCCCGAGTCCGGCTCGACTCCCCGAGAATGACAAACACTCTCGGGGGTTCGAGCTAGAGTCGGGAGTAAGGAGTTCATTCCCTTACATTATGCAGAAATACGGGTATTACCAACATAGTAATATATAGAGAGTTGGAGTGGGAAGCATCTGTGGGAAATAAATATACCGGGTTTTTTTCGGAGCCCACAACCTTTATAACTTAATTTCTAGGATAAAAGAAACATCATTATTTTATTTGTTATGTTAATTTCGTTATAATTTCTTTCGATAAAGGATCAACACGCCTCTGTTCAAATGTATGAAATAATTATTGTATATGCAGTTTCTGGAACAACGTCTCCAAAATCGATACACCACACCCAGTGGTTTACGTCATAACGTTATTTTGTAAATATTTGTATAACGTATTTTATAAAAATAAAAATGCCTGAAGATCCGCATACAGAGCGGTGAAAGCGCTAGCAGGAATATAGTCAGTGATGTCGTTGTATTTGTGTTGAACTTTAATATTTTTTTCTTATAACTACCAGCACAAGGATTCGTTTATAAACTTCTGATATATATATATATATATATATATATATATACACATGCTTATGAACCCTTCCGAAAATGTTCACTAGTCCTGAAACGGAAAAAGCATCATTTATAATGTGCCTGGGTCAGAAAATTTACCGGATTGATTTCAGAGTCGAAATTTTGAGGCCAATGTCAATTTTAGAGTACGTAATTTGAAACTCAAGTTTCCAGTTGGAAATAAAAAGTCAAAATTTCTCATCATTGAGTTCGAATTTTAATATTTTTCATGAACAATGTTAATTTATTGAATTTCCATCTATCTGATTTTTGACCTCGGAATTTCCAACTATTGAAAAAAAAATACTCCTAGCTGGGGTGGGGGGAGACACCCCACCCCCACCCCACCCTCACCCCCTGTCGCCACATCCCTGAATAGGAATGAGTAGAATTTCAGATGTATTTTCTATCTTGAATCGAGCCAATATGCGATATTCGAAAGAATATTCGATTTGAAACGCAAATTCGAGTGGAATGCGAGTCGTTATCGTTGAATCGAATTTGGACGTTTCGGATATGGTTAACGAAAGTAATTCAAAAAGTCTTTAGTTTTGAATTTGAACTGTAATCCTGACTGATTGCTGTTCCAACTACATCATCAAGACGTGTGTTCGTCGAAGGCATGCCTTGATTTTGTAGCTGGAATGATTTACCCGTGCGTTCTGGAGCCGTCACAACTAAAACAAATCAGGTGTATCCTTTACTCCATCGCCATGATGCTATGCTTATATCGCATGTATTAAAATAAAATCTAATCATTTAATAATTATTATAACAGAAAAATGCATATTCGATGTTCGATATAGATTCGATACGAATTTTGTTGGGTGTATATTCGATTTTACCTTCGATTTGAGTGGAAATGATATATTCGCAAGCCGCGCTCCTAGACATACCTTCAATGCAGTTGCCACCCACTCTGTAGATACAGTAACTTCCCCTCGGCCATGTTGTATTTTGTCCATTGCTAAGAACTTTGATGCAGAAATTCATTTGTAGATGGTTACTATCGAATGGTCCCATTAGATGTTCCCCTTTCCACGAATGAGGTGCGAGTGAATTTGGAACTGTCATATTTATGTAGCCCGTCTTCCAGCCATACAATTCCGTTTCTGGACAGCCATATTGAGAGAATGGTAGACCATACGTTCCGATCGGCCAGTCACTTGTTCGTATTTCTGAAAGTTTAAAAAAAAATCTGTATTTACTTCCCAAAACGCTGACAAACTGAGTATGTTTTTGTAGCCAAATCAATAACTGACTTTATTGGGAAAACAAATCACAAAGGGTATAGAACTTATCTTGAAAAAAATTCTGTCAACACAAATAACCCGGAAAATATATTAACCTATTATTTGATACACCTAACCTTCAACGTAACACCTCTGCAAACGCAAGGTTGGCATTAGTTGAAGGCATGCACACCATCAGCGTACAGCAAAACTTTGACTTCCTTTGTTAATATGGTGGCTGTCTAGAAAAGTAACCCCTTGTATTTCAGAATATCATCTAGTTGTGCTCGTCTGATTTTGCAGCATCATGTCATTGTTCTATCGATAAGGTAAGTTTGTTGCCAAACGAAGAAGAGTAAATTCATAACAAAATCACCGAACTTTACAGTTTTCTATACGCCTATCCACGAGAAAGAAGAAAATAACAGACGAAGCATTGTACTGTTTAGGGAGCAGAAAGATTTCTGTTATGAATTGGAGAAAGTCATTTCAGGAAGAAGACTATTTTTAAAAAAAAGTTTTCATTTTTTGTACTGATTTCTTAGACAGAAAAAAATCCCGAAACCCCAAAAAACAAAGTCCAAACTGTGTAAATGGGCGTAGCCAATTTACACACAGTTTGGACTTTGTTTTTTGGGGTTCATAACTCAAGAAATAGACAAAAAGAAATGATCATTCCTTATAATTAAACGTTCGCGACCCAAATAAATAAATAGTGTTAGTCGTCCTCTACAAGCTTCAGAGAATAAACACTTAAAAACTAAAACTGGTAGACATATTATTTTTCTGGCAAAAAACAGGGCGCATATTATTGAAATGCAGGTAGCAATTGACACACTTTCCAAGTCAAATGCACTTATGTCATTAAATTTTTTATTGACCAATGAATTACGTAATGCAAAGAAAACGTACGTCATAAGCCACGCCTCAAATTTCATTCAACTGTTCACTTCACGTAAAAGTTACGTTCCGTGGTAGGTGGAAGTAGGCCATCAGTATTACATTGTATTTTGGTTTTGACCGTTTCCCGAGAACTGAAAAACACAGTTTGTAAAAGTGGAGTTAGATATAAAGCCAGATGACATGAAATTAATTGAATTAGCAATGTCAGAATTGCCGTATTCGTCGTGACCAGCCATTGTTTACAATCGATTTGGGTAAAACGATGAACGCAGACGACCACCCAGTGTGCGTAAAAATTGAAATGTCAAATAAATACAGTTGTGAAGAAAAAGAAAAATTGACCCACCACGGTCATTTAAATATTTTATAAATAATTTCATGGTGATAAATTAGTAATTTAAATTTATTTTTCTTTTTCACATTTAGAACGTGCCAGTGTTTTAACTTCTACTGATTTGACACCATGCTGCAACTCCGAAGACTGGTATTTTAGGGGCGTGGTTGGGAGCGGACCTAATTGTGTTTTTTTCGGTTCATTGAGGTATGAAAAGAAAAAAACTGAATCGTGTGAGCCAATCGTTTTATCTGAAAACGCATGAACCGAAAAAAAGTTTAATTATAGTATGATATTCGTGAAATATTTGTCTGTAGATGTATGAGTTCCAGAACCTAATATCATCTGTTGTGAGCCCGTTATTCAGTGGAGTCAACATTTTCTAGTCTTGTGTTTTATTTTGTTTCGAAGGTGAAATATCAAGGTGAATGGTAAAGAAGGTAAGATGTAATATGTCTGTGTGGACATTTTGTCGTAAGGTTCCTCTACCCAATGATCCCGGTAATGGAAGGTCCAGGGGGCGCGGTGGCGTTGTGGTAACCGGTTCTCGTCAGATCACCGAAGTTAAGCAACGTCGAGCCCGGTTAATCATTGGATGGGTGACCGTCTGAGCGATCAATTCGGACTCCTGCGTTATGTCCTTGGGCAAGGCACTTAACCTCGATTGTTCACATGGGTTCACGATGACGCCGTGTACTAAGGCGCACTGCACGTCGATGGTACGCATGTCTTCAACCAATCTAACCCTGCCTGAGCTGCAGTGTGGAGTTACGATGTTGGGAAACTGTAGCTGCTCGTCGTTGTTCGGTGGTTCTCTCCGGGCACTCCGGCTTCCTCCACCCGTAAAACTGTCACGGTCATGATTAGCCATTGTGCATAAGTATATGACCTTAAAACACTTAAGTGCCGATGTTGCGAAGTTATTTACTTCCTAGTAACCATGGAATTTGTCGCGACTGTCTGTGATGTCTGCAAAGGACCGATTGAAGATGGGTTGAAAATGATGCATTCGCGCTTTTAAATAAGGTGCGCTTGGATGATGCTGAGTATTCAGTTTTTTCTTGCAACCAACCATACTAACACAAGCGTCGATCAGTGTCTTTTGTCATCGTTTTACACTGACACATGTGACAAATCTCCTTCGCCGGAAACCATCCCCCAATTTGCATATCACAATAAACATAACCGCTGTCACTGAGTATCAGCGTGGCCGTGTGGTCAAAACCAAAACGAATTATCGAATGCACGGTCAATATTAGCTGCAATTAGCTTTTAAACAAATGAAATACACGAAATATTTAACCCGGAGGTCCATTGGCTGAAACATTGCTTGTTTTTTTTGTCGATATGATCAAAATTTGAAAGTTATAGCTTTGGTGATAACTCCACTTCGCGGGTGATTTAGTTACAATCCACGCTTCATGTACTGTACATTTACTGCCATTACCACCTAAAAAGGCTTAACAAAGCACCTTTAAACGTTCTAAAAATCACTTTTAATCTGTTGAGTAAACTGTAAAGAAAATGTTCGCTTCAGCATATTTATTTATTTATTTATTTATTTATTTATTTATTTATTTATTTATTTATTTATTTATTTATTTATTTATCGGGGTTTAGCGACATTTTCGACAGCCAAATTCAGCTCGTGTCGGAGAGTTTTACGGGTGGTGTAAGCCGGAGTGTCCGGAGAGAACAACCGAACAATGATGATCAACTGTGAGGTTCCCCAACATACTAACTCAACACAAGCAGTATTAGAATTTGATTGAAGACAAGTGCACCATCGACGTGCAGTATGCCTTAGTACAAAACGTCACCGCGCTCCTACGTGGGTAATGTAGGTAAAGTATGTCTTGACCAAGGACACAACGTGGTTGGGATTTGAATCGAAGACCTCGCGGCTTGCAGCCTGCACCTCTATCAACTGAGCCACCCCCCCCCCCCCCCTCTCACCCCCCCCCCCCCCCTCCGCTTCAGAACAGGCAACGACAGAATCGTAAAAACCAAAAAAGAACTTTTGGGACTACAAATAATGTTTTCTGTCCATTTTTTGAATATTTAATGTTTCAAATCAATAAATACGGTACCTTGCAAATAATCGTGGTACTTAAATTCTCTTATTTTGGTTTAATTCAAATTTTGAAAAATCTGAGCAAGTGAAAATGCATCAAGATGGTAATGAAGGCTACTCACCCCAGATCAAATATCATTATGCCATTAATTGTTATTGACCAATCAGCTTCCATATCTACTGACCGTATATGAAACTGTGTAGCATCGAGCTGACCGTATATAGAACTTATATACGGTCAGTTCCGACATTTTGTTTTTGACATCCAACGCTCGCTTCGATGTTTTTCATAATTTCGCGTGTTCGACGAACAACAAATAATTTCGCGTGCGTGTCTGTTGAGCAACGAACAACTATAATACGTTTCTTCCAGTTAACCAAAGTAATGACATGCGTAAACTTACTGCCTTATATGCCTGTGTTTGCGAACTTCCGAATCGGAAACATTAATATCACCATTAACAAAAAATTATGTATGTAACTGTTACCACTTACCTTATTGAAAGAATTGTTAATCTTTTTGCTCCAGTTGTTTTATTTTTCCAGTACTTAACACTGAATTAAAGTTGTAAATTGTTAATATAAATTCCTGTTTATTGAGAAGAAAACTTCGTCGTTTCAGCGCCTGCAACTAGCGTGACCTTCACATGACGTAAAAACGGGAAATTTCCTGATAGTGATAACAGAACATGTGCGCTAGGAATCTGGGTACACTTAGGGTTGTGTCTCTTTCAGAGGACTGGCATAATAAATACGTTATGGGGCTTTCAGTGGGCGGATATGGTGTGATATAAGGCACAGCAAGATCAATATTGAGCTCGGCCTTTGGCCTCGCATAATATTGATCTCACTTCGCCTTATATCACACCATCTCCGCTCACTGAAACCCCCATAACTTATAATATCAGATTAGTGACATGAAATGCAGATCTCCAAAATGGCATCCCAGCGTTATGAATGGACAAAGGAATTTTGAATCATAATAAATATGCATCTGAGAAGCATTGTGCATAATTGCCAATAGTCAATGCCACGAGGCAAACGAGGGGAACACCCAGCACGCCCGCTACATACTTTAATGGTGGATCTAATACCATCACATTTGAGAAGTAGGACTAGCTTCTAACCTAATGTTCTCGTGGGATATATAACACCCCTTACGAAACTCTGCGACGGTTGCAAACGCGGACTTCAAGTGCAAAATGTTACGTGGAAGCCTTATTCAACAAATACTGTTGATTAACCTTTTAACTAAAGAATTGGCCACAACCGCGCGCGTAATTTAGAATTAGAACTCAAGAAAAAATCATTTTTGACAAGAAAAATCAACAAACCATATCATGTGACCCCCTCATTGGAACGATCTGGTTGAGCTCTTTCCACTGAAGGGGTCACATAATATATTTTTCTGGACAGTTTTTGAAAAATTAAAAACAAATAATATTTAAAGTAATACATTTTGATATTGTATGCGTTCGGTAAATATCCCTTATTTTCCCACAACAACTGTGGTTGTTAGACAGGAGTGGCGAAAAATCCATGCACTCCACAGGGTTCAGAACGTTGAAGATTCAACCACTGGAAGGCGCAAGATCCTCGAATCGCGGAGATTAAGTTCGGCTTCGAAATTGGTGCACAACAGAGGAGAGATTAGAAAGGAAATTACTGATATTAGACTTTGGGCCGCCATATCAAGACATGCTCACCATAGAAGACCTGACACCCTAGTTTATTTGACTTTCATAATAGGTTCTCAATATTACTGTGGCTTTCTCATCAAATCTGGCTCGCCGGTAAATGAGAGTCTCAACATTTGCCAAATCCATAATACGCCTATCTAAATATTTATTTATTTATTAAGTTTTAACGACACTTTAACAGCCAAGGTCACATCGCGTCGGTGACAGTTTTTCGGGTAGAGGAAGCCCGGAGAGAACCACCGAGCAACGACGAGCAGCTGCCAGCTCCCCAACATCGTAACTCCGCACTGGAGCATAGACAAGGTTAGACTGGCTGAAGACATGCGCACCATCGACATGCTGTACGCCTTAGTACACGGCGTCATAGTGCCCCCACGTGGACATCGGGATTAAGAGCCTTGCACGCCTTTCTAAAAGGAGACTAAGTTGACGTCACTGCAGATATTCGAGGCGTTCATTTTGAAATGCAGAACAAAATCATGGCTTCTTTTCTATTGACCATCTTGGATAAATATTACATAATTTAGTTTCATTTATATTTCAAGTGTAGTTTTAATTTTAAACATTTCTACTATCATATTGGGAGCGCGGTGACTCAATGGTAGACTGTTGCACTTCTGTTCTAGAGGTCCCGAGTTCAATCCCCGTCCGGGACAACCTGCGTTGTGTCCTTGGGCAAGGCACTTTATCCCGGCTGCCTATATGGGGGTACGATTATGCTGTGTACTAAGGCGCACTGCACGTCGATAGTGCACATGTCTTCACCCGCTATAACCCTGCTTGAGCGGATCTTGAATAGAGTTAGAATGTTAAGGAGCTGACAGCTGCTCGTCGATGTTCGGTGGTTCTCTCCGGGTACTCCGGCTTCCTCCACCCGTAAAACTGTCACTGTCACGATTAGCCATTGTGCATAAGTATGCGACCTTAAACATCAACAAATATAAACAATATATATAGAGGATATGGAATGAGTGTTTTTCTCATATAATATTTATGAAACGAATCTAAGAATTTTTCGCTTTGGCGAGCCTCTGGCGAGCCCGAACGGAAAATTCGGACGAGTTTCATAAATATTATATGGGAAAAACACTCATTTCATATTCTATTTATCATACGACACACACACGCACAAATTAGCCATTTGGTATGACCCTTTTAACCCATCACCTAACTTGAGTTGCAGACGACACTTGGTAAAAAACATCCTCGTATCACTATAAATTTTCATTTCTTGCTTCCAAAACATAGGTTTTGACCCCTCATTGGAACGAGCTCGTTCCAATGAGGGGTCATAACCTACGTTTTGGAAGCAAAAAGTGAAAATACAAGAAAAGTGAATGGCGTTAAAAGATTAATACAATATAACCCACCCTAAATAGGACAGATGACGTAAATTCTCCCTACTGAAATTATGCAAATATGACCCAGTTGTATTTTGTTTAGCCAATCAAATTGTCTAGTTTTGAAATTGACCAATGAAAGCTCCAAACTCTAATTATACAAATTACGAAAATGTGGCCCAGTTGTATTTTGTTCAACCAATCAAATTGTCTAGTTTTGAAACTGACCAATGAAATTGACGGAAGGATTTATTTATCACTGATCAATATGAGAACAAAATATCAAATGTTTTAAGGTGAACAAAACGGACGAGTCATATGATAAATAAATATATTTAATGGAATTATGACGTATCATGTTCCTGGACCAGAAAAAAGCGGTCTCTCAGGGTAAAGGCTTAGCAGTTTGTCATACTGGATTGTCATCATCTTGTTGACAAAACTAGATCAGCCTGATCAAACGAAACGCCTGCGGTGAGAATATTATATCACTCATTCATACTTAGTTTCAGTGAATGTAAATCTACAATCTGCAAAACACCATACACAATAGACATGTAATAGTTACAAACTGAGGTAGAGGTATTCATGAATTTGAACAACCTGCCAACGTGCGGTATGTGACGGCGAGCCCCGAAGCATCGGGGTGTTACAGCACGTCGGCAGGGTGTTCAAATTCATGAATACCGAAGCGAGGTCAGTAACTTACTTACACGCCAATTCACAGAACGCACGGGCCCAGGTATGGTAAGTGAGTACATGTGACGTCACTTGAACACCTAGTCTATTGTTCTATCGGATATTTCACGTCTCTTACCAACTCGGAGGAATTGGTGTGTAAAAACGTGGTTATTGTGGCGATGTGCCAAAAGATCAATATGCACCATAACGTTGGAATTATTCTGCCCTTTATATAGTCGGAGGATTGCACTATAGACCCTAGATTCATTCTAGAAACAGAAGCCCACCGGGACACCCCCCAGTAACATAAATGGGTTATTCCGACTCTGGTCGACTTGGGTGAACGTGTCTACTAAAATACACTTAGATTGGAAAAGCAAGCAGAAACTAGTCATTTTTCTCTTTCGTTCGTTGAGAGCAGATTAAGCACTTCAAATGTGTCATTGTTGCACTCAAGTGGCGTTTGTTTTCACAATAACAATTTTTTGGAATGTCTGATGTTTGCAAATGAGTGCCCAGATGCTGGGAATATGTGCACAGAATTTCAAAACAGCAACAGGAAAAACTCTGTCCTCAAATGATATCTCGGACAATTTTACTGAGATTTAACGACACTTTCAAAAGCCAGGCTTGCCTTGTGTCGAACAGTTTTACCGGGGGGGGGGGGGGGAGTGGTGGAGCCGTGGTACCCGCAGAGAACCACCGTGCATCGGCGAACAACTGTCAAACTCTCCAACATAGTAACTCCATACAAGCAGGGATAACATTGGATGGACACAAGTTCACCATTGACGTGCGATATGCCTTAGAGCACAGCACCACTGTGCCCCACCCCCACACGTAGATAACCGTGATTACGTGGTATTCAGGGGCTGCACGGTGCTATTATTAACAACGTGAATGCCATAGTTAACAGAAAAAAAAAACTGGAACAATTTTAGCTTTTCGATTTTGGTCCATTGTTTGCACAAATGAAAATTAACTATGGAGGGTTGTGCGGTTCGCGTTTTGCTGGCTGCACACAACCAAATCGTCTCCATGGCAGAGGCGGACTAGCTGTGTAGTTCACTGGGAAATTGCCCAATACCAGTTCGTACATGAAATTTCGTGAAACTGCCCAAAAGGCGAAATGGATCTGATCAAAAAAAGGTTGGCTGTATATCGAAAAACACTCTCTGTGGACTGACATTGGCAGTCCACATGGAAGGCCTTTCGATATGCCAGCAGTCCAGTTTGCCATTGGTCGCTCAGATTCCAAACGCAAAAGATGATTTAGTTCGAAAAATGAAAATGGTCTCCCATTGCTCCGAACTGTGGTCGGCCCTAAGAATCCCCCACCCTCCAAACAAAAAAAAAAAAAATCAAAATGGGCTCCCATTGCTCCGAAATCTGTGGTCGGCCCTAACAATACCCCCCCCCCCCCCCCCCCCTACGCGCCTTGTCGTATCCATCTTTGCCGAATGAGCGATGCATATGATAAAAAAAATGCAATCCGAAATGCCCTCTATGTGGACTGGCACTTATCGATCAGATGCAAGAAAGGAGCGTTCATTCAGTTTGAAAAATCAAAATTTTCTCTCAGTCCGCCCTCTTCAATGCATTTCCCGTTAACATTTTTTTGACCCAGTCCGATCCTGCACCGCGCACCTCCATGAGTAAGCGTAGCACTCAATAATCGTTTGATACAGTACATGGATAGTGGATTGTAACTAAATCACCCGCGGAGTGGTGTTATGACCCAAGCTATAACTTTCAAACTGTGTACATATCGACAAAAACACAAGCAATGTTTCAGCCAATGGACCTCCGGGTTTAACCCGGAGGTCCATTGGCTGAAACTTTACTTGTGCTGGTTATGCTTTGCAACAAATTTTCAATTATTGCTTGGGTGGAATCTCCACTCTGCGGGTGATTTCGTGACAATACACTCTCCAAGTACTGCAGATTAATACACCTTCTGTGTTGTATACGTGTATGATAAATATGGTCATCTATTACCGTTTTCGCAGAACAATCCAGTCATTGAATCTTCACATGTACAGGCACATGTCTCATTGTCAAGAGTTCCTCCATTTTTACACATTACACCGAAACACACTGAAAATATAAAACAGCACTATTTACATTTGTTTTGTAACTAGTTACACTCGACCAAGTCCCATTACATAATTTACTTCACAGCATATTATGAACGTACACATGACTAAGCGATTTTTTCAGATTCAAATGAAAAATAAAAACTGGCGAGGGCTTTGAAACTTGTAAACAAGAAGACATTCCTGCATACGTATCTACTGACAATTATTTATCAGCAATGGGTGTTTAAAGTGTATTCACTTCATTATGCATTTTGTACACTTTATAGTGACTTGGTGGAAGGGGGTTAGCTGCGTACAAAGTCGCCATTCTTTGTCAGGAGAACTTATTCTATATCCTATCCTTTCCCTTACTGGTAAAATAGGACCCAGCCACCGATGCTTGGGGTGGAAGTCCTCTAAAAAGGGCAGCATGTGTATAAACTAATGCCGAAACGTGACTTTATCTCTTCTTGTTGCGGTCACGGTTAGCCACTGTGCAGAAATATGTGACCTTAAACGCCAATAAATAAATAATTAAATACATATTAAATATTTTTCTCTGGTTTAAAAAAAAACAAAACAAAACCCAACAGGACAGATTAGGCCTGGATTAATATCGACAACCGAGATACACAGTGGATAAGCAACTTTATCAAAATATCAGGATGAGTGTAAATTATTTGTTCACATAGTCTGCAAATTTACTATCATTCACTTTTCACCCGCTGAGTAATTTCAAAATAATTTTATCCAGTCTAGTCATGGCTGCTTTGAAGCAGCCATGACAAGAGTTGATAAAAAATGCAATGTATATTTAACTCCAGAAATCATTGGTCAAAACGTCCAATCAAGTTACAGGGGAAAATGTGGTTAAATATACACATATTATATTTATTTCACTTGCAAGACATTTCTTGTCCTGGTCAGAAATATCCACTACTGCCTGCAAAGAGTTAAACTCATGCCAGAAAGTGTGAAAGCACGGTTCTTTAATTATATTTCGAACACAATACCAGCTGTTAGAAAACTGTCCGAAACGTGACCTTCGCCTCTGGTCACCTGTTAACGTTTCGTACGGCACTGTGATTACAAAAGGTGAAAAGAGAGTTTAGATCGGTCCGAAATTGTAGCAAGAGTTGGTAAAAATTCTATGTCCACTTACATTCCTGCAACACCAAGTTATCTTTTCCTGCCGAAATGGTAATACCATACCATCGAATCTGAGATGCTATTCTTGTAATTTTTCATTTCGTGTTATTTTTTTAATACATTCTTGATGTCGCAGAATTGTATTTCTAAAATAGTGACACACTGGTGTACATGTCAGTGTGTCATATAGCGAAAAACACCAGTTTTGTAATGATAATGCTCTACGCTAGATATCGAACTAATGTGGCTGTATGCAATATATTTTCGATAGACACGTTCTCCAAAACAGATAACAGAGGACAATCAAGGGCAATGATGCTCCGTGATGGAGAATTTTATTCCGAGTATTGGAATACATTGATTTCAAGGTGCAAACTAAGCAAACTAGATGGGCGATGATCAATAGGGAGTTTGCGATTTCAAACGTATACGGGTACGGGTACGTGTAGCAGATAATTTGTGAAATACGTCACACTTCTTGCACACGCTTACACGTTTGCTGCACGTAAAACTGCCGGGTTGAAATTTGAAAAATTCCAGTGATTTAAAAAGACAAAATGTGTTTCAGTTGAATGCACAAATTCGTGCCAGCTACAATCCCGCGGTTCCTAGAAGCTTTCTAATTGCAACAATCGAAATAATGAGCGTGTTTGTGAGTAGTATGTAATGTGGTTTTGGGGCCTTAGTTGGGGGACCCCGGTGGGGGACCCCGGAAGTGACGTCATGTCACGTGACCCAGTGCCGCCATGTTGTGTTGTCATGGTAACCCGCGTGAGCGGCCATGTTGTGACGTCATCTCCATAGTGATACGTGATGTGAGTGCGCATGCGCAGCGCGTGTTGTTAGGGTGATACGTGTTTCCGTCATCCATTTTGTATACTGGAGGCCGCCATTTTGGTTTCTATGGTAGCACGTGGTTGCTATGTGACCCAAATTCCTACAATAGGACAGGGGCATGTTCGGAGGGTGTGTTCGATTGAATCGGAGTAAATCTAATTACCACAAACAACCCGACAACCCCTCCAAATCACCAAAACCCAACTTTTACTATTTCGAATTCTTTCAGAATTCTCTGCTTTTATCTATATATGCAATAGTTTACGTCTACCTGGCCATGTTCCTTTATTCAAGAGTATACTCCTGTAGCGTAGAAGAGCCTATTATTTGGAACAGTTTATCTTATTATTACTATATTTAGCAATTTCTGATCTACTTGTTAGTTCTGACCCTATTCCAAGTACTCTTGTTGTTTCATATATCTAAATTATAACTAACCAATCAGATTGCTTGATTTCCCATAATCTGTATGTAGGGTTATCTCCCTTGTGTATAACAAAAGCCTATATCCGATGGCCATATCCCATGGAATCTCATTTTGGGGAAACACCCGTGGCTATAGAATCCCTTTTCTGTCATATGTGCTTATGTGAAAAAGCACAATGTGACACAATGTGCCCTAGCACATAGGCACATGCTTTATGTGCCGATATGTGCTTGTGTGAAAAGGCACAATGTGACACAATGTGCCCTGGCACATAGGCACATACGGATATTTGAGGATACCTATGTCCTGGTATTGTTTTATTCGAGGATACCTTCTGGAGAATCCCTTTTTTGTCATATGTGCTTATGTGAAAAGGCACAATGTGACACAATGTGCCCTAGCACAAAGGCACATGCTTTATGTGCTTATATGTGCTTATGTGAAAAGGCACAATGTGACACAATGTGCCCTAGCACATAGGTACATACGGGTATATTAGGATACCTGGTATTTTATTATTTGAGGATACTAGTTGGACTTTACATCCGGGTACTTATGTTGGGGTAGTAGATAAAAAAACAACAACACTGAATATAAATTTAAATCACTCCCCCAACAACCTCACAGAGCAACCAAACCTGACTCAGTGTTTATATCTGTAAATGTGTTTGTTTCATGCCATCACCAGAATAGTTGCAAAAATATTGAGATGATTTTTGCCACAGGTCGGTTACTGGGGGAAGGCAAGATGTCCAGGTTGGACTTTAAAAAAAAACAAATTCTGCTAAAAAAACATTTCTTTTGCTATTTCATCATCAAATAATGTCAAAGCAATCAGAAAAAAATTGTCATGGGTAGGGAGGAGAAAGATATCCAGGGTGGGGGAAGATAACCTCGGATATATGCATGTGGGTGGTATCTAAGGTGGGGGGGGGGGGGGGCTATATTACACGGTACCACCCCAATACCGTCTCGGTTCCGATAATCCAAGTAGCAGGCGGAAATTTGGCAAGACTGCTCATTTTGTTGAAGTAAAAGGAAATGGATATATATATTCACCTGCACTCATCAGCCAAATACTGTTCGAGGGTCAAGTGTGGGCGGCGTTAAATCAAAATGATCTCCAACCTCGCTACCATACATGCAAGTGTGGCAGTTAGTTAGGAATGCACCAACTGAGAAATATTTTCTCACGGGTTGTAAGTATAATTTCAAGTTCTTTTTAAATCTAGAAAAGCAAAGTTTGATATAACCTTTCCAAATGACCATTCCACCGACACACGGGCGCTGAACATATTTTTATTAAAATCCCATTCATTTTCACTGAGAAAAGCTCCCTTAAAAGGGGTGATCAGGTGAGGCCTCAGGGGGTGGGCGGAATCCCCATAAAGTGAATAAACACTTCCATTCCTCTTGGTCATATACTGTTCCAGCTGAGGTAAAATACCACTTTCCCTCAACATTCCCGAATCATGCCTACGACCTTCCATGGGCCCAAATAAATTCGCTATCAGTCCATCTGGCGTCGTAATTGCCTGGAATTTGAAGCAGTGGACACGTTTGTGGCCGCTGAAGAGCATTCTCTGGTTCCTGGTCGGCCTACACACTTGTCTAACTGTTCCACCAATAAGCCCCCAACAATTTTCAAACGGTGCGCCACTTCTAGAAATGGCCTAACGGTCAAGATTTTCGAACCTCAACCAGCTTCTATTAAGGTCGGTCAACAGATGAGAATATTCTATGTGAAGTCTATCAATGAACTCGTTAGAAATCCGCCGCGAGAGTTCCGAAACTGATCGACCAAAAATTGGAAGGAGGTCGCTTAATCTGTTTGGATATACAAGTCTGCGCAGCATGATGCACAACCCTTCTGTGTCAGATACAATGGTGCTATTCTCACAAACGATTGATTGGGGTAATTGGAATGTGGTTGTTAACTTGGCTAAACCGTCCTTGTCAAACCTAAACATTTGACGGCATTCATCATTTGTAAATCGTGACAAGTCAAAGCTTGGGTAATGAAACCTAATGTTAGAAGCTGAACGTTCATCAGTTGTGGATAACAACACTAATTCTACGTCGTCTTCAATCGCACCGAACATCAGCAGATCTGAGGAAGCCATTGTTGGTCAACAACATAATGACCCTGAACTCACAGAGTTACTGACCCGTTACCCGTACACGTACACGTTAATTAAAAAGTCGTTTCGCAACTCAATTTTTCTCAAATCCCAACGTGTACGGGTACGTGTAGCTACACGCACCCGTACCCGTACACGTTTGACATCGCAAACTCCCTAATGTTAGTGGTAACTCGAAAAATACAGAGGCCCTGGTGTTCGAGCAAGGACCAATACAAGTAATTCAACTTCAAGTTCCATTCCAGAATCCTAACAATGTAGACATCATCAATTTCATTACAAATCAAAGTAATAAGAACATTTCTATAGTATGTGATTTGAAATTATGCGAACCAGTTCTGAGGTGCTCTTTTGCGCGAAATAAATAAATCAGACGAGTTATGCCCATTAGTGTGCAAATTCCCACACATCCCCGTTGATAGTCGTAAAAGTGGTCATGCTTTGTTCTGTCCAAATATTTCAAAAAAGAAAAAAATATAGACAAAGGCATCAGTCTTTTTTAGCCTCGAGGTTATCATGCGTAATTATCTAATATTGAGAAAGTTATGTCTTATTACCACATATGTAAAATAAATTTAGACTAACCACAACAAAATTGTCGCCAAAAAGTGCCCCTTTTGCCCAAGAAAACTTTGTACAAGTTAGTGTTTGGCGACTTTGTGCCACCTTCACAGTTAAGTGACTCAAAAGAAGACACTCAGTTAGCGGTCTGTTAAATACTGTTTAGTTACGCTCAAAACTTTTTATTTTTCTGCCCCAAAGCGCCCAAATATTTAACAGGTATCGTGATTAAAATGGCAACTGACTTTACACATTCGTCCAGACAAGACTTAATCCAAAACATTAAAAAGTATTTCCTCTTGGCTGACAAAATATTTCAAAACTTTTGAAAGTTGACTCACCATCTGGCCATATTGGCCTACAATCACGATACTATCAGTTGACAGAACACAGGTAATTTTCCAAATATTGTTAAATTACGCCCCCTTAGCATAAATAGTTATGGAAAGAAGAGACCACCCTTCGTCAATTGTTCATTCACAAAATAAGCAAAGTTCAAAAGGACGAGTCATTTATGAAGAAATCGCCTACCCCTCAGCTCTCTCAGAAATCTTCTGTTTTTTTTATTTCAGATTATTTATTTATTGAGTTTTAAGAACACTTTTGACAGACAGGATGGCCTTGTGTCGGATTTGATTCAGATAAACGTGCACAATTTTTACAACTACAACTATCAGGTTGAAAGGCATTTGCGTTTTAACAGATATACAAACATGCACAGAGTAATGTAACAACAAACAGATGGTGCTGTATGATCGTGGAAAATATGTGATTGTGTAATGTAACCCTTTACCCAACGAATCGATCGCATCCGCCTGCGTAATATATAAATTCAGCAGTTGAAAAAAATATTTATTTTCAGAAAATGACAAAACTATATCAAGCTCGTTCCAATGAGGGGTCACATGATATGGTTTTGTTAAAATATTTTGAAAAGTTTGAAAAAATAATATTTAAAATCATAAAATTTTATATCGTCTGCGTTGGGTAAGAGGTTAAGAAGATATCATATTTTCAATTTATCTACTTTATACGTAAAAACAGTAACGTTTTATCTTTTATCGTTATCGAAAACTCGCCGTCAATAAAAAATCTTTTATCGTTACTGCAGTAAGAATAAAAGTCACGTGATATCGCAAGAATACAACGTTCACGCCCATCTCATTTGCATGACGTACTATTTCATTCAACACTTTGAATAACTAATTATCGCTGCCGCGGATTGAAACAAATAAAACGGGGCGTATTTATCGAAATGTATTGAATAAAAAAGAAGGCCATTAATTAAACTTACTGAATTGTAAAAATAAAATTTGACGGAAAAGAGTAAAAATTAGTAACTTACACTTTTTCAAATGAGATTATTTCACCCTTCGAGACTTTAATTATCCTGACGTTCAAACGTCACTGGGAATTCAGTTTCTTCAACATTTTTCAAAATGTGACGTCAAACGTCGGAAAGTACAAATAACCAGATATTTTTCACATTAGTGATTATCTGGTTGAAGGCTAAATTATTTTTAGTGGTCTGCATTTGTTAATCAAAACTTGTTTTATTGGGGGAGGTGGGGGTGTAGATAAAAGGGTTATATACACATGGTGTTTGTAACAAATCTTTTATCGCGACTCGAGCGTTTTCGGGGGCTACATAGCTACTCGTCGCTGCGCGACTCGTAGCTATATATGCCCCCGAAAACGCTCTCGTCGCGATAAAAGATTTTTTACAAACACCATGTGTATATAACCCATATTTATTTTTCAACGATGTTGAATTGACAATGCGATCGTCAGCCTATCTTTTTTCCTACACCTTTGCGTGAGGCTTTTCTTGATCCAAACTAACCAATTTGGGACATTTGTACACGACTATTTGTAGTTCTACATTGTGTAGTTTACTTTTTTTTATTCAGCCTTTAACCAAAACACGGTCAATTCTAACGTTTTGCCTCTACATTTTAATTTCTAGCCTGTTTGTAAATAGAGTGTCCAACTCAAACCACATCTAAAAATATGGGGCCGACATGGGGAATTCTTAAAGGCTCTGACCAAAATTTCGGGTGACGTTATTGACGTCGACGTGACCAACAATTAAATGTCGTCCGATTTGTATTAAATTTCAGTATGCTGTAGAGATAAAAACAAACATATGTTTTTAGTTCTTTGATCTACCGCCATTTTTGACGTTTTTACGTCACATTAGATATTTCGCAATTTTCAATAAAAAAAACCTTTGAAAACGCACCCTTGTGATTCCATTTCCTCCGTATTTATACGGAATACAGTTTTGAAACTTCTCATAAATATTTCTGAACATTTGCGGATGTGCAGCATCATTTTTTTAATTTCAATTTGATGCACTTGATGCCAGCGACGCCACTTTATTTTATACCATTTTCAACGTAATTAAAGCCTTAGACTTTCGAAATTGCCCGTGTTTTATTCTAGTATTTACAAAAAAAAAACACATTAAAAATGTCGTGCCAGCCACAGGAAATTCTCAACTCTTATGGTCGAACTCTATGGTGACGTCATAGAGGGTCAAAGGGTAAAAATAGAATGACTCTGATTTATTTGAAATGTAAGCATGTTGTAGAGCTACAAAATTAGGAGATAGCTGTTTTTTCGATTTAACGCAACGTTTTTAGGTCACTTTAAAGTTTAACCTATTTTCTTCTTTCCTAATCACACTCGTAATTCCATTTTAGAAGAGATAAAGATTTCAGACTTCCGATAAATATTTCGGATCATTTGCAGATGTGCAACATTATTTTGTCATTTCAGATTGAGAGACCCGATATCAGCGATGCCATTTTTACGTTTTCTCTGTACCTTTTATTTTCGACCTCGTTTTTAGCCTTAGGCTTTCGAATTTTGGGAATATAATCTCCATAAAAAGCCATATCTAAATATGTTGTGTCGTCCAAGGAATTACTCAACCTTTATGGTCGAATTCTAGGGTGTTGTCATAGTGGGTTGTAGAGTAAAAAATTAACATGTGTCGCATTTCTTTTAAATTTTAATATGTTCTGAATCTCACAAATTAGGAGATAGCTGTTTTCGTGTTTTCAGAGTCAACGCCATTTTGACGTTTTTGCGTCACCTTCAAGTTTAGCCTGTTTTCTCTATTTGGGAAATAAACGTCTCCTGTTGGTTTTGCATAGTCAACTTCCCTAATGTCTGGCGAAATAAGAGACGTTTATCTCTGTTGTAATCCCTGTCATCGTTAGAAGTGAAAATATTCTCCGAACCCGTTTTATTTGACGAACAAAACTCTAAAAAATGTCATTTGCGATCTCGGTGTAGCGCCGTGGGTCGCGTGAAGCGTGCATACAGATATGTTACAACTGACCAGCTGCCGGCAATTAGAGCACGGTAAGAGTGAATTTACCTGTGGTTAGAGCACGGAGCTGACCGGCTTTCACTCAATCAAATTACGGGCTCAGAAAGAAGAACGAGGTCAAATTTAACTGATGAATTACAAAATTTAATGAAAAGTTCCACGTTCTTGACTCCAATGGTGCCCTAATTAATAAAGAATACATTTATGGAACTAACAACATCTGTCTGTGATCATATTAAGTTATTAACCCTCATTTTTGTCATTTCCATTTGACACACCTGATACCAGCAATACCACTTTTTCGCTTTTTTTCTGTACCTTTTTATTTTCAACCTCATGTTGAGCCTTAATCTTTCGAAGTTTTGGTAAATAGTCTCCACAACAAATCATATCTCAAAATGTCGTACCGTCTTAGGAAATTCTCAACCGTTATGGTTTTAACCCAACAGATTTGTTTTTAATTTTAGTATGTTGTACAGCTAAAAAGTTAAGAGACAGCTGTTTTTCTTTTTTTTCGATTTGCTGCAATTGACGTTCTTACGTCACATCAGTGTTTAGCCTTTTTTGACACATTTCGTTAAAAACGTGTGGCGGGGTGCGCTTTATTGAGCGGATGAGTGAAAGGGCGATAGACACCTTACCCCCATTTTTGGGGCGCTTCGGCGTTGGCCGTATTTTGTTATGTGATTTATATAAATTCACTATGCGATTTCAAAACCATTTAGTTGTATTTGTGGTTTTGAGTTAAAGAAAGGCCTTCTAATCTCAGTTGCAAATATGGTAGAGAATAGTTGGAACTGTTTGGTAGAACCTGATAGGAACCTCTTGGCATCCTTCGACACTGGCGGGATATCATTAGTTCAGTCAAAGTGAAGGATCACAGTCACTTTGACTATGAGGATACTATATTTTCAAGATGACGAGTTATAGAGATATATGTTTATTACCCTGAAAGAGTGTTAAGAATCCTCCATTTTGTGTGTTCTCGGGTTTTTGGAGTGAGTACATGTAAAGGCATGACATTTCTAGGCTTTGACAAAACTTTCAGTTCTTCAATAGGAGCTTTAATTGGCGACTGGCAACCCTCCGCTCACCAGGAATAAATATATTTTTTAAACATGATTATGCTCAGAGCTGCTATCCCCACGGATAGATTTTCACTGACAGTTGAATAGATACCTTGCATTGCACAT
Source organism: Pictodentalium vernedei (assembly GCA_031216915.1). NCBI lineage: Eukaryota > Metazoa > Mollusca > Scaphopoda > Dentaliida > Dentaliidae > Pictodentalium > Pictodentalium vernedei. The sequence continues at coordinate 506,145,402 of CM062293.1, forward strand.
GTTTGTCAGCTGTTCTCAAACCTTCAGCAGGACAGTGTTTGTTTGCGATCATTCTAAAAACAAATGCAATAGTAATAACGCCCTTGTGTGGTTACTAAAAGTGCATAATTCCCTTTTTACAGCTTGCATTTGAAAAGATTGGAGTTTGTGCAGATATTGTGTAGTATCTTCTTCTGTAAATTCCTCAAACAAGCATCGCCTGTGGTTAGGGATAGACGATTGTGTATTCGCTTCTAGTCATTTGATCGTAGGTTAATATTCAAATGTTGATTCCATTTTTTCCTGGGTTTGGATAGGCGGTTTTGCAAACAGTTGCAGAAAGAATTGGTAAAATATTTGACAAACTTTCTGTTAGTTTTTAAAAGTATTCCTATTTTGTTGCTTTATTGTCTCGAACATTTTTATTTTTTGTATAACCAATTTCCAAGAAATAGGGATTGACTTGCTTATTCCGAGATGCACAGAAAAGGATGTTATAATATTATATTAACTGGAAAAATATGGGAAAGTTGAAAAACAAAATTTCTTCTGTGAGACGGTTGTTGATAAAGAATATAATTTTTCCATCCAATGTTTGTCAAAGAAACGTTTACCACTTATCTTTTTATTCTTGTTATAAAATAAAGGTTCCGAAAAGACGGCTTTTGGATTGGAAGTGGAGCCATTGTCAATAGAGAAAAAACATGCAGTTATTACATCTTTCTAAAAAGGTTTGCATACATAAGGCATACAAGCATACATAAGGCATACATACTTGTTGTAGCCATTCCTTGTGCATATTGAGGAAAACACAAAAAGAAAATGCTTTAACCCTTTACCCAACGCAGCCAATTTCCAAATTTATTATTTTAAATATCATTTTTTAAATGTTTTCAAAAAATTTCAACAAAACCATATCATGTGACTCCTCTTTGGAACGAGCTCATAGAGGGGTCACATGATATGGTTTCGTTGAAATTGTTCGAAAAATAATATTTTGTTTCAGCTTCTAAATTCGCATATTACGTGGGCGGATGCGGGCGATTCGTTGGGTAAATGGTTAATGTCAAAACATCTGTGTTTGGGGATGGCAGGAAGACGTCCTCTAGGGCTATGCCATTTCCATGCAGTATACACCTATTTTGTTATTTGTTAACTTATATTGTACTTGTGTATGCTGCAAAATAAAGTGTATTCATACATATACCAAATATTGTAATTTCCCAAGGGCTCAAAGTCGTACATAACTAGTACGTTCCATGGAGTAAACACAGTAGGGTTTATTATTGTTTTAATCTAGAAGAACACGAGTTGCTGAAAGTTATTATACGTGGAAATTTATAGCTCCATTTTCTATGGTATTGATTATTATTTCACGCTTTATTTTTATCCCTTTTATATGACCATAAGAAATCGGAAAAAAATGTTCTGATTTTTTTTCATTCAACATATGTTTAGGGGAATTTGGTATTACTGGAAGAACATCCGTCAGAATTTCGAGTGCAAGGGATCTCATCACAGCATTTTTACCCCAAATTTCCAGATGTCGAACAAACAGTATTTGAGTAACTTTTCAATGTTTCCACATTTCTTGAAATAGTTCTTCAGGGTGTAGTTTTACGTGTGAAAATTATACTCTATTGGGAGTATAGTAAATGGTTCTCTATCATTCCAAGTTATGTTTTCTTCTGTTCATTTTTTCCATTCCCGTTTTTTCGCCTAGTAGATATAGTTTTGCGTTTCATCTATATTTCCTTTCAGACCGAAAATAATTGAAAACATATTTGTTGACTCCAGTGGGTTGTTTAGTGAATCGGCATCGTCCTGAAGAATGAAGGGTGGAGTCAGCGGCATGTTGATTAAATGAGTATTTCCATACCTCTAATACTGTGGTCGGTTGTTTTTAACAAAGCCATTGGGGATCTCAGCACAAAGGTATCAGAGAGAGCGAGAGTGGATCTCCTTGTCTGACCCCTCTTTCTAGACTAAAGAGTTCAGAGCAATGTCCGTTATTCAAGACCCAACTGCAAAATATTGACGGCGAAACCCGAATAGCTGTAACGTTTTTTTTAGGAAAGATCATTGCAAAGAGTCGAATGCATTCTCAAAACTAAAAGGGCCTAAAATTCCTGAAATACACAGGCTTTCACAATTTTTGTCTTAAATCCACTATTAATCTAGATGCTTCTCCAATGAATGTGCCATCCATAAAGCCCAGCCGAGTTACCATGATTAATTCAGGTGAAACATTTTTTGATATGGTTTACAATCACAAGTCAACAAATTTTGGTGACTAATGTGATAGATGAAAGAAATCACCAGTGTTTTTATATATTTCTTTTGGTTTGTTTGGTTTCGGTCGATAGCATATTACCCCTGCTCTCCGTGTGATTTAGAGTTCATAGTTTAGAGAACTTACAAAAATGTGCCTAAATCTTACCCACAAAATTTCTGCTGTGTAATCGTCCGAGCCGAGACGTTTATTATATTTCATATTTCTCAAAGCCCACAACTTCTCCTGTTCATCAACTGCTGAACTTACTAAATATTGAGCGTCTCCTTCCTCCCAAAATTGCTAAAGGGATTGCTCTTGTCAAGAAAACCCACATTTTATCAATGTCGTTTGTTGGGGGGTGACGTGGACGGTCGAGAGTTATAAAGGCCATCATAAATGATGTTTTGTTCCGAAATTATTTCGCATAAATTTTCTGTTTTGCTACATCTGGTTTGATTAGAATAGATTAGGTATATTTATTCTGTATAGTGTCTTTTCTCTAGGTTACAAGAATAGTTGGCTGTCTGTCCCATTCTACTTTGCATTTACAGTGTGTTAGAAGAATAAAGCTCTTTATTCTCCTTTCTCTGATTTCAAATAATTCTGTATTCAGTCTGGTCATTTCCTTTGTCACAGATAAATCACCATCGTTAAGTTTAATGTTCAGTAAATTAAGTTTGTTTTCAATTTGATCTTTCCTTTCTTAAAAACTACGAATAATTTATTGTTTCCCCCACATTATAACCATCAATGTTTCTCAAAATAACTGATCATTTATTTTTGGCCGCCTATTATTTTTATTGTTATTACGAGAGAATGTTAATATTATTGCCGAACGCATCACTACTAATAAATGCAGCCCAACGGTTTATTCCGCACAAACATATACAAGTCAGGATACGGGACAAACTGTGGATGACCTCTGCTACTAGGAGGCAAATGAAAGTTCGAAACAAAGCTCATAAAAAGGCCAAACGAACAAATAGTCCAGACGACTGGAGAGTTTTCAGACGGATTCGAAATGAAACAATTGTCCGTGTTCGTGCGGCAAAACATGATTATGATGAGAGAATAGACGTATCGGTCAGTATGTTCAAATTTTCTTCGAAGAACTGGTGGAAAACATTGAAAAGTTTCTCGAAACAACAGTGCACAGCCAGTCAAATATTGTCACCACTACACGAAGGAAATGAAGTCATGTGATCCACCAAAAATAACAAACACTTTAAATACATATTTTATCAGCCAAAGTAGTATTCCAATAGATACAGTTGAAACTAGAAGTCCTGTCACGAACTGTGCGCTTATCTAGGCTTAATTCCGCATAGGAATTACGCACAATTGCCATATCGATTGGCATCCAAAGCATGGCAGGTTCTCCTGGTTACTCAGAGCAAACACAGGCAATGTTTCTGCCAATGGACTGCTGGGTTACCAGGAGGTCCATTGGCTGAAACATTGCTTGTGCACAGGCCATATGGACAGAATTTGATAGTCTTACTATGGTCATAACGAGTAGAGTAACGCGCAGATCGACGTGCTATGTGTGCGCATTTCATGACAGGACTTCTAGATTTAACTGTACGGAATTGCCCGGTATCCCCTTTACTGAGCATGAAATAAATATGGTTGATGTTAATCCATCTGAGGTAGAAACTCTATTTTCTAATCTCGATGCAAAGAAGGCAACTGGTCCAGATAGAACCAGTAACAGTAACTCAAGCTTGAAAAAAATTCTCAATGCAATTAGCAGAACCCTTTAGTACCTTATCGTTGGCTCAAGGTAAATTTCCAACTATTTGGAAATATGTGATTCCAAATAATGTGATTCCAATTCATAAAAAGTCTTCTGTCGATTTAAAGGAAAATTATCGACCTGTTTCATTGACGAGTAGTGTAAGTAAAGTATTTTAAAAAATATTATTTAAACGTGTCTTTCTATTCCTCATGGATAATAGCCTTCTAGCGGATATGCAGTCAGGCTTTATGCCGGTTGACAGCACTGTCTGCCGATTAATTGACCAAGATCATAATATAAGAGCTGCATTAGATGACTATAAGAAAGTCCGTTTGGGTTTTTTGTGATATAAGTAAGGCTTTTGACAGAGTGTGGCATGCCGGCCATATTTATAAGCTTAAAGCAATTGGAATAAGGGGTCGTTTACTATCTTTGTTTGAGGATTACCTAAAAGGGTGAAACCAAGTAGTTGTAGTGAATGGCCCGAATTCATCTAATGAAGTTACCTCATCAGGGTACCACAAGGGTCGGTCCTTGGACCTTTGCTGTTTAATATATATATATAAACGGTACCATTGACAACAGCAAGTCGATATATTAGGCTATACGCCGCTGGCACTTCATTGTCTTTGATAGTAGAAACTCCGTATTTGGCAAGTGAAATTATGTACCCAGATGTTGTAGAAATTTGGAACTGGTCCAAAAATGGATGGTAAATTTCAGTCCTGAAAAAACAGTTGATCTATGCATTTCACGTAAAACTGCCCCAATACCAAAGCCACAATTATTCTTACTGGATAACGCTATCGAAGAAGTCACCTATCATAAACATCTAGGACTTGTTTTTCAAAGCTCGGGTTCTGGGGACATGCAAGTCAACAGTATCGTAAACAAAGTAAGTCCGATGATTAATTGTTTTCGGAGCTTAAAATACAGGTTATCACGCTCAACCCTAACCACCCTGTACATCCATTTTGTATACCCTTTATTCGATTATGCCGATGTGATATGAGATAATTGCACAAAGGAGAAATCATACACTTTAAAGAATCACCAACTAGACGCACTTCGCACAATTTGCGGCGCTACCCGCGGTACCATTCACCATTTCCCAATTACTTTATAGGGAAACCGGTTTCGTCCCTCTGAAAACACGACGATCCCGACACAAGTTATTGTTTTGCTACAAAATGAAGCATGGACTTGCTCCAGGTTATTTTTCGCGACTTTTACCTCGTACAGTAGCACAGAAATGACGAACAATTTTGTAATGTATTTTGCCGAACAAAATAAAATTCAGATTCTTTTCTGCCTTCGGTAATTCGTCTGTGGAACGAATTAGACTCTGCATCGCGCAGTTGTTATACACCACAAGCTTTTAAGCGTATATTAAAACGTGATGACGGGACTGTCCCACGGCACAACCAGTCGGGCTCAAGAGTAGGTCAGACACTTAACGCGAAATTGCGTTTGGTTTGTAGCAATCTAAATGCTCACAAATTTGATAGATTTCTTATCGATGACTCGAAATGTGAATGCGGTTTTGGATATGAAAGAACGGAACATTTCGTTTTTAATTGCCAACTTTACATAACCTAACGAAATACTCTTGTGAACAGTTTGAATAATTGTGGTGTGTCTTTAAATTCCCCTTCATTCCGTGACCCACTGGCATCGGATGGGTCTAACAACGATATGTTTCTGGCCTTCCAGCAATATCTAATCGTCGTCGAGAGATTCAGCAATGATCGGTGGTGATGCGCGAGAGAGGTTGAAGATGATAAATCACAAAGATCACCAGCAGATACTGAAGCTATCGGTGCCACCTCTGTCTCGGTGCCTGCTAAATCCCCTTCCACAAAACGAGTAGCCCTAAACGATGTTACTTTCTACATGTTGGAAAATCGTGTCTAATAAAACAATAGAGTGTTAATCTGTAATAACATGAAATATGTTCAGCAGATATATAGAATATACCCATAGTAGCTTGGTGTACCAAATGTTTACCACGAGCGGTGAACATTTGGTACACCAAGCTACTTTGAATATATTTGATTTATACCATGATCGTCAGATTATTAAGAGTCGCTATTATTTTTTCTCGATTTTACTGAGCACCAGACGTACATACGTGCGAATCTGTTTTTGTTTACAAGCGCATCGGTGGGCGGTATTTCCGCTGTCAATTTTATAGCCGAAACGAAATGAAAAAAAGAAACTGAGCCTTTTTCGTTTTAATAACATACTATTTCGAGTTATGCATGCTTTAATAACATGAGAGAATGGATGTTTGTTAATTTTTGGCATCTTATGAGGTAAACCCATTTAAAAATGTAATAAATAATTGCCACTCCCATTTCACTCTTCGCGAGGCGACGTGCGATAAATTTAGACAATTGTGCATTCAGGTCGACGTCACCAAAGGTCAACGGGGATGTAGTTCAACTGTAGGTGTAAATTTTTACTATTGAAATCCCATTGCTGGCGTGTTCATCACGGTTGGTGTGTGTAAAGCTAAAATTAATGTCATAAGCTTTTCATATATAATGGAATAGGTAATCAAGGTATAAATCAACCTAAACGTAGAACTTTACCAAGGAGTTAAGGTTAACGTATTATTATACAACAATTTGCAGGAAAGCTCTTTAGTATACCTTAACTTAACTTCTTATATCACTTGCACTCGTTTCACTGTTTCAAAACTGCACATTAAAATTAATTATCTTTGTAGGGGAAGGCGTTTATATAGGTTCAGCCTGTTCGCCAAACCCAATTTCTACCTTAAAAGGAAATAAAAGTACTGTTTAAAAAAAAATAAAATTATTATTATTATTATTATTATTATTATTATTATTATTATTATTATTATTAAAATTGTATTGAGCTATTGCAGACTTCACTTGATTTATATACTTTAATCACTAAGGATACTATTATTAAACTTACAAAAACCTTTACCCGTTACTTGTTTGACTATGCTTAGTTGTTAAGTAAGTGAGTTGTGATTGAACCTATATCCGAAGACGATATATGTTTTCCTACAAAATATTTGAAGGACTGTGGATATTAAGCAGTAATCTAGTCTCGGTATTGCCTAGTCCTCTCTGTGTATATCGTCCTGTTCCCGGGTTATTTATTCTCCACACATCGTACAAATCCAATTCTATCCACAACTGCAATAACTGCCACCTGCGATAATTAATGTAGGTGTGTGTAATATATTATATTGTACCATTTTACCCGATACTGAGGTAGTATTGTGACCAAACGATAGAGGTGCAAAACGCAATGTCGCGTAAAATCGCCGCAAAACCCGTTAAATAAAAAATCCAAAACAGCTTTATTTTTCACTTTTGAGCTCTGCAACATATTATAATTTCATGAAAATCGGGAGAATTTGAATTTTTGGATGTCCGACCATCACCGCAACGGCAGCCCCAGAGGAATCTTTCGTCTGCTAAATATCGAGCGCATTTTTAGATATGTTTTTTTTATTGGCGCGTATATTAAAAAAAAAAAAAACTTGAGAAGGAGAGCCAATAACGTGGACGATATAAAATTATGCCGGAAAAGACGTCAATTAGACGCTGCAGTTTTAAATTGTAACAATATTAGTTATCCTTCCGTTTTCCGTTTTCCAGGGTGTATGGGAATTTATACCGGTTTGGGAATTCATACACCCTGAGGCACAAACTCCCATACACCCGGGAAAACACAAGGATAACGGATTTATTTCACAATAATTTTGGCCTACTTAATAATTTAGCCTACATTGTGTGCAAAAGCTGACAGAAAATTTGTACTTTGTAAATTTTTTAATAAAACCAGACAAATTTATTTATTTATTTAATTATTGATGTTTAAGGTCACATATTTATGCACAATGGCTAATCATGACCGTGACAGTTTTACGGGTGGAGGAAGCCGGAGTACCCGGAGAGAACCACCGAGCAACGACGAGCAGCTGCCAGCTCCCCAACATCGTAACTCCGCACTGCAGCACAGGCAGGGTTAGATTGGTTGAAGACATGCGCACCATCGACGTGCAGTCCGCCTTAGTACACGGCGTCATCGTGCCCCCACGAGGGCAATGGAGATGAAGTGTCTTGCCCAAGGACACAACGCGGTTGCCGCAGGTGGGATTAGAACCGAGGACCTCTCGGCTTGCAGCCTGCACTCTACCTACTGAGCCACCACGCTCCCCAACCAGACAAATATGGATGTCGTTGAAACTGGCTCAATGAGCCAGTTCCAATGACATCCATATCTGTAATATTTTATTGCACATAAATATTAAATTTCCTGTATTTTTATTTCTGTTCTAACATAACCAAACAGAAGAGATGAATTAATAACGAAAAATGGGTAGTTTTTTAGCCAAATAGCCTGCTATTGTGTATTCTTGTTTTTCCACCGTGACTAACCACAGTGTTAAAAAGCTATTGTGGATTGCAAGTTACACCGTACCTCTCATCCAATCAAAATACAGTATTTTGTTTCATTTGGAAATAATTGTATTTATTCAATAGAGACATCAACAAAGTTACACCGTGTGGAATTGTATTCTTGTGTGTGCTATTATTACAGAGCTATGCGCGTTTCAAAATGTGCGTTTTTCATGAAGGATATTCATAAAGACACCACCATTTAAAGTCACGTTAAAAGCTAAAAATGGCGATAAATCGAAATACTAAGAAACAGGTATCTCCTAGTTAGTTGAACTCTACAACACATACAAACTTTATGAATATTTTAATTATTGGTGACTTTGACGTCAACAACTTGACTCGGAGTATGGGCCATAAGCGTTGAGAATTTCCCATGAAGGTACACATTTTTAAATATACCTTTTTTTGGGGAATATATTTTTAAAAAAATCGTGAACAAAAGTTTAATACGGGTGCTGAAATTAAAAGTATAAGAAAAAATCTTACTTGGGGGGTTGTTTGTGGTAAAGGCCTAGAATCAAAAAATCTAAAGCAAGCAGTAAAATCTAGCAATAAAGGTCTATAAGTGTGTCACATTTCATCAGAATCGGAGAAGGGTAAGTACCCTCAATCGTTGCTGTCAGAAATTATAACAAAAGCTGCTGACGATCGTTATAAATCATTTCAACTTCATTGAATGGCTAAATAAACAATGAGCTTTCGATGTTGATGTTCCTTTAAATAGACAATGTGAGCAATGTGTGTGTGGCGGTTTGATCATTCGTGTGGTTTCATACAACTAAGAGAAACGGCATAACTATTTTAATTGAGGGGATGATTCTCAATATATTAACATTTTTAAAAATTCGTTTTATTTGATAACTATAATGCCCTTGATAGAGAGTAACCCATGTAAAAAGCTTTGGCATACTATTTCCAGGGGACTTGAGCATACGCCGATGTTTCAAATTCGTGTTCAAATGCTAGAAGCGTTTTTCGAGTACCGCATTAGCGTGTATACATTATTACGATTTCATTTATTAGCCTCGTGACCTTGATCCATTGACTTGTCAATATATATTTGGTCATAAAATGTTAGAACCGAGGTGCAGTAAGTACGGTAGCTATAACGGTTCCACAGTTACTTTGTGGATATACAAATAGAGCAACAATAACAAACACACGAACAGCCTGACGACACGGAATGTTTTTTTCCCTTCTTCATTCAGGTGTGGGTTATTTGGTGGAGTTTTTATCTTTGTTTAATATATTGGATGTGATGGTGCTGTTCAGAAGACTGATATAAATGGCATAAATGACAACTTATCGATCCTTCTATCTCGGTGTATGATCTATTGATGGATAAAGTAAAAAGTACTGGAACACCTTCATCAGACCAACCTATTCTACCAAGTTCGTTCATTAGCATTTCAAAGGTAGCATACCATACACATGTATAGGAGGAAAACAGCTGAAATAAGACAATGAGATATGGCATTCCAAACTCAAAGTGTCCCGCAGACCGATGACCTTAGGTTGAGCCCATGTGCCCGAGTCTAACAAATTCTGATCTTAGTAAGCACTGAAATATCGCGCGTTCATTCGCATCTATGCAAAAGTGATACATAAGAGGCAATCGATGCCGGTGTAACAGGAATGGAAGTCCGTAGGAAAATGAGTCCCTTTGGACTATTATTCCGCGGAATTATAGTCCTAGGTCTAACATTTCTAGGAATAGTAGTCCGGGGGACTACTATTCCTAGAAATGTTAGACCTAGGACTATAATTCCGCGGAATAATAGTCCAGAGGGACTAACGTTCCTACGGACTTCCATTCCTTTCACACCGGTCATAAATCTGCCACTGACGTGTATTATTCGAAGCGGTGGTTGCATATGCATAAACATTTAACAAGTTAATTTTAAGAGTAACAGTACTGATGCCCATATATTCTTCAGCCATACACATATATAAACGAAGTGTAAACAAACAGACATACAATGCTACAGTACAGTCGCCATAGACAAGTTGTAATCCACGCGTTGACAGTGATATCTACTCAAGCATTTACCATGTAATAAAATCATCATCAGCAAAATTTGAATTAATGGCGCATCGGGCTTTACCCGGTGCTGCATTAAATAAAATGTTTATTTCTGTAATTAATCCTTGTGATCTAACATTATCGTGTTCGTGAAAATACTGCCCACTCGTGGAAAGTGACCAGTCCACGACAGCCGTACTGTATACAATATACAACTGTCAAAGTTGAATTTGTTGAACCTGTGTCCTTGAACTTTGTTCTATTGATAGATTAATGCACCATTCATTGGAATACCTTAGGACCAACTTGTGTGCCTAGCATGGCAAATATCTCTTGATGAGTTGCTTATAAATTATGTAAATTTACATGTATATAAGCAGGAATGTTCCAAGAACCTTGACCGTTGAACCTCCAACTAGACAATAACCAGTTTAACATATATGCCGAGACTAACCACTCGGTTCCTAATATGTTGCTGAGATATCGCGCTGAAACACATACAGATGAACAACACTGATTGCGGTACCCACAACCTTCGTCGACAGTGGTAATAACACAAAAATCAGAAGTAGTTTTTTCGTTAGTGTTTCAGTTAGTATTTTGCCGTCATTTTTTCATAATGGCTATTCATAATAAATTGTTTGTAAAGGCTCTTTCGTTTCGATTCCACACAGTGTTTTTTTGTTCTTTTTTTGTGGCTAAACTTCATCCAGGTTTGGCACAGTTAAATGAGTATGTTTTAAAATAAATTTCGCGTGTGATCAAAGTCGTATACTTCTATGAGTCATTTTTCTGTTGATCCATACGGATGAAAAGTTCCACGAAAGTAGCAACGACTTGGAAAACGTACACATGAACAAAAGTTCAAAGACATATATTCGTTATCGGATATGATTCGGATCATCGATGTCTATATCGCATCGAATCTCGATGCTTCATATGACCTGTTTTATATGACATAAATAGGTAGAAAATTCTCAGACGTATATTCAGCGCCGGATTCATCTAGCGACAAGAGGCACAGGTATGTACCACATGGATACAAGACCTTTAGATCAGTCTAATTTTGGAACAACGGCAAATATGGATGTGGCCTGCATGGTTGGAGAAAAAACGCCGGTACTTTCTTCTTCTTGGCGTCTGTTTCGGGTTTTAGGTCCAAGTCTTAAAATGATAGTTTACAACCCCTTGTTATAGTGCTTCACCATTATTACTGGTTCCCACCACCATTTGACATACGTTTACTCGACTAACTCGAGAAGGCTTCTTAGTTTCCCAGTGTCGACCCATTTGAATGTAAGCTAAATTACGCATGGCGGGCGTTTACTGAGAAATGCCACAGAAATTAATATAACAGATCTCAAGCTTTTAGCGCATGGTCATATAGAATTCGCCACAGAAAAGCAATCGCCGTCGACAGTGTCGTATACGACACTGTCGACGTCGATTGCTTTTTTGTGTCGAGCTCTGTGGGGTTTTAAAAAATGTATTTGTCTGTTACATTGTTTGATTCGAAGGTAAGCTCTAAGTTATATTACATGCATCAGGGAAACCTAGCCAAACTTTTTATTGCCGAAAAACTGCAAAATGTTGGAAAAAGTTTCAAACTTCGCATAATTTGGGCGCAATTATCTTATTTGTGCACAGCGTTTACCATCGTTAGTTGGGAAGCATTTAAACGCTTGATGGAGAGGCCAGAGTCCATTCAGGACCAAAACTGTCTGGTGCCACATTTTTATCCTTTCTGGATGTGGCGGTAATTGGGGACGCCAGGAGGGCGGCAGGAAGACACTTGGGGACACTTGGGGACGGCAGGAAGACAGTGGGGGACGGCCGAAAATGCAGTTTGTGGACGGCAGGAAGACAGTCCCTGTGACTATGCTGTCTCCCCGCAGGATAACAGAGTTCGTTTTGTTTTAACACATGTAAACTGTTATATTATTATGCTGCGAATTCAAGTTTTCATTCATTCATTCTTAGTACGCAGAGCAACCGCCCCCCCCCCCCCCCCACCCCCGTGGGAAATCGGGATTAAGTGCCTTGCCCAAGGACACAGTGTAGTTTACCCTTGACAGGGATCAAACCTAGACTTTTCGGTTTGAAGTCCAATGTCATGACCATTGTGCTACTGTGCTCCCTGATCGTGCTCTTCACTGCCGCAATGTCCTTCCCTCACAAGTGAAATAAACATTTTTTGTGCCAAATTTTCAGCCAACGAAGAGTGAACTGCATAATTGGTCTCGAAAAAAATCCGACAGAACTCGAAAATAATGACGAAATCCTGGGGAGGAGAAAAGGGATATCACCTAAGTTATATCTAGTGATTCAATTAATAGTCAGGACGAATGATGTCGGTACGCGCACCTCTTGTTGCAATTAGATAATAGTAGATTAACCGACGAATTACTGTTAATCCACTGGCCACGGGTGTCGTGTGTTTATAATAAAATGGCATTCAATTAGATAAATTATTGATACTGTCGCGATTGACTCGCGACGGTAGGAAATATTCATCTAATAAAATGCAGCCTTTTTTAAAGCTGATAATAGCCTTTTACTGAAGAGTAGCGACGGACGTGTTGACCTCTGGCCTCTACCACATTTGTCTACCATAATTAATAGTTCGACTGTTAATTTTTTTTTTAATCTTTTTGAAAGTATTACACAATGCCAGAAGAAAACACCACCCACTGCTCATATCATAAAGTATGTTTGCAAGTTTATCTAAAGTGTGTAGGGGAATTATTTTTAGACAGAAATGTATTACTGCGCCTTGTTTATTTTTGCCAATTTCGAATTGGATTGGACCAATGTGCTCCTCACTTCTCGCTGTGTTTTGTAGCGAATTATAGCACGATTTTGTCACGACTGCCCTGTAGAAGATTTATGGGATAAACAAAATAAACGTATAGTGTTTTCAAGTAAAGAAAATATTGTACTCGTAGAATTAAGAAAGAAACCGACTCGCAAGAGGCTAGTCGGTTTAATTCTTAATACTACTCGTAGAATAAATCTTTTTACTTGAAATCACTATACGTTTATTTTTTACTTATTAGGGGTCAACGACACTTTAACAGCCAAGGTCATATCGTGTCGGAGACAGTTTTACGGGCAGAGGAAGCCGGAGTACCCGGAGAGAACCACAAGCAACGACGATCAGCTGTCAGCTCCCCAACATCGTAACTCCGCACTGCAGTACAAGCAGGATTAGATTGGTTGAAGACATGCGCACCATCGACGTGCAGTACGCCTTAGTATACGGCATTATCGTGCCCCCATGTGGACAATCGGGGTTAAGCGCCTTGTCCAATGACAAAACATTCAAACGGTCACCCATCCAAGGACTAACCGGGCTCGACGTTGCTTAATTACTGAAGACAGAAACATACACAATTATCACTCACTGACAATTAACGTTAAAAGTTTGTCCAAACACTACTTCTAAGATCTTATTGACAAAACCACTGGCTGTGAGTGTGTGCCTTTATCGCCAGGAGGCGATTTCCTTGTATCGTCATCGACATCTCTATTCAATGGCTTTCCTTCACGTGTAAAGGGAACTTTTTGGTGCCAAAATTTAGCCATAGAATACTGTTTGGCTCCAAATCAAAATTTGTAGTGCAATTGGCTAAATTGGCACCCGACAACGTGAACACTGAATGGGAGGGAAGGAGGAGGTGGGGGACTGTTACATGTCCAATCATTTGTACTCGCATGTGTGCCTCTCATCTATCGATTAATGATTAATTTGGATTTGATTTCAAATCAGAAAGCGGTGTTTCGAAATCATTGAAATTGCTGTAGAAAGCTAATGTGTGTGTGGGCTTAGGATATTGGCGGCGAGGTGTTTTTTCTTCCTACCGGCTTCTCGTGCTCTGTATTGGGAAGTAACGCTCCTAGATCGAATTAATAATGGCGATGGCGCTGCAAGAGAAGTCAAGTTGATCTCCGTTCCGATTATAACCACTGATCATGGTCATTAAATCAACGCCAGGATACGGATTCCAACAATATTATTTGCGACAGGTCTCCTACTGTATTATGTTTGCCACAGGTCTCCCACAGACTCCGCCCTGATAAATGTGGAACTGAACAATATGTGGCGTTTGATACAAAAAATGTGAAAAAATCTAAAATTAAAATTATTACCTACCTGGTGCATTTGTATCCCTGATGATTTCAGATCGTATAATGGTCATACATTTCAACTGAAGAAAACAGAGTAGGAGTCGCCCAGAAACGTACATCCTTCTCTCTAACCCTTTTACACAGGTAAAGTGCGTGTCAAATACAAGTAACAGAACCACGGGTCGATGTGTTTCAACCAGTGTGTTCTAATGTCGAGTATACATGAGTAGTGTGGAGGGATTCCAATAAATGAACAACAAAAAACGTGTTGAATCCTGAATGCTGATCAATATAATGAATATAATGGGTGCGATGCTTTCATTCTGGGAGTGTGAACACACTCGACATTTCGGGATGCTTTCAAGGCCAGTAGAGTAGATAGGATGTATCGTGTTCGATGATTGTCATTTCGTGATTTGAAAATACATAAACCCGTGTGGAACTAGCAGAACATTTTCAGTCAACCCGTACTGGTATCAACCTAGCTAATTATCGTGACTGCCAGAATGCAGATGTATGTCCCTACTTCCCTGAAAAATAGTAACACCACGTTTAAAGATTATATGGAGCTTGGGAAATCAGGCGGTGTACCTGGGCTGGAAGTTACCTAATTAATTATTGCAGTTGTCAATACCTAGTTTAACTTACATATTATAAAGATACTTTTTATCCGGATAAACTGCTTGGCACCGCAATTACTTTTGTAATATTACCATCCCGTCCGCCTATTGCTTTACCATATCACCACCCCGACACACGATGATAGCCCGCTACACATTTATTGTAAACTTCGAAGCACGCGTATAAATACAAAATCCTGCACTCTGCTTGTGAACAGTAAACCGTTGAGTTCAACCCAAGGTCTCTTTTATTGGTCTACCAACTAACAATACACAACCTTTCAGTTCGAAACTTTGGTAACCCTGCAAACATAATCGTCTACTTTGATTCTCATTAGGCTTACTGCATAAAACACTCTGCTAAATACCATTTTAGTAATGTGATGTTCCTTGTATGATGTGGCCAGTCCATCGGCTACTCTATGATGGAGCGACTGAAGCGAGATAACCGGTAACCAATACATATGCATCAGCTCTGGTCGAGTATACTGTTCATGAACTACTGGTTTGTTTGCTGGATGTCAGCAACATACCCCCAAGATTGGGCTCGGATTAAGCGTGTGAGAGATGAATAGGGAACTGATAGAACTAAAATATTGAATAGTAATGCCAATAGCATTACACATATGGAGGTCTTGATATTGTCTCGTATTCTGATTCGGAAATACTATTACTCAAATTTTGCTAAGGAACCCCTTAATCATGGTCATTTTTGTTCATAAAGGGTGAATGTGCATTTATCTAACAATCATATTGATTTAGACCTGAAAAACACGAAAAACGGTACGTATCACATAATGTGTTCCGCTTCCGTATCATATAGACGACTCATTCTGATTCCGTATCATATAGACGACTCGTTTCTGGTAACGGGACGGGCTATCATAACAGGCGCACGAATACATCGTATGTGCGTTTCAGTGATCGACCCAACATTATGTCCCAAAAATGTTTTCATAATTTAAGATTTAACCTGTTTATGTGACAGACTAGTTTGATAAATGAATGATCATGATAATGTCCTGTCATTTGCATCAGAGTCTCGGTGGTGTCCAAAAATGGGATCACAACTCGCCGGCAAAGCCGGCTCGTTGTGATCCCATTCTGGGCACCACCTCGAATCAGATACAAACCACAGGACATGCACATTATCATGATAATCTGTATATATCTATGTCTGCTTGTGTATTAGGGTTCACTGATACTTTCAACAACCTGGGTCATATCACATTTGCAAACTGTACGCGTTGTGGTAGCCGGGGTACCCGACGAGAACCGCAGAGCAACGACGAGTAACTGTCGGAGTCTCCAATTTACTATCCCAGAACAATTTGCGTCAGTTGTTGGTTGAAGGGAAGTGTACCACATACACAGAACGACACACGCGTGCGAATGGGTAATCCAAATGACACGAGTGCCTGCACGGAAGGATAAAACACACCACAGGGCCTCGAGTTTTATCCTCCCGCGATGGCACAAGTGCCATATCGATTAACCTATTCACATTACACGCCTTCACGTCTTTAAAAGTAATTATTAAGACAGTCAGCAATTCCTTTGACAACTCCTTCCAATGTGTTCTATATGCCAGTAGGCACATAAAACACATTGAAACTCAAGGTGCGAACTATCAACAAAAAACCCCACATTTTACCGTCATCCAAATTTGCGAGGGGAACTCGTGTTTCTATTTTTTGGCTACCAAAAGCGATTCAAATATTAACTGCGGTGCATAATTTGTCGAAAATTCCAGTGAAATCTCGCTTCTACTTAAAAATAGTCAGTCAAGGAGTTTCATTTTCCGCATGGTTTAGTGTTGTTGTAGATGGGGATTTCAAAGAACAGGCGTGTATTAAGGGCTGTTGACACTATGTTTGCCCATTAACCAATGCCAACCATGATTGTCCAGGAATACCAAATTGGCGAGTCCGACAGTTATTCATCATAGCTCTGTAGTTATCTCCGTGTACTTAGGCTTCCGCATCCCGTTAAATTATCCGACAATAATATGGCATAGTTTGTTGTTAAGCGGCAACGAACAAACAAACAAGTATACAAAATGTACACATTTACTTTTTATGTACAAATATGTAGATGGGTAGGAGCGATCCTTAGCAACATTTGAGAAGTATATAATACAAGTGACTGACTCTTGGCCAAAAATTGTAATACTTTACTCTGCTGAAGTTGTAAAACAGGACACAAATATAAATCAATTTGCATTGAGAACATCTATAAAGGAAGCGGCTGAACATGTCACAAACGATAATAAATTAAGATCGTATGGGCACTTGATATAATGCCAAAGGGAATATCAAGCAATTAATTTGTTAAAACTATAATTAAGCTCGTGGTTGTAGAAGGCAGTGGTTTCCTCACAGAACACGTAACAGCAGGCATGGAGCAGTGAGAACAAAGCCACTGCCTATCGGTGTCTTGCATTGAAGAACTTGAACTTAAAAGCCAATTAAATCAACAGGGCGCCCGCCGCTCTTAAAATAATAGACATTAAAAAGGGTTGGAAATAAATGAAAACGGGACCTTATTGTTCCAAGGAATCATCCATGCTTTCCTCAATTTTAGTTGTTTGTTTTAACCCTATCAATATAATGGAAATACGGACATTCTACACAAGTTGAATACCACAAACTGTCCTAATTGCAATAAAATAGTCATTCTCGATTTCAATAAAACAAAACAAAAAGCTCAAAATCTGTTGTTACACTAGGCCTAAGGTAGTCTGAATTTCATTGCATTAAACTTACAGCATTGCAGTAGCTCTATGTTCCTATGTCAGGGTTAGTTAAAACATTTAATTGCACATCTTCTGAAAAAGCAAACGCATAAATGCAACATAGAATAAGATTTATGTACGTTTTCAAGTATTTTTTTTATATCTCCTTTGAGATTTGTGTATTAAAATCTGCATAATATGGGCAACGTTATAACAGTTTTCATTATAATCGAACCCTGAGTAAAATCCATGTGTAGTGTATGCCCACAATGTTGCCCAATATAGTAGAAATACACCATTTTATTCTAACCAAGAAGCATAAATGTTCTGCGTTAGAGAGACTAGTTATTAATCACTTACAATAATATTCATATATATAGAATATACCCATAGTAGCTAGGTGTACCAAATGTTCACCACGAGTGGTGAAGTGGTGTTAACAGCGAGCATTTGGCGCGCGGTTAACACCACATCACCACTCGTGGTGAACATTTGATACACCTAGCTACTTTGGGTATATTTTATTTATACCATGATCTTCAGATTATTAAGAGTCGCTATTATTTTTTCTCGATTTTACTGAGCACCAGACGTACATACGAGCGAATCTCTGTTTTTTGTTTACACGAGCATCGGTAGGCGGTACTTCCGCTGTCAATATTATCTCCGAAACAAAATGAAAAAAAGAAACTGAGCCTTTTTCGTTTTAATAACATAATAACATACTATTTCGAGTTATGCATGCTTTATTAACATGAGACAATGCATGTTTGTTCATTTTTGGCATTTTATGAGGTAAACCCATTTAAAAACGTAATACATAATTGCCACTTCCATTTCACTCTTCACGAGGCGACGTGCGATAAATTTAGACAAGTTTGCATTCAGGTCGACGTCACCAAAGGTCAACGGGGATGTAGTTCTACTGTAGGTGCAATTTTTTACTATTGAAATTCCATTGCTGGCGTGTTCATCACGGTTGGTGTGTAAAGCTAAAATTTATGTCATAGGCTTTTCATATATAGTAGAATTAGTTTTCAAATCAAGAGAAACTTTCAAATACTCCAGCCAATGCAATCCGACACTATTATTTTAGTTTTATTACAAATGAAGTTTGGCATTTGCGAAATAACTTTCTGTAATATTCTCTTCTGTCACAATGTTTTAAAACAAGATTGCTCACAACTCGTGGAATAGACCATTTTCAGCTGGAATGATGTCAATTCAATTCAGTTCAGTTTATTCTTTATAACCTTTTACAATTACACTGATTTACGATTTCCATTTGCATTGGTTGGCGTCCTCACCAAATTATGGAAAGTCTCATTTATCCAAGCCAACATCCCACATCCCACATTTCACGAAATTGATCAAAAAATTATGATTATACCATCAGTCAGTAATTATAATTATAGTAGTAATAAATAGTTAACCCAGGATATCTGGACATGCAGTGCTCGTAGACTTCGATTCTCGAGCCCCCCATGTCGAGGCACATTACTCTATTACAGTTCCCATGGTTGGGTGAATCTCATTTTCGATGTATTGTGTGTGACAGTAGCTCTTCCGTAAATTTTTGAAACTGCTCTCAGGTAAGGAAGCCCGAAACATTCGTAGAATTTAATCAATGTTTATTCAAGCTTCAGTACACATATTAACACAACGAATATTCCAACCATCCCAACATGAACACCATGCCATTAATTTTGTAGACAAAAGTTCCAAGTGTTGGATTCATGAAGGTGCGATATTCATTACATGCAATGTTTATGAATCACATTGCAGTTTAAAACTTGCGTGAGTGCCCGCGTTTCAACACCAATACCAAGCGGTCGTCCATTTGGTTTTCAATTGCGGAATTATCACCATGCATCATTGATTATCAATTTCTTTTCAAGCAGCACTCAAAAACAACCCTATTACGAAATCTCGGTATGGTTCCGAAACGAGGCCAACTATTTAGGTTCTCCGATCTAAGAAGATTATGTATGCCATGCAATTATTAACAAGAGCTCACAGTCAAGTAAATACACCTGTTAGTTACCCGACCTACATTCATTATTTATTTATTTACTGGTGTTTAAGGTCACATATTTATGCACAATGGCTAAGCATGACCGTGACAGTGTTACGGGTGAAGGAAGCCGGTGTACCCGGAGAGAACCACCGAGCAACGATGAGCAGCTGCCAGCTCCCCAGCATCGTAACTCCGCACTGCAGCACAGACATGCGCACCATCGACGTGCAGTACGCCCTAGAACACGGCGTCATCGTGCCCCCATGTGGACAATCGGGGTTAAGTGCCTTGCCCAAGGACACAACGCGGGAGTCCGAATCGATCGCTCAGACGGTCACCCATCCGAGAATTAACCGGGCTCGACGTTGCTTAACTTCGGTGATCTGACGAGAACCTACATTCATTAATTATTAATTTATTTTGTGAGTTTTAAACCAATCAATTTAATTATAGTTTTAATTTGTGTTTGCAATTTGCATTAAACTGTTTACTTAATTTATAATTATTATCAAATAAACAAATTTCTCAGTGAAAAATATTACAGAATGAAGTAATTACATTAGGTATAATTAAAATTCTGTAGAAAGGGGTTTTCTGCAGCACCCATCATCGTTGGCAAAGTGCCTTCTGATTTTACAACTCGGAACATCTGGGTTCGAATACACAGATATGAGGATTCAGGGCCTGTCACAATAAGCCGATATCAATATGTTAATCTTTTAAAATAACTACATTACATCATGTTCAATTCGACTGAAATTCTCGCCCTCTGGACAAGACCTTGTGTTGTATTTCTATGCTTACGATCGCAGCATCATCTGATACCGTCTGACGTCACCCCGTGAAACATTTGAAATGACGTTACCCATTTTGCAATTATTCCATCAAAGGTGTGACTTGCAAACCGCTTCATTATTTTTGCAAGTGCCGTCTTCTTTCCATGTTAGGTAAAGGGTTAATACGCAACTGAACGAGTGCGATGTGTAGGTGTTTGGATGTGAAAAGGGATCTAGTGGGGGAAGAGGGTGGATTTATGGGCTAAAAAATATTTTACGGAATGTACCCGTTCATATTAGGGCTGTCACGATTAATCGATTAATCGACTGTTGATCGGTCACGGCGAAATCGATTAGTATTTTTCGTTGTCGAATAATCGGTAAATTGTATCCCGTTTTAGACGTTTAATAATTAAAAGAAAATTTGATGAAAAAACTATTGTTTCTAAAGGTAAAGAGTTAAGAACATCGATGTTAAACCCCAAGACGCTGTTGGAAGCAATAGTCTTCCAGGTACATTCATCAAATCTTTGATGTTCTGAACTTTTGAACCGTCAGTGTAATAATCCAGACCGGTCGGCAGTTGCGAAGTTCGCAACTGCCGACCGGTCTTGATTATTACACTGACGGTTCAAAAGTTCAGACCATCAAAGCTTTGAATACACCTAAAAAGGATCGTCTTCGTTGTTTCCTTGAGGTAGGTCAACTGACTTGAACTTCATTTTCATCGACTTCAAAGAGAGGGAGAGAAGGGGGGGGGGGGGCATTTAGGTACGATTAATCGTCGATTATTTGTGACAATTAATCGATTCCTAAATTAAAAAATCGTGACAGTCCTAGTTCATATGCAAATATAAGGAATAGAATCATATTTTGTTTTAACGTTTCTCCTCAGCCTTCGTGGCTGAGTTTTACGCTATTTTTCGTTTTCATGTGGTCTAAATTATATGTACTATTTGTTAAGAAGTATTGGAATGTGACACTACAATAAAATATTTTACTACTACTAAAACTGATATTTTACAGGCCAGATCAGCTGGTTTCAGATAATAAGTGAAATGTTCATGGATGCCAACAATTCAAACTTAATAGTTAAATGTTGTATTTAGGGCTTATCTACTGACGTATCGTAGTAAATAAAACTACGTGAACCGTACTCAATAGTGGTGCAAATGTGTGTACACATTCTCAGGATCAGTGCTTTATACAGAGCTTTGTTGGTGATCTTACGATGAAATAACGTGATGCTGGTGTGATGCTGTTGTCAATTCGCTTTCATTTGAATATTACCAGCTTTAAAAACATTTTGTGATTGTTTTTCATTCTACTAAATATTTGATTGTACCATTACTTTCCCAAAATCCTTTGTACGCTTCCAACGGAATTTTTCAGCATACGAAAACCGATATACTTATGCCAGAACCATATTAGATTTGTGTGTAATATTGCTCATCCTAAATACGTGAAATTATACGCGAAATCACATTATAGTATCTTGCGATTTTTTTCAAGAAACGGTGCTAGCTTGCTTTTGACTCTGTTTCAGGTGAAAAATAGTGTTGAACCGACAATAAATTATTTCAAAGTTACTGAACTGTTCACAATTTCTTAGAAAGAAAATTAACACAGTTCATTCAGATTATCAATAATTCAATGATCAAGATACATGGAAAAAGAGTTTCTCATGAATGTGGTCGACAATGGTCGACACAAGTTCTCTCTGGTGCACAAACAGATGCCTCTAGTGATGATCAAAAAAAAAAAATCTGGAGGGGACGATATAGGAAAACATGTATTGACTTCCCCTACAGGACTCTTGACCTCATATATTTTGGGATTATTCACGAAGACATCCCTTTGCGGGACTTTTTATACATTTCGGTGTTCTGCATTTCTTTTGACCGGAATGTTTACGGCCTTGGCCCACTATGGGAAAAAGAGATAGATAGTGCAGAGTAATTTTGTTTTTTAAAAACTCTCCACCCAGTGATGAGCACTTAAAGTATATAAAAAGATCAAGTATTTTTGTATGCTCGTTCGTTCGTTCGTTCGTTCGTTCTTTTCGTTTGTTCGTTCGTTCGTTCGTTCGTTCTTTTCGTTCGTTCTTTCGTTCGTTCGCTCGCTCGTTCGTTCGTTCGTTCGTTCGTTCTTTTCGTTCGTTCGTTCGTTCTTTTCGTTCGTTCTTTCGTTCGCTCGCTCGCTCGCTCGTTCGTTCGTTCGTTCGTTCGTTCGTTCGTTCGTTCGTTCGTTCGTTCGTTCGTTCGTTCGTTCGTTCGTTCGTTCGTCCGTTCGTTCGTTCGTTCGTTCGTTCGTTCGTTCGTTCGTTCGTTCTTTTCGTTCGTTCGTTCGCTCGTTCGTTCATTCGTTCGTTCGTTCGGGTTCTAATGACGCTTCAACTGGTAGGATCATTTTATATCCAGCTCACTCATTGATATGGGAGTAGGAGGCCATTGCTCGAAGCGTACATGGTCAAGTTTAAACTGAGCTTTCACTTCTAATTGATGGGGACAAGTTGAAGATAAACGGCACGTGTATTCACATGAGTAAATAATTTTATACTAGACTTACAGAGAATATAATTGCATTCAATAGGTTTGTTGACAGATAAAGTCTTAAATATTGAAATTATTAGGGAAATAGAGTACGTAAAATGCCATTTCTATAATTAACTCCTTAAATACTGTTGGCGGATATTCCTCCCCAAACGGGATTTCTCTTGCCACTGACAAAAGTATACCCTTGGCACATTTAATCAAATTTTACTCACCAATGAGTTATTGAGTTAAATGGAGATTAATTATTCATCAAATCTAGTCAGGGCTGCTTGTAAGCAGCCCTGACTAGATTTGATGAAAACTGTCTTGAAAATACTCCGCGGGTAAAAAGTTAAACCCGACTGATGTCATCTCTTAATGGACCTTGTAAAATTCAAGAATTCAAGAAGATCAGTTGTTTTGTACCACGACACCGGGTAGTAATTATTGCAGAAAAAAATGTTGGGATTGGTTTACCACAAAAAACTCGCTGAGTTAAAATTTCACAAAGCTTACCTCCTTAATCCTTAATGCAGCTTCAATTAAGTCGTTGCTTCATTTAGGGCTTATCTCTTGTCGAGTGCGAGTGCTTAAAACTCATCTTGTAAGGTGTCATCATACTATATCATTCGATATGGCTTTAAAAGTGAAAGCTCAGTTTAGACTTGACTATGTACGCTTCGAGCAATGGCCTCCTACTCCCATAGGTACAGGCATACGTATAGAAAGTGAAATCAAAGACTAGCAGATAAACACATAAGATTTCAGTTATTGGACCGTTGGATGGAATGAGCATGAACCACTTCTTTAAATATACCATCTTCATCTTTATCTTGATCTCTTTTGGGGCAGTTTTGGGAACAAGAATACACCAAAACACTTGACACGGCGCACAGATTCTTTCATCAGTGGGATTGATGCCATAAATATTGCTGACAGCAACTTCTGATAGAAATCATTACCGCATACCCCCCCCCCCCCCCCCGACACAGGTGGACGACGGGCTAGAATAATTATCTATGCAAAATGTAACTTATCGGTCAAGTCCAGAGATGACCTATCAATGCCCAAGATATAATGTATACGGGCCGAAATTTTCAATGGAAACATTAAGCTCATACTGGGGGCATTCTACCGTCCACCCAACCTTCCTGCTGTATTGCTGAGGGATATTGAGTTGCGTATTGACAGGGCAACTGCCACTAACTTTCAAGATATAGTTGTAACGGGTGATTTTAATGAAGACCAACTCACTTACAATCGTAAACATATATTTGAAATATCCAGGTCATCATGTTCCCTTGAGCAGCAAATAGTATTACCTACGTATATTACTGAATATTCTTCTTCCCTCCTAGACTTATTTCTCTCTACTGAAACAGTTACGATACACGAAGCGGGAGAGTTGAACCATTTTTCTCTGATCTTGTAAGGTGCCACCTACCGGTTTACATAATCATAAAAACTGATACATCTCCCCAAAAAGAAACAAACTCTAAAAATAAGCGCACTCTTCAGATATGGGACTAAACTTACGCAAACTATACAGGTATAATAGAGAAGTTGACTGTTGTTGACTGCAAGTATTTATTCATAATACACCTATTGAACAGAGATGTGACAAACTTGTAAATGTCTGTCTACTAAATATATACCCGATCGATTAATCACATCCCGCCCAAGTGAACCGAAGTGGATGCACAATGAGATGCGCGTGCTTATAAGACAACATCGTCGTCTCCATCAAAAAGCGAAACGCCAAAATACACCCGATTGCTGGACTGCCTACTGGAAAAAAAACGTAATGAACTAATCTCAGCTGTTTGGAAAGTTAAGGGGAACTATATTACCAAAACTCAAAATACGCTAACTAACCCCAAAACAAACTCGAATGTATGGTGGAAAACCCTCAGTGGACGTATAAATCCTAGTTCAAAACATTATGTTCCAGCCATTTAGTACAATGGTGATACTTTACTACAGTTAAAACTAGAAGTCCTGTCTTGAAATACGCACAAAAAGCACGTCGATCTGCCCGTTAATCTACGCTTTTTGACCATAGTGAGGCAATCAAATTCTGTACATATGGCCTGTGCACAAGCAATGTTTCTGACAATGGACCTCTGGGTAACCCGAAGGTCTATTGGCAGAAACATTGCCTATGTTTGCTATGAGTAACCAGGAAACCTGCCGTGATTTGGATGTCATTCGATATGGCAATTGCGCGGAATTCCTACGCGTAATTAAGCCTAGTTGTAAACTTGACGGCGATAACAAATGGTTATCTGTCCAGTGTTATTAACCCTTTACCTAACGTAACGGCTAAAACCGGCCAGCGCGATTCTCAAAAATCGCCAATGAATTTTTATTATTTGTTCATTTTTGGTCTCAAAAACATAGGTTATGACCCCTCGTTGGAACGAGCTCGTCGAGCTCGTTCCAACGAGGGGTCATAACCTATGTTTTTGAGACAAAAAATGAAAAAAAATAGTTATTCAAGAATTTTTTTTGCAAGTGTCGTCTGCTTTTCATGTTAGGTAAAGGGTTAAGGCATTACGCTAGTTGCGAAAACCATTGATTACATCCCCCTCCCCCTCAACAACCTTTCCCTCATCCCTTGGTAGGTGAACACTTCACATACCAATTTCGTGTCCCTGGACTGAACCAAGATTAAATAGTAAACGCGCCAAGAAGGCCTAGTATAAAATAGCTGCACGTGTGACCAAAACGTCGAATATGCACATTGTTTGTCCGCTTTTGTTTAATGGCACTTTCGACATCGGCCATATCGTGACGGACATGTTTGCGAAAGGAGGAAGTCAGAGGGCTCAGACAAAACCACTGAACAACAACGAATATCTTTTGGGCTCCCGAATTCACTATTTTTCCTCAAAAAGAATTAGCATCGGTTGAAGGTAAGTGTACCGTACATAGACAGCGTATCAACCATAGGCGTACAACGCGCCGCTGCTAAACAAGCAGTACAAGGGCAGTATATTGGAGGGTCCGACAGTTTTTCGCCGTTGCTCAGTGGCTCCATCTCGGCTTACTCTCGTCTTTCTACTCAAGGATATCTGTATGACCCGTTATGACCCATCCGAACCCAATGGTCTCGAAATCTTGAAATGTGCTTTCCACATTCCCTCAATAGTACATAACTTGAACACTGATGTCACATGCATACTATTTTGCGGAAGAGGGTAAGGTATTTTCAGATTGCTGGCATATTGAAATAACCGCATTTCCTTCTTCGAAAGTTGTTTCATGGACTGACACTTTTCGTCGCTTACTGGCGCTAGGATTTATATAGAGATATGTAAAAAACAAGGTGCATGTATGTATATGTCATCAACACATTCCTCTGACTGTAAAGTGGTCAACTTGTTTAGTAACCTTTAAATTAACAGTCCAAAATGCACTTCACTGTTTTCTCATTGTTCAAGTTCCTTTGGAAAACTTTTCAAGCATAATACGACACTGCTGACATAGCCAGATGCCCACTCAGTTTCAGTTTAATATCGTCGAGATAGAACCAAATCCCCGTATCTGTAATTTCTATTTTTTTACAGCAGAGCAAATTATAAGTTCAGTATCAGTTGTCTGTAAAACTTTAGTGGTGACTCTTGCTGTGTATGTCATGTCATATGCACTAGGACATGTCTGTTAATAATATATAAAGACAATGCACACACAGTTGAAACAATCCTAATTAATGACTTCTCAATTGGGTATGTGTCAGATAAGTGGTTTTAGCAGATCATTAGTTGCCACTTTCACCTAACAACAGCATGGAAGAATAATGTAATTGAGATTAATGGGATTTAACAGTGCAGTCTATCTATTAAATTGAGACCATGTGTTGTGGTAGAATAGTTCATCTCATCATACTGGGTTACTCTGTGCCTGTCAACTGTATTTTATTAGATCCCCTGTTGTGGTAAACAATTATAACTATCATTAAGGGGATTCGATACCACACTTTTCTCTTGATATGCAGTACGTGGAGAGTGGATTGTAACTAAATCACCCGCGGAGTGGAGTTATCGCCCAAGCTATAACTTTCAAATTGTGTACACATCGACAAAAAACACAAGCATTGCTTCAGCCAATGGACCTCCGGGTTTAACCCGGAGGTCCATTGGCTGAAACATTGCTGGTGCTGGTTATGCTTTGCAACAAATTCGCAATTATTCCTCGGGTGGAATGTCCACTCTGCGGGTGATTTAGTGATAATACACTCTCCACGTACTGTAAAATTATGTTATGCCTATTTGTGAAGTATTCCAGGTATCACTCTGCCACCAGTAATGGCAATTCATAGTAATCGAATGTACTGAGATCATGATATTTCAAAGAATATATTACAGTTATGTAGTTCCCCAATTATTGTTGCATGTTTATGCGCCATCTGTTAAGGCAACACCAGTTATGGCAATAAAGAGACTATTGGTTTCCATAAAATTATTCCAATTTAATCGTTTAACCCTTTACCTAACATAGTGACCAAACACGGCCAGGGAAGTATCTAACATTGATCTAACATAAAATGGAATATCTTGGAACATTATCAATAAAACCACACAAATATGGATGTCATTGGAATCAGCTCCTTGGGCTGCTTTCAGTGACATCTATGTTTGTATGGTTTTATTGACTTATCTTAGAATAATTTATATATTATATGAATAAATTATTTAAATGTTTAAAAGGAAACATATGTAAGGTAAAGGGTCAATCATATTTCAATAAAAGAACAACATAACTGGTAGTCACCTCAATCGAAAATTATCTTTCCACTCAATAAATCAGTCACCAATGCAGAAAAAAACAATGTTTATATCAGTCAAATTATTCACAGAAAATTCCAGTCTATTTCAAAGTCTTGTTACACAAAATACCTGTGTCTTCATCAGATTCATGAAAGTCTGGTTCTGAAAGGCTGTCAGTGACACCAACCTCTCCAGCTAGTTTCTGACAAAACGGGTGGTATTCTTCGTGTATTACCCCAGAAAAACACACGTCCAGGAGAGTTTTTTCCAGCATATGTGGGGAGCATGCATCTTCTTGTATTTTTGTGGTAATGGTCCAGTGGATTGCACTTCCTGTGATCGTCGGGATTTACCGATGCATTTAATCTCTTTGAAGGTTTTGTCACTGTGATCATTCTTTATGAAAATGGACTCAGGCGATGATTTTCTGAATTGTATACATTTAATTTGGAGCCAGTTGACTTTTGTACTCTCAGTGGTAGTTTTGGTGTTTTTCAAAAATCGGCGACAAACAGATTTGTAGTCGAGGAAGTCGAAATATCTTAATGGCATGACCTGATATGGGTTCTTCCGTCTGGCCATTCTTATAACAGTGTCCCACAGACTTGGAATATAAATTGATGTTTTCTTTTTTGAAAATTGAATGCATTGAGGCGCATTTCATCTGGGTGTTACCAGTCTCAAGGACTTTATGGCCAATTGTCTCCAATTTAGTGGCGCTTCTGTTGAACGCTAGCGGAGCAGCCGCGATGTATTTATTCTGGTTTTTGTCCAGTGCAGCTGTCGGAATAGAAGATGAGGTGTTGGATGTGTGCAGGGGGTGATGAACGATACAGATATAAACATGTTCCTCCCTCTGTTTCGTTCCCTGTGTAATTGTGTCCATAGTTGTCAGGCAATGAGTAAATGGAGAGATTATAGCAGCTAAGATTCCGCTTGTAATACAACTGACTCACCAAACCGCTAGGTGCTTGAAGAACATCCTCAAGGTCGAAGCATGCTGTTTTTAATTGTTCTGTCACTCAAAGCTACATTCTTGTCGTTCATTTTCTGCTCCCTTGCTTTAATTTTCAGATCTTGGTGATATGCAAATTCAGCTTCCATCTCAGGTGAAACTTCTTTTTTGCAGCTTTTTCGCGTTTGTACTTCGTACATGCCAGACACTAGTCTTTTGTAGGAATAGGAAACGAGTAAGTGAAGTTCTCATTGAACACCTTCCTGTAAACACCTTTTAACACGGACTTGTGATTGTTTTTTTGCAGAAATCTCGGTACAGCTCATACATTTTGGTAATGTTAAGTCCTTCTTACGTTTTGTTGTCGATCGAGTATAGTGTCCTTCAAATGCTGGAAACGATCGCAATATGTTTGTATACCGTTTCAAGTTGATCATATTTGATTTTATTTGCTGATTGACGCCTTCCACGGTTTTCACCACCAGAAAATATTCCATGGACAGTTCTGGATAATGCATGGTCGATATAAGCTTCACCAACAGATACAGTATTCATGAAGATTTATTTTGCATGCAGTAATTCTCATGCCTTCCACTAAGAAGGAGTACCGCCTGGCAACATTTCTCCTTTTTTGGACTGGTATCATTTCAGAATCAAGATATGTTCTTGTACACTTCTCAGAAATCTTTACGTTAATGAATTGCTTTTGTTGCTCATAAATTGCTAATTTATAAAATGCTTCAAATGTGGCTTTCTCTGTTCTCCTCTTAACCCTTTACCCAACGTAACGGCCAAAACCGGCCAGCGCTATTCTCAAAAATCGCCAATTAATTTTCATTATTTTTTTCATTTTTTGTCTCAAAAACATAGGTTATGACCCCTCGTTGGAACGAGCTCGTCGAGCTCGTTCCAACAAGGGGTCATAACCTATGTTTTTGAGACAAAAAATGAAAAAAATTAGTTATTCAAGAATTATTTTTGCAAGTGTAGTCTGCTTTCTACGTTAGGTAAAGGGTTAATTCCATTGTGCATTTGAATTTGCATCTGTCCCAGCTGACCGACTTCATCTGTTTTGCACCGACTGGTTTCCCTTTAGTACTAATATTGGATTCACCACTGAGTCTCAATCTTTTACGGATACTGCATTTCCATGTCTTTGGATTGGCATACATTTTTCTGAATCTTGTTTTCTTCGGCGGTGTGTAGAAAGTTGCTCGCTTGCGTGGTATTCCCTTGTTTACTGATTTCAGGACTGATGATTTGCTCAATTGGGGATCAGCGACATGTGCTACCGATTCTGTACTGTGCAGAATCGGCGGGGGTGACGCTTGTGAAATCTCACCTGATAGTATCCCTAAATCTTCCCTCTGCGAGGAAGTATGATGAACGTTGCTTGCTATTGTTTCTGGACAATGCCTGCTTGGTTTCGGCTCTTGTGGTGTGGAAGAATTTATTCCACTGCTGAGCGACACCCTATCATTTTCAGTTACTAATTGAATTGACTGTTGTTCAGTATATCTGGTGTTTGAATGTGTTCAGTTGTGTGTGTTAGAAATTCGGCTGCAAGCAGCAAGCAGCATAACCGTCCTTTGAATTGCCTGTTTGCACCTGACAAAGAATTATTGGAGGTTTGCCTGCTGTCTGCAAAATCGGACCAATCGTAACAACAGGTCTTGTTCCCCCCCCCCCCCGAGTGTATTGCTATCGATGTACTCAGTACCTCCGAGATTGCTTGTGCAATGACATCCTCAACATCTTTAATCCAATTTCCTGGTTCTCTGATGAATTCCTGCATGACCAATGCATCCAGATATAATTCATTGCCATCTGGACATGGGTCAGTGGGCCTCGTATAATTCAGGTATCTCCCCAAGTCATTTTCAAGCTCTTGCTGGAGAGGCATCTTAGTTCAGATGCATTAACTATTGGAAACTGCAGGCTTATGGCAGAGAAGAAGCTATCCCCATCACCTTCAACCTCAGCCATGTTCAAAGCATTAGCAATCAGAAGGTTCCCCAATGTTGATGCTTGAACCTCAATCGGTAGGTCGTCATCTCTCCATTTTCATATTTTCATATTTTCTGCCTGTGATAATTTTTTTTCGAAGTTTCGTGCCCTTGAGATTCCTGACTTTTTCTTCTTTAGGGTTATATGTTTAATTTTGCTCTGAATTATGTCTGCACGTATATTCATCCGAACTTATACTGTACTCAGAATCAGTTGAGTTCGGTTTATCAGCTTCCGGTTCATACCCTGGATCACTTGTTGAATCGTATCATGGCATGCTACAGTACAGTCGCCATGGACTGGTCACTTTCCACGCGTGGGCAATATTTCCACGGACGCAATAATATTTGATTCCAAGCACTAATTACAGGGATACACATGTAATCATCAAAAAAATAATTAACCGGGTACATCCTCTGCTGATGATGATTTTTACTACCTGGTAAACAGATGCGTGGACATAACTGCCCACGTGTGGATTACGACCAATCCATGGCTACTGTACTGTATCACATGTTTGTTCTGTCCATTTTATCAGCGGCGCGTCAATGCTTCAGTTCGAGGTATGGGAGAGGGGTCCTTTATCTGAAAGTATTATCTTTCTATTAAAAGTATTTTATGTTTTTTGTAGAGGGAGGGTGGAGCAAGGAGATCCATGAGCTGAAACTATCTTTTAATTTCTGTGATTTCCACGGATCGTGAACACTTTGAGAGTGGTTTCCCACTAAATAACCCGGGACTGTGAATATTTTCGCCAAGCAATAGTTGACATTTTTTTATGAAAAAGGATGAAGCTCACAAGCAAAGTCTAAATATGAAACTTTTAAATGGAAGCCCGCGATGCATTAACTGAAAACACACTTTTTTAT
This sequence comes from Pictodentalium vernedei, assembly GCA_031216915.1. Classification (NCBI taxonomy): domain Eukaryota; kingdom Metazoa; phylum Mollusca; class Scaphopoda; order Dentaliida; family Dentaliidae; genus Pictodentalium; species Pictodentalium vernedei. The sequence goes on from CM062293.1 coordinate 506,177,274, forward strand.
TTTCTCGTGTTTCTCCACAAAGGGCCCAGCACAAAGTTGTGTTAGATGAAACTCATTTCACAGAGTGTTTCTGTTAATGTTTTTTTGCAGAGAGTATTGCATGTGGGGTCTTTAGCTGAAACGTCCTTTTGTTTGCTATGTCTTCCATAGAATGTGAATACTTTGAGAGTGAATTCACCAAGAAATAATTAAAAATTTTCGAAAAAAGGGATAAAGATGGAACACAAAGTCTAGAGCAAAAAACTTACTGTGCACTCCATTGTCACAGAATTTAATTATTTCACAGGATTAAACAGAATATTTCACATTAAATTCGCGATATGTGGAGCCCAAGAGAAGAATAGGCTCTATTATGTGCTGTTCTAGGGTACTGACATACAGTACGTGGAGAGTGGATTGTAACTAAATCACCCGGGGAGTGGAGCTGTCACTCAAAGTATTACTTTTAAATGCTGTGTATATGGACAAAAAACACAAGCAATGTTTTAGCCAAAGGACCTCCGCGTATAACCCGGTGGTCCACTGGCTGGAACTTTGCTTGTGCTTGTTATGCTTTGAAACAAAGTTGCGTTTATTGCTTGGGTGGAATCTCCACTCTGCGGGTGATTTAGTGATAATACACTCTCCACGTATTGCATAACAAATCACATTTTCAGCAGGTTTTCCAGATAATGCAGTTCGGCCGCCGTAAATTGGCCACGTTTCACGGGCGGGCAATATTTCCACGGATGCAAAAATACTAGATTTTAAACATTAATTATAGGAATAATCAGCAAAAATTTAATAGGGGAGCACCACGTATAACTCGGTGCTTCATTAATTAAAATGTTACTGATGATCACGTTTTTACCTATTAAACGCATGCGTGGACATGACTGTCCATGCGTGGATTAGGACCAATCCACGGCGACTGTACTATAGAGCTAAAACCGTCAATGAAAGAAGAAAACCTTGCAGTAATTGCATGCCTCGGGGATGAGGAGGTAGTTAGGTAGCAGATGGAAATCCATGTAAAATTGACATTAATTATGTTCCAATGTGACAATACAGTTTATTTAAATTCCGGCCTATTTAGGCGATGTTAAAATATTTATTGTGCAGAAATGCCTATCTTTGTCACTCCGAATGACTGAAAATTCAACCGATACAATCTTTCCACCAACCTTAGTTCATCTTTTCATTCTGTCTATTTTATTATGCCAGCACAGCAAATTAGGTCACAGCCTCCAAAACCTTTCAATCGCATTACAAAGTCGAGCTGTTTGAATTCTAAAATAAATAACACTGCGACATCTAAAGCAAGCATATCACAAAATATAACTTTTTAAAATATCCATTTTGGTTATGAAAGTCTAAAAAATTCCCATTGACAAGAGTACTAACCTTACCCTGACTTACACTACACTAAGGCTTTTTGGAATAAATTACACATACATCCACAAAGTACATTTTTCCTTGAACAAAAATAATTTGAAAAAATATACGGCCCCATATAAAGTAGATTTAAATTTTGAATTCCCCTTACTACGTGTAGTATCGCACTGAATTAGCTTGACACTTTCTTCATGCCACATGTTTTTGAGAGATTCTCACACATTCCGGAACAAAGTCACAAACAAACTTTTTAATCCTTTCATATCTGGACAAATCAGATTTTTAATTAATGATTTTAAAGCCAGCACATATTGAACCAATCATCCGCTGTTTAATCCTACTCATAGTCTTGGGAGTCACGTGCTCTGGGTCACGTGTTCACTTTTAGGATTTCATGGCCTTTACTCCCTTCTCCTAGACCCCAAAACCGGTACATGTCAGGCGTATCGGTGCGTTCGTAGTACAAAAAAGTATTTGCTGGCTCTAATCAATCAGTTTGGAGGTTGGATCACACTACCAACACATGTAGGACACGCTCTTTCACGCAACTGTGACTCCCACAAAGCAGTATGGCAACACACGCGACACTATACCAACAGTGTACATGACATCACGTCCGGGGTCTTGACGTAGATCCCGAATATACTACTTCGAAAGAATATCAGTTTTAAAAGCAGTCATTTAATAAATTGTAAATGCTGATTACTGCACGGCTAGCTTGGACTGGTCACTTTCGACGAGTTGGCAATATTTCCACGGACGTAATAATATTAGGTTCCGCACACTAGTTATTGGAATAATCATCACAAATTTAATTAATGAAGCACCGGGTATTATACCCGGTGCTTCATAAACGAGTTAAACACAAGACGGACCGACTGGTTTCGCGCGCCTAATGCGCGCAGGGACTGTTTGGGGAACAACTCCCTTCCGCGGACTGGGGTGGCTGTTCAGTTGTGATTTCCACTCCTGGGCTATCCGGTAGTGATGGAAGAGGGGAGTGATGGGTGGGAGGTGGTGAAAATGCAACTTCCAGTTCCTCCTCAGTCTCCGCTGGGCGTTCCACATCCAACTGTACCGGCGTAGGAGCCGGAAGTTGGTTGGGTGTACCAGTGGGACTAGGAGGGGAACTGGCGGCTGCCTCCAGAAGCTCCACCCCCTCACTCAACTCTTTCTTCCTATTCCGGAAGGCCTCCAGGCGCAGGGCGCCCCTGCGCTTGGTCGAAGGGCTCTTCTTCTTTTTCTTCCTCTCACTCTTTTCAGGGCCTCCGTGCCTCTTCGGGTGAGGACCAGTGGGAGAGGGAATCCTCTCTCCAAAGGTACTACCTCTCCCCGACGAAGGTGGTGTATTGTTCTCTTCAATGATGAAATCCAAGGTCAGTTGGACGCTCTTGCCTTGTTCCTGGATAGTCCAGGAGATAGGGCAAGATACGCCCATAGCTGATATGGCTTTCTCCAGTCTAGCTGGCATTTCCATGTCAATCGAGTTGCTCACGCTCTGGAGTCAGAAGTGTGAATGATAAGTGAGTAAACGGCTTCATAATTTAAAAATGTGATGATGATTTATATTACCCTGTAAACGCATGCGTAGCCATCACATCCCACGCGCGGATTTCAACCGGTGCACGGCGACGGTATTGCAGTAAGGTGTTATTTTGTTGATTACTAATTTGCAATAACAATTATCTGAAGGAACAGTAACCTGATAATGCGATTTGACTAAACGAAAACATCATGCAAATCTCATTCAAGAGAACAGTGGCCCAAAAGTCTATGCAATTTACAGATGGAAATTTAGTTAAATATCTAAAAATATCTTCAAATTTTCTTATTTTAATAACAAGACATTTTGCAAAATTCAATTAAACTGCAGCAAATCGTTAAAACGGATTTTGAGGTTGCATTTGTGATAAATTTTCCATAAACGTCCTTCCACTACACTGACTATGGAGACAAAGCTTTCACGGAAAAAATCGAAATATTGTTTAATAATAATAATAATAATAATAATAATAATAATAATAATTTTAAAGCCTAGAATCCACACACTCAGTGGCTGTACACTAATTGCATACATACATATACATACATACACATACATTCTCTCTCAGATACATTGATACATGTATCACTATTATCATTTATTGGTGCCTATCGCCACATCAGCAACCGAGGCTATATCGTGGCGATAAGCGACAGAACCTAAAAGAAAAGAGATATTGAATTAAAACAAAATAAAAAAAACAAAACAAACTACAACTTTACCAAAACAAGTATGTGAGTGTAACTTGACGTGTAACGAGGCAATCCTCACTGACTCAGTCACACCCAGCATCAATACGATCAACAACTGTTGGCTGGTTGAATTAAAGTTGGTTATCGGGTTCCGTCATGCGTGGAAATACGCAAACTCAGATCGATTCGTGCTCTGTCATTTTCAAGAAAAAAAATTAGTGTCAGTTCTGCATTGGCGATAATTGGTAGATATGTTGGCGCCCCCATAATAAAGGTATTGCATACTTTCGACTTGATGGGAAATTTATCATGCGTGTGTTGAGTGTTGTTTTCAGTTCAAATAGGTTTATCGGTTTGCCAGTATTTTACGCATCGAGGCATTGAACGATGAACACCTGTCACGTATTTAGTCACTGAATTTAGTCCGATGCAATTGTTCGTTTTTCGAAAGGACTACGACTTGATAAATTATTAGGTATGTCAGCACGTGGCCGCCAATTATCTATAATGACGTAATCCTCGTGTGTGGGGAGAAAAATCATCATCGATGAAACATCGGGCCTGGTTCAAATATCTTGCCCCTCGGGTGAGATTTCCCCATCTCACCTCCAAACTCATCGGGGGTCACAATAATCCCTCCCCCCACACACATACGCCCAGAAGCATCGCTAAGATAACTTCGTCAATCGACTGACTATTTGTCAACTGCATCAACAAGGTCTTCTATGGCATGCCTTGATCATGTAGTTGGTAAATTATCCAGTCGGGGTTATAGTTAAAACACTCAAGACTTCTTGAGGAGTTGCATTGCAACTTATTTAAACCTTTGGGCCCTGGTGGTACCTTACATGTCAGTTCTGGGCAGCAATTGGAAGAGTCCATATTCATTATTTTGAAGGGTAGACCAATTAATACTTTCAACGTCCAGCCCCAAGTTCATGTTCGTGTCGGGTCGACATTATCTGATCCACACGTGCAAGAATTGGCAGTTCCTCAGGGTACTATTTTGTCCATTACTCTTTTTGCAGTCACGATCAATGGCACCATCGACACAATAGACGCAATTGAGAGTAAGCTGATGACTTTTTAATATGCTAGAGCAGCAAAAATATGAATGGCATCGAGCGCAAACATCATCTGTTCTTAAACAGAATTCAGAAATGGGCTGAAGAAAATGGTTTCAAATTTTCCAAGTCTAAAACAAATTGTTTTCATTTCTGTAAACTCCGGAGGCACCACCTTGATTCGGAATTAAAAATTGATGGCAGTCATATTAAAGTTGTTAACCCTTTAAACCCTGTCAGTGCAATGGAAGATATTGGAAGAGTCCATATTTATTATTAGGGGTAGACCAATCAATATTTTCAACGTGCAGCCTCAGGGCTGCACGTTAAAAATATTGATTGGTCCACTCCACACATCCACTTTGCAGCCATCCTACTTAATGAAATTATGTCGTATCACGTTCCTGAACCGGAAAAGTGGTCTTACAGGTTCAAAGGGTCAATTTACATGTACTGTTCCGGTACACCAACTTTATTATGTAGGGCCCCAACAGTCCGAAATAGGTACAACATATCTTTATTTGTATGACCGGCTGTGTATGTGACACAAATCCAAGTATCGAATCTAAGAAAGTATATGCTTTCTTGCAAGAAAAGTTTGTTATCTTAGACTCCAATCCTAATGAAAAGGTCTCGGACGGAAAATACTGGAGGGGTATCACACATGCCTACCCTCTCCCCCTCCCGAGGCCCCTGTATACGCACACCGGTGCTACACACTAACGCCACCCGTTCTATTTGTTTAAGTTTCAGTCTTTATTTTTATGGACTTAGTTTTGATACTGCACTCTCATATATCTCTTACCATTCAGTGACGTTTTTCACGTATTTAACAATTTTTAAAACGTTTATTTTTCTCAACGTCACGTATTTGTCCTATTAATAAGCAAACACACTGCGATACCATGTACCTAACTGGGAGCACGGTTGCACCGTGTACAAGTCATACTGTGTCCCAATAGTACAATCAACCGATATCAATTTCGCTTGCACTAGGTTTATCAGTTAGGAAATCCAAGAATTGCTCGCCTCTGCTCGGTGGTACTCTCCGAATACTACGACTCCGGCTGTCCCCACCCTTAAAATTACCCAACACGATAAGATCCTGGCTTTGCAAGTGTCTTTAGCTCCGCTAAATTTAAAAACAAAATTTCTATTAGCCGATTAGCCGGCGGTATGAATATCCACTGGGGCGAGAGTAAGAAAGGCACAAACTGAAAAATCCTAACACCTCTGCTTGAATGCTATCAGTAGTAGGAGATGGATGAAACGTCCCCCCCCCCCCCCCCTCACTGGGTGTCCTTGTGGGGGACCTCGGAGGTAACGCCATAGTCACGTGATCTACATGCACCATATTTGGTTTTCATGGTCGTCCGCGTGTGCGGCCATCAGGTGATGCCATCGCCATAGTGATACGTGACTTAGTAAGCATGCGCAACGCGTGTTCTTAGGGAGGCGCGTGTTTTCGACACCCACATTGTGTACTGGATACCGCCATCTTGGTTTCAATGGTAGCACGCGGTTGATAGGAGCTTGGAAGCTTCTTAAGGAACGGGAGTATGGTTGAAGTGTGTGATCGACCGAATAGGAGCAGTTTGCTGGTTCGGATACCTCGTTTGCTTCGTAGAATTACCCGAATAGACCCGACAATCAGTCTAAATCACCACAAAAATTTCCGAAATGGGTTCGGATTGCCGGAGAATCCGTTTCTAAAAATAATAGGCGTGTTCCTTTGTATAAGGGTCAATCTAATTACCCAGAATCCTCGGTTACTGCCCATTTATCTAGTTCGGATTCCTTAGGAATCCTCTGCTTTGCCTCTCTCTATGTTTCTACAAGCTATATTATGACTTTTGAAACTCCCAGATGTGTCTATGTCCTGGTACAGAATGTGTAATACTGTGTACACATCGCATTCCGCACAATGTGCGCGCATCACATACGGCACATGTACACAAACGGTGAAATGGGATTCTATGGGCATAGTCAGGTCACAGGGGGGATTGCACGGATATGGGGCTTGTGTTAGGGGAAATGTGATTGTGTCCTAATGCATAATGTGGGCACATCACATATGGCACATGGGTGCATGCTAGATATGCGGATATGTTTTAGTGGGCACATCACATGCAGACATGCAGCACATATGCACATACGGGTACTGGATGATACCTATGACATGGCAATAGTGGTGGATACATTTGGAGGATACTTTTTGAGAATCCCTTTTTGGAAAAACGTCTGTGGTTATGAAATCCCTTTTTCCGAGATAAAGATAAGAGGACTCACTCGTTCGAACAAATACCCGATGGCTTATTTGCTCGATAGGATTCATACTACAGTTAAAACTAGAAGTCCTGTCACGAATTGTGCGCTTATCTAGGCTTACTTGCGCGTAGGAATTGCGCGCAATTGCCATATCGAATGGCATCCAAAGCACGGCAGGTTCGTCTGGTTACTCATAGAAAACACAGGCAATGTTTCTGCCAATGGACCTCCGGGTCACCCGGAGGTCCATTGGCTGAAACATTGCTTGTGCACAGGCCATATGAACAGAATTTGATAGCCTTACCATGGTCATAACGCGTAAATTAACGCGCAGATCGATGTGCTATTTGTGCTCATTTCATGACAGGACTTCTAGTTTTAACTGTATAGTTTGTAAATAAATAGACAGAGGCAGAGCAGAGGATTTCGAAGGAATTCGAACTGGATAAAGAGGAAGTTATTTATTTATTTTAATTTATTTTATTAAGGTTTAACGACACTTTTACAGTCAAGGTCATATCGTGTCGCTGACAGTTTTACGGGTGGAGGAAGCCGGAGTACCCGGAGTGAACCACCGAACGACGACGAGCACCTGCCAGCTCCCCAACAGCGTAACTCTGCACTGCAGTACAGGCAGGGTTAGATTGGTTGAAGACATGCGCACCACCGACGTGCAGTACGCCTTAGTACACGTCGTCATCGTGCTCCCTTGTGAACAATCGGGGTTAAGTGCCTTGCCCAATGACACAACGCGGGAGTCCGAATTGATCGCTCAGACGGTCACCCATCCAAGGACTAACCTGTCTCGACGTTACTTAACTTCGGTGATCTGAAGAGATCCGGTTACCTCAACTCCACCGCGCACCCCAGTAATTTGAATATGTATGTGTGTGATCCCAGTCCCTTAATGGTCTTGTGTTACTGATATTACATTGCAAATCGTGTCCATGCAGAACTTCCTACACGGAATACCGTTGGTTGACATTTGAATAAATTGTGGCAAGTGACAGGCACATCTAATTATACTTTCGATTCGTTGGTGGTGCGAGATAGTCTAATACGCATATTGATACTGGGTTGACATGGGATACGGACAGCTCTAGTACGATGGTCGTAACGTGGTAACAATTGGCGTGGGAATTATATTCGAGATTCGACTCCATTTTGAATCCTTAGCTGGATTGTACTTACGGTTCGAATCAATCAAATTATAGTGAATCACCGGGCTATACTGTAACTCTGAACCTATAAGTCCGTACCTATAAGTCTGGACTAAGAAAATCAGTTTCCACCACCTGTCAAGTGTTCTGTTGCAAATGTCCTTCCCATTGAAGGGGACCACGCTTGTGAACTTAAAACAAATGACGAAACGATTTGGTTTCGTTGCGGATTCTCTTCCCTTTAATGGGAACCATGCCAATAAACTTAAAATAAATGAGTTCCTTGACTTTTATGAAGGCCATCCTAATATACTTGGATTAAATGCAAATGACGAAAAGATTTGGTTTATCATCTTTATTAAACCCTCGTGTTCAACGGAATCGCCGCTATGATATAAATGATTCTGTATTCAACGGGTGATATACAAGCCGGAACTTTTTTACCACACCGTTTAGTTACGCTTCGAAAAGTTTCCAAATTTCGTTATACAATCATCGACCGTCTGTCGCATAGTGTGAAAATGAAAACGTCCAAAGCAAAATAAAGTCGGTTCACAAAAAATTAGCCAAAAATGAGATAATATTTTAAAAAAAACGCAATCATTTCCAACCAGAACATTAACCCAGTCCTGTGACCGTCTCGTTTTGTGGATCCCATTATATCTAAATTGGTCAACTTTATTTCGGTAAATCCTCACACACCTTGCCATGCTTCGAACTTCTTTTAAAAACGTTTCCCCTGGGCTGTTTTGCAAATGTGCACATATTTGTACTTATATTTTTACTAGCAGTAATAGCCACCAAATGGTTAGGCGTGAATGGGCACCAGCCCATTCGCGCCTAACCGTTTGGTGGCTATTACTGTTAGTAAACAGCGATAGGAATTTCAATACACACTGGTTCGAAAAGGTTGTTTTGATTTGTTATCGATCCTTTTGATCAGTAGTACAGCTTCAGTCAAAACAAACTCTTCACCTTTGGGTTTAAACATCGGAATTAAAATTTGTTTATTTAAATGAATTTCAATGCATGGGTTGTGTAATAAACACAGAACGCGATGTGTGTTTGAAGCGGTGGGTGTTTTACATAACTCGTTGGAATGGCGTAATCATATTTCGCTCGATCCTACGGCTCTCGCGAAATATGACTACGCCATTCCAACTCGTTATGTACAACACCCACCGATTCAAACACACATCGCGTTCTGTCTATTTACCTAACACGAAAGACAGACACTTTTTTACAAAATTCTCGAAGAACTAATTTTTTTATTTTTTGCGTCAAAAACATAGCTTAGGACCATTCATTGGAACGAGCAAAATGAGATCGTTCCAGTGAGGGGTCATTAGTTATGTTTCTGAAACAAAAAAATAAACAAATTATGAATATTGAATGGTGTTTCTGTGAATAACGCTGGTCGGTTTTGGATTGTTACACTAGGTAAAGTGTTAAATGAAGCAGGTTCCATTTCATTAACTGAACGTGGATTAAATCTAAGTATATGACTATACAATACGACTCTACACAGATGCACGCATTGGTTTCGTGTCTTGGACTTAGCCTGAATAGATCAGTAGTCTGGCATTCTTAGCGTATTAGTGGATACTCACGATGTTCTATTATTTTACAGACATGCAAAGTAAAATTGTTTCAATTATTAACCGGAAAGTACTACCCATTTAATATATTTCATCCCAGTATGTAATGAGTATATATATAGCAATTATCTCAGTGTTATGAACAACTATACCGTTGTTTATCTGAATGGGCACAATACCATGCAGTGTAATGCATGCTGTGTCAGTGTATACGGAATGACCTCAAGGTCAACATCTAGAACCACCTAGCACAATACACACGATAATTGTTCAATGTAGGCAATGGTTTGAATTTAAGGGATAACTATGATGTATTTGATTGTTTGGGGCCGTAAACGATGGTTTTACTGTCGCAAATTGAGTTTTGCCGGCGACGCGTTAGCGAAGCCGGTAAAGCGGATATTTGCGACAGTAAATCCATCGTTTACGGCCCCAAACAATCAAACACAACATAGTTATTCCCATTCTAATATAATTCGGCTGACAACGGAGATAGTATTTGATCTCCCAACTATAAAACAACGCCTTGTTGAAGACAACAATTTAAATCTAAAAATACAGCCTTCGTGACATCATTTGGGAGTTCCGAAAAAAATCACGAAATTTTTTTACGCTGCTACAAAGCAAATAGTTCCAAACGTTTTAGTCATTTTATCACCAATAACAAAATATGTTTATATTTGTACTGACGACATTTATCATGTTTAAATGTTTGTGACAATCTGAAAACAAAATACGCCGGCTGCTTTCTCTGTTTAAAGTTTAGAGTTCACATTGTGATTTTTCAGTCTGAGTTGGGAAGCACTCGGGGATTTACCATTAAAGTTAAAAATATTGAGATCTTTCATTGGAAGCCCTTGTTCAACCGTAATAATTACTTATGGTTACAGAACAATTGTTCATTTTAAACAGTCTCTGGGAAGTCATGTCTGATGCAATTGGGCTACTGATAATGAGATAACTTGCAGAACGAATAGTTCACCTCTCTCAGGCTCAGTGGTGAACGTGTTTCTGCAGTTGTACATGTTGGTGCCACGAACGCAGGTGACAAATTAGAAAATGAAAGGACCGCTTGCACTTTAAGTCGATGTTATAACATCGCTAGCGGAGCGGTCAGAAATTTTTGGCCTTGGACAATTAAAATGTTTATTGCCAGTTGTCCAATTTTTGGTTTTCTATTTCGCACATAGCGTCCATAAATTCTTCACCGTACGAAAAATTACTATTTATAAATTATCAGAATATCACTGACTGGTTCCACACGGTTGTCGTTAAGCCTGTCGGAATCAGTTTTTGCAACTCTCATTTCATTACTCAGCAGTCTCTGCCAAACCTCTTCCACATTAATATTAAACTTTCCAACTTCATCCATATTAATTACAGTTAATTACGAGAAAGATAGAAAACATTTTTATTTTACAGAAAGACAACGCGTTCACAGCGTTTGTTTACCTTGGATGTGGTAGTCAATGACTCTAAATGAACGAAAATAGAACGCGCACGAATACATCTTGACTTTCCTGAAATAGTTTTTGAATACACAAAATTTGCGACCGGTTACGCCGATTTTACTGTCGCAAATTTTATAGATTAACCAATCAAATTTCGAAATTTATAGTAATTGTATTAGAATAAGCATTCACCTAACGAATCGTTCACTTCCGCCCTGGTTATTTACAAATTTAGCAATTGAAAAACGATTATTTTCAAAACATTTCATCAAACCATATCATGTGACTCCTCCTTGCTCCCTCGTTCGAACGAGCTCTTTCCAATGAGGGGTCATATTATATCGTTTGTTGAAATTTTGATAAAATAATAACAAAAAACTAAAAAAATAGAATTTAAAATATCAAATTTTGAAACCGTCTGCGTTGGGTGAAGGGTTTACAATGGTATCGTCGTTTATGCAGTACGGCCACCGTGGAGTGACCCACGGGTGGGCAATATTTCCACGGACGAGATAATATACGATTCCACTCACTAATTATATAAATAATCATACAGAATTCAATTAACCCTTTACCCAACGCAGACGATTTCAAAATATATTATTCAAAATATCTTTTTCTGGAATTTTTAAAAAAAAATCAACAAAACCATATCATGTGACCCCTCTTTGGAACGAGCTCGATGAGCTCGTTCCAAAGAGGGGTTACATGATATGGTTTTGTTGAAATTTTAATATATTTTCAGTTGCTGAATTTGCATATTACGCGGGCGGATGTGGGCGTTTCGTTCTGTAAAGGGTTAATGCAGTACTGTGTACAAAGACGATGTACTGTGTGGTATGAAGTAAATCTTTCTCATTGTTTTACTTGTTCGTGATCCTGGTAATGCCTCGAACTTTTAGGGCTTTTGTTAAGAGAGAATAATATTCTGCCCCCGATTGACACTTTCGCCTATTACACAAGCATTCGAGTTTTCTTCAGCTCTGTCACGCCTTGATTGAAGGGGGGGGGGGGATTACTGGTAAGTGATGTTCACTCGTTGTTTGAAATGCTTGATGAATTCACTTTTGGAAATGTTAGCAATAAAACAGACAATAGCCCGGAAAAATATTTCTAAAGGCCATGAATTTGTGACCATGAACATTCTCATGCTTGAAATTGAACACAGTTTACATGTTTGCGGCTGTGTGTAAAATCGGTGGGATCCTTCCATAAATTTTATGAATAATTATATTATAATGTTGGTAATGTGGAAAACTGAGAGTTAGCATTTTGTTATCAACTTCTGTTAGTATAACACTGCTATGTGTGTTATCAGTGTAGTGTTTCCAAAAAGCAAGTTCCGCAACTTCACCGGTCCTCTCCCATGGAAGGAGCATGCAACAATATGTTTAAGCTCTGGATTTGGACTCACACGTGTCGCTTATCAATCACTAATAATTGATTTTTATTTACCTCGAATCAGAATGCAGTGTTTAGAACATTTTACAACTGTTGTGTGTGACATGCTATTCTTCATGTGGCCATGTACATCGACACTGTGTTTGATCATTCTTCTCACTACTGTTGCTTGTTCTGTATATTGGGGTAAGGCTCTGAGACAGAAGTAGTGAGGACTACGAGGCACCAATAGTAACAAAGTAAAGTTCAGTTCCAAAAATGGACACATTTCACATAATGAACGACGAATGCTAAAACTTACGAATGGTCAATAGTCGTAAATTCGTCGCGCGTTAAAAAAATCTTTTCGCAGAATTGACGACAACGAGTCCGTTCGTGTTTTGCAATGCTCTTGTGTTGCACCGCGTCGAATGATTGGATTTCTAGTAAATGCCAATTTACACTGGAGGCGACCGCGACTCCGACCGCGGTGGTCCCGTTTGTTTTATTAACACCAATTTTGATGGAGTCGTCCATACAAAGGGTGAACGTGAACGCGGCCCATTTTGGTTTGCGCTGAAAACCGCGAAAATTGTCCCCAGAGCGAATTTTTGGGAATTGTTCGTGCGAACAATTCTTTTCAGCCAATCAGATTACGAGGTCAAAGGGCATACTATGACCTATCTGTGCCGAGACACTCGTGGAGACGGCTGAGTCATGCTGAGACAAAATAGAAGAACTCATTGAACATTAAACAATATCCCATTCGTGAATGCGCCAGTTTCATCATTATGATTAATATATGTGCATTAGTGCATGACCTTAGGCCCTTGCTGGGTTGGGTAATATAGGTCATTTGACGTCTACAAGAGGGAGGAGGAGGATTGTTTATTAACACTGCGAATTTTCACGCGAATCGCCGCTTTCATTATGAACGATAATTCCACCGGAATGTCGCACGTAAATTCGCAGTGGTCGCGTTCGATTTCGTGTTCGTCTCCAATATAAAATGACCTTTAGAGATGAAAATTAAGACCGCATTGCTATTACAGTTTAAGGACAATGTCTTAGAGTGAACCACCACATTATGTAGCGGAGAAATACTCTGAAACTGTTTGCTGTGTGATAAAACAGCGTGTTCTAATGCGAAAACGTAATCGAAACTACAGATAAGGGAAAATGACAGCTGATAGGAAGAACACAAATTCCAGTGACGTATTACCCATTTGTCGTTCTCATTAATCGTCAATCGTCGTCCGTTTTACGAAAGGTCTCTATTATCTCTTGACGTCCCGTCACCATCCAATAAACGCGAAGATAGGGCCTTCCACAATAAGGATTGCAACAGGTAACCCACATAATCCGCACTGGTAAATATGGTACTGGTCAATATATGGAGTACGGATTCAAAATAGGACACGGGAAATCATAATTATTGTTTCAAATTTCAATTTCAAGTTGTTACGATACTACAACTGTCTTCCTGGTGCTGTCCTTCTCTCAATGAAACCCCGAATCTCTCTGTGTACTTGTTAGACTATATCACGCCACCGAACCGCAAGTACAAGTAGATGGATTGGTCACTTGTTTCAGAAAGGTTGAGCAATTTATTTATATGGCAACCAAATAGTCTGGGAGCCAAATTTCCAAACAGTACGGTCGTCGTGGACCTATCGTAATCCACACGTAGAAGTGATGTCCACGCATGCGTTTACCAGGTAAAAACAGTCTAATCTTAACCCTTTACCCAACGAATCGCCCGCAACCGCCCGCGTAATATGCAAACACAGCTGCTGAAAAAATATTATTTTTCGAAAAATTTCAACAAAATTATATCATGTGACCCCTCTTTGGAACGAGCTCATCGAGCTCGTTCCAAGGAGGGGTCACATGATATGGTTTTGTTGAAATTTTTTTTTTAAATTTAAAAAAATAGTATTTAAAATAATGAATTTTGAAATCGTCTGCGTTGGGTAAAGGGTTAAACATAGAGATTTCATTGTAAAGCCTCGTTTGAAGCTCTTTTGTAAGATATTGACATTTCTTTCAAATGAATTTAATTATTTGTAACTGAAAATTATCGCATTAAAATTAAATTATAAATATGAAATTTCAGATACATATCCAGCAGAGGACTCCACTACATAAATCGGTATTTTCAATAGAGATTTATCATTAAAATTTCAACAAAACTGAAACATAAAGAGTCATGATTAAATGTTATTTATTATCATTTTCATCAAAAAAAATATATTTTTAAGTAAAAGATTGGAAAGTACCGAAAAATGCCAGAATGGCAGACATGCCATTCAGATTTGTGTAATTGGGAAGTGTATTCCGCCACGGGCTGTACTCTATCAAGGCTCCATAAGACTTGTCAATGTTGTTTGAGAACTCGTTTTGTTTTAGTGAATGAGGATTATGACTGGTCAATTGCGCGGTCAATTAAGAAGTGATGCGTCCAGTTTTTATCCACGTTCTGACCAGTGGAGCGGCCATTCACAGTTTATGGTTACAATTGATATCCTTAAAGTGCTCTGCAATTCTCCGTCTGTTGTCGTCGTACCAGTACCTGAGGTAAGTGTAACCATTTTTCCTTCCTTCAGCTTCATCTCACATTTATTTATTATATATTGATATTCAGTTTGCCTGTCGGCATGCTTCGTGTACTGGTCATCGGACATTCGTTTGTCCAGCGTGCTCGTGCGTATTTGTATGGTGGTGTTCGCAATAGACGCCTTCAGCAGCACAACGGGCGTTCTGTTCGCATTGAATTTTTTGGTCTTATTGGCGCCTCGGTTGTTCGCTTGTCTGAGCATGTGGGTTCGGTCCTTCTGAAATTTCGGCCCCATCTGGTCTTCTTACAGATTGGTGCAAATGATCTCTCTTCGTTGCGCCCCGAACTGGTCGCTTCTCAAATTTATGATTTCGCCTCGCTCTTACGTCTTGACAACGGTGTTTTGGCTGTTTAAGTCAATAGGCTTTTTCATACGTGAGAATTTGTTGGAAATCCCATATTTAGGCTTATTTAACAAACATATCATTCTGGAAAATAGTGATTTTCCCTCTAAAATGGTGACATTTAACATGTCTGCTTGGACAGAATAGCAATGTATTTAACAAAAATATCATTCCGGAAAATAGTGAGTCGCCATCTGCAATGGTGAGACTTAACATGTCTGCTTGGCCAGAGTAGCAATGGTTCTACATGTCGTCCATTTGACTGCTTTGTCCGTAACTGTTGTACCATTATGTATCTCTTGCTTTGTGACGTCTAATTTTACCCATCTGTTGAGCCCTGCAGGCTTACCTTCCTCTTGTGTTCTTCATAAACGTACATGGGTTCATATTAATTGGAGGGAGGGGGGGGGGCTGCTTTTTTCTTTACTTTCCTGCATTCCTGCCCCCCCCCCCTCCCCCTTAACAGATTTCCACCCCGTCCGATCGTTTGGGTCTATACTTTTATTTAATTTTGTTCATGTTCCACCTTGTACTTTTATTCGCCCCGTGCTTTTATTTGGAACACAAGAGTATTCCTTATTACAGTTTTTTGTTTTCCTGTCCAGGTGAATCATCTCTGATATACAGTTAAAACTAGAAGTCCTGTCGTGAAATGCGCACAAACATCACGTCGATCTGTGCGTTAATCTACGTGTTAGGACCATAGTAAGGCTGTCAAATTATGTACGTACATGTATGCCCTATGCACAAGCAATGTTTCAGCCAATGGACCTCCGGGTAACCCGGAGGTCCATTGGCAGAAACATTGCCTGTGTTTGCTATGAGTAACAAGGAGAACCTGCTGTGCTTTGGATGCCATTCGATATGGCAATTGCGCGCAATTCCTACACGCAAATAAGCCTAGATAAGCGCACAGTTCGTGACAGGACTTGTAGTTTTAACTGTACATATTACTTTTGCATTTTTCTTTTGTAGTGATTCTTCCTTTTCCTTTCCACTTTTCTTCACTGGTGCTCTCTTTTTCAGATATGCCACGCAAAAAGAAAGCTGCCTTGGTAGATGGATTATCACCCCGCATACACACCTGCAAAACGTGATCTACGTCACGGAAACACACTGCATCTCAACCCAGTACTCCTGCTTCTACAATGATAGCTGTCTCCACATCAATCCATACTACAGTTGCCTCTGCTGTTTCATCTAGCTCTGGACCGTTATGTTCTCCATCAAGGCCGGCACTGGCACTCTCAATGCCACAGACTCTACCAACTGTTACATTACCAGCCAGGAAATTTCGTTTTCACCCCATGTGCGTACGGAAGTTGGTGGTAAAGGCCGATATACGACCACTTGTACATATACGTGTACAACATACGCACACGATGCGTTCACCAACGTGGAATTCGGTGTTAAATCACACGCTTGTTCACAAAAACTGTACAGTGGTCTTGAACCCCTCATGTACATTCAGTGACTCCTAGATCGCGCTTGCAGCGTTCAAATACTCGTGGTGAACGCATCGTGTGCGTGTGTTGTACATCTTTCAGTTGTATCGTGTACGTGATTTTTGGTCTACGTTCGCATCGCAGATCAGACCCATCGATCCATCGTCGGCGAACGCGATCGAAAGCAAAAGATTCTGGGTGATCATCAAAAAAACAACAATTGTGGTTCAAGACCAGCGGTCCAGAATCGGCAATTGCGTTGGTACAGGTGGTCCAGAAACTCTCCCTCGTTTTTGAGGTGGTGAGTTTTTTTATGTTCAAACAGAGTCGATTGTGAATATAGCCTGTATTATAGACATTGATGTTTTCTGCTGATGGGATGGATAAAAATTGAGTTTTGGTTTTTTTTTTGAGAATTCCTCCACTATGAGAAAATTCTAAAAAAAAAACACTCAGCTGATCGAGCGATCGAATCTCGTAATAAAAACTCGATCTGAATGAAGAGTGTCTGTGTGTGTGTTTGGAAATTTGCAAACCCAGTCACGTCTTCCTGAAGTAAGCAACTAACACACGTTATCGTAATTGAGGTGTTTTGTTCAAACAGAGTCGATTGTGAATATACATGTATAGCCTGTATTATAGACATTGATGTTTTCTGGTGATGGGATGGATAAAAATTGAGTTTTGGGTTTTTTTTGGAGAATTCCTCCACTATGAGAAAATTCTCAAAAAAACCACTCAGCTGATCGAGCGATCGAATCGCTCGATTCTCGTAATAAAAACTCGATCTGAACGAAGAGTGTCTGTGTGTTTGGAAATTTGCAAACCCAGTCACGTCTTTCCTGAAGTAAGCAACTAACACACGTTATCGTAATTGAGGTGTTTTGTTCAAACAGAGTCGATTGTGAAAATATAGCCTGTATTATAGACATTGATGTTTTCTGGTGATGGGATGGATAAAAATTGAGTTTTGGGTTTTTTTTTGAGAATTCCTCCACTATGAGAAATGAGGTTGACTGTTAAGCGTTCCTTGAATAAAGTCAAGAAACACTTATCGGAATGTTTAAAACGCATTTTTCGCTCAGTTAGGTTTCGAGTGGTAAAATTTTTAATTTATTCACGATAGCAATTGGAGAGAGATTTGTTAAAATCAGTTTTCCATTGTGTGTTGAAACTGTCTAACAGTCATCAAAAAAGGATTTTCTCTTAATTCGACACTCGATGAATTGATGTGTGAATGAATGATGATCTTTTGACAAAAATTTAAATACTACTGTCAAAATGCGTTACATCAGAAACCGGTTTGTCATGTACTGTTTAAAACGTATTTTTTTTTTAACTTCAATTAACACAGCGTGTTTGAGATGTGAATATTTTTTCAGATATTATATTTAAACGGAAAGAGATTTTAATACTTAAAACATAAAATATAAAAAAATATAATTAAACATTTAATTTTGAAAAATAAATATAAACAATTAAAACGAAAGATGACGTTTTGGAGGATGGATCCTAGACGCCGAGATCGAATTTTAGACGAGTATTTACGTTCTAAGAAGGCGATTAAGGCTGCTGATAGGAGCAGACGTCTCGGTGAGATGGAACTCACACACGAAGCCACAAACATATTTAAACCCGTGACGGAGGGTCAAGAGCGAAGCAGGAAGGAGATAGTCGAAGAATTGAGACCCATAAAGGAGAGTTCTTTGAGAATGGGTTCGTTGCCTTCTAGTTTTGGAAATCGGTATTCCGTTCAATCTACACCGGATTACGTTCCCACGAGAATCGAAACCGACGTGAGTGAGAGCGATGATACAGCTTCGACTATCACCACTGATAGCATCGCATCGTCTGATGATGATGGTGGCGGTAAGAGAGATCTGTTGTATGGAATTCGCGAGGATTCGAGCGGTAGGAAATTCGTGGGCGACACTGAAGTGGAAATGGACGATGATGAATTGATCGTGGGTTCGAATAAATATAAAGTAACCGATGGTCTGCAGAGATTGCTCCTTTTCGACAAGCCTGGAGATTACACGGATCAGGATTTCGACAATTACGGAGACATTCTAATTCAAACTCACGCCATGAATAGAAATAACGATGCCAGAGAGACGAGACCCAAAGCCAACAGAGGTTCCAAGTGGACGAAAATAGTGAAGCCCATATGGAATGCGAACAAGAAGTTCGTCGAAATGATGACCGGCAAAGGGGTGAAAACCACTTTTCTTCCGAGCGATCCCGACGCTCTGTCTCAGAGATTGAGTTTGTTGATGGGGAGCAGACGGGCTGGTAACACAGGATTAGATAATCAGATAGTTGCCATATCTGACGAATTGTTGAGACAGAAGGTTTTGAATAAAAAACAGTATAAAAGGCTGATGAACGAATTGAAGGATTGATGTGAATATAATAATAAGTAGAGAGAGAGAAACAAACAAACAGACAAAAAAAAAAAAAAATAAAACAGTAAATTCTTACACTAGAATAATAAAAGTATTTAAAAACGACAAAACGATTTACCAGTGAAAAAAACACAAAATATATCATAAAAAATAAAATATGTTGGTAATAAAGAACAGGGGATACGTCAGGACTTACGTTCAAGGCGGTTCTGGCATCGTCGATTCTATAATGCGAGCGTTCACGAGCAATGCGGGTAGAGAACTTGCATCGACCGCGTTTGAGGTCAGTAAGAAGACGGCTTTGGATGCTGGTAAGAAAGCCGCTTCCGAAGCCAGTGGTAGGATAGCTTCTGTGGCTGGCAAGAGGGCAGCCGATGCGTTGATCGACAAGTTGATCAGTCCGCCGGCGAAGCGAGCTGTGTTAGAGCGAACGTCGAAAAGTTGGAAAGATTTTAGAGATGCCGTGGTGACCATACAAGATTTAGCCAAAATGACGAGTGGATCCGGATTGAAGAGAACTCACGACGGTGCGATATAAACAAATAATAATAATAACAACATTAAAAACAGAGTTTGAAAAACCCAAAAAAATTTGTGTTTGAAAAGAATCTAAAATAACAGACAAAAAAAAAAAAAATAAAACAAAAGATGAACATTAAAGATATGTCATGGAACGACGCCGCGACCAAGAGGTCGAATAACGAGTACTTTCCCAAGAGCATAAGAGGTTTGATAGTGGGAAAATCGAATTGTGGAAAGACCAATCTGTTGATGAATCTGTTGTCCCGACCCGACTGGTTGGATTACGACAGATTGTTCGTGTTTGGCAAGAGCTTGTTTCAACCCGAATACAGATTGCTTCGAGAGTGCATGGATCGCAGATTGCCCAAGAACGTCATAACCAGAATCTTTGACAGTAGGGAGGAATTCGACAAGTGTGGAGCTCCGCTCTCGACCATTTTGGACGGCGCGGCGACGGAGCTGACGAAGAGAAATGCATCTTCGAACGTCGAGTGTCGATTTTATGAGAACGCTAGCGACGTTCCGGATCCTAGGGAACTGAAATCGGAAGATAAGAATCTCATGATTTTCGACGATCTGCTTTTGGAGAGACAGAACTGATGCGAATCGTATTACGTTAGGGGTCGACACAGCAACGTGGACTGTTTCTACCTGTCGCAGAATTATTTTCGATTGCCCAGACAGACGATAAGGGAGAACGCTAATTTTCTTTGTCTCTCTCGCCAAGATTTCAAGAATCTCAATCACATCTACGGCGATCACATCACGAACGACATGAGCGCTGTCGAATTCAGGAGATTCTGCAAGAGGGTTTGGGATGGTGGACTTTACAATTTCGTCGTGATCGATTTGACGAGCGAATTTAATATCGGAAAATATCGGTGCAGATTCGACAAGTTTTATGTTCCTGATGGTGATAATAATAATAAGATAGAGCGTGAAAATAAAAAAAAATTAGAAAAATAATAAATCTTCAAATAATTAGTTTTGAATAAAAAAAAATAAAATTAAGATATAATGTTCGAACATGGAGAATTGTTAGAACGGATAGCCGAGAATACGGCTGCGAAACAATCCATTCAAATCGTGGTGAGTGGCGATTCGACTCGATTCGCTACGAAATTCGAACCTTCCATCGAATTGAACAGAGAGAAAAGTTACGAGATGGCGTTGGTGAATCTGGAGACTTATTATTCCTTTCCCAACGTCACCGAGTAGAATAACTCGTTCAAGTATTCCGACGGAGTGGATTGGTTGGAGATTCGAATTCCCAAAGGGAGTTACGACATAGACGATTTGAACCATTACATTCAGACGCGAATGAAGACGGATGGAAAGGGAAGCAACAAGATCAGACTCACTCCCAATCCTAATACATTACAGATGATGTTGGATTTGGAAGATAATTTTCGTGTGGATTTCAACACGGACGATTCTATAGGCAAGATGTTGGGATTCAATCAAAAGATGTATCGAGGCCATGCGGCATCTGAAAATACAGTTGACATTCTCGCTGTCAATAGCATTCTGGTGAACGTGGACGTGATTGCCGGAAGCTACGTGAATGGTAGCGCTCAGCCGATGATCTATTCCTTCTTTCCAAATGTGTCGCCGGGTTATAAGATCATGGAGCGACCTCGAAATTTAGTTTATCTACCAGTGATTTTAGACACGTTGTATAGTCTCAAAACCACGTTGACAGATCAAAATGGTGAACTGTTAGATCTTCGCGGAGAGAGAGTGACGATATGATTTCACATAAGAGAAATATAAAAACAAAAAAAAACAAAAAAAACAAAAAAAATATTATATATATATATAGATAACAAAAATAAAATAAACGGTAATATTAATTTTTTTACAAAATTATTTTAATATAATTATTAAACAAGAAACAATTCAAGTAAAATATATTTAAAAAAACAAATGGAATTATGACACAATACATGGTTAAAAACGTGAACATATCCGCAGGACAGAAGAAGAAACTTAAGAGAGCTTTAACAACTCGAGGTGAGGCGGTGAGATTCAAATTCACTCACGAAGATCTGACGAGAGGCGGACAGGATTCGATCGCCTGGACCAGAAGTCAAATCAAAAGGATGGAGAAAGCGATTCGCGATGGAAGAGGGTTGGCGGTGAGATTGAGTCCCGCTCAATTGAGATACAATTTGAGAATGAAAGGTGGTTTCCTACCGCTATTGGCAGGAATCGCCGCAAAAGCATTACCCTTCGCCGCAAATTTGCTACCCTTTCTCGGAAAGACTCTCGGCGTGGGAGCTCTCACAGGACTCGCTAGTTCGGGAGTTGAGAAATTAATGGGTGGCAACGTACTGTTTTTGAAGAAGGGAGGAGCCGTGTGTCGCATTCACGTAGACGACAGCGGTAAAGGATTGTATCTAGAACCCGTTAGAGGTGGCAAGTATCTTAGAGGAAACGGTCTCTTTCTGAAGAGTGGACGGAACGTCAAGCGATACGGCAAGGGTTTGTTGCTCGGTGAGAATTCACCATTTAAGAACATACCGATTTTGAATATGTTATTATAAATATAAAATTATATAAAAATATATAAAATCATAGAAAGTATAAAATAATATATATTTAAAATGGGTGAAGAGGTGGAGAAACAAATTTATCACCTGAATGAATTTGACGATAATGACGAACATCGCGAGCCAGAGAGCAAAGAAATAAAAAAATGGTTAGACGCTAATGATGGATATCTAAGGAAAGAGATAGATAAAGCGCGGGATATATGGTTGGGAATGAGACGATGCTTTCCACGGTCATCACTACCTTCTGAAGCGAGTGTTACCAAGAGATGCACAACATTCATTCATAATTATGATTCGGATAAACAAAAATGTTACCATGAACGTATCACATCACAGAGAAAAAGAAAAAAAGAAAAAGAAGAAGAATCGACGCAGAAATTTGAGAGAAAAGGAAATGTTATTATAATATATCATGATGATAGTGAAGAAGAAGGAAAACAAAAAAAAAAAAAAAGTAAATGAGATCTCATTTACTTTTTTTTTTTTTCATTTTTTCTTCGCTAAAAATCAATCGCTCTATTGTTTATATTTCCAAGTCCGTTATTAGCATGTTGACGCTCGTGTCTACTCCTTTTTCGAAAACGTGTTGAATGTTTATCTTTACTCTTTTGAGTTTTTTACATCAGTCAACTCGCTCTCACCACCCAATTTCTTCACGAGTTCGAATGAGATGTTTGGAAATATGTAATTTCCATAGGGCAATGACAAATCGTCCTTGTCGAATTCTCTATCTTCGGCGATGACGATGTTCTGCAGATCGCTTTGGTACTCGTAAATCAATTCGAGCGCGGCTTCGTTCAATTTCAGAGGCATCTTATATTTCTCGTATTTGTGCTCTAAGCCCTTCGTCTCGACATCGTTCAATTCGATGCGATCGTGTCGTTGTAATCTATAGATTTTATGACCAAATTTCTTATACGTTTCGACTCGTTTCAATTTCAGTTCACATCTTTTAGGTGTTGTTGTCTTCATGATCGATTATTTGTTTTTTTGTTTTTATGAATTCTTGCAATAATGTATATTTTAAATTTTGTATTTAAATAATAATTTGTTAAAAAAAAATGTTTGTTATTTTTTTTTTTGCTCTTTATATATATAAAAGTTGTTTTTTTTAATTTTTAATTTTCTTTAATGTAAAAATTTTTTTAGTAAAAGTTTTTTTTCTCTTTATATATATAAAAAGTTTAATTTTTTTTAATTTCAATCTCTCTGTTGTTTATATTTCCAAGTCTGTTATTAGCAAGTTGACATTCATCATTTTTCCACATACGAAAATGGTGTGAATGTTCATCTTTACTCTTTTGAGTTTTTTTTCATAGGCGAATGCGCTCTCACCACCCGATTTCTTCACGAGTTCGGGTGAGATTATTGGATATATGTAACTTCCATAGGAAAACAATAAATCACCCCTGTCAAATTCTCTGTCTTCGGTGACGATGATATTAATCAACAGTTCGCTTTGGTACTCGTAAAACAAATCGAGTGCGGCTTCATCCACTTTCAAACACATTCGATATTTGTGGTAGTAGTGCTCTAAGTCCAACATCTCGACCTCATTCAATTCGATGGGATCGTGTGGTTGTAATGTATAGATATTAAAACTGGAATTCTCATACCCTTCGTCTCGTTTCAATTTCAATCAGGATCTTTTAGGTGTTGTTGTTGTCATGATCGATTATTTGTTTTTTATGAATTCTTACAAATAATGTTTATTTTAAATTTTGTATTAAAAAAAATTGAATTTTAAAATTTAACTTTTTTTTTTTCTATTATATATATAGAGTAAAAAAGCAAAACTTTTTTAACAAATTATTTAATACAAAATTCCAAAAAAAAAAAATATTCTTACAAATGAAGCAAACAGATAAAACAATGGTAAATTTAAATGAGAAAACCATACCTCAGTTAAACGAGATTTGTAATCTATTACAAATTTCAGATTACAGAAAGCATAGAACTAAATCAAAAAAATTTGAAGTCATACAAGAATATTTGCAAAACGCTAGAAAGGCAAACGAAATGTCGATAGCAATGATGTCAAAAGATGCGCCGGTTGTGAAAAATAAGAAGACGACTAAACGAAAAGCCATTGAAAAACATCAAGTTTCCAAAGAAAAGAAAAGAAAAACGAAAACGAGTGATGCACTTCAGATTCAAGACAAACGAGATATATCGAGCAAAATTCAATGAGCAATCGACGAAGAGAAAGGAGAAGAATATGCAAGATGACTCGTTGCGGAACTATTCCAATCGAAACCCGGAGAACGGGAGAGTGCGATCGAAGACATTTTTAAAAATTTTGACGTGTTTCCCTCGTCGAAGAAAGTCGATCCGAAATTGTTCATGGAACGGGTGAAGAAAAAAGTATTGGATTTGTTTCGCAAATACACGAACTTGGGATTAAAAATTAAGATGATACTCCATTGCATAATGAATAAAATCAACGTGAAGTCCGGCGAGAGCATCGTGAAAAATGCATATTTCAGATCTAACATTGAACCC
The DNA here is from genome assembly GCA_031216915.1 of Pictodentalium vernedei. Classification (NCBI taxonomy): domain Eukaryota; kingdom Metazoa; phylum Mollusca; class Scaphopoda; order Dentaliida; family Dentaliidae; genus Pictodentalium; species Pictodentalium vernedei. Next base: position 506,202,194 of record CM062293.1, read on the forward strand.
GTATTTCGTGGTTCAGATCTATCGGACGTTTTCGAAAAGATGAAAGACAAGATGTTGACGTCTCTCGCGAATTATCAAAATGAAGGTAGTAATTGGACGTTCGGCGAGGTGTTGAAACTCGAAATTCATATGACTAAAAACGAACCGTTGAAAGGATCTTCCTACTTGGAATTACCGTATTTCTTGACTAAGAAACACGCCGTGGTCAACGTGAGAAATAAAGATGATCAGTGTTTTAAATGGGCAGTCACCTCCACTTTATACCCTGTCGAAATACACGCCGATAGAGTTTCTCGTTACGAGGAAACTTCTAAAAATCTCGATTGGACCGGAGTGACTTTTCCAACAAAGTTAAAACACATCAAACATTTCGAGGTTCAAAATCCCACCGTAGCGGTGAACGTCCTGGGATACGACGACGAAAATCAAAAGATCTATCCTCTCAGACGGACTTTGTATCGCGGAAGAGAAAAGACGATTATTTTATTATCAATTTCGAATGGTGACAATCGTCATTATTGTTGGGTTAAACATCCGAGCCGATTACTGTCGAGACAAAATAATAATCATGGACATAAGATATCGTTATGTTGCAACTGCATGAACATGTTTAAGAGCGAAAAATCATTAGCGAAACATCAGGAATATTGCAACGAAAATCAAGGTGTCACCGTCGAAATGCTCAAACCCAACACCATCATGAAGTTTGAAAATCACAATAGAAGGTTAAAAGTACCATTTGTCGTGTACGCCGATTTCGAATGTTTCACCACGAAAATGAGTTCCTGTCAACCCAACACTCTTCAAAGTTACGTCGAAAGATATCAAAAACACATACCTTCGGGCTATTGCATTTACGTGAAATGCGCTTTCGACTCGCAACACGACATGGGTCCCTTCACCTACACGAAACAGCGTGAAGACGACGATGTGGCTCAAAGGTTCGTGGAACAGTTAGAATCAAAAATTGAAATGTTATACGACAAATTCAAAACTCTGGCGAAAATGATCATCACACGAGAGCAGCAGGATGAAAATAACAGAGCCATCGAATGTCACATATGCAGACAATCGTTCGACGAGAATTCGGAAGAAAATAAGAAGGTCAGAGACCACAATCATTACACGGGTCTGTATCGCGGTCCGGCTCACAGCAGGTATAATTTAAAATATCGAGACGTCGCTTTCTATCCGGTGATGTTTCACAATCTCTCGGGTTACGACAGTCATCTGTTCGTGAAAAACCTCGGCACCTCGCACAAAGAATTAAATTGCATCGCGAACAGTGAAGAAAGATACATTTCCTTCACAAAATGGAATCTCATGGAGGAGAGAAGAGTAATCGACGGAAATACGTTGGAAGAAAAAACGAAATCCATTCATAAAGGCATACGTTTCATCGACACTTTTAAATTCATGTCGACCGCTCTGGAAAAATTAGTCGATAACATGAGCAAGGATAAATTTAAAATCACGAGCGAACATTTCGGAGAATGAGTAGATGTCATGTTGAGGAAAGGAGTCTATCCTTATGATTACATGAACGATCTAAAGAAATTCGAAGACACCGCACTACCTTCGAAAGAAGATTTTTATTCAAAATTATACGAATCCAACATTTCTGACGAGAATTACGAACACGCTAAAAACGTGTGGAAATCATTCGATATGAAAACCATGAGAGATTATCACGATCTCTATCTGAAGACTGACGTTCTGCTCTTGGCAGACGTGTTCGAAAATTTTCGAGACGTCTGTCGTCGAAATTACGATCTGGATCCCGCTTGGTATTTCACCGCACCCGGTCTGGCGTGGGACGCTCTGTTTAAGACCACCAAAGTCCAATTGGAATTATTATCTGACATGGACATGTTGCTCATGTTCAAAAGGGCTGCGAGAGGTGGCATATCGATGATCTCCCACAGACATTCTGAAGCTAACAATCCCTACATGAAAGAAGGTTTTGATTCGAAACGGTCGACTAAATACATACAGTATTGGGACGCTAATAATCTGTACGATTGGGCTATGAGTCATCCTTTACCGATTGGAAATTTCGAATGGGTGAAGGAACCGGAAGAGATGCAAAAATGGAGAGACTATCCTTGCATTTTAGAAGTCGATTTGAACTATCCGTAAGAATTACACTATCCGCACAACGATTATCCGCTGGCTCCCGAACAAATGGAACCGAACGAAGGAGACGAGGAAAAACTCATTCCCAATTTATTTAACAAACGTAACTACATCGTCTACAGCGAGAATTTGAAACAGTACATCAATTACGGGATGAAATTAGTCGACATACATCGCATCATTCGATTTGACGAAGAGCCTTGGATGAAAAAATACATCGATCTCAACACAAATCTCAGAACTCGAGCCGAGAACGATTTCGAAAAAGATTTCTTCAAACTCATGAACAACTGTGTGTACGGCAAATCGATGGAAAACATCAGGAAGAGAACCGACGTTCGACTCATCACGTCTGAGAAAAGAGCTAAAAAATTAGTGGCGAAACCCAATTTCAAACACCGAACCATATTCGGCGAAAATCTAGTGGCTGTTCACATGCAAAAGATGCACCTGAAGTTCGACAAACCGTATTATCTCGGACCAATCATCTTAGATGTCAACAAGCGATTGATGTACGAGTTTCACTACGATTACGTCAAACGAAAATTTGATGACAAAGCCAAACTACTGTTCACCGACACGGACAGTTTAGTTTACGAGATAGAGACGAAAGACGTCTACCGAGACATATCTCCGGACGTGGCCGAGTGGTTCGACACGAGCAATTATCCCGTCGATCACCCATCCAACATTCAATCGAACGACAACAAGAAGGTGTTGGGTAAATTTAAGGACGAGAGTGGCGGTAAACAGATCGTCGAATTCGTGGGCTTGAGACTCAAACTCTATGCTTATCGTCTAGAAGATGATGAAGAGATCAAGAAGTGCAAAGGAGTTAAAGCGTGCGTGGTGAAGAAAAACATCTCTTTCCAAGAGTATAAAGATTGTCTGTTAGGAAGTGGTCCAGTGTATAAGACTATGAAATCAATTCGAAGTGAAAATCACGACTTGTATACCGAAATAGTCAACAAGATTTCGCTGACGGCCGACGACGACAAGAGATTCGTGTTAGACGATAAAATAAGCACTTTGGCACTCGGACATTGGACTGTGGATCTAATTAGAGATGATATGAATGTGGATGATTGGATTCCAGATATGATTGTAGATGATAAGATTCCAGATACGATTGTGGATTATAGGATTCTAGAAAATCAAGAAGAATTAGATGAACATAAAATTATGGAAATCGATAGTGACATCGAGAAAGTTAGTAGGATTCCCGAAAATCAAGAAGAATTAGATGAATCTAAGATTATAGAAGTCAAGGAATTTGACGGATTCAAGATTGTGGAAGTCGATAGAGTTAGTTTAAAAAGAAAAAGAAAAAAAAAGTAGAAAAAAAATAATGTCACTTTTTAGTGAATTATAATAAAATAAATAAATAAAAAAAAAAATATATACTTATTTATGAATAAGAAAATAAAGATATCCGTAGAAGGTGTCGTCTTACCCAATGAACCCCTATCCAACATCGATCTGTTGAATGCGGCAAAAGATTTGAAAATCGAAGATTTTCTAGGAGTGTTTTCCAGAGATGCCTTGCCGAAGAGAAGACCTCGACAATCGGAATGCGGAATTTTAAATCTAGATGATTCATCGGGTGAAGACACTCACTGGGTGGCGTGGTTCAAGAACGGGAAGAAGAAGAAGAATTATTATTTCGACAGCTACGGAATCTCGCCGCCGAAAGAAATAAAGAACTATGTCAACAAATCGATGGTTCTTTACAACACGGATCAAGTGCAATCACCAGATCAAGTGTTTTGTGGTCACCTGTGTCTCTACGTTCTCAAGAGATGATCTGAAGGAGATGAATTTCAAGACATTCTCAATGACTTACATTAGAGAGAGATTTTTTTTTTTTTTATAGTATATATATAAAGATAAAAAAATTATTTTAAAAAAATTTTAATCGAATAAAAACGAAAAATAAAATAACATAGTTCATTTTTAATAAACTGCGTTTGAAGATATTTTTTCTAAAAACAAAAAACAAAATCTCACAACAACATGACAGTCGATAAATTTGGTAGAAGTGACGACGAAAAAGTCAACCCGAGAAAGAAGAGGAAGACGTTCAAAGTCGACGATGGTTACGATGTTGCCAACTTGGACGAGCATTACGTTCGGAGATACAAACCTCGAGAAGAACCTCTGAACATGAACGATAAGAAGCTCTACAATCTTCCCGAGCGGATAGATCTCGCACATGCTGCGACTAAAAAATACGTCGACAGGGGGAACTCCGATTTCGAACGAATCCTGCTGGATAATTACGTGGATAAAACCATGACCGACGATCTCGATCTGAAATCCAAACGTTTGGTGAACGTCGCGAATCCCGTAGATCCCACCAATGCCGCTACCAAGAGATACGTAGATGACTCTCACGCGAGATTCAACGAACACCTGAGAAATAGATACGTTCAGAAAATGATGCACTCGGAATTGAATGCCAATTCTTACAAGATAATGAATGTGGCCGCTCCCACGAATCCCAAGGACGTGGCGACCAAACACTACGTAGATCTGGAACGGAGAAAGTCTGACGGACGTGAAATGAAATCGGATCTGAATGCGGGATTCCACAAGATATTGAATCTGTCGAAGATCGACGACACGGATGCGGACTCAACCGCGGTCAACAAGGGCTACGTGGATTCTTCCGTGTTACGATCGCAAGAATACCTAGAATCGCAAGTGGACAATATCTACCTGAACAAACAATCTGGCGGAACCATGGAGGGTGGCATCAACATGAACAGTGTGAGAATTTATTCGGTCTCGGTCACGATCCCGAATTCGATTCCAGCGTGGTAAGCAGGAAGTACGTGGATGACAACTCGGTCTGGAGAAAGGGCGACATCATGGAAGGTAAACTAGACATGGGTGGACACGCGCTCATGAATCTACCGGAACCTGTGAACATGACGGACGCCTGCACCCTGATTTCGGTGGTGGAGAGAGTCAAATATGCCAGGCAATTGATCGCCGTGTGGGCCGAAGAGGCCGGCACCTTAGATGAAGGAAAAGCAGAGTGGTCTTTCGGAAATGGAGGTAGCGGATCGAAACACGGCCAGGTTGGATATCCCATGCCGTTGGGAGGTGAAATTCTTCGAATGAGTCTGGCTTCCTCGGATTTGAATAACAGAGCGGTCGTCAATCTGATGGTGAATGGTGTGGAGAGCGATAAGAGATACAGCGTCGAAAAGACTGAGAATCAACACGCGAATGTCAGCATGTTCGGCACGCCTCTCAAAGTGAACGCCGGAGACAGGATTAATTTTGTCACGAAAACCAATAATCCCAAAGCCACCACTTCCATGGTGAGTCTACTGATCGAACTAGATCCTTTGAACAAACAGTGAACGCGTGGAAAAATAACGAATTAAAAAAAAAAAAATAATAATAATGTGTGATTATTAAAAACAAAAAAAAAAAACAAAAAAAAAAAGTAATGAGATATAGAGAGATGTTCAATCTCTCTATATCACATTACTTTATTTTTTTTTTGTTTTTTTTAATAATCTCACATTACTTTTCATTTTTTTTTTGTTCTTTATTTTTTTTTTCACACACTCATCTCTCATCGAATGATCGACATCTTATTTCCATCCGATTCGAATTGTAATTCTCTGTCCGACAGGACCAGGGCGAAGGCTTCGGTTTTTCTCAGCACGTTCCTATCGAATTGCATCTTGATCTGAATGTCTAACATGCTACTCCTGAGTCGTTCGCTCTGTTTACTGACGTTGAACATGAACATGGGATACATCGACTTGTATTCGCCGGGAGATATGTTGGGATTGCTCATCAATTCGTCTAGACTGTGATACTTCTTTCTAAAATCGGCAGCGTCGCCGTACAGTCTGGAGAAATTGTTCTTGTGGAACGACGCGTTGTAATCGATTGCCGGATATCTCGTGGCGTTCAGAAACACTTGCATGTTTCTCAAATGGCAGTGATCGAACAGCGACGCATTCTTTTCCTGAGACCCGTCCCTATCGGTCTGAAACGCGACCACGATGAAACGCGGTCTCTCGGAAGCGGATTTCACCATCAATCTCCAATCGAAGTGATTCGTGGAGGGAGGAATGCTAGCCGTGTCGCACTGTCTCATTCTAAATCCTACGGGTAATTTACTCTTGGATTCTATGATCTTGTAGAGACCGTGTTTCTCATCGATCGAAGGCTCCACGTGCGGAACGAACCACGATATCTTGTGTAGAGTTATCTTACCCGCACCGGTCGTGGCGAGTCTCACTATTGCGTCGTCGTTTCCTTTTCGAATCAACGTCAGATTGTGTTTGAATCCGTACATGATCTTGTTGTAATCGTCCGCAAATCCGAAGATGTGCTTCAAAGGTATGCTGAACGAAAACGTTCCTTTAGATCTGGACGTCTTGACGACGTAGTCGAATATCGTGGCGGCGCCGGCGCTAGCAGGGCCTATAGTGTCTTTCACCCACAACTGATTAAGTCCTCTGGATTTCGAAAAATCATCAGGATACGTCAAGAGTCTGAACATCGTGGTGGCCTGACCGGGATGAAACACAGATTCTATCTCTTGTCCGGATAGCATGTATTTTATGTTACTGAATAGATGCATGATGCCATTATTGGCTAGAGTAACCGTGTCGTCGTCGGCGTAGTCGCTCCCATCTTCCTTGGTGAGACGTCCCTGCACCACTATGTAACTCTTGCTAGGATGTATGAATAGATCTTGAGTTTCGACGTTGATTCTTATCTCTCCTGCATTGTTCAAACTCGTTCCAGTTACCGGTTCATATTTGTGAACCTCATATTCTTGAATACTTTCATCTTTCACTATGCTTTGTGCTATATCTAGTATATTTGTCATTTTAAAGGATTTTTAGGTTTTTTTTTGTTTATTAATTCACTTGCTTTTCTTTATCTAAAAAAATAGTTTTTAATTATTTTTTATTATTATTTTTTTTCTCTTTATATATATGTGTGTAAACAAGAAAATGTCAAAGAGAGTAAATAAAAAACATTTTTTTTGCGTTCTTCATCAAAACTTCGTCTTCTGTAATCGTTGTTCATAAAACTTTCCGATGATCTCTTCTCCATCCAAAGCTTCGATTTCATAAGTCACCGGATCGGTGTGAAATATTTTGATGATCACGAAGATTTCCGTGGTCCATCGAGGAGTATAACCCTTTTCGAAGTGCTTCTTATAAGCGTAGATTCTCACTCGATTGCCGACCGCAAATTTCGTCGTTCTAGACTTCTTCTTCCCGATCTTAGATCTCTCAGGATATAGATTCGCGTAGAGTCGTTTTTCGTTTCGAGGATCGCTAGCTTCTGCGGGAGTCATCTTGATCGATCTGTGTCGCGTTTCGTTGTAATCTTTCACCAGACCGTTCAGTGCATATATGTATTTCTTGGTCGAATTCGCCATGAAGTATCTGTGCATCTTCTCCTTCATCGTTCGATTCCAACGTTCCACCACGCTGGCTTTCTCTTCGTTTTCGATCGAGTAGAGGTCTACCAATCGACGAACGTCCTTGTTGTAGAATTCCTTTCCCTTGTCCACCCACAATTTACTCGGTTTTCGAGAGGACGAGTCGAACACGCTCTTCAGAGCCTCGTTGACGCAAGGTCCCGATTTATTCTTCAAAGCTCTGATCCAACCGTATTTGGAAAACACGTCGATGACCGTCAATAGATATTTGACGCCCTCGTTCCACCTCGAAAACGATCTCATGTCGACCAAGTCAGCAGACCAAATGTCGTACAGACCTTTCACGAACACCTTTCTCTTTCGAAATTTACGCACTATGGGTTTGTGTAACTCCTCAGCCAATTCGCTCGTCAATAATCGTTTCTTCTTCTTCTCTTTTTCAGATGCGCTTTTTTTTTTGAATGCCCCATCCGAATCGACGTTTCGCACCGATCAGATTGCCGACGAGCGAACGTTCCATCTTCTCTCTCCTGGTCGGATTCGATATGCCTCTCAATTTCCCCAACATGTTTTTGTCGCAGACGTCGTTGCGAGTCTTGGTGTCGGGATGTCCGGCGTAGCACAGATCGTGATCGTACGCGGCCGCGTCCACCCTATTCACGGGTTTGCTCCAAGATTTGGGAGTCAGATCGGCGTTGAGTCTCTTGTTCAATTCCGTTCCTGGTCCCGTGAAACTGTGACCGGGCAGATGCATTTCGAAAAGTAGATTGTTGAGCATTTTATTCACGATGCCTTTGCCTTTGCTCGCGTTCTTTTGTTTGACAAATCTAGTCTTGATAGAACCACACACATCGCAAATTCCGCGAAGCATCCGTCTGTCGTTTTTAGTTCGCACTTCTCTAGAATTACTCGTCCCGGTAACTCTCTTACACTTTACACAATACATTTTTTAAGAGTTAATTTAAATTAATTTCGTTTTTTTTTATTTTATATATGAATTTAATATTTTTTTTTTTTAAATTCTGTTCTTATTATATATATATATATTTTTTTTTTCAATCGCTGCCCTTGAGTTCTATCATCTTACTGAATTCCTCCCTGGCCTCTTTCCTACCCTTTTCCACGAGAGAATCCTTCAACTCTTCCTTGATGATCTGACGAGTCTTGATTCTCACGGCTTCTTTCATGGCATCGTATTTCGTTATCTCGCTCAATATCGCGAAGTATTCTCCGTCCGATATCCTACCGTCTTTCAACGCCATAGAGATCATTTCGGATATCGTATCGATCTTGGAGTCGGCCAAGACGCGAATCTTATCGTGTTTCCTCGCCTTCAGATATAATTTCCTACTCAAAAAGTTTCCGAGCGTGCTGAACAATCCGGCGGCGAGAGCCACTCCTTCCACGGTCAGCACGATCGGAATGCCGACCGCGGTCGACAACAATCCGATGCCGGCAGCGTGTAAACCCATGGAAATCGTGATGAGTGTCGTGTCGATCCCGTTGACGAATTTCACGAAACGGAATACTTCTTCTTGAGGGAACGACGAGAATCTCTCGAGTCAGATACGATTGGATTCTACTGATTTGATTGATGCGATACCTCTCTCCTCTTTCTCTTTCTTCTAGCGACGGCGCCGTCGGCAAAACGCCGTTCAGCTTCTCGTCCTCGTCGTCCACTAACGTCGGATACAATTTATTTCTGGTTCTCATTTTTTTTGTGTTTTTTCTTTCTAATATTAGATAAAAAATTTATGTGTGTATTTATTTTTTTTTATTTTCTACTCTCCCTTATTTTTATATCAACGAAAAACAAAATTTAGACGTATGCTTCGTTCAGCAATAATTTCTTGATGCATCCCTTGTCTTCTAAAGTCAAACTTCTACGCGCCAATTTCAGTTCTTCCGAATCTGTGGGCCTGTCTCGATTCTTACAGTAGACTAATCTCTTCCAAAACGAGATCACATCGTCGAATTTAACGCGTTCGAACGCCGGTTCGAAATACATGACGACCATATCTTCCCTTTCCATCGTCAGACACGAATGATCCTCGTGATCGAAGTCTAGATGATCCCGACATCCGACGCATCGTTCTAACAAGATAGGATGTAGTTGTTCGTTCACGCAGATTGCGTATGCTCTCATCAGCATGTTTAAAAGAAACCTCGCTCTAATCATCTGAGAATCGCTCATGATTTACGTATTTTTTTTTATTATCTATTCGATTTGATATATTTATTTTTCTAAATAACTATTTATTTATATTTTTTTTCTCCCCTATATTTATATCAATCAAAAACGTAACCGCCTCAAAAACGAGGGAGAGTTTCTGGACCATCTGTACCAACGCAATTGCCGATTCTGGACCGCTGGTCTTGAACCACAATTGTTGTTTTTTTGATGATCACCCAGAATCTTTTGCTTTCGATCGCGTTCGCCGACGATGGATCGATGGGTCTGATCTGCGATGCGAACGTAGACTAAAAATCACGTACACGATACAACTGAAAGATGTACAACACACGCACACGATGCGTTCACCACGAGTATTTGAACGCTAAAAGCGCGATCTAGGAGTCACTGAATGTACATGAGGGGTTCAAGACCACTGTACAGTTTTTGTGAACAAGCGTGTGATTTAACACCGAATTCCACGTTGGTGAACGCATCGTGTGCGTATGTTGTACACGTACATGTACAAGTGGTCGTATATCGGCCTTTACCACCTACTTACGGACGCTTTCATTTCCATAGATTCGCTGCAGCGGTAGCAGCCTTCCTCAACCTTTCCAGTCATGGACAGTGCCTTGTTGCCTCCTTCTGTGCTCAGAGACACATCTGTTACTTCTCTTCAGGATCATACTTCTTCATTGGACAGTTCCTTGTTGCCACCACTACATTCATTTCCTGAAACACATCACATTTCACCTCATATTACTGACTCTACAACCACACCTTTTGTGACACCCTTGGACATTTCTCAGCGTGTTACACCACCCAGAGTGCCACCCACGCCTGTTATATCTCATAGTGACTTGCAGGGCACCCTGCCCTCAATTCTTCCTAGAGGACTTTCTTCTTTCCGGTCCCTTGCACCTCTGCCCGGGGCCGTGGTTTCAGGAGTGCCTTTTCCAGACATTCCAGTGATTTCCGCAACTCAGACTCTGCCTTCCGCACATGCACCAGTTCTGTTTCAGACAACTCAACCGATTCCGATCACCATAAACATCTCCAGTGACATGCTTTATTCGCCGAATCTTCCTGGTTGCATCTCGCAGGCCGTGGAGCAGGCTCTCCATCAGCAAACAGGTAGGGGTTTGCGACATAATACCCCATACGTAGACAATTTGAACATACCCCCAGGATGCAGTTTCTCTCATCTGTGCCACTGGCTGGGGCTGTTTCCTTTCCAAGACGGACATTCAGTCCGCCTTTCACCTGATACCGGTCCAAACAAGCGATCATCCTCTGCTTGCGTGCAAATGAGATGGGCAGTATTTTTACGACCGATGTTTGCCAATGGGTTGTCGGTTTTCCTGTAGGATCTTTGAGTCTTTTCGCTCTGTACTGCACTGGGTTGGCCTGCACAAATCTCGCATCCACCACATCGTTCACGTTCTTGATGAGTTCCTCTTCATTACGCCGGCCCGGGTACAGTGTCAGCAGTCCTTAGCCAGCTTCATTTCTCTTTGTGGTCATTTAGGGGTGCCCATCGCAACCGACAAGACCGTACTGGTCTCTACCTCCCTCGTCTTCTTGGGGATTGAATTAGACTCGTTGGACATGTCTTTTTCCTGTCTGCGATCTCTAAACGTCCTCTTGAATTTCACCTGCTAGGTGGTAATCCCAGGTCGGATATTTCTCAGCCGGCTGATCAACTTGACTCTGGGTGTTAAAAAGTATCATCACCGCATTCGATTGTCAGTCGAGGCCAAGAAAGACCTGCTCTTGTGGTTCGCTTTTCTTGACCATTTCAATGGGAAATCTTTATTCTTCCCAGATACATGGTTAGATAGTGATGCCCTCCATTTGTACACTGACGCAGCCGCAACCTTGAGGTGTGGGGGGCTTTTTGGCTCTCACTGGTTTTCCATCGCCTGGGATCGTACTTTACCGCAACTGGGCATTGGCATTTTAGAACTTTATCCCATCGTCCTGGCAATGCTTCTCAGGGGTTTCCACCTGAGTAATCAGCAAATTTATTTCCAATCGGACAACCAAGCCGGAGTGGCTGTGATCAATGCCCAAACGTCACGCGATAATCACCTACTACGCCTCTTGCGTCATCTTGTTTTGATTTGATTGCGGCTTAACATTCATTTTCGCGCAAAATATACCCCTGAGAAGCTCAATACATTGGCTGATTCTCTCTCGCGTTTACAGGTCCAAGATTTGCGTCTACGTTGTCCAGCGAGCGATCCCAGGCCAACGCCAGTGCCAGCCGAGTGTACACTACAGAGCTTGCTAGAATTGCGCAACACCTGCTGACTCGGGCACTAGCCCCTTCTACCATTAGATCGTATGCTGCAGCCTTAGAGAAGTATCGAATGTTCTGTACTTCTTTCAGATTACCAGTCTTGTGACCAGTACCAGTGTATCACATTTTTCTCCTACTTGCCCACCTGTTTCAAGAGCGCCTAGCTTTTAGGACAGTACGCTCCACCCTGTCAGCTCTTGCTTACTTTACATACACGGCGTACAAAGCCTTCGGTCGACATCCGTTTGCCAATTACCCAGCCCATTCTACACAAGCTCATTCAGTCGTTACCATCTTGCTGCCCCAGTGAATACCTGTGCAAAGGGTTCCAAGCACGTTTTGCTCTCGCCTTTTGCGCTTTTGTTAGAGTAGAGTAACTATGTCCCGGTCAACCCGGAGAGCTGCTACTGTCCTTCTTGCCCGGGGTACCACCCCCATGGGACACGAGTTTGCTATCCTGTCCTTTACTCATTTCAAACATCATATTAGTGGCAGTCCGCACAGAATTACTTTGGCTTCCATGAACCCTTCCATTTACTGCCCATTGCGATCGCTCCAGTCAATCCTTCGTGTCAGGGGTAACAGGTCTGGCCCATTGTTTGCCTACCCCGATAGCTCTCCAATCTGCCGGCCCTTGTTTTCACAGATTATGAATGCTGCCCTCAGCTTGTTCGGCAACACTACCCAATTTAAAGGGGCATAGCTTTCGGATTTGTGCAGCCACCTGGGCGACGGCGAAGGGCTTTCCTGATGTTCAAATCCGAGCAATGGGTAGATGGCGGTCTGGCGCCTTTCGCCACTATATCCACAGCCCGGCGCTGCATTAACTTCTGTTGGGGCGAGGGGGTGTCGCCTGTGTGCACTTCCTAACCGTTTCCGGGGGCGGGAGGGGGGCTACCATACCTGCACCTTCTCTGTTTCCATCAGTTTCCCCTGTCATAGCGTATCTGATCTCTGCAAGCGTCGCCTGTGCGCGCTTGCCTCTTCATAGGCTTGATTATTCATTGCGCCCAGTTTATCCTACTAGGGATGTCGCCTGTGCGCATCTGCCCGGCTAGCGTGACCCGCCAACAAACGTCGCCTGTGTGCGTTTGTCTGTACCCATTCTCCAAAACGTATCACAATATGCGAGATGCACCCACGTGGGAGAGTTTATCCGTTAGTTTGTGTGCATATATGATACACCCGCACGGCTAGTGTGACACCGCCCACAAACGTCATCTGTGTGCGTTTGTATGTGCCCATTCTCCAGAACATATCACAAGATGCGAGATGCAACCAGTTAGGGGAGTTTACTATTTAGTCTGTGTGCATGTAGAATACATCCACCCGGCTAGTGTAGCACATCCCACAAATATCAAATCAGCATTGAGAGTGAGAATAGTAATTTAATCCATTGATTTATAGTTCGCCTGTGTGCGTTTGTGTGTGCCCATTCTCCAGACAACATCACAATATGCAAGATACAGCCAGTTAGGGGAGGTTGCTTGCTTATATATATATATAAAAAAAAAATAAATAAATGGCATCTTGTCGCACGGTCTCTTTCGTGCCCTCAGCGATTCCTGCATCCCTCCCTTGACCAATCTTTCTCTTGGCGGGATGAATCCTGTCTTTGTCAAGACTCATCTGTGAAGTTTTATATCCGCCTAGGGAGGACATGTTAAGGGATGGTTGCATGTTTTTTAGTGTATATTGGTGTATATAAGATAAAAATATGTTCAGACATAACTAACAAATCTGTATGTTTCGTCTACACTGTATTCGTGAAGTTGAGTGTTAACTGTAATGTAAACAAGAGGCCTGTCACGCCTAGAGAGCTCCGCTGAGAATAATTGATGACACACCGTCTATTGATAATACATATTGTTATGAAGTTTGGTGTAAAAATATTCAGCGGTTCAGAAATTATGGCTTGGACAAACAAATATCAAAAATATCTTAAGATTTTCTTGGTCCTGTGACCTGTGACCTTGACCCTGTGGATTTACAGACCGCAGAATAATTGATGACACACCGTCTATTGATAATACATATTGTTATGAAGTTTGGTGGAAAAATATTCAGCGGTTTAGAAATTATGGCTCGGACAAATAAAATGTTGGCGACGGACGGACGGACGGACAGACGGACGACGGACGACAGACGACAGACGACGGACGACAGACGACGGACGACGGACGAATCAGTATAAGAAAAGCTATGCTGACTTTGTCAGCGGAGCTAAAAAATGAGTGTAGCCCATAACAACAATTTGGTCTTCTAGATGTTTCTTCCTATGCTGCTCAAAAATGTTTTCATAAACATTCAAAGGAAATAATGTTCCTCTTACTGTAATACTAATTAGAAACAGTGTAAATATTTTTTATATTATTAAAAAAAATTATATTTTTCGGTAAAAAGAGTGAAAAGTACCAAAAAGTATTTTTTCATAAACATTCAACCGATAAGATGTTTCTCTTACTGTAATACCAATTAGAAACGGTTTTCTCCTGTTGTAAAGCACACGTGATCATTATATAACGGGTTAGCTGTATGATAGCCATAAGGTTTACATCAGGAATGATCGTTTATTTCTGTCTAGTTTTTGAATTATGAACCACAAACAAACAAAGGCCAAACTGTGTAAATGGGAGTAGCTCAAGAAACAAACGATCATTCCTAATAATTAAACGCGAGGGACAATAAAATTAAACACTCTCTACTTTGCCGAGTTAAAATAAAAACCAGGTCGCATGACGCTCCCTAGTGATAACTAATAAACAGGCATAGTTTTCTAAAATTTTGTTTGAAATACCGATACATTTCATTTCGATTTGGATAAAACGATGAACGCAGACGATCATCTATTCCACACAGTTAAAACTAGAAGTCCTGTCACGAAATGCGCGCTTATCTAGGCTTAATTACACGTAGGAATTGCGCGCAATTGCCATATCAAATGGCATCCAAAGCATGGCAGGTTCTCCTGGTTACTCATAGCAAACAAGGGCAATGTTTCGGCCAATGGACCTACGGGTTACCCGGAGGTCCATTGGCTGAAACATTGCTTGTGCACAGGCGATATGTACATAATTTGATAGCCTTACTATGGTCATAACTCGTAGATTAACGCGCAGATCAAGGTGCTATTTGTGTGCATCTCATGACAGGACGTCTAGTTTTAACTGTACAAACAAATTGAACATGGAATAAAAAGCATGATAAGGTTTTCGTTGTTTATTAAATTTTATTTTGAAAGTCATTTTATAATGATGAGATAAATATTAATTACTTTTCATGTTGAAACAGCATGAGAGTGCATGGCTTCTTTTCCATTCACTCTATGCAACGTAATCTTTAATACAGACATTGTGAGGGTGGTTTAGCGTGGAACTAAATGCGTTTTTCCTGTTCATTGTGTTATAAAAAAAAACAAAAAAACTTTAGCCAATCATTTTGTCTGAAAATGCATGGACAGAAGAAGAGGTTTAATTATATCAGACTGAGCTTCACATTCTTTCTAGCTGCCATCTTGAACCGTAGTTCTCCTCATGACACAACCGTGAGTCTATTTACAATTTTATTGCACATCTCCTGATTTTGGCCATGACATCACATTACACACCCATACTAGTACATTTATTACACGGCACGCCTGCTCTATGAAATCCCTATCTACTGCAACACTAAACTATGCGGAAAATAAAAATCTGTTCCGCACATTTGTGGAACGTAAATCGTTGACGGATTATTTTTATAAAGAAGCGAAATTTCACTGGAATTTTCTTCAAATCGTGTACCGCAATTGCAATTTCAATGCCTAGCGATAGCGAACAGTCGTCCCATAGTTCCAATGTGTTCTATGTGCCAGTAGGCACATAGAACACCTTGGAACTCAGAGAACGAAAGAGTAACACAGGTTCCCCTCGCAAGTTTTGTTGGAGACATAATGTGATCTTTTTGGTGATAATTATCAAATGAATTGTTGTGTGTCCTTCTAATAATTGTTTTATAGACGCAAAGGTGTGTAACAAATACAGAACGACACGCGTTTGTGAATGGGTTAATCGATATGGCACTTGTGCCATCGCGGAAGGATAAAACTCGAGGCCTGCGACATCTCGTTTTATCCTTCCGCGCTGGCACTCGTGCCATATCGAGTTCAGTATTACCATAAACTTGCCCACTTCTCTTAGCAACACGGAGCAGAACTCTTGTAATTATGCAAATTCCTAGCCATTTTCTGTGTATTGATGGTACAAAGCCCTTCGACTTTCCATCTGCTCATAACGTCAGAGTTCTATGTTTACATGTCAACGAGAGACATCGAAATAGTAATTGAATACAGCGAAGCTATCTGGTGTTCATATAATAGCCCCTGAAGCATCTATCATCTCACGCATCTATTTCATATCGACCAATAGGCAAACAACATATCACATACATTCAAAAATCAGTTGGGTTAAAATCAACCCAAATCAACTGGGTTGACTGAATATGAACCCAAATGGTTCATATTTACTCAAGCATGTTGATTTGGGTTGATTTTTAACTCAACTCATTTTAGAGAATAGTCTGTACAAGCCTGGCCCATATCTCGTGATATATATATACTTCTCAAAGTTTGTTAAGCACCAAATATTTGACACATCATTGTGAAATTTGCTTGTGATATATTTGCGATAATTGTGATGAATATTATTGAGGAATGTATCGCGATGGTCCCCAGTGTTTACGTTAGCTCTCTTGACCGGAAGACTTTTCGTGACAGTCATGGGAAGCATGTACCCCTTGATTTTCATGATGTTTTCGTGTGCTGTCGACATGTACATGACATGTGTAGGGTATTCAATCTTTATTTCAACACAAACCTTTGTGATTTAATGATTAAATATGGCAAATGCAAATGTAAGGAGACATTTGTCTGAAGCAGAAATGTGGCGGGCTGTAGGGATAGTGGAGCAAGGGGCTACCCATCGTCGGGTTGGTGAAGCCCTTTGTGTGCACCATACTGTGATCAACAGAGCCTGGGCAATATTGCAGCAGTATGGAACACCAGTAAGACGGCATGGTGGTGGCAGGAACAGGGCAACATCTGCAGCTGAAGACCGGTTTTTGATAATTCAGGCTCGTAGGAACCGCATTGCCACAGCAACCCAGCTTCGCTGTGACCTTCAGAATGCATCCGATGTAAATATTTCGACGCAGACTATCCGGGCAAGGTTGCACGAAGGTGGTCTCCGATCGAGAGGACCATGTATTTGCATTGCGCTGTCCCAGAACCACCGCCAGGCACGATATGAATGGGCCATGGACCACGTTGGATGGACCAGAGAAGAGTGGCGACCTGTCCTTTTTACATATTAGTCAATGTACTGCCTAGACCACAGAGATAGGCTGTCTAGGGTGTGGAGAAGACCAGAAGAGTGAGGTCATGCAGCCAGCATTGCTGAGCATGACCGCTATGGCGGGTGGGGGGGGGGGGGGGGGGGGGTCAATCATGGTCTGGGTCGGCATCAGCAGGGATGGACGTACAGAGCCCTGTGTCGAACTGCACAGCGGTATATTGATGAGATCTTGGGTGTCCACGTCAGATTTTATGCATGTGCAGTGGGTGATAGATTCATTTTGATGGACGACAATGCCCGTCCTCACGTTGCCCATGCAGTGGGGGAGTAACGGCAGAGGGGGTTGAGCGTATCGACTGGCCAGCAAGATTCCCTGACCTCAGTTTAATCGAACATGTCTGGAATGAGTTACAGCTTGCAATTTCAACCCGTCCAGTCCAACCATGAAGTGTCCAGGAGCTTGGTGCCATGCTGGTCCACGAATGGAACAACATCCCACAAAGGACCACAAGTAACCTGATTGGGAGCATGAGAAGGCGTTGTCAAGCAGTAATTAACATTCATGGGTCTCATACTCGATATTGAACCCATACCAGTTCGCTCCGTCAACTTTTTGGCAAATTGAAACATTTCCTTTTTTAACAATAATATCCATTTTCCATCGTATTCAAAAGCTAAAAAATAATGTCAAACATAAAATAAAATCGTAATTTCTGTACTTAAATCATTAAAGATATAATTAAATAAAAAATATATACACCTTTCATTACAATATTTTAACTAAAATGTAAAACAGGTAGTTGAATATACTTGGTGCTCAGCAAACTTTGAGTAGTATATTAATTACGATCTAAGGATACACGGCAAGTGTTATAAACTACTCTGAGAAAGTATTTATCTGTTTCTTTGCTAATGCTTACTGTGTATGAATCTCGTTTCGCACAACAAAGCGGACAAATAACAGACACTCATATTCAAACCAGTGCCATAGCACGGCGCAGTCGTTCTTACAGTACAGCTGTCGTGGACTGATCGTAATCCGTGCGTGGGTTGTGATGTACACGCCTTCGTTTACCAGGTAATAACAATTATCGTTAGCAAAATTTTAATTAATGAAGCACCGGGTTGTATCCGGTGCTTCATTAATTAAATTTTTGGATGATTATTCCTATAATTAGTATTTGGAATCTAATATGATTAACCTCCTTGAAATATTGCCCATCCACTGAAAGTGACCAGCTAACGACGGCCTTACTGTAAAAACCCTACTGCTCTCTTCCCAATATTCCACAATGGAATAGTTGCGTCCCTCTGAGAGCTTATAGTTTGGCCACAAATGAAGACAGCTCGTTTCTGTATGTTCGGGGAACTGCATGCTATTGACATTCATCGTAACTACAATGCATCACAACCTGGATCGCCAGACAAACTGCCTGATTGGGTGAACAATTTTCTACCCACAATGTTTCAACACTGCCACTTACCAAATAAGGCGTGTATCTCCAATCGAATTAGTCAAATTATACATGCTACAGCAAACTAATTCAGCACAACCTGACAATTTATCTCGTCCCTTACTTTCATCAGGGACCCGGATAAGACCAGCACGGTGAAAGTACCTCCGGTCTACCGGGGATAGGTATCTCCTTTGGGCATTTAACTCACAGCTTTGCGTCCACCCTTGACACAAGTGCTCAAAACGGAAGCCACAAACAGGTCGGTGCTCCCGGCAGAGACTACATACAACGTTCCTACTGACTGTTTGTTGCTTTGTTTATTGGGTTTAATGACACATTCAATAGCCGGGGTTATATCGTGTCGGATAGTTTAATTGGAGGAAGGAGTCGCAATACCGGAGGTAGATATCCTGGTAGTTGGGGACAAGCAGTGCCCCCGGTTAGGGCAGCCTCCATTTCGGTACACTGCTTTGGCTCTAACTTCGGGGGTAGACGGATGGTCGGACAGGCCTGTTCTGGCCAATCCGGAGCCCCCCCAGAAAGAGTATCACGTCGAGTGGGGAGGTGGGGGCATTTGTGGGTCGTCCAATCAGTAATTTATTTTAATCAAATCCCACCATTGTCATTGATTAATGACTTTTAACTAAATGATTAAGTTTTAATTAGTGGAATTGTGTTAGTTTCCAGTGGCAGATTTTATTACGGTGTATTGTAAAGCGCTTGGTTGAATGGCCGCCATCTGAAGACATGGCACTATCACACACAGGCCAAACAGTGGCCTGTTTCGGCATCAACACTGGCTGAGTATACTTCCCTATCATATCCCTGAATATGTGGAAATACTGGAAGCTCGGTGGATTCACTGCATAGTTTTAACACCACCCCTTTGTTAGACTACGTGGTGGGTGGAAGCCGGTGTGACAGGAATGGAAGTCCGTAGGAACGTTAGTCCCTCTGGACTATTATTCCGCGGAATTATAGTCCTAGGTCTAACATATCTAGGAATAGTAGTCCGGCGGACTACTATTCCTAGAAATGTTAGACCTAGGACTATAATTCCGCGGAATAATAGTCCAGAGGGACTAATTTTCCTACGGACTTCCATTCCTGCCACACCGGGACATTGAACCATTTATATTTGCAACATGGCAAATCAAAATACAAAACACAAACGACCCTTTTCAACTACTGGATTCTGAGACTCTGATTCTGAAGATGAATTGATGCTGTCAGCGGACAATATTCCAAAATTTATATTAATTCACTGGACAGGGAAAATATGACATTAAATTAATTCAATCCGATTGCACTGGGAAAAGCCATTAAAGTTATTACTGGCACTGTAAAAGATATTAAAAATTAAGATCTGGTGATATTTTAATACAGTGAATAAAGCAAGTACAGATACATAACCTCATGCACATTAAAAAACTAATCGATATTGTTGTAAAAGCAGATTACCATGCAACACTTAATATCAGTAACGGAATCATAAAAACTAGAAAAGTGGCGGACATCAACGAAACTGAACTTAACCCTTTGCCCAACGTAAGGACCAAAACCGACCAGCCTTATTCTCAGAAATCGCCAATTAATATTCATTATATTTTCATTTTTTGTCTCAAAAACATTGGTTATGCCCCTCTTTGGAACGATCTCGTCGAGCCCCTTCCAATTGAGGGGTCATAACCTATGTTTTTGAAACAAAAATGAAAAAAATAGTTATTCGAGAATTTTGTTTGCACGTGTCGTCTTCTTTTCATGTTAGGTAAAGGGTTAATCTGAAACTGAAAACACAAAGAATAGCTGCAGTAAATCGAATGGAAAATAAAAAAAAAAATGAAAAAATAATTAAAACCAACACTTACATGTGTAGCTTTTATGGCACAATATCTCATAAAGCTCTCACAATGGGTTACCCGAATGTTGGAGTGTATTCCAAATCCACTTCGACCAGGGATGTGGCGACGGGGGGGGGGGGGGGGGGGGGGGGGCAATCCCGGCCCAAATTCATTATAGTTGGAAATTCGGAGGGCAAGTCATGAGTAGTTGGAAATTCCATCTATCTCGATTTCAGAGCTCCGTTGGTGATGCTGATATCTTCTTTACAGCACGTGGAGAGTGTATTGTAACTAAATCACCCGCGGAGTGGAGTTATCACCCGAACTATAAATTTAAATTTTATCTATATCGACTAAAAACACAAGCAATGTTTTAGCCAATGGACCTCCGTGTTTAACCCGGAGTTCATTGACTGAAACTTTGCTTGTGCTTGTTATGATTTGCAACAAATTTGCAATTATTGCGTGGGTGAAATCTCCACTCTGTGGGTGATTTAGTGATAATACACTCTCCCCGCTGTACTTCCAAAAATTCCAACTCGGTTTCAAATCGGCAAAATTTCCAACTGTAACTATTTACAACTACAGTGTACGCAATATCGAGCTTCATATGTGTGCATGATGTCAAACGGTATGAGATTTCAATAGCACTTTTACTTATCGTAATAAAAAAATCTTCGAATGCACTTCAAGAAAATCCCATCATGTAGAATCGTTATCCTGAGTTAATTCCATCATTCACAGTTACAAAATGATGAAACATCGAAAATTGATCATTCCTGCATGAGATCTGATTTAATGTGAGGAGGAGTGTCCGAATCAGGTCGAGGAAAGCCTATCGAGCTTCGTGTGCAGGGAAATTAAAACGGAGGAGGTGCGAAAGTTGATATCAAAATTAAGGGATGGAAAAGAGGGAGGAGTGGATGAAATTCCTAACGAGTTTATCAAAAAAGGGGAAGAGGAACTCGTGGAAAGCCTAACTGCCCTATTCAATCTAGCCATAGAAAATCAAGAGGTCCCAAAGGAGTGGAGAGAAAGTAAAGTGACATTTATTCACAAAAAGGGGGAAAAGGACGTTTTGGATAACTATCGAGGGATCTCTGTCAGTAGCAACATTGGAAAGGTTTTCTGTAAAGTCCTGTATGAGAGACTAGAGGAGGTGATTGAGGAGAAGGTTTTTTTGGGAGAAATCCAGAATGGCTTCAGGAAGGGAAGGAGAGTTACTGACCATCTGTTCACACTATCCCAAATGATAGAATCCGCGAAAGCAAAAAAGAAAAAGATGTTTATGGCCTTGTTGGATATCAAAAAGGCATACGATAGAGTATGGAGGGAAAGTATGTGGCGCAAGCTGGAGGCTATGGGCTTAGGAGGCGAGTTTGTTGGAATTATGAAAGCAGCATTATATAAAGATGTACAGAGTGAACTTAGCCTGGGAAACATTACAACGAAACGTGTGCCTATGGAGATAGGCCTAAAACAGGGGTGTATCCTTTCGCCAATCCTGTTTGCATTGTACATCAAAGGTTTAGGAGCTGAACTCCTGCGTAGCGAGGAGGGGGTAGCAGTTGGGGACTTGAAGATCCCAGGGCTATTTTTTGCAGACGATATGGTTCTAGTGTCAGAAAGCGAAGAGGGGCTAACGAAAATGCTGGGAATTGTTGGGAAATATGGGAGCAAATGGAGACTCGAACTTAAGGAAAGCAAAAGCAAATTTATACCTGTGGGCCGCAAAGTGGACCCCACTCGAAGGTGGAGAGTGGGTGAGTTTTGCATTCCGGAAGGGAGCAGCAAACTTCTCAGTGTGGGGGAGACAGGTGATTACGAGTATTTGGGGGTAAATATAAACATTACAGGAAGAGGCATCTACCGGAACCACACAAATAAATTGATTCTGAAGGGGAAGCGAATCCTTAATCAATTGAAACTTATAGGGAGAAACAGTCTCAGTAAGGTTTTCGTGGGGAAAACCATTTGGGAAATGGTGGGGTTACCAAGTATAACATACGGTGCGGAAGTGGTACCCCTAAACCAGACGGCCGTAAAGAGTTTGGAAATCCTGCAGAACGATGCAGGCCGATGGATAGCTGGGTCCAGTAATGCCGCAGGGCTAGAAGAAATCAGGGGTGAGCTTGGGTGGATGAGGATCTAGGACAGGATAGACCTGTTGAAGCTCGGTTATCTTAATTATTTGGTAAATCTCCCCGACAGCCGATGGTGTCAAGTAATGTTCCTGAGAATTTTCAACTCAAATATCAAAACGGGGTGGATGGTTCAAGTGAGGGAGCTAGTAGAGAACTACTCATTGGAGATCTCGGACCTGGACGTTGGGGCAAACCAGGGTAAAAACAATCGTCAGATAAAGGGTCATGGAGGATTGTAACCGTAATTGGCGAGAGGGGGTCAAATCAAAGAGGTCTTTGGGTGGCCTGCGTGATAAAGAGAAGCCAGGTTTTGAAGAGTACCTTGATGGCACCTTTGGGGGTCACTGTTGTTCAAGCTAAGGTCGCGATCCCTGGAGCTGAGGGGGAAAATTGGGAAAGACGGTGAAAGGGAGTGCCAGATGTGTAACTTGGTCATGGCGGAGACCCTGGAACACTTTCTTCTAGAATGCCCAAAGTATCAGTCTAAAAGAATGAGATTCACTGGGAGTATAATGGGGAAGTGGGATGGGAGAATGAAGGACATGTGGTTAGGGGGAGACTCAAAGGAGAGGGTTAATATGCTAATCGGAGAGATTGGGAAGAATGGGACAAAGGATATCATCAAGCAGTTCGTCTCCGAGTGTTGGAGGGAGGGGAGAAGCGTGGGAATAGGGAGGCAGTTGGGAGTACAGGGGTAACCATGGCCTTCTCGTCTGAGAGGGGTCATAACCTATGTTTTTGTGAAAAAAACGAAAAAAAATAGCTATTCACGAATTTTGTTTGAATTTTTTGTCTGCTTTTCATGTTAGGTAAAGGGTTAAAGTAATCAACCTGTTTGATACATTTTAAAATTGTTTTTATTGTTTTAAACCAGACTATTCAGACCTCATATCATCCGATTGATTTATTCACCTATCTTGTACCGTCACTCATTATTATACAAACTACTCATACTTTCTGGCATTTCTGTTATAATCATTTCTTATTTATTTTCCATCATGTCACTTCATAATTGTCAAAAACTTGTTTTATTTTACGTGGCTGCTGAAGTGTCGTTATGCATCAAAATAAATCATGTCGATCTATGTGCCTCGGACTTGGCCCAACACACCAACAGGATCAGGTGCAAATACTATAAACTTTTAAAAGTGTATTTTCTAGAATTGTATTTTTTAGCTATTAATAGAGCTGACAAAAATGAAACATTAGCATTTTAAAAGATATGGCAATTTGCCAACTGGCAAATTTCAACACCTTTGAATATGCTAATGGTTCATTTCATCTCATCCAAAGAGCTGTCGTGCCCCCTTCGAACGTGGATCACTGCAGAGATAATTATACAATATATATTATTTTAGGAGTGAAAAAAAATATATTGTAGGGTATCAAAAATATCTCACAGATGTATAACTGTATTACTTTTCTTTGGGATGAATCTACTCACGCTGAGTTTTCCCTAGACCGAATCTTCATGTTCCCGAAAAACGATGACATGTTATTTTCGATGGCGTTAAAAATCTAAAAAGGTTATAAATTTTCCGTTTTTGGGGGTTTACAATAGTGAAAAGGAGTGCCCGATGTGTGGAATTTGGGCATGGTGGAAATCCTGGAACACTTTTTTCTTCTAGAATGCCCAAAGTACCAGTCGAACAGAATAAGACTCACTGGGAGTATAATGGGGAAGTGGGATGGGAGAATGAAGGACATGTGGTTAGGGGGAGACTAAAAGGAGAGGGTTAATATGCTCATCGGGGAGATTGGGACGAGGGATGTCATCAAACAGTTCGTCTCTGAGTGTTGGGAGGAGAGAAGAAGCGTGGGAATAGGGAGGCAGTTGGGAGTACAGGGGTAGCCATGGCCTTCTCGTCCGAGAACTGCGACATATCAGCGGCTGGCCAAAGTGTTATTATTATTACAAAACTACAAACCATTGTTCATATACAAAGATGGACATCACAACGTACTTTGTTTTGATTTCTGACTAGACAAAAAAGTAACCTATCGATATCGGTTCGTTTTGCCCCAATTGCCCTCCACCCCAGTTGACGTGTTGTTTCCCCGCGGGTCGTCTCGCCCCTATAATGGGGCAAAATTACTCGGGTGTGAGGGGGCGAAACGGCAATGATTTCACTATTAAATTCTTTTAATGGTTTTAAAGTACTTTTCCACCATCAAATAACATTATAATGCATTTAACTAATATGGACGCAACACACCATCTTGAAAACAGTTTTTAACAACGGTAGAAAATTAAAATCCCCTACCTGTTACATTGGATGAATGTATTGCTATTATTACAAAAGTGCGAAAGAAATTTCTTATTGGTTTCATTGAGATGAATGACTCAAACTTTGTGGAAACATATATGGATTGTCCGGGGAAAGAGTAAAAGACCCACAGAAGAGAAACGACACAGGCAGATTGATAATTGTAATGCATTGTTACGGATGTTATATAAATGTACACATTATACTCAAATGTCAAAGGTTGTGCTTCTGAAGACTAAACTGTAAAAATATAAACAAATACATAAGTAAAACAGGAATAAAACATAATATCACTGCAAGTTCTGTTTTTATTTAATCAATACCTCATTGACATACCACCAAAACCCTCTCTATTTATCTGATTTCACGAATGGGTCAATGCAGATACGGCAAAATGTTTCAATTTAGTAACAATTATGAAAATTTTAATGGAAATTGTTCACTTTGGTAATTCCTTTGGGGAAAAAATAATAATGTACTAAAGGAAACAATTACATTTAAATTTAGGGGCGAAACCACCCACGTCCGTCTCTTGGTCGAAATGACCCGCGGCAAATGAGGAATGGGGCGAAACGACTTGAGGGTCGAACAGGAATTGGGACGTAAAAACCCGGGATCAACTTATCAATACTGTATCTCCTATTTTCAAGCAAACATTTCATTACTATTTATTATACTTTAAAATTAGAATAATTCAAAAACTGCGTTTCGTTTGTAGTCGCCGAATTGGACAAGTTACAACGGAATCAGGAGAGGTCGATCTGAAATAACAAGATTATTAGCTGAGCGCATTGAAAAACCTCCAAAGGGACAGAATGCGAGTGATGTGTAGACATGTAAATATCACGCAAATATGAGATGCGAGTTGGGTTGCAACAGAAAACGAACGCATTTGACATCTTGTTTGATTGTTGATATCGGCCCAAAGATTCCTAGAGGGGGATAAGCCGATTGCAATTGTAAATCGGAAGTCACTTGATTTTTTTCCCTGAAATTTACTATCCATTTCAAAATATCGCCTGAAGGCATAAAGAATTTTGTTCTGGAACACATTTATCTGACTGGATATGTGCAACCCCTTGAGAGCCTACGGCCCGCTTGGGTTACTATTAGCCGGAAAGTATACAAATTTAATACATTTCATGGCAGTATGAATCATGAGTGTAGGTCGCAGTTTTAATCTTCAAACCCTTGTATTTAACGGAGTCGTCGCTATGACATAAATGTTTCTGTATTCAACTGGTGATTTACAAGCCGGAATTATTTTCCCAGCACTCGTTGGTACTGCGTTGTCATATTTCGCTCGAGCCTGTGGCTCTCTCGAAATATAACTACGCCATTCCAACTCGCTGTGTTATTTATTGGTGTTTAATGTCACATACTTATGCACAATGGCTAATCGTGACCGTGACAGTTGTACGGGTGGAGGAAGCCGGAGTACCCGGAGAGAATCACCGAACATCGACGAGCAACTGTCAGCTCCTCAACATTCTAACTCTGTTCAAGCTCCGCTCAAGCAGAGTTACAGCGGTTGAAAACATGTGCACCATCGACGTGCAGTACGCCTTAGTACACGGCATCATCGTGCCCCCATGTAGGCCCCGGGATAAAGTGCCTTGCCCGAGGACACAACGCTGGTCGTCCTGGACAGGGATCGAACTAACTCGTTGTGTAAAACATTCCTCGATTCAAACACACATCGCGTTTTGTCTTTATCTCAGTCTTATGCACAACTATACCGATGTTTATCTGAATGGGCTCAAATGCCATGCAGTGTAATGCATGCTGTGTCAGTGTATACAGAATGACATCAAGGTCAATATCTAGAATCACCTAGCACAATATACACGACAATGGTTCAATGCAGGCAAAGGTTTGTATTAACCATTTACCTAACGAATCGTTCACTTCCGCCCTGGTTATTTACAAATTTAGCAATTAAAAAACGATTCTTTTTAAAACATTTCATGAAACCATATCATGTGACTCCCCCATAATCGTTCGTTCGAACGAGCTCTTTCCAATGAGGGATCATATTATATCGTTTGTTGAAATTTTGATAAGATAATAAAAAAATAAAAAAATAGAATTTAAAATATCAAATTTTGATAACGTCTGCGTTGGATGACGGGTTAACAATGATATCGTCGTTCATGCAGTACGGTAGCCGCGGAGTGGCCCACTGGAGGGAAATATTTCCTCGAACGCGATAATATACGATTCCACACACTAATTATGGAAATAATCATCTGAAATTCAATTAATGAAGTACCGGGTACAAGGACGGTGTTCTGTATGGTATGAAATAAATCTTTTTATTATTTTCCAAAGTGTGATTTACTGGGATTTCCGGGTTTGATTATAAACGATAACTTCACAAGTGAATTATGCAATCAACAATTGAGTCATGTATCCGTGCGCGCAAACGAAGACGCTTTGCCGCGGGTGTAATGGGGACTTCATTGTTTTTTTTTTTAACCCTTTACCTAACATGAAAAGCAGACGACACTTGCAACAACAAATCTTCAATAACTATTATTTTCATTTTTTGTCTCAAAAACATAGGTTATGACCCCCTCATTTGAACGAGCTCGACGAGCTCGTTCCAATGAGGGGTCATAACCTATGTTTTAGAGACAAAAAAAATGAAAAAAAATAATGAAAATTAATTGGCAATTTCTGAGAATAGCGCCAGTTGGTTTTAGCCGTTACGTTAATTAAAGGGTTAAATAATACCATTATCGTTAATAATGAAACGTAATAAACAGAGTAATCGCTTGACTGGACTGGTTACGTGTAATAATTCATTCGAGGCGATGGACTATATTGTAAAACACTCGTGCGCATATACAACGTCCCTCACCTCTCATGAATTATTTCACGTAACCAATCCAGTCAAGCGATTACTCTCTATCTCATTGTTTCACTTGTTCGTGATCCTGGTAATGCCTCTAACTTTTAGGGCTTTCGTTAAGAGAGAATAATCTTCTGTCGCTGTTTGACACTTTCACCTGTTACACAAGCATTCGAGTTTTCTTCTGCTCTGTCACACCTTGATTGAGGCGGGAAGAGATTACTAGTAAGTGATGTTCACTCGTTGTTTGAAATGCTTGGTGAATTCACTTTTGGAAATGTTAGCAATAAAACAGACAATAGCCCGGAAAAAATGTTTCTAAAGAGCATGAATTTGTGACCATGAACATGCTCTTGCTTGAAATTGTACACAGTTTACATGTTTGCGGCAGTGTGTAAAATCGGTGGGATCCTTCCATACATTTTATGGATAATTGTATTATAATGTAGCTAGTGGAAAACTGAGGGCTAGCATTTTGTTATCAACTTCTGTTAGTATAACACTGCTATGTGTGTTATCAGTGTAGTGTTTCCAAAAAGCAAGTTCAGCAACTGCACCGGTCCTCTCACATGGAAGGAGCATGCAACAATATGTTTAAGCTCCGAATTTGGACTCACGCGTGTTGCTAATCAATCCACTAAAAATTGACTTTTATTTACCTCGAATCATAATGCAGTGTTTAGAATACTTTCCAACTGTTGTGTGTGACATGCTACTCTTCATGTGGCCATGTACATCGACACTGTGTTTGATCATTCTTCTCACTACTGTTGCTTGTTCTGTATCGTGGGGGTAAGGCTCTAGGATAGAAGTAGTGAGGACAACGAGGCATCATGAGTAAGAAAGTAAAGTCCAGTTCCAATAATGGGCACCTTTCACATAATAAACGACGAATACTAAAACTAACGAATGGTTAATAGTAGTCGTAAATTCGTTGCGCGCGCAAAAAATCTTTTCGCATAATTGACGACAACGAGTCCATTTGTGTTTTGCAATGCACGGGCTGCGAACCGGGGAAGGGGGGGGGGGGGCGGTCCTTCAGTTTAGAGTATGTTAATAAATCGGTTAACTGAAATAGAACGTAATCTTACAGACATACAAGTACCAAATCCACCCCCAGACAAGATAATCCACAGACCGTATAATTGCTGTAAACGTCTGGTAAAGCATACAGGTGAGGTCTATTTATC
Organism: Pictodentalium vernedei; assembly: GCA_031216915.1. NCBI lineage: Eukaryota > Metazoa > Mollusca > Scaphopoda > Dentaliida > Dentaliidae > Pictodentalium > Pictodentalium vernedei. The sequence goes on from CM062293.1 coordinate 506,231,319, forward strand.
AGCTTTGGTCGTAACGACCAAAGCTGATAAATAGACCTCTCCTGTCTGCTTTACCGACGTTTTTTAACGGCTCTGAAAGTGTGAAATCTTTCAAATACATCTCCTGAAAAATCTCAAAATATCCACTCAGATGCATTAAAATGTTCATACCGACGACCATCCATCGCCTGATATATAGCGGAGAAATGCTCAGAAACTGTTTGCAGTGTGATATACCAGCGTGTTTTAATGCGAAAACGCAATCGAAACTACGGATAAGGAAAAATGACAGCTGACAGGACGAGCACAAATTCCAGTGACAGTGTTCCCATTCGTATTTCTCATCAGCCGTCGTTCGTTCTGTGAAAGGTCTCTATTATCCTTGCTGTGCCGTCGTCATCAAATCAATGCTAATATAGGGCCTTCGACCATAAGGTTTGCGACAGGTCACCCACATAATCCACACTGTTAAATACGGCACTGGTCAATATATGGAGTACGGATTCAAAATGGGGCAGGGAAAATCATGATTATTATTTCGAATCGAATCTCGAAATGTTTTCAGTTGTTACGAAACTACAACTGCCTTCCTGGTGATGTTCACTCAATAGAACTCTGAATCACTCTGTGTAGGTATTAGACTATGTCATGCCATCGAACTGCAAGTACAAGCAGATGGACTGGTCAGTTGTTTCTGAAAGGTTGGGCAATTTATTCATATGGCAACCAAATAGTCTGGGAGCCAAATTACCATACAATACGGTCTTCGTTGAATTATCGCATGAGTGTGGACCTAGAAGTTTTATTTTTCTCGAGCGCTTGAGCGAGTGAAAAATAATACTTTCAGGTCTACACGGAAGCGATAATTGCCAATATTCACTAAAATAGCGTAGATTTTCTTTTTATTATATACTACATGACATTTTACTGCGTAACATTCAGTCCAATTCGACTGCAAACAGTTTCAAGACAATAACAAAAAGCTGCTCATCGTTCCTTCAAGGGGACGTTCAAAGCGACGTCATACACCGTCGTCCTTATGATCGTTCCCCAAAGCGACGTCATGCTCCGAAGCGTGAGGCCATTTAAGAAGCTACTGAGGAAAATTTCTCGATATCCATCGAGTCGATGGATATCGAGAAATATCTTTTAGATAATTTGCAATAATTCATGCACTATCATATAATAAATTTAATTATTAGTAACTGAAAATTATCGCATTAAATTAAATTATAAATATAAAGTTTCAGATATACGTCCAGCAGAGGACTCCACTTCATAAATCGGTAAAAATATTTTTTCATAAATATTCAACGGATAAGATGTTTCTCTTACTGTAATACCAATTACAAACAGTTTCCTGCTGTTATCATTTTTTATCAAAAGAATATATTTTTCTGTAAAAAGAGTGAAAAGTACCGAAAAATAATTTGTCATAAACGGTCAACGGATAAGATGTTTCTCTTGCTCTAATACCGATTAGAAACAGTTTTCTCCATTTATCATTTTTATTAAAAAATATATTTTTCATTAAAAAGAGTGAAAAGCATTTTTTTTCTCCTTTTGTAAAGCGCGCGAGGAATCGTTATTTACTGAGTTATTTCTGTGATAGCTATACGGTCTACATCAGACTGAGCTTCTCATTCTTTCAAGCTGCCATCTTGAACCGTAGTTCTCCTCATGACACAGCCGTGAGTCTACTTACAATTTAATTTCACATCTCCTGATTTTGTCCATGACATCACATTACACACCCATACTAATACATGTATTACACGCCTGTTCTATGAAATCACTATCTACTGCAACTCTAAGCTGTGCGGAAAATACAAATCTGTTCCATACATTTGTGGAACGGAAATCGTTGACGGACTATTTTATAAGGAAGAGAAATTTCACTGGAATTTTCTACAAATCGTGTACCGCAATTACAATTTCAATCCCTAGCGAGAGCTAAAAGTCGTCCCCTGATTTCCAATGTGTTCTATGTGCCAGTAGGAAAGAGTAACACAGGTTCTTCTCGCAAGTTTTGTTGGAGACAAAATGTGATCTTTTAGGTGATAATTATCAAATGAATTGTTGAGTGTCCTTCTGCGGCCTCTCGTTTTATCCTTCCGCAATTACAATTTGAATCCCTTGCGACAGCTAACAGTCGTCCCCTGAGTTCCAATGTGTTCTATGTGCCAGTAGGAACGAGTAACACGGTTTCCCCTCGCAAGTTTTGTTGAAGACAAACTGTGATCTTTCTGGTGATAATTATCAAATGAATTGTTGAGTGTCCTTCTGCGGCCTCTCGTTTTATCCTTCCGCAATTACAATTTCAATCCCTAGCGACAGCTAATAGTCGTCCCCTGGGTTCCAATGTGTGCTATGTGCCAGTAGGGACATAGAACACATTGGAACTCAAAGGACGAAAGAGTAACACAGGTTCCCATCGCAAGTTTTGTTTGAGACAAAATGTGATCTCTTTGGTGATAATTACCAAATGAATTGTTGAGTGTCCTTCTGCAGCCTCTCGTTTTATCCCTCCGCGCTGGCACTCGTGCCATATCGATTAACCCATTCACATACGCGTGTCGTCCTGTGTATTTATGGTACAAAGCCCTTCGACCTTCCATCTGCTCATAACGTCAGAGTTCTATGTTTACATGGCATCGAGAGACATTAACACAGTACTTGAATACAGCGAAGCTATCTGGTGTTCATATAATAGCACCTGAAGCATCTATCATCTCAGACATCTATTTCATGTCGACCAATAGGCAAAGAAAATATCACATACATTCAAAAATCAGTTGGGTTAAAATCAACCCAAATCAACTGGGTTGAGTGAATATGAACACAATTGCTTCATATTTACTCAAGCCAGTTGATTTGAGTTGAGTTTTAATTCAACTCATTTTAGAGAATTGTCTATACAAGCCTGACCCATATCTCACGATATTTATTAATTACGATCTAAGGGTACACTTCAAGTGCTATAAACTACTCTGGGAAAGTATTTATCTGTTTCTTAGCAAATGCTCACTGTGTATGAATCTCGTTTCGCGCAACAAAGAGGCCAAATAACAGACACTCATATTCAAACCAGTTCCATAGCACGACACAGTCGTTCTTAAGGTACAGCTGCCGTGGACTGATCGTAATCCGTGCGTGGGTAGTGATGCCCACGCCTTCGTTTACCAGGTAACAAAAATTATCGTTAGCAAAATTTTAATTAATGAAGCACCGGGTTGTACCCGGTGCTTCATTAATTAAATTTTTGGATGATTATTCCTATAATTAGTATTTGGAATCTAATATGATTAACCCCTGAAAATTTTGTCCACCCATTGAACGTAACCAGCCAACGACGGCCGTACTGTAAAAAACCCTAGTGGTCGCTCTTCCCAATATTCCATAATGGAATAGTTGCGTCCCTCTCTGAGCGCGTATACTTAGGCCGCAACTGAAGACAGCTCGGTCCTGTAGGTTCGGGGAACTGCATGCTATTGACTGTCATCATAACTACAATGCATCACAACCTGAATCGCCAGACAAACTGCCAGACTGGGTGAACAATTTTCGACCCACAATGTTTCAACACTGCCACTTACCAAATAAAGCGTGCATCTCCAATCGAATTAGTCAAATTATACACGCTACTGCAAACTAATTCAGCACAACCTGACAATTTATCTCGTCCCTTACTTACGGATAAGACCAGCACGGCGAAAGCACCTCCGGTCTACCGGGGATATGTATCTCCATTGGGCATTTAACTCACAGCTTTGCGTCCACCCTTGACACAAGTGCTCAAAACGGGAGCCACAAACAGGCCGGTGCTCCCAGCAGAGACTACTGACTGCTTGTTGCTTTGTTTATTGTGTTTAATGACACATTCAATAGCCGGGGTTATATCGTGCCGGATAGTTTATTGGTGGAAGGAGTCGGAATACCGGAGGTACATAGCCTGGCAGTTGAGGACAAATAGTGCCCCCGGTTTGAGCAGTCTCCATTTCGGAGACATCCGTCCAGTACACTGTTTTGGCCCAAACTTCGGGAGCAGTCGGATGCTCGGGCCGTCCAGTTCTGGCCAATCGAGAGCCCTCAGAAAAAGTATCACGTCGGGAGGTTGGGGGGGGGGGGGGCAGGGGGCATTTTTGGGTCGTGTAATCAGTCGTTTCTTTTAATCAAATCATACCATTTTCATTGTTTAACCCTTTGCTATTTTTGCTACATATTATGACGTACGAAATCAAACAGTGTGTCGATACTTTATGGTCATTTGTTTTATTATTTATAGATTTTTTAAAGTTTTAACCCTAATATCCTATTTTCTCCCGAATGGTGCTCAGTGACAACAGTTGAGCCAAATGTTATTGCAGCTTAAAATACTAATATAATCCTGCTGTCAAGACTTCTTAAGTGGTTGAGTGCTAGAAGCCACTATCAGGGCTTTCAAAAAATGAGGATATCAGAGACAAAGGCAACACTTTCCTTGCTTACATTTCATATTCAGTCAAACACACCTAATATTTTGTTTATATAAATTTGTTTTATTACAAATTATTGGAGAGTGCCTGTAGGCACTCTCCAATAATTTGTGATAAAGCAAGTTTTGAACAACAAATTCAGACCACCAAAAATAATCTAGCCCTTAAGCAGATAATCACTAATGAGAAAAATATCTTGTTAGTTGAACTTTCCGACGTTTGACGTCGCATTTTGTAAAAAAACGTCGAAGGAACTGAATTCCCAGTGACAATTAAAGTGTCAAAGGATTAATGACTTTTAACGAAATGATTAAATTGTAATTCATGTTCTGCACAGCCTGTGTTAGTTTCCACTGGCAGATTTTATTACAGTTTTGTAAAACGATTGGTTGAATGACCGCCATTTGAAGACATGCCACTCCCATACACGGGCCAATCAGTGGCCTGTTTCGGCATCAACACTGGCCGAGTATACTTCCCTACCATATCCCTAAATATGTAGGAATACTGGAAGTTCGGCGGATTCACTACATAGTTTTAACTCCACCCCTTTATTAGACTACGTGGTGGGTGAGAGACGGTACCTCGAACCATTTATATTTTTAACATGGCGAATCAAAATACAAATCACAAACGACCCTTTTCGACTACTGGATTCCGAGACTCTGGTTCTGAAGATGAATTGATGCTGTCTTTAAAACCACCAGAGGCGTCTGGGATGACCCGCGTTGTGTCCTTGGGCAAGGCACTTTACCCCGGTTGCCTACATGGGGGCAAGATGACGCCGTGTACTAAGGCGTACTACACGTCGATGGTGCTCATGTGTTCAACCACAGTAACACTGCATGAGCGGAGCGTGAACAGAGTTAGAATGCTGGGGAGCTGACAGTTGCTGGTCGATGCTCGGAGGTTCTCTCTGGGTACTCCGGCTTCCTCCACCCGTAAAACTGTCACGGTCACAATTAGCCATTGTGCATAAGTATGTGACCTTAAACACCAAAAAATAAATAAATACTGCCACCAGAGGACAATATTCCAAAGTTTTTATTAATACACACGACGGGGAAAATAGGAAATTAAATTAATTCAATCCGATTGCACGCGAAAAAGCCACTAAAGTTATTGCTGTCACTGTAAAAGATATTAAAAATTAAGATCTGACGATATTTTAATACAGTGAATAAAGCAAGTAGAGATACATAACTTTATGCACATTAAAAAACTGATCGATATTGATGTAAAAGCAGATTACTATGGAACACTTAATACCAGAAACGGAATCATACAAACTAGAAAGTGGCGGACATCAACGAAACTGAACTTAACCCTTTGCCCAACGTAAGAACCAAAACTGTCCAGCGCTATTCTCAAAAATCGCCAATTAATGTTCATTATATTTTCATCTTCTGTCTCACAAACATAGGTTAATAGCCCTCTCTAGAACGAGCTTGATCTAATGAGGGTTATAACTTATGTTTTTGAAACACAAAATGAAAAAAAATTAGTTATTTGAGAATTTTGTTTTCAAGTGTGGTCTGCTTTTCGTGTTAGGGAAAGGGTTAATCTGGAACTCAAAACACAAGGAATAGCTGCAGTAAAACGAAAGGAAAATATAAAAAAAAGATGAAAAAATAATTAAAACCAACACATACATGTGCACCTTTTATGGCACACGATCCCATAAAGCTCTCACAATGGGTTACCTGAGTGTCGGAGTGGATTCCAAATCTACTTCGATCAGGGACGTGGCGACAGGGGGGGGGGGGGGGGGGTCCCCCACCCAATCCTGGCCAAAATTACATACAGTTGGAAATTCGGAGGACAAGCCATGAGTAGTTAAAAATTACATCTATCTCGACTTTAGAGCTTCTTTGGTGTTGTTGATGTCGCCTTTACTTCCCAAAATTCCAACTCGGTTTTAAATCGGCAAAATTTCCAACTGTTACTATTTACAACTACAGCGTACGCAATATTGAGCTTCATAAGTATGCATGGTGTCAATCGGTACGAGATGTCTACAGTACGTTTACTTATCGTAATAAAAAAATCCTCGAATGCACTTCAAGAAAATTGCATCATGAAGAATCGTTATCATGAGTTAATTCTACCATTCACAGTCACAAAATAATGAAACATCGGAAATTGAACATTCCTGCATAAGATCTGATTTAATGTTAGGACAGTGTGAATTCCCAGAATAATACCAATTAATAATAACAACCTGATAATTCTATCATAAATGTGTTGACATTTTAGTTACTAGAATCAATTTTATGCCCCCTTTCATCCTTCATTTTCAATTTTTTTTTCTCGGTAGTGAATTTCCAATTACGGGGAGGGACAAAATCCACTCATTTTTTAACCCTTTACCCAGCGTAACGTCAAAACCGACAAAAGCTATTCACAGAAACGCCACTTACTATTCATTATTGACTCCATTTATTGTCTAAAAAATATAGGTTATGGACCCGTCGAGCTCGTTCCAATGAGGGGGTCATAACCTATGTTTTTGCGAAAAAAATGAAAACAAATTAGTTATTCAAGAATTTTGTTTGCATGCGTCGTCTGCATTTCATGTTAGGTAAAGGGTTAAAGTAATCAACCTGTTTAATAAATTTTAAAATTGTTTTTATTCTTTCAAACCAGACGATTAAGACCTCACATCATCTGACTGATTTATGCACCTATCTTGTACCGTCACTCATTACTGTAGAAAGTACTCATACTTTCTGGCATTTCTGTTATAATCATTGCTAATTTATATTCCATCATTTCACTTCCTATTTATTTATGTATTGTTGTTTAAGGTCACATACTTATACACAATGGCTAATCATGACCGTGACAGTTGTACGGGTGGAGGAAGCCGGTGAACCCGGAGAGAACCACGGAAAGTGAATAATATGAAAAAATATGCTAAACAGAAATTTTTCGATAAAATAGACGAATCTTTGTCTGTTAATCGAGAACCTAAACAGTTCTGGCATACAGTGAAACAGTTTATGAATAATTTTACGTCAGAATCGCAAATCCCACCCCTTAAGCGAACAACTTCGTCAGGAGAGGATGAAATTGCTGTGGACGATTATCAGAAAGTTGATCTTTTGAACAAAATGTTCATTGAAAACAGTCGTGTCGACTCGTCAGGTCATCAATTTCCAGTATTTAAGAGGAAATGCACCTCAGAACTACTGTCCGAAATTAGTGTTACAGAATCGGATATTGATGAAACGATAAGTAGTCTCCAAACAAAAAAGGCTTGTGGTCACGATTGTATTAGTCATAAGTTACTAAAGATAACGCGGCTTTCTATATGCAAACCGCTGGGTATGCTGTTCAACAAATCCCTGGAAACTTCTACCTTCCCAAACGAATGGAAACTAGCTGATGTTATACCACTGTTTAAGAAGGGCAGTAAATCGGATGCCTGTAATTACAGACCAGTCTCTTTGTTAAGCGTTCTCGGTAAATTATTTGAGAGAATTGTATTCAAAAATGTTTATGCGTACTTTGCTGAAAATGATCTCTTTTATAAATTTCAGGCAGGCTTTCTCCCAAAGAATAGTACTGTTTATCAGTTACTTGAGCTCTACCACACTTTATGTAATTCGGTAGATAACCGGTGGTTTAGTTGTGGTGTATTTTGTGACATATCCAAAGCGTTCGATCGAGTTTGGCATCCAGGTCTGATCTTTAAATTAAAACAATATGGAATTTCTGGTAGTCTGCTCAAATGGTTTAGAAGTTATCTGATAGATCGGAAACAAAGAGTTCGAATTAATTCTATTTTCTCGCAATATCGCGATGTGCCATGCGGTGTCCCACAGGGTTCCGTCCTTGGTCCGTTCCTGTTTTTGGTCTACATCAATGACATTGCGGAAGATCTAGAGTGCTTCTGCAGATTGTTCGCGGACGACACCTGCTTAACTCAAAGTGAACGGTTCACAGCGATATTAGCCATGAAATTGAATGCTGATATCGACAGAGTTATACAGTGGTCCAAAAGATGGCTTGTTAATTTTAACCCTGAAAAGACAAGGGCAATGCTCTTTACCCTGTGCGAAGATTTTATCTATCCAGACGTCACTTTCCGTGGCATTTCTCTCGATTTTTCAGAAGAACACCGACATCTGGGGATCGTTCTGCAGTCAAACCTTGGTTGGGACAAACATATTGCTAATATCTGCAAACAAGCCTATTCACGACTATCGCAACTGAGAAAACTAAAGTTCACCCTGAATCGCAAAACTCTAGAACAAATGTATCTATCTTTTATTTTGCCTATTCTCGAATATGGTAGTCAAGTGTGGTCTGGGGCTCCCAAGTTCTTACTTAAGAGATTAGACGACGTTCATCATGACGCTGCTCGCATAGTAACCGGCATAACTAGATCTGTATCTCACGAGCGGCTGCTCCTAGAACTTGGATGGCAGTCTCTTGAGGAGAGAAGATTTGTTAAATCCATGAGTACGTTTTACAATATCGTGCATGGAAATGCACCGAGATTTCTTCAAAATATACTACCACCTACCTTTCGTGACGTGACCCGGCACAATTTACGAGATGCTGACAACTTTGTACAGTATAACATGCGAACTGAGTTATTCAAACGGTCATTTTTCCCAGCCTGTATTGCTATCTGGAATAATTATTCACATACTGTTAAAAGCAGCCCTTCGGTCTATTCATTCCGACGTCTTATATCACGAAGACCCGTTAAACCACCCTCATATTTCAATTTTGGGAAAAGAATAGTCAATGTTGTGCACTGTAAGCTTAGAAATGGGTGTAGTGATCTCAACTCAGATAAATATGAGAACTATTTAATTGATTCTCCTCGTTGTTCGTGTGGGGGCGGTTTTGAGGATGCTAACCACTTTTTCTTCTCCTGTCCAAACTATGACAATATAAGAATTATCATGTTTCAGACCTTGACAAAATTCAATATTACAAGGGTACAGCAGATTTTATATGGCGAAGGTAGCCTCACAAAAAGAAACAATGAGATAATTTTTTCTGCTGTACAGCGCTATATTTCAGATTCAAGGAGATTTAACTAGCGTGTTAGATGAGCCGTATGTACGATGCAGCTCTTGATTGCAGGGGAGAGGGCGAGACTTCGACTGGGTCACTATTTCACTAACTTCGTAGTCTGAACAAGAACCGCAGTAGTTCATTCCATTTCTGGTCCTTTGAATTTCAGCTTGCCATTAATTTTGATATGCTTTCCGCGTCGTTCAAGGGGGGGGGGGGGGGGGAGGAGGGGGCTGTGGTATCAAGTTACATGTTATATATGATTTTATTATTATTTTTTCTCTCTTTTATTTTGTGCTTTTTTGACAGTATTTTTGTTTTGTTTTTCCCCAATTATTAGTTTTGTTCAGTAATTAATTGTATTGCAGTTGTTTTGCTGTCATGTAAACCTATATGAACTTTATGTATGGGAGAGGAGTGTTTCTAAGTGGTAAGCACTTGTACTCCAATCCCTTTTGCGATTTTGTGAGCAAATAAAATATGTTTAAACTAAACCACGGAGCAACGACGAGCAGCTGTCAGCTCCTCAACATCGTAATTCCGCACTGCAGCACAGGCAGGATTAGATTGGTTGAAGACATGCGCACCGTCGACGTGCAGTACGCTTTAGTACACGGTGCCATCGTGCCCCCATTTGGACAATCGGGGTTAAGTGCCATGCCCAAGGACACAACGCGGGAGTCCGAACCGATCGCCCAGACGGTCACCCATCCGAGGACTAACCGGGCTCGACATTGCTTAACTTCGGTGATCTGACGAGAACTGGTTACCGCAACGCCACCGCGACCCCTTTCACTTCCTGATGACCAAAAACTCTTGTTTTATTTTACACCATTTCCACGCCACGATATAGACGTGGCTGCTGAAGTGTCGTTAAGCATCAATAAATAAATCATATCGATCTATGTGCCTCGGACTTGGCCCAACACACCAACGGGACCAGGAGCCAATACTATAAAACGTTTACAATTGTATTTTCTAGAATTGTATTTTCTACCTATTAATACAGCTGACTAAAATGAAACATTAGCATTGTAAAATATATGGCAATTTGCCAACTGGCAAATTGCCACACCTTTGAAAATGCTAATGGTTCATTTCAACCCATTCAAAGTCATAACTAGAAAATACAATTTTAGAAAATACAATTGTAAAAGTTTTATAGTATTGGCTCCATAGACTACATGCTGAGTGGTGTAAAACTACCTGCTTCAATCACTAAAGGAAAGATATAGTTGACGCTTGAGAAGCTATTTGTGTTCAACAATGTAGTAATGCACCTATCATGCAGATCTCTTAACCGCACAACCAGTCTGCCTTTCTTGATTTGTACATAGAAAACCAAGAGGTTTCCTTAACACAACAGTCGACACGGTAACAATTAGAACGGCCGTGACAACTCGAATTTTACAAACAACAAAAATGACGGAACAACACAGATAAACAACGAAAATGCCTAAACCACACAACTAGGTTACTGCTCTAATCTACAAAACATAGTAGTAGGAATTGAACTCCCCCCCCCCCCACCTTCGCCTTCAGAGGTGTCACATACCTACCTCAGGAACAATAAAAATGCAACATTCACAGGACACTTGACGCGTTACTCGCTGCCCTGTACTTTATTATCAAGCCATTTTCTCCTCTGATTTCAAACGTGGAGTAGATAAAAATAATAACAATTTGAACTGTAATCTCAACCCTGCAAATTTATAAACAAATCCCCCACTTTATGCAGAATTACATTTGGGGGATTAAAATTAATAATTATCTTTATCATATGACTCGTCCGTTTTGTTCACTTTAAAACATTTGATATTTTGTTTTCATATTAATCAATGATAAATAAAGCCTTCCGTCAATTTCATTGTTGAATTTCAAAACTAGACAATTTGATTGGCTGAACAAAATACAATTGGGCCACATTTTCATAATTTGCATAATTAGAGTTGGGAGCTTTCATTGGTCAATTTCAAAACTGGACAATTTGATTGGCTAAACAAAATACAACTGGGTCACATTTGCATAATTTCAGTAGGGAGAATTTACGTTATCTGTTCTATTTAGGGTGGGTTATATTGTATGAATATTTTACCTACAAGAAAAACGCCATTCATTTTTTTTTATATTTTCACTTTTTGCTTCCAAAACATAGGTTATGGCCCCTCATTGGAACGAGCTCGACGAGCTCGTTCCAATGAGGGGGTCATAACCTATGTTTTGGAAGAAACAATGAAAAATTTTAGTCATACGAGGATGTTTTTTTTTATTTATGAAACTCGTCCGAATTTTCCGTTTGGGCTCGCCAAAACGGAAAAGTCTTAGACTCGTTTCATAAATATTATATGAGAAAAACACTCATTCCATATCCTCTATATCCAGTCATTTTTTAATAATGCAATCCACTCAGCCAGACGCCTTTATTGCTTAAATTTCTTTTCAACTTTTAAAAGCCCCTTGGTACAAGTTTAATGATTATTTTTTTATATTTATATCTCAAAAAGTGTAATTTTTATGATCAAAAATCTATATATTAAAATGCCTCAAATTGTATTTTTTTCAGTGATAGACGATCTGCTTACATTTGGTTGGCCGAATGAGATTTTTATAATATATAGAGGATATGGAATGAGTGTTTTTCTCATATAATATTTATGAAACGAGTCTAAGAATTTTCCGCTTTGGCGAGCCTCTGGCGAGCCCAAACGGAAAATTCGGACGAGTTTCATAAATATTATATGAGAAAAACACTCATTTCATATTCTGTTTATCATATGACGCACACACGCACAGATTAGCCACTTAGTATGACTTTTTAACCCATCACCTAACTTGAGTTGCAGACGGCACTTGGAAAAAACATCCTCGTATAACTAAAAATTTTCATTGTTTGCTTCCAAAACATAGGTTATGACCCCTCATTGGAACGAGCTCGTTCCAATGAGGGGTCATAACCTATGTTTTGGAAGTAAAAAGTGAAAATATAAAAAAAATAATGGCGTTTTTCTTGCAGGTAAAAGATTAATACAATATAACCCACTCTAAATAGGACAGATAACGTAAATTCTTCCTACTGAAATTATGCAAATGTCACCCAGTTGCATTTTGCTTAGCCAATCAAATTGTCCAGTTTTGAAATTGACCAATGAAAGCTCCCAACTCTAATTACGCAAATTATGAAAATGTGGCCCAGTTTTATTTTGTTCAGCCAATCAAATTGTCTAGTTTTGAAATTGACCAATGAAATCGAAGGAAGCCTTTATTTATCACTGATTAATATGAAAGCAAAATATCAAATGTTTTAAAGTGAACAAAACGGACAAGTCATATGATAAATTAATATACGATGTCAGTGCTTATGCATCTTTTCAGAACATTATTATGTTATGTTATTTTCATGGAAATGTCCCAATTCCATCACAATTATTACAAATTGTGAACAAATGATGTTTTGGGGTAATACTCTAATCTATACTTTCTATCAAAGGAAACAGTAGCCCCATTTACAATAATGCCCACCTGGTTTAAAAAATATTCCCCATACACAACATTTTGAAATCACATGCCTATAACATGGGGGAGGGGGGTGCAGTCAAACTTGTTTTCCGTGGTTGGGTCTCGAACTAAAAGTACATATATTTGGGCTAGAGCATGACGCCGATGTGCAATGTATATTCTTCAATAGTGTAATTCCTCAATTAAATTCGACCTTGTTGTTCTTTCTGAACCCGTAATTTGATTGGCCGAGAGCCGTTCGCCTCCGTGCTCTAATCTCAGGTAAATTCAATCTTACCGTGTTCTAATTGCCGGGAGCGTATCAATTAGATCGTGTCTATATCCACGTTACGCGCTTGCAACGGCGCTAAACCACTGCTATCACGGATCGAAAACACCCCCGAATTGTTTTCTGTGGCAACGGTTGCTAGCGTCCGTGCTTTGAAGTTCGCCTTGTAAATGCGATCATGGCAAATAGACCGAGATCGAAAATGAGAATTTTTTTATCATTTTCCTTCAAATAAAACGTGTTTGCGGAATTTGTTCACTTATAGCGACGACAGGAATTACAATGGAGAAAAAACGTCTCTTGTTCCGTTAGATATTCGGGAATCTGACTATGGAAAACCATTTGTTCACTCCCCCCTTCGGGGTTCATTAACAAATGGTTTTCTGTAGTCACATTCCGACTGTCTAACTCAACAAGATACGTTTATCTCCTAATTAGAACCGTACAGAACGTAGTTCTGGCGCATGCGCATTCAAATTACTCAAATCACTCCAATTGAATGTAATTATTACCATCCCGAGTTTTTACATTTTCAGTTCTAAACCTTTGAACCCTGATGATATTTGCCACGCCAGCGCATTGTCAGCAACTGGAAGGGTTAATATTCAGTACCTGAGGGAAAGCAAGCATCATTTATTATGTTCAACGTGCAGCCTTGGGGCTACACTTTGAAAATCGTGATCAGTCTACCACACATTTTTAATTGAAATGGATTTGTAACGAATCGAATCAGTGGAAAGATTCGAAACCGAATCGTACTTCAAATGGTCGCAGAACCCTCATTAAAAACACGTGAATACATCGAGAATAATCGCTTGACTGGGCTGGTTACGTGAAATATTTCATGAGAGGCGAGGGACGTTGTACAATTTCGAGTGCGCGAATGCGCACGAGTGTTTTACAATATAGTCCCTCGCCTCGAATGTATAGTCCCTCGCCTCGAATGAATTATTTCACGTAACCAGCCCAGTCAAGCGATTACTCTGTTTATTACTTTTCATTATTAACGATAATTATATTATTTAACCCTTTACCTAACGTACCGTCAAAACCGGCCAGCGCTGTTCTCAAAAATCGCCAATTAATTTTCATTATTTTTTAATTTTTTGTCTCTAAAACATAGGTTATGACCCCTCATTGGAACGAGCTCATCGAGCTCGTTCCAATGAGGGGTCATAACCTATGTTTTTGAGACACAAAATGAAATTAATAGCTATTCAAGAATTTGTTTTGCAAGTGTCGTGTGCTTTTCATTTTAGGTAAAGGGTTAAACAAAAAAACAAAAAACAAAAAAACAATGAAGGCCCCATTACACCCACGGCAAAGCGTCTTCGTTTGCGCGCACAGATACATGACTCAATTGTTGATTGCATAATTCACTTGTGAAGTTATCGTTTATAATCAAATCGCGACATCCCAGTAAATTGCACTTTGGAAAGAAATAAAAAATGTTTATATTAAAATTCCTACGTACATGGTGCACCTGCATCTCTGACAATATCGCCGTACAGGATGTCCATATATTTCAACAGAAGCAAACATAGTAGGAGTCGCCCCGAAACGTACATCCTTCTAAAATTATTCAGATAAAAGGAACACACACAGGTAAGATTTCAGATCCTAGTAACAGTACATTAGGTGATGTGTTTCGACTAGTGTTTACAAATGGCACGTATGCACCAGAGGTATGGTGATTAACATAACAACACTAGCCGCGTGGGTTCATTATTGATAATCAATATAATGGGTGCAATGCTTCGATTCTAGGAATGGGAAAACCACAATGAAAATATGTTGTCTTTTAACCCAGACAAACAGCTAATCGTAGTGTCATGTTCGAAGATTATCTTTTCTTTATTTCGAAAGATGCAAACCTGTTCGGAACTTGTGTAGGTTTTAAGGAACTTTGTACATACAGCAACCTAGCTAATTACAGTAGCTTTCAAACCGTGGAAACATTTACCAAAACACTTAAAGCTTCTTTTGAACAAAAAAGACCTGGCGATGTACTTGCACTGGTAGTTATTATACCGTTTAGCGAAGATGAAATAGCATATTGAAGTCGTCAGCTTTTTATCGTTTATTTTTCTTCAACTTCCATTGGGGGTGGGGGTGGGGGGGGGGGGGGGTCACTGCCCCTTTATCTACACCGATGGTGTATTCAGATTATCGGCACAGGGTGTGGAAGTGGTGCACCTCGTTGTTAGCTTTTGACGTTTCACATTTAACCAGAACCATGTCAAATACGTTCTGTCGCCAAATTCCATTTTCAGCCCAGCCTCAAAGTCGAGTCGAAAGTTTTTTGTTTCGCTGATTTCTGGTAGAGGGACATATCCTGATTCAGGAAACGTGTACTGGTCGTCTGACAGCATTGACCAATTTAAGATATTCGTCGCTGAAAAGTATATCCGATTTCAATTCTCATAGTTAGGGTTTGCACGATATTCAAAATTGAATACCGGTATCGGTATTCAAAAAATTACCGCGGTATACCGGTATATTGAAAACTGTTCAGATATATGAACATAAGTACCACAATCGAGACGTGAGGCATCACAGCTGGAACGAATCAGCATGTCTTGATGATGCGGTTCGAAACACCTTTACTCAACACAGACGACATATCAAAATTTATTATTTTAAATAAAACTTTATCAGATTTTTCCAAAAAAGTCTACAAAACAATATCATGTGACCCCTCATTGGAACGAGCTCAGCGAGCTCGTTCCAATGAGTGGTCACATGATATAGTTTTGTTGAAGTTTTTGAAAATTATTTTTCCAACTGCTGAAGTTGTATATTACTCGGGCACTTGCAGGCGATTATTTGGGTAAAGGGATAATATTATTCATTCGGAGCTGCAGTTGAAACTCCAGACATCTTGAAAATTAAATTGTGGGTAAATAAATAATGTCGATAAACCGATATTTTTTAAATTACACCGGTATTCAATCGATATTGATTTGAATACCGGTATATATCGGTTTATCGATATACCGTGCAGCCCTACTCATAGTTAGCCTTGGTGTTGAAATTCTCATATATTATCGGTATTTGCTACTAGAAAAATATCGAAGTTTCGATTCATATAGACACGAATGACATTATTCAATACATAAATAAGTACATGTTCGGTTTCGAAAACAAGCGTTTTATGAACAGCATTTGACCGCAAATGTTGCCTTATTTCTTTGCCGTTTCTTTAGTCCGGCATTATTTGAATCTTTCTGTCGGTTTATGTGCAGAATTTGCCATGGACGATCGTTGCTTTTTCTCACCGAAATACGGATGTAAAGTTGTTAAGGTAGGTGACCGTCTCATAAACGTGTCATCGAAACGAATCGAGAACTTAATCAGAGGCAGCAAACCATGTAATGATTGTCTGCATGTTGACTTACAATCACAACTCGATTTGGAAGCTCATTTAGTCATTAAAAGTCACAAATATTGTGTAGGGAAACATGTTCGCCCGAATAGTGTCATACAAGCTACATCAAAAAAAAAAATAAATATATTCCAACCGACGCGGATGCATCACCTAAGACAATATGTAGGCGATGTCAGGCACAAATTGTATTTGATTTCAAACGACTATTGTGTGGTTTCAATTATGATGTGATAAAAGACCCTAAAAACCCGGCATGGTGGATAGAAGCTTATATTTTCTGTCAGCTAGTGAATTCTGGAACAAGCAGTAGTTCATCGCCAAAGGATGAAGTACTCCGGGTTTGGGAGCAGCGAAAAGATAAATGGGGAAGATGTTAGGTTAAGGGATCTAGGTGCTATGAGTGATTCGCATGCGACAGACGCTCGTTGTCACTCGGTCTGTAGAGCTACATTTATGAGTCCAAGATCTTTAGCGTCCGCGGTAAAGCACTTCATTGAGACTACTTGAGCTTAATGAAATCACGATGCCGAAGTATTGAACTCGCTGGTTGCTTGCATGTGAGATGATCAACGCCTTAATTGGAATTCGATCGACTTGTTCAAATTGTCAGGTGTGTGTGTGGGGAGGGGGGGGGGGGGGCGGAGGGGTACTTGTCTTTCCAGTCGACTTTTCGTCGCTAAACTTACTGAGAAGTACGGCGACGATATTTAAGTCATTTCCTCGCCAGTGATAGCCACAATTTTAGCGGATAGATAGAGACCTGGATCTGTTCTACGTATTACACAGGATGCAGATGATTGTGATGGTTTAGTCTCAGCCAACCTTTTAATTTTTCCTAACTAGAGTCGGACAGGTGTTAGGTTGGCTGAACGCTACTATTAATTAAGGGAAGAAGGTATAGTCTGTATTAAATATTTGGTTGAATTTGGTTACAAACGAAAGAAAAATTCACAGGATGTGGATATTTCTTTTGCTCGATACATAGAAGTCCACATGAATGATATGATTGCCGATATTCAGTAAAATCGAGAGGATATAATAAAAAATACCATTAATAATATAGAAAACACATGTGTAACAAAAATTAATCTAATTTTAACAATTGCGACGCTTGATCGGCATAGTCTATGACATTCAATTCCCCTCTCTCTAACCTAGATTTGAGAACTGTTAGGCGGTTGTCTGTGGTCCTGTACTTTCTTCGTGTCGTGTTTGTTTCCGCCCTGCTTCCAATTGCATGATCTTGGCTTCATTTGTTGACTGTGTACCCCCTTCAAAATCTTGACAAATGAATAAATGTTTGGATGTGCTGCTGTGCATAATTTTTTTCACTTTACTGTGCCACCCTTCTGCATTATTTGTAGTGCGTGGGCCCTCGTTCTCATAATGGTTCCATCTTGAGAGAGGGATGCCGAAAGCGCAATGAGAGATTTGAAGAAAGGTATATGCGCCGAAATAAAGGATATGGATATAGATAGAAACACGTAACCCTTTGAATGAACGTTAGTGGTCTCTCCCATGTCATTTCAATGGCAGTAATTAGAAGAGTCCACATTAATTATTGGGGGTAGAACAATCAGTATTTTCAACGTGCAGCCTCGGGCTGCACGTTGAAAATACTGATTGGTCTGCCCCACAATATTTACTGAACAGCCACCCTATATAATAACGTTATGATGCATCATGTTCCTGGCCGTAAAAAGCGGCCGCTGCAGTTCAAAGGGTTAGGATGTCGAGCTCAACTTTGACAAAATATCAGAGTTTTCAAGCGGGACGTTCTTGGCTTTTCTGGGTAGCTTGTCACCGTCGACATAAGACCACACCTTGCCCGGGATACTGATTAGCAACATTGTAACGTAACTGGTACTGTACACGGGGTACAAACAATAATGCAAACTAAATACCTCATAAAAAAGATGCATGACTTCGGACTTCGGAGTAACATACTCCTATGATGAATTGTTGCGTTTCAAGAAATCGGCAGCAAATACGGTAGCTTTGAATGTTGATTTTACACCAATATCTAGTTCTGACGGTCAGCTAATACAGATAGTGGTAGATAATTTCGATGCTAACATTGCATCTCAGAATGGAAAACGTACTACCCATACTGTGGCTGTTTTGTTAACTCAAGCATATAACACCGTCCAGTCCCAACACAGTCGGCTCTCACGACTTGAACAGTCTGCAATTTCAGATTATATTGACTATCAGTTGGATGTTGTTCGTTATCACGGACCGATACACCCGGATATGTCTATTACTCACGCAAAAAGATGTATCGGTCGTTTAAAATGTTTTCTCGTATTCTGCGCTTGCCTCGCCACACTAGAGTGTTGCAATGTTCAAACACGGTTAGCACACACATCAGCTACGAATAACATTTATGAATAGAATCATCAAACACCCAACACGTTCATTAAACATGTATATAGGGCCTTATGCAACCTTTGGTATGCGCCCGTAATGTCAAACATTGCAGTCCGCGAAATGACGATGGCACCTTAAAGGTGGATATTTCAAATTCTTCAAGGCTGCCAGACGTCCAAAAAACCCTTTCGTTGTCAGAAGACGTTACTCTTACACATTCCATCGAGGAAAAATAGCTTTCGACGCCACTTTGAGGTACAATACCCTGGCGACCGGACCAAATTAACGTTTTGCTAGCTTTTTTAATTTCATGCGATTCTCAGTGAAAACAAAATTGTGTTGCCGCACACAAAATCTCCACCAATGTGGCAGAACCTGACGTGACGTCATAGACGATCCAAAGCGGGTACAACCCGGTGCTTCTTTAAAAACTGATGATGATGATTTTCATTACGTGGCAAACGCATGCGTGGACATAACGGCCCACGCGTGGGTTTCGACCAGTCAATGCGACTGTACTTTACACGTGAAGTCACTAGCATGTAGTAAGTCAAGAAATTGTATAGACAGACTCGGTGCTTAGATGGCATGGAGTGATCGTATAGTGAGTACTAAGAACTTGATCTTAAGCTGGAGTCGAGACATAGTCAGAAGTAGTAGTGATACAATTCAGTACTAATAGTGATGGTCATAGTACAACAAGTAAAGTTGAGGTCGTGACATGGTCAGTAGTAGTGGTGGTACAAGTCAGTAGTAATAGTGGACGACTCTAGTGAGAAACAGATAGTTTTGGTCATAGTGCAAGTAAAGCTGAGGTCGAGACATGGTCAGTAGTAGTAGCGATACAAGTCAGTGGTAATGGCGAACGACGCTAGCATGAAACAGATAGTGCTGGTCATGGTGCAAGTAAAGCTGAGGTCGAAACATGATGGTCAGTAGTTGTAGTGATACAAGTCGGTAGTAATAGTGGACTACCCTAGTATGAAACAGATAGTGATGGTCATGGAACAAGTAAAGCTGAGATCGAGACATAGTCAGTAATAGTAGCGATACAGGTCAGTTGTAATGGTGGACGACGCTAGCACTGGACAGATAGTGCTGGTCATGGAACAAGTAAAGATGAGGTCGAAACATGTTCGTCAGTAGTAGTAGTGATACAAGTCAGTAATAATAGTGGACGACTCTAACATGAGACGGATAGTGATAGCCATGGTACAAGTAAAGCTGAGGTCAAGGCATGGCCAGAGGTAGTAATAATGATACAAATCAGTAGTAATAGCGAACGGCTCTAGCCAGAGACAGATAGTGATGGCCAAGATGCAACACTGTGCACAATGGTACAACCCAGTGCTTCATTAATTAACATTTTGCTGATGATGATTTTTATTACCTGGTAAACGCATGCGTGGACATTAGTGCCGCCCAGTCCTCGGCGACTGTCCTGTAGGCTACAAAAGCTATGTAGACTGATACGGGTTTAGGTGAACAGGTTATGTTAATTTGGTCGGGAGCAGATCGAGATAGGATAAGGCGTAGCTAACAGGCTCGTAGTAATGGAACGTGGCAATGGATTAAGACTATGGGTGGAGACCGTGTACTAGTTATGAAGAGTGATATAGTAGCCACACATGCTATTGGTTGGGAACTGGGAATCTTATATGAGCTGTTCTCCATCAGTACTCAGTAGATTTTAAATGTTCACAAATCAATTTTTTCAGTTCCTTGTGGTTCTCGAAACAACAGGGTTTCAAATCTCGAAATATCCATGCCTATGCACAGTATATGTTGTATGCATAATGAGCATTAGCAGAAAAACGTATCCCATCCTGTACCCATGTGCAGCATGTGTTCGTGTTGTGTTTATATTGTTCACTATCATATAAGAACATCTTGCAGCGATCAACAACCGGTCTCCTGCTTATTACTTATTAAACCATGACATGCATTCGATCAAAGAGGAATGTTATGTACAGAGTGATAATGGTGGGGTTTATATGAATGTTGCAACCTGATTTGTTGAGAATAGAGAATAGAGGTCTATCAAGACCAAGGATAGATCGGAATATATGGGACGATATAGAAAGCTGCGTAAAGACTTGGCAGAACAGGTTAGAAATTCTAAAAATAGTACCAACTCAAATTCTACACCACGTTTGGGTGTTTTCCGCTCTACAGGGATAAACCGTTGATCAATCGAACGGACTCTGAGACATAACCGGCCTGTTTAATAGCCCTGTAACACTACATGCTCGTCACAATGGTAGGTTTCGGGGTCTATTTGGACCGTTTTTATTTTTGGTCGTGTTTGGGTTGTATCCGATAAATGGAGATACACATATCGACAACAGTGACCCATCAGTAATCACATGCTACCATAGAAACGAAGATGGCGGTCCCTCGGATGGCTTGGGCCCTGCTTTTGTTTGAAACATCTCGAAGTTTCATACTTTTTCACGTTTTAAACGATTTGTGGGAAAATTTGACCAGATCTACTGTACTAATGCATCGACACTGACTGAATGTACTGTCCATTCACTCTTGGTTATCAGCGACATAACTGCTCAGGTTGGTCTGGGAGAAAGGAAGGGAAACAAGAATAGTGAAAGAACTAAAATACGAAGGGCAATCCCCATACATATAAATATACAGAACAGCACGTACCTTTGAATGTGTTAAGAATTATCGCACGACATTGCTTTGCTCCAGGATATCACGAGGGCCGAAGGCCTTCGTGATATCCTGGGCCAAAGCAATCTCATGCAATAATTCTTAACCCATTCAAACGCATCAACAGTTCTGTATTTATCACCCATCTCTCGTGTAACAACCACTCTACCCGATCATTGAACAAAAAGCACCTTTCAACTGAATAATTGCCGAGTTTCCTTCACTGCCAGGAAGACATCACTGTTACTTGGCGGGGTACCAACCCTAATATGTTTTTTTAGGTTTTACGGCATTCAATTGGTCGAAACCAATTGACACCGATCAGTGTCACCGTCACGATGAATAAACTTCAGATATTGACAAAACTGCGGGAAAGAGCACAACACAACGTTTTAAAATAGCTGATAAAGTTAGTACACTCCATTATTATATCACCAGTTGTGGAAAATATTTGTCTATGAACAAGATGTCAGAATGTTATTTTTATTTTGTCAATTTTTGACTTGAATCTAAATGTTTAAATACATCGGATAAACAAATCAAAGTGAGGAACTTGGAATTTCCAAGCAATCTCGACTCCGGTGCATTCGACCAACGACTGACGTTATTTATTTAGACGGGTTCCGTCTCTGTTTACGTTGGAAACAAAATCGAAGGTGTTTTGTATCACCACATGTGCGATACAACTTTATGTTTATCGTACTGGCAGAACGGTGGAAATCCTGTGTTTTACATTAATAATCGTCTGATAAAATATAAAAACAAGAGCATGATACTAATTCGTAAAATTGGATAGAAATAAATACCTCTTGGGCAAGATTTGTAATATTTTACTCTGCGGAAGATAGAAAATAGTTCACCAATATTAATCCATCAGCTTGGCAAAATACTATTATGGTAGGGGCAGATGATATCAAAATCGTCAGTAAATTAAGAACAAGTAGGCTGTTGAAAGAATAACAACGGAAAAATGAAGCAATCACTTTGTTAAAAATGAATAAGCTAATGAATATAGAGGCTAATGTTTACACTATCGAACACTTAATAGTAGCAAGGGAGTTGTGAGAACAAGGGAACCGCTTCTCGTTGTCTCGCTTTGATTACTCTTTTGAACACGTAATAGTAGGCAAGGGAGTTGTGAGAACAAATGAACCGTTTCTCGTTGTCTCGCACTGAGTAACTGTGCATTAAAAGCAAACTGAAACCTAAAGGTGGTATCGATTTACAAACAAATCGAAAGTAGTAACTTGGCAGTGCGGCGACACTACACATGTGGTACCGGGACCTTTGAGCTCCCTTAAAATGCTACGCAATTTCAATAACACATCGAAGTGTCGCGTGAGGAAGATGTGGTCCTGAAATTCTATACGGTAAAGTAACGAAATAACGCCATTTGTATCGCAAAATGGATGTGTGACGCAAATCTTACTGTCAATTGCAAGACAATCCCGCACCTTCCGAGCCACTAAAATGCAGGGAAGTGTCAACAAAATTCTCTAAAGGACCAAAACCTTACTATGCACGGACTAACGGGGATAATAGACGTCATTTTCGATTGGTTTTCCCACTTTACAAAACACGAGAGGAAACCTCAAAATCTCCCATTCATTTTGAACTGGAAGAACGTGACTACTTGTATTTCGTTACAAAATAATGTTTTTTCGATGAGGAGGATTTTTCCCGTACAATTCCCATTGAGACTGTATATAAAAAACGCTTGTGGTTAGAATATGGTGAAAAGGTAGCAACACCACAGAATGTTAACCGGACATTGGGAATAAAAAATACCGTTTTTTTTTCCAGGCGGTCCCGAATTAAAAAAAAAAATATCAGAACTAATTCTCTCCCGCTTGTTTACGTTCTGTACATCATATTGTAAGACACAATAAACAAAAATAAATGGAGGATATGAAATGAGTGTTTTCCTCATATAATATTTATGAAACGAGTCTAAGAATTTGCAGTTTTGGCGAGCCCAAACGGAAAATTCGGACGAGTTTTATAAATATTATATGAGAAAAACACTCATTTCATATTTTATTTATCATATGACACACACACGCACAAATTAGCCACTTAGTATGACCCTTTTAACCCACCACCTAACTTGAGTTGCAGGCAGCACTTGAAAAAAACGTCCTCGTATAACTAAAATTTTTCATTTTTTGCTTCCAAAACATAGGTTATGTCCCCTCATTGGAACGAGCTCGTTGAGCTCGTTCCAATGAGGGGTCATAACCTATGTTTTGGAAGCAAAAAGTGAAAATATATAAAAATGAATGGCGTTTTTCTTGTAGGTAAAAGATTAATACAATATAACCCACCCTAAATAGGACAGATATCATAAATTCTCCCTACTGAAATCATGCAAATATGACCCAGTTGTATTTTGCTTAGCCAATCAAATTGTCCAGTTTTTAAATTGACCAATGAAAGCTCCCAAATCTAATTATGCAAATATGAAAATGTGGCCCAGTTGTATTTTGTTCGGCCAAATTGTGTAGTTTTGAAATTGACCAATGAAATTGACGGAAGGCTTTATTTATCACTGATCAATATGAAAACAAAATATCAAATGTTTTAAAGTGAACAAAACGGACGAGTCATATGATAACATTACTTATTAAATTATGAATGTTAAAAAAGGACTAGTAACAAACCGAGAAGTAATACAGGTGCGTTAGAAGTTTCTCACGATATGTTTCAAAGTGCGTTTGCGAATCTCGTGGAAGGAAAAAAATTACTAAAGCACTGAGAAAAATCGTTTCAGTTGCAGGAAAGGCTCTGGCGATCTGGTAAACCAGATCAGTCAGACCACGGAAGACGAAAATGCCATCGTCAAGTGTTTTATGCCGGCATTATATGAGTTCAATGACGAGGGTGTGTAAGATAGTTGGAAATGTACGATCAAATGTCGGGGCAATTGGAACCTTCGGATCGCGAAAGATTGTATTTCCTAAAACAGGCGGAAAATCTGAGGACAGTGGTTCGAGGGGGTATTAAGCGTTTATTAAGGGGTGGGGGAATATCCTACTCGGATCGTCTGAATGGAAAAAAAAATTCAAATTAAGAACAAAAGATGTCTATTTCTTTATTTTTGAAACGATTATCAACGAATATATGGAGAAAAGAATCATAAAAAATAATAAATTTCTCGATTGTTCCACATCTCCTCCTTATTCTACAAAAACACAAGCGTCGTAATGTATTTTAACCCCCTGCACTCTGATGTCAAAATACCAAAATTTTAAGTAGTCATATTTCCCATAATGCATCTAGAAATTTAGGAGGTTAATACAGAGTGTACAGATGGTATGATAAAAAGAAGGTATAGATAATTTGTGGAGAGTTTGTTTTCGAAATGTTCGTTGGAAAATACCCCCCAAAATAGAAATATCTTCTGATATTGATGGAAAACGAAATGTTGAAGTGTGTTCAACGTCTTTCTTACCGAAGGAGAGAAACGCAGTCAAAAATGGCCAGGAATAATAAAAAACAAAATTATTGATGAGATAAAAAAAAAATACTGTTAAAGGACAAAAATAACGTAAAGGAAGAAAGAAGAGAGAGAAAAACATAACTATATATAAAATTGACCCTTTTCCTCATGTCATTCATGCCACTTCCCATCCATTTATCCTTCAGTTTTCATCCCAATTTCTACCAGTAATCTCAGGAGTTTTGCTCTACTAGGCAAATATTTAGGACATTCTAGAAGGAAGTGTTCCAGGACCCAAGTTTCTCCTAAACTAGACATTTGGCACACTTTTCCCCGCCACCCCCCCCCCCCCTCCCAACTCCAGTGACTTTGAGGTCACTTTGTACAACAAATACCCCCATTAGCAATCACGTTGAATGAGATGTGTGGACTGATGGTGTGAAATACTTATCTAATTAAATATTGCAATTTGTAAAGTATAAGTCGTATTATTGACAAAACAACAAAGTCTGTGTTCGACAGTCTTGTCTTTATTTCTCCTCATGTTGAGCAAGCGGCCCTGTTTTATTGACACCATCTACGGGACTGTGTGTGTTTTGTGAAAATCGCTTGTTGTCTTCGCATCAATTGCCAGATGATACTTTCATTTTCGAACCAGTAATAAAATAACTGTGTTTGTGTTGTCATCACCCGCGCGCATCTAGTTTACATTAGATGTTCATTCATTCATGCAAGGCAATATCTTGAGGCATTTTAGCCAGTTGGAGAATGTTTTACTGCCAAATCACATTTTTAGTGCAATTAGTTGAATTGGCGCTCGATAGCGTTAATATAGACAGAACGACACACGTGTGTGAATGAGTCAATTGATATGGCACGAGTGCCACCGCGGAGGGATAGAACTGGAGACTACAGGCATTGAGAGTTTCATCCTTCCGTAATGGCACAAGTATCATATCGACTAACCCATTCACACGCGTGTGTCTTTCTTCTGTGTTTACTTCACGCCTTCACATCTATTAAACAAAATATGAGAAGGAAACTCAGCAATTCATTTGAGAACATTTTATCGCCAAAACAAATGTGCAAGGGGAACCCGTGTTTCTATTTCGTCCCATGAGTTCCAGCGATTCACATTGTAATTGCGGTTCACGATTTATGGAAACGTCCAGTGAAATTTCGCTTCTATTTAAAAATAGTCCGTCAACGATTCCGTTCCTCACATTTGTGCGGAACAGTTTTCATGTTGCGCATGGTTTTGTGTGCTGTACATGGGAGTTACATAGAACAAACGTGTAATAAACAATGTTCCAGTACCTATACCTCTTAAGTACTTGTAACTATAACTTTCTACTGCACACCTTTTGCTATATGAATTCCCATTCAATAATTCAAGACCCTTGAACCAGCATCAAAGCAATTTATTTTTTTTAAACTGTATTTTTATTTCCGTCAAAGTAGAAATTGAGTTTGAAGAGCAGGATGGGCCTATATACGCCCCCCCCCCCCCCCCCCCCCCTACACAGTCTGTTAATTCTAATATACAGTACAGAAACAATGAAACGAGTGCAAGCAAGTATTATAAGGAGTGAAGTTACGGTGCAGTAAAGAGCTTCACTACAAATTGTTTTATAATAAATGCGTTAAACTTAACTCCTTGGTAAAGTTGCACGTCTAGGTGGATATCTACTGAACATATTTCCTGTTATTACAGATTAACACTGTACTGTTGTATTTAGGCAAGATTGTCCAACATGTAAAAAGTAACACCGTTCATGGCTACCCGTTTTGTGGAAGGGGTATTTAGCAGGCATAGAGAAAGAGGTGGCACCGAGAGCTTCAGTATCTGCTGGTTATGTTTGTGATTTAGCATCTTCAACCTCTCCCGAGCATCACCACCGATTACTGAATCTCTCGGTGTCGATTATATATTGCTGGAAGGCCAGACACATATCGTTACTAGCCCCATTCGAGGCCAGTGGGTCACATAATAAAAGGGATATAAAGTAACACCACAATTATTCAATTTGTTCACAAGGGTATTTTGCTGTATTGTGTAAAGTTGGCAATTAAAAATGAAATGTTCCGTGCTTTCATATCCAAAACCGCATTCACATTTCGGGTCATTGATAAGAAATCTACGAAATTTGTGAGCATTTAGATTGCTACAAACCAAACGCAACTTCGTGTGAAGTATCTGGCCTACTCTTGGGCCCGATAGGCAGTACCGTGGGGCAGTCCAGTCATCACGTTTTAATATACGCTTAAAAGATTGTGGTGTATCACAACTGCACGATTCGGAACCTAATTCATTCCACAGCCCAATTACCGATGGCAGAAATGAATCTGAATTTTTTTTTGGTTCTACAAAATACATCACAAAATTATTCGTCATTACTGAGGGAATATGCATACCTCTGTGCTACAGTACGTAAAAGTCGTGACAAATAACCTGGTGCAATTCCGTGTTTCATTTTGTAGCAAAACATTAACTTGTGTCGGGTGCGTAGTGTTTTCAGAGGGACGAAACCGGTTTCTCTATAAAGTGATTGGTGACTGGAACCGCGGGTGGCGCCGCAAATTATAATCGAATACCGGGAGTATAAAATGGGTGTACAAGGTGGTTAGGACTGAGCGTGATAAACTGTATTTTAAGCTCCGAAGACAATTAATCATCGGACTTACTTTGTTGACGACACTGTCGACTTGTATGTCCAAAAACCCGAGCTTTGAAAAGTAAGTCTTTGATGTTTATCATAGTTGACTTCTTCGATAGCTTTATCCAGTAAGAATAATTGTGGTTTTGGAATTGGGGCAGGTTTACGTGAAATGCTTTGGGCAACTGTTTTTTCAGGACTGAAATTTACCTGCCATTTTCTTTTGGACCACATCCCAATTTCTTAATTTCACTTGCCAAATATGGGTTTTCCACTATCAAAGACAATGAAGTGTCATCGGCGAATAGCCTAATATTCGACTGGATGTTGTCAATGATATCGTTTATATATATATTAAACAGCAAGTGACCGAGGACCGATCCTTGTGGTACCCCTGATGGGATAACATCATTTGGAGAATTCTGGCCGTAAATAACAACTACCTGGCTTCGCCATTTTAGGTAATCCTCAAAACGAGGTGGTAAACGACCCCTAATTCCAATTGCATTAGGCTTATAAATAAGGCCGGTGTGTCACTCTCTATCAAAAGCCTTACTTACATCACAACAAACAAAGCGGACTTCCTTACAGTCATCTAATGCAACTGTTGTGTTTAGATCTTGGTCAATTAATTGGCAGACAGTGCTCTCACCCGGCATAAAGCCAGACTGCAAATTAGAAGGCTATTATCCATGAGGAATTGAAACACACGTTTAAATATTATTTTTTCAAATACTTTACTTACATTACCCGACAATGAAACAGGCTGATAATTTTCCTTTAAATTGACAGAGAACTTTTTTTATGAATTGGAATCACGTTGGCATGTTTCCAAATAGTGGGAAATTTACCTTGAGTAAACGATAAGCTGAATAGCCTACTAAAGGGTGCAGCTAATTGCACTGAGAAATTGTTTCAAGAATGTGTTACTGATTCTATCTCGACCGGTTGCCTTCTTTGCATCGCGATTAGAAAATAAAGTTTCTACTTCAGATGGTTAACATCAACTATATTTATTTGTTGCTCAGTAAAGGGGATACCGGGCAATTCCTTATCTATTACAGTACTATTTTGGCTAATAAAATAAGTACTTAAAGTGTTTGCTATTTTTAGGGGATCACTTATGATTTCATTCCTTCGAGGAGTGGTGGAAAACATTGATTGGTTGTGTACTGTTGGTTCGAGAAACTTTGCTATGTTTTTCACCAGTTCTTCGGAAAAAATTTAGACATACTGACCGATAGTCTATTCCCTCATCATAATCCTTTTTGGCCTCACGAACATGAACAATTGTTTCATTTCGAGTCTGTCTAAAAACTCCCCAGTTGTCTGGACTATATGTTAGTTTGGCCTTCTTATGAGCTTTGTCGCGAACTTTCATTTGCCCCCTAATAGCAGTGGTCATCCACGGTTTGTCCCTTATCCCGTCTTGTATATGTTTGTGCGGAATAAACTTTTGGACTACATTCATTATGTGGTCAGTGATGCGTTCGGCAATAATATCAACATTCTCACATGCAAACAGGGAATCCCAATCTGACGTTGTCAGATACGAGCTCATTCCATCAACATCCATATTGTCATAATTCTAAATCATTCGGATTTAGTTTTTGAACGACGGTTGGTTTGTACGAAGTTGGACCACCACACCGTGATGATCACTACAAAATGGAGAAATATTTTCACATTTTGAAATCAAATTTGGATATGATGTTAAAACCACACTGAATTGGTTATATTCGTAGTTGCATTGGGGAAGAAGTGTATAGCCAGACGGTGCTTCAATATACGACCGCCTATGAAGAAATTGCGCTTGTGAAGAAATTTTTAGTTGAACAAAAGGTCAATAATTCCTTCAAAACTAATTGTACATTCCTGGCTTACAACCCATTAAAGTTGAATATATTGTTTTCAAGTTTTTGCATGGAGAATCAAAAGTCACCAAAACTCCCAGATGGTTGCCAAGGCGGCCATATTGGACATTCCAGAATGCTGGTTATCGAAAGGAACCATCATCTAGTCATGACTAATCAATCATAAAAAACGGTATCTGTTGGATTATCACATGGACAATCAAAAGCCCCTGGAAATCCAAGATGGCTGCCATGGCGGCTATATCGGATATGTCAGAATGCTGGTTATCGAAAGGAACCATCCTCTAGTCATGCTTAATCAGCCATAAAAAAACAGTATCTGTTGGATCTACAGTTTTCACTTTATCGCTTTGACAATCAAAAGTCCATGACAACCTAAGATGCCTGCAGTGGCGGCCATATTGGATATGCCAGAATGCTGGTTATCGAACGGAACCATCCTCTAGTCATGTTTTATTATCCATAAAAAAGCAGTATTTGTTGGATCAATAGTTTTCAAGTTATCGAATGGACAATCAAAAGTCCCTGAAAATCCAAGATGGCTGCCGTGGTCACCATTTACTGCAGAATTATGGAGTATTCCAACTGCAATACACCTGAGCGTTTGAGCTATGCAATGCAAAATATAGAGCGCTATAAGCTAGATCAGTAGTGAAGTCTCGAACTGGGCCGATCAGTCAGAACATAATATTGACTCTAAAGTATTTGGGGGTGGATTACTACTAAATCGCTGAAGGATAGATATTTCACATGCAACTCTCGAGCCTGATCCGCGTCATCTGCGTTGTTTCCTTTTAATTATGTACCCACCAAGCGCAAATCAAATTATGGACGATTCTGGAAGAACCACCAATGCTAGACACATGGGAAGTGACATCCATTCAAGTTTCAGATGTCTGACAATTGTAATGTCTAAGTGCTTAAATCATTGTTTGAGTGTAAAAATCAAACCCTAAGAGTTAGAAGGGATTTAACACATTGAAAGTGTCAGTTTTAATACTTTAGTTTTTAGTGTGTACCGTGTAAAAAATAGTTGTTTGTTCTGCAATGGAGAAGGAAAGGTTGACCACCCCCCATAAGAAAAAAGTATTGTGTCCATTCAACCTAAATATAAATCATGAGTATGTGTGCAGAGAGCTATGTCCAGTTTAATTATATTTCTCGGTGTCCAGGTATTAAAATAATCGAAATATTGAACGTTGAAAAACCTAAAATGTCAGTATGTATTGGAATTCTATCTTATTCGTGGTATAGGATGGGGGAACGGGGGTGCGTTAGGTAACCTAGTTTACACGTGCGCTATGAGAGGTCGATTGTTTCGTACTGATACTGACATAGAAACATTAACTCTTCACAAATATGTCACTGAGATCAGTGGTGTTTGAAGTGAAGCCCGATGAGCTGGCCTGTCAAACAAAAATATATCTTATCAAATCAAAACTGCCAACCGTCTTGGAAAGCTTTGACATTTCCCCAGTCCATTACACCATGTGCCGATCGTTGTCAGGAGAGGAAAGCATACGCACCCCCGGGTGGACTAAACTGAAATAAACTATTTATAAATATTTTGTTTTACGTCCCTACACCAGCAGGCACAAAATTGAAGTGTTGAGGTAGAACACGGCGAATTCGTTTTTTTTTAATTCAGTTTGTGTATGGAAAAACGTAGCAAATGAATCCTCGTTGAGAAAAACACCACAGCTGTTTTTTTTCCTCATCAGTATATTTTAGTAAGACAGAATGTCAAACCATGGATGACCTCAGGTATACGAAAACAGAGGAAAGTTAGAGATAACGCTTCCAAAAAAGAAAACAAAAAACTCCAATAAACCACAAGATTGGGATTTCTTTGGACAAGTACGAAATGAAACAATAGCGTGTGTTAGAGCTGCAAAACTTGAATATGATTTAACCCTTCACCTAACAAATCGGCCACATCCACCCGCGTAATTTACAAAAATGAGCCTTTCAAAAACATATATTTCTCCATCAATTTCAACAAAACCCTATCATGTGCCGAGCTCGTTCCAATGAGGGTCACATGATATGGGTTTGTTGAAATTTCTTGCAAAATCTGAAAAAAATAATATTTAAAATAATAGATTTTGATATCGTCTGCGTTGGGTGAAGGGTTCAAGAATATCTGAAAAAAATAATATTTAAAATAATTGATTTTGATATCGTCTGCGTTGGGTGAAGGGTTCAAGAATAAATCTTCCATTTGTGCACAAAACGTCTCTTCTAAATAATGGTGAAAAACAAAAAAAAAACTCCTCTTCAATACAGCAATTGGAGCGCGGTAGCTCAGTGGTAGACTGTTGGACTTCTATGCTAGAGGTCCCGAGTTCGATCCCCGTCCGGGATGACTCTCGTTATGTCCTTGGGCAAGGCACTTTTTCCCAGTTGCCTTGATGTGGGCACGATGACGCCGTGTTCTAATGCGTACTGCACGTCGATGGTGCAATGTCTTCAACCGCTGTAACCCTACTTGAGCGGAGCTTGAACAGAGTTAGAATGCTGAGGAGGTGACAGTTGCTGGCCGCTGCTCAGTGGTTGTCGCCGGGTACTCCGGCTTCCTCCGCCCGTAAAACTGTCACGGTCATGATTAGACACTGTGCATAAGTATGTGACCTTAAACCCTAATAAATAAATATAGTACAGCAATGCAAGACTGGTCAAATATTCCATCCATTTTTTGAAGATGATAAAGTCGTTAATGACTCCGAGTCCATCGCGGATATTAATAATAATTATTTTATTAGTCAAATTGATACGGATCAAGACCTGACCTTCACTAGTATTGCAATAAGTGAATCATGTATCCCTGGACTTGTACTTGGACCTCGAGGAATTGAAAAGCTGTTTGAGTAGCTTGATGTGAAAAAAGCAAATGGGTCGGATAATATCAACATAATTTAAACGCTTTCTCATCACAGTTGGCTATTCCATTTTCCACAATCTTCAACATGCCGTTGGCCCAATGTTCCATCTTTGTGGAAACAAGCCACTGTTGTTCCCATTCAATAAAAAATCGTCCATTAATCTAAAGGAAAAT
This sequence comes from Pictodentalium vernedei, assembly GCA_031216915.1. Classification (NCBI taxonomy): domain Eukaryota; kingdom Metazoa; phylum Mollusca; class Scaphopoda; order Dentaliida; family Dentaliidae; genus Pictodentalium; species Pictodentalium vernedei. The sequence goes on from CM062293.1 coordinate 506,264,041, forward strand.
TATCGACCAGTTTCGTTAAACAAGTAGCGTGAGTGAGTTATTTGAAAAGACTTATTTACAAACATGTTTTCGGTTTTTGATTGAAAGTTATTTATTAACTAAACTGCAATCATGTTTTGTCCCACGGGATAGAAATGTATACCATTCAATCGACATTGACCGCAATATTAGTTTAGCACTGGATCAAAATAAGGAAATCAGGTTTGTATTCCGTAATAGGATCTGGCATAAAGGACTTATTCACACACTGAATGCTTTCGGGGTTAGAGGTCTGCTGCTATCCTGATTCGCACCCCCGGGTGGATTAAACTGAAATATACTATTTATAAATATGTTGTTTTAAGTGCCTACCCCAGCAGACACAAAATAGAAGTGTTGAGGTAGAACACGGCGAATTCGTTTTTTTTTTTTTTCAATTCAGTTTGTGTCTGGAAAAACGTAGCAAATGAATCCTTGTTGGGAGAAACGCCACAGCTGTTTTTTCCTCATCAGTATGTTTTAGTAAGACAGAATGCCAAACCATGGATGACGTCAGGTGTACGAAAACAGAGGAAAATTAGAGATAACGCTTACAAAAAGCAAAACAAAGACCACTAATCCACAAGATTGGGATATATTTAGACAAGTGCGAAATGAAACAATAGCGTGTGTTAGAGCTACAAAACTTGAATATGATTTGCCCCTTCGCCTAACAAATCGGCCACATCCCCCCCGCGTAATTTACAAAAAAATGAGCCTTTGGAAAACATATTTCTCCATCAATTTCAAAAAAAACCTATCATGTGACCCCTCATTGGAACGAGCTCGACGAGCTCGTTCCAATGAGGGTAACATGATATGGGTTTGTTGAAATGTCTTGAAAAATCTGAAAAAAATAATATTTAAAATAATAGATTTTGATATCGTCTGCGTTGGTTGAAGGCTTAAAGAATAAATCTTCCATTTGTACACAAAACGGATCTTCTAAATAATGGGGAAAAAACAAACAAAAACTGCTATCCTGATTCGAAGATTATCTTGTACATCAAGGCATTAATGTTCATGTGTTCATGGATTAACTGGTAAAGTGCTGGAAGCCCATATTTGGGCTTTACTCTGAGGTGAAGGTACTGCAATTTGAAGGCTTCATACTCAGTGGGTATGCTTCGTGTTATCTTCGAAGTGATATTATTTAGTCTGTAAGGACCTGGCTTGTTACAATGTATGGGAGAGTTCCTGTAGGCACTCTCCCATAAATTGTAACAAGGCAAAGATATGTGAACAAATTTTGATGGCCAAAAATAATTTAGCACTCTACCAGCTAAGGGCTAAACTTTTCTCACCCACCGCATGTGTAACATACGTCTGTCCAGGGTGAGGTAGCAGGGAGAGACAGATGTCCACCCACGTGACGTTATACATTTATAACGTTATTATGGCGTTATGCATATCGTATCAGTTTCTTGCTACCAACTAATTCATATTGACGTCATTAGAATTCCGTGTGATCAAAGTTTGATGCTCAAAACTCTGTAAACCCCAAGATGCCACCGTTCCTAACTGATTTCGTGGTATATACCTTTGGTATATACATAACTTTTGCATGCTCTTTCCGATGGTGTCATTAGTTTGTCAAAACAACGAATACCAACTGAGTTGATTATATTAGCACGTGACCGCCGATTACCTCTGGCTAACGTAACCGCTGTATGGTGGGGGAGAAAAATAACCCAAGCCTCGTGTCTGGCCCAAATATCTTGCCCTCGGGTGAGATTTTCCCATCTCAAACCCGTACCCATCAGGGATTATAATTGCCTCAGTTGACCGTCAGAGGCAAAGTTCAGGTCACGTCGTTATGTCTTCAGTTATGTTAATGAGAAACTGTTATCCCCCACTTTTACAAGAATGAAATAGAATCCCACTGAAACGAAATCACACAGGTAACCTGTATATATTATCATTTTGTACGAAATAACACGAGATGTTCAGACACAGAAAATTATGAAGTAGATACCTTCACTTTTTTTAAATTATTAATGTCCAAGGATTGGCCAGCAAGTTATACTATTAAACTTAACGCCTCTTCTTGGCAAATTGGCGCAGGTTATGTAACTTCCATAGAAGCAACTCCCCTGGACTTGTTCTTCTTGAATTCTGCATATGCATCTTTAGGTTGAACGGAATGTGTTGCTCTGTGTACGGGGTACAGCCATTTTACCACCCAGTCCAATACGACGCTACGCCGCAATGGCATCAACCACAAGCTCTCAGACCACCAGTCTCATTCTGTTAGGACCATGAAGCTGTTATGGGCTGTTTGTTTCAACTTTTCGTGAAGTTTGGGCTAAGACTGCCATTCTAGTAATGTGATGTCTTCTTACTTACAAATATATAGAGGATATCTACGCTGTTTTAGTGAATATCGGGAATTATCTCATGAGTGCGGACCTGAAAGTTCTATTTTTCATGAGCGCTAGCGCGAAAGAAAAGTAATACTTTCAGGTCCACACTCATGAGATAATTCCCGATATTCACTAAAACAGCGTAGATTTTCTTTTTATTATATGCTACGTGACATTTTACTGCGTAATATTCAGCCCAATTCGACTGCAAACAGTTTCAAGACAATAACAAAAAGCTGCTCATTGTTCCCTCGAGGTGACGTTCAAGGTGACGTCATGCGCCGACGCGTAACGTCATTTGGAAAGGTATTGAAAAAAGCCATCGTGTTGACCTGAAAGTATTACTTTTCACTCGTGCAATTGCTCGTGAAAAATAAAACTTGCATTTCAACACTCATGAGATAATACCCGATACTGACTAAAATAGAGTAGATTTTTTTTCTATTATGTGCTTCGAGACATTTCTTGCACAATATGCATCCCAGTTCGACCCCAAATGCGCCCGTTTAAAAACAATTACAACGATCAGCTGGTCGTTCCTTCAAGGGGACGTCATGCGGCGAAGCGTGACGTCATTGAGGAACCGACCGAGGAATATTTCTCGATATCTATCGAGTCGATGGATATCGAGAAATATCTTTTGGATAATTTGCGATAATTCACAGGGCACCATATAATAAATGCAGATATTGTTTTTGGACTTCAGTTATTGATATTCCAATCCACAAGTACTTCATTTACCTTGCAAACATATTAATATATTAACACAATTAGCGGACTGTTGCGAATATGCATTCCAAATAGTAATGTTATAAAAAAAAATTCTGGCACTCAAATCTCCAATGAGCGACATTTCTTGCGGTGATTCTATGAAATTAATGTTTATGGTATTGTTTAATTAACCCTTTACCTAACGAATCGCCAGAATCCACCCGCGTAATTTGCAAATTGAGCAGTTAAAAAAATTACATTTTTCAAAATATTTCAACAAAACCATATCATGTGACCCCTCGTTGGAACGAGCTCACTGAGCTCGTTCCAATGAGAGGTCACATGTTATGGTTTTGTTGAACTTTTTGGAAAAATTTATAAAAATAGTAATTGAAATAATAAATTTTGATTTTCTCTACGTTGGATAAAGGGTTAAATTCAATAGACTAGATTATACTCGGGAACTGAGCGCATTCATGCAATCAATAACAACTTTTCCATCGTAAACTTATTGGCTAACATCGGTATGGTCTACGGTTTATGTTGAAGGAAATATCTATGCCGAGTACAAACTGCAAAAAATATAGGTTCTCTTTAGAATCAAAACTGGTTTTAATCTTGTCCCTGAGATGGAACCGGTTCTGTTTAAACAGTATTTATTTCAAATCAAATAAATTTACCAAGATTAGCATTCAATTTTAACAGAATATTACAGGAACTGAAGTAGATTCAGCAGTAAACTTGGATCTTATTCAACGCAGTCGCCAAACATTTTGAAACAAAGGAGATATGAACAGTTGGCATATCGAACCAGTTTTGGTTCTGTATAGAACCCAAACTGGTTCGATATGCCAACTGTTCATATCTCCTTTGCTTAATAATGATTTGAGACAACCTCGTATAAGCTCTAAACTTACGACTGAAACCCCCTCACTTTATGTTTAATTCTGTTAATATTTAATGTTAATGTTTATAAATTTATTTGATTTGAAATAAATGCTGTTTAAACTGACCTGGCTCCATCTCAGGGACAAGATTAGAACCAGTTTTGGTTCTAAAGAGAACCTATATTTTTTGCAGTGCACGTATATCACGTGATAATTTGATAACCTCACCCTCCCTCTTGACTACGGTATCGGGATTGAGAAAGCATAGTGCACGGAGACCTGTCATAGTGCATTCATGTTTAACACTGATAGTACATCCACACTTATTAAAATGGGAGTATCCTTTGCTTGTTTACTAGCATACGGCTGCGTTGCAGGGAAACATTCAAGAGTATTAGTAATTACATGTTACAGATTCCGGAACGAGAATAATAAGTTTTTCCTAACCTAATGTCAGCACGAAAGACAAGTCATTTTACAAAACATGCAGGTTTCAGAGTATAATAGAGCGTTATTTGCACTGACAGTTCCACCGATAATAACCTCGCTCCTGTCACTTGAATTTCCTATATATTAGCAATATCCGCTTCATTGCAGTTATCCCAGACCCTATCAGCATATTTCAATAGGGGTCATATAAATGCGAAATGGATTTTTTTCAGAACGTATCTATCAAGTACAAATTTGTACTTTCGCATTACATCTGTGAATGTCCAGGCGCAGATACTATTAATGTGATTCGTCCACAGACAACTAATATTTAATATAACAACTAACTGTTTATGACAATTAACCTCGGTAGTTTGTGTATTAGAAAACAAAAGGGGTGGAAGAGAGCGGGGATCAGTTTTCCGAAATATGAGAATACTTCCAGATTTTTGTGGATTACATTCAACCAGCCAAGATCTATCCCATGATGATTACAGTACGGCCGCCATGTATTGACCACTTTCCATGTGTGGACAATATCTCCACGGACGCTTTATTATTTGATCTCAACATTAATTACAGGAATAATCATCAACAATTTAATTAGTGAGACACCGGTGCACCCGGTGCTAGGCGAATATTTGTGCATTCTAACGCGAAATGTTCCAGGGTCTCGGTTACTCCTAAATTACATATTCGACACACTCTTTCCTCGCCATCCCGATTCCATCCATCCATTCCAGCGACTTCATTCTCACATTAAACAACAAAGACCCTCTCCCTCCACATAAGATTTATTTTGGTACTCCCTAAAAGCCTGTAATTTTCGTACAACCCGTCTAAAGTGGTATTAGTCCTAATTCCAGTTCGCCCGTTTGTATTGCAACCTCCGTGCACCATTCCCCTAATAAGGCAACTCCTCGTGACTGTGACCCAGATACTGATTCGGACTCTGGCACTGAGCCTGGGAAAAATGACCAAGTCAACCTTATATCATCATATGTTATTTTATCATATGACTCGTCCGTTTTGTTCACTTTAAAACATTTGATATTTTGTTTTCATATTACTCAGTGATAAATAAAGCCTTCCGTCAATTTCATTGGTCAATTTTCAAACTAGACAATTTGATTGGCTCAACAAAATAAAACTGGGTGACATTTTCATAATTTGCATAATTGGAGTTGGGAGCTTTCGTTGGTCAATTTCAAAACTGGACAATTTGATTGGCTAAACAATATACAACTGGGTCACATTTGCATAATTTCAGTAGGGAGAATTGACGTTATCTGACCTATTTATGGTGGGTTATATTGTATTAATATTTTACCTACAAGAAAAACGCAACTCATTTGTTTTATATTTTCACTGTTTGCTTCTAAAACATAGGTTATGACCCCCTCGTTCCAATGAGGGGTCATAACCTATGTTTTGGAAGCAAAAAATGAAAATTTTTAGTTATACGAGGATGTTTTTCCAGGTACAGTCTGCAACTCAAGTTAGGTGATGGGTTAAAAAGTCATACTAAGTGGTTAATTTGTGCGTGTGAGTGTCATATGATAAATAGAATATGAAATGAGTGTTTTTCTCATATAATATTTATGAAACTCGTCCGAATTTTCCGTTTGGGCTCGCCAGAGGCTCGCCAAAACGGAATATTCGTAGACTCGTTTCATAAATATTATATGAGAAAAACACTCATTTCATATCCGCTATATTTCAACGATACCTTTTTAGAGAAATCGCTGATTGAGTAAAAAGCAAAGGATTAACAAATGGATATCTTATTCAATCTTATGAAGGGCGAAATGGAGAAACAACTCCATGTGTTCTCCTAAAACATTATTCCGAGAAGAAATTGGATTTCTTTTAGAAAAACATATCAAATCTCTAAAGGGTGACATTGTCGCGCATACCACGGAGAACGGCAGTCTTCAAAAAGAAAACCCCGAACTGCGAAAGAAAATTATGTATATTTTTTAAAAAGCGATCGCCGATTGCGAAGCGGGGGTCAGTGGGGAAATCTCCTGTTAATTGAATTACTTTCATCTGCAAAGTATCTATTCAATTGGCAGGGTTCACTCTACCACTTTAAACCTTTGAAACCTGGTGGTATCTTCTTTATCAGTTCAATGACAGCAACTGGAAGAGTCCATGTTCATTATTTAGGGGTAGACCAATTAATATTTTCAACGTGCAGCCTTTGGGGCTGCACGTTCAAAATATTGATTGTTCTACCACACACATACACTTAGCATCCATCCTATTTGATGAAATTATGACGTACCATGTTCCTGGCCAGAATAACGGCCGCTATGGTTCAAAGGGTAAACAAAAGTATACTACAGAATGGAGAAATACCCCTTTATTATTCTTCTAAATGGATTCAAAATCTACTACTACGTGTATTCAAATCACAGTAACAGATATCCACCTCACGAACCCAACTTATATTACCATCTCATGATAACAGTAACAGATATCCACCTCACGAACCCAACTTATATTGCCATCCCATGACAATAGTAACAGATATCCACCTCACGAACCCATTTTATATTACCATCTCATGATAACAGTAAAATATACCCACTTCACGAACCCAACTTATATTACTATCTCATGATAACAGTAACATATATCCACTTCACGAACCCAACTTGTATTACCATCTCATGATAACAGTAACAGATATCCACCTCACGAACCCATCTTATATTACCATCTCATGATAACAGTAACAGATATCCACCTCACGAATCCAACTTATATTACCATCTCATGATAACTGTAACAGATTATCCACCTCACGAACCCAACTTATATTACCATCTCATGATAACAGTAACAGATATCCACCTCACGAACCCATCTTATATTACCATCTCATGATAACAGTAACAGATATCCACCTCACGAATCCAACTTATATTACCATCTCATGATAACAGTAAAATATATCCATTTCACGAAACCAACTTGTATTACCATCTCATGATAACAGTACCATATATCCCCTTCACGAACCCAACTTATATTACCATCTTATGATAACAGTAACAGATATCCACCCCACGAACCCAACTTATATTACCATCTCATGATAACTGTAACAGATTATCCACCTCACGAACCCAACTTATATTACCATTTATGATAACAGTAACAGATATCCACCTCCCGAACCTAACTTATATTACCATCTCATGAAAACGATAATGTATTATTTATTCTTTTACAACTTTATCTTAACCATTACTTTTGTTTATTATTTCACAGCTTCCTCTTGTAAATATACTACCCCAACTGATACAAACTCAGCCGAAGATTTCTGGATTGTCAAGTCGCTTTGATTATTTTGTAAAAAACAGTTATTCTCGAGGCGGCCTCGCGTGGAACCGGACTACTCAACCTCCTAAAACTAATTCTTAATTCTAAATACATATTAGTATTTATCATATGACTCATCCGTTTTATTCACTTTAAAACATTTGATATTTTGTTTTCATAAATAAATAAATAAAGTCTTTCGTCAATTTCATTGGTCAATTTCAAAACTAAACAATTTGATTGGCTGAACAAAATACAACTGGGCCACATTTTCATAATTTGTATAATTAGAGTTGGAAGCTTTTCCATTGGTCAATTTCGAAACTGGACAATCTGAGTGGATAAACAAAATACAACTGGGTCACATTTTCATAATTTTAGTACGGAGAATTTACGTTATCTGTCCTATTTAGGGTGGGTTATACTGATTAATCTTTTACCTACAAGAAAACGCCATTCATTTTTTTTTATATTTTCACTTTTTGCTTCCAAAACATAGGTTATGACCCCTCATTGGAACGAGCTCGTCGAGCTCGTTCCAATGAGGGGGCATAACCTATGTTTTGGAAGCAAACAATGAAAAATTTTAGTTATATGAGGATGTTTTCTTTTCAAGTGCCGTCTGCAACTCAAGTTAGGTGATGGTTTAAAAAGTCATACTAAGTGGCTACTTTGTGTGTGTGTGTGTCATATGATAAATAGAATATGAAATGAGTGTTTTTTTCATATGATATTTATGAAACTCGCCCGAATTTTCCGTTTGGGCTCGCCAGAGGCTCGCCAAAACGGAAAATTCTCAGACTCGTTTCATAAATATTATATGAGAGAAACACTCATTCCATATCCTCTATGTATGACATAGTATCACATCGAACCAGGATAGGCCGGCTCCACGTCTGACATAGTATCACATCGAACCAGGATAGGCCGGCTCCACGTCTGACATAGTAACACATCGAATCAGGATAGACCGGTTCCACGTCTGACATAGTATCACATCGAACCAGGATAGGCCGGTTCCACATCTGCACTTATGTGAGAAGAATCCGTTCGGCCCTGCATGTAGTATCTGCAATGTGTTGGTTTGAGAATGGCGGGCTTTCCGCTTGCTTAGTGCCTTACTGTTGTAACATATTTATCTTTCGGATGTTATCCAACTCTTCAAAAGCCCCCACCCCACCCCACCCCACCCCCATCTCCACCATAATATCATTTTTATCAAACCAGCGGTATAAAAATTACACAATAAGGTAGATACATTGTTCTCACGGAAAGGCCTAAACTTCAGATCTTACTTTGCACACTGCTAACTCCGGCACTTGTAACCTTGCACTTCTCTGGCTTTTCCTCGCTGTTTTTCTTTCTGGTGATGTAGAATCTAACCCTGGGCTCTCGGTGAGCCCCACCCCACCAGTAATAATGTGCCTCAGGATAGCTCAATATCAGAAATACACCTCAACATCCAATGTTTACTACCTAAACTTGACATTCTCAAGACGGAAATGCCAAATATTTGTGTTGTGTTTTCACCGAAACATGGTTACAGTACAGGCACCGTGGATTGGTCATAATCCACACGTGGGCAGTGATGTCAACGCATGCGTTTACCAGGTAATTATAATAATTATCAGCAAAATTTTAATTAATGAAGCACCGGGTTGTACCCGGTGCTTCATTAATTAATTTTTTGATGATTATTCCTGTAATTAGTGATTTGAATCTAATATTATTGCGACCGTGGAAATATTGCTCATGGAAAGTAGTCAGTCCACGGCGTCTGTACTGTACATTATAGCATTGATGATACATACTTATATGTTCCAAGCTTTCAAAACCCCATTAGAAACGACAGAGGTGGAAGATGTGCAGGAATAATTATCCATGCAAAATGTAACCTATCGGTCAATGCCCAACATATAATGTATATGGCCGAAATTCCAATGGAAACATTAAGCTCTTACTAGGGGCATTCTACCGTCCACCCAACCTTGCTGCTGTATTGTGGAATGATATTGAGTTGTCTATTGACAGGGCTACTGCCATTAACTTTCAAAATAGTTGTAAGGGGTGATTTTAATGAAGACCAACTCACTTACAATCGTAAGGATATATATGAAATATCCAGGTCATGTTCCCTTGAGCAGCAAATAGTATTACCTACGTATATTACTGAAAATTCTTCTTCCCTTCCTATACTTATTTTTCTGTACTGAAACAGTTCCCATACACGAAACGGGAGTGTTGAACCATTTTCACTGATCTTGTAAGGTACCACCTACCGGTTTCCATAATCATAAAAACTGATACATCTCACCAGAAAGAAACAAACTCTAAAAATAAGCACACTCGTGAGATAAGGGACTATACTAACTCAAACTTTACAGGTATAATGGAGGAGTTGACTGCTGTTGACTGCAAGTATTTATTCTTAAAACATCTATTGACGAGAGATGTGACAAACTAGTAAATGTCTTAAAATCACTGGCTACTAAATATATACCCGATCGAGTAATCACATCCCGTCCAAGGGAACCGAAGTACATGCACAATGAGATGAGCTTGCTCATAAGATAACGTCGTCGTCTCCATCAAAAAGCAAAACGCCAAAATACACCCAATTGCTGAACTGCCTACCAGACGAAATTAATGAAACAATCTCAGCTGTTCGGAAGGCTAAGGAGAACCATATTACCGAAATTCCAAATACGCTAACCAAAACAAACTCGAATGCATGGTGGAAAACGCTAAGTGGACTTATAAATCCTAATTCAAAACCTTCTATTCCAGCCATTCAGTACAATGGTGATACTTTTCTTTCTGACGCATGAAAGGCTGAAGCATTTAATGATTACTTCATCTCACTATCGAAAATAGATACAGTCAGCATAACCTACCACCATGTCCTTTGCATCCCACGAGGCCATCTTTAAATGCAATAAATCTTACTGAGGAAGATGTAAAAACAACATTGAACTCTCCAAAATGCAACAAAGCAATAGGTTATGGCGAAATCAGTTCAAATATTCTGAGAAATTGTAAATATAGTGTAACTATAAGTGTGTGGGGGGGGGGGGGGGGGGGCAGGCACCACGAGCAAGTCGGAAGCAACCGTGGGAGTCCCAATATGGTTACAATGTGCTGCGCATAGAACTTGTGGCTGAGTTATGTGTATTCCGCCAGGACTAGTTCTCGTGTTTATTCCAGCATACGACTCATTTCAAAAACTGGAGTCTGATAAGTGCTGTTTGTCGTGTAATTCAGTTTATTTAGGTCAAATCGTGATTCGACATGCTAGCTAGGTATGATTCATAGCTTCATCCATTGATCTGGGTGAGTCATTGTTGACATTAGAGTGTATCCGTCTGACGACAGTTAGGTAATTCATACTAACGTTGGTGATACGATAAACGAGTTAGAATGTATCGGCGACCTTTATACAATTGATGGTCGGTTAACTGTGATATAGGCGTCGAGTGCACCTGTGATTCACAGTGAAGAAAAGAAGCACGTGTTGTTTGGCTGATACGATGTACATCAGGGACCGTGATACAATTAGTGGTCCATTAACCGTAATATAGGCATTAAATGCGCCTGTAATTTCTCGGTTAATTATCGTATGGGCGCTTGTGTTTATTCCACTAAGCGACACAGCCTATCTTATGACGGCGTGTAATATGTTTTATTTGTGACATCGTATCAGTATTTGGCATGCGTAATAAGGCACATTTGTGGAGGCATGCTGAATTGTTGAATGCAGGTGCTTTTAATTCAGGCTAACGTTGGTGATACGATAGATGCGTTAGAATGGATCGGCGACCTTTTTTCAATTGGGTGGTCGGTTAACTGTGATGTAGGCGTCAAGTGCACCTGTGATTCACAGTGAAGAGGAAGAGCACACGTTACTTGGCTGACACGATGTATATCGGGGACCTTGATATAATTGCTGGTCCATTAACCGTGATATAGGCGTTAGGTGCGCCTGTGATTTCTTGAGTAATTGTTGTATGGGCGCTTGTGTTTATTCCACTAAGCGACTCAGCCTATATTATGGAGGCATGTAATAAGACGACGCCAAGGCTGTAATTGTTTCCAATAAATGGATGCTGCCCTTTTAGGACGGAATAATGTTTTGCATATAAGATCGTATCAGTTTCCAGCATAGTATATGACCATTCTAGCCTGGATTGTTATTGTTTCCAATAAATTGACGCTGCCCTATTATTGGGCCGATACAATGTTTTGTATATAAAATCGTACCAGTTTTCAACATGGACTAGGACCTTTTAAACGGCCCATCAGTATGAGCTAGCTGCATCATTGGAGAAATGCGCTTCGGAATTATTAGGCTCATACCATTATTTGAGTAAGTAACTGTCATCAAACAGGGGGATATTGTCCCATGACGGAAAGCGACTGAACTTTTCTATACATATGTGCTTTCTGAGCTTGTGGAGCTTGGAGCTCGCGATAAAAGAGCTGATTTCAGTATAGTACATTGAAATTCGTATGTGCTTCGGTATAACATTTGTTTAGCCTGAAGCCTATTGGTACTTGTCCGGAATTTAATCCGCTATGCCTAACTAGTTTCAACCTTTACGGTTTTATCAAAGAAACAAATACCTCAAGACTTCAATTTGTGTAAGTCTGAGACTACCGATTCTTGGTCGGTAATGTATTGTGGTATATAGGAAATATAGGTCGCTATGGGTGAGCGCCACTTGATACCAATTCGTTGAATGTTACAGCTTTCAGATATGGCTGAGACTTGAATTTGAACACTGCTGTTTTTCAGGTTCTGAGCAATATATTATCAACTGTTTATTGTAATTTCATATATTGCTATTTCAAGGAAATATGATTGATTTTCGGGAGGCGTTGCCTCGACCGTTAATTATGTTTCACACCTTATTCTGTTTGTGTCTGAGGACCAGGTGTTTGTGCAAGACTGAGTGTGTTAGGTTTGCACTCTATTGTTAATGCCTTTTTATGGCTTGTTTGAAACAGCTCTAATTGGAGAACTGAAGTGACTGTCGCACTTTATTGACTTGACTGTCGCTTATGTATGCACTTTAGTGTTTGTGCATTCGTGGCTCATTTGAGTTCGTTCTAATTGGAGAACTATAGCCATTCTAGCAGTCTTTTAGGTCGACTGTCTGAGACGCTCAGTGACTTGTATGTCGCTCTCAGAAGTTTCAAAGCTGGCAGGAAATACACAGAACATTGTGTATAACACGGGCTTGTGGTGTGAAACTCCGATTCAGTTTCTAAATCGACCGACAGGCTCTGCTGTCTGGGATAGAAACCGTCGAGCGATGAAGCTTGCAAGCAGGCTGGAGGTACACCGGCTGTGTACGACACGGGCTTGTGGTGGAAGCTTCAGGGTTTGGCAAGCTGGCGGGCAATAACACACATTAATGCGTTAGCACTGGCTTGTGGTAGGCAAACCCCTGTTGGCTATGTGTAAAGTCTGCAAGCAGGCTGGGAGTATACAGAAAATTCTATATACAACACTGGCTTGTGGTAATGAGACTTTACGGTTTCGAAGCTGGCAGGCAATGTCACATAAATGTGTATTGCACGGACTTGTGGTAGCGAAACCTGTGATAGCCAACACACTGAACATAAATAAATACAATACAATAGTGTAAAACGCGAGAGTGAAATAGCGATTAAATCAATCGAAAAATGCGAATGTGCAGTCGCGATACCTGGTGTTTGATACAAACGAATCTCAGTAGTTTCGTATTCACGTGTGTGAAAATCATAATCGTGCATTGAGAATCAAATTTGTGGAAACTTCAACAGTGTTATCGGTTGATTGAAAATGGCGTCCGAGCTGTACGTGTTGTATACGTGGAAAAATCGAGATTGAAACGGGGGAGGCAGAAACAAAGGCATGCTTACAGGCAGTTGTGGGAGTCCGTTACATGACTTTTTGCGAAGAGAGAGTTAGGATGTCTCAAGAGCTAGTCTTGTGGCTGCATGTTTACCACTGCACGTTTAGTGCGAGACATTCGGTGGGTCCGACATAGTGTGTATGTGGGGAGGGTGGTACCACTCCAATACTCTTAGAGTATGCGGTCACGGCTCTCTGCACGCTGAGTATATGGGCAGAGAATTGTTATAGATTGTGGTCCATGTTTTGGACACTCATATGGGTGGACTTCCACCCGTGGAGTTATATAACTTTTCACTGCTTATGAAAATGGATTGCTCTCCATCAGCTGTAGGCTGAGCTTAGGTACGGATTACTTATTTAGCGCATGATTACAGGCGCATTTAATGCCTATATTACGGTTAATGGACCACTAATTGTATCACGGTCCCTGATGTACATTCGTATCAGTCAAACAACACGTGCTTCTTTTCTTCACTGTGAATCACAGGTGCACTCGACGCCTATATCACAGTTAACCGACCATCAATTGTATAAAGGTCGCCGATACATTCTAACTCATTTATCGTATCACCAACGTTAGTACTGTCGTCAGACGGATACACTCTAATGTCAACAATGACTCACCCAGATCAATGGATGAAGCTATGAATCATACCTAGCTAGCATGTCGAATCACGATTTGACCTAAATAAACTGAATTACACGACAAACAGCACTTACCAGACTCCAGTTTTTGAAATGAGTCGTATGCTGGAATAAACACGAGAACTAGTCCTGGCGGAATACACATAACTCAGCCACAAGTTCTATGCGCAGCACATTGTAACCATATTGGGACTCCCACGGTTGCTTCCGACTTGCTCGTGGTGCCTGCCCCCCCCCCCCCCCCCCCCCCACTTACATCTCCACGTGCTTACATTCATGATTTTATAACGGATCTTTCTTTTAAGTGTAAGTTTATCCTACCCACTTTGATTTTAGAAAATCAACTTCTCGAGTCTGTTTTCTATGATTACAAATCCTCTGCTTTTAGCACGAGGTGACTTCCACGTATTGCGCGAGACGATTCCTCCACAACTAATGTGCGAGATGAGATTCCTCCGCAACTACAGTGCGAAACGATTCCTCCACAACCATTGAACGAGATGAAATTTAGAAAACAATTCCTCGACATAATTCCAGGGTACCCACCCGATACAAATCCTCTGCTTTTAGCACGAGGTGACTTCCACGTATTGCGTGAGACATTCCTCCACAACTAATGTGCGAGTTGAGATTCCTCCGCAACTACTGTGCGAAACGATTCCTCCACAACCATTGTGCGAGATGAACTTTAGAAAACAATACCTCAACATAATTCCGGGGTACCCACCCGAGTACTAATAGCTGATAAAACCATACCTACATCAGCCTTGCACGTAGTGTAAACAAAACCTACGGCTTATACCAACTTCTCTACACGCTGATAACAGCTGTTTGAACGATCCACTGTACGTGACAATTTCACAAGCTGATCTAATCATATCAGTTAAATACGTAGCGTAGCCTCAAAGTCTACATAATACACCATTCTTAACACACTGATACCAGTCGTGTACACGGTCTTCTTAGAGACTGAATTGATTAGCAGAGAGTAAAAGAACAAGGCTATTCTCTTCTATAAACATAATGACTGAGTGAGCCTAATCCACGCTCTGTAGTACCACTCACCCTCTGTAGTGTAAAATCGCACTTCAGTAAAGCTTCAACAAGCTGCTTGTCACTACAGACAACAGAACAGTCGAAATATTTCTCAAGCGCATACACGCTATAATAACTGACCACAACATAACTCCAAGTGGTCCATGTAAACACAATCTAAACACGAAATCTTATGTATTTGTTTATTTGATAAGACCTTACGGTCGAAACTATAGTTATACCAGCGGCTCTGCCGGGCAAATACCACGAGATTTCCTTTCCCCCAACGTGGGGCTCTACATTCTAACTCACTGAAACAAATACAAAAGTCCACCTCACACAGTAATGGACAAACATAGAAACATGCCTCCCCCGGACTCCTTCAGTCCAAATGCTCAAGGGGAGCTAGGTCAAAAACCATCCGACTGACTATGAGAAAGGCAACATCTCCATGTTGATTCCAAGTGACTTCTACGGAACAAACTGAATGAGAAAATACAAAATATAGTGGTCGGTTAGCAAAACACAACTGTACATACACAAGCCTATCTTGTCAAACATTCTGACAACGATAAAATAGTATGAATGATAGACTTCATACCGGTACCTATCAAACTCTTCCAAATATGATAGGTGAGCTGTTCAAGTTATGAATAAGCGAAGCTCTTCTATAAAACAGCC
The DNA here is from genome assembly GCA_031216915.1 of Pictodentalium vernedei. Lineage (NCBI taxonomy): Eukaryota > Metazoa > Mollusca > Scaphopoda > Dentaliida > Dentaliidae > Pictodentalium > Pictodentalium vernedei. The sequence goes on from CM062293.1 coordinate 506,280,039, forward strand.
AAACGCCACGCTTACGCAATCAAGCTCGTCGACAAAGCAGCCAAGCTCCTCGATAAAGCAGCCAATAGTCAAATAAATAACCCTTAAATATGGGTGCTGACATCTGATGCAGCCTAATCTGTTCTTAATGGCAATAAAGGGTTATATAATCCCAATGAGTGGAAATCCACCCACATGATTTTTCAGCACAAATTAAGTGCAAATAAAGGGCACGAACTGACAAATAATAGCGTACACTGCACACTTGCTCTCAATCTATCTACAATATCCTTTGAAATGTCGACAATTAATTACTCAGGCAGTGTACTCAGCCTAATAGTTGGAAAGCACATTACCTCCAACACTACAGCGCATACATGCTGATGAGCCTTTTGGTACGGCCATATTTAATACTGCGCGCCGACACCGATACGGTCTTACACGCTAAAAATAGGGCCAGATCATCTTATTTGAAACACTGACGGCCTCGGCGTCGTATCATGTAAAGCACATGCATTCAGCAGTATAGCATGCAATTGTAGATGAGCCTTAGAGCGAGGTCTAGGGGTGAATGGAGGAAACGGGTAGCTAAGCCATCCACCTTTGGTCCTCCACCAGTGCCATCGACCTTCACGCATACCAAATACTGATACGATCTCACGAATGAAACAGTGTACACGTAGTATATTCGAACTGCACCCAATTAGTGAAACACGTATTCTCACACGCAGCAGTTACTCAAAAACCACAAACAACACGCTGTATCATGCGCTAAATAAGTAATCCGTACCTAAGCTCAGCCTACAGCTGATGGAGCGCAATCCATTTTCATAAGCAGTGAAAAGTTATATAACTCCACGGGTGGAAGTCCACCCATATGAGTGTCCAAAACATGGACCACAATCTATAACAATTCTCTGCCCATATACTCAGCGTGCAGAGAGCCGTGACCGCATACTCTAAGAGTATTGGAGTGGTACCACCCTCCCCACATACACACTATGTCGGACCCACCGAATGTCTCGCACTAAACGTGCAGTGGTAAACATGCAGCCACAAGACTAGCTCTTGAGACATCCTAACTCTCTCTTCGCAAAAAGTCATGTAACGGACTCCCACAACTGCCTGTAAGCATGCCTTTGTTTCTGCCTCCCCCGTTTCAACCACGGTTGATTCCGACTTGCTCGTGGTGCCTGCCCTCCCCCCCACTTACACCCAAGCAATAATTGCAAATTGGTTGCAAAGCATAATAAGCACAAGCAATGTTCCAGCCAATGGACCTCCGGGTTAAAGCATATTTGTCCATATGTAGAGAATTTGAAAATGATACTTTGGGTGATAACCCCACTCCGCGGGTGATTTAGTTACAATCTACTCTCCACGGACTGTAGCTCTCTGAGTAAAGTTTTTGAAAAATGTGTGTCTTTATCAAACTCTTTGAATTTCGTAAGTCAAACAATCTGTTGTCTACGTTTCAGTCAGGGTTCACTCCAAGTAACTGCACCGTTTACCAATTGTTGACTAACATATATGAATCGATAGCTCTGGACAACCAGAAAGAGAAACGAAGTCTGTTTTGTGATATCAGTAAGGCTTTCTGGTTTGGTGGGGAATGAAGGTTTAATCTATAAACTACAGAGAATTGGCATAACAGGCTCTCTCCTAGACTGGTTTAAATCATATCTCTGTAACCAAAGCTGTTTATCTATTTATTTAATTAATTATTTTCATGAATCTGTATTTTCTGAATCGACATCTCCGATGCTGTCTCACACATGCATTTGCTTTGTTTTCTTGTTTTACAATACACGACGTCATAAAACGTAACCAATAGCCAACCGACTCTTGACGCAGCACTATACGCATGTCTTAACACTGTTCACTTTTTCCCGCTAAGATACTTATATAATTTTGGTTTCACTTTTTAACAGGGCAACCATTATCCATTTTGTTTACTGTTGCAGCTCACATCCGTAAATCTCTTTTTCTGCAAGAAATTAGGTTATTTAGATTTTGCATATCTGGTACGTTCAAAATATATTTTTATTTTGATCGATATTAGTATTTTCGTGCACGCGCATCTCGAATTACACATTCCATTTTCGTTTTTTCGCAACTCTCCTATGCCAGCTTATCGATTGTAATATCATTATATTGTTGTTTTGCAGGTTCCAGTTATGGTATCATTGATGTATCAAATGTGCAACGAAACTGGTGCGATTATGATACAAATACATTTATTGAACCTGCTGAATGAGTGCTGATTACCTTTTGTGGAGATATTCAACCCCGGGGTTAAATCTCAACGATAGACAACAAAGGGTAGTTATAGGTTCACGCTCCTCCAATTGGCAGCATACTGGAATTAGTGTTCATCAGATTTTGGGATCGTTACGATATTGTCGATGATATTGACTGCGATATTATTAGTTATACAGTTTGTTGGTGGCCTAATATGGTATATGATGTCAGTTAATTCCATATTGGACTCGAGCCATATATACCATATTTGGCCACCCACAAACTGTGTAACGAATATATCTTACCAACTTCTTCATCGATGCACAGAACTAATAACAACAGCGATCAAAATTAAATGAGATAATTCTCACAATGTGTTCTCGTGTCTTTGCCTTGTTATAATTTATGGGAGAGAGTGCCTACAGGCACTCTCCCATTAATTGTAACAAGGCAAATTCATACATACCAAACAGTTTCATTTCGAAGGTAACACGACACACATCCACAGAATATGAAGTCTTTTAAGTTGCCTAACCTACACTTTAGACCAAATATGGGCTCCCAGTACTCAAGCTTTCAACTTGAAGCGTTTATCGGCTGCCGCCATTTTGAATAATCAATGAACAAAGGGGAGATTATCGATAGCTGTCAGCGTATTTCGATGCTGACAGGCAGTATATGGTTTTATATGCAGTCTGCATGTGACGTCTTTGAACCAATGAAATTCCCAAATACTTGTAGGAGGTAAGATTTGAACCAATGAAATTCCTAGATACTAGTAGGAGGTAAGATATACGAATATTTGCTGATGACACACGACTCTCTGATAATGTCTAATGCTATATCGGAAATAGAAAGGTGATCCAAACAATGGATCGTGACATTTAATCCACTTAAAACAATAACTATGACAGCAGAGGCGGCGGAATGATTTTCAATGTGAGGGGGCTCGATCGGACGATGGATGGTCGTCGGTATAACGTCGTACGAAAGTTTAAATTCCAGGGTCCCAAAACCCCCATTTCCATGCATCTGAGCGGATATTTTGAGATTTTTCAGGAAATGTATTTCGAAAGATTTCACACTTTGAGAGCCGTTAAAAAACGTCGGTAAAGCATACAGGTGAGGTCTATTTATCAGCTTTGGTCGTAACGACCAAAGCTGATAAATAAACCTCACCTGTATGCTTTACGAGACGTTTACAGCAATTATACTATCTGTGGATTATCTTGTCTTGGGTGGATTTGGTACTTGTATGTCTGTAAGATTACGATCAATTTCAGTTGACCGACTTTTTAACAGACTGCATAAATTGTAGCGTTTGCTGCCACTTACTGCAAACAGTGATCCGAAATCCATCGAAACTGAACCAGTAAGAGAGAAACATAGCTGGCGAAAATATGCGGGAGGCTCTGGATCCGCCCCTTGTTTCACCAGTCACTGGTTGTGTTAAAATATATGCATGCATACAAAGAAATCTGGGCCGGCAAAAATTGTTTGGGGGGGGGGGGGGGGGGGGGTCTGAACTGAAAACCAACAGCCCATCCCCCCCCCCCCCCACAGGTTCCGCGGCCCTGGACAGTCACTAGAAAAATAATTACCCCCCACTCCAACCGATACTGAGAATGTTTAACCACCAATCCAGGAAGTTACTTCACATAAGCACCTTGATCTTACTTTTAATAATAGTGGACAGTGGAATGATCATATTAATCATATAACAGGGGGGGGGGGGGGGGGGTGGGGCGGTGGCTCAGTTGGTAGAAATGCAGGCTGCAAGCCGAGAGGTCCTCGGTTCGAATCCCACCTGCGGCAACAGCGTTGTGTCCTTGGGCAAGACACTTCACCCCCCATTGCCCACGTCGGGGCACGGTGACGCTGTGTACTAAGGTGTACTGCAAGTCGATGGTGCACCTGTCTTCAAGCAATGCTAACCCGGCTTGTGTGGAGTTGGTATGTTGGGGAGCTGACAGTTGCTCGCCGTTGCTCGGTGGTTCTCTCCGGGTACTCCGGCTTCCTCCACCCGTAAAACTGTCACGGTCCTGGTTAGCCATTGTGCAGAAATATGTGATCTTAAACACCAATAAACAAATAAATAATAAATAAATAAATAATAATATAACAGATAAAACTTGGAAACGCGGAAATATTTTGAAGAAATACAAATACATTTTAGACGGGAAAACATTTCAAACAACCTAGTTTTCTTTCACCCGCCCTCTCTTGGAATACGGCTGTCCAGTGTGGGCAACTGTACGGCTGAAGAAAGCAGGAGTCTCGAAAACATTTCAACTGGAGGCTGCAAGATTAGTGCCTCGAGAAGACAGCTCGAAACTGAATGTGGATGGGAGTCCCTTGAATCTCGACGTAACGAACATAAACTTATACAACTTCATAAAATGTTTTATAAGCTCAGACCACCCTACCTTTATAACCTGCTCCCTCCGCCGTATCTAGACAACAGACTTATAATCTAAGAAGCGCCATAAACTTAAACCTACCACCATCTCACTCTGTGTTACGTCCTACGGTATTCCTCTACTCAACAGACACACTCTGAAACGAACTTCCAATTGATGTCCGGCAGATACAACAACCCTTAGCGTTCAGTAATCATCTTCCCAGTAACCAAAGGCCGCCCCCATCCCATTTCAACTCTCACTACAGTTGGAAATGTCAAATAATGTACTGTAGACTGAGAAATCTGCAATCTCAGTCAACATTTGTTTAACAATCACATCTCAGTGACTCCACATTGTACCCGCGGTGAAATAGAGACAATATTACCTCCGGTACTGTCCGCGCTACGCAAACACCCGTCGCGATACACTCAGTAGTCCGTCAATGCAAATATCTACTGACACGCTATTATTTCGTTTAGAACACTACGCCAATACAACAAATAGTATAATTTTCGTAGTTGTTCACAAATTCATTGTGCTGAGTAAAAGCTTTGACTGACCACTCTGTATTGGACTCAAAAGCAAACTAATGCCGTGAAATACTATTCTTGGCAAGAAAAGTCTTTTTTGTGTCATGTTCCGATACTGTGTGAGTGTTTCTTGATGATGGTTGCCGAGACTCTCGGCAATTGTTCTCGCGAAATCATGACATAGCTTGCAGCTAAGTTTGGTGTTCACCGAGTGGGGAGGCCGCTCAGTGGGAAAAGCGAAGATATTCCCCGGAGGCAACCGTCGTCGGCGGCCAAACCAAACTTCAATACTGCCCTTCAAACCAGCAGTCGGTAGGTTGTGATGGCAGGACCGGATGGTATACCTTTCATTGCGGTGTTTGGGCGTAGGGTTGTCGGATTTTATCGTTTAAATTGGTGATGCCTAGCTTCGCACCACCTTAGTATGGGACGCACAAAAGAAAACTAATGTGTGACATGTCTGCTTTGCCGACCCTAGACACAAACCCTTGGTTTTCAATTTGAATCGACTTGGCAATCATCCATCCACATCCATAACAGAAAATATTCTCTTATTCTACTCTTAATGAGAAATTATATTGGATCCCGCCTGTGTCTTGTAATGAAACTGTGTATACTTGCCACCATGTAGGAGTGGACATTACAAAAGCTTAAGCTTGCTGTCGAATCCTGTTCTTTTATTGTGTTTACTTTCAATATTTCTTTTTGGTATTTTATATTACTGTTCATATAAGTTTGTCAGTGTATGTAAAAATCAAGAGTGTGGTCATGATTAGCCATAGTGCAGAACCACGTGACCTTCAACACCAATAAATAAATAAAAGTTAAGAGTTTATTTTTCCAAATAAAATATTGTTTCGACTATATGTGACCAATGCGAGTTCCAGAAATACGGTTGAATAAAAATCTGTGAGTCAGGGCCAATACTGAAATATTATGTTTTTGTATGAATTCAATATTGCAAGAAAATATCAATACGTAAACATTATGAGTTATTGTGATGAATTGTCGGTAACATGGTCTGAGGTTTGCGGCTGCGAACGTATGTTCAACCGAGACGCTTCGCGTCTCGGTTGAACATACGCTCGGAGCCGCAAACCTCAGACCATTTTGCCGTCAGCTCATCGCAACAACGTATATGTTCCAATAAGGCACTATCCATAGCCCAAAACTTACGTCGTGAAACACGAGAGGCTTATTTACTAAACTTGTGATCGTTAAAGTTACCTTGTTTAATTAAATTGTAAATAAACATCTCGTGTACTCCACGACGGCACTGGGTAAGTAATCAATGAACCAGATTAACTCATTCCATCTTAGTCTAAATCGTAAATCGGTTTGTAATTTAAACAACACTTCATTCGGAACAGGGTCTGCTGCCTGTGTAAACAATCTAGAAAAATGAAGCGGCTTGCTTGTCATTCCTTTGATTACGCAATTACGAAACGGCGACGTCAATTCCTATATTTCGCGTGGTGACGTCAGACAGTAACATTTGCTACTTGAGCCGTAAAAATACCAGAAGCTACGCCAGCTCTAATCCAACCAGCGGGCGAGGATTTTACTTTCCTGGAACATAATGTGACTTATGCTACACTCGCATGAAATAGACGGGCATGATAACCAGTTTTTAACACAAATGATCAAGGCTTCGATTTATTCGGTCAATAAAAGCAGAGTACGCGTAGCATTGGGGCCATTCATCCCTCAAAAAAGACTTAGCCCTAGCAATGCCGAGCATCAATACATCTCCGCTTTGTACACGGAAGTTAAAATAATTTCCGTGTTTCGAAACAAGGAACAGACCAAATCAAAACAGCCCAATTATGGCTTCAACAGTTTGCATAGTGATTGGGCCCGAAATTGCTTCACGTTTTATAACAACATTCATTGCATTAAAACAAACCCACTGAGGTAGTAAATGTGTTCACCGCTATTACAAACATTGCTTTAGTCTAATTGCATACATTGTATGTACAGTGCAGTGAACTAGGCCTGTTATAATATTGATTCAGTTGCATGTGAAGGAACTTGGTTGCGTTCGGGAAGACTGCGTGTATTATAGTTCTTTGACAAGTAGTTCCGGTAGCATATAATGGGATTATCGATGCAGTTAACGTCACTCTAAATTGATCAAATAAAGTTTGTTTGTTTGTCACTGTAGGAGTAAAAGGGAAATAATTTAATTTTCAACTCTCAAGTGCACATTAAAACATAATTAAGCCAAAAAGCGCATAACTGAACATATTGAGAACTCGGACTCTTGGGAAATACGGTGGTTTGAATTGAACATGACTAATAAATGATGCAAGTGAAGTTGTTGCTTGTTTTCCGTTTGCGAGTACATTTCAAGCATATTAAACACTACAGACATCATTCCAAAATGTACTACTGCGCCAACTTCTGCAGGTGGATCCAGCAATAACTAGGGCGCTTTTACAATATTTAGTATTTATTACTTTCCAAAGTGTGATTTACTGGGATTTCCTGGTTTGGTTATAAACGATAACTTCACAAGTGAATTATGCAATCAACAATTGTGTCATGTATCCGTGAGCGCAAACGAAGACGCTTTGTCGTGTGTGTAATGGGGCCTTCATTGTTTTTTTTTTCTTTTCTTTTTTTTTTAACCCTTTAAATACCATGAAATGCAGACGACACTTGCAAAAAAAAAATTCTTGAATAACTATTATTTTAATTTTTTGTCTCAAAAACATAGGTTACGACCCCTAATTGGAACGAGCTCGATGAACTCGTTCCAATGAGGGGTCATAACCTATGTTTTAGAGGCAAAAACTGAAAAAAATAATGAAAAGTAATTGGCGATTTTTGAGAATAGCGCAGAACCGGTTTTGGCAGTTACGTTAGGTAAAGGGTTAAAAATTATAATTATCGTTAATAATGAAAAGTTATAAACAAAGTACTCGCTTGACTGGACTGGTTACGTGAAATAATTCATTCGAGGCGAGGGACTATATTGTAAAACACACGTGCGCATTCGCACACTTGTGTTTGTACAACGTCCCTCACCTCTCATGAATTATTTCACGTAACCAGTCCAGTCAAGTGATTACTCTCTATACAATACATAACATGTATGTCACGATGTAAAGAAAAATTAACAATTTAAGATAATGCAGCATCCAATATAACAGAAAAAAAAACAAATATGACGATTGACAAATTGCTAAGGAAAGTATGGATTCGACAGAAAGCTTATAGCTTATGTAAGTCATCTCCTTGTCAGGTGGAATGGATAAGAAGATATACCGACATGTTGCTGCCTGCAAGCCGAGACCCTCACATATTAAATTTAGTTGATTATAAAACCAGGCGTGCACTGGAGACCCAGGCCATGACGCCGCACCTCCACACACACACCAAACTTGTCGACAGTCATGAGGTATGTAACCTTTCGGTAAACAAGATAGGCGCCGTATCTACACGGCTTAAGAATTTCCAGTATCACAAACAGAACCAACCGCAGGTGAAGGATACGACGTACCCGCCTAGAACAGCGCAAGTGTAACAGTATAAGCTAATCACGAACAAAATAAGGGAATGGGAGTGAGACCTCCAGGCAGCGACATTTGAGGTTGTTTAAACTTAACATGTGAAGGAGAACTGAATAAATAAGGAAATATAGAAGAACGGATAGGCTACCGTGAACACACGATGCATTCATTACCTTTGCGATTATAAAATCATAAGAAACATACCGATATGCTTTCAATGTATAGTCTATCAAGTTCAATATGGTCGTTGCTGAGCCTAAGGAAAAGGAAGTATTTGTATTAGGGCTGTCACGATTATTCGATTAATCGACTATTGATCGGTCACGGCGAAATCGATTAGTATTTTTCGTTGTCGAATAATCGGTAAATTGTATCCCGTTTTAGACGTTTAATAATTAAAAGAAAATTTGATGAAAAAACTATTATTTCTAAAGGTAAAGAGTTAAGAACATCGATGTTAAACCCCCAAGAAGCTGTTGGAAGCAATTGTCTTTCAGGTACATACATCAAAGCTTTGATGTTCTGAACTTTTGAACCGTCAGTGCAATAATCAAAACCGGTCGGCAGTTGCGAAGTTCGCAACTGCCGACCGGTCTTGATTGTTACACTGACGGTTCAAACGTTCAGAACATCAAAGCTTTGAATGTACCTAAAAAGGATCGTCTTCGTTGTTTCCTTGAGGTAAGTCAGCTGACTTGAACTTCATTTTTATCGACTTCAAAGAGAGGGAGGGGGTACGATTAATCGATTACCATCAATTATTTGCGATGATTAATCGATTCCTAAATTTAAAAATCGTGACACCCCTAAATTGTATTGGAGACAGGAGTGAAAAGGACCAGTTAATCGCAGTTGGAGATGTTCCTCGTTTTGGTTCCAGTTGCATTGCAGTCATCGGAGTCGTCTACTTGATAAAATGAACTTGTTTTCCACTTCAAAAACATGACGGTTCTCCTCAATGCTCAAAACGTCTAAGCCAAAAAGTAGTATGGCTATATTCCTTGCAAATGGGAGTAAATCAAGAGTAATACTGTGTCTGTCTGAGAACAGTGGACAATGTAAGAGATAGTGTTCTGGTGTCTCGCACTCGCCACATTGACTGGAAGGGCTAGGTGATAAATGATTATTGTACAGGTGAGAATAAAGACTATTACAACGCATTCCCAACCTTCAATGCTATATCTGTGCTGTGCGCGATTTCGCACCACTGTAAAACAAAGGTGGTCGGAGGTTGCCTCATCCAGAAAAGTCTTGAAGTTGGTGAAAGACGAATTTTCACGGACAGATAAGGGCGGTATATTCCATATATCAGTTGTGCTGGGAATGAACGGAGACTGATAGAAGCGTGTCCGAGAAAACGGAACTCTGTGTTTGTGAGATGACCGAAAATTGAGAGAGGGATTCGACGATGAGATAAGCGGAAGAACCCCATTAGCAATGCATGTAGGAGACATGTGATGATGGATTTTGAAAAACTGCATTAGCTTAGGTTTACGGTGCTTTTCTTGTAGAGAATCCCAGCATGTTTCGGAATAAATCATTGACTTGCTGGTACTGATGATTGCCCCAGTTATGATCCTTGCTGCTGCGATCTATACTTTTTCCAGATCACTTGCTTTGGTTACCGAACAATTATCCAACACAACATCAGCATATTCAAGAAGGGGTCTGCTGAGAGCAAAATATGTTGTTTTCAAGACGCAACGATCGAGTTTAAATTTATACTTTCTCGGCAGGTCTAGCCGAGCAGACATGGTCTATATGGTCGATCCATGTACATGTGTTATTTAAAATGACTCCCAAGAGTTTATGGTGGTCGACTTCGCGTGTTATCTAAAAAACAAGGGTGGGTTGTCAGCAGGGTTGCACTTCAGTAATATAAGCATACCCTCTGTTTTATGGGGATTAAACTCAACCAGCCATGGTTTGGTCATTGTTCTATTGTGGCCAAATCATGGTTGATTAAGGTGGAGTCTTGCTCTGGATTCTCTACAATTAAATATATGGAAGTATCGTAAGCAAACAAACGTATACTACTGTTTGTTTATTCATTGGGGTTAACAACACCGCAGACAGCCAGGGTCACCTCGTGTCGGACAGTTTTACGGGTGGAGGAAGCTGGTAACCGGAGAAAACCACCGACCAACGGCGAGCAACGGCCACACTCCCCAACGTACGAACTACACACAGACAGGGTTGGCATTGGTTGAAGACAAGTGCACCGTCGACCTGCAGTAGCCTGAATACACAACGCCACCGAGCTCCCACGTGGGCAATTGGAGTTAAGTGTCTTGCGCAAGAACACAACGCGGTTGCCGCAAGTGGGATTCGAATCGAGGACCTCTCGACTGGCAGGCTGCACCTCTACCCACCGAGTCACCGCTCTTCAACGTATGCTACTAAGTAAACGTTCAGTTATTGATATACCAGGATCAACAAAGGCACGAGTATAAACCCCTGTGGAACACCAGTGTTAACGGGTCTGCACGAAGATGTCTCCGATCCAATGACAACTTGCTGCAACATATTTGACAGATAAGATGTCAACAAAAGGTACCCCGTGACATCAATTCTCCCCAGCCTGTGAATAAGACTGGCATGCTACACCTTGTCGAAATACCACTCTAAGTTATTTGCATTCGTAAACACTAGACAGAACGTTTCGTGTATTCCAGCTAGTTGAAGAACAGAAGAATCACCGGGTGTGAAACCCGACTGAAATCGACTGAGAGTATTTTTCTCAATCAGAAACCACCACAAGCGTTTGAAGATACACTTTTCAAATATTTTACTTAGCTAATAAGTGATATTGGGCGAGAGTTAGTGCCTGTATCTGAGGGCTGTTTTTCAAAATTGATGATACATTAGCTTTTTTCCACAGAGACGGACAGTATGAGCTGTTTAGAAGCATATTAAATAAGATCGAAAGTGGCTCACATCAGGCGGATTTACATTACCAAAGAAGACGTGGATTTATGAAAGCGGGCTCAGATGCCATAGACACGGTAACCGACTGTATTGTTTCATATACTTCACTACAATTTAGAGTGATACCATTAATTGTTTGTGGACCTCGGGGTGGGAGCTCTAGCAAGGAAGCATTCGAGTCGTCAACTGTTGAAATAGAACAGAAGTATTTATTAAACACTTACGCTATCTCAGCACATGGGGAACATATTTTATTTGAATGAATAAAAGAAGGAATTCCAACTGTATTACTGCTGGCGATAAGTGCTTTTAGAGTTTACCGCCATAGTGATGAAGAGGTTCCGTTGCTCCCCAAGGTGGACTGGACTTTGTATTGGTACGATTCGTTTGTCTTTCTTATGGCTGAAACATCTTCATTCCGTTTGAGTTTATATTTTGCCCAAGCCTTCGCAAGACTCGTGCTTTTAGCTGTGCGATACAACCGTCTTTTTTCCCAAATTAACAGCCTTATTTCGCTTTCGGCTGAATTGATCTCGAAGTAATAAGCTTGTTGGATATGTATTTTGATGCTGTGTAGAGCAATTTGTCAGTAAAAGTGGAAACTATTGTATCAAGACAAATATTATCCAAATTAAATTTCAGTCACTGTTTTAGAAGGCCTCGTTTAATGGGGGATAATCGCCCATGAAGACAGTCATATCCTTCTTTTAAAGGTGAGTCGTGGAGGTTTTAGGAACTAAACTTCAACTGAGATCGGGCAATGATAGCGGATCATGTAGGGAATAAATGGTTCAAGGACCACACAAGCCTTTACACTGATCGTGTCACAAACTGCCAAAAGATCTAACAAACACGCTGACGACTCAGTGAAGCACGTCGGCGCACACCCAAGTTGTAGTAGGCTGAATTGATTAATTATTTCAGAAAAGCTGCCTCTGGTGGGAGCCAGTTGGTTGTGGAAATCACCCGTGATAATTAAGTCGACAATTGACTTGTCTTTGGTATTTTCGAGGGATACTGTTGTGGCATCCCATATATCTGAGGGACTGTTGGTGACCGGTATAAAACTCCAACTAATAACGATCTCCTCCGTCTTGTGGATATAATGCCCATATACGCTCAGTGTTCGGCATCACAAGATCAGTCCTGTGTCGGAAAGGAATACCGTCCTTTATACAGATGGCGACGCCATCTCCTCTCGCCATGCGGTCGATGCGCAATGGTTCCTGAAGTCCACGGAGAAGTAAATAGAAAGTGGGATCATTGCTGTGCAACCATGTCAAAGTCAAGGCTAGAATAAAGAAAGGTGGTACTTTACATTGAACGGTGTCCAATTTGAGTTTTAGGCGCTGGATGTTAAGGTGGAGAATTTTCAAACTATTCTGATTATGAAAAAGCCTGGGCTGGGGCTGATTTCGACATCACCCGCCAATAACATAATTTTACCCCAAACAAGGAAATTGAGGTAACGGTTGGAACTGAGGATATTTCGTTCAGTGTGAACGTACCCCCCCCCCCCCCCCCCCCCCACGATACCTTCAAAGTCCCGTAACGATACGGAATTGTTTTCATGGAATTTGCGAAATGATGGGTGACAGATTGAATGCTGAATCGAAGGAACAACGCAACCACAGTAATGAAGCTTGCTGGCAACTCAACTCCGGTGAGACCCAAGGGTGTGCAAATTAAAAAGCAAGTTGAATGATATTTCGACAAAAGATACTTTAGGCTATAAGCATATACTGTAAGGTTGAAAATACCTATCCGAGCACGGTTTAATTCAATGCAATACATTATGTAATCTGTTTATGATAATATTTGAAATACTCGGATATTGGCATCAATCATTTATATATGTAGCGGACTAATCGTGTTCTGGAAGCAGCTAGTGTTCAAGGTGACCTTGAGAAGAAGGTTGTAGTCAAGTATATGGATTGCGAGACAATACAACATGAACAAAATGCTGCAAAAACAGAAAGAGGTGGAGATAAATACTATGTACAAGATAAATCATCGCCTGGGTGCTAGAATGTTCTATGTCCCACAGAGGACATAGAACATTCTAGCACTCATGCGAAGAACTGCTAAACATCTATATATAGAGAGTGATCTGCTGAAATGATGTCAAGGCATTTATATACAAGAGGTGAATATCATATCGTCGTGGGAACCCCGGGAAGTGAAACAGTGTTTTTTTTACTGCTGTAAACAATCTCTGTTTACTAGTAAAATAGCACCCAGTGACCAATACTTGGGTTAGAAGTCTTCTAAAATGGGCAACATGTGTATATAGCCAAGTCAATCTCTGGTTTGACCTGGACAAAATTGCAACAAAAATGATTTCTGTTGCAGGTGTCTCTTGAAACCCTCCTAAACAACATATCAAAAAGGTAGAAAAAAGGAAGTTGGAAAAAATATCCTAATTTGCATAAATTCAAAATAGCCGCATTTGGTTAAGGCTAATTTAAACGATACAGCAGCTTTTGTCCAAAATCTCCATCCACCATTTGTAAAACATAAAACATTGTCAAACATTGTTCAAATTAATGTGCATGCTCGAAGATCGTCCAATATATTCGCGCTTTTTCGCAGATGTTCAATTTGCAATATACACCATAAAACATTTTCACTTGAACATCATGATACACATGTTGGATGGAGTTTTGGAACGAAAGTTGTAACGTGTAAAGTGGCAATTAGAGGACTCGTAAAACTACGTTGTGTAGATAGGGGCGCAAAGAAACCAGCGAATATAACTTCAAGGTGTTACAGAAGTTGGAGAGATGGTTTGTTATACCAACTTTTATCTTGTCAACATAAATACCATTTAATCATTCATAAAAAAGAAGATTGTTTTCAATAAGGTGTTCAGGGTGCCCGGCCAAGCAGCGTTTGATGGATCCAGCGCAAAGACATTTAAAGCACTTAACCCACGTTTCCTGGAATGGTATCGCCTCTGTGTACAGTTACATTATTTCATCTTACAATCAACATGTATTTTGTCTATATTAACTCCGCAACTGTCTTGTATCCGATCCCCTGATACAGATGTTTGTATCAGGGGGTCGGATACAAGCACGTTCCTTTCGTGTGAGTTCCATTTTTTTTTCTTTTTGTTCATCCGTTCGAATAAATAGTTCGTTATATATTCGTCTACATTCCTGACCTATCCACAATATATTGTAAGATAAAATGATTATTACCATTATGTGGATGAACAAAATATGTATCCGAGTCTCGCTCCGGGTTCTAAGGGTAGATCACGACTCATCTTCGACATGTCACGATCTGCCCTTAGAACCCGGAGCTCGGCTCGGATACATATTTTGTACATCCACATAATGGTAATAATCTCTATTTACCATCAATACCCGTGTATAAACCTGTTATAATAAGACAAAAAATGGACGAAACTATGCCTTGGGCCGAAAACCAGTCCTTCGAGTTAAAGGGTTAATTTAAGGTCACCCTTTCAGGAATCGATGCACATATTTCACTAATGTATTTATTAGCAGAAAAGCGCACCCACTAGTTCCTGGACGGGCTATAATATTGCACTACATATCAGGAGAGATAATAAGAGCTCTACTTTCTATAGAGATCGGTTTCAGGTGCATGAGGCAACAAGTTACATGTAGTAGGAAAATGACAAACTTAACAAACTAAACCAGCAATATTAACCTCCTTCACTCTGATGTCAAAATACCAAAATTTCAGGAAGGTGTTTTTTCCCATAATGCATCTAGAAATTTAACCAATTCAATCTCGTTTGACAGAGCTCAATGAGCTCTGTCAAACGAGATTGAATTGGTTAAATTTCTAGTTGCATTATGGGAATTTTTTTTCTGCCTGAAAGTTAAATATTTTGATATCAGAGTGCAGGAGGTTAATAATAATAAAGTAACATATCCTACTGCAACATACTAAGTGGATAAAATTAAGTACCCAAGCCAGATTACCTCTCAATATGTAACTTTGGAAAGGGTCTGAGGTCGGGGGTAACATCCTCCAGTTTCACCAAAATGCAGCTGGTAAGAAGCAGACTTTGAGCCAGGTCAGTGTTTCACCCAATCATATCGTAATCGGGTCGCGCTACCCACTTATACACCAACGGATAGAGACTTCATAAAACACATCGTGCAAAATCAGGAGCCAATAACGCAGGGTAAACGGAGAAATTGCATCTCAGATTCAACGTCGCCGCGTTTCGTCTCTGACGAGTGGAGTTCCACGTTACTGTGAAGACGATGGCAGAAGGACAATCTTGCTTGACTCTCGACCCAGTCGTGATCCGACCAATATTCTCCGTCCGCCCCTGTGATCACAATTCTCTATGTTAGGAAAGCAAAACAGTTGAACAGTGTGGGCACAGTGATCAATACGATAACTACACTTTTTAGGAGGCTCAAAGGGATTAACGACTACGGGTAAACAAACAAACTGGATGGAAGTACGCAGCAGGTTGAGACAATATGATTAAGTTTATAAGGCGTAAGAAGTTTGCTATATGGTGAGGGTTTATACGCAGTGGGGGAGGCTTTGTGGCATGCGAGGTGAAAATAGATGACGAAATACCTGTTTGTGCACACCTGGTATTGGGCGTATGTGTAGCCTGTACTCACGTGGTCTTAGTACAATAACTGAAAGTTGGGAAATGTTAGAACCAGATAGAAGTTGCATTGGTAAAGTGGCAGTATTAAAGAATGAGTTAAATGTATTTTATACAACTGGCAAAATATAAAATGGGTTGGTCTTATTTTTATTTACAGTTAAAACTAGAGGTCCTGTCATGAAATGCGCACAAATAGCACGTTGATCTGCTCGTTAGTCTACGCGTTATGACCATAGAAAGGCTATCAAATGATGCACATATCGCCTGTGCACAAGCCATGTATCAGCCAATGGACCTCCGGGTAACCTGGAGGTCCATTGGCCGAAACATTGCCTGTGTTTGCTATGAGTAACCAGGAGAACCTGTCATGCTTTGGATACCATTTGATGTGGCAATTGCGCGCAATTCCTACGCGCAGTTAAGCCTAGATAAGCGCGCATTTCATGACAGGACTTCTAGTTTTAACTGTATCGTGAAACAAAACATCATTTCCTGTGTGCTGAATCACAGTGAATTCAATCTGCACTAATTAATTATTTTCTAATTGTTTCTTATTTGCTATTAATATTTATTTCAGCAGCATCAGTATTCAGAAGGTTGATCTTTCCTTCTTGAATATGTCTGATTGTAAGCTTCACTGGCTTTCCTGAGAGTAATCTCGTGGATGTCATGAAGTGAGTAGCGTTAGATGACCTGATCTTCCATTGGTCAATTTAGTTTTGCAGTTTATCTGCAGTGTCCAGTTGAGGATATTCCCCTTGGAATATTCTATGTGAATGGTGGTGTTTCGTTTTTGAAAACTCTTTGTGGCTGTTGTATATATAACTGAAATAAAAAAGTTATTTGTGGTGCAAAATTCATGGAAACTCATGGATTTCCATAGGTTCGTAGGAGTGATTAAGGACATCTTTTTCCCTGTTATCAGGTATTTTATTACTTTATATCTATCAATTTTCTCTCTGAGTGGACAAAGTATCATCGTTGGTACTGAGTGGGTTGACAGCCTGGACAAAGTACCTTAGTTGGCACTGAGTGGGCTTACAGCCTGGACAAAGTATTATAGTTGGTACTGAGTGGGCTGACAGCCTGGACAAAGTACCGTGGTTGGTACTGAGTGGGCTGACAGCCTGGACAAAGTATCATAGTTGGTACTGAGTGGGCTGACAGCCTGGACAAAGTATCATAGTTGGTACTGAGTGGGCTGACAGCCTGGACAAAGTACCATGGTTGGTACTGAGTGGGCTGACAGCCTGGACAAAGTACCATGGTTGGTACTGAGTGGGATGACAGCCTGGACAAAGTATCATAGTTGGTACTGAGTGGGCTGACAGCCTGGACAAAGTATCATAGTTGGTACTGAGTGGGCTGACAGCCTGGACAAAGTATCATGGTTGGTACTGAGTGGGCTGACAGCCTGGACAAAGTATCATAGTTGGTACTGAGTGGGCTGACAGCCTGGACAAAGTATCATGGTTGGTACTGAGTGGGCTGACAGCCTGGACAAAGTATCATAGTTGGTACTTTGTCCCGACTGCCATGTCCACAAGCTGGTTCTGATTTGGAACATAATAATTTATATCTTTATTAAATTTAATTATTTATTCAAATAACTTAAGCGTAAGCACTTTTATTAAACTTTAGATATATTACCTTGCATGTTTAGATTATCATTAAATTCTAATAAAATAGTTACAATCTGTTTTGACTCGTAATTGATAAGTATTATATTTTGAAAATTTCAAGTTTGGATACATTTTTTATTATTTGTTGGTTTGTTCAGTTGTTCCTTCACGATGTCTGAGTGATTTGCTGTGGTCTGCTTTGGCTGATCACAGTCGATAACCCAGCGCCGTGAATAGGCTACTCTATAATTTCATTGCAGGCGGCAATTATTTTTACCCGTCACGCCTGTGATTTTCTTTATTATGTAGGTACCAGGATGTTCTTGTCCCAAACCATACCACAGGCGTCCATAATGTAAACATCGGAGCTCGTCACACTGAGGGTAGGCATTGTGTATGTATATAATTTTGTTTTAACTATTTTATCACATTTTAAGGGCGTATATCCCATTAGAAGCTTTAGTATATATGTCTGTGTGACTTCCCAGTCATATCTCCTAGAAAGCCATCTAGTGCTACTATACCATGGTAGACTTTTGTGTGGTAATTAGACTTGGGAGCCAAAGTGTGGCATGTAGGTCTACTATTATTTACAACACACCAGATCGAATGATTGGTCATGCATGAGTTTTGTCTTGTGTTATTACTTTGTTGCTTTCATTTTGCTCAAAGTGAAATTAAACCTTTATTCTATAGTAGGCTTTACCCCCTTTCAACCCTGATGCCATTTATAGTATGCTTTCTGTGTTACTATACAGTTTTGTTATGAGGTCTGTCTTTTAATTGTGTTTGTGTTTTGGTTCAGTGGTAATTTGATCAGTCAGCCCTATGTGGCTGAGGGAGTAAATTATCTCTGTATGGTTCAGGTGTTTGCGGGGTTGAATACTTAACTTATACTGTATTAAAGGGGTTGAACACTGCGTTGTATTTTAACTTAATGTGTATGGTTATATGGGGTGGACATTGCAAAATTATTCATGTAATTTACAGAAATGTGTAATATTTATGCATAAGATAATTTATTATTTATCAAAATATTAGGGCATACTTGGGTATCACTTTTTATATTGGAATTCTAGTAATAACATTACTTACATGTATAGCTGTGTTTGCTTGCTGGATAGTTTGGCATGCCGTTTGATGTTGTCACGTACTGCTGTACCTCAACAGAATGAGCTCATTGAGCTTGGCCTGCTGAGATACATCAGTCGGTGATTTTTCTATTCAGTTATGTTGTTTTTTCCTTAACAATCCGTTGTTACACTTAGCTGGAAAGAGTCATTTGAGCTGTTTTCAGCTGTGTGTGCCAACTGGTGTTTGAAGGAAAGATTGTTGTTTGGTTGCATGTATTTTGTGCATTTTCTATTTATAATCTATATCCAGCATATGCTCTGTGTGATATTATTAGTTAGTGTCTGATCACGTGGTATGGGTTTTTACCTGCCCGAAGCCAGTCGTATCCCATGAAGCCGAAGGCCGAATGGGATACGGCTGGCTTCGGGTAGGTAAAAAGTCGTACCACGTGATCAGACACGGATTTATCTATTGACTTTCCGTTTTAGAAGTACAATCTATTTCATGTGTGAACACACACAGCATGAGCTCTTTTATCTTCCATTGTTGAGCCATACAGGTTTCTGTGAAATTTTTGTGCAAAAGAGTTTTTGTGAAAATATGCCGATATGACTAGTATAAAAAAAATTATTGAATTTCTTTTTTTCTTTTTTGTCTCAAAAACATAGCTTATGAACCCCACATTGGAGGGTACTCGACAAGCTCATTCCAGTAAGGGGTCATGAGCTATATTTTGGAGATGAAAAATTAAAATATAATACATGTACACTGTAAAACTGGAATGACGCGTCTTCAAAGGGGTATGGACAATTTGTAGATTTCGGAACGAGGCTTCCACTGGGTATGGGAAATTTGTCAGTGGCTGGGCGGACGTATCGTGGGTTTCAATGAATATGGTCTCATACCACGTATCTATCAACCAATCAAATCAAAAAATTCACTTTAGTCAATAGATAAATATATGTATAGCGTGCCCAGTATTTAATTTACTTTATTTTATTGTCAATTGCAGGGTTCTTTTGTGTGATTATTAAATACCATGATGTTTTTGGATGATGACCTATGATTGATTTTACATGCTGTGATAGAATAAGGAACCCACGTTGAACTTTCATCCGCTTTCAGTTATTCTAGACTACATCGCGGTTATGGATAATGTACATTTCCGAACTGAATAAGTATACTACTCAAAGTTCGTTCGCTAAGCACCAAGTATATCCCACTACCTATTTGACTTTTCAGTTGTAATATTGTACTGAAAAGTGTATATATTTTTTATTTAATTATATCTTTAATGATTTAAGTACAGAAATTTAGATTTTATTTGTGTTTGACATTATCTTTTAGCTTTTGAATACGATAACCTGGGAAAATGGATATTATTAGTAAAAGAGGAAATTTTTTAATTTTCCAAAAAGCCGACGGGGCGAACTGGAATGGATTCAATATCGAATATGAGACCCATCAGTGTTAATTACATCTTGACAACGCCTTCTCGTGCTCCCAATCAGGTTCCTGGTGGTCCTTTGTGGGGTGTTGTTCGATTCTTGGACAGCATGGCACCAAGCTCCTGAACACTTCTTGGCTGGATTGGACGGGCTGAAATTGCAAGCTGCAGCTCATTCCAGGCATCTTTGATTGGATTGAGGTCAGGGGATCTTGCTGGCCAGTCAATACGTTCAATTCCCTCCCTCTGTCGGTGCTCGCCGACAGCATGGGCAACATGAGGACGGGCATTATCCTCCATCCGAATGAATCTATCACCCACTGCACCTGCATACAATCTGAGGTGGACATCCAGGATCTCATCAATTTTCCGCTGTACAGTCAACGTGCCACGTTCAAGTCAAAAACACAGAGCTATGTACGTCCATCCCTGCTGATGCCGCCCCAGAGCATGATTGACCCTCCACCATAGCGGCCATGCTGAGCAATGATGGCTGCATAGAATCGCTCTCCTGTCTTCTCCATACCCTAGAACGCCTATCTGTGTGGTCTAGGCAGTACATTGACTCATCTGTAAAAATGACAGGTCCCCAATCTTCTCTGGTTCATCCAACGTGGTCCATGGCCATTCATATTGTGCCTGGTGGTGGTTCTGAGACAGCGGAATGCGAATAATACATGGTCTTCTCGATCGGAGACTACCTTCGTGCAACCTTGCCCGGATAGTCTGCGTCGAAACATTTACCCCGGATGCATTATGAAGGTCATTGTGAAGCTGGGTTGCTGTGTCAAAGCGGTTCTTATGGGCTTGAATGATCAAAACCCGGTCTTCAGCTGCAGATGTTGTCCTGTCTCTGTCACCACCATGCCGCCTTACTGGTGTGCCATACTGCTGAAATCTTGCCCAGGCTCTGGCGATCGCCGTATGGTGCACACCAAGGGCTTCACCAACCTGACGATGAGTAGCCCCTTGCTCCATCATCCCTACAGTCCGCCATATTTCTGCTTCAAACAAATGTCTTCTTACATTTGCATATTTGCCATATGCAGTCATTAAATCACTCGGGTTTGTGTTGAAATACCCGACCCATGTCATGTACGTGTAGACAGTACACGAAAACCTCATGGAAATCAAGGGGTACATGCTTTCCATGGCTGTCACGAAAAGCCTGCCTCTCAAGAGAGCTAATGTAAACACTGGGGACCATCTCAATACATTCCTCAATCATATCCAAAAACAATTTTGCAAATATGTCACAAGCAAATTTCACAATGATGTGTCAAATATTTGGTGCTTAGCAAACTTTGAGTAGTATATTACTTCTGGACCACCGTAGACACTATGCGTGTGGTTTGGGGAATATATTATTCACAGATTCATTTTTCTTCCTTTCGGTCCAACAAAGTTTAAAGCATTGCACATGGCGACCTGTTGCACCAAAAGACGATTTGCATATTCTTCAAATCCTTCAGCTCCTCTCTGTAAAGAGTGTTGATTGATACCTTCAACAGTTTTGGAGATCCGCTGGTAAATGCCTTACCCCTATATGCATAAGCGGAACAAAGTTCCAGATAGTTGTATATTATTAGTCGTTCATCAGGCGTTAGTCAAATGCCAAATGTAAATATGACAGTCATTGTAATATATATTAGTGTGGTCTCCTCGCCAGTAGCAAGTTGTATCATATGACTCGTCCGTTTTGTTCACTTTAAAACATTTGATATTTTGTTTTCATATTAATCAATGATAAATAAAGCCTTCCGTCATTTTTATTGGTCAATTTCAAAACTAGACAATTTGATTGGCTGGACAAAATACTCTGGATCGCATTTTCATAATTTCATAATTTGCATAATTCGAGTTGGGAGCTTTCATTGGTCAATTTCAAAACTGGACAATTTGATTGGCTAAACAAAATACAACTGGTCACATTTGAATAATGTCAGTAGGGAGAATTTACGTTATCTGTCCTATTTAGGGTGGGTTATATTGCATTAATGTTTTACCTACAAGAAAAATGCCATTCTTTTTTATATTTTCACTTTTTGCTTCCAAAACATAGGTTATGATCCCTCATTGGAACGAGCTCGACGAGCTCGTTCCAATGAGGGGTCATAACCTATGTTTTGGAAGCAAAAAATGAAAAACATCAGTTATACGAGGATGTTTTTTCCAAGGACCATCTATAACTAGGTGATGGGTTAAAAAGTCATACTAAGTGGCTAATTTGTGCGTGTGTGTGTCATATGATAAATAGAATATGAAATGAGTGTTCTTCTCATATAATATTTATGAAACTCCTCCGAATTTTCTGTTTGGCTCGCCAGAGGCTCGCCAAAACGGAAAATTCGTAGACTCGTTTCATAAATATTATATGAGACAAACACTCATTCCATATCCTCTATATATCGAACAGCAAACAACATTTTTAACAGAGCAGTTGATATTAGACGCGAGGTGTTTGCCTGGTTGATTCAAAGTGGAGCGGATGACTGCTTTTGACCAACGGGGATGAATGTGTGGAGGGAATAGAGTGGTGAATGAAAAAGGTAACCGGAACTTGGATTCTGCGTGAAAAAGGCCTTGAAAATCATAGTCCCCACCCCAACCACCCCCTCCCCACACCACGCACGCACACACAGACGCGCACTCAGTCCCAAGCATACATGCTTCGGTCGATGCCCATGGAATGCCTGGGTGGAGTGGATGGCTGCTCTAGACCTACGGGAATAAGAGTGGCGGAAGGATGGGGCATGAAAACGCTAGTCGAAACTTGGATTCTGCGTGAAAAAAGAAGTACGATCTTGAAGCCCTAGACTCACCCTCAGCCCCCCCCCCCCCCCCCCCCCACACACACACACACACACATACACTCACTCCTAAGCATATATGCTTCGGCCGATGTCCAGGGAATACCTGAAGCCAACATCCCAACAAACCCGTGTCCAACCTAGCAGTAATCCAATATTTTGCATAATAGACTCTCTGCAATTTATAACATGAAAGAAACAAATAATGGGAACATTTAGGAGTGATTGAAACACGTGTGATCTTTGGGTTTGGGGATTATTGTAACTGATCTTTCTGTGTGGGCCTGTCAGTCTTGTACGGAAACTTGGTTTTTGATAATTTTGACGCCAAGTTTGAAACTTGCCTCGACCCCGTACATTTGAAGGGGGTAGTGATTCGCTTAACAGAGTCATCCCCATATGTTACAAATATGACCCCGTCGAATGTTCTTTCAGTTTACGATCATGCACAAGAGCTCGAACTAATTGAGCTATTTTAGCACGATTTCTGGTTAAGACCTCATTCAGATAAGTTTTAGAGTTACCACGATCGTTATTTCGTTCAGTTTGTTAGGTATAAGAGGTAGGCTTAACTGATTTTACCTTAGTATGTTCCCTGAACAACCTATCACGCATCATATAACTGGTCAGGCGAAATGTTATAGGTCGACTCTGGACTGATCTACCATTCAACATTTTCCCGCCTACCCGATTGCTTTTCGATATTTCGTCATGCGATAAAGCTACATCTTTTTTTCCCGGCTGTCTCTATAATAAGTGTCTCTGTGTTCTCTTTTGGGAGTCTCTGTGAGGTCCGTAAGCCTGAGATTTGTGTGACGCCCGTATTGTCACTTGGACGAGAGATTGTCTTGTCTGTTTCGGAGAGTTCGGATTTGAGATCGTTGACAGTGGATTCTAACTTTTCCAAGCGATTCTGGGTTGCTTCCAAAAAGTTTGACCTGAGCAAAGATCGTACTGTCTGGCAGAGTATTTGTTAACATTGTCATTGGGCGATAAAATGTCGACCAGTGATGAATATTTGTCTCTCAGTAACAACAGTTTTCAAGGTACTGGGCAACAAGGTATTTTTGTACAAAATAAATGCTACCAAAGATTTCTTTGTTTGTATATGTACACATGCAGTACACGACTACACTCACATCACCCTTGTTTGAGTTTGTATTTAAAACTTCAACAACCAGTGTAGTACACTGGTTGTTGAATTTTTAAATTCAAACTCAAACATGGGTAATGTTTTTGTACATGTAAGAGTGTGTGATTTCAGTTTGTTATTTGTAATGACATTTATGCAACTATCAGTATTATTTCTTTTTAAAAATATTGGTAATATTAAATTTTGTATTTAGACTGAAATGCAGGACCAATTTTGAATCAGTTGAGGACTTACCATTTATGAGAAACCATAATGTAATGGGTGGGTGCGTATTAGAGATTTATGTCGCCCAGTAGAAATTGCTTAAATATACTCTGCTGTCTGGTCATTTGCCAGCTGTACAAATGACTCTTAAAAGTCATCGCCTGAGATCGATGATTCGTTCACTATAGCAGAGAGGAATGACCCACTTTCTGAACTAATATAGTATACATCAGGAGTAATGTTCATGTCAGGACTACTTACACGAGAGTTGGTTTGAGAAGAAGACATCTCAGTCATTAGTGGATTTACTCAAGCAAGAATCCCGTACAATACGCATAATCCTAGTGTATAGACCTCCATATGGGGAAAAAACAAAGCCTCTGACAATCCATTCTTGCCTGAATTCTCCGAGTTTCTTTCACCTCATGTCAAAAAGACCACCAATAGTAGCTGACGACTTCAACTTCCACGTAGATGACACCAATGACTCCTATGCCTTTAATTGCATGGACTGTATAAATACTATGGGACTGTATCAACACGTTAACAAGCCTACCCACAGGAAGGGTCATATATTGGATCTTATCATCACACGTGAGACTGACAAAAGCACATGCTAACTAACACTGAAGTCATCGATGTAGCACTTAGTGACCATTATCTTGTCTCATTCGACATTATGTTGCCCGTTTCACCATCACAACGAGCCAAAATTGCGTACCGGAAATATAGACATGTCGAGCCTGCTGAGTTCATGCCACTGGTATACCCAGTAGCCATAGAAATATCCCAATCTGACATTGAATCTTCAGTTAGAGAATTCTACAAAATGCCAACGGAACTTATTGATAAATTCGACCCACTTCAAACAAAGTCAGTGACTAAATGTCAGGTAGCTCCCTGTTTTACGGTTGAAATCAGAGATGCCAAACAAAACCGTCGTGCACTTGAATTGAATTAGAGGAAAACAAAACTAACAGTTCATCGTGAAATATATGTCCGCCAACGGAATCAAGTGAACAAACTTGTGATAAATGCGAAGAAATCGTATTTTTTAGCTGTCGTGAATGCCAACATACGACGTCCTCGTGTTCTCTCGGAAGTTATGGACAAATTAGTGCACATGAAGGGTACTCCAATTCTACCAGATCGTAAATGTGACCTTGAGATTGCAGACAAGTTTGCTACATTCTTTCGTGAAAAAATCGCAACCATACGATCTGGATTGGTCCAAAGCGTCATCTGCCAGTCCAATGTTGCAAACACACTGAGTAGACCATTGGTGAACGTTGTAAACTTCCATTCATTCCTACCATTATCTGAGGGTGACATTTGTACCCTGGTAAGAAAATCACCATCCAAACAATGCCCTTTAGATATCATTCCTGCGAAGTTGCTAGAATCATGCCTACCTGCTTTTGTTCCTTGATTGTTGGAAATCGTCAACACATCATTATTATCTGGAGTATTTCCATCGACCATGAAACAGGCTCTAGTTACACCTCTTCTTAAAAAAACGTCACTTGATCCCGAAATTCTGAAAAAGTACCGCCCAGTGTTTAACTTAAGCTTCGTTTCCAAGCTGTTATAACGTACAGTACCGAAACAGCTATGAGGACATCTGTCAGGATGTTCGTTGTCAGAAGATTTCCAATCTGCCTATACGCCACTTAGTAGTACGGAAACAGCGCTTCTGCGTGTCCAGAATGATATGTTGTTGTCTAAGGACCGTAGTGAGGTTTCCTGTCTTGTTCTACAGGATTTAAGTACTGAGTTTGACACCATTGACCACGCAGTGCTTCTTAATATCCTTAGGACTAGAATAGGCATCAGTGGAACAGCACATGAGTGGATTAAATCGTATCTTTCTGATAGGACACTCAGAGTAAATGTAAACGGTACTTAGTCCACTGTGGTTCCATTAGAGTTTGGTGTACCACAGGGATCCGTCCTTGGGCCTCTGTTGTATGTTATATATGTCCTGCCACTGGGCGACATAATTCGCAAGCACGGACTTGATTTTCATTTGTATGCAGACGACACACAACTCTACATTCATTTTAGAGCCCACCAAGAGGTGTGTGCAGTTCACTCGTTAGAACATTGTGTAGATGACATTAAGTCGTGGATGACGTTAAACTTTCTTAAGCTCAATCCCGACAAAACCGAAGTTATCTACGATATCTACAATCTACATAGGATTACGCGGACAGCTTTCGAAGCTGTCCCGTATTTATCCAAATTTTGATGGCAATCTGATCTCTCCGTCTACCATGGTGCGTAACCTCGGATTTTTCATGGATGCGACACTGTCTGCGGACTATCATGTCGCACAGGTGTGTCGGGCATCATATTATCACTTACGAAACATCGGCAGGGTGCGCGCCGTGGTTGACGATGTTGTCGCCAAACAGTTAGTCCATGCGTTTGGCACCAGCCGCATGGACTACTGCAATTCCTTAATTTACGGTTGTAAACGGTCCCTTCTACATAAGCTGCAGCTTGTCCAAAACTGTGCGGCTAGAATGGTTATTAAAAGGAGGAAATCGTGTCATATAACACCCTTACTTTACCACCTTCATTGGCTACCCATTGAAAAACGCCCTGATTTTAAAATCATTGTAACTGTCTGTAAGTGTCTATATGGATTGGCCCCTACATATCTCAGCAAAATACTTCAACGATACGTTCCCACACGATCTCTGAGATCCTCCTCACAAATAATCTTTGTCACAAGACTAGCAACCTTGTAACTGCTGGAAGTCGGGCCTTCTCCGTTGCAATCTGCCTGATCACATGAAATCACCACAAACATATCAGTCCTTCAAAACTAACCTTAAGACGCACTTATTCGGTAAAACCAATACATAAAATGTCCTTCTAAATTTATAATTAACACAGAGCTGACTTTATTTATTTTAATTTTGTAAAGCCGGAGAGCACATTGCGTGGAGTCATGGCTCTAAACTGTATTTATTATTATTTATTATTAGCTCCAGTGGAAATACCTATGCAAAAAAGATCACTTTTATCTAAGAGGACGTCCAACATAACTTGGGTCAAATTTGAGGTAATTTTCTTCAAAGTCCAGAGAAGGTCAGAAAGGGGAATAAACCCAATGAATTATATATCGATTTTTTTTTCAAATGAAGCATAGATTTTGTGGAAACTAATATTTGCCATGGAACCGTTACCATGTGACAGAAAGAACTGCCTGAAAGTCTGCTATAGCAGAATAGTTAAATTCTGCAATCCTTCTAATACAGACTCGGATAAATGTTTTACTTATTCTTGCAAGTAACATACAGCTAAACTAATTGTAATTTAGGGTGTCTAAATTTCACGAGGGCTGCCATTTTTCTTGTGTTTATTTACCTTTTATGAAGTTCACCAAGGGTCAGTTCCACATAGTTCACAAGAACAAGTATGGAGTCACGAGAGAGTGCATCAATGTAAAATAAAGAATGGCCAATGTGGTATTTGTCAGGCTGCTGTGATAATATTCCTCCCACAATTCTGTGCCAGTTTGCATGAGACCTGAGTCAAATTGGTAAAGACAATGAGATTGATACACCAAAGAAAAAGGAAAGCTGCCAAACTTCCTCATTTGGTATTGCCTCTGGCCATTTCTAGGGTTGTAAAAGCAATGACAGGTGCCAAAAGTGCTCAAATATGGCCCACACAACAAAAATGTCCTGCCCTGCATGCATAATACTTACACCACTCGGCTTCGTTAAGGTGGAAAGCATGGATTCTAATTCATTTGTGTACATGGTTTGGAATGCGCCATTTGTTTTGAAAATATCGCCCGTCTGCAGTTGCTCTTTGGGGAGGCTTGTCTGTTGCTTACTCGTGGGATTTAAGAACATTAATAACCGATCTGCTTACCAATACTAGTTTTATAGGTAGTGCATAACAAACGAACAATATTGCAATTATGTTGGTCATTAAATTCATTTATCTAAAACTTATTAGACATTGTGGTCTCATTTCGGTAATTCGTGCAACTTTTGTGCCCCAGATGGCTTCATGCTATTTCTGTCAATAGAGTGTCAATAGAGTGCCAATAGGCATAGCTTTTTGGAACCTTTTGGTTCCAATAGTGATCAAAGTCCACGCTGATCCATCTTACACACAATACGGTTGGCGAGGAAGACGTTACAAATTTACGATGGAACTAAGTGCCATATTTGGTGAACAGTAAAAGAAAGATTCTCCTTGACATTGGTATTCTTTTTCAATTAGCAGACTTCACCAAGCCTTCTGTACGTCACAAATATATTTCGGCGACAGTAAAATTATTTTTTCGTAAATATACAATTGTGAGGACTGCAATGTATGTTGATGTGAATATATGTTTGTTTTCAAATATAATTTTCCAGTTCAATGTTTTGATCAACAACAAACAAATAATAGGAGTTCGAATCGGTGGCGTATTAATCTCTTGCGAACACTTGCGTAACATTGGACAGTTTCTGAACTCAACACTGCTACTAAGGACTGTATCTCGCAATCATCACATTGTCTTCCTGTGAATGTATCGTGTGTTATACATTATATCGCCTCTCAGATTCGAAAACAGCTGTGAAATGTTTGAAGACTTCAGATCTTATGAAATCAAATCGTTTCCCAACTTGGCCCGAAAACCACGTATACATAACAAGCCATTTCGTCCGAACACACTCTGTAGTTTGTGGTCGTTCATTTTCCTCTGTGCGTTTTAACCACGTTGGTGAGGAAATGATAAATATGCTTTCTCCGAGTATGGAGTGTGGAGTCTTTTACTTACAACTCAGACATTCGAATTACCGATCTGTCCGTTGTTATTCTTGTGGGTTACTTGTGCAGCTGGCAATTTCTTTGTCATCAAAAGCAAAAAAACTATTTTGGGGGGGTTTGAAAAAGTGGATAAATTCAGGATTCGTGTACTTTCGTCATTGTTTTTGGTATATAATATGTCGCTATTCACCACAATAATTCGTATTTAGGGCATTGTGGACATTTTCAAAAACAAAATGTCCAAAGGTATGTTGGACGACTCTTTAAAGTTGAACTGTTGGTGAGAATTGAGGTTTATTCAACGTCTGGTTCACTGGACACAAGTGAAATCGATTGTATAACGACCTGTATAACGGTTGTCTAAATACCTCCAAACATCTCAATTTCTCCGAGAGGCAAAAGGTCGTGACACAAAGATCTGGAAAACAATAGACAGTTGATCTAATATAGCATACACAATCGAGTAACATTCTAGGATAGAATTAGAAGCTATGCTAAGTACCCAGTCATGACAGAAGCGTGCAATTCCTCCTGCAGACGCACTTATCGAGATCTATTTTTGTCATTGGCAATGTTTGGTTGCATTTTTATTAGTATAATAAATCATTTTTGAAGAACTACCCCATCTATCCCCCATCCCTTTGTCGTTTTGGGAGACAACCCCGGTTTATATTATTTGGAGACTTCTTCCGGCTTTCACTTTTCTGAAGGATTTTATGCGAGGAAATATACAATTTACTCATTTGGCGTTTCGAAGGGTGATAGTGTTCATTTGGGTGCCCTTTCTTTTATTTAGTTTGCCATCTCAAATATTTATGTTAAAGATGGGTACCAACTGCAGACTGCTCTATTGGTGAAAGTTCGTGGTTGAAGTGTAGGATGGGCATCTACATGTATGGCTATGAGGTTTGGGGGCATAGCCATCCTTATCCAATCCTTGCTTTGCATTAAATGTATTCCCTACAGCATGTATGTGATTGTATGTCCATGAATATAAATATCAAAATATATTTCTTAATTTGAGTTTTTTTTCAAATGGAAAACAATTGACACCCTCAACAAAATGTTCAGCAGTGTTGTTATTATCCTCAACAAATAAATAGTGAATGCCTGGTCTTCTGTTGCAAGTATTGCTCTTGGAAAGGTGTTTTGTCACACATTTCTCCGTTTCTCGGGTTGTATCTTTGATGATTATTCCTAAAATTAGGGTTTGGAATCTAATATTATTGAGTCCATGGAAAGTTTGCTCACCCGTGGAACGTGAAAAGTACACTGCAGCTGCACTGTACACTGTCTGCTGGATCGGCCTGAGGCCTGATCAAACCCAAACTAAAGAATTTTTCAAGACTCTAAATTCATTCTGCCAGTTCATTTATGTTTGCCCATTCGCCAGTGTCAGAATTTAACCTGTTTACTTCTCGCGGGTGTTTGATGGACTGTGCATATTCTGTTGATTTGTTCAGGCTTATTTTATTGACGAGGTGAATGATGTCTGTGTCTTTCATCAATATAAATACCTTCTCATTGTGTCTATGATTTTCACTCATAAACTGACAAGTTGCATGGAAGTCTCACAGAAGCGAGCATAGCATTTTGACAGGTTCAGACTTTTGTTTGTAAATATAAAATTCGAAGTGAACACGATTGTCAATCTGACCTAAGACTGTTTCAATGAATAATGATAACATACAAGTCATCTTTGTGTGCAATACAGTTACTAAATTGTCCATTGAGTTCAACTATCTGCAATACTTTAGCTTTGCAGATGTCACCTTATTCCACTCCAGGGACGAAATACGTGAAGGTGTCCTATCAACGAATTGTGAACGTTAGTTTTCTTGCTTTACAGACTGTACACGTGTGCCTACATAATTATACGGATGCGAATACACACCCAGTCGGGAAAAACAACCCCTTCAGTAATTGGCTCGAACATTCCATGTTACCTTTAGTGAGAAGTATTTAACGAAAGCAAGCTGCGTATAGTTCATTAAACTCCGGTTCCTTAATGAATGGTTTCGGTGGTTCGATGCACACCCGTGACGCTGCAGGGCAAGATAATCCTTTAGATTACAGTGGCGTAACACCCACAACGAGGTTAGGGCTTCACCTAAGGGCCCCAGCTATTGCATGTTTTGGGGGCCCACAGCAATTCCAACATTTTGGGAAAATCGTAAGGGTCTTCATAACAGTGTTGTAGTTGAAGCATTAAAGTTGGATACTTCAATACAAGCTTGCATAAAGAATAGGGGTGATATTCTTTGAAACTAATTAATTTACTGGGTTGTGCACGATTCACACGTCACCTCGAGACAGTGCTTTCATTTTAATTCAGTTAAATGTGGATGCATTCTACACAATTTGTTATCTCAAACCATCGAAGTAGTATCCGAAATTAACAAATGCCAACATGACTCCTCGGTTACAGTGCGGAGCAACTACCGAAGGAACGAACACAGAATCGAAGGAAAGGACGAACAAAAATCATCATCAGGAAAATACTAATTACTATAGCACCGGGTTGTACCCAGTGCTTAATTAATTCAATTTTGGACTGTTACTCATATGATTAGTGTTTGGAATCTAATATTATGGCGTTCACGGACATATTTCCCACCCGTGGAAAGTGATCAGTCCACGACAGCCAAACTGTAACCGCTAACCATCACTAGAATTTCTTACGTTAGTCAAGGCCGCGTGGATATTATACTGAATAGAATGTTTTTCCCCCGTCAATGTGCTGGAATATAACATTATAATATACTGCATAATTACAGAATGTGGCCTAAGGATTCCCATATTACTGTTACGCCACTGCTCAAGAAACTCTTAAAACTGATTTTGAATTATGCCTGCTGGGATGCGAGGCCAGAAATCTCATTGGATAAATTTCCATAGGCACAAAATTGCATAATTATAGGCCGGACAAAATCACACGCGGACACGAGACCCGCGTGCTACCAGAGAATGTCAAATTGAATGGGTGACCGACTATTTTCTTTGTGTTATGTTGAGCTAGCGAGCCTGGGTTATTGAGAAAACACACTAGTTTTTGTCTTCCGACATTTTAAAAAATCCCAAGGTTAACAGAAAATCAGAGGTTGCGTGTCATTGGTGTGCATGAGGCTGAGATACCTCCAGATGAGCTCGCTGCTGAGATCAGAGTCACTGTGGCCCCTATTTACCATCTCATTGGAAGGTATAGAACCACTGGATCTACTGCCGACCGACCGCCTTCGGGTCGACCAATAGTCACGACCCCTGCACAAGACCGACATATCAGGGCGTCTCACTTGCGAAATCGCTTCCTTTCGGCGATGGCAGCAATTACCCCTGGTAGAACTAACAACAGAATCAGCGCACAAACGGTCTGCAACAGACTCGTTGGCATCCTCAGTAGGTATCCATATCACGGACCAATCCTTACCCAACGTCATCATGGACTCAGCAGCGTTGGAGCACAGTTCTTTTTAGTGGTGAATCACGATTTTGTCCACGGCGCGCTGGTGGTAGGGCAATAGTGTATCGATTGGGTTAATGGTTTTCTGATGCTTGCGTGCAGGAATGCGTCCGTTTCGCCGGGGGTGTGTAATGGTTTGGGCAGGAATTTCCCTGCACCATCGAATGCAGTTGATCTTCATTGATGGTAATCTGAATAGACAGCGATATAGGGATGAAATGCTGTTGTTGTCCCTTTGTTCAGCGCTAACGTCGGCTTGCAGTTATTCCAGCAAGACAAGCCCGATGTTACGTGACACGTATCTGAAGTAACTTTCTTACCACAGGGTGACATCCAGAGACTCATCAGGTCCATGCGTCGACAATGTCTTGCCATCCAAGGGGCAAATGGTGGACATACATGCTATTGATTGCATGTGCGAACTTTTCGTTTCACACCATCCCTGAAATGCGACTTCCTTGCGTGACGCTGGCAACATTAAGAACATGAAATTATGCAAATTCATACAACTTGAATCGAAATATGAATTTACAATAATTTGTTTGGGATTAAAGTCGATAATACTAAAATAATTTCTCCTCAACGTTTATTATACTTTATTTTTTGACTCGGGGTATAAGAATAAGGGAAAAACCTTGCAAAGGCATTTTGTCCAGACATGTATGGGGTTTTGTCAATTTCCGCGTGTGTCCATCTTTGAATGGGATTCTGTCCATTTAGGATTTAGATCTGTGGGATTTTGTCCCTGCGGAATTTTGTCCAATGACCTTTTGTCGTGCATTCGTCCGTCGACAGCATAGGAGCCTGACTTTTCTGGCAAAGTTGACTCTCGGCATTCCAAGTTTGCAGTTTCCTGCTGGAAGAGAAAGCAGAGGTGTCTACGGTCAAACTTCATTAGGAAATATAAGTCCTCTAAATGATGACCTAACCAATGAAAGTTATCATCGCAGTTATTTTGTGAGAAACGCCCAGTGGCTACGTGCGCTGGTGTCTCATGCCAGAGGTCGCAGGATCGATCCCCGGTCGGGGAAAGTTCTCGAGGTGTCGGAACACTCTCTGTCAGTATCAATTGTGGGGTTTATGATTCCCCTGCGTACCGTCCTATCCTATGCAGATGCAAATTGATTGTCCTCTGCGTGGAGAGAGACACACTCTGTGCAGGCTAAAAATCCTATCGGAATATTCGAGAAGAGAGAGGCCACAGAGTTGCCGCTACGAAGGTCATTCCACACACCTGCGCCATTGGGCCAAAGAGAGGCGTTAATATAAGTTGCATAACTTTTTCGCCATTGCATGCAAAACAAATGAGATTAAATAAATAAATAAACAAATAAATAAATAAATAATAAATAAAAATAAATAAATAAATAAATAAATAAAAATAAATAAATAAATAAATAAATAAATAAAAAAAATAAAGTAAATATTTAAATAAAATGCTGACTTGCAAGCCGCAACCCACCCCATCCTATTGTTGTTTCGAGGGATATGCGTAACATAAAGTATATGATAACAAACTGAATTCGTGGCAAAGAGACTTCACTTCAATATGGTTCGTTATTTGAGTCTATTTTAGGGTGTGGTCTGTAAATGAAGAAAAGACTTTGTCGTCTTTGGGGATTCAAGGAGAGGGAACACCAACCAAGTGAGATGGAAATATTCATGGATTTGAAAACCCAGCCAGTGTCTTGTGGGTGATATCAAGCCGCGTAGAAGCGAGAAGTTATAAAACGGTGTGCAGCAGCGAGAAGTTACAGCACGGTGTGTAGCAGCGAGAAGTTACAGAACGATGTGTAGCAGCGGGAGGTAGCAGAACGGTGTGTAGCAGCGAGAAGTTACATAACGGTGTGAAACAGCGAGAAGTTACAGAACGTTGTGTAGCAGCGAGAAGTTACAGCATGGTTTGTAGCAACGAGAAGTAACAGCACGGCGTGAGAAATTACAGAACGGTGTGTAGCAGCGAGAAGTAACAGAACGGTGTTTAGCAGCGAGAAGTTACAGTTACTTATCGTTAATAATGGAAAGTAATGAACAAGATCGCTTGGACTGGTTACGTGAAATCATTCATTCGAGGCGAGGGACTATATTGTAAAACACTCTTGCGTGTTTGTACAACGTCCATCACCTTTTATGAATTATTTCACGTAACCAGCCCAGTCAAGCGATTACTCTCTATTTATCCAACCTCTAACACATTTGTTGTTATATCTAATTTTTTTATTAGTGGGTGTCGCTTTAATACAGGCTAACCTAGAGTTATCTTTCTCCGGTCAGTAGCCGCCGATTTGTTGCATTTCCACTCGCCTTGAAATAAAATAAGAGAATTTAAGTACCAAAAATATCGTCAAGGTACCGTATTTATTGATTTAAGACATTAAATATTATAAAATATTTGAAAAATGGACAGAAAATATTATTTGTAGTCCACATTTTTTTTTGTTTTTTCGATTCTATCGATTTTTTTATGCTGATGCGAACAATTTCGTTACAATTACTCAACAGATAAAAAGTGTTTTTTGAGCATTTAAAAGTGCTTTGTTGACCCTTTTCGGTTGGTACTGTCAGAAAATGTATGTAAAATTGTTTTTATTCAACTCTCATTAGCCTTCTTTCTGACGGTCATTGGCGAGGTAAACTCCTAACATGGTCAGCAAGTGACCGGGAAAGGATGATACCTGGTCTGTAGTTTTGTTTTTTTTTATGCCAGTCTCGGCTTCGCCTCACCTGGTATCAAACCTACACTCCGCGTACTATCCCGTACCCAGTCACGTGCTGACCATGTAAGTAATAATACCCTGCCTTTAGTTGAATCAACAACGGGCACAGGCTCAGGTATATTCAGTACAAACGCGGTACTTATGTAAAACATCTGGAACACAATCCAATTGTCTGGCAGGTATTACATATTGGTTGCCGATCCCGAAAAACAAAAGAACCAGGTTGTAAATGTTGGCTACCAACCCCGAAAGAAAAAGGACAGATTTATGAATACCTTCGTCGAGACTGGTGACTATTACATACTAACGTGATCCATTACCCAGAATAATGTTCGATATTTGCAAATACGGCCCGGCGAATCATTCGGCCCGGTGAATTATGATGTTTCACTCGAATTGAATGTCTGATCGAATCAGGTACAAGGTCAAAACCGAATCGAATGTCAAATCAAGTGAACTTCCCAGTTTTTAACCCTTTACCTAATACGAAAGGCAGAGGGCACACAAAATTCTTGAATAACCAATTTTTTTTTATTTTTGCACCAAAACATAGCTCATTACTTCTCATTGGAACGAGCTCGTTGAGACAAAAATGAAAACAACAATAAAAATTGAATGACGAATTTTGTGAATAGTGCCGGACGGTTTTATGCGTTACGTTGGATAAAGGTTTTTAGCTACAACGACTGTCGTGCTAATGCCGACAATCCCCTATCCACCATATGAACTCATTTCAATATACTTACTGGACTTTTTCGTAATACCGAACCGGTGTTCACGATATTTTCTCCCTCCCTCATGGAATCTCCTCCCAGGTGGAAAATGCCATAGGATATCTTCTAGGGGGAAATTATCCGATGATATCTCCACCACCCTGGATACCCCCCCCCCCCCCCCCCCACACACACACAAAATAAAAATAAAACTACTTATAACAACATAGCATTTATTTACTGTATTTCCATCACATTAACATTGAAAAAAAAACTCTTGAATACATACATTTATATATTTTCTTTTAAGTTCATGTCAAAATATGATTATCTTCCCTTTCACTCATTCCCATAGCAACCATTTAAAAAACGTTTTAATCACACTCTCACCCAATCATAATACAGTCCAAACAATGGTTGTAAATGTCGTAGGAATATCTACAGGAATTTGACAAGATTGCGAGGTATCCAGGCCTGGTTACGTACCCTCTACCCCCCCCCCCCCCCCGCCCCCCGACACACACCCATGTTCAAAATGGAATGAAATAAATTCAAACAAACTTATACAGTTAAATAAGAAGTCCAGTGGATTAGAAATAGTCAATTTTAATACCACTGCAAAAATTTGTGGACAAAAGTGGAAGGGGTGGGAGGGGATGAGGGGAAGATGTCCAGGCCTGATAATCTTCTCCCTTACCCATTCAAAAACCATAGCAACCATTAAAAAAGAAAAAAAAAATATTTACACTCTCATCCAACCATATCAAAGTCTAATCAGTGGTTGTAAAGGTCGATTGAAGGTCTACAATACGTTGACAATGTGGCGGGAGGGGATCAACTTCATGATGCCAACTTTATCAATATCACCACTTACTTTCTAATTAAGCAGGAAATGGACATGAAGTAAACATCATCTCTGCATTCTGTTACCCACAAAGATAAAAGATGTAAAAACAGAGCCATTTTATTACTTGGAAATTTAAAAACTGAAAATTTTGGAATGCTGTACTAAGATTTGTGTACTAATCAATTAGAAGGAGCCAATCTTTGAACCTTTGTGAGTTTGTTCAATTTTGACAGGGTGAGGGGTAAGATATCCAGGCC
This sequence comes from Pictodentalium vernedei, assembly GCA_031216915.1. Classification (NCBI taxonomy): domain Eukaryota; kingdom Metazoa; phylum Mollusca; class Scaphopoda; order Dentaliida; family Dentaliidae; genus Pictodentalium; species Pictodentalium vernedei. The sequence continues at coordinate 506,317,329 of CM062293.1, forward strand.
TGGTTACCCTCCCCCCCCCCCTTTCCCCAACACCGGCGCGCTATATCGTCAAAATATATCACAGTCAAACAAACGAAAATATTTGTTTATTTTAATGAGAAACGATTAAATCTTATCTACTGAGTTAGAATTAGCCAATCTTACAATCTTTGTAACAGTTTTTCAGATTTTGACAGGGTGAGGGGGAAGATGTCCAGGCCTGTATATCCCCCCCCCCCCTCACCTACTCAATATAGTTATCAATCGTGAAGACAAACTTTGGAATGCTGTACTAATATTTGTACACAGTCCTTAGAACCTTTGCAAGATTTTGATTTGATGAGGAGGAAGATGAACTATTTCTAAAATTCATTCAAAATATTTCTCTCTCTATCTTATTCCACAGTTGTATGTGTTTCTGAGAAATTTTATATAATAATGTAGCTATTTAATGTCAAATGTAATCATATATTGCGAAATAATAGTAAAAAAAAACAAAATTAGATGAATAGAATGTACCTATTACTTCTTTCTGAAAGGTTGAAAGGTTGGGCAGTTTATTCCCATTGCAACAATAGTATTCCACGTAGAAATGTTGGCATGAACCATGCATGAACCCGATATTAATTGTACGTCACGTTTGGACGGGTTTCTGACTCATTGACATTCAAACTACTACTAGCGCCGTCTATGTTATTATCACTTTGAATGAATCACTACCACGATGCGTTTTAGCATGTTCTAATCAACGAAATGACCACATATCGTGTACAAATTAGACGTGACGCGATGTCCGATGTCGCTTATATAACATTTGTAGAAACTTTCCAAATAAATTTGTGCTAGACTGAACACGATCAGCCTTTCTCCTCAGAAAATTACAGGATGAGTAGTCATCTTCTGAAAGCTGACAATAAACAAATGTATGGAATTCAAATCTCTTCTAGATGCGAAGGTTATTCCTATAAATGAGATGTTTTCGAGTCGAATTGACCCAGTTAACCCTTTACCTAACATGAAACGCAGACGACACTTGTAATTAAGATTCTTGAAAAATTGGAACGAGCTCGACGAGCTCGTTCCAATGAGGGGTCATAACCTATGTTTTTGAGACAAAAAATGAAAAAATAATAAAAATTAATTGGCGATTTTTGAGAATAGCACTGGCGGGTTTTGCCGTTAAGTTGGGTGATGAGTTAAAATATTCGAAACCGAATGGAAACTCGATCGTTCGCCGGATCCAACTTGCGAAATGATTTCTTGGATAACTAATTTTTTTAATTTTTGGACATAAAACAAAGCGTTTCACACCTCATTGGAACGATCTGGATGGGCTCATTCCAGCTATTGTTCAAAAGAAATGCTCTGAAGACATAAAAGAGGGATACAAAAAAGCAAATGGCGATGTTTTGTGAATAGCGATGGACGGTTTCGACTGTTTGATATTTGAAGGGTTGACATGATAAGCGATGTTGTCTGAATTGATGTATCTATTTCAGGATGTTAGTCTGATGTCTTAATGTACCTGGAAATAGGCATGACTGCACCATTGTTTTTTTTTTTATTCTGAACTAAAATGATCTTCCATAACAACCTTTAAAGGCCGGAAACTGAACACATTTTAACTGAAAAACAATATTAAATTTAATGTTGTATATAACAGGATAAACTAGCTAAACTGAGTATATATATTATCACGTGACATTTACCGCACCTTGAGTATTTACTCTAATTTCTTTGTGTTCTACACAATGCCCTCTATAGTCTAAAGTACACAAATATTTATGTTTACACGTAATATTATAAGTTATTGCGATGAATTGACGGAAATATGGTCTGCGGCTTGGAGCGTATGTTCAACCTCGACGCGAAAATATGTTCCAATAAGACCTTACCCAGAGCCCCAAAACCGCATCGTGAAATGAACAAGACAACTTTACCGATAACATATGTAGTAAATAAACCTCCCGAGTACATCCACGAAATCAATAACTTGGATAATGGTCGAGGCTACTCCATCTCAGTTCAAATCATGAACTCACAAGTGGGTTGTGGGTCTGTGAAAGTCTTATGACGTACGGAATCATACAGCGCTTTGATACTTTGTGGTCATTTGTTTAGTTATTATTTTTCGATTTTTTTAAAGTTTTAACCTCAATTTCTATCTTCTTCTAAATAGTGCTCAGTGACAACTGTAGAGCCAAAGGTTATCGCAGCTTAAAATAATAATATAATCCTGCTGTCAAGACTTCTTAACTGGTTAAGTGCTTGAAGCCACTATCAGGGCTTTCAAGAAATAGGGATACCAGAGCGAAAGCCAACACTTTCCTTGCTTATATTTCATATTCAGCCAAACACAAATGATATTTTGTTTATATAAATTTGTTTTATTACAAATTATTGGCGAGTGCATGTGGACACTCTCCAACAATTTGTAATAAAGTAAGTTTTGAATGACAAATTGAGACCAACGGAAATAATCTGGCCCTCAGCCAGTTAATCACTAATGTGAAAAAATATCTTGTTATTGTACTTTCCGACGTTTGACGTCGCATTTTGAAAAACGTTGAAGAAACTGAATTACCAGTGACGAAGTCTAGTCCGGATGAAAGGTTATTCCTAATACCTGGACGGTTTTCGAGCAACAAACGGGTAAGAACAGCGCGAGTTCTTATTACCTGCATGGATTAGAATATCCGACACCATTGTGTTATTTGTTTCAAACCCTTTAGTCAATCAGAAGTTGCTTTTAATGCGGTTATAGGGACAATATATTTTCAAATATTTCACGCGATGACGTCAGCCGGTAATATATGCCTAGGGCCCAGCAAATTACTCATTTACGATTCGTATTGAATTGAATGGGTCTCTTCTTCAAAATTGAATACAACCGCGAATCGAATCAGGGGCACTCTGAAGATGACCGATTGGCGGTTGGGGTAGCACATGTTGTAAACCTGATTTGTTCTGACAGTGATGGCTCAAATCGCAACTGGTAAAGTACTCCAACTACATCAACACGGCATGCCTTGATGGCGTAATTGGAATATTAACCAGTCAGTACAAAAGTTGAAAAACGTGAACTGGTGCATAAATTACCAGTACTAGGCACTACACAGGTCTAGTCAAGAGCAACAGCTCATCGCCGACATTGTTTGGAAATTTTAAATTTGCTTTCAACGATGGTAGTGGTAAGTGATGCTGGAATTAGCATGGTCGGAGGCATGGTTGCAGACACTAGATACCTGGAACTTAATTAACTACCCCTTGATATGTTTCATGACAGAGAAGTTCCTGTTACTGATTATTATGTGTTAATGATTACCATGTCCTTCAGTACATTTCGTCAAGTGAAATATGGTGTTTCCGGTTGATAGCGTACCCTAAACACATCCCCTCGTCCACGTGAAGCATGCTTCCCACAAAGGTCTCAAGCCACACTATCATCCACGTGCAATAATTGAGTATAATACAAGAAAAGTTGTCACCTTTTTGTCAACAAATGTTGGCATGGCAAGGAGGAGACTGTCCGAGGCACTAAGGTGGCAAATCGTTGGCATGTATCCAACAGGCATGTCATTCAATGCTATTGGAAGGTAACTTAGCTGTAGTCATTCTGTCATCAGCAGACATGTCCAAAACATTAACAAACCAACCATGTTAAGGACCGACGGAGGCCTGGACAACCCCAAAATACCTCTCCTCTGGGAGATAGGGGACTGGCACGCCTCGTTAGACGCGTAAACTCTTTGCTTCAAGTTGGATTTTGAAACAGGCGTTTGTGCAATAGAACTGCCCGACCGCCTCAAAGTGCTGCGTATGGGATCCAGAAGGGCCATCAATCGACCAGTCCTGTCCGATAAGCATCAAAGACGACGTGTCGTGTGGTGAATGGCACGACAACATTGGAATCTCAGTACGTGGAGGAGAGTCCTTTGGTCAGACGAGAGTAGGTTCCTGCTTTACGTCACAGATGGTTACATGAGAGCGCGGAGGCATAGAAATACTGCTTCTTATGGGGAGGATCAATAATGATCTGGGGATGCATCTCTCGTGATTGTAAATTTGATAGGGTGACTGTACGTGGGAATATCAATGGTCATCAGTACACACGGAACACTCTCAATCCGGTTGTCGTGCCTCATTTTGACAACCACCCGTTGTCTACTCGGCCTATATTCACGGACGACAATGTAAGGCCACATCGTCCCCATGCTGTGAGAGCACACCTTCAGGGCAACGCTCTTGCAGCACTCCCTTGGCCCGCAATGATCCTCGATTTGAATCTCTTAGAACACATCTAGGACTTTCTTGGACGCGGTGTGCAAGCAAGGGATCCGCCTGTACATACGTTGTCCGATTTGGAAGCTGCATTGCACGAGGAGTTGCAACAGGTGCATGTGGACCGTATCAGAAGGCTCACTGGTAGCATTAGGAGGAATTCGGGCTGTCACCCGTGTACGTGGTGGATATACTCGCTACTGACATCATACACTGCTATTGTGTTCATGGGAACACACGCTACATTTTTTGTCAGTAATTACCAACATTGTTTCATCATGGACCGTTTCAGCTCCATATTTGTCGAGATAACATTTTTCCGTCAACAACATTAGTGACAGATATCTGTAATTAGCGCCATTAAAGTACTGCATATAGTTATCTATATTGCGTTGTCTTTCGACCATTCTTTCCGCAAACAATTACTGTTGGCCATATGTAAGATAGCATGAAAGTAATAACAGTTTATTTTAACACCACTGCGAAACAAACAGGTGGTGTTTAATTAAGTTCCAGGTATATGTTAATTTCCATTTAACATGAACTTTTTGTTAGACGACCTACAGTACGTGGAGAGTGTATTATCACTAAATCACCCGCAGAGTGGAGATTCCACCCAAGCAATAATTGCAAATAATTGCAAATTTGTTGCAAAACATAACCAGCACAAGCAAAGTTTCAGCCAATGGAACTCCGGGTTAAACCCGGAGGTCCATTGGCTGAAACATTGCTTGTGTTTTGTTGTCGATATGTCCAAAATTTGAAAGTTATAGCTTGGATGATAACTCCACTCCACGGGTGATTTAGTTACAATCCACCCTCCGCGTACTGTAGATAAGTAATATCAAGCAAAACTCGCGGGAATAAATCGAAAAGAAACGAATCGGGTAGCCGATTTCTAATCGAACCGAATACAGACTTAAAGTTGGAAAGCGAATCGAATCTAGAAGCTGTTCAGGGTCCTACAGATGTCACACGACTCGCGAACGTAGAAAATACTACGCAAGCTCTCGTCCAATCATTGGACTAGAGTTTTAGTCTTATTGGAACACAATATTCCCCTCATAAAGATACAGGAAGATTAGAGTCATCGGCGGAAAACGAAATCATCAACAAATTGTCGATCTAAACAGTCTATCTCATCTCAGGAACATACTGAAAAACATCTCGTTGAAGCAATATGAAATACTTGGGAGTTTATTCTTACTTTCGAATTATGCATTCATTCTCATATGAATTATGCATTCATTCTCATATTAATTTAGCACCCCCTAAAATGTTTCATGATAATTTTTTATAAAAACACTATTTTTATTTCCTCATTGAGATAGGGTTTGGCGAACAGGCAATGCCTATATTAACGGCGCACCCTACAGAAACACATATTACAATGGTGCAAGTGCAACTGTACATAAAAGAGAAACTGATCCATCTCTTATATATGTATTACCCTATCGGGTATTGCTAACAATGCTGTAGAAATTCTGTTAACCGTTTGTTTGTATGTTCCTCATCTTTGTGTACAGTTAAAACTAGAAGTCCTGTCACGAACTGTGTGCCTATCCAGGCTTAATTGCGCGTGGGAATTGTGCGCAATTGCCATATCGAATAGCATCCAAATCAAGGCGGGTTCTCCTGGTTACTCATAGCAGACACAGGGAATGATTCTGCCAATGGACCTCCGGGTTACCCGGAGGTCCATTGGCTGAAACATTGCTTGTGAACAGGCCATATGTGCAGAATTTCATAGCCTTACTATGATCATAACGCGTAGATCGACGTGCTTTTGTGCGCATTTCCTGACAAGACTTCTAGTTTTAACTGTACTTACAACTCCAAGCACTGATGTAACAACTAACGTAAAATTAATTCAACAAATGACGAACTGTACCACAAGGGTTTTCCACGACTTACTGATGAGCACTGTCTACGTTTTCCATAACATGTTTCCGTCTAACGAAATGATTAATGAGAATACTCAATTTAATAGTCCTTATTAGACTACCTCTAGCAATATTAGCTACATCGCGAGCCCAGTACTATAGAACTTATATTTTCTAGAATTTTATTTTCTAGTTATGACTTTAAATATGTTAAAGGACGCGCGATAGCTCAGTGGTAGACTGTTGAACATCTTTGCTAGAGTTCCCGTGTTCGTTCCCCGTCAGTGACGACTCGCATTGTGTCCTTGGGCAAGACACCTTATCCCAGTTGCCTAAATGGGGGCACGATGACGCTGTGTACTAAGACGTACTGCACGTCGATGGTGCACATGTCTTCAACCGATGTACCCTGCTTGAGCGGAGCTTGATCAGAGTCTGAATGCTGAAGAGCTGACAGTTTCTCGTCGATGCTCGGTGGTTCTCTCCGGGTACTCAGGCTTCCTCCACCCGTTAAACTGTCACTGTCACGATTAGCCTTTGTGCATAAGTATGTGCCATTAAACACCAATTAATAAATAAATAAATGGTTTAAAATGAATCATCTGCATTTCGAAGATCTGGCAATTTGTCAGTTGGCAAATTGCCATATCTTTTAAAATGCTAATTATTCATTTTAGGCAGTTATATTAATAAGACGAAAATACAATTCTACCACTAGAGTAATCTATTATATTATAGAATAAGTTTAATTTCGTTAATTTTGGTGGATTTTAAACAAAAGTATTCTCCAATTGACATTCAATTTATTGGCTGTCACCGCAGTTTCCGAGCTGATCTGTGTACGGCGTTCCGATGGCTAATTACGAAAATCGGCGGTGTTTACTTATTTCCATGAAACCATGACGCCAGGCGGAAAAAAAGAGTTCGTCAACGGAAATCTGTGTGGAACACGCGCTACTTTGGAATTTAAAATATGGAATTGGAGCAAAAGTAATGGGCGTGTAATAAATATCCGATACATTTGTTTCAACTCTTCAGGGACCAATACTACAAAACTTTTACAATTGTATTTTCTAACCTCTCAGATAACGGCAGTTAATTTCTTAAAAAAATCGAACAAATAACCTGTTTTGGACACAATTTTCCTGTTTATTTTCCTGTTTACAGTACGTGGAGAGTGTATTATCACAAAATCACCCGCAGAGTGGAGATTCCACCCAAGCAATAATTGCGAATTTGTTGCAAAGCACAACCAGCACCAGCAGTGTGTCAGCCAATGGACCTCCGGGTTAAACCCGGAGGTCCATTGGCTGAAACATTGCTTGTGTTTTTGGTCGATATGAACAAAATTTGAAAGTTATAGTTGGGTGATAACCCCAGTCCGCGGGTGATTTACTTACAAACCACTCTCCACGTACTATACGTATCGATCTGCCAAACGTCTTTGCCTATCACGCACGGATTTTGGTTCGTTTTGTTTTTCAAGCAGGCGTCAGAACTGTCAAATTACACAAATAAGATCGATTTTTGGAAGCAATGGATTATGCCATGGAAGCGTGTAATTAACACAGAACACTACTATTTGTGGATGCGGCCCTCGTTCTTTTCCCCCCTGCTTGCACTCGAACCAAACTGACAAACGCTTTCACACATCGTGACGGTCTGTGTATGTATGATACGGTTGAGAAAACTGCATGCAACTTCATGTATTGTGAAATGCTTAATGCAAATCAAACTTACGTGTCCGCTACAGGCAGACAAGCCTCACTTTACCACTACCCTACGCTTTAATGTTTCTTTTCCGTGTTTGATTCCAGCTAGCACTTATTTTGGAGATTACAGGTTCCTTGAACAAGAACAATGATTGTTTAGTTAGCACAAGAAAGAAAACAAACACGCACGTGCGGGAATAAAAGGTAACAAAATTGAAGAAATGAAGTAATTTATAATCCATTTTTTTAAAGAAAAATGGGAATAATGTTTGGGTCAAATGACCAAGAGGGGCGAAAAAATAGAAACATCTTTTGCTGGGGAGTGATTTTGGTTTAACTTTTTCATTTCATTGCGTACATGTTCCTGTTGAGGCATAAGTAAATTAACATGGATAATTTGCTCCTCCTCCTCGGAATTTTTTTAAAAGTATATTTTCCAAATAGTACTATTTGGAGACAACACTACCCCCCTCACCTACCCCCCCCCCACCCCCCCCCCCCCCACCCCCCAAGATCAATGGGGAAAAAATGTTCATTTTAAAAAAAAGTGTCAGTTGTCTCTCCACATAAGATCCTATAATTTCATATTGTATTTTTCGGGTTGCGATCTAATACGGCACTAGGGTATTTGATAATATACATGGGCATCCCCCCCCCCCCTCTCCACGCAGAAACAAATGAACAAATGGTTAATTCTAATTTTTCTCAATTTCGATTGCCCTATCACGCAGATCCCATCATAAAATCTGAGTTTTTTGGGGGCCTGACGTCGTAGTATTTGATAATATATTAGTGCATGGAGCAAGCGGAAAAATGTGGGAGAGAACAGTGAAAATGAAGAAAAGAAAGATTTGCATTCGGATCTTCGTTGTGAAAAATATTTCATCGAATGCAATGTTTTCAAAACTTCGTTAGCAAGTCGTAAAGCGGAATTTCCCTCATATATCTTCCGAATTACGACAACTCGTTTGAATCAATATCTCATCTATAATAACCTATTTTTATCAAAAAAGGAAAAAATACACTAAGCTCGTTTTTGATTGTCTTTGGAACGTGACGATTTACTGGATTTTCTACCCGTTTCCAACACACAAAAAAATGATTTGTTATCTATCGACAAATACTACTCTCACTTTTGAATAAACTAAAAGTCTCTAGGCCAGCTTGACGTTCGATTCCTTCCACAAACTGTCCTGAGCTCTAAAACATCGAATTTGATATTTCGGGAAGCGTCTTTTTACTATCAAGCATACACGTGGAATCTGTGTCGAAGTTGGATATAGAGTCTGTTGATTTTCATCACGTGACATCATTCTCTTACTTCGAAGACACGGTGAAAACATAACAGACCCGACTATAATATCCATGGGATGTCCTATTTTAATATACCGCGTGATGACTACTCAACGGGAAGTTCGAGGTACCCGCGTGACGTCGTGTCCATCTTTAACCCTTTACCCAACGTAACGGCCAAAACCGGCCAGCGCTATTCTCAAAAATCGCCAATTAATTTTCAAAATATTTTCATTTTTTGTCTCAAAAACATAGGTTATGACCCCTCGTTGGAACGAGCTCGTCGAGCTCGTTCCAACGAGGGGTCATAACCTATGTTTTTGAGACAAAAAATGAAAAAAATTAGTTATTCAAGAATTTTTTTTGCAAGTGTCGTCTGCTTTTCATGTTAGGTAAAGGGTTAAATAGAAGCACATTCATCACGTGACATCATTCTCTAATTTCGAGGCCACGATGAATACATGACAGACCCGACTATAATATCCATGGGGTGTCCTATTTTAATATACCGCGTGATGACTACTCAACGGAAAGTTCGAGGTACCCGCGTCACGTCGTGTCCATCTTTAAACAGAAGCATCGATTTGCCGTTATTTTCACAAAAAGCTCTTCCTCGCGTGATACTTTAAAGTGATCATATATTGTAGGTATGCTACCACTGAGAGAAAATCTTCCAGAATTATATGCTCCAACAAAAGAGAAGAAGATTCTAGCAGAAAACCGTGTATTCATTTAGTGTATTAGATAAAAATGCGTTGTTTCGAAGCTTAAAAACTAGACTATAGGGATTACCATGATACCTTTGACGTAACATGCCCCCCCCCCCCCCCCCCCCCCACTGTTTCCTCGTCTGGGTGTACACGCGTCTTTTTTGAGATTCTTCGTTCGCTATGGCGGTCCTTTAACTTCGACTGGGTTCGTAAGTCCGACCTCTCTTCATTTCGATATCGAAATCATGATCATGTGAGACAAACATGTGGACGATATCTACATAGCTTAAAATGCTTTCGGTGTGTGGCCGGCATGGGCTTATAAAATCTAATTAAATCATCGGGGCCAAAACTAGAAAATGACCCCAAATAGCAATGCAAACGCATATTAAGAGAGTAGGACATTTTAGTTCAAACAATATTTATTCAAGAATTATAGAAAATGTAGACATCAATTATGTTGGAGGACAGAATACATACTTATTATCGCTACAGTGAGGTGATCTGGGGCGTCGCATTACGTCTCGTTGAGGAGGCCGGATCGCCGATCCGGCGATCTGACCTCCTCAACTCGACGTGATACTACGACATAGATCACCCCACTGTAGGTGTAATATGGATGTATTCTGATCATTTCACTGTAGCGATAAAAGGTTTATTTTATGACTTATAGTTCAACATCCCATGCCAACGCTGCATTAATAATTCCCCCAACCTTTTTTGGTAAATTGGATTGAAGTACAAAAGAACTACTTTTGTTTACACTTATGTTTTGTAACAGGTGCGCACTTCTGGGGAATCTCCCGATGCGAATGAATACGGTAGAAAAATATCATCAATACGATAAAATAAACCCGGGCCGCCATTCGAGCGCATCCATTCCAGCTCGGAGTAAAGTACTCTCTGTGATCGGAACAACTAATTATTCGAATTCCAACGCAACTGTAAATAATCCGTCATACTATAGTGATACGGAATCCGATTCTATACTGTGGATTTTTCGGGGTCCAGGAAAAGATCGTCAAACAGTAGTAATATATAGAGGTTAAATTACATAGTCATATAACAAAAATGAATAACAATAGGTTTGTAACATTGCGTCAACAGAAAATACAATAAGTGATAGGGATTCAGCAGAAAGCCTATGGGACATTTCACCTACTATACAGATACCAACTTTATTTTCGGAAAGTCTGAATAACTATCAATTCCTGACAAAAAAAAAAAAACAATAAACACGAGACCTGAGGTCCCAAAGGTGTTAACAGAGATGGACAGTTATGAGGTCTTCGCTACTAATATCCCACAACTCAATTATAAAGGGAACGGGAACATTCGGCCTCGGGAACTTTCGGCCTGGGAACATTCGGCCTATTACCAACTCGAGTATGGTAAAGTCTTGAAGGGTCTCTAGTGAATTATATTCTTTACTATGTAAAAGTTACTTTGATGTATATATTTCCATTTTGTTCTGTTATTCAATACAGTGGATTTTATACAATGGATTTTATATTTCAATAAAGGTAGGTACGCCGAAAATATTATTCTTTAGAAAAAACACAACAAAATGAACAAAAAAAAATGTTTAAAGTTATTTTTCAACTCCCAAACTCAGAAATTTTCTACCAAAAGTGGGAACATTCGGCCTCAAAAGTGGGAACATTCGGCCTCGACTGAGGCCGAATGTTCCCGGAAAAATACCTGGGGCCGAACGTTCCCGAGGCCGAAAAGACCCTGACCCATTATAAATGGTTATCGAGCACTTCCTGTGTAAATACATTTATCAATTATCACTAGTATTAAATGATGCGCGTTTAACAAGAGCCCTTTTCTCGAAAATTATTGACGATAATAGCAATGATTATTCATTAGATATGGTTTTCTTTCCGAGAATTGCCCATTATCAAACTCGTATATTATGACATCAAACTCGGCTGATATGACGCCGATCTCGGTGGGAATGAACCAGGCTAGAGCTGAGGCGTTACTAGGCGACACCCAGTTGTTTACAGCGAAATTGTTCACCATTATTAGTTGATATGATATTTTATTCTGACGTACACATTATACAAGTACATTATACAATGTACACTGTTAGGAAATGGTATAGCCAGATTGGCTGTCTACCTGCCATTTCCTCAGGAAAAAAGAAAATCGTACGGCTCTATATGGTTTCAAACAGACTGTAACAGATGTTTCAAGAAGTGATTATATTAGTAACTGTTATGAGTTAGAATGATAATGTTTGTACCTCACTCACCCAGCGTGCTGGAAGGAACTACTAGCGATATTAAAACTATTACTTTTAAAATGGTGTTATATTTTAATTTCACTCCTTCAAAGCACTGCCAATGACGCCCCGTCGAAGCGAGCTTATCGACGAGGGGTCACAAGCTATGCCGCAAAAGCACATAATTAACTTGTTTAGTTATAATTGTTTACGCTGGGCAATGGGTTGAACGCAATGACAAATGTGATTAATGATGACAATAAGTATCTTTTTTATTGCGGTTTAACTACACTTTCGACAGCCAAGGTTACCTCGTGTCGGAATGTTTTACGGATGGGGGAAGTCTCATTAACCACTTCGGTAATCGGCATTAAGTGTATTGCCCAAGGACCCAACACAGTTACTCCTGGTGGCGATCGAACAGTGGGCCTTTCAGTTTGAAGTCCAAAACCGTAAAGACTGTGTCACCGCGAACACAGGACATAATAATGGATTATGTTTTTACGATAAGCCTGTTCTATGAAATCCTCATCTACAGCATCGCTAAACCATGCGGAAAAATGAAAACCCGTTCCGCACTTATGTGTCGAACGGAAATCGTTGACGGACTATTTTTATATAGAAGCGAAATTTCACTGGCATTTTCTACAAATCGTGCACCGCAATTACAATTTGAATCGCTAGTGATAGTTAAACACAGTAACACAGGTACTCCTCGCAAATTTGGTTGGCGATAAAATGCGTTCTTTTTGTTGATAGTTCGTCCTCTGAGTTCATATGAGTTTTATGTGCCCAATGGCATATAGAACGCATTGACACTCATTGGATGACTTATCAAATGAATTGCTGCATGTCCTTCTAAAGATTCCTTTCATAGACGCGAAGGCGTGTGATAAATACAGAACGGCATGCGTGTGGATGGGTTAATCGCCATGGCACCTGTGCCATGTCGAATAACCCATTCACACGCGTGTTTCGTTCTGTGTATATTCATATAAAGAGAAAAAAGAAGAGTTTTGAACAGAATATTCAACGCAAACTAAAATTAGAGATTCGTCGAACTGAGAGAAGAGACAGTTTAGCATTGGGGAAGCAGAGGCGTTAAGATAGAGTGGAATAAGTAGAAAAAGGAAAATTAGGACTTTATGAAATGAATGAAAAACAATAACCCTGTCCGAAAACTGTTACAGATCTGAGAACATTTTGTAATTATTGGTTTTGGTTTAATAAATAACCTTCGGTCTGCGACTGATATGAAGTTACCTTGGGTTGATACAGTTAAAACTAGAAGTCCTGTCATGAAATGCGCACAAATAGCACGTTAATATGCGCGTTAATGTACGCGTTATGGCCCAAGTAAAGCTATCAAATTCTGTACATATGGCCTGTGCACAAGCAATATTTCAGCCAATGGACCTCCGGGTAACCCGGAGGTCCATTGGCAGAAATATTGCATGTGTTTGCTATGAGAAACCAAGAGAGCCTGTCGTGCTTTGGATGCCGTTCGATATGGCAATTGCGCGCAATTCCAACGCGCAATTAAGCCTAAATAAGCGCGCAGTTCGTGACAGGACTTCTAGTTTTAACTGTATCTCCAACGATATTAGGCTGAACAAACCAAATAATAACGTCTACGTTTCGTCAATCACGGAGTGAATACTCGGACAAGAGAAACGTCTTGTGCAAAATGAATAACATGAAGTTGAATGGCATTGTGGTATATTAACGACCCAACAAAAATGAATAGCAGCCTGACATCTTATAAGAGTCCCGAGATGAATCCGAGTGCCGCTAATAAGATGGAGGGCTCCTATTCGTTTCTGGAGGGCTGTCAATAAAACCACACATGCTCGACAAAGACATGTTATTACTATTAGTACCATTTGTCGTACAGTTATCGTTTTATAACATGTAAGTAAACAATTGTTTTTTCTGAACTTTAATCATATTAATTGTGCTTCGACAAAATCGCTCTATTGAGACATTTTAAACGACTGAATTATTTTCAATTTGTCGACTGCTTGTTTACAAACTATTGACAGGTCACGTGATTAATCAGCTGATTTAATTTACGGTAACAGCGCGAAATTGGGAAGTGTGATGCTACATTAGTAGTAGTGTATGTTCCCCTACAGGTCTAGGCACAATGTGACACAAAATGCCCTATCACATAGGCACATACGGGTATTTGAGGATACCTATGGCCTGGTATTGTATTATTTGAGGATACCTATCGAGGATACCTACTGGAGAATCCCTTTTTTGTCATATGTGCTTATGTGAAAAGTCACAATGTGACACATTATGCCCTATCACATTGTCACATAAGCACATATCGGCACATAAAGCATGTGCCTATGTGATAGGGCATATTGTGTCACATTGTGCCTTTTCACATAAGCACATATGACAAAAAAGGGATTCCATAGCCACAGGTGTTTTCAAAAAAAGGGATTCCATGGGATATGGCCATTGGATATAGGCTTTTATTATACACAGGGGATATAACTCTATACGATTAAGTACAGGTTATGGGAAATCAAGCAATCTGATTGGCTGGTTATATAAATGAAACAACAAGTGTATAGGGTCAGAACTAACAAGAATAGACCAGAAATTGCTAACTATAGTAATAATAAGCAAAGCTGTCCCAACTAATAGGCTCTTCTACGCTACTGGAGTATACTCTAGAACAAAGGAACATGGCCAGATAGACGAAAACTATTGCATATATAGATAGAAGCAGAGAATTCTGGAAGAATTCGAAATAATACAAGTTGTCGGGTTGTTTGTGGTAATTAGATTTACTCTTCTACAATCGAACATACCCTCTGAACATACCCCTGTCTTATTGTAGGCCTTAGGTAACATAGCAATCACGTGCTACCATAGAAACCAAAATGGCGGCTTCCAGTATACAAAATGGACGACGGAAACACGTATCACCCTAACAACTCGCACTGTGCATGCGTACTGCCACCACATATCACTATGGCGATGACGTCACAACATGGCCGCTCACGCGGGTTACCATAACAACACAACATGGCGCCACTGGGTCACGTGACTATGACGTCACATGAAATCCTGCAATAAGATCCTGCAACCTAGACCTGTAGGGGAACATACACTACTACTTACATTATTCACTAAATACTCAACACTGACTTCCAGTAATGACCACAATTAATTAGCTTAATGATCGACGCTTACGTTAAGTGTAAACAAAAACTGCCATTATTAATGAACAGTTCGATAAATTCCATAAAAAAACAACAAATTATCGCATTGTTTTTCCCTTTCAATTTTGAAGCGTCAGAATAATTTCCGGGAGCTGACTCTAAATTCTTTGATCAGGCGACACGAGCATAAAGTGGCGGACCGATATTGGAAATTGATTTCAATATCGGCCCGCCTCTTTGTCGCATTATGCAATTTCAACGCCCATTAAAGCACTGTAAAATGGTAATAATAGCACATATTGCTCCAAAATGAATGATACATTTTATGCCTTTTTATGACAGTGCCACTGAAAATATTGAATAGTTATGGCACATACTGTGCTATGCTTTTCCAGTTTGTTTCATACTTTATTTGAAGTCGATCATGAGGAGAAATCCATGGTCTTCGTGCGAGAAGTATCGGTTTAATTTTCATTATTTTTTTCAGAACCCATCAACTACTGAGTACTGACGCTCTAACACCCACACATTATAAACACAACAAATATACGTCTTACTCCACAGTACATGGGGAGTGTATTATCACTAAATCACCCACAGAGTGGAGATTCCACCTGAGCAATAATTGCAAATTTGTTGCAAAGCATAACCAGCACCAGCAAAGTTTCAGCCAATGGACCTCTGGGTTAAACCCGGAGATCAATTGGTCGAAACATTGCTTGTGTCTTTTCGTTGATATGTACAGAATTTGAAAGTTATAGCTTGGGTGATAACTCCACCCCGCGGGTGATTTAGTTACAATCCACTCTTCACGTACTGTTCGTTAATTGACATTTGGAAAAATGCTGCAACTGTTTCAGTGAGTCATAATCTATTAACCATTTGCACCCGAGAGGTCGTATTTTGGATCAGGAACATGATACATCATAATTCCATTACATAGGATGGGTGCAAAGTGCTTGTGTGTGGTAGACCAATCAATATTTTCAACGTGCAGCCTCAAGGCTATTAACTATTAATTAGTCTATCCCGAAATAATGAATATGGACTCTTCCAATTGCTGCTATTGAACTGAAATGGAAGGTGCCATCCGCGTTCAAAGGGATAAATTATCTGGCGAAAGGTAGAGCAGTTCCATTTTGATACGAAGGTATGAGTGGTTTATTCACAGAACTGAGCAGTGATTTGAATCACATGCAGTTATGTTTATGTTTGTTTCAAAAATTAAAACGGCTGCTGTTTTGTTTCAAAAAACATTTTTTCATGGATATAGTGATTATGAAATTTTTAATCTTCATCCTCAGAAAAGAGAGTGAAGCCGGTGGAATACATTAAGTAACTGTCCTTTTCGATTTTCAACACGTAACTTCGTCGGTTACAACAAATAACCATATCCTGAAGTGAACATTTCTGTGTGCCTCAATACAGTTAGAACTATAAGTCCTGTCCTGAAATGCGCACAAATAGCACGTCGATTTGCGCGTTAGTCTACGTGTTATGACGATGGAAAGGCTATCAAATTCTGCACATACGGCCTGTGCACAAGCAAAGTTTCAGCCAATGGACCTTGCTTGTGTTTGCTATGGGTAACAAGGAGAGAACCTGCCATGCTTTGGGTGTCATTCAATATGGCAATTGCGCGCAATTCCTATGCACAATTAAGCCTAGATGAGCGCACAGTTCGTGGGACAGGACTTCTAGTTTTAACTGTACATATTTGCATAAAGTGACACGGTTGATATTTTTGGAAAGCAAAAAATATCCATCAGCATAAAACAAGAGAACCAACATATGAAGATAAGTAAATGGTGCAAAAGTTGTTTTAAATCTCTTCAAAATTGATGTGTGTTCAAGGTGGATTGATCTACGATCACATACAATAAATATTAAACACTTTGTTATGAACACAGACAAAATATTATCTCTCTTGATGTTACAACAGCGACATCTAGTCAGTTCTTCGCCATTGTTTTCACACAATCCGTCCATATGAGAGCAACTATTTCATGTTGAAGCTTTCCCAAACCTTCAAGAGAAGAGAAAATTATCGCCGTACATACACTTATTATGGGGACATCACAAAACAGAATATTCACGCAGCTATTAGGAATTCATTTCTAACATTCAGGAGTGAGAATCCAAGAACAACTAAAGTCTGTTTAGCAGTTATGCCGTCTTTTGCCATTTTATATCACGATTGCCGTGCTTATTCAATGTTACACGATACAATACAGATATTGGGAAATATTCTTTGAACACTGCGCGTGAAATCCAGATCACAGCTGAGAACATTGATGATTGGAAGTTACGCGTCTGAGTAACGTTATGCCGTGAATGATATGCTTCGACACAAAAGAGTCTCAATGGAGTAAATTATTAGAGCGGTATAAATACACAAATTTGGTAGAGCACGGGCAGGAATCAACAACCCTTTCGTGGAGTTTTTCTTGAATTTCACGCGCGCCTTCAGCGTACGTGGAATACTGAAGAAACTTCCCATCAGGTCGTTGATTACACTCCCCGTACTCTCCCCCGCCCCCACCCCGTGTTGTGTCTTTGAAAACAAATACAAGTACATAAAACGTTGAAATGGAACCATTTTTGATGATATATTCGGAACCTGTATAACCAAGTAATCTTTTGGTTACCTAAGGCCAAATAAAAAAATGAATTGATTCTCAAGCAATTGTTTTTTTTCATATCAGTGATGGAGGGAGGGTTTTATTTTTATTTTTTTATTTCTTTTCGTGTAAAGGGTTGAGTATACTCAATAAATCGTTTTACTGTCTTTCCACTTCAAAAAGAGAAAAGGTTGTATATTAGTGTAATTATAGTATACCTTTTATAACTAACTGCCGTAACAACAGCTAAAAGGATTTGTATTTTATTGTTCTTTTTAATGGTATAGGTCTGTCAAACATCATGATCCATTAGAATTGGCCCCAGTAACCAATGCTTGGGGTAGAAGTCCTTTAAAATGGGATACATGGCTCTAAATGATTGGTTAAACTTGAGTTTATATCGGTGCTGCGGCCATTATTAGACATTGTGCAGAAATATATGACCTTTACCACCAGCAAATAAATAAGTAATTAAATCAAGATCCAGTATATCAGAATTTGCCTTGTTACAGTTTATGGGGGAGTGCCCATAAACTGCAACAAGAAAAACAATTTACTGCAAACACAGCTAAATAATTATATGTAGAGAAATGTGAAAAAATGACCATTCCAAGTTTTCACAAATTCTTTAAAAAAACCTTGACATTATAAAAATGTCTAATGAGGAGGTTCAAATCCAACGAAGGAGGGCCTGAGAATCAAAACATTTTTTTTTTAGCCTAACAAGTCCAGGTTATCCACAGATTACCCCAAAAATGACCAATATTTTTGTTCAAGTCACCGAAAATGTTTCGAAGTATTTTTTAGGGTTTAACTACATATTTTTTGCTGTTTCCTAGTTAAGGAATAGTGCATGGCTTGGAGTTGACTACGCCCATATAGTGCCCAGTGAGGTGGGCACTATATGGGCGTAGTCAACGACAAGACATGCACTAATCCTTATATTATATCGAACACCCATCAAGAAAAACATCTGTCCGATTTGTTAATCTATTACCAAGGTAGCAGCCCTACCAACCAGCGTTATATAGAAAAAAATACCATGTGGTTTTTAAAAAACATTTTCTTCTTCCAAAACCTGGCTAACTTAGATTATTGATATGAGCAGAAGACAGATTTTGAATCGGTCGGCAAGGGTAAACAAAACATTTCCCACAAACGTAACTGTGTATTCTAGAATCGCGCAATTCGCGAATAAAAACTAAAATTTTCGAAATTTGACAACGCAGTTTGATAATTTCCACACATTTGTCACACATATACATTACCGAATGGGCCAGCACGGGATACAAACTCCGAAGATTCAATTGAATTCCATTATTTATTCGTTTACTGCTAAAACATACAATCAAAAAGCGAAATAATATGAGCAGCAAAACAAACGATTTTTCATATCCGGACACGTTCTCATGAAAGTTGGACCCAGGTATGGATCATTCTCTTCGAAACGAGATATGGATCATCTTCTCAAGGAATAAAATGAACGCCTCGAAAAATGTGATTTCAACAATGGAAAAGCAATACATTTTTCCACAATGCTTTCTTTCCGGGTCGTTTTGTGGATGTTGTGCCTCTGTGAATCGATTTTTAAATTTAGCCTGATCAGTTCTGTTCGCCCAGTATGAAAAGAAAACTGATATAGTAGAGTGCTAAAAATAGAAAACGTGTAGTGCCTGGGTGTTGTGCCTGGTCAGTTGTGTGGATGCAAACTACACGAAATAGGGTATTATCTCTCAGCCAATCAGAATGCAAGGAAGTCACGTGAGATATAATATTGTATAATATGTACTTATGCCCTTAAAACGTAGGCTATGAAGCTTCATTGGAATGAGCTAGATAGTCAAAAGCTGCGTTTTGGTTGTAAAAATTAAAAACTTCCTAAAATCGGAATGGGCATGTTGTTGTACAATATCTGAAGTTGCTGGTGCTGAAACATATATCGTTTTCGTTCAACAAATTCAATTTAATATCATTTCTGTCATTCCCAATGTCAGATTGGAACTTCAAAAGGTAGTTTGGGTTACAATAGCTTTATTTACTTGAAGGCAAATACGAGTTTTTGTTGATCTTATAATAACAAAAAAATCACTGTTCATTAGATGTTGACAAAGATTCACGAGGTTTGCGTCTCAACAAGAAACGAATACCATGGATTAGCGTTAAAGCAACACTAATTCACGAACATAAGAAGGGTCATCAGCTTTTAAGCCAATGCGGACGGGATTCCTGTGTTTGTAATACTAACAATACAGATCGGGACAATTCAGGTAAACTGTATACACAATAGTCGTTGTTTCATGAAGTCTCCAAATAACCTGAAATTTTAGGTAATCTGCATATTATCTGATGGGATGGGGTAATCTACAAATTATCTGATTATGCAGATTCCCTTTAACAATACTGATTGTTACCACTATGTAGGCTTCTGAGATGGTGTATTGAACACGAGACCGCGTCTCTGGACATATATCTACCAGTCCGTTATAAGACCCAAAGGTGAGGTCGAGACTTCAATATACGATCTCGGAAATCCACTGTGTGGTCATAACAAATTTATCTTACATTATTACTTTTCAAAGTGTGATTTACTGGGATTTCCGGGTCCGATTATAAACGATAACTTCACAACTGAATTATGCAATCAATAATTGTGTCATGTAACCGGGCGCGCAAACGAAGAAGCTTTACCGTGGGTGTAATGGGAACTTCATTGTTTTTTTGTTTTTTCTAAACCTTCACTTAATATGAACAATAGACGACACTTGCAAAAAAAAAGTCTTGAATAGCTATTATTTTCACTTTTTTGTCTCAACAACATAGGTTATGACCCCTCACTGGAACGAGCTCGCCGAGCTCGTTCCAATGTTGGGTCTTAACCTATGTTTTAGAGACAAAAAATGAAAAAAAATAATGAAAATTAATTGGCGATTTTTGAGAATAGCACTGGCTGTTACGTTAGGTAAAGGGTTAAATAATATAATTATCGAGGAGAGGGACTACATTGCATTCGTGCACTCGTGTTTGTACAGCGTCCCTCACCTCTCATGAATTATTTCACGTAACCAGCCCAGTCACGCGATTAATCTCTATATGTTCTTCCCTTTCTTGACTTGTTCGCATGTATTTTGACAATCATTCGGCGTTTATGAATTGACTGTTTATGAATGAAGATCACGACTCCATGGCATTACATGACGTAAAACTCACTCATTGTTCCACTTATTTACTTGTATTGGGGGAAATTCTTTCTTGTTGCAAGATAAAACACTGTGATCTCAAAAGTATGTTTTTTTTCTGTTCAGATTACGATCTGATTGTGACATATTTTTAGAATGTAAGACGTAATACGTATTAAGACAGAACACACCGAGGTTGAAGTGCGGGGAACTGGAATCGTTGCACAGATATGAAGTTTTTCCTGTATTCCACGAGCGCCAAAGGCGCGCGAGAAATACAGGAACATTTTCACCAAGGGACTACCCTGGATGCGTTCTGTATTTATACCGCAATTAAACATGGATTATGTAAATTAAGCTGATATTAATTTTGTAAAAACAAATATCATTTTCCGCAGTCTGATCAATTTTTTGCTTAACACTGTTTGTATCGAAGCATTTCAATCGCGTCATAGCGTCAATAATATGCGTAACGTCTAATCACATATGTTCCATCGCGACGTTCTTACATGTAAAGCGGATTCCACATGTGGTGAATCTAGAAAATGTTCCAGTATCTGTACTGTGTTGCGTAATTTTGAGTACACACGGTGATCGTGATATAACAAATAATATCAAAATAGGTGCAACCTACACGCGAACGCAGTTTTGATGTATTCTGTACAGTACATGTGCCTCTCCCTCTCTCCCAAATATATACTAACAAACAGCAAAGCTTTTTTCATGAAAATCCAACTAAAACTGTAGCTTGTTTTATTATTTTAAGAACCACAAGACTACAGGAACCGACTATCTTCCAATAGAAATACTTCTCTGCATCAATGTGGTTTGGATGTCATATATCGTCGTGGCGTCGATATCAAATATCTCCGCCCATTGAACTCGCTCAAACGTTGGATGGAAGCACCTCCCATTCGGGTTACTTGTTCGCAATTTGCCTTTCTCGTAAACTCTCGTTAAAGCACTCAAAATGTTTGCGTTCAAAAAGAAAACAAAAAAAAACCCCTAAAAACAAATGGATAATTAACACGTTTTATATTCACGTTTGGATGATTTTTATTTTCATAGATTAGTGGAATATACGAAAAGCTATTTTTTGAAACTCTCGCACCCAACTTCCGGAGAGATTCAACATGGCCGCCGGCATAAAAACACGAGTTTTATTTCATAGCCCATAGAAACATAGAGCTCACTTTGCGAGGCTCGAACTATGCTCGCCATTTAATATAAAAAAGGAAAATAACACCAGAGATACAATGTATCCACATTTCTTATTCGGTATGAGGGATTCTATAATTTCTATAATGTAGTGGACAGGAAAGCGAACAGAGAATTTGACAAGATCGCGACACATATTCTACATTTACAGTGCAAGTTAAAATAAGTTGTATCATAACTGCAGTAAACTAAGTATACTTCTGCTCCTGCACTGATAAGACCAGAAGCTGACATCATTTTCTGGAAAGCTCTCACTGGGAGCGTTCCAGAAAATGATGTCAGCTTCTGGTTTGATCAGTGTAGGTAGAAAAAGATACATAGTTTATAGTGGTTATCCTACAGCTTATTTTGACTTGTACTGTACTGTGTACAATACAGGCCACGGTGCACGGTGTATTGATTACGGTGAGTACATTCGAGGTCATAATACAGTATTGTCTGGTACTAAACAACCGATATGTAGTGCCATTGGGTGACTTCTAAAAACGACAACTGGAAATGCGATTCGGTTCGAAATTCTTGCGAGGTTTTGACTTGAGTGACGCTTATTCCGGGAATTTCGAATCATTGAGGTGTTCCCAAAAGTGTGTTCTCTTGATCTCTCTTTCTGGCATCGGGTCTCTTGTTTAGGAGACTCAATGACAGAATAACAGTTCATGGATGTTCTGGTTCTGAAACTACGTTGATTTCGTTTCTGGAATATTAGGCTGACTTGCCCAAAACAGATTCGTCCTCGGTGAACACACTACTTGGATTTGACACAGCAATCCGGGTTCCAATGTTAAAAAATTAGATAATGTATTTCGTACTTTCTTTCAGAAAAAAAAAACACCGAAAATGAGTTGAAAATCAGTAACCAAGTGTTTTTTTTACTCCCAGGATGGCAATGGTACTTATAAACGATTAATGTATTTATCTGTATCATTTTCATACCTGATCATCGTCAATTTTCTCCAGTTCATCTTTGTGCTTCATCGATACGTCGCTGTACTCACTCGGTTTGATATTCTGATCGAGAACTTTGCAGACTGCCTAAAAGTAGGAAACAAGGATGAGGATCAGAAATGTCCTGATGCAGATTTACTTTACTCAGCTAACCATACACATTGCAAATTATAAAACAAAAACACTTATTTTTTTCTAAATAGTTAAACATATCAATGTTCTTCAAATCCCACAAATAATCATTCAGCGTCTATGAATCGTTTTGTTTTTTATCAATGAAGATCATGACGTCATGGAGTTGTGTCCTTGCTCTGCGCACGACATACTCCCCAGTCACTTTTGCTGAATAACCGCTGAAGTTTATAGTATGGTGTTTCAGGCGTGTGTTTCTTCGTTTATTGTTATGTTTGACGCCTACTTGGCACAACATGATCTAGTCAATTTATTTCGTTGAGCTTGAGATTTATTTATCATTTAGTTACTATTATCACGATGGCTTGGAAATGTTCAGTACCTCGATGCAAATTGAATGCAGGTGTAAAACGTTTTCTTTATGAATCGAATGGTTGTGTGTGCGGTTGCTATCCTCAGTTGAGAACTTGCTAGTTGTTTTTACTTCTTTTGGAACAAATACGTTCTTGCTGTAAGATAAAATATTTTATATTTACCGTATCAATAGATAACGAAAGGTATTTGTTCGAAATTACCAACTGTCTTATTATGTAGCATCTATACACAGAACGACACTCGCTTGTGTTGTCCGGTGTTTTTTACACGCCTTCACGACTATGAAAACAATTATTAGTGAGAGCGATTCATTTGACATCTATAAAAACCAAGAACACATTTTATTCCCAACTAAATATGCGAGTGGAACACGTGTTACTATTTCGTCCTCTGAGTTCCAATGTGTTCTATGTGCCCGCTGGCACATAGAACACATTGGAACCCAGGGGACAATTTTTAGCTCTCGATTAGCGATTCAACTTGAAATTGCGGTGGAGGACTTGTAGAAAATTATATTGAAATTTCTGTTCTTTATAAAAAATATTCTCTCAACGATTTTCATTTTACGCATCGTTTAGTGTTGCTGTAGAAGAGGATTTCATAAAACAGGCGTGTAATAAATATAGGATATGGAATGAGTGTTTTTCTCATATAATATTTATGAAACGAGTCTAAGAATATTCCGTTTTGGCGAGCCTCTGGCGAGCCCAAACGGAAAATTCGGACGAGTTTCGTAAATATTATATGAGAAAAACACTCATTTCATATTCTATTTATCATATAACACACACACGCACAAATTAGCCACTTAGTATGACCCTTTAACGCATCACCTAACTTGAGACGGCACTTGGAATAAACATCCTCGAATAACTAAAACAATTCATTTTTTGCTTCCAAAACATGGGTTATGACCCCTCATTGGAACGAGCTCGTTCCAATGAGGGGTCATAACCTATGTTTTGGAAGCAAAAAGTGAAAATATAAAAAAAAATGAATGGCGTTTTTCTTGTAGGTAATACATTAATACAATATAACCCACCCTAAATAGGACAGATAACGTAAATTCTCCCTACTGAAATTATGCAAGTGTCACCTTGTTGTATTTTGTTTAGCCAATCAAATTGTCCAGTTTTGAAATTGACCAATGAAAGCTCCCAACTCTAATTATGCAAATTATGAAAATGTGGCCTAGTTTTATTTTGTTCAGCCAATCAAATTGTCTAGTTTTGAAATTCACCAATGAAATTGACGGAAGGCTTTATTTATCAATGATTAATATGAAAACAAAATATCAAATGTTTTAAAGTGAATAAAACGGACGAGTCATATGATAAAATAAATTATTATAGTTTGTTCTATGAAGAAGAAGATTTCTTAAAATATCAAAGTCCAATTTCACTGAATAAATGTTAAATAGAATTGGAAATACGGACGTGACCAAGATGCTGTACAGTTACAAAGGTATTCGATAACATTTAACTTTTACAGTAACTGCTAAAACTCACCGGCCGAAGCCGAAAGATGACGGGATGATAATAAGGGGTGGAGGTGGAGCTTAAGTCTTGACATTTACGAGATAGGATGGGGGTAAAAAAAGAAGGATTAATAAGCCCATTGTGTACAGTCACTTTCGACATTCATATTCAGTTTTCTATAGTTTCTATACAATACAATAACCATGACTTGGCGTTTAGAATAAAATAAGAAATTTTCTGAAAATTACGATTTGATGATAAAACCCCTAGCCCCAACCATGCATCTGAACAGAGACAACGAAAATTGTATGATATCTTTGCCAGAAGCAGAGAAGAAATGTCATGGAATTAGAAATAAGAAAATATATCAAAGCAACTCGCGACACAGAAAATACATGGGATCACCATTCGGCACAACCGAATCGGGCGCGTCGTGTCAGGCCCCAGCGGTCACCAAACATCACTGATTCATTATCGCATCGCCGTCGAGTGCTTTTGGTGGCCTTAACAAATACCACCAACACTACAACGACAACTGAAACAACAAACATCTACAGTACGTGGGTAGTAGATTATATTGAAGCACACGTGACGTGGAGTTGCCACACAGAAAATGAGAATAAAATTCCTAGGGGAAAATCCACGTTCCATCTCTGGTCTCTGTAGGTTTAACACGTATGTTCATTGAGTGAAATTTGCTCGTACCGTTTTTGCATATTCACGGAATGAGTTATTGCGTGAATTGAACCATCGCCGTTATATGTGGGTATTTTAGTGAAAATCCACCCTCAACATTAGTGTGCAATGATCTACTCTTGTTGTATCTGGCACCGTGAAGGGAAATGACACACTCTAGCACCAAAGAACCACATTTTGTCCCTTCAGTGCAGCTAGGTTCCACCCGCGGACGATTTAGTCTTGTCCAAATGGAAGTCGGAAACCCAAGTCGGAAAAAGGAATCGTTCCCTTTCTTCAAACTAAATAGTAATTAATTAGGTTGAGTTCCTTTCAAGACCAGCTACAAATCGTGATATTTGGTCTTCACCAGTTTCATCGAGACCGAAGATAACAAAAACAAAACAAGACAGAGCGACATACAAATCACGAATTAAAAGGTTTCAACGTAACTGAAATGCAATACCTTGTTATCGTTAATACTTTTAATTTCATCAATGCACATTTGCAATTCCATGACTTGTTGACGTAATTCGGTGTTCTGCTCTAGAAGACAGTTTATCTGAAATAAATTTGTATTTATAGTAATTATTATTATTGT
The DNA here is from genome assembly GCA_031216915.1 of Pictodentalium vernedei. NCBI lineage: Eukaryota > Metazoa > Mollusca > Scaphopoda > Dentaliida > Dentaliidae > Pictodentalium > Pictodentalium vernedei. Next base: position 506,343,820 of record CM062293.1, read on the forward strand.
TGTATATGCAGTTAAAACTAGAAGTCCTGTCATGAAATGCGCACAAATAGCACGTTGATCTGCGCGGTAATCTACGCGTGATGACCATAGTAAGGCTATCAAATTATGTACATATCGCCTGTGCACAAGCAATATTTCAGCCAATGGACCTCCGGGTAACCCGGAGGTCCAATGGCCGAAACATTGCCTGTGTTTGCTATGAGTAACCGGCAGAACCTGCCATGCTTTGCTTGCCATTTGATATGGCAATCGCGCACAATTCCTACGCACAATTAAGCCTAGATAAGATCGCATTTCGTGACAGTACTTCTAGTTTTAACTGTATTGTAAACATGTGTAAAACAGACGGACTTTCAGAAATAAGACAACTGACGAGATACCGATGTTTAGTTAAATTATAGAAGCTCATTTCTAATTACGGGCATCTATGAATTATAATGAAAGAAAATATCAATTCAGAACTCCATCTGAACAAATGTGGTCAGCCATCACACAGGTCTTCTCTCGCGGAAAACGAAACAATATCACCCCTCTATTTAGTTCATCAAATAACTGACGATTAAACTAGTTATTAACCAAGAGAGAGTGAGAGGGGGAGGGGGAGAGTGGGAGAGACCTGGAGAGGGAGGGGACTGAGGAGAGGGAGTACCAGCCTATTTCAGTGGCCGCATGTGTACTGTAGCTGTCATAAATCTAATAGGCCAGTACGTATTTCAATGTTCGAAAATGTCTGTTTGTCATGCGAAAAATCACTCAGGATTTACGGAAGAATGGATTTATCTTTTTTTGGAGGCAACACGCATATAACGTAATTAAGGGCCTCGTAAAATGTGATTAATGAAATCAGAATTATGCGTTGCCCTCCATTGCACACGCACTTGCACCCATTTATTATTTTTTTGTAATTTGTTAAATGTATTGGGAGAGACGTTGATATAGGCTATGCCTGTTGGTCAAACCTATTTCTATTTTGAGAAATAATAAGTTTAAACAAAATTAATAATAATCAAGAGATGCAGTGAAGGATCCAACCACTTTAGAAAAAAAGTAAACAATCTCACCTGTAGTTAATGTGCGTATTATCGCGGTTACAAACGTGTACAGAGAGTTTGAATGTCCGTTTTCAACTCACAACGAATCTAACGTGTCAGATACAAAACGAACATATTGAATCTCAAATACTATGTCGTTTATTATTTAGTAATCGGTCTTTTCTATTAGGGCTTAACGACACATTAACAGCAAGGGTCATATCATATCGGCGACAGTTTTACGGGTGGAGGAAGCCGGAGTACCCGGATAGAACCACCGAGCAACGACGAGCAGATGTCTGCTATCCAACATCGTAACCCTGAACTCTGCACCGTGGCACAGGCAGTGTTAGATTGTTGAAGACATACACACCCTCGACGTGAAGTACGCCCTAGTACACAGGGCCACCGTGCTACGATGTAGGCAATCGGGGTGAAGTGCCTTGCCGAAGAACACAACGTGAGTGAGCGAAGTAATCGGTCTTGAATTTATTCTAGAAATCTCTGTCGACACACGCGAAAGTATCGCGTCCAGATCGGAATGCTAACGCATTTCTGCCATAAAAAATACCTCCTTTGCGACCATAATTGGTTGAAACCTTGCTTCGCGTTCATATGCGTTCATATCACTAAATTACCCGCAAAGTGGAGATTCCACCCAAACAATAATTGCAAATTTGCTGCAAAGCATAATAAGCAAAAACAATGTTCCAGCCAATGGACCTCCGAGTTATACCCGGAGGTCCATTGGCTGAAACATTGCTTGTGTTGTTTGTCTACATGCACATAATTTGAAAGTGATACTTTGGGTGATAACTTTACTGTCCGGGTGATTTAGTTACAATCCTCTCTCCATGTACTATACTTGTACGTAGAAATTCCACTTCACGGATGTTTTGGTAGTAGGCAAATATTGATCTGATGAAAATTACAAGGAAACAAATAACATCAAGTCAAGGAGCTGAAATACCACACGCACTGGCTAGAGATATGAAAGCCACAATGATGCTTGTAAAAACAATAATAATGAATACTATTTATTTAATATTATCTCATAAATAATCATCTCCAGTATCAGTAACCGACTTGCATAGATTTCTGCTTATTCCTATAGAAATAATTAACACTGAGAACATTTATGATAATTATACAATACAATTAAAATTACAGAATTTATGTTCAGAATTTAAATGACACTCTCTAATTTATATAATTTTAGACAATATTTTTGTCAAACAAACACACGATTGCTTAAACCGAGTGATATCTTAAGCTTGAAATGTCCAAGGAGAAGATTTCCAACTCTGGTTATAACTAATCTTGTTTATTGGATGTTTTTTCTCTCCTAGAATTGGTCATTATCGAGATCTGAAGATGTGACGCCCAGCTCGGGTGATATGAACCAAGTCTGTGTTATCCGCCTTGATGCGTTGCTAGGCGCAACGAGTTTGTTTACACCATTCACCATTATTCGTCAAACGCAATCAAGAAACATGAAGTTATCAGGCATTATGTAATAGTTTTAGTGATAAACCGATGTTCGACAATCGCATCTGACATCGACCAATTTTAATCCATCGGTTGATCATCGGTAGACCTGTTTGAACATCACTCCATGCCGACGGTCACAACTGGATTTACGTCTGATTAACAATCTCTTACAAGCAGAAACAAACTTAATAAGCTGTCACAATTAGGGCTGTCACGATTATTCGATTAATCGACTATTGATCGGTCACGGCGAAATCGATTAGTATATTTCGTTGTCGAATAATCGGTAAATTGTATCCCGTTTTAGACGTTTAATAATTAAAAGAAAATTTGATGAAAACACTATTGTTTCTAAAGGTAAAGAGTTAAGAACATCGATGTTAAACCCCCAAGAAGCTGTTGGAAGCAATTGTCTTTCAGGTACATTCATCAAAGCTTTGATGTTCTGAAGTTTTGAACCGTCAGTGTAATAATCAAGACCGGTCGGCAGTTGCGAAGTTCGCAACTGCCGACCGGTCTTGATTGTTACACTGACGGTTCAAAAGTTCAGAACATCAAAGCTCTGAATGTACCTACAAAGGATCGTCTTCGTTGTATCCTTGAGGTAAGTCAGCTGACTTGAACTTCATTTTTATCGACTTCAAAGAGAGGGAGGGGGGGGGCATTAGGTACGATTAATCGATTATCATCGATTATTTGCGACGATTAATCGATTCCTAAATTTAAAAATCGTGACACCCCTAGTCACAATGATTGTCATTATTCAACATAGGACTAATCTCATTGATTCGTCTGATCTTCCCATTGATTGCTGCTTATAACACACACCGCACGTGTTTAGTGTTGACTCAATGAAATGCGACATCAGCAGAAACAAGTTAAACCAAAGACGCTGCGCTGTTAACTTGTTTCCACTGATGTCGTATTTTTTATTTTAATACCCACACTGACAACCATACTCTTAAGGTCAACAAACCATTCCTCTCAGATTAAACAAATTTTGTCAGAACATGGGTTAATGCATATCTGGAACGAACAATTCAGTAGTAGTTGCAATATAAAAATTATCAAAGATAGAATAACAGATATGTTTTAGCAGAATTGGCAAAATGATTTAAATGCTTCCAGCCGATTGCAGTCATACTGTCTCTTTAAACGGGATTTTAGAATGGAAAACTATCTTGGCGTTGTTACGGACTTTACATACAGAGTGGCACTCTCTAGATTTCGGACATCTTCTCATTCACTTTTTATTGAGAGTGGCCGTTACACTAATACACCACGTGATTAAAGAATCGGTAAATCATGTAACCTGATGGAAATAGAAAATGAATATCACTTTTTACTTGTATGTCCCCACCATCATTATTTAAGACAAAAATTTCTCAAACCCTATTATTGTTATCATCCATCCCTTGTAAAATTCGAGTCATTGATGTCATCACAGTCGCAATCTATAATTCAGAAGTTAGCTAAATTTATATATTTCGCAGAGAAACAGCGACTAGTTTAATGGAGGGGACACCGGTGTGTTCTTCACGCCACCCCAGCCCCACCGTGCTCTGGGTGATATTGGCACACGGTGTGCGGTGGAGCTGGGGTGGCGGGAATGATGGGCTGGTGTCTCATCCTTACAGTGAAAGGCTCACAGTCCCACCCCAACCGCCAAAAGAGAAAAACACACAAACAAAAACAGTCCATAAGCGCAGCTTATCCCTTGCTGAAATAGTCTAAATCCACTGTGACAGTATATTGTAAATTACATGTACGACTACAAACATTGTATAATGTTTAAAGTTAAATAAATATATTGAGTGATTGATTGAACAAACCATTCAACCTGACAGCATTGTAAAATTAACCCTGTTATATGCATTTTTAAACATACTGCTCCTTTTGGTTGTTACAATCTGATATCGGCACTCACTGCCGGCAGATTGTGTGCTCACTAATCGGCAAGGAGATGACGTTCGCAAATCCTTATCGATTAATCACTAAATAGTTTGAAGTTTAGTTTTTGTATGGCGAGGAAATAATGATGGCAATCATTAACCATTTGGTGATGGATGATAAGAAGAGAGTGCTACAGACATTTCAACGCAGACTAAGTTTCAGAGTCGAAGATTCGTCGAGGTTGGAGAAAAGATAGCGCAGCAATCCGAATGTAGCGGCTTCCCCATGAGGAGGAGATAATAAAACTTCGGACTTTGTGAAAGGGATGAGAAATAATAACGTTATCAGGAAACTTCAACAAATCAGAGAACATTTTCTAAGTATTCGTTTTGGTATGAAAGATAAAGGGGAATTACTTGGGTAGTTTCATATCGTCCTGGATATCACCCATCGGTAAGTTCACATCAGATGTCCGTCCCAAATTGAAATCAAATTATTCGGGTTAATATCTCCACCGATATGAAACTAACCAAGCAATCACCTCTAAGATGAGTGATTGAAAAACTGCTCTGCCCGTGACACATTTACACTAGTATCTGAGGATTTCATAAATAAAATGCTTCAAAATAAGAATGAATCATGAAACACAAACGAAGATAGTTTCGGAATGATACGTTTGCATTTTTGGATAGGTTGTTGTTTGGTCCCTATGAATTTTCGATTGTTCCTGTGGACGTCGAGTTGATCAACAAATTAAAATCATTTAAGGAATGATCGTTTCTTTTTGTCTATTTCTTGAGTTATGAACCCCCAAAAACAAAGTCCAAACTGTGTAAATGGGCGTGCATATTTCTTGAGTTATGAATCCCAAAAAACAAAGTCCAAACTGTGTAAATGGGCGTAACCCATTTACACAGTTTGGACTTTGTTTTTGGGGGTTCATAACTCAAGAAATAGACAAAAAGAAACGATCATTCCTTATAATTGAACGTTCGCGACCCAAATAAATAAATAGTGTTAGACGTCCTCTACTTCAGCGAACAAACACTTAAAAACTAAAACTGGTAGACATATTATTTTTCTGGCATAAAAAAGGGCGCATATTATTGAAATGCAGGTAGCAATTGACACACTTTCCAAGTCAAATGCACTTATGTCATTAAATTTTTTATTGACCAATGAATTACGTAATGCAAAGATAACGTCATAAGCCACGCCTCCCTCAAATTTCATTCAACTGTTCACTTCACGTAAAAGTTACGTTCCGTGGTAGGTGGAAGTAGGCCATCAGTATTACATTGTATTTTGGTTTTGACCGTTTCCAGAGAACTGAAAAACACAGTTTGTAAAAGTGGAGTTAGATATAAAGCCAGATAACATGAAATTAGTTGAATTCAATGTCAAAATTGCCGTATTCGTCGTGACCAGCCATTGTTTACAATCGATCTGGGTAAAACGATGAACGCAGACGATCACCCAGTGTGCGTAAAAATTGAAATGTCAAACAAATACAGTTGTGAAGAAAAAGAAAAATTGACCCACCACGGTGATTTAAATATTTTATAAATAATTTCTTGGTGATAAATTAGTAATATAAATTTATTTTTCTTTTTCACATTTACAACGTGCCAGTGTTCTAACTTCTACTGATTTGACACCATGTTGCAACTCCGAAGACTGGTATTTTAGGGGCGTGGCTGGAGGCGGACCTAATTGTGTTTTTTTCGGTTCATTGAGTTATGAAAAGAAAAAAACAGAATCGTGTGGGCCAATCGTTTTATCTGAAAACGCATGAACTGAAAAAAGGTTTAATTATTAATAAATGTCTCGGTACACGTACATCCGAACACTTAATACTGGCTAGTTTGTCAAAACGATGCGAGGAATTGAGCGCGAACCGCAAGCGCACATCGCCAACATAAGACTTCCAGTGCATTGCCAATGTCATCTGGAATCACGCGTGTCGCATGATTCCAAATGACATCGGTAATACACTCATATTTTACAGTGGATAAATCCAGGGCTACATATATGTGTAATACGTTTAAGACTTCGTACAAACACAAAATGACAGGGATTACATCTCACCTCTGGTACACTTCAGTAAGAAGGACCCATCGCATCATGATAAGGCACGATCGGACGATGCCATGCTTAAAGTCGAGAAGGGAGATAATCAATCATATGTCAGTACCGATTCTTTGTCTCCTATTCAACCATACGTTGAAATGTGCTGCATTGTTAACGTACGGACTGTTGAATGCTAGGATCAAGATGTGGATGAATCATCAGTGCAATGCAAAAACAGTCCTTGTGTGACTATTTTAAACTGGAATTATCGCGTACGAAACCACACTTGGATACCTGGTTTTGGCTAACTTGGTTCGAATTCAGTGTTCGGTCGACGCAATCATTTTTTTGCCAAGTTCGAGTCGAATGTCGAGTCGACAATTCGTCGCGTGAGTGCTAGAATGTTCTATGTCCCATCGGGGACATAGAACATTCTAGCACTCACGCGACGAATTATCCGTATTCGCAGGGTCCTAGTTAAATTCGACTGTGTTGTGGGCAGAAACCCGGTGGAAATAATCTGACCAATATTATAATTACCGTACTTCATAAGTAGGAAGGGCCCAGTCTAGGGTGCGTTAATATGGGGTAGTCGGCTGTTCTGTGCAGGATGTTTAGCTCCCTAACCTATTGTGTTATGGCTTCAATTGAATAAAAAAAGTTGGAGGTCAGTTTTCTCCAGAACGACACACGAATTGTGTTCTGTTTACAAATGGTTCCAATTTGAATTATTTTGGCTAACTATTTTGGAAAAGATCTGAATAAAAACGCCCATATAACAAGAACCATTCCGTCCATTCATTCATCTCTCATTTCTTTGCAGGATAGCTATACATGGGAGTGCCGATTGGTGTATATCTTAGTTGGTGAATTATGTTGGCACGCCTTAGTTGAAAGGACCAGGAAAAAAATAGACAGCTGTAGAGGTTTGGCAAATCCACTTGTATTTGTTAGGGTGCTCCGTACTAATTTAATCCAACAATCTGTCCGGGTTGTTCGATTAAATAAGAAATCCCCCCCCCCCCCCCCACACACACACACCTATTGACAGTGAATTATGTTGTTTTAAGTCAACAAGCTAATCTTACTTCATCTTGCCTTGTTTCAGTGGCTTCAAGTCTTGTATCGCGAGATTGGTCTTCTGATTTGAAGGTAAGCTCTGTTGCTTGCGATCGATGACGTGCTTGTCTCTGAAAATACACAAGTTAGACGTTGTTTTAATAAGCAATAGAACGATTTCGATTGTGTGATGCGCAGTAAACAATGATGTATATCTTAGAGAGTTTGTACGGGAAGACTGTACCTCTCTTTTGTTGCATGGGGAAATATCATTGCACACGGAGAACTACTTAGCACAGAGTATACTAAAGCAAATCTAACTGGGCTGGTCAAATGGGTACAGCTAGCAGTGGCGAACACGGCAGTTACGGAATTGGCAGCGACAAAAATAGCCGAGACTGAATTCATGAAAATGGCATCAAGACGAAATTGGAAAGAAACAAGAACAGAAAATATGTCAACGTATGTCCAGAATGTTTATGTGTTCGCGTATTGGGATTTAAAGCACTTTTAACAAACAAGGCTGTATCGAGTCGGACAGTTTTGCAGGTGGGGATGCGGGAGTACCAGTTGCGAACCACACCGCGGTCGCGAGCAGCTCTCAGAAACAAGCAGAGTTACAGTTAAAACTAGAAGTCCTGTCCAGATATGTGCACAAATAGCACGTCGATTTGCGCGTTAATGTACGCGTTATGACGATGATAAGGCTATCAAATTCTGTACAAACGACCTGTGTTCAAGCAAAGTTTCAGCCAATGGACCTCCGGATAACCCGGAGGTCCGTTGGCAGGAACATTGCTTGTGTTTGCTATGAGTAACAAGGTGAACCTGTCATGATTTGGGTGCCATTCGATATGGCAATTGCGCGCAATTCCTACGCGCAATTAAGCCTAGATAAGCGCACAGTTCGTGACAGGACTTCTAGTTTTAACTGTAGCAGCTGTTGAAGACAAGTGTATCCTCGACGTGTAGTACACAATCCATCCGTGCACGCACGTTCTATAATGAAATTGAAGGATAATGAATAATGCTGATATTGGATTATAGTATAACTAACTTTGACAGATTCATGCGGGCAATGTTCAGCCTTTCGTATTTTGACTCCGAACCATTACTGCCAATTATCACCTCAATATGATACTTCCTATCCCTGCCTTAATTATTGTGCTGGCTCGATAATTTTAGAAAAAAAAATGGTCGTGTAACGGAAATAAGCCAATGCAAGTTATTCACTGAAACATCTGAATTCATATAGGCTGGCATTATATTCTCAACAAACACCTTCAATGCAGGCTTGTTTGTGAAATAATTAACCCTTTACCCAACGAAACGGCCAAAACCGGCCAGCGCTATTCACACAAATCGCCAATTAATTTTTATTATTTGTTTAATATTTGTCTCAAAAACATAGGTTATGACCCCTCTTTGGAACGAGCTCGTCGCGCCTGTTCCAAAGAGGGGTCATAACCTATGGTTCTGAGACAAAAATTGAAAACAAAAATAGTTATCCAAAAATTTTGTTTTCAATTGTCGTCTGTTTTTCATGTTAGGTAAAGGGTTAAACACCCCTGCTGTCGGTATATATAAACAGACGGACAATACGAATATAAGAAGAATCTAACCTTCTTCACACTGATATAAAAGTACCAAAAATTCGATCCGCTATTTTGTCTCATTATGCACTAGGCATTTAATGGACCCAGTCGTATTTAACAGAGCTCAATAAGTGCTATCAAACAGGATTACATTGAGTAAAAGCCTAGTTCCATTATGGGAAATATATTCTGTTTGAAAGAATGGTAATTAAACTCTCTGAAGAATGTTAATTTTCCATTAGTACTATGACTGGATCGAATATCTTTACATCAGTTTGGCGTCCAAGCGGTTAGTGTTTGAGTGGAAACTCCATTGTGTGTGTATTTAAGAGGTAATTATCTCCCATTAATATGGTGTTTTTTCACTTTGTGTGTCAGCGCACATACATATAATCTCAGTTTAGAGCGACTATAAAACTTTTACAATTGTATTTTCATGAATTCTATTTTCTAGTTATGACTTTGTATGGGTTAAAATGATCCACTGATATTTTCAAATATCTGGCAATTTGCCAGTTTGCAAATTGCGATATCTTTTAACCCTTTACCTAACGTAACGTCAAAAACGGCCAGCGCTATTCTCAAAAATCGCCAATTAATTTTCATTATTTTTTTTCATTTTTTGTCTCAAAAACATAGGTTATGACCCCTCGTTGGAACGAGCTCGACGAGCTCGTTCCAACGAGGGGTCACAACCTATGTTTTTGAGACAAAAAATGAAAAAAATTAGTTATTCAAGAATTATTTTTGCAAGTGTCGTCTGCTTTTCAGGTTAGGTAAAGGGTTAAAATGCTAATGATTCGTTTTAGTCAATTATATTCATAGGTAGAAAATACAATTCTAGAAAATACAATTGTAAAAGTTTTATAGTATTGGCTCCTGGACGCCTATTTATCAATCTGCGATTGCATTTCTTGCCGTTAATATGTGATCTTCCCGTAGACAGGTTTCAGGAACAATACAATCTTAAGGGCAGTACCTCAAAAAGCAAACTTCGTTCTTGTAATAATACTCCTTCTCAAGCGACAACATTGGAAGTGTTTGAAAGTAAAAGGCGTGTTTAATGCGTATTTGAAACGGAATTCACGATTTTGAGAAAGTGGGACATTGCAGGCTGTAACGGTTTCTACTTCCTCTGAACAATAACGCAGGGGGCATCTGACGAAAGTAGTGACCAAGTAGAACACTTTACTCAGCAATGTCTTAACACTGCAAATACGGCCATTCCATAAACATCGGCAATTCCAAAACGTTTCACCAAACAATGGTTTGGTAATGATTGCAAACAATCTTTGAAGGATCAAAGAGAGAACGGAACGAAAATCAATAAATCGCCAACTACAAATAATCTGGAAAAACTACAACACCAGTTGTGAAAATGTAACCCTAATATGATATTGCGACAGAGGTGATCCGCTCACCAGAAACATACTTTGTCATCATCATCATCTGTCAAACACAAGATGGGTTGTAAAACCAAACAAAAAGAAAAGTTATATGACTCTACACGTAATCAACACACATCCATCAACAAGATTTGGAAAATGATTAAAAAATGAACGATAACGAAACGAAATGAACTGCACGAGACCTGGAAGACAAGAACACACCAAATGTATCAATAAATGAAAATTCAATCAAACTGGCACCACCATTTTCTAAACACTTTTCGTCTGAAAATTGAAATCCAGAATTAACAATTTAGAGGTTTGCAATGATCCTTTCTCAATAGAAGAGCTAAATAACTCTTTGCATAAAGCAAAATGTTCCACCACTGTACCCTATGAAACACATTACACACTTATAAAACATCTTTCTCCAGCTTCACTTGACCTTTTTTGCTATCAATTTTTAATGAATTGTGGGTGACTGGACAGTTTCCTCCTCCCTGAAGAACAGCAACGATAATTACCTTTCCAAAGTCTGATAATGTTCACAACAATCCTGGTAATTACATATCAACTGAATAAATACGTTTACAGCGTGAAACCATGGAGAGGATGAACACTGATCGGCTTGATTGATTTCTGGAATCGAAAAATCTACTTGCGAACGTTCCATGGGGTTTCAGAAGAGAGAGAAGTGCCGTGGATCATTTGGTTAGACCTAAAAAGTTTATAAGAATACCTTTACCAGGAAGAAACAGGTGGTTGTCATCTTCATTGACGTGGAGCGGCATTTAAAACAACGTGGAAGAATGGCATTTGAAAAGTCCTTTTCTACATGGGGTTCAGAGGGCGTATTATTATAGAAGTGTTTTTTTAAAGAATTGTCAATTTCAGGTTCGTGTCGGACTAAGTTAGCTGATCCCCACAAGCACATTGTGGGTTCTTCGGGGTAGTATTTTATTTGTTATCCTTTTATGTGACAATTTAACCCTTTAAACACTGGTGGTATCTCCTATGACAGTTCAATAGCAGCAGCAGCAATTGGAAGAATCCACATTCATTATTTTGGGAAAGACCAATTAATATTTTCAACGTGCAGCTCTGGAGCTGCACCTTGAAAATATTGATTGGTCGACACCACTCATTCACTTAGCATTATTTATTTATTTATTGTTGTTTAAGGTCACATACTTCTGCACAATGGCTAATCATGACCACAACATGGAGATAAAGTCAAGTTCAGTCAATCGTTTATACCCCATGTTGCCTATTTTAGAGGGCTCGCACGCCCAAACATTAGTGACTGGGTCCTATTTTACCAGTGAAACAGAGCTTGTTTACCACAGTAAACAAGCACTGCTTCACTTCAAGGGGTTCCCACGGGGGCATTCACATAGCAGCCATCCCTCTTAATGGATGGCGTATCATGTGTCTGGGCCGTAAAGGCAACCGCGCGGGTTCAAAAAGTTATTAGAATCATCGTCGCTACTGAGAATATGGTAGATACTTAATTTTATATCGGCCTTTTGATTTGCTAATGCAGAAGAAACATAAACATCAGTTGTGTTTAAATAGAATTCAGAAATGGGCTTTTGAAAATCAATTTAAGTTCACGAAGTCGGAAACAAATTGTGTTCATATTTTTACAAGCACCAGACACATCACTTTGACCGGGATTTGAGAAATACTGGATTGCAGTAAAAATTGCTAAGGTAGTGAAATTCCTGATTTCGTTGTATGTCAATCATCTGAATGTCATTTCTTATATAAAACAAGTAAAGGTAAGAGGCAAAAAGGCCCTTCGGACCCTAAAGATAGTTAGTAGCAGTGACTGGGGTGCTACCCAAAAGCGTTCGTCCATCTGTATAGATTACTTATTAAATCAAAATTAGATAACAGTTGTGTGGTTTGCGATTCTGCGAGAAAGTCACATCTCAAACAACCCGACGCAATTGATAATAGTGATATTAGAACTAGCCTCATCCCTTTGAAAACATCGCCGAAGGATTCAATGCTTGCTGAAGCAGGAGAGCCCTCTCTTGCGAAGAACAGAATTAAACTGTCACTCCAATATGTTTCTAAACTGTTAGTTAATCCATCATATACGTGTGTCTCAGATCCTCAAAAATGTTGCTTTTTGAACAGAAACAAGTAACATATTCCTCATTGGGGAATTAGAATTAAACCTCATATGGAGCCATAAGAGAGCCAGGCCGTTGGAAGCACCAGCCATCATCTGACCGACGTGCATATGTCTTAGTGGATGCATCAAACGTTTACTCCCTTTTGTGGAAACTTACTAGAGCCAATTACAAGAAGCTTCAATGTTGCACGCGCATGTTCTTTCCTTCTCTTCTTCTATAACTTTTCCTTTTTAACTTTTCCTTATCTTTCTTTCTCTTTAATAGGGGAATGCAGGGAGACAGGCAATCTGGCTATGCTTTCCCCTGCCAGTATACGTGTGCATCTATACATAATAGTTTGTTATAGTTTGTTATTGTTATATGAATACTGTAAATATATGTTGATGTATATCTTATTGTAATGTATAGTATACTGGTGAATAAATCAATATCAATATCAATATGGTATCCGCCACATTTGAATCAGATTCGATAAAAGAGAACCGTTAACCACTTATTTCGTCTTGGCATCTAAAGAAACCTACAGTTATTTTGGAACTTTCTTCGAAAGAAAAAATTCGGACGCAAACTCTCGTTAGTTTAATCAAAATATGCTATAATAAAGTCTAAGTATAATGCATACACAATGGTCTATACAGATGATGATGATGACAAAGTATGTTTCTGGTGAGCGGATCACCTCTGTCGCAATATCATATTAGGGTTACATTTTCACAACTGGTGTTGAAGCTTTGCAACCAGTGATTGAACACACCGAGCAAGTACAGTTAAAACTAGAAGTCCTGTTATGAAATGCGCACTAATAGCACGTCGATCTGCGCATTAATCTACGCGTTATGACCATAGTAAGGCTATCAACTTCTGTACATATGGCCTGTGCACAAGCAGTGTTTCAGCCAATGGACCTCCGGGTTACCCGGAGGTCCATTGGCAGGAACATTGCCTGTGTTTGCTATGAGTAATGAGGAGAACCTGCAGTGCTTTGGATGCCATTCGATATCTCAACTGCGCAATATTCCTACGCGTATTTTAGTCTAGATAAGCGGACATTTCATGACAGGACTTATAGGTTTAAATGTACAAGGAAGCGAGTTGATTATACTTTCCGTCTCTCTTTCCCCTTTGCTAGCTTTTCTCAACCGCCAGTCTTATTTTGCTGGTTACCTATGCATGTTGGCGTCTCGTTAACATTAAACCTACCACTGACAATAAAACTCCTTTCAGTGATTACTAACCACATATTAGCAAATTCACCAAATTCGTGTTATTTATTTGGGCTTAACGACACATTCGACATCCAGGGCCATCTCCTGTCGGACAGTTTACAGGTGGAGGGGGCTGATGTCCCCTGGAGAGAACCAGAGAACTGTGGCGAGTTTTGTCAGACTCCCGAACGCTCTAACTCCGCACGAGCTGGGTTACCATATGTTGAAGATAAGTGTACCATCGATGTGCAGTACGCTTTAAACCTCACATGGAATCCGTCACGCGGGCGATCGGGATAAAGTGCCTTGACCAAAGTTGCGTGACAGGCAGAGTAGGATGAGGCAGCAAATAACAAGCCGCGTCACTTTCGATCAAATATTATTTATCAATATCCGTCTCGTAACTTTGATATATAGACACGCTGTCGTATTGGTCAAACGAAACTTAAACAATTTTTGTGGAAGGGTCATATGTGACCAGAATGTGTCTCTTGCCAGCGGTGGATAGACGACAGTATTTTAATGAAGTGTCTCTTAGAGACATATTTTATAACACAAATTCCCATAATGTGCTGTCGTTTCTCAAGGAAATGAACCTTTAAATTTTAAAATTTTAAATTGTTTTGCTTCTTTCAAACTATCATTTATTATTATTTATTCAATAGTATTCTTTCAACCACTGGTCTAATTTTTGTTACTGTTTTCACTACTTATATATTTTTCGTGTCTTCATTGCGCGTGTACTTTTCAGATTTCACTGAATCCTTTTATTTCATGCAATGACCTCTTTTATAATACTTACTTTTCATCGCCACGATATAGCTCTATATGCTGGTGTGTAATAAATAAATAAATAAATAAATAAATAAATAAATAAATAAATAAATAAATAAATAAATAAATAAAAAAAATAAATAAATACGGTAGGCAACGTTGCACTAACAAACACTATCTGAATGCTTTGTAAAGCAATGTTTCATACCTTCCTCTGTTTATAAGCCTTCAGAGTATACAGCAATGGGTTCAGAGCGGAGTTGACTGGTAGTATAAATATGGTTGTCCAAGCATACATCTCGCCAGGTATAGGATATCCGCAAAGTGATGCTAAGCCTTAAACGAGAAAAAAAGAGATTCGTGAACAAATATCGTTCATTTAGTTCTCTCTGTTTTAATTCAGATTCAACTCTACCAAACATTTGGATTAAAAGTCTCAAGCGGTTTCATCTGGTATAGCAGTACTACTATCAGAGTAAACTCGTTTTGTTTTTTTTTTTGTTTTTGTTTAAATGCCTAAGGATTTACGTTTTTTTAACCCTTTACCCAACGAATCGGCCGCATCTGCCCGCGTAATATGCAAATTCAGCAGTTGAAAAAATATTATTTTTCAAACAATTTCAACAAAACCATATCATGTGACCCCTCATTGGAACGAGCTCGACGAGCTCGTTCCAACGAGGGGTCACATGATATGGTTTTGTTGAAATTGTTTGAAAAATTTAAAAAAATGATATTTAAAATAATAAATTTTGATATCGTTTGGGTTGGGTGAAGGGTTAAAGTGTCGAACACTGATTGCATTTGACAGCTGAGAGCAAAGCGTATCTGTAGGGAACTAAAATACACAAATAGCACACACAACGCCAACTTAGTTACGGTGGACAGAATAGCTGAAATTGCTAACATTATAAAGTATGACGTAACGCACACGAGGTATTTCTCTAAAACTCTTCAACATATATATTTTACCAACCACCCGATACTTTTTACATGAGCACAAAAATTCACAAGCACAGAACATCTGAATGAGATGAAAAACAATAAACTTAATCTCGCCCTAAAATAGGGACTTACTTAACTCTTCTTAGGAATATTTTGTGGATACCTTCAATTTTTTGACACCAGAATTTTGTCACAGTTAGCAAATCTAAGTTTTCCCGAGTGACTAGAAGCATCACGTGAAGACTTAGATCTTATTTCAGTCATGAAAGAGATAATTCCGTAGGTATTATGGTGTTTTAATCCTTTGAACACTTATGGTAACTCCCATGTCATTTCAATGACAGCAATTGGGAGAGTCCATATTCATTATTTCGGGTTAGACCCATTACACTTTTACCTAACACGAAAGGCAGTCGACATTTTTGTTAACAAAATTCTTGGATAACAAATATTTTTCATTTTTTTGCGTCAAAACGCGGCATATGACCCTTCACTGAAACAAAAAAAATGAAAAAAAAATAATGAAAATTGAATTGTGATTTTGTTGCAAATAGCGCTGGACTGTTTTGGACGTTACGTTGGGTAAAATGGTTAATAGATAAGGCGGAACGTTGAAAATACTCATTGGTCTCCTAACACATGCACTTAGCATCCATCCTGCTTAATAGACTTATGACGTATAGCATTACTAGGCCGCAAAAACGGCCCAGCGGACTAGAAGAGTGAACAATAATTAAATTATGTTCCAATTACTATTGAAACATCCAAATGTCGACGAAGCGGAGTGATATAGTTCTAAACTTATTGCGTAAAGACGTTACTTCCGGATAAATAATCTATTTTATCTTTCGTGCCTACAGCTATCGAACACTGATGCAGCATATAATAGAAAAAGTATATTTTTGAAATACTTTAAAAAAAAGTAACACACTCAGGTCTGAAGCGGGTCGCTACAAAGAGGCTGTTGGCGTTGCGGTAGTTGATGCTCTTCCTTTATTCATTTGAGCAGCATCATTCACATTCAAAATCTTTAAATACATTTACACACTAAATGAGAAGCGATCATTCCGTGCCTAGCGATAACATATCGAATCCCATTTTGAGGTTTCTATATTGTTGATGTCTACCAATTTCTACATGTGCAACAAACAAACACGACTAGATTTTCCAGAGTCATTCCCAGGGACGTGGAGAGGATGGTGGCTCGGGGTAGTAACCCCGGGGCCCGGAACTCTGGGGTTGCCCGGGTTTGGCCTAGGAGACCAGGATTCTTGAGTTAGGCCTCCTCCTCAGTCCAAAAATGACCTGAAGGACTATATTTTAATGTTTTTGGTTTGGTACGTAATTTCAACAGTTAAGAAGGGGGCTATACCGTGAATGGAGCTCTGCACCGGACCAACGGTTGTAATTTTGGATTGCATGATTCTTGAAGTAATGACGTTATTAAATAAACTTGACGTAATAAACTTATCACTTCAAGAATTGTGCAGTCAAAAGCTATAACTCGAGGTCATTGTATACTCACTGATGAACTTTGAAACATGCTGCTAAAAAACGTCATTTTTACGACAAAAAATAACGTGACTTTTTATCCCCAAAACCGCCAGAAGTCCTCATTTAATAAATGATTTTAAACCCCAACTCTTGATATCATCGGCACTCGCAGTATCCCGACACTTGTGGGGGGGGGGGGGGGGGAGGTCATGGAATTAACCCATCGGGCCCGAATGTCCTCTCCTCGGTCCTGGCCATTCTACGAAGCACGACCAACACCGAAAGTGCGGGCCGCGCTGTTTGGGCGACGAATTCTGATGTGTATTGTGATTATATTTTCCAAATGTCGAATATCAGATGTTAAAAATGAGGTTGAAAAGAGAATGTAAACACAAAAACTTGACCACCGACAGATCCTAAAAGGCAATGCTGGTTAACCAAAGATATATTAGTCCAGTACAGAACATACGGAATTATCAAATTGAGTATTGCGTGTGTTATGTACTGGACTCGTATATCTGGCATTCCTTTTTAGGGTCTGTCGATGGCAGAGTGGTGTGCGCGATTTAGTTTCGCTAGACGGTTGGTGCCGAAGGAAACTCGGTTGGCGTGGGTTCGACCCCCCCCCCCCCCCCACACACACACACAAACACACACTCACACATGCCATTGTCAATAAAAGCCAGCGTGCTTTCTTGATTCTATGGCACGAGACGTTCTTCCAGATTTCCTTGCAGAAGTAGTACAGTTATAACTAAAAGTCTTGTCACGAACTGCGCACAAATAGCACGTCGATCTGCGCGTTAATCTACGCGTTATGACCATAATAATGCTATCAAATTCTGTGCATTTGGCCTGTGCACAAGCAATGTTTCAGCCAATGGACCTCCGGGTAACCCGGAGGTCCACTGGCAGAAACATTGCCTGTGTTTGCTATGAGTAACCAGGAGAACCTGCCGTGCTTTGGATGCCATTCGATATGGAAATTGCGCCCACTTTTTACGCCCAATTAAGCCTAGATAAGCGCACAGGTCATGACAGGACTTCTAGTTTTAACTGTATGTTTGAATGACAGGACTGGCAATCTAGAAAATCAAGGAGTGTAAAACAAGTGCCCTCCTCAGATTGCTTGGGAGTGCAATTGCACCAGCAATTTTCAATGCAAAAACTTGTACGCTATTTTGGTTATATTAACTTTAAGGTATTAATATTTTGACTGAAAAATTGTACTGTATTCAGCTACATAGTGGGGAAAATTGGCACACACAGCTTCTCATTATTGAAATATCATATGTGGCTGTCTTCTGCACTCAAAATGTATCGAAATGCAACACAGAATGGGTCATGAATTATTGCGGTTCAATGCAACATTGACAAATTGTCCCCTGAGTTCCAATATGTGCCAGTAGGCACATAGAACACAGGGGACGAAATGATAACAGATTTTAAAGACAGTCCCAAACAGGTGTGGCATTCCAGAAAATCAAGGGGTGCAAAGAATTGCCCTCCTCATTTTTGTCTTGGTGTGCGGTAGGCGTGCAGCACTCCTGACTCCAAAATAATGTCAGGCCTGGAATGTGATGCAACAACATGATAAAAGTCAAAAACTTGAGATCGACGTTGATAACGTCATATCTTCAGTATATAACGTCTGATTTTTAAAATTGTTTCAACGCTGTATTTGGGACCACGAGTAACAAAAAGCCCTAACATGTCGATTTCGTGCCGGGAAATTTAATTTTGACATTTTCGGACCGTCGATAGCATTTACATCAGAGCGTCAACAATTTTCAGGCAATGGTAATAAAAATTGGCAACATTTGTCTTCAGCTATTTCTCTGGTCGCATGCAATATAAATTTGGTTCTGCGTTTTGCAGTGTGGGAGGTGTAGAACTGTGAGCAAACGGGAGAGGTGTACTCCTGATGTTGTTGACGTAATATCTCGGATATTTCTCCTTGGATTTTTATTTTTTTCAGTTTTCTGTTTGGGAGCATGGATGCTAAAAGGTCACATGGTCACATGGTCACCACGGTCAAACCTTTCGAAAGTTGAATTTATTTTTTATGTTTATTGTACCTCCGTCACAGCGTTCAGCTTAATGCGTCAAAGAGCATACAAATGTACCTTGAAATCATCCCCGCTACCCCTTGTGTTGTGTATATAATTTGTATAGGATATGTTTTGCAGTTGATGGGTATGTGTGTCTCAAAATTGGAGGTGGTGTAAAATCATAAACAGACGTAAAAACGTCGAAAATAACGTTAAATAAAATAATCCTCCCATTTTTTTTCTATTTTCGAGCTCTACATCATACTAATTTTTCGCATACATCGACAAACTTTAATTTTTTCCGACGTTGACGTTGTTCCGTCGCCCCAACAGGTCCAGACGAATTCTTGGTTGGTTGAAAACCGATTACATTTTTAAATGTATTTTAAATATATTTAGATATATTTAAAATAAATAATTTCCAAAATTTCGAAGAATGAGCGTTCAACAAGCGGGAAGATATTAAACGTTCTTCAGCAAAACGTCAAACTTTCGTTATTTTGGATAGAGGTTTAAATTTGAAATTTGAACAAACGTGTTTAAAATAGAGCCATGATGAAAGTAAATGTATGTGAAATGTCCAAGTTTGTATGCATTATTTATACGGAGCTGTACGTTTTTGAAAATAACCGTTTCCATGAGAAATGTGCAAAATAAATCCTCTCATGAAAATTGGTCGGCCTTTCATTTTCGGTGACATCGACGTCACCAAAAATTAAATGCCGGCCGAAAATGCGATCAGATCTTTTCGGAATTTATCAGGTCGGTACCACATTTTCAGATAAGGTTTTGTTGGAGATGATATTTCCAACATTTGAAAGAGGGAAAGCTCAATAGGGTAGCTCATATTAGGTCGGCTGGGTGCTAGAATGTTCTATGTCCCATAGATGGGACATAGAACATTCTAGCCCTCAGGCGACGATTAGAAGATCAAGAAAACCGCATACATTTGGAATTGTTTTGTATAAAACTCGAAAATCAGAAGTCGTGCTTCATTACTTTCAACGCCGGATAATTGTTACCATTTGTGGAAAAGTTGGCGGCAATAGGTTCAAAACTGGGGTCGTGATTGGGCAAATGGGAAAAAAACAACAGGCTGACGATTACAATAAGTCGTTTATATTTCCTTCAGTGACTGAATAATGAGATCAATATGCAGAGTAAACTATTAAATCATTGAACATAATTTTCGCGCAACGAATCATTGCGTGAGAATTGAATTCAATGATTATATATATTTCATATCTGACAACTGGATAATTCTAAGTGAAAATTTTCTTTGGTCTGTAGGAAATCAAAATTAAGCCTGAAAACGTAGTGTGGACATTGCAAATCTCAACATGAGAAGACGAAAATCCTTATTTATACTCTCCCAAA
Source organism: Pictodentalium vernedei (assembly GCA_031216915.1). Taxonomy (NCBI): domain Eukaryota; kingdom Metazoa; phylum Mollusca; class Scaphopoda; order Dentaliida; family Dentaliidae; genus Pictodentalium; species Pictodentalium vernedei. The sequence continues at coordinate 506,364,337 of CM062293.1, forward strand.
AAAGAAAGTGTGCATGCTAAAAATAACACTAAAAAAAGATATATATCATTTTCATTCATGGAAATTTTATTCAATCACAGATGATTCAATTTGTGATCAATACGAGAAATTTCATTACGCTACGACGAATACTCTTGGTGCCATGGAGAGTCAAAGACACTAAGGGTCAAACACAAAAGTCACACACTCAATATCTGGTATGACCTCCGTCGGCATCGACTACTGCTGTGCATCTACGCCTCATGGAAGCGAACAAGTTAGCATGGAAGTGTTGTGGGATGTTGTCCCATATTCTGATAAGCTGTCTTTTGGAGTTCCACAAGCGTTGACGGTGCATGGGGAAGCCGGCGTAGCTGACGTTTCATTTCGTCCCATACGTGCTCAATGGGTGAGATATCGGGCGAATTTGCGGGCCAGGGAAGAACATCCACTTGTTGTTGTTGCATATACTGTTGAACAACACGAGCTGCGTGGGGTCGGGCGTTGTCCTGCTGTAGAATGACGCCGGTGCCGTGACGTTGCAGAAATGGGACAACAACAGGTGAAAGCACTTCATCACGATATCTGGCTGCATTGAGATTGCCATCAATAATGACCAGCTCAGTTCTGTTACGGGCAGTGATGCCACCCCACACCATGAGAGACCCTCCCCCATAACGGTTTCGCTCCACGACACATGGATCTGCGTAGCGTTCGTTTCGACGTCTGTACACTCTCTGGCGGCCATCTGATGATGAAAGATGGAAACGACATTCACCTGTGAATAAAACACGTCGCCACCAGTGTAAGGGATGCCTGAGATGTTGTCTACACCACTGCAGTCGAGCACGGCGATGACGTAACGTCAAAAATCGGACGAATTGCAGGTCTTCGAGGACGTAAGCCGTATTCTATCAGCCGGTTGATTACGGTTTGAGGATGTATCCGCCCCAGGTTAGGGATGTTCCTGGCTGTCGTCGTTGCCGTTTGTTGCCGGTTCCGGAGATGGACGACACGGATATACCGATCTTGTGCAGGGATGGTAATTCGGGGTCTCCCGGAGCGGGGTCGGTCTCGAACGTCATCATGTTGTGCATGTCGATGGATTAGCCTGTCTACAGTGTTACGGTGGCAGTTCAAATGCTGGGCAACCTCTATGTGTGTTCTGCCAGCTCTAATCATACCTAGGGCAAGGAGACGTTGATTCATTGTCAATCTTGGCATGCTAATGTGGACTCGTTTTAACAGCAGCGCAAGTTTGAATGAGAACGATAGGAAGGCCTTACTTTAGTGTTTAAATACCCAAGGATTCACACTGCTGCATGAATTTTTAGACTCTCCACGTGCAAAACATGCCTTTTCACAAACGTGCATCACGTCATTTAACATTAATGCAATTTTAACGGGGAAAGCTGTTTTTGTGTTCAATATAACTTATTCATGAACAGGTTAACACTCTTTACACCTACGAAATTATTTTTTCGGAGTTTGATCAATTTCTGCAATGCACACTTTCTTTTTTGGGCGAGTATATTTTTTCATCGCATATCCCAGAACACTCGCTGCGATTCTCCTGCGTAAAAACTTTCACAAAAATGACTTTTGACGTGTATCATCCAGCATAATTTTGAATCAGTCTGAAAATGAAGGAATTTATTCAATCGTATGTAATTCATACTACAGACAGAAGTAAAACTAGATGGATTTGAAACAGCGAAACTAATTTCCAGAAGTCATTAAACGAAGCGCGACCAACGCCGAGAGGGCGCCCCCCGCGGTGATTTTCGGCAAACGCCGTTTTGCTAGCAAAGTGTTGTGTCTATTGTGAATGTATTTATAAAATATTGAACGGTATTGAACGGTAAATAGACAAAATGGCATACGCGTTCGAGCTGTCATTTTTTTACCGCACCAGATCGACTTTGGCGGAGAGATAATATTGAACGAGAAGCCGAAGGCTTTGAGTTCAATATTATCCATCCGCCAAAATCGATCGAGTGGCGGAGAGATATTGTTTTGTCGAATGTATCATATTGAACGCGAAGCCGAAGGCTTCGAGTTCAATATTATCCCTCCGCCAAAATCGATCGAGTGCGGTAAATAACTGCCAGTTTGAACGCGTTTGCTGTTCTGCATTTATTGCAATAACCAAAACGTAAAACAAATCTTATCCTGTGGCAGCTAAATAGCCGCGCAGCTTATCCGTATTGTCCATGGACAATAAAAAAAACATTATTGTTCGCTTCTGTGTTTGCAGAAAAGCCCAGGCCTTTAAATTCTCAAATAACGACGGTAAACGCTATGCCCAAATAAGATAATTGCGCCCAAATTATGCGGAGTTTGAAGCGTTTTCCAAGTGTTTGCAGTGTTTCGGCAATATATAGTTTGACCCGGTTTCTCTGATGCTTGCAATATTGCTTAGCGCATACCTTTCAATCAAACATTGCAACAGATAAATAATTTAAAAAACATCCCACAGAGTTCGCCATAGAAAAGCAATCGGCGTCGACAGTGACGTATACGACACTGTCGACGCCGATTGCTTTTCTTGGCAAATTATATATGATCATGAACTTAAAGCTGAAGATCTGTAATATTCAGGTTTGTGGCATTTTCTGTTAAACGCCATGCGTAATTTACACTCCAATAGGACTTTAGCTTGACATTGCGAAACTAATAAGCCTTCTCGAGTAACTGTACGTCAAGGGGTTGTGGGAACCAGTGATAATGCTAAAGATCTATAACAAGGGGTTGTATGTAAACTATCATTTTAAGAGCGGAAACTGAAACCTAAAACAGACGCCAAGAACAAGAAAAATACAGGCGCATTTTCTCCAACCATGAAGGCCACGATACGCCTGATCCATATTTGCCGTTATACCCAAATTAGACTGTTTTAAAGGTCTGGAAAAGGCGTGCGTTTTATGAAAATAAAAGGATTGGTGTGCAATAAATATTGAAACAGAGGTTGAAAAAAGAATGTAAATGCAAAAACTTACAATTCGTGCCTCCGACGTTGTTTACGTTATATCTCCGGTATCTGACGTCTGATTTTCGGAATTTGTTAAACTTTTTATTTTGTTGCCAAGAGAACTAAAATGTCTAAAGACTTCAACTTCGTACATTGAAATTTACATTTGACATTTTCCCGCACTCGGTAGACATTCACCGCATAACATAAACGATGTTCATGAAATGTGACCAAAACGTTTTCATTGCTTGGTTTCGTTTGGTCCTCAAGCCGCCTGTTATATAAATCTAGAGCTATGTTTTGCAGTTTTAAAGGTTAAGGTTGTCAGGGCATGGGGAAGGATATACATGTATGTACCCGACGCTGTTTACGACAAATCTCCGGTGTCTAAGAGCGGATATTTAATATTTTAAAAGTTTGTTTTCGGGATCGTGGATGAGAAATGGTCACATGGTCATATCTGTTGACGTTGTTGAGGGAGGAGGTGTACAAAATTGAAGAGAATGTAAAAACATAAAGGGGCGAAAAACGTCGAAAATGGCATTAAATGAGAAATGAAAGTGTCAATGACACTGTAGCTCAACTTGTCAAGACAAACACATGTACATGTATAGTATGTGACACAGCAATGACAAACATCTAGGTAATGACCTGATAACAAAGGTACATATAAAGTATTGTAACGGTCTGTACATGAATACTGACCGTTGCCTGTAACAAATGTATAGATAAAGTATTGTAAAGGTGGGTGACAGTCAGATGCTGAACTAGAAAAAATCTTTGAGTCCCAGAGTGGGTCTGACTGAACCCCAAAATATTTGTTCTCATAGCACAGTGATAACAAAGGCACCCCAAAACACACTCGTTCCTGTCCCAAGGTGAAAACAAAAGTACCCAAAAAGTTTTGTGAAGATCAGTTCACAAATATGAGCTGTGTAGAAGTTGCGACAAAAAACTGATTGGACCTAATTTCGGTACAGAATGGCCACTGGCAGCCATCTTGAATTTTTGACCATACCAAGAAACATTCATTCTCATCCCAAGGAGATGACAAAGGTACCCAAGAAGTTTTATGAAGATCGGTTCATAAATACAGCCTCTACCCTGAGCCGTATTGACATGTGTGCTTACATTGTGTAAGTAGCATGAATAAATCAAAGTTCATCTAATTTGCATAATTTCGGCACGAAAAAAAACCCTTACAATATGTGATGTATTCCATGTTAGTAAACATTCATACAAAAAATTATTCAAATCAGAACTTTCATACAGAAGTTCTATACAAAAGACTGATTGCACTAATTTTGGTACAAAATGGCTGCTGGTGGCCATCTTGAATTTCGGACCACACCCAAAAACACTCGCTCTCATCCCACGGTGATAAGAAAGGTACCCAAGAAGTTTCGTAAAGATTGGTTCATAAATATGGCCTCTAGTCTGAACTGTATAGAAGATGTGTACAAAAAACTGATTAGACCTAATTTCGGTACAAAATGGCCACTGGCAGCCATCTTGAATTTTAGACCGCACCCAGAAATACTCGTTCTCGTCCCAAGGTGATAACAAAGGTACCCAAGACATTTCGTGAAGATCAGTTCATAAATACAGACTCTAGTCTGAGCCGTATTGACATGTATACTTACTGTGTGTAAGTCGCACTGAAAAAATCAAAGTTCATCTAATTTGCATAATTTCTGCACGAGAAAAAAACCCGTATTATATGTGATGCATCCCATGGTACTAAACATTCACACAAAATAATTATTCAAATCAGGGCTTTCATATGGAAGTTCTGTGCAAAAATCTGATTGCACCTAATTTTGTACAAAATGGCTGCCATCGGCCATCTTGAATTTCGGACCGGACCCAAAAACACTCGTTCTCATCCCACGGTGATACCAAAGGTACCCAAGAAGTTTCGTAAAGATCGGTTCATAAATACGGCCTCTAGCCCGAGCCGTATTGGCATTTGCACTTACAGTGCTGAAAGTAACCCCCAAAAACATCAAAATTAGTCTAATTTGCACAATTTATGTACGAGAAAAAAACCCGTATTATATGTGATGTATCCCATGGTACTAAACATTCATACAAAAAATTATTCAAATCAGAGCTTTCATATGGAAGTTCTGTACAAAAAACAGATTTCTGCATCGTCGGTACAAAATGGCGGCTGGCAGCCATCTTGAATTTCGGACCGCACCCAAAAACACTCGTTCTCGTCCCACGGTCATAACAAAGGTACCCAAGAAGTTTCGTAAAGATCGGTTCATAAATACGGCCTCTAGCCCGAGCCATAGCAGCTTGGCACTTACAGCTCTGAAAGTAACACTAAATAAATCAAAGTCAGTCTAATTTGCATAATTTACGCACAAGAAAAAAACCCGTATTATATGTGATGTATCCCATGGTACTAAACATTTATACAAAACTTTATTCAAATCAGAACTTTCATACAGAAGTTCTGTACAAAAAACTGATTTTTGCATCATCGGTACAAAATGGCCACTGGCAGCCATCTTGAATTTTGGACCACACCTAAAAACACTCGTTCCCGTCCCAGGGTCATAACAAAGGTACACAAGAAGTTTCGTAAAGATCGGTTCATAAATACGACCTCTAGCCCGAGCCATAGCCAATTGTTGACGTACGGACAGACGGACAGACGGACAGACGGACAGACGGCCAGACGGACAGACGGACGACGGACGACGGGCCATGACAATAGCTCAAATTTGACTTCGTCAAAGTTGAGCTAAAAATCCAAAATAGATATTTGTTTTATTTTTCGAGCTGTACAGTTAAAACTAGAAGTCCTGTATAGGCTTAATTGCGCGTAGGAATTGCGCGCAATTGCCATATCGAATGGCACCCAAAGCATGGCAGGTTCTCCTGGTTACTCATAGCAAACACAGGCAATGCTTCTGGGAGGTCCGTGGGCTGAAACATTGCTTGTACACAGGCCACATGTACAGAATTTGATATTTTACTATGGTCACAACGCGTAGATTAACCCGCAGATCGACATGCTATTTGTGTGCATTTCATGACAGGACTTCTAGTTTTAACTGTACAACAAACTAAATTTTCGTGTAGATCGGACAAACTTTAATTTTACCGACGTTGGTGTCCTACCGTTACCCCAATGACATCTCCAACAAAATGCTCGACGTGTGATTACATTTTTAGATAGATGTGCTTTTTTGGAGAATATATTTCCAAAATTTCTGGAGTGACTGATCAACAAGTGTGAAGAAACTAAACATTCGTGAAACAAACGTCAAATTGACGTTATTTTAGATAAAGGTTCAAATTTGAAAGTAAATGTGTGTGAAATTTCATAGCTGTGTGTTTTATTTGTACGCAGCTGTATGTTATAGGAAATCAACGTTCTCAATAAGAAATGTGACCTAAAAGGTTAAATAACAAATCAGCGTCTCCTAATTGTTTGAGCTCCGTCTACAACATACTAAAATTTCATGAAAATCGGCCGACATTTAGGAGATAAACGTCTGTTATTGAGTTAGACAATCCGAAATTTGATTATGAAAAACCATTTGTAAACTAGCCCCGAAGTAATTCCTGTCCTCATTATAAGTGCCACATTCTCCAAACCCATTTTATTTGAAGAAAAACAATAAAAAAATGTTACTTTCGATCTCGGTCTGTTTTCCATGATCAAATTTACAAGGTGAACTTCAACGCTCGGACGATAACAACCGCTGGCATAAAAAATAACTCTGGGGTATGTTCGATCTGTGAAAGGAGCTATTTAGCGCCGTTTATGACGCGTAGCGTGGAGACAGATATGTTCTAATTGACCCGCTTCCAGCAATTAGCGTACGGTAAGGGTGAAGTTACTTGCGATTAGAGTAGAGAGCCGACCGTCTCTCTGTCAATTAAATTGCAGGTTCAGAAAGAACAACGACGTCGAATTTAACTGATGAATTACAATTAATTTTTGATCACGTCGACGTCAATAGCGTCACACAAAAATCCGGCCAGGTCCGTTCATAATGTCCTGGATCGGACCCCATCTTTAGATATGGGTGTTATTTGGAGAAGATATTTCCGTGAATTGAAAGAGGAGGAGTTAATATTCGAAGATAGATAAAAATACAAAAAAAAACAACTCGCATCACTAATATCGGGGGCACAATTTCGAAAGTTGTCGTCCATCATTTTCCGAGGAAAATGAAGGACTAAACGTGCCCAAATTTCGAGAGAATCGTTGCACAGGAAGTTCGTGTCTGAATAGAAAAGAAAAAAAGAGGCTAACGATAATAATAAGTCATTCAATCGTCGTTGACTGACTTAACAAGGTAAGTTTTTAAATCTCTGGGACACATGGAGAAAAGTATAAGGTGTTATTTTCATTAACCCGGCGTGTAATATTGGAATGCGCCCTATCGAACTTACCAATGACATCAAAAAGACAAACAGAGGCAAAATATAAAACGGCCGTCTCACATTATTGATGCCGATTCACTCAAGGGGTCGTCCAATAAAACTAAGGAAATTTTTTTTTAAATTTTCACCAGTGCCCAAACTACTGATAAAAAGGCTTAAACAAAGTCGTATTATATATTAAAATAATGAGTAGAGTACAAAGAATGTGGAATATGTTAACTTTTTCAGGAAAAAAAAATAATATTTGGACATTTTGACGATAGGAAGCTTCAAGTTGCACACGTAACGAATTGCAAAAAACACGAATAAATCTGTAATGACAAGGTTTCAAATAAATGACTTCGAACTCCAGATTCGGAGAAAGCACATTTTACCATTTCGTCTCAAAAGTGTTACGAAAGCCTCAAAGAAAAATGCACTAAAAGGAAATAAGCTTCCATTTGAAAACCATGCGAGAGATCGTTCCCTGAGTTCCAATGTGTTCTATCTGCCTACTTGCACATAGAACACATTGGAACTCAAGGGACGCCCTGGCAAACTGACATATCGAAAATGCCGCTTGCTCATTTTAACCCATTCACAGTTGTAACTGGTAAATACAATTCTAGAAAATACAATTCTAGAAAATACAATTAAAAGGGTTTATAGTATTGGTCCAAATAGCACTGCGACGCAATCCGATCGACATTATTTTTCCGCTTACCTCCCCACAGTAATGACAATATTTGTAAGATTTCACCAGTCGAAAAAGAAATGACGTCAACAAACAGAACAATGAATATGAGATGATCTTTCCGTTTTAGGGTTTTGTGATGCGGTCTTCATTTCGTGATATCTTTTTACGAAAACTCGTTTATGTGATCGCGAAGAAAACGCTTTTGTGACCACAACACTATGGATAGATTTTTATGTTATGGTATAAATATTATATAGAGGTGCATGTTTAACTTATAAACGATCCACACTATTTATACCACAGCTGCAGCAAAGATAGATTGACTGTCTGCTGTCTGAGTTGTCCTTTTATTTAGATCACAAAATTATGTTTTAACTGAAGATTGTTTGGATGATTGTTTTATGAAGTTGGTGGGTTATTATTATTGCCAAACAACGTAAATCATGCCATATTACCCACGCTTCTCGCATCTACACTTGGTGTTAGGTGAAGAAAATATAGAGGATAAGACGCTTCTTCTGGCATTCAAAGCCCTGAACGGTCTGGCTCCTAATTATCTCAGCAGCCTGGTGCAAATGTATGTCAAGAGCTCCGGTCAACAACTTTGAACTCCCCGTTATACAGACCGGGAACCCTCGCAACGGCAGGCGACGGTGCATTTTATGTGGCGAGTTCCTCTCTTTGGAATAGGCAACCCGACCACCTCAAGGCGCTAAAGACGCTGGAAAGCTGGCAAAAGGCGCGTTTTCGGTGTGAGTTAGTAGTGTATTCTCCCCGAGTTCCATATATCACGTTTGCCTTTTACTACCAGAACATTGTGAAGACTAAGAGGGAATAATTTTGCGGATTCGTGACTTTAAAGTGTTTTTATTTATATTTTATTAAGATGGATGCATGGAGTTTGAACAGTTTTACCCGAGCTCTGATTTTCTTGAGACATCATTTGCGTATCATTAATCTTAACAGAGGCTGGCTTCAAGAGTGCGAACTTGTAAATCTTGCAATCTGTGGCTTCGTGCTGCTTCTAAACTTTTGCAATGGAGAAACTGCTCGCATAGGCGTAAACCATGATATGTGTACTCAGTGCCCCCCCCCCCTCCTCTGGGCAGAGGAGGGGCTTACAATTCATGCGCCAATCAGAATCGATTATGGTAAATGAATCTCGCAAAGAAAACGGTGAGAATCAACTTTGATTCTAGCAAAATGTTCAGTTGATTCCCGTAATAGATTCTGGAATTGTCCTTAACGAGCTGGCGAATTGTACTTATCTTTTGCTTTCGCATAATAAGGTAACCCCTTGTCTTAACCCCTGCACACTGATGTAAAAATCGCACAATTTCAGGCTGCTAATTTTTCCCATGATGCAACTAGACATTTAATCAATTCAGTCTTGTTTGACAGAGCTCATTGATCTCTGTCAAACAAGACTAAATTGATTAAATGTCTAGTTCCATTATGGGAATAATGGCTACTTGAAATTTTGGTATTTTGACATCAGTGTGTAGGGGGTTCAAATTGATGTCTAGTGAAGCCTATATGGTCAACCAAAACTTCACTTGAAACCACAGCCAGGGTAATACAACTTACAACAGCAAGATCACCAAAACTCTGAATGCGGGAACAGTGTTACAGACGGACAAGAGTCACCAAAAGAGGAACTGGGCCCTTACGAGGTTAAACTCTAGCAAATATGTATATGTACAAAATAATTGCTCATTCGATAAAGTACTCTCCAATAATTTGTAACAAAAAAACATTATACAAACAAAATAGTATTTGCGTTTGACTGAATATGGAGCATAAGGAAGGACAGTGTGGCTTTTGCTCTGGTATCCCCGTTTTTTGAAAGCACTGATAGTGGCTTCTAGCAGTGAACCAGTTAAGAAGCCTTAACAGCAGGATTATATTAGTATTTTTAACTGCGATATCTTTGGCTCAACGTTTGTCACTGAGCAATATTCGGGAGAAAATAGGAATTAAGGTTAAAACTTTAAAAAATCGAACAATAATAACAAAACAAATGACCGCACAGTATCAAAGCGCTGTTTGATTTCGTACGTCATGGGGCGTACAAATATGTAAATATGAGGTTTGATTTTAACTATGTGAAATGTACTGGTTACCCTCACAACAGTATACAGGTATTCTCCTATTCTATTCTAGATTGCTCTTACCTGCGTAATAATTTATTTATTTTGTTATTTATTTATTGGTGCTTAACGTCAACATCTAAGCCTATATCGTGGCGATAAATATAATATGAACAATATATTGTTATTTGTATTTTCCGATGTTTGACATCGCATTTTGAAAAACGTGAGAAACCGTGTGAGGTGAGTACGGTTGTTTTACCGAACGGAGTCAGAGCATCTGATAAAATATTGGAGGCCGTATTTGGAACACCCCAAAAGCTTTCTGGTCGGTTAAAGATCTACAGGTACTTTTATGTTGAAGTCGATATTTTCTAACTTGGTTACTATCTCACACTGATGCAGTAGTTGCCATCTACAGTTAAAACCATTGGTCGCGGTGGCGTTACGGTAACCGGTTCTCGTCAGATCACCGAAGTTAAGCAACGTCGAGCCCGGTTAGTCCTCGGATGGGTGACTGTCTGAGCGATCGATGCGGACTCCCGCGTTGTGTCCTTGGGTAAGGCACTTAACAGCGATTGTCCACATGGAGACACGATGACGCGTACTGCGCGTCGATGGTGCGCATGTCTTTAACCAATCTAACCCTGCCTGTGCTGCAGTGTGGAGTTACGATGTTGGGAAGCTGGCAGCTTCTCGCCGTTGCTCGGTGGTTCTCTCCGGGTACCCCGGCTTCCTCCACCCTTAAAACTGCCACGGTCATGATTAGCCATTGTGCATAAGTATGTGACCTTAAACACCAATAAATAAATAAATAAATAATTACATTTAAAACTAGAAGTCCTGTCATGGAATGTGCACAAATAGAACGTCGATCTGCGCGTTAATCTACGCGTTATCACCATAGTAAGGCTATCAAATTCTGCACATATGGCTTGTGCACAAGCAATGTTTCAGCCAATGGACCTCCGGGTAATCCGGAGGTCCATTGGCAGAAACATTGCCTGTGTTTGCTATTAGTAACCAAGATAACCTGTCGTGCTTTGGGTGCCATTCGATATGGCAACCCTACGCGCAATTAAGCCTAGATAAGCGCACAGTTCGTGACAGGACTTCTAGTTTCAACTGCACTGACGGCTTTTCTAGAATATTTCTTTTTATCAAATCAGATTGTACCACTCATAGCATTAACATATTACAGAACAGAGAGCAGTAGGAATATACTGCAGGTGAACTCAAGTCACCCAGATACAAAAAAAATCCAAAATCACTTACCCATAATTGCTATTGGAAACCAGCAGAGAAAATCTGTGAAAACGATTAAAAACAGATTCCTTGCGATCGCAATGTTCTGGTCCTGTCCACCTGACTTCCGAATTGATGTTGACATCGCAGAACGAATTTCCATGTAAATCATTACCTGGCCAATGACAATAATAGTAAAGGCTACACAATTATAACCCATGAACACAGCCACAGCATATTGCCACCCAGGAGGACGATCACGTGTTAGTGGTAGAGCTAAGCATGTGCCACTTTTTGAGTAAAATGTATTTTCAAAGTAGGGTATACCTATCATTGGTATTATGGAGATGCATATGTTGATTACCCATATGAAGAGAAGTGACACCTTAGCTTTCAATGCATTGAACTTAAACGAACTAAATGGATACTTAATCGCCAGAACTCTGTCCATTGTGATAATGCATAACATTGTAGTTGACACCTCGCTGGAAAGTGTGGCAATAACTCCAGCAGCCTTACATCCGAAACTATGCCGCCATAGAGCCTCATAATAAATATAGCGTCCCCTGTAATGTTCATCCGCTACAGCTATTATATAAAGGTACACGCCCATTAGAAAATCAGCAATACATAAGTTTAAGACAAAAAGTCCATGAGGCTTTTTCAAAGACACTCGGTCAACGCTCAGTCTGTACATAATCGATAGACCATTCCCAACCAAAGCCACGGAACCAATTGTCCACAAACAAATGCGCATAATCTCGTCTTTCATCAAATCTTTGCATGAGGAAAATTCATCTTCCGATGGATAGCAGTTCTCATTATGAACACTTTCTGGTTTGATACAGCAAAATCTGTACTCATCGGTATACAAATACTGCAAATGGGGTATACCATCGAACATGCTACTGTAGAACGTTTTAATTGCGTTGCCTCGCATGTCAAGAACACGCAGTTTTGGAACATTTATGAACGTTCCGGTCGAAATACCTATAATTCTGTTTCTGGATATATTCAAATATAACAAGTTTTTAAGACCTGCAAACGTGTAAGCATCAGTCGATTCAATTACATTATCTGATAAGTCCAAATAAAATAAGTTCTGTAATTCCAGTAACGTATTATTCTGTAATGATTGCAGATTTGTGTAGGTGATTGTTAAATGTCCAAGGTATGAAAAGTGAGAAAATTCAAGCTGATTTTCAGTCACTTCCATCCTGCTTATATCTAGCTTCCGTAGTTGATGTGGCAAACGCGGAAGATGAGACAATCTAGAGCACGTGAATACCAATCCATTGCAAGTACAGTTCTCAGGACAGTCAACTTCACAGAATAACTCATCATCTCCATGCTTACATTGCTTAACCCCATCACACATCTCAGCAAATGGAATACAAACGGAGGAAGTATGACACTTGAACAGTTCTGAACAATTTATATTTCCTGAAAATACATACAAAGATGGATGTATGAAATACGTATACATTATGTTATACTGCGTGAGATGAGAGGTCGTCGGATGTAACTTGCTCTGTTGGTCCAGTTGTGATTGGATTGACATAGAGTCAGTGACAGGTTTCCAAGCGGAAGTGTTTACTACTTTTTGTTTTACAGTTAAAACTAGAAGTCCTGTCCTGAAATGCGCACACATAGCACGTCGACTTTCGCGTTAATCTACGCGTTATGACGATGGTAAGGCTATCAAATTCTGCACATACGGCCTGTGCACAAGCAAAGTTTCAGCCAATGGACCTCGGGTAACCCGGAGGTCCATTGGCAGGAGCATTGCTTGTGTTTGCTATGGGTAACAAGGAGAACCTGCCATGCTTTGAGAGTCATTCGATATGGCAATTGCGCGCAATTCCTACGCGCAATTAAGACTAAATAAGCGCACAGTTCATGACAGGACTTCAAGTTTTAACTGTACATGTTATTGTTTTACATACTGGTGTTGATGTGGAGTGACCACATGACATACCTCACAATCATTTATATTTAGGGTTCTCATTTCAATTAATATTTCGTTTGTAGTCAGATCAGTGTTTTTAACACAGCCGTGTCGTTCCCATGTACACATATGCATACGATAGTCGCGTATACTCAGTGCTATACAAAACACAATCGTCCATTCCGCAAAGCAGTTATAAGCAAAACACCATCACCGATTCCCGATTTACTGATAGCTCATCACAATTTATTGAATACTATTAAAACGTCTCATCACCCATAATCAAGCCAGAAAATAAGCTGACTGTCATCTGCAAAATTAGGTCCCTAGAAGGTGAATTTGGTGCACAGCAGGGTAGCATCACTAAAGTTACCCTCTGTGAACCTCAATCTGAATCAAGGTCTCAAACCTAAACAGAAAGAGGTATCCAGATGGTACATTGCCCACTGTATGGGACAACATCAGCACATTCACCCTCTGGGGACCTCATTCTGCAAATGCCAGACTGCTTATTTTCAGGCCTGCCCATAATAATGAAAATGAGCAGAGAAACCATTATTGTATGCCTACGACAAATATACTACTCAAAGTTTGCTAAGCACCAAATATTTGACACATCATTGTGGAATTTGCTTGTGACATATTTGCGATAATTTTGGTGGAGATGATTGAGGAATGTATTGAGATGATCCCCAGTGTTTTCATTAGCTCTCTTAACAGGCAGACTTTTCCTGACAGTCATGGAAAGCATGTATCCCTTGATTTTCATGATGTTTTCGTGTACTGTCTACATGTACATGACATGTGTAGAGTATTCATTCTTCATTTCAACACAAACCCTTGTGATTTAATGATTGAATATGGAAAATGCAAATGTAAGAAGACATTTGTCTGAAGCGGAAATGTGGCGGGCTGTAGGGATGGTGGAGCAAGGGGCTACCCATCGTCAGGTTGGTGAAGCCCTTGGTGTGCACCATACGGTGATCACAAGATTTCAGCAGTATGGCACACCAGTAAGACGGCATGGTGGTGGCAGAGACAGGGCAAAATATGCAGCTTAATACCGGTTTTTAATCATTCAGGTCCGTAGGAACCGCTTTGCCACAGCAACCCGGCTTCGCAGTGACATTCAGAATGCATCCGGGGTAAATGTTTCTACGCAAACAATCTGGACAAGGTTGCACGAAGGTGGTCTCCGATCGAGAAGACTGTGTATTCGCATTCCGCTGTCCCAGAACCACCTCCAGGCACGAAATGAATGGGCCATGCACCACGTTGGATGGACTAGAGAAGATTGGCGACCTGTCCTTTTTTACAGATGAGTCAAGGTACTGCCTAGACCACACAGATACGTGTTCTACACACAGATACGTGTTCTATGGTATGGAGAAGACCGGGAGAGCGATTCCATGCAGCCAACATTGCTGAGCATGGCCGCTATGGGGGAGGGGCAAACATGGACTGGGGCGGCATCAGCTGGGATGAACGTACAGAGCTCTGTGTCCTTGAACGTGGTACAATAACTTCACAACGGTATATTGATGAGATCCTGGATGCCCACGTCAGATTGTATGCAGGTGCAGTGGGAATAGATTCATTCTGATGGACGATAATGCCCGTCCTCATGTTGCCCATGCTGTCGGGGAGTACCGACAGAGGAAGGGGATTGAGCATATGGACTAGCCAGCAAGATCCCCCTGACCTCAATCCAATCGAAAATGTCTGGAATGAGTTGCAGCTTGCAATTTCAGCCCATCCAGTCCAGCCAAGAAGCGTCCAGGAGCTTGGTGCCATGCTGGTCCAAGAATGGAGCCCACAAAGGACCACCAGGAACCTTATTGGGAGCATAAGAAGGAGTTGTCAAGCTGCAATTAACAATAATGGGTCTCATACTCGATATTGAACCCATACTAGTTCGCTCCGTCAACTTTTTGGCATATTGAAAAATTTCCTTTTTTACCAATAATATCCATTTTCCATGGTTATCGTATTCAAAAGCTAAAAAATAATGTCAAACAGAAATAAAATCTTAATTTCTGTATTTAAATCATTAAAGATATAATTAAATAAAAAATATATACACTTTTCATTACAATATTTCAACTAAAACGTAAAACAGGAAGTTGGACTTACTTGGTGCTTAGAAAACTTTGAGTTGTACAGTACGTGGAGAGTGGATTGTAACTAAATCACCCGCGGAGTGGAGTTATCACCCAAGCTATAACTTTCAAATTTTGTACATATCGACAAAAAACACAAGCAATGTTTCAGCCAATGGACCTTCGGGTTAAACCCGGAGGTCCATTGGCTGAAACTTTGCTAGTGCTGGTTGTGCTTTGCAACAAATTTGCAATTATTGCTAGGATGGAATTTTCACTCTGCGGGTGATTTAGTGATAATACACTCTCCACGTACTGTATATGTGCGACTGACGTGAAACAAAGTATCAGATTGTTTGTCGATTGGGGTTCAATACGTCATATCCTCTCTGGCCGTTTTACGGGTGGAGGAAGCCGGGGTGCAGGGGGGAAACATCCGAGCAGCGAACGAGTAGCTGCTAGACTGCCCAATGTTAACAGGGATTTAACGATATTTTCAACAGCCATGGTCCCATTGTGTCGGGGTTTTTAATAATGGTGGAGGACGGCGGAGTACCTAGAGAGAACTACCGAGCAGCGGAGAGCTACTGCGAAACTCTTCAGTTTACCCACTCTACACAAGCAAAATTAGTTAGGGTTGCAGGCACGTAGACCGTCGACGTGCAGTATGCCTTAGTAGACAGCACCCACGTGGGCCTCCATGGGGAGGTGGGATGTGTGTTGACTAGGAGCCACTACTATAAAACTTTTACAATTTTATTTTCTAGAAATGCATTTCCTACCTATTAATATACCTGACGAAAAGGAATCATTAGCTTTTAAAAGATATATGCTAATTGGCAAATTGCCACATCTTTGAAAATACTAATGATTCATTTCATCCTACTTAAAGTCAGAACTAGAAAATACAATTCTAGAAAATAAAATTGTAAAAGTGTTATGGTCCTGGCTCCTGGACACAACTCAGTTACCGCAGGTCAAGGTGAAAGTCGTCGACATTCCTAATGAAAGTACAATACTTTAATTACTGGGTCACCTCACACCCTCAGTTACCAGAGGTTTGATTAAACGAAGGAAGGTCTCTGAAATAGAATGGTCCAGTGACAGAATAGTACAGTTGTCATCCTGGCAGTCCCGTCAACTGTACCCTCAGAAAACAGTACTTATATAAAAAACAAAATTCTAAAAAAAACAAAATAAAGGTTTCCTCTGATGGTCCTGCATGTTTTACCCGTTAGCTGAAAATTTGGTTTTATTTCACGATATTTTTTGCGTTCAACAAAAGGATTTTATTTTTGGTTAAACTCTATTGCGCAGTGCGAAGATGCTATCACATGCAGTACAGTCGCCGTGGGATGATTGTAATTCATGCGTGGGCAGTGTTGTTATCAGACAATACAAATCATCACCAGCCAAGTTTTAATTAATGAAGCATAGTGTTGCTTTATTAACTGAACTTTTGATGATGACTATTCCTATAATTAGTGTTTGGCATCTAATATTATTGCGCACGTAAAATATTACCCACCCGTGGAAAGTGACCAGTCCACGGCAGCCGGACTGTAGCAACTAAGCGACCTCTATATCGGTACCTTATGTCACACGTATCATGTTTATCGTTGCAACAATCCAACAACAGACCAGTGCAAATCAATTACAGTGGCGTAGGGGATGGGCCCGCAGGGCCCGCATTGCGGGGGAGGAGGCGGACCGGATAGAAGGGGGAGGGGCGTCTTGAAGGACGTCCCAACGCTGGAAGAAAGAGGGAAAGGGAGAGAGAGCGAGACTGTGTACCAAATACACATAATTTCAAACTCTCACTTCCACACGACGTACTCTTTGTAGTCTATGTATTATTCTTGTAACCCTTTACCTTACGTAACGGCCCAAACCGGCCAGCGCTATATATTCTCGAAAATCGCCAATTAATTTTCATTATTTTTTTCGTTTTTTGTCTCAAAAACATAGGTTTTGACCCCTCGTTGGAACGAGCTCGTCGAGCTCGTTCCAACGAGGGGTCAAAACCTATGTTTTTGAGACAAAAAATGAAAAAAAAATTAGTTATTCAAGAATTATTTTTGCAAGTGTCGTCTTCTTTTCAGATTAGGTAAAGGGCCAAGTGAACGCTACATCATTGTAACTGATAGGGGAGAGAAAAAAAAAACAATATACATACATGATGCCTCTCAAGTCACACATGTTGGGCATGCATGTGTGTATCGTTGGATGGTAGGGGCGAAAATTAATCCTGTATGCTGTATCATGTATGCTGTGCACGATAACAACACTAAATTTGCTCCCGTTTTAAAGGCATCCACAAGATTTTCCGCTACGCCACTGATCAATTACAAAATACAGTTCATGAACAAATATTGGACAAATACATGCCGATGTGTCTGAAAAAACTGTCGAGTACAAGTTCAAACCAGGATGTCAGATAATGCATAAAAAACAACATGTGTAAAATAGTTTCAGCCCAATACGGAACTAAACTATATTTTACTTTGCACGATCCTCTTATTATTTGGTCATTAGTCCCTGGCATAATGATGATATCAAATATTCAAGCTGCATATTTTTTTTTCCATAATGCAACTAGGAATTTAATAAATTCAATCTTGTCGTATGGGTGATGTGTACAGCAAGTACTAAACATGGTAAGTCAACACAGCCATCAGTTCTTTTTGAACATATGAACATTCAATCTGCATGTTCTTTTTCCATAAATTCAATCTTGTCGTGTGGGTGATGAACAGCAAGTACTAAACATTGATGAGACCACACAACCATCAGTTTTTTTCGAACATATGAAAATATAAATAAAATGTGGCATTTAAAGTGTCACTTCAAGGTTCCATCTTGCTATCATTTAGAAAAGACATGGGCAGATAAAAAAACGTCAACAAATCCAGAGTAGCGGAAATTTAAAGCAACGCCGATCCAGACTATGCACCTGAAGGATGCAGATCGATGTGTCACTGCCAATTCAAACAGAGCGCAACTATTAACGAACATCCTAAATTCTGTAAGAGTGTGATCTGTATAACTCTATGCATACAAGGTGCAATACACAATAACTTTTTCATCTGTATTTTCCAACATTGTGGTATCTACCTATCAGGATGATGTAACTTCATATTATTTATTTATTGGTGTTTAAGGTCACATTTATTTTATTTTTTGGTGTTTTGGGTCACATACTTATCCACAATGGCTAATCGTGGCCATGACAGTTTTACGAGGGGGGGGGGGGTGGGGGGGAGCCGGAGTACCCGGAGAGAACCACCTAGCATCGACGAGCAATTGTCAGATCCTCAACACTCCAACCCTGTTGAAGCTCCACTCAAGCAGGGTTACAGCGGTTGAAGACATGTGCACCATCGACGTGCAGTACGTCTTTGTACACGGCACCATCGTGCTCCCATGTAGGCAACCGGGATAAATTGCCTTGCCCAAGGACACAACGCGGGTCGTCCCAGACGGGGATCGAACTCGGAGCCTCAAGCACAGAAGTCCATCAGTCTACCACTGAGCCACCGCGTTCCACCATAACTTCATATTAGCATGACACCAAAGGTCGAAGGCTGATGTGAAGTTACCAAGGGCCGATATCTCTGTAGATATGAAACTAACCAAGTAGTAACCTCTTTATGTTATTAAACTAAAGCGAATAATTACAACATATTATCAGACAGTTTTCTAGCTGTGTTATTTTTTGCTCATTCTTTTCGTAAAGTCCTAAGTTTCCTCTTCTCCTAGCTGGGCTAACCGAACGTCGCGGCTTCTCCGTTTGGGAAGCCGCGACGTTCGGATAGCTGAACTATTTCAATCACTTCGACAAATCACCGGTCACGACATTGAATTTTTTGTTTGCATCGAGTTTTGTATGCAACTCTCTTTATTCTCTTCATCCACTTATTCCTAATTATTGCTACCTTTGATTCCTCATCATACAATAAAAATACTTCATTTTCCCGGGTAATACAAATCTTCCCGAATAACGATAACGTAAGCAACTCGGTTGCGCCTAATTCCACACGGAGGGGAACAACTCTTGCTTGATTGATATCGCCCGAAATTGGTGTCATATCACCCGAGTTCATAGACATATCAGCAGAGGTTGATAAAGGGCAATGCTGGGAATGAAAATCGTATCTATTAAATAAAATCTATCTGTTGCTCTCGTATTACTCGAACTTCTCTACTCTGAGAATGCAACCTATTGCTGTTAACTGCACCGCCACCTTTATTTCATTCCGACACATTTTGAATAATATTGTAAAACTTAAGATTAGAGTGCACAGTTTACTCACCGCAATTAATTTCATCAGCTCCACCCGGACAGTGTTTTCTTCCATCACAGTACATGGACATTGGGATACAAAAACTATCTGGACATTTCACGTACCCCTCGGGACACTCAAAGTCGTCTGCAGGAAAAAGAAGATATATTGTTACTGGTTTCGTGTTTTCTAGTTCTGAGTATTATATAAACCTGGGCGCATGGTTTTGTTTTAGCTTATAGTATCTCTGTAGCAACGGCGGCACTTTTCCTCGATTAGAAAGCATCCGAGGTACAACATTTTCTCATTTTATTGACTGCTGTGGGTAATACGTAAATTGTAGCTTTATACACCAACTGTGGTGAACACGCAAGCAATATTATTTCAATAGTTAAAATTTACATATACAGTGGAACTACAACCTTGACCTCTGGTGATGTCGACTTGAATGCGAACTTGTCTAAATTTATCGCACGTCGCCTCGCGAAGAGTGAAGTGAAAGTGGCAATTATTTATTACATTTAAAATGAGTTTACCCCCTCCCCCCCAAAAAAAAAACACCAACAATTAACAAATATGCATTGTCACATGTTAATAAAGCATCCATAACTCGAAATAGTATGTTGTTTTGTTATTAAAATGAAAAAGGCCTTGTTTCTTTTTCTATTTCGTTTCGGTGATAACGTTGACAGCGGAAGTACCGCCCACCGATGCTCGTGTAAAAAAACAGATTCGCACATATGTACGTCCGCTCAGTAAAATCGAGAAAAAATAATAGCGACTCATAATAATCTGACGATCATGGAAAAAATAAAATATACCCAAAGTAGCTTGGTGTACCAAATGTTCACCACTCGTGGTGAATATTTGCTACACCAAGCTACTATGAGTATATTCTATATGTATTCATTCCAAAAGTTATTGCGATATGCATTGTCAAAGAAAAGAAACACATTATCCGGAGGTTTCAGCAAACATATGTTTATTTCTTTGACTACGTGTTTTTAATTTATTTAAACCGATTTCATAACTGCAAATGATGGCTGCGTCCAATTACTATAGACCACTACTGGTAAGGCAGTTTTCTAGAACACAAATATCTTAGTGACGTTTCTCAGTTATATATTCATGTTACCCATTTACCACGTTATGGGCTGCATTTTATGCACGTAGCAATAGCCAGGGCCGTAGGATGCACAGACAATTTAATCTAGTTTATTTCCTGGGAGCTGTTCATGTTAGTAGAAGCATTTTGCGCCCCGGACGTTTATTTCTGTCACCTCTGACATAAAGATATACTCCAAAACAAGTATATTCTTTCGAAATAACATCCTATTTATTTATTTATTTATTTATTTATTTATTTATTTATTTATTTATTTATTTATTTATTTATTTACTGGGCTAACGACACATTCAACTGACAGGGTCACTTCGTGTCAGACAATGTTGAGGGTGGCGGAAGACGGAGTATCCCGAGAGAACCATCAACCAACGGCGAGCAACTGCTAGACTTCCCAAATTGCTAACTCCACACAAGCAGGGCTAGCGTTGGTTGAAGACAAGTGCACCATCGACATGCAATACACCTCAGTACATAGTGCCACCGTGCCCCACGCTGTCAATCGGGATTAAGTACCTTGCCCAAGGACACAACGCAAATGCCCCAACTTTTGTATTTTTCACGTTTCTCGCCTACAAATTGCACACTCAAGTTTTCAAGTTCACAATGCGAGTTTTCTCGATTTCGCGGAAGGTCGTGAAGTATAGAAACAACACTTTCTGTAATAAAACCAATCATCCAAAGGGTTTCATTGTTTGCACGTGTGAGATTTATTTGTAAACTGATTGAATGTGTTCTAAGCGCGTTTGCACAGTGAGCAATAAGGGACACAATTTGTGATAGTAGTTTACAAAACGTTTTTTTGTTAAACCTCAATCGCAACAACCCTTCTCTGTCATTCCCTTAGTAACAATAATAATAAATACTATCCTATCGTTCTCTATGTCTTTCAGTGTAAATTCCGATCGTAGATCTGTGTAACTATCCGAGGACTACGGAGTCGAAGTTGACAAAATTAAAAAAAAAATCCTTGCTTTAATGTAACCTTATGTGTTTACATTTGCACATTATACATCATGGAAATGCCTGCTTATTAACACATTCTCATACTATAAAACTTTCAGATCCGGTGTGTAGCTATGTAGCATGTCGCCCCTGAGTCCCAATGTGTTATATGTGCCTACTGGCACATAAAACACATTGGGACTCAGGGGGCGATGTCTATGGAAATGTTGTGCAGCCAAGTACCCTCTGTTATCACCGTGTCCAGAGACTGGATTCGTCATTCTTCTGGTCGAGAAATATAATATTAAAACCCATATATAGCTGATCCCAGCTTCTATTTGCGAGAATTTGAATCCCAGGAATTCTTATCTTTTCTGGGAGTAACATAGACTAATTTCATCAGTTTCTAACAACAAAACATTAATCTGATTCGCTGTTTTCCATCGAGTTGACGAGGCTAGGCACGACACCTAATTCATCTGGCTGAATTCGTCTCATCAACAAGGCGGAACGTGATAACTCAGATTTCTTTATTGCACGTCAATGGGTATTTAACTATTCAATATAACACTTGAAATGCAAGTAAAAGATAAGTTAATACACAGAACGACACACGCATGCGAATGTGTTAATCGACATGGCACTTGTGCCATCGCGGAATGATAAAACGAGAGGCCGCTCATTTACACACGTGTGTCGTTCTGTTATTACACGCCCTTACGTCTATGAAAGCAAATATTAGAAAAACACTCAGCAATTCATTTGACAACTCATACCCTGAGTTCCAGTGTGTTCAATGAACCAACAGGAATTCATTGGAACTCAGAGGACGAACTATTAACAAAAAGAACGCATTTTTTCACCAACCACATTGCGAGGGGAACCCATGTTACTATTTTTAGCTATCGCGAGCGATTCAAATTGTAATTACGGTGCACATTTGTAGAAACTTCCAGTTGAAGTTCGCTTCTATTTAAAAGTAGACCGTCAACGATTTCCGTTCGGCACATATGTGCGGAACGGATTTTCATTTTCCACATGGTTTAGTGTTGATTTTGATGGGATGGGAATTTTATAGAACAGGCGAGTAATAAAGTAATTTAAGTAATGGAGTGTTTATACAGTTTTTAAAGAAAACAAATCCTAGTTTCTACGTGGATTTTGGTTAACCCTTTACCTAACATGAAAAGCAGACGACAGTTGCAAAAATAATTCTTGAATAACTATTTTTTTTCATTTTTTGTCTCCAAAACATAGGTTATGACCCCTCGTTGGAACGAGCTCGTTCCAACGAGGGGTCATAACCTATGTTTTTGAGACAAAAAATGAAAAAAATAGTGAAAATTAATTGGCGATTTTTGAGAATAGCGCTGGCCGGTTTTGGCTGTTACGTTAGGTAAAGGGTTAACTGAGGCCACCCAGATTATTATTGTGAGAGTTTTCTTCTGGCAGATATATAGTTAGTATAACTGTTGCATTCTACCATCATCTTGAAACAGATACTAGAATCGCAACTATTTTTCAGAACAAAATTACAAAAAATATATTATAATAAAGTTCAATTTCAGTGTTTCGTCCTGTGATTTCGTAGCAAGTTAGCCCTGGCTGTGAGAGTTTCTAAGATACCCTTTGAACTCGAAAGGCCTCTGATACGACCTGGGGCCAATACTATACAACTTTTATTGTTGTATTTTCTGGAACTGTATTTTCTAGTTATGACTTTAAATGGGCCGAAATGAACAATTAGTATTTTCAAATGTCTGGCAATTTGCCAGTTGGCAAATTGCCATATTTTAAAAAATACAAATGATTCATTTTAGTCAGTTATATTAATAGGTAGAAAATACAAATCTAGAAAATGCAATTGTAAAGTGTTATAGTATTGGCTCCAAAATTCGTACAGTTGATAGTTGTTCAGTGAATTAGACCAATCAAGAGTTTCAGAATGGAAAAGTCTCACCCAAGGGGGTCGTTGGAAATTCAGAGGGGGCACACGCAGAATTAAGATCCTCTAGCAACGATATGACTTTGGCTGTTAAAGTGTCGTTAAAACCTTACTAAATAATTAAGGATCCAAATAAGGAAATGTGGTTTGTTTTCTGTGATAAAAGCAAAGTTGTTTTTGATAGGGTCGGTCAGAAAGGATTCATTCATAAACTGAATGCTATAGGAGTTAGAGGTATGCTGCTATCCTTCTTTGAAGATTATCGTACAGGGCGTAGTCAGAGTGTCGTGATTAACGCCACACAGCAGCACCGACAGGGTTAGATTGGTGGAAGACATGCGTACCATCGACGTGCAGTACGCCTTAGTACACGGCGTCATCGTGCCCCCACGCGGGCAATGGAGATGAAGTGTCTTGCCCAGGGACACAACGCGGTTGCCGCAGGTGGGATTCGAGCCGGGGACCTCTCGGCTTGCAGCTTGCACCTCTACCTACTAAGACACCGCGCTCCCTATTTACTTGTTAATTTAGTAACAGAATGGTCTTGTCAAAAGCATCTGGTTCTCACGTTTCATGATAATGGTTCACTGGAGGAACATGCAGCATTATTAGTAGATTAAGCCCGGCCGTAAACTGTTTTCAACAAGCTCAACATTAGAAACGATGCACAACAATTTTATCTTGCCCCTTGTTGATTACGCGGATGTCAATTGTGATAACCTTACACATTAGAAAACAAAACAGCTAGACGATCTCCCAACTGATGCTGTAAGAACTATATGCGCCCCCCCCCCCCCCCCTCCTCCCCCCCCCCCACACGCCAGAGGAACAAGCCATGAATTTTTTTTACAGGGAAACTGGTTTTATAACACAGAACGAACGGAGGCGAAGGCATAAACTAGCAACATTATATACAATGTAAAATTGAATAAGTCCCGCATATTATCAAGTTTGGTACCAAGGCTCGTGAAGCGGCTGTCCTAGTAGAGCCTTAGAAACTCCGATCAATTGAGGGTCCTATTTCGTCGTACTCAACACTTATTTGAATCTTTCCTGCCGTCGTCGGTGAGACTGTGGAACGATCTCGACGCTGATATACGTAATGATGAAAGCACTGAAAGTTTTAAAAATAAACTAAGGCGTGGAGATCAGACTGCTCCACAGTTTTACCACACTGGCAGCAGGATGGGTGAAATACGATTTCAACCTGCGACTGTGTTGTAGTGATTTGAATGCTCACAAATTCGTAAGATTTATATCTAATGACCCGAGATGTTAGTGCGGGCATTTCGGAAAGGACGAAAAACACTTTGTGTTTGAGTGTCCTCTGTGGTCACTTTAAATGCATAAATTGCAGAATAAAATAGGCACGTTTAGCATTACATTAGATAGTATTCTTTTCGGTGATCTATTATTGAAATTGGTAAACTGCAAGAGAGAGAGAGAGAGAGAGAGAGAGAGAGGGAGAGAGAGGGTGTAACAGTGTCTGGGAATATCATAAACAATAATAAGCTGTGAGTGTAACGCTCAATACATGTTGTTTATTCAATGGCTTCTCATGTTGTACAATCATGTCTATGGGGTGGTCCGGTGAGCTAAGGGAGATAATCACAAACTTTCAAAAGTCAAAGTACTGGCAGAACTGAACTGATAAGAGTTCTAAATTAAGCCAGTGATAATGTTACAGAGGGGAGAAGAGATACAGTACGTGGAGAGTGTATTACCACTAAAACACCCGCAGAGTGGAGATTCCACCCAACCAATAATTGCAAATTTGTTGCAAAGCATAACCAGCACAAGCAAAGTTTCAGCCAATGGACCTCCGGGTTTAACCCGGAGGTCCATTGGCTGAAACATTGCTTTTGTTTTTTGTTGATATGTACAAAATTTGAAAGTTATAGCTTGGGTGAGAACTC
Organism: Pictodentalium vernedei; assembly: GCA_031216915.1. Lineage (NCBI taxonomy): Eukaryota > Metazoa > Mollusca > Scaphopoda > Dentaliida > Dentaliidae > Pictodentalium > Pictodentalium vernedei. The sequence continues at coordinate 506,389,967 of CM062293.1, forward strand.
CACTCTGCGGGTGATTTAGTTGCAATCCACTCTCCACGTACTGTATATCGGCATATGTCAGTGTGCACAAATGTACTTTAGCAGTCAAAGCTCAAATAAACCAGTACGTAGTTCAATGTTCGAAAATGTCTTTTTGCCATATGAAATAAAAATCACTCAAAGGTTTCTGAAGAATAGATATATTTCTTTTTGGAAGCAACACACATAGATATAATGTAATTAACTGTTTCATAAATTGTTTTCAATGGAATCACAATTATGTGTTGCCTCCCATCACACACATACTTGCACTCATTTAGTATATATTATAACCGTGGAAACGTATTGGGAGAGACATTGATATAGACATCGTGTTCGTCAAAAATTATGTTTATATAAAAAATAAAATAAAGTAACTTTTCCCTATATCCCGATAAATTTTGTCTTTTGATTGGTCAGAATGCTTTGGAGAAATAGCAATGGCAAAGGTTGCGCCCAACATCCAAGGTATACGAGAGTGTGCAACATTGGAGATATATGGTTTAAGCGAAAGCGTTTCGCTTCCGCTCACCTCGATATAAAAATCGAAGAAAAAAAACCAAAAAAACTGAAAATAGATTTCCGACAATTCGATCATATTTTGCTGTTATAAATTAACTAGTGGAATAATTAAATGAAACATCTTGAGAAAAATAAAATAAGAGCAAATATCGTCCCCTGAGTTCCAATGTGTTCAATGTGCTAGTACGCACATTGGGGCGCGGTGGCTCAGTTGGTAGAGGTGCAGGCTGCAAGTCGAGAGGTCCTCGGTTCGAATCCCACCTGCGGCAACCGCGTTGTGTCCTTGGGCAAGACACTTCACCCCGATTGCCTACATGGGGGCACGATGACGCTGTGTACTGAGGCGTCCTGCACGTCGATGGTGCACTTGTCTTCAACCAATTTAACCCGTCCTGTACTGCAGTGCGGAGTTACGATGTTGGAGAGCTGGCAGCTGCTCGTCGTTTCCTGGTGGTTCTCTCCGGGTACTCCGGCTTCCTCCACCCGTAAAACTGTCACGGTCACGATTAGCCATTGTGCATAAGTATGTGACCTTAAACACCAATAAATAAATAAATAAATAAATAAATAGTAGGCACATTGAACACATTGGAACTTAGGGGACGACATGTCAACAAAATACTGTTTACTCGTTTCCTTAACGACCCAAGGGATGTAACTCTATCTGTTGTCTTCTGCGTTTAGAAAAACTCAACAATTGTTGGTCCAACTGATTGTGGAGCGTGAGAAACGCGACCACAAATTTTTCCCCACTGTGTTTCTATTGTGCTTCAAACGGGACAAAAACGTTATCTCCGTCAACATGTATGGTAGATGGAGATTTAATACCTGGATGTCTCATTTAAACACCTCGCCTGCGGCTCGCCTCGCAGGCGAGGTGTTTAAGTGAGACATCCAGGTATTACATCTCCATATACCATACATGTTGACGAAGATAAATTATTATGTCACATATATGATGAACTATAATACTTACTACATTCTTCTAGGTGTGACATATCTCTGCATCCTTCTACTTCCCCATTTTCGTCTAGTTTAAGGACGCATCGATGCTTTTTGTTGGTAAAAATTCCACTTTTACAAAGAATTTGGTTTTGGGATATATTCCGTATTTCTACAAATAAAGAGTTATTATTACACTTTATGGACATTCCACTCTTCATCCAAGGAGGCGACACAAACCAATGATTTCAACGAACAACATTTTCCGATAGATATGGACATGGTGCGTCGACTCCCGACACCCCATTTTCTTCAAGCCTGTCATGTATTGGAGACAACCGGGACGAGGCGATATATTTATAACTCATGATCTCGTGTATCAGTTTTTCACACTCAGTGTGGGGATTTGACTGATTTGAGCATGTCGGTTAGGGCTGAAACGGTTGGCTCATTTTCACAACCGTCTAACCGAGAGCTATAACCGGATAATATCCGGTTAACCGTAGACATTATTTCACCGAATCTGGGATCAAAACTATAGAAATTGGAAAGCAGTATTCTCAGAAACTATACTGTAGTGTGTATACAAACGAACGTTGTCGAGTACTCGTCAACGTTCGTTTGTATACACACTACGGAATAGTCTCTGCGGTTACTCAGAACTCACGCAAATTGCCAATCATTAACGAAGTCTTGAACGCCAAAGTCGATTATTTCTCAATATATACAGCAGTGGTTCGAGGTGTAATCTATCCCAAAGGAGAAGCGGCAGATTTACTACGTTTTAACCGTGCAATGACGATCACTATCGATATTTCGGATAACTGGTAGACGTTCTTTTTAATCGGTTAGGTAGGTAACCGGTTTCAAACCGGTTACCCGGTTAACCATTTCAGTACTAATGTCGGTTATGAATTTAAAATGCGTTAACTCAAAGATAAAATATACACTCAATTATTATTAATTTGATGTAGAGATTGTTCCTTCCAGCATGAATGCAAGTGTTTCAGCATTTTTAAACGACACACATTTACCCAACCACCTGCAGTCATATATTGAACCCGACGAGTAACATTGGGTTCCCAAACCGCCAGATGACACCCGTTTACGCATAACGCAAGTAAAATACACATCCACTAACTACTATATTCCATCCTGGGCATACAACATAAACGACTGAGCCAAGGTAAGACTGTGGAGATTCCATCTGTCATGACTACCAAGTGATACGCTGACTAATTTCGCTACTAAGAGTAACTGAGTGTAGCGGTCAATTAATGGCATATCGATGATCATCCCGACATAAAAGTCCCCAGATCGAACACAATGTAACGCTGAAACATCTCAGCGACAGGTGTCTTGTTTTAATTGTCACCAAACAATTTAACTCTTGTCCAACGCATGGTTAGATTTCAATTAAACTAGAGCTGTAGGTTAACCGAAACCGACCCGAGGTTTTTAGTTTTTTTAAAAAACCGAAACCGAAACCGTCGACATCCCGTAATCAAGGTTTTTCGTTTTTTATTAAATACTCTCTTGCTGCAGAAATTCACAGAATGTAGCCATCCCAGAGTAGAATTTCCGACATTTCAGTTTAGTTGTGTTTGCAGCTTTCCTCAAGTTGCGTGTAGGTGTCAGACCACGAAAAATGGCCATGCACAATAAAGTTCTGTATATTTAGGTAATTATTATATTGGCCTTCCTGATTCTTCATGTTTTATAGCTTATTTCGGGCATTCATTGAGTTTCACTCAATTTCACCACCATTCAGTTATGACTCCGGACATAAGAATGCGTTTTATTGAATTTTACTTGGCCTCATGAACAAACCGAAAACCGAACCGAACCGAGGTTTTTCTCCACCTGAAAAACCAAAACCGAAACCGAACAAGAAATTTAAAAACCTACAACTCTAAATTAAACCTTTACCCAACGCACATGATATCAAAAGTAATTATTTTACTTATTGCTTGTTCAAATTGTTCAAAACATTTCAATATCTATCTATTTATTTATTGGGGTTTAACGACACTTTCGACACCTAGGGTCACGTCGTGGCTGATAGTGTTACGGGAGGAGGAAGCTGGAGTACCCGGTGAGAACTACCGAGCAACTGTCAGACTCCCCAACATACTAAATCCACACAAGCAGGATTAGCATTGGTTGCAGACAGGTGTATCATCGGCGTGCAGTACGCTTTAGTACACAACGCCACCGCGCCCCACGTGGGCAATTAGGATTAAGTGTATTGCACAAGGACACAATGCGGGTGCCGCAGGTGGGATTCGAGCCGAGAACCTCTCGGTTTGCAGCCTGAATCTCTACCAACTGAGCCACCGCGCTATCAAAACATTTCATTAAAATTATATCATATTACCCCTCATTGAAACTAACTCGAGGAGCTCGTTTCAATTAGTGGTAACATAATATTGTTTTGTTGAAATTTTCTGAAAAGTAGTCTTATTTTAATTCCTCAATTTATCTATTACGTGGGCGGATAATGTCGATTACTTAGATAAAGTGTTAAATCTTATCTAGCACACATGATGTTAATATTTGTTATTTTAATTAATTTTTTTTATCCTTTCTCAAAAATGTACCAACATCATATCATGATGTTAATATTTGTTATTTTAATTAATTTTTTTTATCCTTTCTCAAAAATGTACCAATCCTCATTGGAGAGGGCACAAATAAATTGCTCCAACTCGGTGAGACCGTTCGGTTGAAAGTTGTTTTAACCCTTTACCCAGGGTGCGCGATGGCTCATTGGAAGACTGTTGGACTTCTATGCTAGAGGTCCCGAGTTCGATACCCGTCCTGGACGTCCCGTGTTGTATCCTTAGGCAAGGTACTTTATCCCGGCTGCCGACATGGGGGCACGATGACGTCATGTACTAAGGCTTTCTGCACGCCAATGGTACGTACACACGTGTCTTCAACCGCTGTAACCCTGCTTGAAGGGAGCTTGGACAGAGTTAGAATGTTGAGGAGCTGACAGTTGCTCGTCGATGCTCAATGGTTCTCTCCGGGTACTCCGGCTTTCTCTACCCATAAAACTGTCGCGATCACGATTAGCCATTTTGCATAAGAATGTGACCTTAAAAACACCAATAAATAAATAAATAACCCTTTACCCAACGTAACGGAAAAAACCGTCCAGCTCCATTCAACAAAATCCCCAATTAAATTTCATTATATTTTCATTTTTTGTCACAAAAACATAGGTTATGACCCATCATTGGAACGAGCTCATCGAGCTCGTTCCAATGAGGGGGGTCATAACCTATGTTTTTGAGACAAAAAATGAAAAACATTAGTTATTCAAGAATTGTGTCTGCATTTGTCGTATCTTTTCGTTATAGGTAAAGGGTTAAATCTTTTGTTTTATCAACTACGGAATTTGTCAATTACGTGGGAAAATACGACCGATTCGTTGTGGAAATGGTTAAAAAAACTTCATCTCATGATTCTCATTTTTGTTTTGGAATATTTTCCCATCTAGTAATTTCAATTGTTACAAGGAAGTAAAAGCCTTTGTTCAAAGTAACCTCAGTCTGTGAGTACTGTTTGTGACTATTCAGAGCATATCGCAGTGTTGAGGTGTACCGAAAAGAAACTTCAACGTGGAAAGCATCATAATGACATCACATATATAGTCGATTATGATTGAGGTTGTCATAAGGAAACTGTCGTTTTTTGGTCATAACATTTGACGGAGGGAAGCATTTTGGCGATTGTCACATGACTAACAAGATGCCTAATCATGTCACGTTCCAGCACTATATGTAGACGGATTTGTGGACTCGATCGGTCGAAATAATTTCCCAGGTATTCCAATATCTCCTACCTTCTTGACAGGTAATCGGACTGACTCTTATGTGCCCCATGTTTCCTCCAAATGAATAGCTTGCGATGGCCATCAGAGGTATCTCTCTCCGTGATGTGTACACCTTAGCTGATATCCAGGTGTATGGCTCTTTTGTAAGCAGATAGGCGAAACCTCTCCAATCACATAATCTACTGAAAAGAAAAATATCATAAAACTCTCCAATCACATAATCTACTGAAAAGAAAAATATCATAAAACTCTCCAATCACATAATCTACTGAAAAGAAAAATATCATAAAACTCTCCAATCACACAATCTACTGAAAAGAAAAATATCATAAAACTCTCCAATCACATAATCTACTGAAAAGAAAAATATCATAAAACTCTCCAATCACATAATCTACTGAAAAGAAAAATATCATAAAACTCTCCAATCACATAATCTACTGAAAAGAAAAATATCATAAAACTCTCCAATCACATAATCTACTGAAAAGAAAAATATCATAAAACTCTCCAATCACATAATCTACTGAAAAGAAAAATATCATAAAACTCTCCAATCACATAATCTACTGAAAAGAAAAATATCATAAAACTCTCCAATCATATAATCTACTGAAAAGAAAAATATCATAAAACTCTCCAATCACATAATCTACTGAAAAGAAAAATATCATAAAACTCTCCAATCACATAATCTACTGAAAAGAAAAATATCATAAAACTCTCCAATCACATAATCTACTGAAAAGAAAAATATCATAAAACTCTCCAATCACATAATCTACTGAAAAGAAAAATATCATAAAACTCTCCAATCACATAATCTACTGAAAAGAAAAATATCATAAAACTCTCCAATCACATAATCTACTGAAAAGAAAAAAAAATATCATAAAGATCAAACAGCATTGACCTGATCCGTATCCAAATCAGCTGACAATATTTCTCACCATTCTACGTTACCGAATATTTAAACACTGTTTTGATTTTGTTTTTTCAGGTATACAAAGATCAATCTAGACGACAGTTAACACGACTATCACGAACTCTGTTAGCCCTCAAGTCTAGGGTCCTGCGAATATTCGAGATTCGATTCGATATCGATACCATACGTATGCTTCGAGATCGATCCCGAATCAGTCTCAGGATTCGATTTTTTCGAATCTCTCGTACTGACTTCAATTTGTTACATTTCCAACAAAAATAGGCTAAAACTGTCATTAGAAAATTCATTCATGTAGGCTCAATTCCTATTTATTTGAGTAATTGACAATGTTTAATTGTTAGGTAAGGTGTGAATTTGGCCCAGAACATTATCCATAGTTTTGGTTTTTGAAGGCTTAACTTGTTACTATTCACGTTCTTAAGAACGTGAATAGTAACAAGTTAGGCCTTCAAAAACTAAAACTATGGACAATAGGCCTAGCTGTTTCAGCGACGGTGCTACAGAGAATATTCAGTTATTGGTGTTTAAGGTGTTCACTCCGTCGCGTGAGGGTCCTCACAGTGTTCCGTAACTTCCGTTTGATGCAATATGAAATAACTTGTCTTTTAAGATTCGATTCGGGATTCGATTCGATGTCGATATCAGAGACACGATTCGATTCGAGATTCGATTCGAAAAGAAATTTGTGATTCGCAGATCCCTACTCAAGTCCCCAGTCAACAACAAACTGCACATTTTATATTGCTCTGAAAAAGGTGTCCAAAGTGTATTCTCCCTTGGGAATTGTACGGGAGGACGCATTTTTCATGACGGCATGTTTACATCACTGTTGGCTGTCTGGACAGGCATCCAACAATGATGCATAAATACTTAAGTTAGCTGCAGCCGTGTACACGTATATACGGTCGTTATTAACATAACATTAATCATGAGGACCTGGAGGTTAGTGCAGCTAACTCTAAATATATACATTTACTCGGACATTCCAACTATTTGGGTTTAAGGGCTACGAAAAAAACATTTTATATGTCCATCACCTTATTTTAGCCAGAACCCCACCCCCTCCACCCTAGAACTTATATTTAACCCTAACTCCACCCCATCCACTCAAAAACCACACCCTAACCCTACCCTACCCTGACCCTAAACCCTAAAACCCCACCCCTGACCCTAGCCCCCACCCCCTGGGACCTAACCCTCCCCAACCTTAAGATCTACTCTGGGGCTACTCCTAACCCTAACCCAACCCCATCCCTGACCCTAACCACACCCTGGCCAGACCAAAAGAATTAAGGGCTATTTTTTGGTTTAGGGGCTATAGAAACTAAAACCCCACCCCACCACACCCCTGACCCCAACCCCCACCTTTGGGTCCTAACCTCTCCAACCTTTAGCCCTGTCCTGGGGCTACCGCTAACTCTAACCCCACCCCTCTCCTAACCCTAATACTACCCTAATTTCGACTAACCACCTAAAATAATAGCTCCTAAACAGGTTTAGTTGGCCCGGTACGTCCTACTTGAACATTTTCATTTTCGTTCAATTTCTCAAAAAAATTAACAGTTTCAATTTTTTCCTCAAAGCCAGCCAATCAGGGACATCTCTAAGGAAGTTTTGTGGGGTGAGGGTCACACCACTAGTAATTTCTTCAGTTTGGACATTTTCGTTAGGATCAGATTTTAAGTATTTAATTATCTCTTGCTGTTGGCCTTGTACTTCCTTAAAAGAATAAATTTGTTACTTTGGTTTGCGTCATACTCACAGACGGTCATACAAATGGACACCTATAATACTCGATTCGGGTTGCTGACCAATTTGAAGTACCAGTACGGTACGTGTTAATTAAATATGAAGTTGTGCCTAGGACTGGTCGGAAAATCGATAAACCGATACATACCGGTATTCAAACCAGTATCGATTGAATACGGGTGTAATTGCAAAAATATCGGTTTATCGTCATAATATGTTTACCCACAGTTCAGTTTTCAAGATATCCTCAGTTTTTTAACTGTAGTCCCGAACGAATAATATTATCCCTGTACATAACGAATTGGCCGCATCCTCCCGGGTAATATACAAATTGTGCAGTTGAACAAATATTATTTTTCAAAAAAAGTCAACAAAACCATATCATGTGACCCCTTATTGGAACAAGCTGGACGAGCTCGTTCCAATGAGGTGTCACTTGGTATGGGTTTTTTGTCGAACATTTTTGAAAAAAAATCGATAAACCAATATTAAAGAAAATAAATTTTGATATCGTCTGCGCCGGGTAAAGAGTTATTCGAACTGTATCATCAAGACATGCTAATTTGTACTGATTGTGAATGATCGAGACCCGATTATGTCGTATGTCGTACGTATGTTCAGATATCTTAACAGACTTTCGATATACCGGTATACCGCGGTATTTTTCGAATACCGTGCAGACCTGGTGATGCCACGGCTACTGCATATATATTTCAGTTCTTCATTGATAAATATTTATTTATTTATTATTTATTTATTTACTTATTGGTGTTTAAGGTCACATATTTCTGCACAAAGGCTAATCGTGACCACTACAGTTTTACAGGTAGAGGAAGCCGGAGTACCCTGAGAGAACCACCGAGCAACGATGGGCAACTGTCAGCTCCCCAACATACTAACTCCAAACAGGCAGGGTCAGCATTGGTTGAAGATAGGTGCACCATCGACGTGTAGTACGCCTTAGTACACAACGCCACCGTGCCACAACTTCGGCAATAGGGGTGGAGTGTCTTGCCCAAGGACACAACGTGTTTGTTCCAGGTGGGATCTGAACAGAGGACCTCTTGGCTTGCAGCTTGCAACTCTACCTACTGAGCCACAGTGTACCCAAATATCCAATATGTCTTTAGTTATTAACCTTATAATCTCGACTGACTAACATTCATACTGTATCATAATAACTTGCCTCTGACGAAGGCTGCCATTGGTGATGTAGTTGGAAGAATAATCAGTCGGGATTAAAAGCTATCACAGTCGGGACATTTCATGTGTAGCCCCCCCCACCCCCCCCCCCCCCTCCCACATTCTGCCATCTTCTCGACGTCTCAGCTTCAATTAGAACGTTTTCAAAGAAAGGTTTTTAGTAATGTTTTGAATGTACAATTTTGTGCTTAGACCTGATCGTTAATCGCCGTGACGTTCCGTAAAGATTTACAGTGGCGTATACTAGGGCTGAAACGGTTGGCTCATTTTCACAACTGACTAACCGAGAGCTATAACCGGATAATATCCGGTTAGCCGTAGCCATTATTTCACCGAATCTGGGATCAAAACTACAGGAATTGGAAAGCAGTATTCCCAGAAACTACTCATCAAGAGAGTATCTTTTCTTTAATTGTGTGAAGCGTAACTGGGAGAACTGTATCTTGTGATTAGTGGACACATCCGTGTTGAAGCTGATTAGGGTTTATTTAAATTGATAAGCCGGTGTAACAGGAATGGAAGTCCGTAGGAAAATTAGTCCCTCCGGCGGACTACTATTCCTAGAAATGTTAGACCTATGACTATAATTCCGCGGAATAATAGTCTAGAGGGACTAACGTTCCTACGGACTTCCATTCCTTTTACACCGGTGTTATAAGATATTCTAATCAGAAATCGAGATGTACAGAAATGTGATCACAACAATGACATCTCACGCAATCAGATCCTAACCTCCTCGAAATAATTTATATCTTGTGTGACTTATCCTTCCTTCCACTGATTTGCTGACAGGGAAATAAAACTTGGATAATTTGATGAAATTGTGGCTTTGAAAATACAATTTAATATTTGTGAGTTGCGTTGTGATTACATAGAAATCATTTCTGAACGTGACTGGTACTTACTGTCCTATCATTTCGCCCCACCGAACCACCGAGCAACGGCGAGCAACTGTCAGCTCCCCAACATATTAACTCCACACAAGCAGGGCTAGCATTGGTTGAAGACAAGTGCACCATCGACGTGCAGTACGCCTTAGTACACAACGCCACCGAAATGTCTTGCCCAAGGACACACCGCGGTTGCCGCAGGTGGGATTCAAACCGATGACCTCTCGGCTTGCAGCCTGCACCTCTGCCTACTGAGCCATCACGCTTCCCCTTTGAACCATGGTAGCAGCTTGCATGCCAGTCCAATGGTAGCGATAGGAAGAGTACATATTCATTATTTGGGGGTAGATCAAATAGCATTTTCTTGAGGGTTCACGTTGAAAATATTGATTGGTCTATCCCGACACATTCAACCAGTAGCCATCATACTTTATGAAATTATGACGAATTCCCCATACCGCAGGACTGCCACTTGAGGTACAAAATGAACATAGGATTCTCCATAGGTAATCTTTTTCCTGGCTTCAAAAATGCCACTCTGGGTACAAAAATGCCACTTGAGGTACAAAACCCTATGGAGAATCCTATGTTAATTTTGTATCTCAAGTGGCACCATTGGGGTATGGGGAATTCAGTGTTAAATGCTTGTACCCGGAGTGGCACCCCTCACTACTCTCAGATGCAAAACTGGCAACATATTGTTAAAATATTTCTTGAGCATGACGAATCACTGCTTCCGCGACCAGTTTCCCGCATTTGTATTTAGCGGAAATATAAATCACAAGTGTTCTATACGTCGGGCGTTGGGTGGGGGTGGGGGTGAAGGAAAGGGGGGCATCATTTACCTCCTTAACAATATCAGCTGTCCTCTCCCTAACTTCTCTTAGCTCTCGCGAATAGCCAATACCTCGTTCATTGTGTATGAAAGCACGTCATTCTGGAGGGCGCTATACGAATGTGTTTGTGGCCATCTGGAATGACGTCACATGCATTCGCCCGGTCATTATGGAGGTTTTATGTATGATCGGGTCATGGTGGAGTTAGTGTTGTGCGTATGCACAGCGGATATTTGGAATGCTGTGCTCATGTGAGAAATAACAATGTTGGGTTTTTATAGCAACACGTGACGTCATTTTGGACGTCGTTCGCATTATCGGAGCCACGCTGGATATTGTTAGCATGTATGCAAGAGCGGCCACTTTGCGTGGTGGTCATGGTTGGTGTAGTTAGCACCGCATAACATCATTTTGGATTACCTGACTATTCCGCCCGTCGCTTGATGTGACAAGCCGCATTCTATATGCGAAGCTATCAAATCTTAAAATGTGTCTCGTCGTCCCAGTAAACCATCAACGTAAATCGGACAGAGGGGTGGTTCCATCGTCTTCATTTTGTGCCCTGAGTTCCAATGTGTTCTATGTGCCAGTAGGCACATTGGAACTCAGTTGACGATTTTCTGAATATACAGTATATGAACTGCTGAGGTCTGTTTTCTTTAATTCGCTCTCTTCTGATTCAAATGTCCATTCTCCTCAAAATACTACAAAATGTAGTTTTCTTTCGACAACCCACCTTTGCCTCCCATTTGTATTTCTAAAGACTACCCCATAAACGTTACCCGATTGAAAAAAAAATTACCACATGCGACAAACAATGAAATTTATTAACCCCCTACCTAACGAACCCAATAAACAAATTCCTCAAAACCATATAATATAATGTGACCTCTCAATGGAGCGAGCCCAACGAGATTGTTCAAATGAGGTCCACCTGATATGATTTTTCTGAAATTTGTTGATACCCTGTGCGTTTGGTAAACGGTTAACCCCGTAGGTTCAAACATACAACTCGTGCCAGACCACATATGCCACTGTATTAAAAAGAGTTATGATAAGTGTTGGATTATGGGATATATTTGACTGATTTAATCAGGCAATAATATATTTTCTTTATTTGAGGATAGACCAAACCACATTTTCTACTTGCAGTCTTGCGGGTGCACGTTCGAAATATTGATTAGCCATTCTACTAAATGAAATCGTGACGTATCATGTTCACGGATTGGACAAGTGGGGCCATGTGTTCAAAGGGTCAATATGGGCCCTTTTAAATGGACCATAAACTCCTCTCACGAACAGCAAAAACTCCTCACAGACAATAAAACCCCCACAAATATCACAAAAAACTGTGAGTTCTCCTACAAATGATTCCTCTCAAAGCTCATAACCACGAGAAAATTTAACATATTGGATATATGTATTTTATGTGCTGGGCCGTTATCAAGTACAGATATGAGGCTATAAAAAACATCTTTGGTTTCCTAACACACAGCGAGGGCTTCTCGTCGCACGAGAAATGTCAATATTTGGAACGTGGTGGTTGTGTTTATGGTACGGTTGCGGGGGGGGGGGGGGGGGGGGGAGAGACTACCGATGAAAAAAAAATCCGATTAACCCTTTACCCAACGCAGACGATTACAAAATTGATTATTTTAAATATCATTTTTAAAATTTTTTCAACAAATTTCAACAAAACCATATCATGTGACCTCTCTTTGGAACGAGCTCGACGAGCTCGTTCCAAAGAGGGTTCACATGATATGGTTTTGTTGAAAGTTTTCGAAAAATAATATTTTTTCAGCTGCTGAATTTGCATATTACGGATGCGGGCGATTCTTTGGGTAAAGGGATAAGACCCTCACTATATCCGAAACTAACATTTATCATAGCTCTTTGTAATACATAGCTGGGCGAGTGTTTTTATCCCCCACAGCTGCCGTTCCTCGCGTAACCCATGAAATATAAAGAGTGCCCACCAGAGTAACTACAGAATATAACAAATAGTTTCGTCTCATTTTTTATTCACCGATAAAATCTATAGCCGCTCGATGTATGAGTGAAGTTAAATCGAGATCACAATTCGCTCGTTATATTCTATAATTTATTCCAGTGTTAGGCCTACTATAAACCACTTTTCGAACCAACTAGTGTTTCCAAGGTCGAATCGAGGTAGTCGTCACTTGGTATTATACGTAGCAAGAAAAATGCTCGATACAGGCACGTACCATTCCCTCATTACACTGATTTGCTCCCCAGAGCACCCATCCCCACGCTTGCTTTTGTGTTTGACTCGACTTTCAATCAAAGCAACACAAAACCCTAAAATGCCGAATATGTCCTCCTATGAAAGTGATGTGCCACACTCATGTTTGCTTCCGGAAATTCTAGGTCGTAATTTCGCTTCGAATACCGATGTTCACACGTAGTCTAGATTTTGAATAACCAAGTCCGATTCAGAGGCATATTACGTCCACCAGTGGACATTTAAAGAGGTCAGCTAACAGAGCAATGTGGCAGCATTGATTACATGAATTTCCGAATTAAGGTAGTCCTATAATGCTACATGCCGAATTGAATTGAGCAATGGCATTGTCGCCCTGTGAGCCATTATCAAATTTCGGCAGAATTTGAGAAGACCAAAAAACCAGAAAAGTAAACTTCGTGAAATATTTCTTTATTGAAGTTTTATACAGATGAAACACTGTAGGATCTGATCTTTCGAAAAAAAGATTTGCGCGAACATTGAAACTGAGATGCTATTTTCCTTTGTTCACCTTAAGTCTGTCTTCATGTCCCAGAATTCCATGTACAAAATATCGACATACTGTATCAGTATGTCTCAGTCAGATCGCAATTTGATCGAGAAAAGGAATTATTTTGTATGTAGGATTTTGACTTTTCCAATGCAATGTAGCTTTTGTTTGCCCGTCAGTTACTGGAGTATTAAATTTCGATTGCTTTTGGCGGCTATAAACGCCTGTCACCCGTCTAAGCTGTCATATCCTGTCTCTCTGTTACGTCGATTTTACTCTTAGGTTGAGAAAAAATTAAAGGATATCTATGACAATATTGTTAAACATTTGTGTTCATCCTCCGTATCGCCATTACCACGCGGGATAAATCAAGTTTACGCCATACCCCGCAAAAACATATGACTTGTCTAACATCATTGTCTTCCTATCTATGGACAACATTATCGCTTTGTGGCAGTATTTATTTTAGTATATTCCGAGAGTTCACTTGATAGACATATTCTCACTCAAAAGTAAGCCAACATACATTAGTTTTAATCTACAACTAATCCTCTGCATTAAGTCATGGTTAATTAATTTTCTGTTTAGTCTTATTCGCATTATTTGGTTTTTGCCCAAACTAATAACGCATTTTCTTTATTATGGGCTCCGCAAACGGGTCATCTCCTTCGTAGGACCAGGAGAATACAGCAGTTTATGATTCTTTCTCATCTCATTGGGATGCCAGATGATGTTGCAATCTGACAATAATGAGGCAATAGTGTGGTGATATTAATGGTAAAATATTGACAATTTGGACATTTTGTTATATGCTGTTCTGTTGGCAATTGATAAATTTTGTTATAGGCAATCCTGGCTATTGAAAGTTCTACTATCTGAGACAACCTACACATGCAAGAAAGCAGTGTACATGCGCAAAATGATAAAATATGAATTTTTTTGGAAGGGATATATAGAGGATCTCAAACGAGTGATGTTTGTTTATAAGATTTTTGAAACGAGTTTGATGAATTTGATTCACAACGAACCTTTAGGCGAGTTGTGAATCGAATTCATCAAACGAGTTTCAAAAAATCTTATATCCCAAACATCACGAGTTAAAGATTCTGTATATCACATGAATTTTCGAATGTTTTTTACACTTTTTATTTAACCCTTTACCCAGCGCAGACGATATCAAACTTTATTATTTTAAATATCATTTTTTTTCAAATTTTTCAAAAAATTCAACAAAACCATATCATGTGACCCCCTCGTTGGAACGAGCTCGTTCCAACGAGGGGTCACATGATATGGTTTTGTTAAATTTTTTTTTTTGAAATAATTTTTTGAAATAATATTTTTTCAACTGCTGAATTTGCATATTACGCGGGCGGATGCGTGCGATTCGTTGGGTAAAGGGTTAATTCATTGTCGCTAAATTCTCCCAAAACAGTTCGTTGGCTCAGACGCTTAACACAATGACGTCATGAATGCGCTTTACTTGCACCCGTTGTCGTAATTGACGTCATGTGAACTACGCACAAGAATACAAAGCTACTGCTATGGGACCACGCGCCGATTAGACACTAGTTGATAATCAGGAAATACGACTTGTGTCGTTACGTCGAAATTAACGACGTTTCGTGTGATATATTATGTCATTTCCCGACCAGGATATAATTAATATCTACTATTAACCTCATTCGGCGTTTTGTTCTGATAACCTGCAATAACGCTGGCCTGGAAATTAACTAATGATAGCCTTACTCACGTTTGGTTGACAGGAAATTGTTGCTGCCAGCTTTGAAAATCCATCCAGTCCCCCGTATTCCAAAACAGTCGATAGGAAGAATAATAATCTAGGGAACACTTGAAATTTGCAAACTGTTCACAATTTGCCGCACTCGTCAGTCGAAGTATCTGCTGGTTAGTTGCATCATATGTTATATAACTTCTCCCTGGCGACCACTCGTGGGCGTATTCCTTGTCATGATGTAAGGCGACCGTAATTCGGTCACTCGTATTCTGGGGAAATTGACATTCCACTTTAAAAGAATCTGAAATAGATGTGTCTTTTGAGTAGAGTACGTGATTTGTGTTCAGGTAAAAATATAAATTATCACCATCATGTTTACTGGCCTAATTGTCCACTCCGCATGCTTAGAGACGTTTTTTTCAAACACAGATATATCCATTTCTATTCTCGTCCCCAAAATAGAGTTTGTCCAGCCGAACGCATATTCACAATAGTAAATCACCTCTCCTGGATCGCCTGAAGATTAAAATGCTTACGAAAACCGGCATTCCTTCTTTTCATGAAAAAAAATATTGCACAAGAAATTCTTCGATAAATCGCTTGCTACTCCTGGCAGTTGCAGCCTCGCAGTGCAAACCAGCCTGGGGGAGCTTCGATTACATACCCCACTTACACATAACACACCTCGCATTATACCTCTATATAGATTTACGAAATGTGGTATCCGAGTCGAACTCTTGCTTTTCAGTCGATTTGACGACAAGTTAAGATATGGCCTGAGAAAGAAGCTGAGACTGGGATACAGCATTTTGTACATAAATAAAATAGCGATATTAGATTTGTTTTACAAATCCCAAATGTTGTGCCAAGAATTTGTTTGTTTTTATACACGGATATGGCGACAGTCAACTGTTAGAGTAATATCGTATCGGGCACGTTTACGAGTAAGTAAAACCGTCGTACACGGAGAAAAAGTGGCGAGCAACTGGCAAATTCGGCGGCATGGCCCAGGGATAGTTAACAGCTGCTGAGGGAAAATGCACCATCAACATGCAGGACATCTTAGTACACTGTACCACCATACCACATCTTCTTGATTAACTGGCATTTTAATTTCTGATTTCATTTTCACAATCATAAAACGCTGGCCGTTTCACTCTAAACCATATGCTGCAGCTTTGAATTATTCAGATCCACAAATGTACTTTTTGGGCGCGTTTATTCAGCATTCCAAAATACTGTGCAGTGGTACTGCGTGTTGTTTCAACATGAATGCCTTCTTCGGTTAAGATATGAAACCATAAAAGGAATGCAGTTTCATAATTTAGATATTATGCTTTGCACAAGAGTTTTTCTTTTATATGTAGAAATTGATACATATAAGGTATCTCTGCCGGATACAGCATTTGTATAAGGAGTCCCAGATATGCTATGTATTCGGCTAAACAAAGGCTCCATGCATACTTAGTGTAAAATAAAAAACAGTTATTCTTACCAAGAATGCCATTTCAAAGGGATGGTTGCTTAAATACACACCGGCACGCGTGTGTGAATGGGTTAATCAATTATGACACGAGTGCAAGCGCGGAAAGATAGAAAGAGAGGTCACAGGCTTCGAGGTTTATCCTTCCGCGATGGCACAAGTGCCATATCGATCTATCCAGTCACACACGCGTGTCGTTCTGTATTTATTACACGCCTTCACGTCTATGCAAACAGTTATTAGAAGGACACTCGGCAATTCGTTTGACAACTTGTCGGCTGAGTGCTAGAATGTTCTATGTCCCACAGGGGACATAGAACATTCTAGCACTCAGGCGACGAACTGTCAATAAAAACAACACATTATAATGGCAACAAATTCGCGAGGGGAATCCGTATTACTATTTCTTCCTCTGCGTTCCAATGTGTTCTATGTGCCCACTGGCACATAAAACACATTGGAACTCGGGGGACGACTATCAGCTATCGCTAGCGATTTAAATTGTAATTGCGTTGCACGATTTGTAGAAAATTCCAGTGGAATTTCTCTTCAGTTTAAAAGTAGTCCGTCAACGATTTCCTTTCAGCACATATGTGCGTAACCGATTTTCATTTTCCGCACGGTGCAGCGTTCATGTAGATGGTGATTGCAGGCGTGTAACAAATATGTTTCCCTGGGCGCCCGTCAACATTGACACCAAAATGTTGAATTTACGTTACTTTAAAAAAAAATACTTTATTTGATATCCGTCAAAAGAAGTGGTGTTGACAGAACCCAACACAATTAGAGCACTACCCAATATTTTGTTTATTTTATAAAAAATATAACCCAACTAGAGAAACAGAATTTACTGCACCCAATAAATCCAAGTATGTGTGAAAAGGGTTAAAGTATCAGGAATAAACTATACAGAAAGAGAATTTATGGAGGCTTATTTTCAGGAGTAAAATATTTTTAAACAAATCAGAAATGGGTTTTCGTTAACAGTATTTACAGATATTCATACTGGAATCAGAACAATTATTTATAAGAAACCAGAAAAGGCATACATGTGACCAGCATTCAAAGGGTTCGATAGTCGAATCAGAAATGGACATTTTTGGCTCTGCCCACTAATTTGAGTGATGAAATACGTTCATAAACTTTAGAAATTCATTAAGGTGTAATAAAATTCATTTCCCAGTATTTTCTGAATAATACGCACTTGATGACTTTGGCGACCTCTTTCAGGAAGACCCCTAGGTGACCTCCGTGACCTTGACCCATATTTTGAATTTCCATCAAGTGTCGACTCATTTGGTGTTAGTTCCAGGTCCATTCATCATACAACGATTGAGATATGAGCATGATCCACTTTCAAAAATGTTGGGTACGCCCACTTTTTAACATAAAAATGCATGTATGGACCTCAGGAATGCTTTGGGGGGTCAAAAAATGTGATTTCCAGCAATTATGAAAAATGCACTTAATGATCCCTAGGTGATCTCCTTGACCCTGACCCATATTTTGAATCTCCATCAAGTGTCGACTCATTTGGTGTTAGTCACAGGTCCATTCATCATACCATGCTTGAGATATGAGAGTGACCCACTTTCAAATTTTTTGGCCACGCCCACTTTTTTAACGTAAAAATGTATGTATGAATCTCAGGAATGCTTTGGGGGCAAAAAATGTGATTTCCAGCAATTATGAAAAATGCACTGAATGACCCCTAGTTGACCTCCGTGACCTTGACCCATATTTTGAACCTCCATCGAGTGTCGATCCCAGTTGATGTTGATCCCAGGTCCGTAGGTCAGACCATGCTTGTGATATGGGCGTGACCCAGTTTCAAAAATTTTGGCCACGTCCACTTTTTTTACATCAAAATGTATATGTGTACGTCAGGAATACTTTAGGGGATCAAAAAATGTGATTTCCAGCAATTCTGAAAAATGCACTCAATGACCCCTAGTGTCCTCCGTGACCTTGGCCCATATTTTGAGTCTCCCGCAAGTGCCGACTGATTTGATGTTGGTCCCAGGTCCATACGTCATACCATGCCTGAGATATGGGCGTGACCCACTTTCAAAAATTTTGGCCACGCCCACTTTTGTACGTCATTATGCATATGTGTACGTCAGGAATACCTTAGGGGATCAAAAAATGTGATTACCAGCAATTCTGAAAAATGCACTCAATGACCCTTAATTGACCCCCGTGACCTTGACGCATATTTTGAACCTCCATCGAGTATCGACTCATTTGGTGTTGGTCCCAGGTCTGTAGGTCATACCACGCCTGATATATGGGCGTGACCCACTTTCAAAAATGTTGACCACGCCCACTTTTTATGTAAAAATGCATGTGTGTACGTTAGGAATACTTTAGGGGGTCAAAAAATGTGATTTCTAGCAATTCTGAAAAATAGACTCAATTACCCCTAGGTGACCTCTGTGACCTTGACCCATATTTTGAACCTCCATCAAGTGTCGGCTCATTTGGTGTTGGTCCCAGGTCTGTAGGTCATACCACGCCTGAGATATGGGCGTGACCCACTTTCAAAACACCCCTACAGACACCCCTGGTACCCCAGGAATCTGAAAAACATAGGTGGCCGAGAACTTGTGGCTGTCTATCTGAATGCCAAAAATCAACGAGATAGGGCAATTCGTTTTCGAGTTACCTTGTGGACAAAAAAGTGATGAGTAGACAGAAGAAGAAGAAGAAGAAGAAGAAGAAGAAGAAGAAGAAGAAGAAGAAGAAGAAGAAAAAGAAGAAGAAGAAGAAGAAGAAGAAGCAGAAGAAAAAAAAAAAAAAGAATCCGTGCAAAAACAATAGTCTGTGTGTTTCACACAGACTAATGAGGGCGGAGAACGGTGGAAAGGAATCAACGATCAGTGTTGGAGTTTTCCGGTATTAAAAAGAACATCTCCGCTAAGGGTTGAGAGTCTGGTCTCCCGTATTCTACCGGAGTTGTGTTCTGTATTGATATTACCATTAAACTTGAAGTAAGTGAATGAAGATACGACTTTAAAGAAAAATGTCGGCTTTGTCGGTCTGTTTACGTTTTTGCTTCATACCGTTTTTTAATTGTCTAAGCATTTCATTTGCGTTATAACGTCAATCGTCTAAACGACCAAACAGATGCAGTCTAATATGCCGGTCTTACAACCTAATTCCACAATTGGTTTGCCGAACATGATTCCTGAAGTCTGCACGGCATATAATTAAAATGGACGACCTGTGACCCTAAATGTGCGACTCAAGAAACATAAACTAAATATTTCAAAACTTCCTTAAGAGTACTCAACCTAAATCGTGAAATAAAGCTTACTGTAAACGATTATAATGGCAATGGTAAGTAGTTTTCTCCATACTTTACGTTATTCGACTTGTTTCATTTGACAAATGAGAAATACTTGACGACTTTCCAAAGCAAATCAAAAACTTCGCTCTGAACGACACGTTGATTGGCTGGTTATTGTCATCAAATGTAGGACCAATTCATGGCGCAGTGTTTTCCAACTGCACTTACCTGAGCAAGGACATGCAACCTTTTACTTTAGAATATCGCAACATCACGGTTTGTTCAATCAAATTTGGGTTATCTAACCCTTTATCCAACATGAAAAGCAGACGACACTTGCAAACAACATTTTTGAATAACTGATTTTTTTTTTCATTTTTTGTCTGAAAAACATAGGTTAAGATCCCTCATTGGAACGAGCTCGACAAAAAATGAAAATATAATGAAAATTAATTGGCGATTTTTGAGAATAGGCCTGGCCGGTTTTTGCCGTTACGTTGCTAAAGGATTAACATTTTTTGTAGTACATAAGTCATTGATCCCCACAAACGCAAATGCAATCTGGGGATTGAGTGTCCTTGCCCGTTCTGTCTGTTTAGCGCAGCCAGAAATTCAAGCTTTGTATTTGTAGGCTATTAGACTTCACTTTGCCTCGCTAGGTCGAGATAAAACTTGGCACTTAGGGATAATTTAACAAGGAAAGGAGCATGGGGTGGGGCCTCGACTGCATCAGACATAGCATTAGGCCTTCAAGCAGTGTAACGCCATGAAAAGTATCTGACGTGCCTGAACCGATTGCGACGAAATTTGGTGCCTGTTGGTTATTAATTCAGGAAATGGACATGGTATGGGTCTCGATCGCTCCTGATGTCGCTTTAACCTTTCAACAAGTTCAGCGTCGGGTATAGTTGGTCTCCGATGCGCCTCACCCGACATCGATATAATTTGGCAACAGTTACGGAATGTAATTATAAGAATTGAATGCACTTTTTATAATCTTTATTGGAGTATGAACGTGTGGGAATGGGTACAAATTATGTATGAATCCTCTCGTGATTATAAAAATTGCATTCAATTCTTAAAACAACAGCCACTGGGATGCAATACGACATTTTCTGATATATTAATGTCCATTTGTATCAAGAGTAAAATGGACGTGAATTTGGCGTGTTGTTTATTTGTATTGTTTTATTGAGTTTACCGACACTTTCGGCAGCCAGGGTCACGTGTCCGATAGTTTTACAGGTGGAGGAAGCCGGAGTACCCGAGGAAAAAATCCAGGCGCTGCAAGCAACTGTCAGACTCTCCAGCGTACTAAATCCGCACAAACAAAATTAGCATTGGTTAAAGACAAGTGCACCATCGACGCGAAGTACGCCTCAGTACACAGCGCCAACGTGTCCAGCCAAGGGCAATCGGGATCAAGTGCCCTGTCCAAGGGCACAATGCAATTACCTCTGGTGGGGCTCGAACCGTGGAGCTTGCCGTTTGAAGTACAATGATGTAACTACTGAGCCATCGCGCACCTTGCTCGCCGCGTTAACCCTCCAACCATTCACCTTTCAACCACAGCATCAACGGGATGAATTCCAGCATCTCCAGATATATCCAACTACACTTGCACCCTGGGTTACTTTGACCAGGAACCTGAAATGAGGTCGGTTGCGATTACCTCCAACTTCACACTAACACTTTAACAAAGGAACTCGGACTGCACTCCTCAATTTTCAAAGATATAGAGCTAAAAATGGCACATAGAGCCATTTTTTCTATCTGGGGGGGGGGGGGGGGGGGGGACATGTTCAGGGTGTATTTTACGTGTGACGCTGCTTTAACCATTTGACCTTTAACCAACCAAGCGTGAATAGTTTAAAAAGTCACACGACATGTTTTGTGACATAGGTAAGAACAAATGAAATCATTATCGCCGGTAATAATACGTATAAAATAGTTGGACTTATTGCAGAACGATCGAGATTAGTAATCTCCGCCGGCGATAATTCTGAATGATGTCGATTCGTTGAACTGTGCCACCATTATGGAGTACACTCCAGCTTTCACACAGTGAATACAGACCAGAAAAAATGTAAGCGAAGAGAACACAGTGTCCGAATCATTAATACTCTGTTTGAAATCATAGCTTTGATATTTTACTAAAGATTGTTTACAGAATTTGGGTAAGTACATTAAAACTGTGCGACAGGCGGAAACGGATGGAGTAACAAATTGCAAGCTCCGTCGCTTGCTTCCGACTAAGTATTTTTGAACACTACTCGTCTAGTAACCTTTACAGTGAAGATCGTGTAATTCTGACACGATGTCACATTGGTCACACAAGTCTTACACACCCCTTTTAGTTAGAGGATTATATGGACTAGAGTGTGTTCCTGGCCAGAAGGGGTTGACGTCGGAACACATTCTTTTAACATTACACTGATCTGGATCATGCCTTAGGGCAATATTTCACTGTAGGATCTCTAAGAGATTTTTTTTCATTTTACGAGCCCGCACAACATCCACACAATTTCGTAAAGTAAGCAACACTTTTAATAATTTTTAACCCGTTAACCAACGAATAGTTCACATCCGCTCGCGTAAACAACAAATTCAGCAGCTGAAAAAATATTATTTTTCAAAACATTTCAAAAAGATTTCAACAAAAATTTCAACGAGCTTGTTCCAATGAGGGGGTCACATGATAGATTTATTTATTTTTTAAATTGTTTGAAAAATTTTAAAAAAATTATATTTAAAATAATAAATTTTGATATTGTTTGCGTTGCGTAAAGGATTAAACTTGTTTTTATTCCTTTAAACTTGACTGTGTTAGTCTCAAATCATCACATTGATTTATATTCACTTTTCTTGTATCGTCAATCATTACTCTTCCCACAACTCATATCTTTGCTACTTTTGTTGTAATTATTTTTTTTATTATACGCTAACCGATAGATTATCGAACAAAATGCGGAAAGATAGAAATTGTATCCCCCACTGTGAAAATACAGATATTTTCACTTCCACTGTATCAATCAACATGGCGGCTTTCAAAGCATCACTTCAAGGTGAATACGAGTCAAAGTATCACTGGAAACGGTCAATTTGTTCTAAAAATGTATAATGAAAATAAATTATAGTGTTTTTGAGTGGATACCGATTGTTTCCAGCAATAATTCAACACCTATTCACCTTGAATTTGATGCATGAAACCCGCTAGGCCAAACATGGCCTGAAACTCCATAATATAAGTTTGTGGTTTGGTACGTCCTTTCAAGGACGTACCAAACCAAAAACTTATATTACGGACCTGCAAGCCATGTTTGGACTAGAGACCCGCCAGCTGAATCAGATCGCAAGACGCTCTCTGTTCCAAGGATCGATCACTTCCGCGTATCAATGATTCAATGCGCTGTTTACTTCCATGTATCAGTTCAAGGTTGAAACGAATGGAATTATCAGATTCTTATAAAAAGCGTATAATAAAAAGAAAATCTAGTGTTTTTGAGTGGATACCGACATTATTTTCTATTTGTATATTATTATTTATAAGTTTATATTTTGTGATTTTGCTTCATAATTCTCAACAACTTGTTTTATTTTATTCCATTTCATCACCACGATATAGTCTTAGCAGCTGATGTGACGTTAAGCAGCAATAAATAAACAAATAAATAAATAATTTGAGATTTAAACACTGCTCAATTCCTTGGTTGGATGAAGACTGAAATCGCAATATGACCGCCGGAAAGTACTTGCACTCCATGTATACAGTAGAATCCTGTTTGACAGAGCTCCAAGATATTTATTTATTTATTTATTTATTTATTTATTTATTTATTTATTTATTTGTGCTTACCGCTACAACAGCAGCTAAAGTTATATCGTGGCGATGAAAATTCTATACTTTAAAATAGATCATTTTCCACCATGAATTAATAAAAAACGGGTCTTTGAAATATGAACTGTGAGGAATAAACCTTAGGAGTGGACACAGTAAGGAGAAATTGAAACCAGTTGTTCAAAAATTGAATTGGCGAGAATTTAAATGAATACAAACAATTTAAAAGTTATAACTTAAAACAAGAGAAACTTTTGTGCGTGCTCGTATGATAAAATGCATCTCTTAGAGATCCAACTGTAACATTCTGCCCTCTAATACGATTAAAATCAGAACTTTGTAAACGAATGTGCTCCACGGACAATACCCGTCGGTAAGGAACAAGGAACGCCCTCTGGTCGCATATTACCCTCTAACAAAAAAGGAATGTGTTAGTCTTGTCAAAGCTGCATGATCTTTCTGCAAAGGTTACTGGACAGGTAGTGATAGAAAAAAAGAAAATAGTTGTCCGGACGTGATGGAGCTTGTTATTTATCGCTGCATCGAAATCCGTCTGCCACGCAGATTTGATGTAATTATGGATACGCGGTTTGAAATCACGGAAAGGAATTTTAAAATCAGTGAGAAGCTTGGTCAAGGCTTGATTGGCTGCACTGTCTGTTTTTGTTTTAACAGAGATACCTAAATGTCCAGGTAACCAGCAAAACACGGTATCATACTCGTCAAACATGAGAGCATTCACTTCCCAAGAAGTTCCAAAATGACAGGGTTTTTCAACCTGCACTGCAAAATATATAGGTTCTCTTTAGAACCAAAACTGGTTCAAATCTTGTCCCTGAGATGGAACCAGTTCTGTTTAAACAGTATTTATTTCAAATCAAATAAATTTACCAAGATTAGCATTCAATTTTAACAGACTATTACATGAACTGAATGAGATTCAGCAGTACAATTGGAGCTTATTCAACGCAGTCGCCAAACATTTTGAAACAAAGGAGATATGAACAGTTGGCATATCGAACTGGTTCGATATGCCAACTGTTCATATCTCCTTTGCTTAATAATGATTTGAGCCAACCTCGTATAAGCTCTAAACTTACGACTGAAACCCCCTTAATTTATGTTTAATTCTGTTAATATTGAATGTCAATCTTGATAAATTTATTTGATTTGAAATAAATACTGTTTAAGCAGAACTGGTTCCATCTCTGGGACAAGATTAGAACCAGTTTTGGTTCTAAAGAGAACCTATATTTTTTACAGTGTGGGGTTGAGTAAAGCAAGCAAAGCGGAAGAGGGTCGGAAAATAAAATCGACTTTCTTTCTTGTACATTCTTGATGTGTTCAAGCGCAGTTGTAGAGCTTTAACTTCAGCTATGAAACGTTTATTTGGTATTAGGATTGAGGTGTTCTGATCACCAGTGACAACAACTGTTGGTATCTTGTCATCATCTTTAGATCCATCTGTATAGATTATTTTTTAACCCATAAATGGTCATTTATGCGAACAACAAAAGTCTTGGAGAATGTTTTGCTTTATTCACCTAGTACGGTGATAGATTTTCCCCATGGGCTTAACACTGAAATAATTTATTTCTACAGTAGAGACGGACTTGTTGACCTCTGAGCTCTACCGCATTCGTGTAGCATATTTAACAGTTCAATTGTTGTTTTCTTTAAACCTTTTTGACAGTATTACACAATGTCAGTAAAAAAAAAACACTACACATTGTTCATTTAATAAAGGCTTTTTGCAAGTTTAGCTCAAGTTTGTAGGGGAGTTATTTTAGACCGAAATGTATCACTGCGGCTTGTTTATTTTGATAGTTTTGCTTGTTGATCAAATTGGACCAAAGTGATCCTCACTTCTCGCAGAGTTTCGTAGCGAGTAACATCACAATTTCGCCGCGACAGCCCTGCAAATGAATCATGTCATAAACAAAATATACGTATAGTGTTTTGAAGTAAAAAAAAACATTCTACTTGTAGAATCAAGAATGAAACCGACTCGCCAGAGGTTCTTCGGTTTCATTCTTAATCCTACTCGTAGAATAACTTTGTTACGTGAAACACTATACTTTTATTGTAAATATAAGCACTGTACTTCTCCTTAACTTTAGCATATTTCTGCTTTAACTCCAGATAATTTATTTCAGACGTTTTTGGTAGAAGCTAGGTCCAAAATAACTGTTGGCTTTTTTAAGATGCCAAGGAGGAATATTTGAGTTGTCTAAAAGGACGTGCTAGGACTCCCTTGGATGAATTACCAAGTGATCAGAAACGTGATTTTAATTGTAGTTCATGCTCTAAATAGTTGTTTTGGATCGATCAGTCGAGCAGAATATAACAATCACAATTGCAACAAAAGGTGAGAAGAAAGATACCCGAGCTTGCCCAATCTATAAAGAAGCTAAATACACAGTCTTACCAAGAGTCATTCGCTTCAATGATTGGTGTTCTTGCATTATTCTCTTTATTTTATAGCTGCTATATATGATACTAATATGAGGCTTAGATTGAGTAAATCAAGCCCAAAGAACATGATTGGGACAGAGACCTTAGCAATAAGGGTAAAAACTTACCGGCCGGCTGATAGACAATGGAGTAGGACTATAAGGAGTGTAGAGTCCAGTCAATCAAACCAATTCCAGAATGACAGTTTGAATCATGAGTCTCTAGTTAGTGAGAATAACTTTGATATCCAAACGAAATGGAAAGTTTCAGGAAGGATATTGATATTCTCACTAAAGAGATAAAAAATGTTGAACAAAAATCCATTTTCCCCCCAATTATGACAAGAGTTCTAACTGGTAGAAAAGGGGAAGTAAAAATGTTCAAAAGGGATATAAATAGAATTAATAGTCTAAGGGAAACAGCTCTAGAATGAATCAGAATTTCCATGGAAATGGAAATGGAACAAACAAATGGAATCAAAATTTCCCCAACAAACAGAATAATTCCAGAACTTGGAATAAACATTCTTTGACAAGGAAAACAGACAGAGGTTGGACTCGGGGGCCAGAGCTCAACAAACACTGCCTGGCCCACATTAGTTAACCTTGGCAGTTGTGGAACAAGTGGAAAGGGATATTTTGTATCATCAAGCATACACTACATCATAGCCTAGTTTCTCTGATGGCGGACAAAGGAGCAAATGTGACTATACTGAGTAGCAGATTTATTGACTCGTTTGCACCTTCCCAATGTCCCAAAATAATACCTGTAAAAGTTAATCCAGTAACAGCAAGAGGTGACGTCAGACCATTTATAGGCGAGGCACAAGTGAAAATTAAATTGTCAGGTTTTGAGTTTGGACATGATGTTCTTACTGCAAACATTAAGAATGAAGGAACCCTGGGGATAAATTTCCTCAAGACAAATAAATGTGATATAATGCTCAGTAAAAATTATCTCTAAATAAATGGTTGAAAAACAACATTGTTTTTGGGACATAAATAGAATCAAACTACAATGTTGTAGGATAGCTGTAAGTGATGAAATAAGAGTGGGAGTGAAATAAAGATTCATCGGAGGTTACTAGACACATATCATCATGATGAGGTTGGGATATTAGATCCACAGTGAATTTTGTGGAAAATTACAAAAATGGTTGTTGCAAAAAACTGTCTCAAGAAAGGAAATGTTCCCTTAACCCATTACCCAACGTAATGGCCAAAACCGGCCA
Organism: Pictodentalium vernedei; assembly: GCA_031216915.1. Lineage (NCBI taxonomy): Eukaryota > Metazoa > Mollusca > Scaphopoda > Dentaliida > Dentaliidae > Pictodentalium > Pictodentalium vernedei. Next base: position 506,417,703 of record CM062293.1, read on the forward strand.
GCGCTATTCGCAAAAAATCACCAAACAATTTTCCTTTCTTATTATTTCATTTTTTTATCTCAAAAACATAGCTTATGACCCCTCAATGGAACGAGCTCGTTGAGCTCGTTCCAATGTGGGGCCATAAGCTATGTTTTTGAGGCAAAAACATGGAAATATACAGGCATTCAAGAATTTTGTTTGCAGGTGTTGCCTGCTTTATTTGTCAGGTAAAGGGTTAATATTTATGAATATAATTAAAGATACTTTAACAGTTCACAAAAGCACAGTTGCTGCAGTGATTGGACCCATTGATAAGATAGTGGACACTAATATGAATACTGACAGTGTTAATGTCAAAACAACAAATCTTGTAAATTTAAATGACGATTTGCCTGAGCATTTGAAAGATCCGTTTGTCAGGAATTCACAGAACTTGAATGTGCAGCAGACACTTCAACTTACAAGTCTATTACTTGAGAATCAAAAAGTATTTTGAAAAGAATTCTGGAGACATTGGGCAGAGCTCTTTAGTTGGAAATAAAATTGCTGTGGGGAATGCTAAGCTAATCAAACAACACCCGAGGCATATATCCCTAGCACAAATAGAGGATGCAGAGAATGAGATAAATGATATGACTGAGAAGGGTGTAATATAAGCATCTGACAACCCATGGTGTTCATCAGTTGTTCTAGTCACCAAAAATGATGGCAGCGTCTGATTTTCTATCGACAATCGAAAGTCGAAAGTTAAACAATGTAACTATCAAGGTTTCTGATTCATTACAGAAGATCGATGATACACTGGATGCCCTCTCGGGTTCAAAGTGGTTCTCAACTATGGACCTTAAAAGTGGGTTTTGGCAGCGGAATGTTAATAAATCTGATCGACCTAAAACTGCATTCACGTTACCTGGAAGCTGCTTGTGGCAGTTTACAGTCATGTCATATGGTTTCTGTAGTGCGCCGACCTCGTTCGAATGATTAATAGAAAATGTACTGGCAGGCTTCTCATGGGAAAAATACTTAGTTTACATTGGCAATGTACTCAGTTTTTCAAACAAAATTGGAAACCAAGTAGAAAATTTAAGAGAGGTTTTAAAAAGACTCACACAAGCTAATCTTAAACTTAGTCCCAAGAAATGCACATTCTTTCAGGAAAAGGTACATTTTTTGTGGCATATTATCAGTGAGACAGGGGTGTCAACAGACTATGAGAAGATATCAGCTGTTAACAACTGGTCTCCACTCAGGAATGTGAAAGAGGTGAGAAGGTTCTTAGGTCTGTGCTCCTATTATAGAAAATTTGTACACCTCTTTGCAGAAATTGCAAGACCCTTGCACTGACTGACTGAGCTTTGATGTAAATTTCTGTGGACAGATGAATGCCAGTCAGCCTTCGACAGGCTGTAGCAGACTTTAACAAAGTCACCGACCTTCATTTCAGATACTGACTGTAGTGGTTTTGCTCTAGGATGTGTTCTTTCCCAAGTACAAGATGGGAAAGAAAGAGTCATCAGCTGCTACAGTAAAGCACTTAGTAAAGAAGAGAGAAGACACTGTGTGACGAGACGGAGCTCTTAGATCCTACTGTAGCCTCAGTTCGTCATCTCCACCATTATCTGTATGGCCGACATTTTAAAATCAGGACTGACCATAACACTTTATGATGGCCCCTTAATTTTAAAATTCAGACAGCCAAATAGCTAGAGTTAATGGACACCTACAACTTTACAATAGGTAGAATCTATTCTAATGCAGATGCATTGCCCCGTAGGCCATGTTGATCTCATTGTGCCCATTTTATGGAGTCGGATAGGAATCCCACTTTCGGAATCCCTTTTAAAGAATCCCTTTTGAAAAACACCTGTGGCTATGGAATCCCTTTTTGGTCGTATGTGCCTATGTGCTAGGGCACATTGTGTCAGTCACATTGTGCCTTTTCACATAAGCACATATTGGCACATAAAGCATGTGCTTATGTGCTAGGGCACATTGTGTCACATTGTGCTTTTTCACATAAGCACATATGAGGGATTCTCCAGAAGGTATCCTAGATAGGTATCCTCAAATAATACAATACCAGGCCATAGGTATCCTGAAAAACCTGTATGTGCCTATGTGCTTGGGCACATTGTGTCACATTGTGCCTTTTCACATAAGCACATATGACAAAAAAGGGATTCACCAGAGGGTATCCTCAAATAATACAATACCAGGCCATAGGTATCCTCAAATACCCGTAGGTGCCTATGTGCTAGGGCAAATTGAGTCACATTGTGCCTTTCACATAAGCACATATCGGCACATAAAGCATGTGCCTTTGTGCTAGGGCACATTGTGTCACATTGTGCTTTTTTTCACATAAGCACATATGACAAAAAAGGGGTGCTGAAGGTCATATGTTTTTCAAAAAAGGGGTGCCAAAATTGGGGTGCCCGGGGATATTGCCATTGGATATAGGTTTTTATTATACAGAAGGGAGATAACTATGTACGATTAGGTACAGGTTATGGAAAATCAAGCAATCTGATTGGTTAGTTATAATTTATATAAATGATCTAGATAAATGAAACAACGAGAGTACTCGGAATAGGGTCAGAACTAACAAGAACAGACCAGAATAGCTAAATATAGTAATAATAAGCAAAGCTGTTCCAACTAATAGGCTATTCGATGCTACTGGAGTATACTCTAGAAAAAAGGAACATGGCCAAATAGACAAAAACTATTACATAGATAGATAAAAGCAGAGAATTCTGAAAGAATTCGAAATAGTACAACTTGTCAGGTTGTTTGTGGTAATTTGATTTACTCTGATTCAACCGACCATACCCCCCGAACATACCTTATTATAGGCCTTTGGGTAACATAGCAATCACGTGCTACTATAGAAACCAAGATGGCGGCCTCCAGTATACAAAATGGACGACAGAAACAGGTATCACCCTAACAACATGCGCTGCACATGCGCACTCACACCACGTATCACTATGGAGATGACGTCACAACATGGCGGCTCACGCGGGTTACCATGACATGGCGCCACTAGGTCACGTGACATGACGTCATATGAGATCGTCCAAATGAGATCATCCAAACCAGGACCCAAAAGCCCGAGACATACTACTCATATAAGACTATTCGCAATCAGTTCTCCAACAAACTAAAAGCTGCCAGAAATTCTTACTACACAACATGTGTTGAAGCTTGTAATGGTGACAGCAAAAAACTGTTTAAAGTTGTTAAAAATCTGTGTACAGAAAAAACAAAGTGTGTCATTTCCACCACATGATGATCTATCAAAGCTAGCTGATCAATTTGGCGAATTCTTCATCCAAAAAATCAAATTAATTCAGGAAAAAATTAAGAACATAAATGTAGACAAAATTGACATCAAACAGAGACCATCAGAAAAAGAGCTTTCAACTTTTCGACCTTTAGAAATCCACGAGGTAACTAAATTAATAAAAGAATCCTAAAATGCCTCATGTCAACTCGACCCAATGCCAACATCTATTGTCAAATCATGTGTAGACTATTTGGCTCCTGTGATCACAAAAATGACCAACATGTCTCTGCTGGAAGGATATGGGTCTGATGCGCGGAAAATAGCAATTGTTCATCCTCTTCTGAAGAAACAATGTGCAGAACTTGTGTTTAAAAACTTCCAACCAGTGAATAACTTACCGTTCGTCTCTAAGCTGTGTGCAAAAGCCGCAATTGACCAACTAATGTTACATAGTGATTTGCATGCTCCGTTACCGGCCAACACATCTGGATTCAGAAAATTTCACTCGACTGAAACGGCATCACTCAAGGTAATGCCATCCTCCTTAATATGGAGTCTGGAAGGGTAACATTGCTTGTTCTTTTAGACCTTAGTGCTGCTTTTGACACTGTTTGTCATAAAACTCTGCTGGAGACAATGAATTATGATGTTGGACTTAATGGTGTTGCTGCTAGCCGGCTATCATCATACATCAAGAATAGACAGCAGCGTGTATCAATAAACGGTAATCTGTCAAAAGACTTCCATCTTGAATGTGGAGTCCCACAGGGCAGTTGCCTTGGTCCAGTTCTGTTTCTATTATATATTTCAAAAACGTTCACCATCACTGAATCTAACCTGCCTGACGCCCATGGTTATGCTGATGACGCACCGGTCTATTTCTCTTTTCGACCATCAATCAAGGATCAAACTAAAGCTCTAAAACTATTGAATCATGTATTTCGGACATTCGCACATGGATGGTTTCAAACAAATTAATGATAAATGATGATAAGACTGAATTCCTAATAATTGGTTCGCGACAACAACTCACTAAAGTTGACATCAATTCACTGAAGGTAGGAGATTCCGCCATCAGTGCAAGTTACAGTGTACGTTATCTTGGTGCCTTCTTCGACTCTACCATGTCTATGGACAGACTTCTTACAAATATGTGCAATAAGGCTTTCAGAGATCTATACAAAGTTAAACAGATAAGACAGTTCCTCACCAAAGACTCAACAAAAACTATAATTCATGCCTTTGTAACTTCACATTTGGATTATTGTAATGCCTTACTGTTCAACATTCGACACTATCAGTAATCTCGCCTGCAGATGGTACTAAATGCATCAGCCCGAGTGGTATGTAGGGTATCACGACCTGAACACATCACTCCTCCTGTTCTGAGGGATATGCACTGGCTGTCAGTCAAGTACAGAATAATTTTCAAAAATTTATTATTAGTTTTTAAGACACAAAACAACATGTTACCAGCCTACTTAGAAGAACTCCTTAATACCAAGAATGTGTGTCAATACAACCTGAGGTCCGATGGTAAAATGCTGCTACATGTTCCAAAACATAGGTGTAAGACATAGGTCATTCTCATTTGCTGGCCCTTACTTGTGAAATAATTTACAAGAACACTTAAAAAAACTGTCAAATGTCAACTTTTTCAAGAAAGATCTCGAAACATACCTGTTTCAAAAAGCCTATAAGTTATGTTCTGGGCTGTAAGATACTATAATATTGGCGCTATATAAATGTGTATATTATTATTATTATTATTATTACTATTCATGAGGCAACACCTTGTCAAATGGTATTTGGAAAAGAGATCAATTTACCTATTAACTTGGCGGATGGAAGCCTGATACAGATGGAGAGGTATATGACCGTGATTATGCTTATACCCTGTCTAAACAGTTAGAGTCAATTCATGAGATTGCTGGAGAACATTTGACTATTAAAAGTGACGGGAAAAAAAATCGGTATCACCAAAGAGCAATCAATCACAAGTGTTACAAGCGAGGCGGCCCTGTTCGTCTCCTTGATACCAAAAGACGAAAGTGAATTTGCTCAAAATTACATAAGCCATGGAAGGGGCCCCATCTTGTGAAACAGATGAATGCTGTTATCTGTAGGATACAAGAGCCCCCCCCCCCCCCCCCCCCCCCCCCAAGTCTGAACCTAGGGCAGTACACCATCATAGACTCAAACCTTATAGAGGGAAGAATGTCCCATCTTGTGGAGAGATGATTAGTGTGAATGCAAAAAAATATCTAACGTGAGACACAAAAATTCCAAGAAAGGAACAGACAATACTTACAGGTAACATAGTGTTTTAGTTGTACAAATTATGTTAATAATAAAGGAAGCTATTTTGATGATGTTGAAAATTAAAAAGGGGGTTTACCAAATGACTGAGTATTTGTTTACTTTATTACTTTCAGGTTACGATGTACAAATGCAAGATTTGCAAAGACTTCGAAAACGGGGGCACGTTGTGTAGCAGCACTCGGGCTTTGGCTTTCGCTGAGTGGAGTACTGGACATTGTTCACGCGTCCCACAGAGACATTCAAAATGTGCTGAGGGAGCAGCTGGTTTAACAGTGGACCAATTTAACAAGATACCTGGGGGTGCGGGTCTTGAGGCAAGAGATGGCTTCAGAGAATTCAAAACGTCGATAGACTAGAATATTATGTTCTACAAAGTGCCACCTCCTAAGGAGAAGACAGTGATTTTGAAAATACAAAATCAAAAGCACTGTAGGGTCGACAAAGAGAACGAGGCGACTCAAGAACACAAAAAAGCCTAAAACTCAGCACATCAAGTAAGCCGAGAAAGACTTTGTTACAACCTGCAACGACATTCAAGTGAGATATTGGCTGTGTGGAAAAATCTGAGCGAGCCAAAGACACTTCTGTCCAAATGGAGAACAACCTTTTATCAGTGTCTCATCTGAATGGTGAGGCAGGTTCCTCTATGTTATCGAGAAAACAGATTGTTTGATGATATTTAAAAGTGTTATTTAGTTTCCGTAGCAGTCAGTCCCGTAATTTATTTGGGTAGGCCCAATCTGTGACAGGAAAGCAAGAAAATCAAGAAATGGCCCAAAATACATATTTATGTCTCATCAGTAATATTCCAAGATACTAAGGCAACATATCAGCTTGGCAGCACACTCTGACAATGATTTTTAACACATTTCCCACGTAGTGACCTGTATTTCTCACAATTTTAGAGCAAACTTTTCGCGGTATTTAGCGATTCGCGAAATTAGGGAACTCAACATTATAAATAATTGTTCACGTTATTCTTCATCATATCGTACTCAAGTTAGTCCATTCTAGGAATGGCACTCATGCCTTTCACCAGCCTGTCCTGTATTTAATATGTTTTAAGACGAAACAATAACTCTTGGAGGAAACCGATACTAATTTCACCAGAAAATACAATGTACAATTTTCGCCAACAGAATTGTTGCAAAATTCTCCTAATTTCGTTTGGAATTGGCTGAAGCCCCTTTCGATCCTTTTCTGTTATTTTGTTATTTTGTAGATCAGCATCACGGCAGGCCGCAGCAGAGGAGGAAAGGTTTCTGGAGGAGGCTTGGTGGTCTTCAGTGATTGGTTATTAATTTCTTAATTCCTCGGGTGAGGACCAGTGTAATCTCTCGACAAAGGTGCTACCTCTCCCAGAAGGTGGTGTTTCTGGGCATCTTCAGGCAAGTATAATCTGCCACTTAGGTGTAATGGTGTAGAGGCCATGACTGGCAAGTATTGTCTGCATTAGGATGATGTCTGTGAACTCTCTCAGACTCTCTCAGATTCAGCGGATAGACAAATCGACTTTCTAATGAAAACAAAGGCCCATTCAGAGCGCCAGCCAAAGAAGACCAGAACTTCCCTTTCATTTTTATTTTACAAATTTGACGTCGGATACTCGAGGTATGACGTTAATACCGTTGGATACCTCGCCCATTTGTGCACACCATAATCCCTGACTGTGAACTAAACTGAACCCTCATATGAACTAAGTAACTGAGATCATGCTCCTCCCCCTTCCTTTCCTCTCCTCGATTCACCCACTCACTCATTCGCTCGTCTATTAACTCTCTCATTCATTCACTACTCGAATGAAATAAGTAACGGAGAACATGCTCCCCCCTCTCATTCATTCATCCATTCATTCACCAGTCCACTCATTTGCTCATCCATTCACTCGAATGGATGGTTGAGTGAGTGGACGGATGAGTGTGTGACTGAGAGTGAGCTCATTGCTCCAAATTGTTCGACATGAAATGACCTGGAATGTTGAAAGTGAGTTAAGATCCAATAAATAAAAAAATAAATCCAAACACAAAAGCTCCTTCCATCCTCCTATCCCTCTCATTCATTCACTCACTTGTCCACTCTTTTGCTCATTCATTCACTCGAAGGGGTGGTTAAGTGAGTGGACGGATGAGTGTCTGATTGATCGTTATTTCATTATTTCAAAAAAGATCGACACGATATAACCCGGACTGTTGAAAGTGTCGCTAAGCCCCAACAAATAAATAAATAACTCAAGATCAAAAAGCTCCTATCCTTTTCCTACCCTTCTCATTCCTGCACTCATTCGTCCACTCATCTGCACATTCATTCACTAGAATGGGTGGTTGAGTGAGTGGACGGATGAATGTCTGATAGTTGACTCAATGCTCCAAAATGTTCGACAAGATATGACCCGGACCGTTGAAAGTGTCGCTAAGCCACAACAAATAAATAAATAACTAAAAATCCTAAAGCACCTAAGTAATTGAGAAGAAGCTAATTAGTTCGTCCCTTTTTTCCTTCCTTTCTTCATTCAGTCAGTCATTCAATCATCTGAAAGAATTACTGGATGGGTGAGCGATGGAGTGTGTGACTGACAGTTAACTCATTAGATCAGATAGCTCAACAAAAAATAAATAACTCTAGATCCAAAAGCTCTTTCAAAGCAACTGAGAACAAGTTTGTCAGTTCGTCCCTTTCTTCTTTCCTTGCTTCCCTTATTCAGTCATCTATTCATCTGAATGAATGATTGGAGGGGTGAGCGATGGAGTGTGTGTTTGAAAGCTAACTCATTTGTCCAGATTGCTCGTCACGAGATGATCTTGGCTGTTTAAAGTGTAGTTAAGCCCCAGTGAATCAATAACTCTAGATTCAAGCTTTCTCACAGCAATTGGGAACGAGGTTCATTCGTTTGTCCCTTCCTGTCGTACCTCCATCCTTTCCGCTACTAGTTCATTCGTTCACTTATTCGTTAGTCCGTTCGTTCGTTCACTAGTTCACTCACTCATTCATTCATTTATTTGAATGGATGGAGTTGGATGAGTGAACGGATGCGTGTGTGACTGAACGCTAACTCATTGGTCCAATTTCTTCACCACGAGAGGTCCCTGGCTGTTGAAGGTGTAGTTAACTCCCAACAAATAAACAAATAAATAAATAGATCCACATTCAAAAACTCCTTGCCATATATCCAAACTCCTAAATTGATAGTATAATACTTAATGATCAAGATTAAGAGTTAATAACTCTTCTAGATGTTTGTTATTTCCCAGTCTGAAGTAGTTGATGGGATGCCTGTCTACATATCATAATCAACAATTGTCCTGATTGTTATAATGCACACAGGATGTACGACAAGAACTAACTCCTTATGTTCAATTGATTGATGTATTCCCTTTGCAGCCACGCGGGAATGAGCCTTAGAAAATTCTCTTTTACAAGTCTGATACTTTTTAGTGGTAAGCATTGCTATTTTCTAAATCAATGACACTGCAATCCTTTCTGGTGTGGACTGACTTGTCTTTACTTCGTTTTCCGTAATTAAACCGATGCCCATGACACAACCTCCCCAAAATCTATACTCTTGTGACGAGTGTGTGCTCCTTTTCTTCATCATTCAGTCATTCTAGATAATTTGTAATACCACAAATACTCTTGGTGTAAATCAATTCAGTTAGCTCATTACTCCGGAGTCAAAGTTCAGTATTGTTAACTCATTCATTCGTTCGTCCATTTATTCGTCCATTCCTTTATTCATTCATTCATTTATCCATTCATTCATTTATTCAAGCGAATGATCGCATGAGTGAATGAGCACATGTCTGACTGAGTGAGTGCATACTGACTTACATCAATTATATGAGACAGAGCAAAGCATACAAGATGCGTGCTGACATACTTGTTTACTTGCATGATGATCATACTGAATCAGAAGCTGGAAATGGTCAATGTTAAAACCTTACCCACTTCGGGTAGCGGATGATACTTGCAAACTGAATTCATAAATTACAAAAAATTTTCAATGTTCTGTCTCGGGAACATAGCTTATGACCCCTCATTGGAGCGAGCTCAAAGAGCTCGTTCCGAGGTGGGTCATGGGCTATGTTTTTGAGACAAGGATTGAAAACATAAAATTTTTTTTTTTTTTTTTTTTTTTTTTATATATGTAGGCCCAGTCGGTTTTGTTTGTTACGTTGGGTAAAGGGTCCATGCTGTAAATCATCAACGATATGGTAGTTATTCAGATATCTATTTGGACAAGTGATTAATCGATCAAGAAAACTCCTTAACTTTTTCACTTCTAGACACAACCTCGCAAAATTGTATACTCTTGTGATCAATATGTGCTTCTTTTCTTCGCCATTATGTCATTCCAGATAATATGTAATACCATAAATAATTTTGATTTCAAATCAAGTCAGATTGCTTGCTTCTCCAGAGTCAAAGCTCAGAATAGTCAACTCATTCATTCTTTCTTTTATTCTTTTTTCATTCTTTCATCCATCCATCCATCGATCCATCCACCCATTCGTTCATTTATCCATTCATCATCCGTTCGTTCATGCATCCACTCATTCATCCGTTCATTCGTCCTAGGAGTGGGTGGGTGTATGGATGAGTGGACGGATGAATGATTGACTCAGGATACCTCATGATAGTTAACTCATTCATTCATTCTTTCTTTTATTCATTGTTGTCATTCCTTCGCCCATCCGTCCATCTATCCAAGGATTCATCAATTCATCAATTTACTTACTCTTCCGTTCATCATCCATTCATCCACCCGTTCATTCATCCATCCATTCATTCGAGTGAGTAACTGCTGGAGTGGATGTCATTCCTTCGCCCATCCGTCCATCCATCCAAGGATTCATCAATTCATCAATTTACTTACTCTTCCGTTCATCATCCATTCATCCACCCGTTCATTCATCCATTCATTCATTCGAGTGAGTAACTGCTGGAGTGGATGCATCCACGTATGACTGACTTTCTTACAAACCAATTCATTCATACATTCATTCATTCATCCATCCATTCATCCATCCATCCATCCATCCATCCATCCATTCATTCATTCATTCATTCATTCATTCATTCATTCATTCATTCATTCATTCATTCATTCATTCATTCATTCATTCATTCATTGGGGTGTTTGAATGGATGGATGGATGAATGAATGATTGGAAATTAAATCATTACAAGTGAAATAATAGCCAAGATCGTTCATTTATCCGCTCATTTGGTTATTTGTTTATTCATTTCATTATTCATTAGGATGGATGGTTGGTTGGATGAACGGGTGAGTGTAATTGGTGGCCATCTCCTAACCTGAAGATGATAACTCAATATCAACTCTGTGACTACGCGAAATGTCTACTTGGCAAACTCGATGCTTCCTCACCCTGACTCGCTCGCTCATTTACTCGCGCATTCAATCACTGACTTGAGTGATGGGTTTGTGGGTCGATGAGCGAGTGTGTGACCGATTAGTAATAAATGCATCTATGCTACTAAAAAAAAAAATGTATGAAATGTGAGAGTCGATCAGAAACCCAGTTATTCAAGAACCCATGTATAGCAACTATTTTTCTATGTACATAGCCCTGAGTTGTTATAACAACTTCTTTTCTTTTGTTTCAACCTTTTTAGTTTCCGCCATTAATATAATTATGTTTGCATTGCCCCAGACTGTTGCCCTTAGTATGAGGTCCAATGCAGTCACCCTTAGACTGGTTCAAACCTTGTCGCATTCAGTACATCCCTCTTTACCAAATTTCATATTGTTTTCTGTGAGGCGTGGTGCACTTATAGTACTTGGCAGTTACATTGTTAGTAATGGCGGATAGACTAGAGTTGGGCGAGATCCAAACGCGGCCAGAATACGACTTTATTAGTCATTATAAGGAAAAAGTCTACAACGGACAAGTTGATGACTTGTTCCCCTTTAAAAAAGTTAAAAATGATTGCTCGTACTACTCCCCTGAACAGTTTGCCTCATGTCGTACTCTACTGAATAAGTCCTTTTCTGTTTTTCACATAAATTGCCAAGGGCTGACCGCACACTGGGATGCCCTAAATGATCTTTTACTCAACCTGCAAGACATGGACAGTTTCTTTGACATAATTGGACTAACAGAGATATTCAAAATTCCACCCACTATGTCATACACACTTAATGGCTACCTCCCACTCCTTATGAACAGTAGACCAAATGACGATGATGGCCATGGCGGGGTAGGATTCTTTATTAAGGAACATGTCGATTATAGAGTTCGCCCGGACCTGACTCTTTTTATTCCGCATGTAATTGAATCCCTCTTCATCGAAATCAATACCAAGAAATCCAAGAAAATAATAGGAGTGATATACAGACCAAATACGCCACCTAAAGCAGATATTGACCTCTTCATATCGAAATTAAATGAAATAACCGACAAACTAAATCGCGAAAACAATCCATCCTACATTGTAGGAGACTTGAACATCAACATGTTAAAATTCAATTCCCATGACAAGACTAGATATTTTATTGATTTAATGTTCAGTCAGGGATTCCTACCTCTAATAACCAAGCCCACAAGAGTAACTCCCTATTCCGCCACTCTTATCGATCACATATTTTCAAATAATATCTCAACAAAATCTAACACGGGAATAGTAATAACTGATGTATCTGACCATTTTGGCACATTCTATATTGAAACCGATACCAAAGAAAATATACGTCGACCTGTTGTGTCCAAACGAAAAATAAACAAAGAAAGTGTTGCCCACTTTAACTTACTTTTATCTCAGTGTGACTTCTCTCCTGTAATGGAACTAGATTGCCCAAACATGGCTTATATAACACATTCATTGAAATTTATCTAAATGTCTTTGAAACTGCCTTTCCTCTAATCCAGACACAGGCAAAGACAAATACTATAAGAAAACAACCTTGGATGTGGAAGGGCCTCTTGATCTCGTCATTAAATAAACGAAAATTCTACCTGAAAAAACTGAAGTGTCCGAGCGACCGCAATATTCAAAACTACAAAAATTACTGTAGGATATTCAACAGAGTGAAAATACAATGCAAGGCCATGTATTATAAGAACATTCTAGCTCAAAATAAACATGATATGCGTAAAACGTGGCAAATATTAAATGATAGCATAAACAAAGCAAAACGAGAAGCCAAACTGCCCTCCTTTTTTAAGCAAGGTGAAAGAGAAATAACTGATCATAACCAAATTGCCACAGAATTTAACAGTTTTTTTTTGCGAATATTGGGAAACAAACAAGTGAGTTATTACCTATGTCAAATAAGCCTTTCTGGGATTACATGAAAGGGGATTTTCGAAATAACTTTTTTATGACACCAACTACGCCAGCCGAAATTGTTAACATAGTGCAGTCAATGAAATCAAAATTAAGTAAAGACAGTAATGATATCACGTCAACCCTCATCAAGCAATCAATCAACCAAATTGTAGTACCCCTCTCACATATTATCAATAACTCCTTTGTCCAAGGAGTAGTGCCAGAACAAATGAAGATTGCAAAGGTAATCCCTATTTTCAAATCTGGAGATGTGCATAATTTTACCAATTATAGACCTATCAGTATCCTCCCCACCTTTTCAAAGGTTCTAGAAAAACTCGTGTCAATTAGGCTGATAAGCTTTCTCGATCGCTTTGAAATTCTATGTAGCAGTCAATATGGGTTCAGAAAAAATCACTCAACTATCCACCCTGTCCTACATCTCCTAAAGTACATTGCCGATGCAAATAATAGGCAAAGTAAAGACATAACATTAGCGGTATTTTTGGACTTATCTAAGGCGTTCGACACCATAAACCATGATATCCTATTGAAGAAACTAGAATGGTATGGAATTAGGGGCATCTCCAACAATTGGTTCAAAAGTTACCTATCAAATAGACACCAATTTGTTGCATACGGTGAAGGCACATCTGACTTAGCTGAAATAACCTGTGGTGTTCCACAAGGCTCAATATTAGGACCTATTTTATTTTTGCTATACATAAATGATCTTTGCAATTCAACAACATTAAACCCTTTATCTTTTGCCGATGATACCAACGTACACCTTTCGGGATCTAATACTGACAATCTGACAATTACTGTGAATAAAGAGTTAGAAAACATCTCCGAATGGTGTTCCGTGAATAGATTGGCATTGAATGCAAGTAAAACTAAATATATTGTGTTTAATCCATCCCATAAGCAAGCGCTCTCTCACAATAATATTTTCGTCAACAACCAAATAATAAATAAGGTTGGACCAAATGAAGCTGAAAAATCACTGAAATTTCTAGGTATATCCATTGATAATTGTCTATCATATAACGCCCACATAGCTCAACTTTGTTCCAAGATTGCACGCGCAAACTTTGCCCTTAACAAGGTAAAGGCAATCCTTCCTCATGAGGCTATGAGAACACTTTACTTCGCTCTGGTACATAGTCACTTGGTATATGGAATCCAAGCATGGGGAAATTCGAGATCTATCAATAAACTTCTAACTCTTCAAAAACGTGCACTGCGCATAATTAATAACAAAAAGTATAATGCCCACACAGAACCACTCTTCAAAAGGGACAAAATACTCAAGGTGACTGACCTGTATAAATTCCATGTATCCCTCTTCGTCTTTGATTGGAAAAACGACAATCTTCCCCAGTCATTTGATAACTTCTTCAGAGTAGCTAGTATGCCTGTCAGAACCACTAGACAACGTGATCTTCTCCAAATAACTAGAACAAGGACAAAAGCCCTGGACCGTCTACCTACCAACCTGTATCCCAGGATTTGGAATGCGCTAGATAGAGATCTACGTACGATGAACAATAGAAACGTATTTAAAAAGAAGCTGTTGTCCAGGCTTCTAGCACTTTATTCAGACAATGTTGAATGCAGTAATCCTTATTGTCCAGATTGCACTATATAAAACATTGTAGCGGCGGTGATCACATCAGCGGTAGTACGACCCGTTCTCACCCCTGGATTGAGAGAGGGTGTGATCTTGCTGATTTGGACACCATCATAACACGTCTTCCTGCTTTACTTTACCTATATATGAACAAATTAAATGACCAGACGAAATGACATTCTGTCCTCCAAACAGCTATACCCACCTTGTCCGCGTTAAATGACCTCGCCAGGGGATGTCTTATAGCTTTGGGCCGCTCTCAAGATAAATAAAGGATTGAAGCAAATTTTTATATCTCTTTTACTCGAACTGCTCAATTTAGGTTGCTTCATTTGTAGCACACAGCCAGAAGGCCCCAAGCTGAAATACATCCACAAGAAAACACTTTAACTGCCAAGTCTAGCACAACCCTTACATAGTAAATTTCCTATAACCGATGAGATGTTTTTTATAAGAACGTCGACAGTCTGGGCCCGTAAACAGTATTGCAAAATATTCCTTTGGGAGATGACTGGAAGACAGCCAATCTGGCTATGTCATCTCCCAGTAGTATACAAAATGTTATATATTAATTGTATATTAATTGAACTATGTGATTGTAACCATTGTATTGCCTGTATGCTACTGAACGAATAAATATCTATCTATCTATCTATCTATCTATCTATCTATCTATCTATCTATCTATCTATCTATCTATCTATCTATCTATCTATCTATCTATCTATCCCTCGAACCGTTCCGTATACCACTATAATATTTCACATGCACCTAAAATAATATTTAAAGTCGTGTGTTGCGCATCATGCCAAACGTCTTAGTGCTTTGACGATTCTTTTGCACTGTATATAACAATTTAGGAGAAGAGTTGAAGGCAAGCCCCGAGGAGGTCGGAAATGGAAAGACAATAATGCAAGGCTTATTCTTTGCTGATCACTCGGTACTACAGTTAAAACTAGAAGTCCTGTCTTGAAATGCGCACAAATAGCACGTTGATCTGCGTGTTAATATACGCGTTATGACGATGGTAAGGCTATCAAACTCTGCACATACGGCCTGTGCACAAGCAAAGTTTCAGCCAATGGACCTCCGGGTAACCCGGAGGTCCATTGGCAGGAACATTGCTTGTGTTTGCTCTGGGTAACAAGGAGAACCTGCCATGCTTTGAGTGCCATTTGATATGGCAATTGCGCGCAATTCCTACGCACAATGAAGCCTAGATAAGCGCACAGTTCATGACATGACTCCTAGTTTTAACTCTAATAGCTGAGAGTGAAGGGGTCTACGTATACTGTTTTATACCTTGCACGCCTATGTTACTACCTGTGTAAAACCTGTATGTTAAATTTTAGCTTTTAACCTCTCTACAGGTGTAAAGCGTACAGGGGTTAAACAAAAATTACACCGACAGTAGGGAGTTCGTCCATAACGTGACATGATGTAATTTGCCAACATTGATACATTCACGATGTTTCATTCAAACATCCGACATTTTGCGGTACTATCTACTACGTGTAAATGACTTATTAAGTTTAAAATACCTACAATTAAATATTTAAAATAAATTTTAAGAAATGTTAATAATAATTTGACTGAAAAAGGAAGGTAAATGCAATGAACTTTGACGATGTGTCTAGCTGTCAATCAAGCATTCACGTACAGCCGGTAGTACCGCCCACCGGCGCAGATGTAAACAGAACAAACTCCTGTGTTTACGATAGAAAGTTTCGTTTTTTTCTCCATTTTAAGTGACAAAGTCGATTATTTATCATGGTATAAATAGAATAAATAGGTACTAGGGCAGGTAATCAGATTCAAACCACTCGTAGAATAAGAGTTTTATCCACTGGTTAAAACATTTATTCTACTCGCGGTGTAAATCTGATTACCGGACCTAGTATTTATTGTATATTACCACTGTATGGGAATATAGGGATAAATGGCGTCTTGAACTTAACGACACAAGAGTAAGGTAATACCCATGGGTGAGTATGGTAGATCAGACTCGCGGGTGAAGGGTCGGTAGTTTCTTACTGGTTAGGAGCAAAGCAAGGAAAAATCAGAGGGTGAAACGAGAGAATATGAACACATGGATGTGA
The DNA here is from genome assembly GCA_031216915.1 of Pictodentalium vernedei. Taxonomy (NCBI): domain Eukaryota; kingdom Metazoa; phylum Mollusca; class Scaphopoda; order Dentaliida; family Dentaliidae; genus Pictodentalium; species Pictodentalium vernedei. The sequence continues at coordinate 506,434,312 of CM062293.1, forward strand.
ACAAAAATGGCACAGCTAGATGCATATACAGAGCCACACAAATAAACACAACACAAATGGAAAAAATACTCAAGTCAGCTAAAACGACTAAGAAAGAATATTCAAAAGGGCGTTCATTGAAAGAACTATTTGGGTGAGGGTGGGATTGGCGTGTATACCGTATGGAACGGATATTATCCCTTTGAGTCAATTGGTAGTGAGAAAGTTGGAGATTCTATAAAATGATGCGGGTCGGTGGATCACCTGGTCAGAGAATGAAGCCATACTGGAAGTAACCAAAGGGAACTTGAGAGAATGCCTTTTAAAGATAGAATGGTTGCGAGGAAATTGTGTTTCCTAAATTGCCTGGTAAACCTTCCAAGCAGCAGGTGGTGTAAAACGATGTTTAACTATGTATGGGATTCAGATATTCAGATAGGATCGACAAAACAGGCCAGAGAATTAATAAATAATTATTCCACTGGGACTAGCGATCTGGAATCGGGGCGAAAGCAGTGGGGTTGTGATAGAGAATTGCAAAACATTTTTGCGAACTCGTGTTAGGACCATCGGCTCCTTGTGGTTGGTTTTATAAAAAAGAGGGGGGTGGGTGGCTCGATGGATCGTGCGGGGGCATTAATTTTCAAACTGAGATCAAAGTCACTGGAGCTGGGTGCGGGAGAGGGAGTAGGCATTCCAATTTCCAAATATTTGCCTAGAAGAATAAGACTCCTTGAAAAACTAAAAGGAAGAATGGGATTAAGACATGGGATTTAAGCGCGTGGGGGATGATACGTTGAAAAGAGCCAATACTATAGTTGGGAAAATTGAGAATGCACTAGTGTGCAAATTTATAAAATAGTTTATGTTAGATTTCCGGGAGATTAGGAGAGATAGTTGGGATGTAATTACCAGGTGTGTGACAGTGGCGCATGCCTAAGATATGATAACAAAATCACGAGTCAACACACAATTTATTTACTTACTAGGGTTCAACGACAAGTTCGACAGGCAGGGTCACCTATATGCCAGTGACGAGTTGGGTCGAGAAGGCTTCTGTGAAAGCGCGGCTTTATGATGATGTGGTAACCCAAACTGACATACAATCAGTGGCGGCGCCAGAGTTACCGAAGTGAGGGGGGTACAGTTGGGTATTGCCCGCCGTGCGGAAGTTTTAAAAATGTTCTCAACTTCGGGAGGGGTGTCCCCTCCCGAAGTTGAGAACATTTTTAAAACTTACGTTGTAAATGGTGTTTCTGGAGCATTCTCAGACAATTAAATTAAAACAGTTTTATCCTTTTGAAACTTACTGGTTAGGTCTTTCAGTTATACAAAACGTCGTACATGGTGACATTTTAACGGAAGAACGCTGTTGTAAAGTGCGAGCACAAAGCACCAAACGACTCTAAGATCGAAACTGAATGTAGGCTGCATTCCAAACGGATGCGTTGCACGCTCTCGATTCTAGCATTCCTCGAATACTCTTAAGCAGTATGTTTCAGACCATTTGAACTCGGCACTCCTTGTTGCAATTTGGGCCCTCGACTCTTGTTTGTTCCCTTTCTCTTAGATAAGTCATAAGATGAGTCACTCGTCGGAATATATACTCGATAGCTTATTTGCTCGATAAAATAAGAATGAAATAGATGAGGCATGTCCAGAAATGACTAAACTATGGTTTCGGATAGTCAGAAAACAAGGATTCTTGGAAAAAAATCAGAACCAAATAGACAGTTGTAGGGCATATGTGTGTAATTCCATTTGATCCAGCTAAATATAACACATCCAGGGGGGAAACTCCCGTACTGTTGAAAGCCTTACTGGCTCATATTAAACAAACACACCAAAGTAAGAATGAACAAATCGGATTCTGTGCAATTTTCTGCAATTGCCGGGTTTATTTGGGAAATTATAGGAAAATAACGAGGTTGATTGGAGAAACTGTACATGTAAAGATACTCTAGTTGAATTGAACACACCCCTAGAACACACCCCATCCACTTACAGAACTTAATTTACATAGTAACGACTTGCCATCTTAGAAACCATGTGTCATGTGACATGGCGACACTTCTCCCCACCCGGGTCCCCAAATCCGGGTCGTCTGGATACGTGGTATACTACTGTCGGCATATTTAACTCGGTGATTGGAGTTCGTCAATACAAAGGGATACAAGGAACAGAACGGCTTCCAATAGCGGTTGTCTTCGTTGCGCCGAAAACAGCAACCTTGGAAGAACAAATTCGGTTTCAGAAAAGAGGCCTCAAGGAAATATTGTGTGTACAAGTACGAGTTTTTCGTATTTTGAGTATTAATATCTGGAGAGGAAGCAAGTTCACTAAAATCGACCGGCGCCTAAGTTTATCGAGGGTCAGACGGATTTTAGTGAACTTTTGAGATTATTTTATCAGATAATGTGTAATTTAACCTTCTACCCAACGCAGCGACTAACACAGGCCATGTTCGCTGTTCACAAGAATAGCCAACCAAATTGTTTTATATTTTTTAAAACTTCAAATCGAAAACATAGCTATTGCCACTCGCTGATACGCATGCGACGAACTCGCTACAATATGAGAGGGGGGATAAGCTATGTTTTCGAGACAAACTAAAAATGAAAATGTTTAGTTATTCAGGGAATGTTTTAACCCTTTCGCTAATATGAAAAGCAGACGACACTTGCAAAAAAAAAAAATTCTTGAATAACTATTTTTTTTTTTGATTTGTTTTGTCTCAAAAACATAGGTTATGACCCCTTCTTGACGAGCTCGTTCCGAGGGGTCATAACCTATTTTTGAGACAAAAAAATTAATTGGAGATTTTTTAGAATATCGCAGGCCGGTTTTGAACGTTACGTTGGATAAAGGGTTAATGCAAGTGTCTGCTATTAAACTGTTAGTGGATAGACGATGATGAATTCAATTATAGCGCCGACATTAAATTCGGACATCACACATCGTGTTATGAACAGTATCTTCGAAATGAGTAATGTGATGATGACAGTGAGATAACACAGGACACATTATGAAATCAGCATAAATCTGACAATGTTGCGACAATACGGAAAGAGAAAACGATAAATGCAGAAACGTGTGGATACCTTTGCCTCCGTAGTTCACATAATAATGACCGTTTTGCCGAAAACCAAGCCGATACCACGCCTCGCAAGAATACTCCACTTGCATAGATGAACCCTTCGATTCGTCTTTATGGTCCCTTCCGCTACAGTCAATAAACCCATCGTCTAGCCTACTCCGTGGTATGCATGTCTGGTCGTAACACTGAAAGCTTTCCTCACTACAAGTATCTGAAAATAAATGAGAAAATGAATAGCGCCTTGTCCGCATCTTATATTATATTGCTACAGAACGGCCACCATGTACTGGTGATTTCCGTGGGTAGAAGGTATTTTCATGGACGCAATAACATTAGATTCCAAACACTAATTATAGGAATAATCATCACATATTTAATTAATGAAGCACCGGGTACAGCCCGGCGCTTCATTAATTAAAATTTTGCTGATGATTTTCATTACCTGGTAAACGCATGCGTGAACATCACTGCCCACGTGTGGATTACGACCAGTCTACGGCGATTGTACTTTATGACTGATTGGGAAGTATTGTGATATTCAGAATGTTAATGCTATTGCAGTTCGACACAACAAAAAAACAGTACTTATTAGATATGATTTTCTGACCCAGATTTACCATTTATCGAGCCCGGCTGATATGACTTCAAACCCGGATGATATGACGCCGATTTCGCCGACATTAACCAATGTACAAAGGCCCCTTTGATTCGTTGCAAGGCGCAACTATTTTGTTTATTTAATTTTTGGTGTTCTGCGCCGCTTCAGCGGGTAAGGCTATATTGTGGGGAGAAAATGGTAAGCTGTAAAAAAATGTCTCTTTCAATTATGAAGTAAAATGATTGAATAAATATAGGAAATAATTAAAATATAAATGTCCAAGACAGGAGAGGAATGATACAAGGAAAGTAAATACCGCATAAATCAACATGATTAATTTAGACTTGTTGAGTGTGGCTTAAACGAATAAAAAACAATATTTTAAATTTATTAACAGGGTTGATTACTTTCAAGAATTTTGTATACAGAGAAATCGTTCACCGTTATTCGTCGAAAGTAATCAATAACTAAAATCAGGCAAAATGAAATTGTTTTTATTACACGTCTGTTCTACGTAATCACCATCTACAGCAACACCAAGCCGCGCGGAAAATGAAAATCTGTTCCGCACATATTTGTGGAAGGGAAATCGATGACGGACTATTTTTTTTTATAAAGGAGCGAAATTTCACTGGAATGTTCCACAAATCGTGCACCGCAATTACAATTTGAATCGGTAACGACCGCTAGAAATCGTCCCATGTAGGCACATAGAACACATTGAAACTCGGGGACGAAACAGGTTCCCCTCGCAAATGTAGTTGGCGATAACATGTTTTGTGACAGTTGTCAAACGAATTGCTGAGTGTTCTTCGAATAATTATTTTTTGTATAGACGTGAAGTCGTGTAATAAACACAGAACGACACACGCGTGTGAATGCGTTAACCGAAATGGCACTTGTTCCATTGTTTAATTTCAATATCTGCCGATATAACAGCCTTCGGCAGCTTCGCAGCATGCTATTATAACTCAAGCCTATATCTCGGCCGATATGAAACACTCAACATATGTTTTGTGACAGATAATGTGTCTCTCGTCGACAGGAATATATATTTTATAGAAAAATAAACGAGCACAGCCTGAAGGCTTATTAATTCACTTTGGGGAATTTTAGCTTCGAGGTACAGACACTGACACATAACAGGGCGAAATGGGTACTTTACCTGAGATGTGTGTGCGTTTATGTAGGGTTTCTAATAACAAAGGAGATTGCAATGATATTAAACTCCAAGGCAATGGTGATATCTAAAAGAACCCCTCGCCAAAATTGGTTGTTTTTATGCAAACATACCTAAAAAAAACTGAACAAAAAACCTCGTAACCCGTAACGGTTCTATCCAAACTACCATGATGGCAATTTGTTGGGTCCAACTTAGTCCTTCACGATTAGATATCACGTGTTATTGATTAGATATGATTTTCTTTCCCCGAATTGTCCATTATCAAGCTCGGAAGATATGACTTTAGACTCGATTGACGTGACACCGATCTCGGTCAATATGATCCAGCTAGAGGTATCCCTCCTTATGCGTTACTATGCGAAACAAGTTTTTTACATTAAACTCTTCCAGCGTTTTGGTGAGGGAAACGTTTCGAAAACTTGCCAATGTCTCTCTAGCGACATTGGTAAAGTGTCTTCATCGTCGAGACATTCCCAAGCAATATCCCACCCCTTCCTCTATCTAACATCAAATGCTAAACCATTTGCAATCTCCACCTACTGTCAGTTAGAATTGCTACTTGTGGACCGCCAACTGCTCAGCCACTCCGAATATATCCCACTTGGCAAAATGCCACAAACTACACTACCATAGAGCATGACAGTTTCAACCGCTGAGGGTTTAACGATTGACAGCTTTAAAGGGACAGGGGGCCGCTAATCGGACAGTATTATTAACTCTCGGATTTTGCTTATATCTGAAAGAATTTTTAAACACCGCTGTGTGTAGATGAATGTTTAATCGATCGGACTATGGGTGTCTTCCTTTGTCGTGTGTACTGTTCAACTTATAATTTCCGTTTAGGTACAGTTAAAACTAGAAGTCCTGTCAGTAATTGCACACAAATAGCACGTCGATTTGCGCGTTAATCTACGCGTAATGATCATAGTAAGGTTATCAAATTCTGTCCATATGGCCTGTGCACATGCAATGTTTCAGCCAATGGACCTCCGGGTAACCCGGAGGTCCATTGGCAGAAGCATTGCCTGTGTTTGCTGTGAATAACCAGGAGAACCAACCGTGCTTTGGATGCCATTCGATATGGTAATTGCGCGCAATTGCTACGCGGAATTAAGCCTAGATTAGCGCACAGTTCGTGGCAGGACTTCTAGTTTTAAGTGTATATTCCCGCATCCATTATGGTGATGAGTCAACTGGCCAAGTACAAATGAACTAGGAAAAACAGTTTTCAAACGAGGTTTTAATGACATCTGCACCTGGTTCAGTATTCGATACACATATTAATAAGTCTTTTGCGGAGGAGTGTTAATCGTGCAGCATAGGACAGTAGTTCAGCAACAAAAATGTTAATGTTTGGCCGATGCTTGTTTTGGCGTATAAAGTATTTTTTTACCAATGGTTTTGTTTAGCATAGTCCTTCCCCTTCAAGATGAGACCGACTGCGTCGTCACCAGCCTTGAGAAAATTTGAATATTTCCGCTCACAAAACATGGCGGCCAAACCCGCGAAAAAAATTACTAAAATGAGCAAATGAGACCTGGGAAAATGAAATGTCCAACTCCGGCCTAACTGAGGTTATTCAGTCTGTTTTTGGCGGGGAAGCAAAGATGTTGAGTGGTAAAAGAATCCCAATGAAGGTGCGGGCTTTGGGACTATTAGTTGAAGAATTACTCTGAGGTTTATTTCTTGGAAAAGATTTTCTATGTCTAATGGATATGACTGAGTTGATGGACCAGATGTCCGAAAGAAGTAGAAAATCTAAGATTTGGATAGACTGCCTAATCAAACCAGTTCTCATCGTAATGTTGTATGTTAGGGCTTAACGTGAAAGGGGACTGACAGCTTCATCTTGTGGCAGTTGGGCAAATGTTGCCATATTTCTTTACATCCGATCATGTTTACTACGCTCAATATGGAGCACTGCCACCCCCGCCCCCACCCCTTGATGGGTCTCATGTCATGAGGCATGTAGCGGGTATTTGGGATGGTAAATGAAGTGATATGTACATTGATACGACCTTCATTAAATATGGACATGCAAACATGATATCATTGGTATTACTTTGAAACTTGAGACCTAGAAAACTTTAGCCTTAAGTTTACATACTTGTGAGCAGTTGGTATCCGACCTTTCGGATATGAGAGATCCCCAAGAAGTCCCCAAACAACTGCGCCACACAAAGGAGAAAAAATCTAGAATCGCTGTCGACAACCATGACCTCGTCGATCTGCGGCAAACAATTGCAATGGACTATAGATCCCCGGAGTCCTGATGACCACCCGGATGGTTTGGTAAATATTGCTACTGGCTTGATATCTCCACCCACTATTAATGTAGATGGTGCACTTGCTCTTGGGTTAAAGCAACGAATGAATTCGAAAACTCTCTCCCAGAATTGTTAACAAACAAAAAAAAACAGAGAGTTATCCTGATTTGCCAGCATTTTAGAAACGACAGTAGTATCGCTCTTGAGAATACTAAAGCAAACAAGTTGTTCGTGGCTGGTCAGGAAAACGCACCAATTGAAATCAGTAATGGCATTGTTATCGATAGTTGTGATATGTTGACGACACACGAAGGAGGAGACAACTTAATCGTTAATCAGGCAATTCTTGTTGCTATTGAAGAGAGAAAGCAAGAAGTTGTCTTTGCCGATGACACTGTCAGTTATCCTTGTGTTTCCCAGGCTGTATGGGAATTTACACCGGGTTGGGAACTCATGCACCCTGAGGCAAAGCCGAAGTGTGTACGAGTTCCCAGGCCTGTGTAAATTCCCATACACCCTCTAAAACACAAGGATAACAGATTTATTTCCAAGAATTTTGGGGTACTTAATATTTTAACTTACATTGAGGGAAAACAATTGACAGAAAATTTGTACTTTGTAAGTTTCTTAGTAAACCAGACAGATATGGATGTCATTGGAACTGGCTCAATGAGCCAGTTCCAATGACATCTATATCTGTAATATTTTATTGCACATACATATTAAATTTCCTGTATTTTTATTTTTGTTCAAACATAACCGACCAGAAGGTATGAATTAATAATTAAAAATAGGCAATTTTTAGCCGTATAGCCTGGTATTGTGTATTCTTGTTTTTACACCGTGGTTGACCACGATGTAAAAAAGCTACGGTGGATTGCAAGTTACACCGTACCTCTCGGCCAATCAAAATGCAGTATTTTGTTTAATTTGGAAATAATGATGTTTATGTCATATTACTGCACCATTATCTCAGGCGAAACTTGAAAGTGCCCATGTACATGGAATCTCCAAACAAAGACCGAAATGTTGTTGACATACGAGCCACGGTGGGTGATCACAAGTTACATTTGTTTTCAGTAATTACCGGCATTGTTTCATCGTGGACCGTTCCAGCTCCATACGTGAGAGAGCATTTTTCCATCGAAAACATTAGTGACAGATACGTGTAATTAGCGCCATTAAAATACTGTATATTTTCATCACTGTGTTGTTTTTCATTTGTCAATACATCTTTATTTCCTCAAACAATCACTTGTGGCCATCTGAAAGATAGCATGAAAGTAATGACAGTTTCTATCAACACCACTGCGAAAAAATAGGGAGTGCTTAAGTTCAAGGTGTATATGTTAGCAGCTCAAGCTCTTTCAGGATGTGATACGGCTGGTGCATGTTTTGGCATACGCAAGTCTACTGTATTGCTGTACTAAAATTTGTGAAAGAGGGCGATATCTCAATGTCCAAGATCGGAGACACCGATGCTGTATGGCAGGACGTCTTCGCCCAAGCTACTGGTTTCATATTTGCTTGTTATGGGTGTAATAAATGTCAAACAATGTCTGATGCTCGATTTAATGTATGGAATGACAGAGTCAGACATAAGGGAGCCACGACCGTCCGAAACTGTGCAGTTTACCCCAGTTACAGAGGCATTCGCCGAGAATGTAAAGCTGGCCATCTTCAAGCATGTAGTTGGAAAAATGCATTGAACTTAGACCCCTTCTCCAAGCTTTGGATCCTCAATCCTTCTAGAATATGTTTTAGTTACCTTTATAGAATCCAAATCCCTTTTGCCAACAGCTGTGCCATCTGGTGTGACACTAGCACCAGACAGTATCCTCAGATTGATAAGGTGTTCTTGTTCTAGTAAGCAGCCATGCAAAACGTAGCGATGCAGTTGTAATGTAGCCAAATTAGCATGCACTGTTTTTTGTATATGTCGTGTGGAGATTTAAAGCTGCAATGAGCAGACTAATGCAGCCAATGAAATATCAACAGTCCAACGCAATGACCGATGCAATAATTCAGTTTTGAACACTGTTCATATCCAATAATTTCATATACGACTCATGTGGCTTGAAGTCTTCTAAGTGAGTATTAGGATTCATTTCACATTTGTGTGATCTATATTATTAAGACAATCATTTTGAGACCATTCTAAATTTTTCACATTTCCTGAATTAGTATTTCGTCATTGTTCTTATATCTACTGACCTGACACCTCATTAATATTTCTTAACCAAATGGATATATCTCACAACATTTTCCCAAACTCGTCTTTTAAAATATTTGTTTCAAAACTATTGTAGTGCAGACCATTTTGATGGCCATCTTACAGAAAGAAGTATCAAAAAATTCTAATTTACCACATTAATGTAGATAATTAGAATAATTCCTTTCTGTCATAGACGTTGCATTTTTCGTCCATAGTATAGTGTATCTGTATACACCAATCTTTGAAAAAATTAAGCGGCCGCCATTTTAGCGGTCATTTTTGGTTTGTATTTTCCACATAAGTGGCATTCATCGACATTTGATCTTGCATAATGAAAACTGTTCTTCCCATTACGCTACTACAAGACATGTAAAAAATTGCCTTTTCTGACCATTTATTGGTGTAAATGGTAAAATTGCAATATTTTGGCGATCGTCGTTCTTTTTTATAATATCGTAATTTCCCCAAAGCTGCGTATGACACAGCCGAGTGGATATTGAAAAGGACACCCTCGTAGACTGAGAACACTTGAGAAAAAAACTTAATACGCCAGAACAAGCATCTGTGCTCTGGCTGCTGGACTACAGGTGACTTAGTTATGCACGGCGAGAAAGTACCGACGAATCGCAATCTCCGATCGCGTTTTGAAGAATATATTTTGATGTCTGGGAAAAATGATAATTTTGGGTTGTTAACATATTTGCGGTAATACAAACTGAATCTTTACAATATATTTTAGTTATTATTACAAAAAACACCAGTACCGATATTGGAAAATTGATATCGTGCAACCAGTTTTCGGAAATGGCGTTTGTTGGCGTGAATGCTGTTACGCTGTGATCACACGTTATCGAATGGGATACGTTATCGAGTTTATTGACATGACGCCATCTTAGGTGCGGTACTATTACAGCCATTCAGTTGTATGAGAATCAGTAACCCGACACAATTATCTCTGAACAACTTCCATCGGTTCAACCCTTTACCCAACGTAACGGCAAAAACCGGCCAGCGCTATTCCCTGAAATCGCCGATTAATTTTCATTATATTTTCATTTTTTTGTCTCAAAAAAATAGGTTATGACCCCTCTTTGGAACGAGCTCGTTGAGCTCGTTCCAATGAGGGGTCACAACCTATGTTTTTGAGACAAAAAATGAAAAAAAAAATACTTATTCAACACTATTTTTTGCAAGTGTCGTCTGCTTTTCATGTTAGGTAAAGGGTTAATGGATGTTGCACAAGTATTTGTCTCATCTATTGCATTTAAGAATACATAAAAGAGATGTTTCGTTTCATTTTGTTTGAACAGTTTGTTTTTGCTTGGTAATTGTTTTCAATTTTCCATATTCGCCTTAATTCTGAACACATCCCAAACTTAATTTTCTAGAAATCAAGATTGGAGATAAAACATATCTCTTCAACTAGTTTTGTATTGTTCGCTATGCTCTACGCACTGCGCTGGACGTTTTGTCATTGACTGTCTTGGGGTTCTCAGTTGCAAACATTGTATGAAAAAATTCTTTCTCAAGTACTTATGTTATGAAATTGGCTGAGAGCTCGGTGGATCAGCGGTTACGACATTGGACATCGACCCTAAATGTCCACAGGTTGAACCCCAACAGGAGTAACTGCGTTGTGTTCTTGATCAAGGCACCTAATCACGATTGCTCACGTGGGGGTACGTTGGCGTTGTATTCTAAGGCGAACTGCACGTAGATGGTGCACTTGTCTTCATCCGATGCTAAAACTGTATGCGCGGAGTTAGTACGCTGGGGAGTCTGACAGTTGCCAGTGATCGGTGGTTCTCCCGGGTACTCCATATTTCTCCACCCGTATATCTGTCTGTTACGATGTGACCTTGGCTGTTGAAAGTGTCGTTAAACCTCAATAATCAATCAACTCGGCTTGTTTTTGTTTGTTGCTTACATTTATTGTACTCTTTGTTATAATATGTACACCGTTCATCATACATACGGGATGTAGCACATGCGCAATAGCTAATCCCATAGAATGGAAAATTCGAGTGTTTATTCATTTTCTCATTTGTATATAATTAGACTTTTTTCTGTTCATGCATCTTCAGGCAAAATGATTGCCTAAAGTATTTATTTTTTTAATTTTTATAACACATTCAATCGACAAATATGGCCGACAAAAAAAAACTCAAATAAAATACCGCAATCAATTGCGTCGCTCCCGTCAGCACAATCCACTCTAAAATTACAATGTTGGTGTTTTGGAATACACTTGTGGTTTTTGCAACGCCATTCCTCCTGCAAGCAATCTCTATATTCTGAAACAGAAAATAAATTTGACGCATTCACCGAAGGATCACATAATTGAGTTATTTATAAAGCAATCTATTGCCCCAAAGGAATTTATATCCCCCCCCCCCCCCCACACACACACACACGTGCGTACAATTGTCGCGCTCGCAGAAAGATAACAACAAAACATATTCATGTATTTACAAATTGTCTATACATGTGCATCAAATATGTAGAATATCATTCCTCTACGAAGAAATGTAACCACACCAACTCCATATAATCATGGGGACATTATACATAGGACCCTGCAAATTTGGAGCTTTTTCAACTCCACTTTCGACTCGAGTGCACCGAACATCGAAATCGAACTGAGTTAGCCGAACCACGTGATATTTCCAATTAAAAATAGCCACGATAGGATTGACATTGTACTTGTGTGATGTACGTACGTTAACAATGCAGCACACTTGAACGCAATGTTGAATAGCAGACAAAGAATCTGTATGTACCTGTGATTGCTTTGCTCCCTTCTTGACTTTAAGCTTGGGCATCGTCCGATCTTGTCTTATCATGAAGCGATGGATGCTTCTTATCGAAGTCTACCAGAGGTGAGATGTTGTCCCTGTCGCTTGGGCTTTGTACAAAATCCTACATGTAATATAACTCACCGTCCACCTATATAAACTTAGGAAAATTTCTTAAAAGTGCATTTGAATTACGTGAATGCAATGTCCAGTGAGGATGAAGGTGGCAAAAATTGGAAATATGTCCTGCCGTGTTATGATCCCAAAGAAATGATGGTATGTATATGCATGTGTATGCACGCATATGTGTATATATATGTGCATATATGATGTAGGTATGTGAATGCGTGTGACTAGCAGTGGTTTTGTGCAGGATCTTATAATTATTGCATATTGCTTCTTTATCTAAGATTTCAGCCATTGTAGATCATTCGAGGGAGCCTACGGGCATTTCCCAATGATTTGTGCTGGTGTAGATCCTGAGTAACAAAATAGTAATTGTTGTCCAGGATCCTATATTTTATTCCTATCCCAGATTTGTACTATATTGATCATTGGAGAGTGCCTACGGGCACTTTCCGATGATTTATAATGGAACAAACTTCTCCATTGCCCGCGTGGGGGCACGTTGGCGTTGTGTACTAAGGCGTACTGCACGTCGATGGTGCACTTGTTTTCAACCAATGCTAGCCCCGCTTGTGTGCAGTTAGTATGTTGGGGAGAAGACAGTTGCTCGCCGTTGCTCGGTGGTTCTCTCCGGGTACTCCGGCTTCCTCCACCCGTAGAACTGTCACGGTCATGATTAGCAACTGTGCATAAATATGTGACCTTAAACACCAATAAATAAATAAATAAATGGAACAAACTCACTCTGACTTAAATGCATCAAATCTGTTCTATTTAAGGTGTGTTCTGATGTATGCAAACTGAAATGATGTACTGTTGCCACCAGAAGCCCACGGTGTGTTTATTCAGTTATTTGAATAAAGTTATATATATATATTCCATGTTGACGATGTGTCCTTGCGGTTTGCGATCAATTCATCGCATTGTTTTGACAATTTAGTCAGAAGTAAATGTACGTGTTTTTTATTTATTTATTGTCTTTAAGGCCACATATTTTTACACAATGGCTTATCATGACCACGACAGTTTTGCGGGCGAAGGAAGCCTGAGTACCAGGAGAGAACCACCGAGGAACGGCGAGCAACTGTCAGCTCACGAACATACTAACTCCACACAAGGAGGGTTAGCACTGGTTGAAGAGAGGTACACTATCGACGTGCAGTATGCGTTAGTACATAGCGTCATCGTGCCCTCACGTGGTCAATGGGGGTGAAGTGTCTTGCCCAAGGTAACAACGTGGTTGCCGCATGTGGGATTCGAACCGAGGACCTCGCGGCTTTCGGCCTGCACCTCTATCTACTGATCCACAGCGCCCAGGACGGATGTACGTATACAGAGACATTTATTAACACGGTTTTGTTTTCATATTCGATTTTTATATCCGTGATTTTATTTTCGAGTCGAATTCAACTCAAAGTTGTTGATCTACTCGACTTCGACTTGAACAAACAAATATTCGCAGAATCCTAATTACATATTCAATTTTATTATTTTGCATTTGAGAATTTCTCTTTTGTCTACTTGCCAAATTGAGTTGAAGTGTGAAAGTTGTATAGTGCCACTGGCAATTTCATAACCATTTAAAGAACTTGTTCGAGCCTTCAGCTCGGGCCAGCTTAGGGTTCCACGGTATTCGGATTTTAGTACCGGTGACGGTATTGAAAACAATACCGCGGTGTACCGGTATAACGCGAAGCAGTTCAGATTGAAAACAAAATGAAACTGAAATACATGTACCTCCTTACTTTTCTGAAAGTGCTTGATAAATGTTATGTACAAGGTCCCAGGTGAAAAACAACTCATGTAATTCGGTACATTCTAAGTTTTGAGTTTACTTTGGATGTAAAATAATTTTGAAGTTCATTAATTCGTTGTTTGTCAGCAATCTGACACAAAAATGTTTCAAATCACACATATTCATAATTGCGAAATGTGCAACAATTTTGTCAAATATGACAGACGTGTGACGCCATCACTGAGAGAAAACGCTGTCGGCTGGTGATTGACACCTGCAGACTATCATGAAACTGAAGGGTGATCACGTCTTGGAGGCGTGCTTAATATCAACAGACCGACTGGCCTGACTGCTAGTCATGTTTTTTGTGCGAAGCGAATTTCGAATCGAATTGGGTAAAATGTTCCAAATCGAATCGAATCTCGAATCGAACCCGATCTAGCGTATCCACTATCACGTCATTGTTAAAAGACTAATCCTTAGCAATTGTCTCACTCACATCTCATCATGCAGTAGGATATGCCAAGTGTGTCAGACTCTACAGCTTTCAATACACTCAGGTATTGTTTCACTCTGTGATATTTCTACAGGAGCATAGCCTCTATACTTTTGTCTGATTGGTGGATTAAAATCAAACCCCAGTGCTTCACATAACTGATTAAAAACATAATTTACTCCTTGTTTCAAGTTACGTGGTCCTGTTTGTACTTTCCCCGGAGTACAACAGACTGATAAGAACCCCTGATGACGGTACTCAACTGAGCAAGTTACCGATATTTGATGGTCTACTCCTTGACATATTTGTTGAAGCGAATGTGAATGTGACTGAGGTACAAGGTGAGGATTCATTTGTTTGAGTTAGAGTTTTGGATGCTGTTAATGGTAAAATATTGTAGATCACAAAGGTTCATCCTGGCTAGGCAGCACTGGCTAGGCAGCAACCATAGTCAATCGCTCCAGTAGTTAGGCAGCACTGGCTAGGCAGCAATGATACGTCCATCGCTCCTGCGGCTAGGCAGCATTGGTTAGGCAACAACCATACGTCCATCGCTCATGTGGCAAGGCAGCACTGGTAACATACGTCCATCGGTTCTGTGTCGAGGTACTGAGCATGAGGGTGTGGTGTACATTTAATTGGATTCTCAGTAGCCGGTGGCCGATCACCTGTATTACCAATGCATGGTATTTCCATGATCATGAGACAAATGTTCATAACTGCCATCGCTGTACTGGCGCCTATCACACTGATACTTAGTACCTAAGATTTCCACTGTCACCAGGGTGTGTATGACCTGTGATCTTTTGCTGCGCCACTAAAAGTGGTTTAAACAGTCCCTTAGTGCAGATTCAAGCTTCTCCAACTCCTCTAGCACAATGTCTGGTGGAATTCCTAATACAAAATTAAACTCGGGCAGTTGCTTTCTCACAGATCTCGGATTAATTAAGAGTCTGTGTTTAAAAGCTGGGACCATAGACCACTGCACAGAATTTCAAGTTTATCGTTTTGTAGTAACACATCATACTATTCGTAAGGATTGTCCAGACCCCATTCACAATGAGATCCTATAACATTTATTTTTCACATTTAAATTCCCAACTAGTATCCAGTGTCAACGTGGTGATTAACTGGTACGCATTTTACTAATTGAGAAGTTCAAAAATTATGATATTTTTTCAATCAGAAACATATCATCATTTTGTGAATGCCTCATTAACCATTTACCTAACATGAAAAGCAGACGCCAGTTGCAAAAAGAATTCTTGAATAACTAATTTTTTTTCATTTTTTTGTCTCAAAAACATAGGTTATGACCCCTCATTGGAACGAGCTCGACGAGCTCGTTCCAATGAGGGGTCATAACCTATGTTTTTGAGACAAAAAATGAAAAAATAATGAAAATTAATTGGCGATTTTTGAGAATAGCGCTGGCCGGTTTTGGCCGTTACGTCGGCTAAAGGGTTAATAGACCTATATTACACTAATCTGTTTTGGCTGTAATTCAAATGCAAAGGTAAACGATCTCTGGGGAAATCCCACAATGAATACAGACTCTATAGTAAACAATGTCGAATCAACACCAAACATAAACTCAAATTCAGTAACTGCCAATTAATATTATCTCTTTAGAGATTTCAGTTCAATGACTGGGACCTAGCACAACGTCTGATGGCAACTGCGATAGAAAATTAACTTCAAACGGGTACATCTTCACGGATTTTCCAATTGAAATTTAAGAGCTGGGACCACAGACCTATATACTACGTCTCTGTTTCAGGTGTACATCGAATTTTAAGGCGAAAGCTTCGTAGGTTAACCTCATAATAAATACATGCGTTATTGTTGACAATTACGAATCGTCACAAAAATAATTCCAGATTCAGGAATTGTCAGCTCTAGTATATCAGTCTTGGTGGGTTATGACTGTGAACTAACATACTGGCTGAATTAATTACAACCTTTATTGTGGCTGCCCTTAGCTCAGGTGGTATGGTGCAGGGTATTTACGGCTTGGCAATTTGGTGTCGTAGCCCTCAAGATCGGGTCCCGTTTGGGCCAACTTTCAAACTCTTGAGTGTTGCCTCGGACCTAGCGCAAGGCCAGATGGAATACCTGTTTGATATGGGCGATATATATAGTTCAAGTCTAATAGTCGTATAGTACCTAACGGCGGTCAATCGAAAATGTTGTCTGAACTAACAAACGACTAGTCCAATATAGGCTGTGGAAAGAGAGCATTCTCTTGAAGGTAAAATGGATTTAACCGCCTTTCTTGTATTTGATTGATTCTGCCGTTGACGAAAGAGCGTATGACATGTATGACTTCGGGGCTTAAACTTCTATCACTGCGTTGTAGACCGTTGAAATGTTTATAATTAATTTCCCTAGTGATGTCTATCGCCATGTGCACCAGGTACTAGATTAAGTAGCACCAACGAACTCTGTGTATTATATTTTCTATATATTCTAGTGTTAATAGCTCATCCCGTAGCTATATTAGCAACGCGACTATATCCAGACAGAAATTTACCAGGTATCACAAATCCTGCTTGTACATTGGTGTCCACGAATGCGTTTTCCAGGTAATAATAATCATCATCATCAACATTTTTATTAACCCTCTGAAATCTGGTGGTATCTTTCACTGACAATAATTAAAAGAGTCCATATACATTATTTGGGATAGAGCAATCAATATTTTCAAAGTGCAACCTCGGGCCTGCACGTTGAAAATATTGATTGCTCTACACACTAAAAACTAAAGTGTTAAAACTGACACTTTCAAGGTGTTAAACCCATTCTAACTCTTAGGGTTTGATTTTACCACTCAAAGTGCATTGCTTTAAGCACTTAGACATACAATCGCCAGACATCTGAAACTTGAATGGATGGCACTTCCCATGTGTCTAGCATTGGTGATTCTTCAAGAATCCTCCATAATTTGATTTGCGCTTGGTGGGTACATAATTAAAAGGACACAACGTAGATGATGACGCGGATGAGGCTCGAGAGTTCGAGACTGATCCGCGTCATCTGCGTTCTTTCCTTTTAAGTGTCGCGACATTACACTTGTCAAGTGGTATTATTGTAACACCAGTCAAGTTCTGGGATATCTACACTTGAACAAAGTGCTAGTTCAGCACTTAGTAAGTGTTAAATACACTTTAGTTTTTAGCGTGTACCCCTCACACTTGCAGAACAGTTACCTTATTTAATGACGTTATGGCGTATTATGTTTCTGGCCAGAAAAGCGGCCGCTCGGGTTAAAAGGGTACAACTCGGTGCTTCATTAATTAATTTTTTGAAGATTATTCCTATAATTAGTGTATGGAATCTAATAGTATTGCGTCCGTGGAAATATTGCCCACAAGAAAAAAGTGACCAGTTCACGGCGGCTCTACTGTAGCTTGTAGATACTTTCTCAACATAATGTGTGTTATCTACTTAGATATGTGTAGTCCCTCAGAAATCTACAAGTTATGGAGTCATCTTCTGAAAGTTGACAAAAAAGAAATGTATGAATTCCAAATCACTTCTGCTTCATTTTTGTCCTTCCGATAACCGAATAGTTTCGTGTCGAATCTAAACATGGACATACTCGAAACCTCGACCCCTATTTCGTCCGCCAACCTGAGTTTCCAGTCTGCAATTTGGAGACCACTTTTCATATTTCTTTACTTTTTTACCGTCCGTATCTATGGTTGCTGTTAAACTTCGGCATTTAATCTGAAAAATTTAATGTGGTCGGTTTGGGGTTATGTGTGATGTTGTAAGATTGCTTCGGTGTAGAAAGTCCTGGTGCACAAGAGAAACTGGAATTGGCTCGATTTGTTCTCAATGGGGGATTTCGCAGTTGATTCGACTGAGCAGTTTGAAGAAATGTTTCATCGGGAATATTGCTAAAGTTGTTTTGTTGTTGTAGCGGATTTTTGCGTATAAAGACTTCCTAAATCGCATGTTTGAATAATGAATGAGTACCTCAAAATCATAGTAGATGGCAATAGCGTGGCGCTCTCAGGGAGCTTATTACAGTGAGCTTTCACAATCCATGTTTTTGAAGAAAAAAAAATGTTTCCTTTTAGAAATATATGTAAGTGTAACTCACCGCAAGCTTGTTCATCACTTTCGTCCCTGCAATCTGAATGATGGTCACAATACATACTCAAATGTATGTACTCTCCATTTGAACATTTGAACTGATTGTCTTCAGGATCATTATCTGAAGTTGAAAATGGTTATTTTTACATTTTCCGATTCTGTAATATGTAGAATAAATAGGTACTAGGGCCGGTAATCAGATTTAAAACACGAGTAGGATAAGGGTTGTTAATCACAAGGCTCTGCCAAGTGGTTAAAAATCTTATTCTACGAGTGTTTTAAATCTGTTTACTGGCCCCAGTACCAGTGTTTGTTTTAGTTTTACCATGCTCTTAATAAATAATCGACTTTGCCACTTAAAATGGAGAACAAAACGTCACTTTCTATCCCAAACACATGGGTTTGGTTTGTTTTCATCTACGCCCGTGGGCAGTACTACCGGCTGCACGTGAACGCTTGAATGACAGCTAGACACATCATCAAAGTTGATTGAATTCACCTTGCTTTGACAGTCAAATTATTGTTAACAATTCTTAAATTTTATTTTAAATATATAATTGAAGATATTTTTAAACTTAATTAGTCATTGCACGTAGTAGACAGTACGGCAGAACGTCGTATGTTTGAATGAAGCATCACGAAGTGTGAATGTATAGAAGTCTGCAAATTGCGTCATGTCAAATGTCAAGTTGGATGAACTTCCAACTATAGGTGAAACAATTTTTAAAACACAGTAGAAGCTTTACACCGGTAGTGGGGTTAAAAACTAAAATTTAACACACAGTCTTTTCACAGGTAGCACCATAGGCGAGCATGGTATACATTTATGTTCTCGCATATTACATCAAATGCCTTGTATTAGTCTCGTTTGTTAGTCGCCCTTTACAATTCCTCATCTACCCGGGGGGGGGGGGGGGGTGAAGGGGGCACCTGACAATTTCCAATCACAAGGAGGGCTTGGGTGGGTGTTTGGGGGCTGGAAACAATGCCTAAATGACCGAATGAATTTTTTCCTCCTCTTAAAATCTCTGAGTTCTGTAATGTCTTACATTTTATTATCAATTTTATGGCCTACTAGGACATTTAACACATCAAAACTATCATATAAGGGGTGCATGCAAGTCAAATTCCATATAAATTCCATGTTGGTACCCGCAGCTAATGCTGTCCACATCAATATAGAGAAGTTGTTGACATATTCGCATCAGGCAAACTGAATTATATGGAACATATTTTTTATTATTACTTTCCAAAGTGTGATTTACTGGGATTTCCCGGTTTGATTATAAACGATAACTTCACAAGTGAATTATGCAATCAACAATTGTGTCATGTATCCGTGCGCGCAAACGAAGACGCTTTGCCGTGGGTGTAATGGGGACTTCATTGTGTTTGTTTTTTTAACCCTTTATCTAATATGAAAAAGCAGATGACAGTTGCAAAAAAATTATTGAATAGCTATTATTTTCATTTCTTGTCTCAAAAACATAGGTTATGACCCCTCATTGGAACGAGCTCGACGAGCTCGTTCCAATGATGGGTCATAACCTATGTTTCAGAGACAAAAATGAAAAAAAATAATGAAAATTAATTGACGATTTTTGAGAATAGCTCTGTCCGTTACGTTAGGTAAAGGGTTAAAAAATATAATTATCGTTAATAATGAAAAGTAATAAACAGATTAATCGCTTGACTGGACTGGTTACGTGAAATAATTGATTCGAGGCGAGGGACTATATTGTATTCGCGCACTCGTGTTTGTACAACGTCCCTCACCTCTCATGCATTATATCACGTAACCAGTCCAGTTAAGCGATAACTCTCTCTTTCTGTATCAACTTGAAACGACTTGAAATTGTGATTGAATCAGTTTTATTTAGAGTGCAATAATGTTTCATGGATGTATAGGCATGGACTTTCATCTATGGTTCCTAATCTTATCTGGCCATTGCATGTTAATTAAAGGAATAAATAGTCAAGAATAATTTCAGAAAGTTTACATAAACAAAAATCATAATACCACCTGAAGCCACCGATGTAAAACAAGAAAACAAAAACTACCCGTCTATCCTCCCATGGTTAGTTGACATAAATTGAAAATTGTTTATTAGTTAACCCTTTACCTAACGAATTATCCGCATCCGCCCGCGTGATATGCAAATTCAGCAGTTGAAAAAATAGTATTTTTCAGAAAATTTCAACAAAATCATATCATGGGACCCCTCGTTGGAACGAGCTCGTTCCAACGAGGGGTCACATGATATAGTTTTATTGAAATTGTTTGAAAAAATAAAAAAAAAATGATATTTAAAATAATAAATTTTGATATCGTCTGCGTTGGGTAAAGGGTTAAAGAGGCCAACTGAACAAAAACAACTACAATGTAGTATGAATCAATAACCTTCAACATCACAGCAAGATACGTAGACATTCCGACTGTGAGTGTAACTTCCCTCATGTCATATGTGCATACCACAGAAATAGGGATGATAAATTGTTGATATCCCTATTAGCTCCAAAATGAGGATTGATGAGTGTTTTGTATTTAAATTGCCAATGGGGATTATAGTTAAAAAACTTATCAAGTTGGTGTCATGTTGGGACCTAAAGATTCCCAATCATCTGCACGAGACCGGTGTGTGGCATAAGTGCAAGAAACCAATCTAGTCTGGTAAAAAAGTACAAGATTAACAGCAAGAGCGAATCGATAGCTATGGCTCTAATCTACAAGAAAATGTTCCGGCTGTAAAATTATTGGGGGTGTGGGGGGGGGGGGGGGGTGTTTATTTTTTTATTATGTATTTAATATGATATAACGGCACTTTCGACAGGCAGGGTCACCTCGTATCGGACAGTTTTACGGATGGAGGGCGTCTTATTACAAAGCGCACCGCGTCCCCAGGATGAGGGATTGTAACGCCTATCAACACCAGTGTCTTTCCCTTAGTTGCACCTCTGTATGTGCTGCGCTTCAAAACTAAGTCAATTATTTATCCCAGCTGTAGCAAGTATGTATCGTAATGCATCACAATTTGAAAATAAAAACTGATTATTCCTGAGATCCTTTATCCATTGAGTGTCGACATACATGTTAACTTTTTACCTAGCAGGAAACAAAGTTTTCGAATAACTATTTTTTTGTTAATGTTTGCGTCAAAAACGTAGCTTAAAACCCTACTACTCCTTCCAATGAGTGGTCATATGCTATGTTTTTAAGACTATACAAAAAAACATATGAAAATTAAATGGTGATTTATGTGAATAGCACTGGCCGGAATTGGTCGTTACGTTAGGTAGGGGCTTAACATTTTGTACATGGCGAAAGTCAGGAGTCGTAGAGAATGTATTAACGAATATAAGTTGTAGGTTTCCATAAAATCGTTAGCTAGGGTGACGGGCATTTAAATTTGATCCCCTTTTAAAATGGGAACTTTTCATTGAAAGAGGGCATGGTTCACATGGGATAAACCGTAATTTGGACACACCGGAAGTATTGAACGTCAAAGCGAGACATTTCTGTTTTTGGGAACAATTTTTTAGGAGATTTATTTCAATCTACTACATTTGCTGCGTATTTATAAAATAGATCGTGGAATCTTCATGGAAACATAGCTATGTTATAAGCTTACATATTTATCACACGCGGGCACCGGAAATTCGTGACTAATGGCACATTTCGAGTGAAGAAACCTCTTTTGATAATCTCTAAAAGTCTTTTTCACCGCAGAAATTCCGGCTTCAAATGTCATTTCAGCACATTTCCACATCAAACGTCAATTCTAATGTTATACTGGAGATAAGCCATCATGTTTCCGACAGAAACGCAGAAAGCTTATATTCAAGTGAAAAACATATTCGCAAAACAAAATAATTTGAGGTAACCAACTCATTTTTCACTGTACGCCCAGTTGTGTACGACCCTTATCGGTAGTCGCCGTGTCGTACAAAATTTGCTAAACCGTATGCTCAAGGAACTCTTGTTTCAGCAACTGAAAATGGTGTGCCGATAACGAAGAATTCAAATGTTGTTTCATGAAAGGCGTGTGAGATGTGGAACTGTGTCGGTAGAGCCCACATTATACACACAAAAAGTTAAAGGCTACACAAGTATGCATACTAAGCTTGCACTGTTTTCGCGAGTAAATGCAATACGTCTTTACATAATCTACCAGTGATCACTCGTAGTCCATTAAATACACTGCAAACTTATCATTCAGTGTATCGGCCTGTGTACTACAATGCACCAATATTTAATTAAAATCAAATACCCTTCGACAAAGAGGATTGACAATACTAAAGACATGCAGTTTTTTTTCTTGTCATGCATGTATTCAGACTAATTGCGATGATCGTGGTCCATGATCGGTTTGCTAAATATCAATAATAATATTCACAAATATCTCAGAGATTACTAGTACAATTCCTAATCTATGATGCATTGTCTATCCTTCTTTTTTATTATGGAACCAAAGCAGATATGTCCTATCTTAGAAAGCGATGCAGTGGCAAGGTGGTGACGATAGACGTCACATGGTTCACATTCACTGAAGTTCACGGAGCGTATACTGCCCGATATACTTCAATGCTGAATAGACATGTCCGTACTCGACACAATGCAAAACAAAATGTTAAAAAGGATAAACAAATCTCGTCAAAACGTTTTGAACATTTCAAATTGTATTCATATAACTTGACAATTTGCCAGCCCGATCGAAAACATGTGTGACTAGCTGATATGTCCGTATTTGCACGCGCTGCTTCCATCAAAAGTATCATTTGACCAGGTTAAATTGTAACTGTTCCTAGAAGATTTTGTGTCAATTTTCAGCTTGCTACGGTCAGTATTTTTCAAGGTGATGTCCTTCGGGTGGTGAAGGTCAACTGAGGTCAAGGTCATATCGCGCAGGTCCACCGACATAACAAAAAGTATTTCCGTGGCGATAGGTCTATATGTACCAAATTCCAGTTCGATCGGTTCAGCCACTCTCGAGATATCAGTTCAAGGTTATTTTGAGGTGAAGACCACCGAGCACGGGTCAACCAACCAGACCAAAATACTTCCATGTATCAAAGTTACTGTAGGTACAAAATTTCGTGCCGGCCTGCCTGATAGTTTTTTTTAGGATTATTTCCTAATGCAATTCGACCATCCCGCTCGAGCGAACCCACCCGATTAAAAGATTCCCCGCGGCAAGATACCCATAGACATCAAATGTCAACCAGCCGGATCTGCTCAAGAGTTTGTGATTAGTCGCGAATTCGTATTGTGCTGAGTGATCGGCGCCCAATGCAAATATTAACTATGATACAGAAGTGGGGAGGGCTATTTTTCCGAAGACAAGGCGGGGGTGGGTGTGTAGATCAGCTGCTCTGAAAACACGTTTTTCCTTGCCTTGAAGTTTTTTTCCTATGAGCTCTTATCTTTCAAATAAGTAATGCAAATTCATCAAGGAAGCTTGTGTAGTTTCTTGCCAACACTCCATCAACTCGGAGTTAATATGTGGGGAGTATTAGTAGTACAGGATAGGGGGTAGCAGCATGGGAATGTGGACAGACGTTCACCCTTTCCCAGCACACAGTTGAAAAAACGTTGAACCAATTTGAACGAATTATCATTATGTAATCTAACATCTATGTAATCTAACCAGATCTACCAGAGAAGGACTCTTCTCAGAATAAATAGTCGATATCGTACAGTGGTATAATACAATTTCCAAATGCAACTGAATACTTTCACATATTCTCACTATGTAATTTTGAATTTTAGTCATAAACCTGTTCGAACAAAATGTAGGGCTGTTATTGATCATTAAGAACTTCGGCTAGGTGGCTAGCCTTCAAACCACTTCTCTTTAATGTGTGATAATCTGTCAGAAAAGACTGACAAATCAATTAGTCAGGACATTGTATCTTATTGATAGGGGGTTTATTGGCAGTGGAAGATACTTATCTTATTTATATAAGAGACCTGGATGGATTATTTTATAAGAGAAAATCATATCTCTGTCGTTTGAGGAACGAATTGGACTGAAATTGTTTTCCACCATTTGCTGACGGAAACATCTAAGGCTTTACACTAATTATGACTGGTGTCTTTCACGGGTTATTTGTCGAGGTTACCTCTCAATTCAGTTGATTGAGGTCAGTGTGAGCACTGTTCATTCTCGCTTTGCAGTACTCGCGGCGGGTTTAATTTAAGTAATCACATTAGTTCTGTTCTCTCTATGTGTGTCAAGTTCACTGATATTTTCACTACACATAGATCTAGTTAAGGCGGTGCACAAGTCAGACTTATGTTCGGTGTGTGCATGTATGTGATCTTTGCATAGTTCGTTGGTACTGATGTGAAGCTGCCATTACCCGATGTGCGGTCTTTTGTACCACTTACTGGTGAACGTGGATTTTTGCACGAGATCCCAATGCTAACTGTATAATCTGATCGATTAGTATTTCTGCTGGCATGTTGCATTCTTCTGGTAATGTACGGTTAAATATAAGTAATGACATTTTGTTTATTTTGAAATTCTCACCTTTGATATTCCTTCAATTCAGATTAAATTTACACAAATTATACATCAAAATGAAGGGTGGGATGTATAGAACACGAAACACATATGTAATCAACTCATAGAGTTTACAGCAGGCACAGCTGGTTCCTGGAAGTCTGCTGTCGTATTCGTACCAGAACTGATAATAAAATAACATTTCGCAAGAACAACTCGTAGCCGAATGTGCTTCAGATATTCAATAACAAAGCTTATTATTATTTCATATTTGAAATTCGGATATACATGTAATAGACCCCAACAATCACTATCTAAGAGTGACCGTCGGCGTTCCGTATGACCGAAATTCAAACCTATATCACACCCACTAAACATTCAGGGGAACAGATATTGTCAAAGACCAAAACTCTTGAAAATGGATCTAATTGGGTGTCCTCTGATGAATCAAGACTGAACAAAAATACCACCAATTCAGCAAAATCAATTAAACGGGATCATTTTTTCCATCATATTATTTTTATATAGGTCTACCATGCATTTAGTCTAAACCTGTAAAGTTAGATAAATAGTAGAGAAAGAAACATTACTTTATACTTCGGGGGTTATAATACAAGTGAAACAATGAATGGGGATTACGTCATGCATAGCGCAAGAACGCAATGCTATGACGTCATGGTCTTCATTCTTAAAAACTCAATTCAAAGACGCTGAATGAATGTTAAACTATATGCGAATAAGTCAATAACGAGAGGAATGTTACAAGATAAATTATTACACGCTTGTTCTTCGAAATCCCCGTCTATAGCAACACTAAACCGTGCGGAAAATTAAAATCTGTTCCGCACATATGTGGGGAATGGAAATCGCTGACAGACTAGTTTTTTTTTTTTATAAAGAAGCGAAATTTCAATGGAATTTTCTACAAATCGTACACAGCAATCTCTGGCGATAGCTGAAAATCGCCCCGAGTTTCAAAGTGTTCTATGTGCCAGTAGGCACATAGACCACATTGGAACTCTGGGGATGAAAGAGTAAAACGGGCTCCCCTCCACAATTTTGGTTGGCTACAAAATGTGTTCTTTTTGTTGATAATTGTCGATTGAATTGTTGAGTGTCCTTCTAATAATTGTTTTTTTTTTATAGACGTGAAGGCCTGTAATAAACACAGAACGACACGCCACTGGCCTCTCGTTGTATCCTTCCGCGCCGGCACTCGTGCCATACCGATTAACCCATTCACACACGCGTGTCGTTCTGTATATTTGTTTACCATCAAGTGAGCTTCCGAGATGGTAAGAGGGCTTGTAGCGATAACTAACATGAACTCCATCTCTGCCTGATACAAGTTTCTTGATGATCACATAGTGGTAATAACACATGTGTATTCTGCGAGAAAGTGTGTGTCAAAATATATTCGAAGAAATCAAAGGGAGAGAAATATTGTAAGAAACATTGGTTATTACCACTAAGTGGGTTTCCGAGAAGGTAAGATAAATGTGTCATCACCACTACGTGATAATAAAGACAATTGTTTCAGTCCTTAACCCTTTACCTAACGAATCGCCCGCATCCACCTGCGTAATATGCAAATTCAGTAGTTGAAAAAAAAATTCAAAACTTTTCAACAAAACCATATCATGTGACCCCTCATTGGAACGAGCTCGTCGAGCTCGTTCCAACGAGGGGTCACATGGTATGGTTTTGTTGAAAAGTTTTGAAAAATTTGAAAAAATGATATTTAAAATAATAAATAAAAGGGTTAAATGATTAGTCGCGATACGTAATACGAACACCATCTCGGCTTGATACAGTTTTCTTAGAGGATCATAGGCCCTGTTAAAGCAAGCATCGGTTGACATTCTCAAGTTCCAAATACAATTGCCATGGTTAATGTAGCATATGATACCTAACGTTGCAAGTTCAATTGCAACTTTAGGTACCATATGCTACGTGACGATTTCGGAGAGGTGCAAACGAGCAATGCGACTCCGTGGAAACTGGTTTGTATTTTTTCACAATAAGCAAACTAAGGGTAGAGTTCCATTCCAATTTCAAATACAGCCTTTACACATATTTTTGCAACAGTCTTTTGAACACACTTGTAGCTAAAATTCTTCCACATACTATATAATGTTATTACCTAGGACTGGACGCCAGGTGTTTGTTTTAATTTCAAACGGGGTAATGTCCTCAGCACCAAAACGGCAACGAAATAAATCGCCACACTGAGTGAAAACAAATCATGCAAGTAGTGATATAATATTTATTTTAAGAGAAATCCGTATTTCTACATTATTAGCAATTGTAGCAATGCCATAGCAACAAATGGAAAGGAAGTAATCGTCAGACTTTGTTCGCTTTCAGATAAAAGTATGTCTTTTATAGGGACTAACACACTAGGCATTTAACTTACAAAGCAAGTGGTTGGTCGTCTTAGCAACAGGAAAAGTATTGACCCGATTTTACTCAAAACTTCCCCTTACTCTGTATATGTTTTCGTAAGCATTTTCCGCACATTCGAGGTCTGCATTTTTGACTTTCGTAGCACCTCATCAGGCCACCCCATAGCATCAAGGAATATAATCACCCTGTTTTATTCACATTTCTTATACTGCCCCCATGGAGAATTTTGACGATTGGAAGTCTTAACCCTTTATCCAACGTAACGGCCAAAACCGTCCAGCGCTATTCTCAAAAATCGCCAAATAATTTTCATCATTTTTTTTCATTTTTTGTCTCAAAAACATAGGTTATGACCACTCGTTGGAACGATCTCGTCGACAACAAGGGATCATAACCTATGTTTTTGAGACAAAAAATGAAAAAAATTAGTAATTCAAGAATTATTTTTGCAAGTGTCGTCTTCTTTTCATGTTAGGTAAAGGGTTAATGTCACTCCCTTAGCAGCCTGGTTTTCAGGTAACGGACAGATTTTGTTCAATTTCGATTAAACATAAAAATCATTATGACCATTATCCAGAGTCTGTCTTTCCGCCTCTATAGCAACCGAGAAACCAACCATACCAACATGATTCATATCGGATGCACCTCTTTTATATACCATTACGGCCATTCTAGAAATCCAGATATTCAGGGTTGTCATTTAACTTCATAGCGAACAATTCATCACTTTGGCAGCTGGGAAAGCAATCGTCACATTTTGTTCTAATAGAACAATCTGCTCCTAATATGACATTACGACACTATCGAAGAATAACAATATCATGCAGTTGATTTGACCTACGAAAGTTTGAACCGTTTTACTAAACGATTAATCCTTTTTGCAACATATAAACTGGGGGCCTCTTTTGAATCCAATTTAATGTATGCAAATCGCACAAATACGAACTATAGACAATTTTAAATTGCAGAACCTCTTCTAAGATAAATCATATTTTCAGCTAATCTTCCATTACATACATGCACTAATTTGCGTCATACCAAAGGCTCAGATCGTAATTCAAAAGATTATGCGACAAATATATTACCGACTTCATACTCTATCCATATGGAAAGCTGTAATCTACAATGTCATTGCTGGAGTAAAGTACCTGATTGTCCGGGGGGTGGCGTCGCCAATGTACTGTCCACAGAGGCGCTGACATGGTTTCTGTGAAACGAGCTGGAGGTCACGGGTGGGTTTCCGAAAGAACATTTCCCGGTTGCAAGCTTAGGTCCAACGGCTGATGCAAAGCATGTGCTTTCACGAGATAGGCGTCGTTGTCTGAACGTGATACGAAAGGTCCTCGACATATTTATGCTAATGGTGGTCTGATAGAATGAATACTTCCAATTTATACCATAATTACCTGTTCTACTATATATGAAAAGCCTATGACATATTTTTTAGCTTTACACACCAACCGTGATGAACACGCCAGCAATGGGATTTCAATAGTATAAATTGACACGTACAGTAGAACTACATCCCCGTTGACCTTTGGTGGCGTCGACCTGGATGCAAACTCGTCTAAATTTACCGCACGTCGCCTCGCGAAGAGTGAAATGCAAATGGCAATTATTTATTACGTTTGTAAATGGGTTTACCTCATAAGATGCCAAACATTAACAAACATGTACTGTCTCATGTTAATAAAGCATGCAAAACTCGAAATATTATGTTATTAAAACGAAAAAAGGCTCAGTTTCTTTTTTTCCATTTCGTTTCGGCTATAAAACTGACAGCGGAAGTACCGCCCACCGATGCTCGTGTAAACAAAAACAGATTCGCTCTTATGTACGTCTGGTGCTCAGTAAAATCGAGAAAAAATAATAGCGACTCTTAATAATCTGACGATCATGGTATAAATAAAATATACCCAAAGTAGATTGGTGCACCAAATGTTCACCACTCGTGGCGAAGTCGTGTTAACCGCGCGCCGAAGGCTCGCGGTTAACACCACTTTACCACGAGTGGTGAACATTTGGTACACCAAGCTATTATGGTAAAATTCCATATGTACAAACTTGTGTAACTTTTCTACTTCCTCTGAAGTGTACTTTGATCAACTGTCATAAAATACCATCATTATAAAATACAGCACTGCAAGCTGAGGATGGTAGATTAGACACAAAACAATATATTTACATAAACCACACCCCTGTCTTTAAATCATCTAGGGCGTGGCAAGGATACTCCCTCTTAGTCTACCCCGAATCCTCGCAATATGTTTTTCGTTTTGTTACGCAGGTCCTATCATTGCCCGTGTTTAATTTAAAATAAAGTTCTTCCCTCGATCGTGATGTGGCCCAAATTCTACCGGCAAGTATCCCTAACGACACATGATGCGTCCTATTCTTCAAAATAGCTTACCACAAATGCTTTCATCGGACGCATCCAAACAATCATTAACTCCATCACATTTGTACACGATAGATATTACTGAGCTATCGTTGCATACAAACCACCAACTCACAGTGTCTAAGTTTCCATCTCCACTTGATGGAGAAAGATCGATGCCTGAAATATAATATAATGTATTTATTAGTTAAGTGTTTTCCACAGAATTGTCCGTTATCATGCTCGGCGGATATGACTTCAAACTCAGCGGATATGATTCCGATCTCGGCTAATATGAACCGAGCTAGTGTTGTCCCCTTACTGCGTTACTTGGCGCAACCAATTTATTTACAGCGACATCATTCAGTGTTATTCGTCGAACGCAATCAGGAAAACTGGTGTTTCCAGGCAATATTTATGTAATGATGACAATATTCTTTCACCAGTGTTCAAACGATAACCAAAAAATGACCGTTGACCGATTACTGGTTATTTGAGCTCACATTCGGCCGATTCAGATGCCGATTACTATTGTAATACCGTGCAAGTCAAGGCTCGAAAGAACTACATTACATTGAACTTATTTTACGGGTTTGCTGTCCGTTCATCACCAGATAATTCGAGACTCGAGAGAACTACATTAAAGTTAACATAAATCCACAGTGTTAATTTTCGCTGACTCAGGTCTAGTAAAATGAACAGTTGCGCTCACCTGGGCGGTAAACCTGGCTCTTAGAGCCACGCTCTTATAACATCCACTCACCCAGGTAACGTGGTGTGTTGAAGACGTGCTGCGCCAGATATTGGTGTTTTTTGTTTTGATTTACAAAACATATTAGTATAATCTTGCAAAACATTCCTTCACAACATATTCCAGAGGAGTGGATCCCCAAGCTGCCAACAGATGTTTCGTGGATGAATATCTATCAAAGGTGTGTTTCGGTAAATAGTCGTCCTTATAACATTACTTCTGCCATTTTATACTCTTTACAACTTTATTTTAATTCACCCTTGTATCTCATGAAGAACCCATCTGATGCCCTCAAATTCTATACCTACCCCCATTTCTATCAGTAACTTACGATAGATAGACCTAAGTGAGGAAGAATTTTACATAGAGTGATAACAGCAACTCAATGTGATGTGTTTGTTTGGTTTAAGCTGCATCACTTGGAAAATTCCGCAACAATATTGTTTTTACGTTTAATTCACATGACAGAATATGAAGTACAATTGGTGTCGAAAAATGATTCTTGTTACTGGCATAAAAGCTTTCGTAACAAAATGAAAAATGAACAAATGATTAAAAATCGCGAGTAAGAAGGATTATGGTTTCAAACAAATGTATGTGTTAAGTGTTCACGACAGTTGGCCATGTGCTATTATTTGAAACCGACTTGTGTATAAAGGTATGGCAGTACCAAACATTTACGCTTCTATGCATAATTGTTTTGCGTGAAGAAATAACGATATAAAGAGCACAAAAATCGGAAGCGAGGTTCGGTAACAACTTAATCCAACAGGTCGATAGAGCTGTTGGAATAAATTATTACTGAGCCTCCCCCCCCCCCCAGCAAACCAGGATGTTTGCTCGCAGTTCGCCAGTGGCAGAATTACATTAAATGATACCTTCCAGGGCGCCAGTGTTGAAAGGATTAAATTAGACAGAAATCTTGCATCATTGCTGAATATTGTAGAGAAAACGAAATTTGATGAATTTGGGGGCTAAGAAATACCATTTCCTATTGGTGTTTTTTATCACAAATAAGAAATTTAATATGAAAAGAAGTTTGTTTTTTTGTGTAAACATCATTTGAATGATGAATTATATTATTTTTTGTTTAGGAAACGTGGCACACCTGGGGGCTAGATCATGTCTATATTTTTAACATGTCAGTAGGTGGTAGAAAATATATACACTATTTTTTATGATAAAATGGGATGCCAAATTATATTGGTGAATAATATAGCCTCCACTCGCAATTTTTCAAAAAAAAAAAACAATTTGGAGATTTATGCTGGTTCGAGAGGTTTGGAACATTATTCTTTTTCCCACAAGTCTAAATACGGCAGATTTTTGAGAGAAAAAATATTAATTTAAATTGCGTTTGAAGCATAATACTGAAATCTTGCAGAATTATACAATATTCAAGAGAAAAGAGGAGTGATTTGATGAATTGGAGGGTCTAACAAATACAAATGACTATTGGTGTGTTTTTGTTGGTAATTCTCAGACAAAAATGTGACCGTGAACGGTAGTATTCTTCTCTTTTATTTGTTGCTTGACTCCCGTTTCGAGGACAGAAAAACGTTGTTTCTGAATGCCCAAATTAAAATGTTGCGATCTTGTCTTTATTCACAACAACGTTTTATTGCTTTCCAAAGTGTGATTTACTGGGATTTCCTGGTTTGATTTACAAACGATAACTTCACAAGTGAATTATGCAATCAATAATTTGTGTCATGTATCCCTGTGCGCAAACGAAGACGCGTTACCGTGGATGTAATGAGGAGTTCATTGTTTTCTGAACCCTTTACCACCTAACATAAAAAGCGGAAGACACTTGTAAAAAACAAATTCTTGAATAACTAATATTTTCAAATAATGAAAATTAATTGGCGATTTTTGAGAATAGCGCCTGCCTTTCCGAGGCGAGGGACTATATTGTAAAACAATCGTGCGCATTCGCGCACTCGAGTTTGTACAACGTCCCTCACCTCTCATGAATTATTTCACGTAACCAGTCCAGTCAAGCGATTACTCTCTACATAATGGTCGCCTTTTGGAAAATATGTAGTACTGTTATATCACAAAACTAATTTGTTGGGTATGTATAGGTGTGTGAAATGAACAGAGTTAGAATGTTGTGGGCCGATCAGTTGCTCGCCGTTGCTCGGTGATTCTCTCCGGGTACCTCGGCTTTCTCCACCTGTAAAACTGTCACGGTCACGATTAGCCATTGTGCGTAAGTATGTGACCTTAAACACCAATAAATAAATAAATAGGCGTGTATATATGTAAATACTAACAATGAAACAGTGGAAGGTTTTTATTTGTGTACATGTATTGTAAATGAGAACAAGCGACAAATCTTCGTTCAGAATATCTATTCATAATCGCCTTCTTGTGAAATTAATCTCCCGAAACCTTGTCAAATCACATTTAAAGCCCTGTCCTCCATTGATACTAGTAATTAATCAAAACCGTGTGTATTGTGCATATCGAAAGAAAACGTCTTGCGTACACCACCGTTTATTACGCCTTTCTGTTTGATGATCAGATCCGGTGTCGTCCACTCCTTCTGGTATTTGTATTATGTTTTATGTTCTCGGTGGCAAAGAACAAGTCTGCTTCACCTCCCACAAATCTTACCTTGTAGCAAATAATGTGTTTAGCAGTTGATAGTACATCTTTGGGTTGTGTGTCTCACCAGTCTGTCCACGTTTATGTAGTAGAGAATGGGGTGTATTTTTTCCGAATATTAACTTGATAAGCATAACTAAAATTATTCTAATCTCACACGTACCAACACAGTGAAACAACCTATCTGTGAACCCTAAGATTAACACGACCTAGTTTGTCATGTGTAGACGTGGTTGACATCAACTTCCGACTACAAGCTATCTATGCATACAATTGATGGTCGTAGAGACTGAGAGTTTGAAATTCTTTCGGAAAGAACGCGATGTTGAAATATGGTCTAATGGCTTACGAGGCGAGTGATTCGAGAGACCGCATCAGCACACAAGGACACAGTTTATTTCGAAACGCAGTGAGGTTCCGTGAATCTAAGTGGGAAGGAGTGGCTCACGGAGGCTTAGAATATCTCATCTCCGTAGACCTTGCGTGCCCAAATGGGGAAGCAGAGGCTCCTGAATTCGCAGTTACTTATGAGGATGCAGTAGTTCTTAAGGGCACAGTGAATAATGAAGGTGCTGTGTTTTTGGAGCAAATTAGTAAACTGAATTGCAAGACAAAGCCAAAACTGGCTGAACGGTTTACTCTGTGTTTTAACTGATCAGACTATCTTGCTGGGAGGGAACTGGACCATTGGGCCCTAGGCACTCTCTCCGCTTAGTCTTTACAGCAAAGGGCAAAGGCATCGTGTTCTCATTGTCGCTCTTTCTCCCTTTTTGACTCGATATTGACAACATAACCCTTTCTTACTGAACTCTGGTCAGTCTAAAACATATGCAGATCGCCAAAAAAATAAAACCTGTCGCATAATGGACAACGCGGCACTATAAAGCTTTGCAAGTTAATATACATGTGTTTTAATACAGCTCGTGGATAGTTCTTTTGGTTTTTGCAAGCTTCTGATGGCCTCGATGTCATGGGGATAGAATACGTAACTGCTGCTTTGAGCTCGAATGTAGTTAGTGGTAAATTAAAGATTCCTTCATAACATGTGGGTCGCCGTGTGGGATCATGGGTCTAATTGCGGCGATTTTAGTCGTAAAGTTTCAAAACTGAGTATCTCTAGCCTAGTAAATTAGGTACTGTCGACGAATGACAGCTGGTCGACACGTGCGTTGAAAATTTCAAGAATTACGGAAAATGAAACTAAAATAATTTTGGTAAGATGAATGTAAAATATTCAACAAATGCATTCTCTTCCTAACATTTCACTTGGAAGAAGTCGTGCTTGAGAAAACATAACATTAATTGGCGAAACAAAGTTTGACTAACTTGGTGTTGATAGTTTAGTATCTTGTTCCAAGTTGTAGTAGGGACTTCCCCATCCCCTTGAGCAAATCCAACTAAATTCGTGTTTGGGATAGCCGCTGTGTGCGGCTCATTCTTTTCTCACTCTCTATTTTCGGAACTGACCTTCAGCATGATCGTTAACTCAGAATTATTTGTTTCTGCTTTTATCCTCTTGGATACGCTTGGAGCGAAAGAGTATGTCTCACTTCAAACACCTCCGGAATGCACATCAATTAGTTCGTGTCTCTGGTATTCGAAGGAAACGTTTATTGTTACAAGAAAATCATTTATGTCAATGCGCGCATGTTAGTCCGCGCAATTACAGTGCAAACGAAGGAGAACGCATAGATCACGTATCCCTATTGACTACAGGCACACGTGTTCTTTTTATGCACAAATCCAAGCTATTAAACATTGAGTTTAAAAAATTAATAGTACACAAATTCGTTAAAATGCAGAACTGCGATCACACAAGTGTTTTTTTTTTCTGGATCGTATCTCGATCAGGATCCAATAGTATAAAACATTTACAATTGTATTTTCTAAAATTGTATTTTCTAGTTATGACTTAAATGGGTTGAAATGATCCATTAGCATTTTTAAAGATCTGGCAATTTGCCAGTTGGATCGCGACCCATTTACTATATAGTCAAAAGTATCTATCCGAGCCTGTGATTACACTACTGTACAGGCATTCCTGTTGCATGACATATTTAAGAGTCAAGATATTTAGTTGTATTTAGACAATAATGTTCCACAAGGCTTAGACAAACCCTCGGGCTGGAAGATGGTTGAAAAGCATGAAACGAACGAACCATGATTACACAATGATCTGAATATAATATTAAAAATAACAAAAATTATAAAATTATAATAGAAGAAACATATTAGACCAACACAAAAGAATCAAGACAATTGCATTTTTGTGTATCTATGATTTTCAGTTTTTCTACTCCCCTTGTCGTGGTATATATGCTGTGTCTTTGACACTAGTCCACCCCCCACTCCCCCACGCGCCACCTAAACACACACATTTGTTGACCTTTCGTCACCTCTTATCTAAATATGAGCATTCCTCGTGTTATTATCATGAGGTAGGAATAGCCACTAACGTGACATAATGCACATCTTGAAGCACTTAAAACCTTTTTAGCAAAACAAATGGCCGATATTTGGGGTGTTTTCGCAAATGTCGTCGTAACTGTAAATTTGTGATGCAGCGCGAGAACTGTGAATGGATTTGTAGACATTTGACTGCAGTCTGATGCAAGGAAATTGTTTATTTTTTAAGTAACTGATGAAAAGCGAACTGGTAGCGTGTGTACCAATCGAGTTTACTGTACACAGGTTATCCATAAGACACTTATGTCGTGGGGTTTGCACCAAAGCATATATTCAATTTATACCATGATAACCTATTCTTCTATATATGAAAAACCTAGGACATCAATTTTAGCTTTACATACCAACCGTGGTAAACCCGCCCGCTATGGGATTTTAATAGTTAAAAAAATGTACACCTGCAGTGGAACAACATCCAAGCTGACCTTTGGTGACATCGCCTTGAATGCAAACTTGTCTAAATTTATCAATCGTCGCCTCGTGAAGAGTGAAATGAAACCGGTAATTATTTATTACGTTTTAAAATAAGTTTACCTGATAAGATACCAAAAATTAACAAACATTCTTTGTATCATGATAATAAAGCATCCATAACTCGAAATAGTATGTTATAATGTTATTAAAATGAAAAAGACCCCGTAAATTGCACGTTTCATTTTCTATTTCGTTTCTGCGATAAAATTGCCAGCGGAAGTGCTGCCCGCCGGTGCTCATGTAAACAAAAACAGATTCACACGTGCTAATATTGATTTATTTAACATTTAAACTCTTATTAATCTGTCGACTACGGTATAAATAAAATATACCTAAAGTAGCTTGATGTAACAAATGTTCACCACTCATTGTTAGAGATATATAGAATGTACCCATAATAGCTTGGTGTACCAAATGTTCACCCGTGGTGAACAGTTGGTACACCAAGCTACTATGGGTACATTCTATATATCTCTAACAATGGTCCGTAGAGACAAAGTGTATACAACTAACAGTTATTTTAAACTAAATAATTCAGAAACTTACATGATGCTTTTGGTTTTCTCAGTATCTTTCACAGATGGCAAAGTATTTGTTTTTACTCACGAAATGTACCTAGGCATACACTGCCCGAGTCAGAAATGAATTCATTTAAATTACTAACAATACTTATCTGACAGGAGAAATATCTGAGTCGCGATCAGTGTTGATAGAAAATGCACTTTTGTAGACAAAACAAATTGTGTGTCGCAGGGGTGAGGTGTCGACTCAGGTATCGAGCGTTCGTTGCTCCATCGTTGAATAATGTATAGCACGCATACGGGCCGTATATCTATCATCTCATCATGCATTTAAACAGTTGTTAGGTCTGTAAGTTGGCTAATCACATGCTTATTCGTTGTAACATCCAATGGGAGTGGCTGCTGTGGAGGTACTCTATCGCTTCCTGCTCACATTTCCACACCGCCAGGTGTGTTGCTGCTGTATTGGAACAAAGCTCATATTCATTTTAATCTTTAATTCGCAAAACTGTGTATTTGCGCGTTGTGAGTATGAGTCCCAGTCCTTGTCAAGTCGTCTTGTTTTTTTTTAGTTTTAATTTGATGTGGTAGCGTGTATTTGAGCAAGAATGTGTCGGTTTGCCCGATTGGGAAGAATATATAGACAATTATGTCTTTAATTTCTCACTAAGAAATCCTATGCTCTTTCCAAGTCCTCGCAAAAAATCCAACATGAGGGTTTGGGGAAAGGGGTTATATTCCCCACTTTGTGAAAACCTTGACAATAGCGTTTGCTTCCCCACCAGTATTCCCTTCGTTTCCTCGTGGTTCTCGTAAACGATGGGTTAGGGGTTATCTTTAAGTATTTTTATTGGTTCGTGTTTCTCATTGTTTGTCAGCGAGAACAAAAGTAAAAACAGCCCTCGCAACGTCGGCTAATCAAGACTGATAGTATTTAGGGTGTGTGCGAGAGGGTGTGTGTGTGTTAGGTATGTGTTTCACTACATACGTTTACACACGTATGTGCATATCTGGGCTAGAATGTTTGCCTATATCTGAACGAATGTGCGCTTTGTGCTCCTTTGTGTCATCTTGGTTATTTATTTATTTATTTATTTATTTATTTATTTATTTATTTATTTATTTATTTATTTATTTGGATTTAACGACACTTTCAGGGTCATGTATAGTATTTGACAGTTTCAGGGATGAGGGAAACCGGAGTACCCGAAGAGAACGAATGAGCTGCGGGAAAAACTGTCAGACTTTGGAGCCTGTAACACACTAAACGGGACTCATTTTGTGATTTTTGTGCATTTGTTTGATTCAGTGTGAGCCCTACTGCAGAACACAGACACATGAATTGACTACAGTTGGACTAATGCGAAATTTGCATTGGTCCAACTGTAATCAATAATTCCTGAAGTTTATAATTCTGTCGTTACGACTCGTTTCATCAGTATTGCGGGTATGTTCACTTTGGACATTAAAGTGAGTTCTTGACCTTATTGTCGTTATTTGATAGCAAGCCACAGATAGAAATAACCTCTTCCTGTCGAAATAAAAAAAAAATAGGAAGAACAAATTACAATTATTATATGATTGCCTCGCATGTAGTGCATGCACTGCACTCGATTTGAGAGTTTACTTGATTTGTAAAATTGCCATATACCTTTACTTCCAACAGTCAGCTTACATATAAAGCTAGTATATTTATCATAAGCACACATATAGTCGTGCCAGTTTTGCGTCAACCACACTCCCCTAGGCTGGATTACTGTACATCGCTCACTGCTGAAACCATCAGGCTGCTTTGACGTTGAATTGGAATACCTGAAGATAAGAAAAAACACTGACATGGCGTTCAATAAAATGCCTGTTTAACCCTTTACCTAACACGAAAAGCAGACGACACTTGCAAAAAAATTATTGAATAACTATTTTTTTTCATTTTTTGTCTCAAAAACATTGGTTGTGACCCCTCATCGGAACGAGCTCGGAGAGCTCGTTCCAACGAGGGGTCATAACTATGCTTTTGAAACAAAAAATGAAAAAATAATGAACATTAATTGATGATTTTTTAGAATAGCGCTGGCCCTTTTTTGGCCGTTACGTTGGGTAAAGGGTTAAAATGATGCTAACAGCTTTTTCTATGCTTCGATACAATAATGTTAATCCACAGTGATATGTTTTTCGGTGAACACCGAGTTGACATTGAATTTTGAAGCGACGCCAATTTTCAATGAATATTAGTTGATCATATGATTTACATCATGAATGCCAGCTGACCACGTGAGGATATTTGACCATCGCGTTTTGACATAACTTCTATTTGTTAAAATTTCATGGGAAGTCATATTTCAGCTAATAGTCCATCAGTTTAAAAGTAACTTCAATCCGAACGAACAAAACAAAAAACCCGAAAGCCTTGTTTAAATATTCTAATTTCAAAAAGTATTCGAAAATGTATTCTTGATTACCACACTCGTGTTTGTATTTGTATTCGTAATCCTAAAATTTCTTAAAGTATTCGTACTCGAACACATTTACAAAGTATTTACTCCAATCTTGAAGGAACACATGCATACATGTACATTCAATTTTGCATTTTGTTCTCGCATCCTGTTTGTATGTAACAAATAACTGGTAGATAAGAAATGGTCTTCAATGAACACTGCATTCACAATGTATTCTTTAGTGGTTTCTCTGAAAAGGAGTTTGTCACGCGATTTATCTAACAATCATATAGATTTTGGCCCGAAAACCACGAGCAACGGTACATATCACATAATGTGTTCCGATTCCATATCATATAGACGACTCATTCTGATTCCGTATCATTTAGACGACTCGTTTCGGTAGCGGTGCGGGCTATCATAACAGTCACATAGATACATTCTAAGTGCGTTTCAGTGATCGACCGAACATTATGTCCGAAAAATGTTTGAAAATAATTTAAACCCTTTAAATACCATGAAAAGCAGACGACACTTGCATAAAAAATTCTTCAATAACTAATTTTTTTCATTTTTTGTCTCCAAAACATAGGCTATGACCCCTCGTTGGAACAAGCTCGACGAGCTCGTTCCAACGAGGGGTCATAACCTATGTTTTTGAGACAATAGCATTGGCCGGTGTTGGCCGTTACGTTGGGTGAAAGGTTAAGATTTAATCTGTTTATGTGACAGAATTGTTAGATAAATGAATTATCATGATAATATGCATGTCCTGTGATTTGCATCAGATTCTCGATGGTGTCCAAAAACGAGATCACAACTCGCAGGCAAAGCCGGCTCGTTTAGATCCCATTCTGGACACCACCTCGAATCTGATATCAAATCACAGGACATGCACATTATCATGATAATCTGTATTTACCATACGAATATCAGGTGGTCATGTGATATTCGAAGATCGGAAATCGATATAATGCATACTCTATTTTATATTCTGTTCACACACGATAGATGGGGTGGCTTCTAATGCAAACATAATTTTGTTTCCCAAATGGATGTGACACGAGAATTAACTCTCTTCTGAGATGGCCCGCTTGCAGAAGATGATTTATTTAATGCTCAGGCATCAATTCACGCTGAAAAATTAAGTCATATTCCCCTGTCGGTCGGCAAAACGAAATATCAAAATGATATTTTGAAATCGATATTTCATCGTAGGTTCGGATGACGAATCACATGTACTTTAAACGAGTCAGCACATCAGTAATGAATTCCAGAGTCCCAAATACAAACGAATTCGAATAATTGATAGTGACAGTGACTAAATCAATTCATTAAATCAGCGGTTTCAAAGTTTGACTTTCTCATTCACCTTCCAGCGAAAAGCCGAAATCACTTTCAAATTTATTCAGTTCAACTTCACACGTCTTCAGTGCATTGAGTTCAAAAAAAATAAAATGACGTGTCTTGTTATTGAAAATAAGAAAGTGGTGTTTTTTTGTTATTGTTCTATTTCTTCGAA
Source organism: Pictodentalium vernedei (assembly GCA_031216915.1). Lineage (NCBI taxonomy): Eukaryota > Metazoa > Mollusca > Scaphopoda > Dentaliida > Dentaliidae > Pictodentalium > Pictodentalium vernedei. Next base: position 506,474,972 of record CM062293.1, read on the forward strand.
ACACATTGCGATTATTTCAATTCGCCAGCCTTGGTAAATCGTAAAGTTAGGGGAGAAATAAGACGGGACTACTTTTTGTGCGGATATTCACACATTCCAATGGTTGGAGTTTGGTTGTTGTAATTTTTGTATGGACGCCGGTTCGGCACATAAATTTTGCGCCTTAATGGCAAATAAAGGCCACAAATTGGAGAGTTTGTAGTCGTAGAGCATTAAATAAAAAGAAAATTCACGAAAATTTGATGATGCGTCGCTCGTGACGATCCTCATATTTCTTTGTAGCCACTCACGAGATATTTTCGGTATTCATCAAATTTTCGTGAATATCCTCTATGTCTTCAAAAATGACATTTTTTACCACAAATATTTTTTAAAATAAGATTTATCTTTTGTTATTTTTGCACTTCAAAACTGAATCGTCTACAAAAAGTAGCCTTGCTGTTATTTTAACTAACAAACAGACAACTGACTAGTAGAACTTTACGACTAGATGAGACTAGATTTCCTATCTGGAAATGTAATAATTATGTTTTTTTTTATCGAGGAGTAAATGCAAGAAAATAATTCGTGATAATTCGCGCCTGATCACTTTGTTTTACCACTTCTTGAATTTGAAACAATCATATTTCAGTTCTTAAATGACTCTTTCGTTCGTGCAGCTGCATCCAAAATATCCATAATACAGGGCAGTTGGCTCAAGGGATGGTTTACAAGAAATGGCAACAATGCATTTAATCATTTACCCAAACGAACATGATATCCAAATTCATAATTTTATTTATTTGTTTTTTCAGTTTTCCAAAAGAATTCAACACAACCATATCATGTTACCATCAGTGGAACGAGCTCAACGAGCACGTTCCAATGAGAGGGTAACATGATATTTTTTTCTGTTTGTTTTTAATATATTATTTTCACCTGCTAAATTTGTAAATTACGCCGATTCGTTAGGTAAAGAGTTAATTTAACAATACAATATCACTGTATTTTTATTTGCAAAAGTCAGATCATGAGTGCAGTTATACATATGTATGTAAAAGAGGTGGGAGACCATTGAAAAGTAATGCTTTGCTTGACTTCACTTAAGAAAAGACGCAGACAACAATAAATTAAATGTGCAGACAGTTTATGTCAACATCGTCATATTCTGAGCGCCAGTATCTGAATGCTATATCTGTTATCAAAAAGTTTTGAAAACGCTTTTATTGGTCGCAGCATTACATCTTTAGCCCATCTTACATTTCATGTTTTTGTTTAGGTTTGATTTACCTTATGTGATGATATTTGAATATTAACCAGAAAACCAAGTGCCCGTTGTATGAGTAACTTATTTATCAGTGCTTTACGCCACATCAGCATCTAAGGCTCTAGCGTGGCTATGAAAAGTATGTAATATGAAATATGTCATTGTCTTCCAGGAAACAAATAAAAACGAGTCAATGAGATATGAGGAAGAAAAATAACCAGTGAACGCATTAATGAGGAATGAAGACCAGTTGTTTGAAGAATACTGTGAACCCAACCTGCTGAATAGATATAAACAGATGAGGCTTAAAAGAATAAAAACCATTTAGATTTATTAAAAAGATTGATATTTTTGAGAAATGACAGAATTTTATGGGAGTTTGTATTGTAAAATAAGTCTCTAGGAGACCCCGGTGGTAAAGTACAGCCGTCTGCCAAGATTAAAATATGTATATGTTCCATTTTCAACACTTTATGGAAAGGAGCAAATTTCTGTCGCATATTTCCCTCTAACAAAAATGAATGTGTATGTCTTGTGGGCCAATGCTATATCGTGTCAAAATTACATAGTCCTTCCGACAAAGTAAGTATTATCACTAATATTAGGTCATACGTTGTGAAACATGTTGTTTGTCGCCCCACCACACTCCGCCTGCTACAGTTTTGATGCACTTGTTGAAAGGTGGTGTAAAATCACTGAAAGGAGTTTTAAAATCAGCGATAGTCTTCTTTAAAATATGTTTTCTGCACTTTCAGCCCTCGGGTTACTGGAGATACCAACATGGCCAGGTAACCAGCAAAGCATGATATCGTATTGATCAGATATGAGAGTATTCAACTTCTTACGAAGTTCCAACATTTGCGGGTTCTTCAACTTGGGATTGAGTAACGCTTGCACGAAAATATGATCGACTTCCTTTCCCATACATTATTGATATATTCAGGAGCTGGTTGCAAAGCTTTAATATCCTTCTGTGAAAATAGTACATCTATTTGGTATTATGATAGATGCGATGTGATCAGCAGCAACGGCAGCCGGTTATACTTTGTCGCCGTCTTCTGATCCAGCTCTTTAGATTATTTTTAATTGCACGCCTATGCTTTTATTTTCATTAACTACACGTTTTTCTGCAAAAAACCGAAACGAACAATTCATTTTGTTTTGTATTGGCCTCGAATAATACGGATCACATGCGCGGACGATAAAGCTATTTTTTTACGTTTTGGTTATTTCTGCAATAATTTGTGTTTTTAATATTTTCTTAGTAAACTGTACGCGCGCAATAAATACAGATCAACATACACGTCGAAGTGTAATTTTTTACCGCACCCGATCGATTTTGGTGGAGGGATAATATTGAACTAGAAGCCAAAGGCTACTAGTTCAATATTGTCCTTCCACCAAAATCGATCTCGTGCGGTAAAAAAATTACAGTTTACACGCGAATGCCCTTCTGACTTATATAAACTATACTTTAATTTAATTTAGGCATTTGTATTGGTAAAACCACGACTTAAATCAGTATGTACATGTGTGTCACTGTGTCATCCATACAGATAACTTTCCTGTGTCGTTTGGCTCTTTTAACCCTGATAGTGTCTTTCAAGTGCAATTCCAGCATATTGGAGGAGTTCATACTCATTACCTGTTGGTAGACCATTTAAAAGTTTCCACGTGCAGCATTGGGCCGCACGTTGAAAATATTGATAGGTTACCTCTACGCTTTAACTAAGCACTCCTCCTACTTGGGGAAATCATGGCGTACCATGTTCCTGGACCGGAAAAGCGGCCTTTCGGGTTCAAATGGTTAACCCGGTTGAAGACTGGGACAAAGTCTTATTCTTGAAATTATTGACAATAAAATAAATTAAGCTTCGCTTCCGTATATTAGTAAGATTGTCATGAAACATGAACTAGTTTTCTATCCAGTAAGGCTCCACAAATGATAAGTCTTTGATATTCCTGTTTGCGGAGACTTTACATCAATGCAGTCATAATAGGTTGAAGAGAAACATGTATCGTCTAAGAAAAACGTTTATCCTAGCAATTTCGCAAAGCAGATTAAACTGGAATTGAATACATTTATGTTTGTCTGCTGCGCACGAAAGTAGAAAGTCGCACGATACACGTTCTTGACCCCGGATGTACAGACTCATATTTTTCACAACCACCCCTCCTCCAGTGAAACCTACAGTATCTGCACCCAAACAGATCACCCACTGAGAATCACAGTTCTGAAGACAGGTGTGACGTAATGTGTTATCTGCAGAACGTCAAGGAAGGAACTCAAACAAGGTGGTATATAATACGGAATGTGAAAAACGTGTAATGGTGGAACGAGGAGTCTGTCAATATGAGAAATTTTGCAGCAAGTTGTCCGTTGGGAAATACCATCATGAGGACAATGAAATACTTATTATTTTTCTGGAATGTTTCGGAAGACTGAAAATAATAAAATTCCGTAGGGTCATAATTCCGAAACGGTTAAGAGATATTGCAAAAAAAAATATATTCACCCTTCACTTCGATGAGCTATCCTCGAAAAATATGAAAGCGAGAAGTGGAAGTGTTCTTTTCTGAAGGATGTAACATTGGAATAAAGGAAGTTCACCCGGAACATTTGTTTGCAGTAACTCGCCAATGGTTAACGATAGGGTACTGATCAACAATACCTACTCCTTAACCCTTTACCCAACGAATCGCCCGCATCCGCCCGCGTAATATGTAAATTCAGCAGCTGAAAAAAATATTATTTTTCGAAAAAATTCAACAAAACCATATCATGCGACCCCTCTTTGGAACGAGCTCGTCGAACTCGTTCCAAAGAGGGGTCACATGATATGGTTTTGTTGACATTTTTTGAAAAAAATTAAAAAATGATATTTAAAATAATAAATTTTGAAATTGTCTGCGTTGGGTAAAGGGTTAAATCTCAAGATCTATCCAAGTACGAAAGGTCATAGCAACTGGACATGGTAATCGGACGTTTTCAAGCTGCTGGAAATTCGGGAATTTTCTCAAATGCGTAGTTAGCCCAAAATTCAACTCGGAAAGGATTCGAGAGATCTGGAAAAGTCCGCAAGTTACTGAAACCTGATGAAGAGCTCTATCAATCTACCAATTGTCACCAAAATTTGCATTTCCCCCTTTTTGTGATGAGGTCATACCTTTTACGAATTAACGGATACTCAATCGCTTAAAATTCATCTTGTTTGGGATAGAGAGTGATATAAATTGTGACGATTCAGGCTACAATATTCTGTAGTAGCTCAGAAATCACAAAAGACTGGAAAACATGAAATGCTAACAGATAAAATAGATTTAGTTTAGAAACTCACCTTTCTGTACTACATTGCGACAGCTCTGAAAATTTTAAACCTGACGATTATGTGGTTCACATGTGATCGTGTGTCCACAATTCCATTTCTGTTGCATTTTGACCACAAAGTTTAAGTGCTGAATACTCCAAAACGATGAGGGGATATCCAAAAGAAATAATAATAATTAACTCATTTCCAGTGGCCGGTACTGAGTTATCAATTATATTCTCCGATGTTTTGCTGAACAATTGTCGTCATTATTGCCTTTCTTTATGCAGTCGTGAATATCATTAAAGTGCTAAGATAAATCCAAGATAAGAGCAATATTATTTCTACCAGAAGTATCACTGACAGTTTCAGCCGTGGGAAGATTACTCTTTTTGGAAATAGTTTTGAAAAACTACGAAAATATCTTGTCGTGTAAGGTTTGGGCTAGATTGTCAGATACGGGAGATGTCTTGGGCTTTTGCCGAGACGCGGCACAAATTTAAACTTTGATTTGCGCATGATGCCATAAACTGGTTCTGAGCGATGATATTGCTAAATCAGATAACAACGCTCTGCTGTAATATACTTATCTTTGACCTAAACCACTCCAACCGACGATGTCTGAAAAATGCATACATAGCGTTGTAATTGATTTATGGGCTGCAATTAGGAGGATTCTCACAATGTCGTGATATAAATTATCAGTCGTTTGAAGGTGGGTTTCTTTTAAACAGTTACTATTCCATCAATGTAGTGCCTCGTCGGTCTCGAGATTGAAAGAAATTGATAGAAAAAATCTACCTGCGCAATCGCATAGAAGTGACCAACAAATAAAAAAAACAAAAAACATTCCACTCACCAACCGAAATATGTCGCCACTTTTCCATCCGACCACCTGAAGTCATTTATAGATGCACGTACATCGCGTTTATAGAGACCTAAAACAAACAACGGATAGTTACAACATTTTATTTTGTGTGAAGCCGGAGCCTCGTCGATTCAAACGGGAATAATTACTATTTTGTTAAGCATATATAGCATCTGTGTATATGACCTCCCCTATTGTGGCGAATGTCAGTCACACCTGTCACTGAAGGGTAAGTGAGCGTCATATTCCGAACATCTGTCAATCTCACAGAAGACTTGCAGTGCATCATAGGATAAACAATGGGATCATATTAGGGGAGATAGGCTCGTGCACTGCAAAAAATATAGGTTCTCTTTGGAACCAAAACTGGTTCTAATCTTGTCCCTGAGATGGAACCAGTTCTGTTTAAACAGTATTTATTTCAAATCAAATAAATTTATAAAGATTAACATTAAATATTAACAGAATTAAACATAAATTGAGGGGGTTTCAGTCGTAAGTTTAGAGTTTATACGAGTTGTCTCAATCACTATTAAGCAAAGGAGATATGAACAGTTGGCATATCGAACCAGTTTTGGTTCTATACAGAACCAAAACTGGTTCGATATGCCAACTGTTCATATCTCCTTTGTTTCAAAATGTTTGGCGACTGCGTTGAATAAGCTCCAAGTTTACTGCTGAATCTACTTCAGTTCATGTAATATTCTGTTAAAATTGAATGCTAATCTTGGTAAATTTATTTGATTTCAAATAAATACTGTTTAAACAAAACTGGTTCCATCTCAGGGACAAGATTAGAACTATAATCAGTTTTGGTTCTAAAGAGAACCTATATTTTTTGCAGTGTGCTGTGGTCCATCTGCTACGCAGAAACACGCCAAAGGGAGTTTATGGAGGGTAACAACCCCCACCTCAGTCGGGACATTTTTGTCTGAATTAGAGTCTCAAGCTTTGATTCGCTCCTTCCTGTAATCGCGTAATTCGATAATCGTATACTTTCTGTCACAGCTAGAATTGATACTTGGATGTGTATCGCAAGCACAGTTCGGTCATAAAGTGGATGCTTGTAGTACTCGATTCAGGCGGTAGAGGGTCAGGGTGGACCAATTCTAATTATGGAAGTACTTATTAAATAAGAAGTTGAGAGGGCCATTGCGCAACAATAGTGGAGCCCACTTAATTGGATATCTCTTAATTGTATATCCCTGTTAACTGAATATAATTTTCAAACACAAAACCATTTACCTTACGTTCAGTACAAATTTGATCTGTAAATTGCAGATGGGTTGTAGAGTAAACTCCTGTTAATTGTATATAATTTTTGTAATATGGTGAAAAAATTACTGTGACACGCACCAAATTCCCCTTATTTATCAACCTTTTTGGCCTCACTCCATCCAAAACAGGCATTTATTCTATTATATCTTGTTTGACAGATCTCTATGAGCTCTGTCAAACAAGATATAATAGAATAAATGTTCAGTTTACATCCAGAACACAGGAAACTGACCAAATCCCTGTTAATTGTATACTCCTGTTAATTGAATAATTTTCATTGGCAAAATGTATATTCAGTTAAGAGGATTCTACTGTACTACTACATATACATTTCATATATCGACAAATTAGTTTCCAGGAGTTGAGTTTTTGAACTACAGTACGTCCGCCGTAGACTGGTCACTTCCCACGGGTTGACAATATTTCCACGGAAGCAATAATATTAGCTTTCACACACAAATTATAGAAATAACCATCAATAATTTAATTAATGAACAACCAGGTGCTTCATTAATTAAAATGTTGCTCTTTATGATATTTATTACCCGGTAAACACATGCGTGGACATCACTCCCCACCCGTTGATTACGACAAGTACGCGGCGGCTGTACTGTATATCTAGACTAACTAATATTTCAAATGCACTATTAAAGCATGCATTCGACTAGGGCATACCTTATGGCACAATGGGGTTATAGTATTAGTCAGAACTTGAGTCATCATAGTAGCGACAAATCAGTTTCAGGAACAGGAACCTCTCTCAATCGGTCATTCGCGATGCACTGTATCTATGGTTACAGAAGCATCGGCTGTTAGTGAAGCATGTTTTAAATACATCAAATCGAATGACAGTGTGATCTAATTCGGTTCTTATCTTAGTCCCGAAAAAGATGTTGTGTTTCCAAATTACAAAAACACTCTTTCAGAGGACCTGCAATTGAAGCGGTCGGGGTATAAAGGACATTTTCCAGCCAACCTGGTTGGTCCGGATGTCTTAGTCTCGTGGTAAATCGGCCGCTTTGTGTGCTGGAGGTCGACGGTTCGAACCCCGGCTCCCGAATTTATCTCTCCTCCTGTTATATTTTGGGGCTCGTCCGATCCTCAGTAGTAGGTGGCACAGCGGGTGCTTCGACGGCTCTGAGGGGGGAACCTGGGTGAGATTCGCATGTGGTAAGTCTAAAAAGAAGGGGAGAGTAGTGTCGCGGTCGTGGTATAAAAGCCATTTACCAACCAATCTGGTTGGTCCAGAATCTTTTAGTCCCGTGTTAAATCTGTCGCTGTGTGTGCTAGATGCCGACGGTTCGAACCCCGGCTCCCGCCCCTATCTCTCCTTCTGTTACACAATCAAGCGCCTTTGCGATGCGTCTTCGACTCTGTTATAGACATGAAGCACGAATATAATGTCTTAAGCAAAATGAATTTTTGAGTTCAATTTTAAATAAGTAATATACCATATGTGCTATTACATAAATAGAGGATATAGAATGAGTGTTTTGGTCATTTGATATTTTGAAACAAGTCTCTGGCGAGGCAAAACGGAAAATTCGTTGACGAGTTACATAAATATCGAGTGGCCAAATCACGAATTTCATATTTTGTTTATCATATGACACCACAGTTACCAAAAATACAAATCCTAGATAGAAAAGAGTTAAAGAATGGAATTTCATCTTGGAGGTCATGCATCATAGATCAATATAACATAAATACAAAACTGTCAAGTTGATGTTTTGACATAGCATCAATTTAGCCAATCAGAAAGCGTTCTTATTGAAGTTGTCCAATCAAATCAACTGAGGGTGTCATAAAACATTATTATTTATTGAAATTATGAAACGGTAATAATCAGAGAAAACGGACAAGTCATGTGATAAATACTAACCAATAATGACAGGTGTCCTCTTTTGCCAGACATTTGTCATCAGGTATTGTATGTACTGCATTTCTTCCTTATCTTCAATACTTAACAAATGCCCACCGAATGTATTACACTTCTCTTCAGCTTCTGACCACGATACAGTCACATTCTCTTCGACATATTTGTAGCAGTATTTATTCCCTTTTCTCCAACCACTTGGACATTCTGGAAACAGAACAAAAAGGCAGAATTAGATATGTTAGAAATCAATCCTTCTGCTCAGACCTTTTACGTAACAAATCTTTCGAAGCATCCACCTTTGTACCTAAAAATTACCATGGTAATAACTTCTTGGAATGAACTCGTTTATTATCTATGGTTGAGGCTAAGGCACGGGGAAATAAATACTTAGAGGCGACGCCAAAACGAATGAAAATATGTGCTCATAGACCTTCAATATGAGCTGGAAACACATGTTTCGTCTGTTTCGAACGTAATCGCTGTTCGCGATTGAAGAGAAATAATGTTGGCTCTTTGATTTTGTGGCTACCGGAGCGCAAATGTTCCTTGAGCGCGTAAGCTAATTAAACTGCAGGTGATAGTGGCTACATGTACTGTCCTGTGGAGCTAGCCGAGTTTCCCTAACACATTGGTTAAATGCGTCTGCACCTTCTAACTAGGACAACCTGTGTTCTGTCGTATTTTCGTGTTGAAGTATCGTAGAATTTATAATTACCCACAGACGCCTGGGAACGAAAGCGAAAACGTTGAAAATCATCTTATGGTAACAGCTTGTAGGAAGCTTTTTATTTTTAAAATTGAAGGGAATGCAATGATTCGCCTTAACCTACTCCAGGGGAGCCGTGTTTGTTCCGCCTTGATTCATCGGTGGAGAGGCATTGAGCCATTTTCGACAGTTTGGTCTTTTGACGATATCCGCGCTTCTGAATGCTTAGATAAGGTGCCCACTATTTAGGTAAGAATGCTGGACTCCAAGATGGTGATTGTTCGGGTGTCTTATGTCAAAGCTTCAAACATGCATCACAGGCACCTCAACAAACAAAGTATTCAAAAGTTATTTCTCTAGTTCCTCGGTGATTTATTTTATAGCAATCCTGCAAACCTTTAATAGAAATCACTATGACACAATTTCTAACTGTGTCCAGATGTGAATATGTGTAGGCGGCTACTTACAAAACGGAATCAAGTGATTTATTATCTCCGGTTTGTGAGGAACACAGAGTGAAGCGAGCGATACTGATATTTTTAGATACTTAAAATTAACTTTTATTGTTCTAGAAATACGCCGTTAGGAGGGCGGTAACTGCTCGCAGAATTTTAAGTTGATTGCTGGAAAAGGACGATCGCCTTCCTGAAATGTAAATTCATGTTGTAGTTTCTGACTGAACCTATTTGGTATCACTGAACTAAATATTTGAATTAAAAATACCCGCCTTGAAGTGATGCAATATCTAAAAATAAACAGCCTTGGGAAAAATAAATTGTTTCAATAAACGTTTGAAGCATTCTATTGACATCTTGCATTATTGGTGAATATTCCAGATAAAAAAGAGGGTGATTTGATGACTTTTGGACCTAAAAAATACAATTTACATTTGGAGTGTTTTTGTAGGGAATTCCCTGAAAAATTTGTGCACGTGACCGGTACTTCCCTTGCGGTCAAAGTTTCTCTCTTATTTGTTGCATGACAATCTGTTTTGTGGTCAGAAAAAGTTGTCTGATGGGCAAAACGTGACAAAGATATTATAATGGTCGCCTATCGGAAAATAGTTAGTTCCCTGATACCATTTGCATATGCCTGCCGCACAGATTTCATATCTGTCTGTTATAACAATTCTCAATATTCTATTATTTAGGCACTCGAAACAAACATGACTTGTAGCGTTTGTTTGCATTATTTTTCTTTCTAGTTTTGTCAGATACAATATTTCTTATACTTCTCCATTGTCTATGCGCAGGAAATCTGACACACTTCTTTCAAATGGATGGTAGTTTATGAAATGGTTTCCTGATTTTCAGAATTTAAATTTTGTCAAAAACACAGTCAAGTACACGTTTTTCTTCGTGTGTCAATATAAATACAACAGTGACGGACTGGGCCAAAAGAAGTTATCAGGAAATGCACCAAGGGGGCTCCAGATGCGGATAAAATTTAGATTTTGTGAACAGCATGAACGCGGCCTCCTTGCATCTGAGCGACCAATGGCAGTCCACATAGAGGACACTACTATGGCATTTTGTATCACCTGCATCGATCATGCGACAAAATGGTTGCACAGGCGATGTGGGGTGGACCTATCGGAAGACCATTGTTCGGCCCAATCGGAGAAAATTTTTCATATTGACGGAACGCTGTTTCCTTTCATCTGAACACGATCAATGGCAGACTAGACTGCTGGTATATCGAAATGTTCTTCATGTGGCCTGCCATCGGCAGTCCACATGAAGAATATTTCGATGTACAGGCAGTCCCTGCAATCAGATCCACTTCGTCTTTGGATTTTTTAAATTTTCCCTGTAGTCCATACGGCCAGTCAGCCTCAGAAACACAAGCATCAAGCCACCACATCTGCAAAATTTTAAAATATATTGTCCAGGAAAAAAAACATATCTAAAACTGTTTTCGGCGACCTGGGAAGGCATCAACCCTTAAGGAAAACTATTATTCTTAGTTGACGTCATGTGGCTCAACATCTAGAAAATTAAAATACATCGAATTTGCGTAATGTTTAGTATGTTAAAGAGCCAAAAAATATAAACCCGGAAGTTGTCATTTTTTTTTATTTACGATCATTTTTGATGTTTTCACGTCATTTGAAGCTTTCGTACGTTTGGGTACAATCAATCTTAAACAGGCCAAAACGTTCTCATCAATAACTTCTTAATTCTTAACTTACAGGTATTCAAATTCCAAGACTTGTCGAGTGTTGATCGCACGGGTGCAAGACGTCTTGGGATTTTCAAATTTCAACTTTTATTTATAACAACTTTAATTTACGGTTTTTCGTCAATTGTTTTTATATCAACTCATCAACAAATTTTGAATATGTATGTTGTCTAATACAATGCATCTGGTGCGCATGTGTTCAATCTAACTCTGCCCGTGCTGTAGTGCGGAGTTACTATGTTGGGGATCTAGTAGCTGCTCGTCGTTGCTCGGTGGTTCTCTCTGGGTAATCCGGCTTCCTCCACCTGTAAAACTGTCACCGACGCGATGTGACCTTGGCTGTTAAAGAGTCGTTAAACCTTAATAAAAATAAAATAAAAACAATGCATCTGTAAAAGTGAGATGCTGACCTGGGAAATTCTCAAAACTCCGAACACCATAGTGAGGTAATTGGATGTCAATCTCCATTCAAAATAAAGTGAAATTTTAATATCTCGCAGTGAGAAAAATGCAAAGAAAGCTAAAAGCCGATATTTTTTTTTTTATTTTGTCCATTTATTGCGTTTCAACATCACTTTTATGTTTTGAACTATTGATTCATGTATGTATATTATGTGTGTTATAAATTTGAAGCATTTTATTCAATGAGGATTAGCACTGGTAAACCGTGTCTAATACCGGTATTGAACACCATCAAAGTGTTAGACTTGGACTTTTGGATTTATTTTTTTCAGAGAGTCTCGAATTATTTAACAATTTGATACTTTTGTACGTCTTATGAAACTCCTCTATGATCATGACCATCAATACATAAAGAGGCAGAAATCTGTCTTACTGGATGTTTTTAGCAAAATCATAAAACAGTTTTCTTCTTGTGATCGCGCCAGAGACAAACTAACAATAAACGATACCAGGAGATCGCGGCTAAACCTATGCGAGCAACTGATTGTGACTACGCTACTCTGGGTACCTTCCAAGTACACCCTTCGTTTCTACATAAAACTAGAATATTCTAGATTGAATTATAACAAAGGAATAGAGGATATCTAGTGTTTTTGAGCGGATACCGAAAATTATCTCATGAGTGACAAATGTTTCGTTTTTGCGAGCGCTTGCGCGAGACAAAATTACCATTTGTCTCGGTCACAAGTGAGATAATTTTCAGTATCCACTTCAAAACACTAGATTTTATTTTAATTATACGCTTTTTATAAGAATCTGATAATTGCACTCGTTTCAACCTTGAACTGATGCATGAAGGTAAACAACGCATTAAATCATTGAAACGCGGAAGTGATTTGATTGATACTCGGAACAGATAGCGTCTTTCCAATCTGATTCAGCTGGCGGGTTTCAAGTCCAAACCTGACTGGAAAGTCCGTAATATAAAGTTTAGGTCAAAGGACGTACCTAACCAAAAACTCATATTACGGATTTTCAGGCCATGTTTGGACCAGCAGACTTCATGCATCAATTCAAGGTGAATACGTGTTGATTATTGCTGGAAATGATCTGTATCCACTCAAAAACACTAGATTTACTTTTCATGATAGGTTTTTAGAACAAATTGATAAATTACAGTGATAATTTGGCTCGTACTCACCTTGAAGTGATGGTTTGAAATCCGCCATTTTGATTGATATCTTGAAAGTGAAAATTTTTATATCTTCACAGTGGGGGATACGATTTCTAACTTTCCGCAATTCCTTCGATAATCTATCGTTTAGCGTATAACAAAATGAATTACCTGTAGCTTTATCAGAGTAAGAAGGCTGGAATGAGCGAGTTAAGTATTGTTTGACTTAACATCCCCCCCCCCCCCCCCACACACACACACTCACATTCACATTAACCTTTGAACCTCAAAGTCCGCTTTACCGGTCCAGGGTCATGGTACGTCATACTTTCATTAAGTAGGATGCCTGCTGAGTTGGGGGTGGGGTAGACCAATCAATATGTGAAAATATTGATTGGTATACACCCAAATAATGAATGTGGTCTCTTCAAATTGATGTATTTAACCCTTTACCCAACGAATCGCCCGTATCCGCCCGCGTAATATGCAAATTGAGCAGTTGAAAAAATATTATTTTTCGAAAAACTTCAACAAAACCATATCATGTGACCACTCTTTGGAACGAGCTCGACGAGCTCGTTCCAAAGAGGGGTCACATGATATGGTTTTGTTAAAAAAAATTGAAAAAAATTGAAAAAATGATCTTTAAAATAATAAATTTTGATATCGTCTTCGTTGGGTAAAGGGTTAAACGGACATGGGAGATACCACCAGTGTTGAAAGGGTTAATTCATACTCCGATAAAGCGACAGATAGATCATGTCAAATCTGATTTGAATTACTATTCGGATGGTAACCCATTCTTTACGTACTGTACGCTACGTCTTTCAATATTCATTCAATACAACACACGAAATACTGAGATAATGTATGAGGCAGAACATTGAAACTCACCATACACGTTGATTGTATTGAAACTCACCATACATGTTGATTGTATTGAAACTCACCATACACGTTGATTGTATTATTATCATCGTTGATGCGAAAATCCACATTCTTCATCTCATACGTTGCGATAAATCCAGTTCCGGTTTCTAGAGACGATGAGATCATGCTTATCTGCACTTTATTCCACATTGACTTCACTTCTCCACGCGTCTTGTGTGCATTGCAGTATTTTCCAATTAATGCTTTAGAATTGCTTCTTTCTGTATAAATATCATAAACTGCTACATGTGCTACCCCGCACTCAGAATCGGAGGGAATGTCTATCACAGAAAATGTGATGCTCACGTATTGTGCAGGCAAACCTGTGATGGTCCACGTCAGTCCTGATTTTAGAAAATACTTGGAAGGATGAAAAGGCGATGACAGTATTCCTTGCTGTGAGGTACATACGAAATTGAAGGATTGTGAGATAAATCCACACCCAACTAGGCCTGAAGTAAAATAATAGAAAACATGCACTCAAATTGTGTTTACGTTTAATGTTGAGTTACTGCGATCTATTCTGTTTGCTATATCCACTACTTGATCTGGTGCTAATTCACCAATTCCTCAAGCACTGCCTCCAAGACTATTACCGTCACCGGGGGCGCGGTGGCAGACTGTTGGACTTCTATGCTAGAGGTCACGAGTTCGATCCCCGCCAGGGACGACCCGCGTTGTGTCCTTGGGCAAGGCACCTTATCCCGCTTGCCTACATGGGGGTACGATGGCGCCGTGTATTAAGGCGTACTGAAAGTCGAAGATGCACATGTCTTCAACCGCTGTAACCCTGCTTCATCGGAGCTTGAACAGAGTTAGAATGCTGAAGAGCTGACAGTTGCTCATCGATGCTCGGAGGTTCTCTCCGGGTACTCCAGCTTCCTCCACCCGTAAAACTGTCACGGTCACGATTAGCCATTGTGCATAAGTATGGTACCTGAAACACCAATAAATAAATAAATAAATAATTACCGTAACTACTAGTACTACTTTTAGTGTTACTGTTAAATAGACATGCTTTGACATTGAAACGAGTCTTTTTTATAGCATTTAGTTCCGTAGATTCCCGGTAGAACTCGAACTCTAGTTCTCACTTGTGTAAGTGAATGAGTACGTTAGTCGAACAAGGATAGTTCAAGTGACTGCTCGTGTGTCATGGTGGCTAATCATCTCGACAGTCAAAGATCCACCTCCCAGCCATCAGACATAGGTAAAGTGTACGGAAATCTTCGTGCTACTGTCGACGTAATAATCCAGACTAGATCTTATACAAAATTAAATCAGATGCATAAAACTGGAACATTAGTAAATGGGTTGTAAAACCGATGTATTTATTCCACGCCCTTTCTATGTAATCCCCATCTACAGCAACATCAAACTGCGTGGAAAATGAAAATATGTTCCGCACGTACGTGCGGAACGGAAATCGTTGACGGATTACTATTAAATAGAAACAAACTTTCACTGGAGTTCTCTACAAATCGGGTAACTCAGTTACAATTTGAATCACTAGCGATAGCTGAAAACGGTCCACCGAGTCCCAATGTGTTCTTTGTGCCAACAGGCACATAGAACACATTGAAACTCAAGGGACGAAATAGTAACACGGGTACCGCTGTTAAATGTAGTAGTTGGCGATAACATTATTTTGTCGACAGAACTGTTGTCAAATGAATTGCTGAGGTGTCCTTCTAATAATTGATTTTATGGACGGAAAGGCGTGTAATAAACACAGAACCTCACACGCGTATGGATGGGTTAATCGATACGGCACTTGTGCCATAGGATAAACCCGAGGTCTGCGACCTCTCGTTTTATCCTTCCGCGCTGGCAATCTTGCAATATCGATTAACCCATTCACACGCGTGTGTCGTTCTGTGTACTTATTCATATTAAACCAAATATCTACCCACTAATATACATTCCTTTAGAACAGTCGCGCTGTCGGCAAAGGCTGCTCTTCACTAACGAACGCTGTGCGTTCTCCAGGGAAACAGTGTTGTAAATATATACTGCGAGCGAAAATGCCATCTCCATCATCTCGCACTTGATTGCATCGCGGACGTTCCGGTGTGTTCATGTTCACCCATATGTTTCAAAAGTGGACCAATGAAACAGGCTGTACATGTGAAAAGGGCTAAGAGGAGTTTGAATGAATTCCAAACGATCAGTCACATTACCCTCATAGAAAATAATGGTTTAAATTTTGTTTAGGCTCCGCAACGAACCCAAGAAAGACTGCTTGTGTTTATCAGGTGCCGAATGGATAAACCCAATGATAGGCACGCACCTTGTATAACAACTGTCCTTGTTCCAAAAGCAAAACTCTGTAGATTTGGGATAGAACCTATGCATTTTTCCAGGACAACTGAGTGTTGTTAGCTCAAAAGAAATCCCGATCCTACAGTACGTGGAGAGTGGATTGTAACTAAATCACCCGCGGAGTGGAGTTATCACCCAAACTATAACTTTCAAATTTTGTACATATCGACAAAAAACACGAGCAATGTTTCAGCCAATGGACCTCCGGGTTTAACCCGGAGGTCCATTGGCTGAAACTTTGCATGTGCTTGTTATGCTTTGCAACAAATTTGCAATTATTGCTTGGGTGGAATCTCCACTCTGCGGGTGATTTAGTGATAATACACTCTCCACTTACTGTATATGGGCCCTTAATTATAGTCACGGAGAAATGAAGTTATGTATCCCGATCCTATAAAGGTTATAGTCACAGAGAGATGATGTTCTGTATCTGCTAAGTTGAGTTATACAGATCATCTCTAAGTGGCACGGTTTGATATGAGATTTCGGAATGGAGTCCAATAAATTCGACCTGAGCCGTTGTTTGCGAGGCACAAAACGATTTTAGTAAACGAGGTTCAGATATTTAATATCAAATAATGCTGCATTTGAGATTATTTTTATCACATAATGTGTAATTTAGCCGTTTACAGTTAAAACTAGAAGTCCTGTCACGAAATACGCGCTTATCTAGGCTTAATTGCGCGTAGGAATTGCGCGCAATTGTCATATCAAATGTCATCCAAAGCATGGCAGATTCTCCTGGTTACTCATAGCAAACACAGGCAATGTTTCGGCCAATGGACCTCCGGGTTACCCTGAGGTCCATAGGCTGAAACATTGCTTGTGCACAGGCGATATGTACATAATTTGATAGCCTTACTATGGTCATAACGCGTAGATTAACGCGCAGATCAACGTGCTATTTGTGCGCATCTCGTGGCAGGACGTCTAGTTTTAACTGTACCTAACCCAACGACTACAACTGGCCAGCGCTGCACACACACAAAATCGCATATACCGTCTCATTGGAACGGGCTAGTCGAGCTCATTCAAGGGAGGGACACAATCTATGTATTCAAGGAAAACAAAATTGTTATTTATTTATGAAATGTTTTTGCAAATGAAATAGTTATTTGTATAAGGTAAACAATTGATAAAATGCAAGAGAATAATAAATTGATTTTACTTCCAAAATCAATTCAAAAGTTTATTTATTTAATCTTATTTGTTTTACAAGGATTGGCGAACAAGTTATGCAACTTATATTAACGCCTCTCCTTGGCCCAATGACGTAGGTGTGTGGGGTGACCTTCATAGTGGCAACTCCGTGGCCTAGCTCTTCTCGAATACTACGAAGGGATCTTTAGCCTGCACGGAGTGTGTCTCTCTCCGCACAGAGGACAGCCATTTTACGTCACCACCCGATAGGACGGTACGCTGTGACAGCATCAACCCCACAATTGATGCTGACAGAGAGTGTTCGGACACCTCGAGAACTTTCCCCGACCGGGGATCGATCCCGGGACCTCTGGCATGAGAGACCAGCGCACTTATCCACACGGCCACCACTCTCAAAATGTTATGTTGATATTGACTTCTGACGCTACGCTATTACCGTAATTGTCTTGTTTTTGATGATTGAGTGATAAACCATATACAGACCCGCATTAATTACTATTGGAAACATTCATCTTATTTACCTACAAACTAATTCAACGAGACAATAATAATAATAACAATAATAATAATAATAATAATAATAATAATAATAATAATAATAATCATAATAATAATAATAACGTAGTTTATAGCCGAGTCTCCACACAAGGTGCTCACGGGCTTCACAAACAATGTTATATACAAATAAAGAAATGCATACAAACACAAATACAGGTTATTCGATGGTGTACACACTTTTGAACAGGTATGACTTAAGGGATGACTTAAATGTCCCTACGCTTTGGGATACTTTGAATTGTTCCGGTAATTGATTCCAGAGGTTGGGTGCAGCTGCCGAAAATGGGCGATCTCCTGCAGTAACCAAGTTGTAAGACTTTCTAACCAAGCTATTAGAGGAGGAAGAAAGGAGAGCTCTAGCTGGTTTGTATTCCGCGACAAGCGAGGTTAGATAAGATGAACAAAAATTTATAAGGAGACTATCCACATGTATTACAAAAGCCGCCTCTCCATTCACCGTTCGCTTTATTGGGTACCATTTCGTCGTGTGAGAACCATAATGTTCTATCTTCCGCGGGAAGATAGAACATTATGGTTCTCACACGACGATTTAGTCAGTTGCACTAAAATATTATTTGGTACTAAAACATCCCTGCTTGGCTAAACATTTGGCACAGAAAAAAATATTTGGTACAATGCGAAAACCCCAAAGAAGCAGTAGTTGGAACTGTTGATGATAATTATATTTTGCTTTCCATAAAATCTAATCATCAGCTGTTGATTAAAGTGAGACAATCACATACGTTCTTGAAACACAGTAAATCCTGCCATTGTTCAACCAAGTGGGGGTTCATCATGGTAGTATTTGATCTGTTACCCTTTTCGTGGTAAAATTCAGTACCATCATGGTCACATTTCAGAATATGGTAAACTTTCCATTGTATGTTGATCACTTTTTAATCTGCTATAGCAGCAAAAACATGTATGCTGTCGAGCGCAAAATAAAATTAATAAATGAGCCACACGAAATGGTTCCATGTTCCCAAAGACAAAAACAGATTGTGTACATTTTGTGTGCATCTAAGATAAGAAAACATTCACCTTGATCCTGAGTGAGAAACAGATGGAATTACTATGGAAGTTGTTAAGGAAGTGAAATTATTGAGTCAGTTGTTTGACAATTCTCTACATTTCACTGCTCATATTAAACACTGAGGGATATATATCAAATGGAACTTCTGGCGGTGGTTGGAAGCCACGATTATAAAAATGACATTAGAATTCGTCTGGATGCTTTTAGAACATCACCGATTGATTCAATTCTCGTCGAGGCAGAGGACTCTTCTTTTGAGACGAGCAGGGCAAAACTGTCACTCCAATAGGTTTCAAAACTCTTGACTAATCCATTAAAAACTGCTCATAATTGTATCTCAGACCCTCAAAATGTTGAATTCTTAACATTTTCTAACACTCATATAAATTTTGGCCTGAAAACCACGAGAAACGATATGTATCACATAATGTGTTCCGATTCCGTATCAAATAGACGACTCATTCTGATTCCGTATCATATAGACGACTCGTTGTCGGTAGCGCTACATGCTATCATAACAGGCACATAGATACATTCTATGTGCGTTCCAGTAGTCGACCGAACATTATGTCCCAAAAATGTTTTGAAAATAATTTAACCCTTTACCTATCATGGAAAGCAGACGACACTTGCAGAAAAATATTCTTGAATAACTATTTTTTTTCATTTTCGTCTCAAAAACATAGGCTGTGACCCCTCGTTGGAACGAGCTCGTTTCAGCGAGGGGTCATAACCTATGTTTTTGAGATAAAAAATGAAAATTAATTGGCGATGTTTTTTAGAATAGCATTGGCCGGTTTTGGACGTTACGTTGGGTGAAGGGTAGAGATTTAAGCTGTTTATGTGACAGAATTGTTAGATAAATGAATTATAAAAGACGGCTCGTTGAGATCCCATTCTGGACACCACCTCGAATCTGATACAAATCACAGGACATGCACATTACCACAATAATCTGTATATAGCAGAAGCATATTCCTCCATTGGGAATTAAAAGTACAGATATCCGTGAACCTCATGTTCCTCATCGATATCTCGGACAATCTACTTTTATTTTGCACCATGCTTCTTGCAAAATGGGCCGAGACTAATTATTTGCAGTTCAAACAAAACTATCCCGAAATTAAATCTAAGGATAATGTGTACAAAAGGATCGATACAGATGGATCTACAGACGGTGACAAAGTATCATCAACTGATGTTACTGATGATCACATCATCTCTATCAGAATACCAAATAAATGTTCTATTTTCACACCTTTCAAATCCAGATCGGATCGCTATTTGATCGAAATATCTTTCCACTTGGTAATCCTCGGAACTGTAGAATCTTGCTCGTCGGAAAAGAGAATCCAAGATACTAAACGTAATTTGCTTTTCGTCATTAAGTCTTGATTTATAAATGTTTTATTTATGAAATTTCGACCACTGCTGTATACAGTACGGCCGTCGTGGATTAGTTACTTTCCACTGGTCGGCATTATTTCGACGGACACAATACAGTTAAAACTAGAAGTCCTGTCATGAACTGTGTGCTTATCGAGGCTTAATTGCGCGTTGGAATTGCGCGTAATTGCCATATCGAATGTCACCCAAAGCACGGTTGATTCTCCTGGTTACTCATTGCAAACACAGGCAATGTTTCTTGTTGAAACATTGCTTGTGCACAGGCCATATGTACATAATTTGACAGCCTTACTATGGCCATAACGCGTAGATTAACGCGCATGTCGACGTGCTATTTGTGCACATTTCATGACAGGACTTCTAGTTTTAACTGTAATATAAGATTTCAAACACTACCTTTAGGATAATCATCAAAAAGTTAACTAATGAAGCATCGGGTACAACCATGTGCTTCATAAATTAAAAATTTCCTGACGTTGATTGTTTTACTTGGTAAACGCATGCGACTGTACTATAAGTGCCTCGTGACACGATCACAATTTGATAGAGAAAAATACAACTTCTATGATCACGGTGCTACAAATAGCTGAATGGACACATCACCTCCAAATAAGTGCATAATGTTTTGAATCTTGAATTAGTTAAAAAAAATGTTATCTAATCAACTAAGAAAGGCACAGTTTCCTTTCGAAATTAAACTTGGATAGTATTTGGACACCGCCCCTGCCCATCCACCCCAGATTGTTTACACTCTATTCGCAGAAGGTACGCACCATCCAATATACATGGTGTACATAATGTTGTAAAATAACGATTGGTTTAACGAAATTTATTTCGCTCTGTTCGATATCGATTCGATTCGATTTCGACGTCAACATCACTCTCCAGATTCGCTTCGGTATTCCTTTCGGCGATAGAAATGCCATTGTGCAGTACCCTAAATGAGCAGTAGTATTCTACTCAAATACATTTACCTGCTTCGGTGATATTTATAGCAAATCGACTAATGTTTGAAACATGAACATCTTCGTACTGATGGCAAGATGCCAAATGTATGTATAAGTCCTTTGTTCCTGAATACAACACACTATGACGATGCCTCTCCTTGGTTAATATAATTCTTTCCTTGTTGGATGCTTTACCAGAAGGAAGTACACCAGATATGAACAAATAGTCTACACACGCTCCCTAAAATAGAAATAATAGGGTGTCTGAATAATTTAGGCATGGGCGGATTCATAGGGGCGCAACGACGAGTGCCCATTCCATTCTTATGCTCCGTTCTGAACTGTGAAGTCCATAAAAAGTTAATTCAATGGTGTGGTCTGTTTCCGGCCTCGCAGATAGAGCTTAAATGCACAGGCTGTTTGCGTGATAGTTCATCCTTCCTAACTTTGTCCGGTACTTCTGTGGTTTGGGGTACTTAAGTTTCCGACAGCGCGCATGGGGCAATGTACCCTGTCAACTTTCTATTCTCGTCCTATGCACCCAAGCAAAAATAAATACAGCAGGTCAAATTATCACGTCGCTGTGCTGAATACCGTTTAAAGATGTTGTGTGACATTTTGTCTCACAAATATTTACGAACCGCTGCCCAGTTATAGACAGAACAGCATACACGTTCGAACTTTCATTTTTTTATCGAACGAGATTGCTTTGGGCGGAGGGATCGTTCAATATTATCCCTCCACCCAAATCGATCGAGTGCGGTAAAATTTGACAGTTCGAACGCGTATTCTGTCCTTTATTTATTACACGCCTACAGTTTACATAAACGTTATTGATCGATTTTGGCGGAGGGATAATATTGAACTCAAAGCCTTCGGCTTCTTGTTCAATATTATCCGTCCACCGAAATCGATTTCATGCGGTAAAAAATGACAGTTCAAACGCGTATGCTGTTCTGCATTTATTGCACGCTCACTGTTTACAAAAAAAATATTAAAAACACAAATTATTGCCAAAAATGACCCAAACGTAAAAAATGAAACAGCTAAATTGTCGCGCACCTGACCCGCATTATTCAAGGACAATTCAAAAAAATATTATTATTGTTCTCTTCAACGGTTTTTGCAGAAAAAAAACGAAAACGTGTATTTTATTTAACCTCACTTGCATTAATGTTATACTGTGTGGTGTGCAAATCTTTAAATTTGTTCTTGATTCTGTACATTTCAAACCGCACATAACTTTATTTTTGAACTTAATCATCTCCTCGGTTCAGTGTTTAATTAGGATTTATCACCTTAGTTTACGTAGAACCTGGCATTCTTAAAAATGCAGGAGGACTAACTTTCGCTCCCCATGTTTGGCCTAGGGGCGCGGTTAGCTCTCCTCAGGCTTACAAAATCTAAAAGTGGCAAAACGAAGTTTTATTATTAATTAATTCTGCCAAGTGGGCTTTGTACATTTTATTTGGTGCTGCTAACAAGGTAGTCCTGTGGGATGGCTACATTGCCCTTCCCACATTTCCGGGCATCAGTCACGCCCGTAGGTGCGGTAAGGGGCAGTGTGGCCGTCTCACATAGACCACTAACATAGCAGAGATCTGAAATTATGTGGGTTTTAGGAGCAGGCTGTTATTGTAATCAGTATTTTTGTAAGGCCAATAGGGCTAGTTTTCACCCTCCTAATTTTTTTTAAG
This sequence comes from Pictodentalium vernedei, assembly GCA_031216915.1. Lineage (NCBI taxonomy): Eukaryota > Metazoa > Mollusca > Scaphopoda > Dentaliida > Dentaliidae > Pictodentalium > Pictodentalium vernedei. Next base: position 506,498,069 of record CM062293.1, read on the forward strand.
GCGAGCAGTAGGCGAAAGAATAAATCGCTCTCCTGCAAATGCCAAGCCCGGTAGAGCCGCGTGTGATTTTACGTACCCCAGCTAGACATGCGCATAACTGTAAGTAGCCCGGCAAAGTAACCAATCAAAAAATGTCAATTTTCTTTTCAGTGCGACAAAAAACAATATTCACAGGGCTGATCGTGTGCATACTTTGTTCTATCATGCTCATGACTGAAAGGTGTTGCATGGCTTTGTCCCATGACTATAACTCTAAGGGCGAGGTCATCGACCATTCGTAGATTTTGTTATATTCTGTGTGGTTCCGAAAAGTTGCTTCAATGGAACAATCATGTTCATATTTCACCCAAACCTTGCGTATAACCAAAGAGTGTGTCGCGACTTTGACTGAAATTCATAGTTTCAATGTTTGCTCTACCATCAGCACTGGCTTAGTATACTGTGCAAATAAAACTTTGCTGTAATACTAGCAACTGAGAGGGTTCACCGCTTACCTGTAACCGTACCCCGTGTTGGACTCCGTATTGGCGAGAGCCGGAACAATGATCTATTTCTACAATACTATGGCTTACAAACCAAAACAAAAACTCTAAATGACCGAATGTACCGACAACGGAAACAAACTCTACTGACCCTGACCCCGATTATGATGTCACTGCATTTAAGGCATAGCAAGAACGGTTAACCCGTTGATACTTGTGTACCTCTTATGATGTACGAAATCAAACAACGCGTTGATATTTTGTGATCATTTATTTTGTTGTTCTTGTGCTCAGTGAAAACGTTGAGCCAAATGTTTTCGCAGCTAAAAATACTAATATAATCCTGCTGTGAAGACTTCTTAACTGTCTGAGTGCTAGAAGCCACTGTCAGGGCTTTCGAAAAATGAGGATACTAGAGCAAAAACCAACACTTTCCTTTCTTATATTTCATATTCAGTCAACATAAATAATATTTTGTTTATATAAATTTCTTTTATTACAAATTATTGGAGAGTGCCTGTGGCACTCTCCAATATTTTGTAATAAAACAAGTTTTGAATAACAAATGCAGACCACCAAACACTCTCCAATATTTTGTAATAAAACAAGTTTTGAATAACAAATGCAGACCACCAAAAATAATCTAGCCATCAACCAGATAAACATTATTGTGAAAAATATCTTGTTATTTGTACTTTCCGACGTTTGAGGTCGCATTTTGAAAAAAAAAAGTTGAAGAAACTGAAATCACAGAGACGTTTGAACGTCAGGATAATTGAAGTCTCAAAGGGTTAAGGACGACAGGAAATTAAGAACTGTTGATATTTTGATATGATTTGCAACACCGGCAAACAGTTTATTAAAGACAACAAAACTTATATACTATATACATCGAAATACAAACCGAACCACACTGGGTACCCAATACCAATAAGGTCACCTTAGAACTCAATCACTTGTCGATAGGAACGAAATATCTAGTGCACATGAATTGAAACAGCACCACACAAGTTAAACGAAGCAAAATTAGGAAAAGGCAGCGGGAGTAACATTAATACATATATTTTCAATTTCAACACTCCCTAGCCCCCAATGTTAATACAATTAGGCTACGCAAACATCAGAGTGGATTTGTGCATTCCAAATGCACTCCGATGTTTCAAGTGTCAACAATTCAGACACGATCAGTAAATATGTCGTATATGCGCCATAACACATGAAGAATATTGCAGCAGTTATGTGTTCAAGTGTGTAAATTGTCAGGGCAATCACATGTCATCTTCAAAGGATTGCTTGTCTGGAGAATAGAAACAAAGCTATTCAGACAACTAAGTGCGACAAACAGGTCAGTTTCAAGGAAGTCAAAGAGATTGTAAAATCTACGTCTGGCTTGAAATCAAAATCACCATCATATGCTACGGTCTTAAAACAAAAACTACCAACAAAACCCACTGGAGGCCTGATACCACATATATGGCCCAAAGGCGGCACCATTCCAACATTATAAAAGCGCTGCACAATAATATTACTCACCGATAAAAGGGAAACTGAGCCAAAGTCAACCCAAATACAGAGTAGCTCGAGCATCAACAGAGAAGTTCACAAGCACAAAAGAAAAACCAAGACCAAACAAAAGATACGCCTAATTAATAAGAACAATACAATCAACCAAAACAAAAAATACAAAGCACAACAGAGAAATCAGAATAAAGAAGAACACAAATCCAAAACGAAACCTATATAACTGACTAGTTACATTCTAAGCACCCTGGTAGTTGTTTTTAGGCAAGTCTTGGCTGCCTATATACAGTACGTGGAGAGTGTATTATCATTAAATGAGCTGCAGAATGTAGATTCAACCCAAGCAAGAATTGTAAATTTGTTGCAAGGCATAACAAGCACAAGCAAAGTTTAAACCCGGAGGTCAATTGGCTGAAACATTGCTCGTATTTTTGGTCGATATGTACAAAATTTGAAAGATATAGTTTGAGTGACAACTCCACTCCGCAGGTGATTTAGTTACAATCCACTCTTCACGTACTGCAGGCAGTCAAGACTCGCCAAAAACAGCAGCAGAGTCACGGTTGACACTCACCTTGGTCACTGTTGATCTTTACTCACAGCAACAAAATATGAGTCAGATTCAGACTAAGAAAGAGACCCACAGACAATTGGAAGACAGAACACCCATAGCATTTCAAGACCCTCCTACCCGCAAACGGGTTTGGCAGCCGATGAGTGCATCGAGGAAACATTTGGACAACTACGTCCGAACTCATCTCCATATAGGGTCCCGAATAAATCATCCCAGAAATATACCTCGCCTATTTCGCCCATACGCCCACCCTCTAAATCCCCAGCCAGATATGGATAATAAACGAAATATAATACAATGGAACTGGCGGGATTTTAAAGCGAATTTTAATGAGCTCTGCCTTCTAAGACAAAAATATAATCCTACAGCTTTTTGCTTTCAGGAAACATTTTTAAAGAAACCTAAAACTCAAGATGATCCAGCTTTCAAGCATTATACTTGGTATGATGCTTGGGCTGACGGAAATGATCTTCAGGTTCGTGGAACGTGTGTCTTAGTCAGAAACGACATATTTGGTAGTGCTGCATCTTTACAAGCAAATGTACAGGCTGTAGTGGTACGCCTAACTTCAGACAAGACAGTTACGTTATGTTCTATTTACATTTCTCCAAATAAGACCCTCAGTAGAATGACCTTGGTCAACTGGTTTACCAAACTTTCAACACCATACATTTTGTTGGGAGATGTTAATGCACACAGCCCTCTGTGGAGCCCTCTGTGGAGTGTCTCTTGATAATATGATTTGTGCCTGTTCGATGATAGCTTATGCACATATTTGCACCCCGAATCTGGTTCTTGCTCTTTACTTGATCTTACAATTGCATGTCCTTCTGTCTTTCTTTATTTTTCTTGCAATATTGAAGATGACTTGTGCGGGAGTGACCACTTCCCGGATGTGTTGGAAAGTGTGGTGTCAGCAGAGGGTGCGAAAGTGCTCCCATGGAACTTTATAAAGGCAAAATTCTTCGGAAAGATATGTTTCTAAACTTCATTAACAAACTCCCTTTAATAAAATTTGGAAATGCTTTAAACATTGAAGGCAAAAAAAACAAAAGGAACTATACTACACATGGAAGATAACAACACACCAATTTAAAAAAAAAATGAAACAGATTGACCTCAATCTCTTCCAAACGTTCGTCATCTGAAAATTGTAATCCAGAATTCATAAACAAACAAACAAACAACAGGAAAAACAAAGGATCACACTTTCCTCAGACTACTTAGAGAATCACAATGAACCTTTCTTTGTTGAAGAGTTAACCCTTTGAGACTTTCATTATCCTGACGTTCACACGTCAGTGGCAATTTAGTTCCTTGAACGTTTTTCAAGATGCGACGTCTAACGATGGAAAGTACAAATAACAAGATATTTTTAGATATGTTTCTCATTCGAGATTATCTGGCTGAGGGCAAGACTATTTTTTGGTGGTCTGAATTTCTCATTCAAAGCTTGTTTTATTACAAATTATTTGTTTGACTGAATAAGAAATATGAGCAAGAAGAGTGTTGGTTTTTGGTCTGATATCCTCATTTTCTGAAAGCCTCGATATTGGCTTCTAGCACTCAAACACTTAAGAAGTCTCGATAGCAAGATTGTATTTTGTATTTGAACGGCGATAACATTTGTGTCAACGGATGTCACTCATAACTATTCTGGAGAAAATTAGAGTTGAGGTAAAAGCTTTAAAACATCGCAAAATAATGACAAAACAAATGACCACACAGTATCAACGCGCTGTTTGATTTCGTACGTCATAAGACGTACAAAAGTATCAAAGGGTTAACTAACACACTGCCAACGGGCCCGACGAAATGCCCTGTCAACGTTTTAACATATCTGCCTCAAACTTCACTTGAACCTTTACTTCTCATCTTCATTGACGTATGGGTGGTTGGCCAGTGTCCTCCTCCCTGTAGAAAAGCAATAATAGTTTCTATTCCAAAGCCCGATAAAGGGTAAGTACAGATATATTACATTAACCCTTTACCCAACGAATCGCCCGCATCCGCCCGCGTAATATGCAAATTCAGCAGTTGAAAAAATATTATTTTTCAAAAAATATAAACAAAACCATATCATGTGACCCCTCGTTGGAACGAGCTCGTCGAGCTCTTTCCAACGACGGGTCACATGATATGGTTTTGTTGAAATTTCTTGAAAAAAATAAAAAATGATATTTAAAATAATAAATGTTGATATCGTCTGCGTTAGGTAAAGGGTTAATAAGTTGTCTGTGCTCAACTACAGAAATGATGATCAATGATCGACTTGTCTGGTTCCTGGAATCGAACATTCTACTTCCGAATGTCCAGTGTAGTTTTAGAAGCCAGTGAGGCGCTGTGAGTCAGTTTGTTAGGCTTCAACCGTTCATCAGAAACCCCTTTGCCAAAAATGAGCATGTTGTCGCAATGTTCTTTGATCTGGGAAAGGAATATGATACATCGTAGAAGTATGGGATTTTAAAATATCTTTTTTAACATTGTTTGATAGGGCGTATGCCTCTTTTTATAGAAATGATTTAGAGGATCGATAATTTCAAGTCCGCGTTGTGTCTACATCATCTGATCCACGCGAGCAAGAATTTGGTGTTCCCCAGGGTATTATTCTCCCTCTTACTCTGTTTTCTGTGAAAATCAATGGTGTCATTGACGCAATTGAGATTATGGTAGATTCTTCATTGTATGTCAATGAGCTTTTGACCTATTATTGCAGTAAAAACATGAATGTCCTTGAGCACAAACTTCGGGTGTGTTCAAGCGGAATTCATAAATGGGCTACAGAAAACGGCTTTAAGTCTTGGAAGAGCAGAACGAATTTTGTTCATCACTGCATGCTCCGCAAGCACCATCTTGACTCGGAACTGAAAATAAATGGCAGGCCATTAACATTGTTCAGGGTGTAGAATTCTTGGGTTTATTTTTTGACTAATTTCACGTCTTATATTAAACAACTAAGAGAGAGATGCAAAAATGCACGTAACTCTCTGAAAGTAGCTTGTATTGATGATTCGGGTCCATGAAAACCTGATTACAATTGTGCATCAAACCCTCCGAATTTTGGATTTTTTTAACAGGTCCTTGAAACACATTCCACCATTTGGAACTTACACTCAATATGTAGTCCGCCACACTTAAATCTGATTCGATAAAGGAGAATCGTGACCCACATATTCCTCCTTTGTATCTCAGAAAATCTGTCGTATTTTACCTTGCTTCCTCCAGAAAAGCCAAGGCAAACTCTATGCAGTTCATACAAAAAAATTCCAAAATAAAGTGTAAGTATAGTGCATACAAACGGATCTATACTGATGTAGCTAAAAATGTGGAGAAAGTATCATCAGATGTTATTGCTGTTGATCATATCACGTCAGAATACCAAATCAACGTTCTATTTTCACGGCTAAGGTACAAGCTTCACACCTAGTGCTTGAACAGATCGAGACGTACAGGGCAGGTAGTCGATTATTTTTTTGTCAGACTTATTTTTTTCTTTACTAGCTTTACTCAACCCCAAACTCTCTCATTTTGGAACTTCGTGAGAAGTTTTATAATCACATAGTCTGTCCAATATGATATGGTGTTTTGCTGGTTACCTGGACATATTGGTATATACGGCAACACCAGGGCAGACAGTGACAGACTCACCGATTTTAAAATTGTTCCCTTATCAATAAGCACATCAAATATGTGTGGTAGGTGGAATGGGAAAGAGCGATAAATAAAAAGCTCCATCACTTCCTAAGTGTTTTTACTGATACGTATCCGACTAGTAACCTTTGTTGAAAAGATCACGTCTTCCTGACAGAATGTCATATTGTTTATACGAGACTTAAGCATTCCTTTTTGTTCGAAGGTCATTTGGGACCAGCATGTATTCCCTCCCTGTCAATGCCCTTTGGGAGTCGAGCATATCCTCTTAGATTGCAATGGTTTTATTGACATCAGATGGCGACATCATAGTTTTCCGCCCATTGGGGAACTAGTTTACACAATCACTTCTTACCCGTTTTAAATGAAATTAACCTTTCTTAATCATTTTTTGTTGTTGTTTAATCTTTTAGCTGCATCTTATATGCCAAAAGCGTTTGTCCTTTGGTTGATTTGTATAGTACTCAACTTTTGGTATCATTTTTCACAATTTCTTTCATTGTCACACTGATGTTCATTTTGCATGTTTTTAAGCGACTATCTCACTTTCTGGTGACAACTTTTTATCATACATAACCATTTGTTGCCACAATATAGCCCCGGCTGCTAATATGGCTTTAAGCATCAAGAAATAAATAATTAACTTCAATGTCAAAGTCACAGACCATTTGTCCATTCAAACTTTGTGATTCAATTGTGTGGCATGACCTTGGCCCAATGCCAAAGCTCCTAGATCAAGTCACAAAATGTTCGTTTGTTTGTTTCCCCATTCTCATTTTGCCCAGTCCATAAAGTTTATTTTTAAATCTACCGACCGTATTTATACTTGTTTGTGTCCCAGCGTCTTAACTCGAAGACCAAGGCATCATGCCTTCCCTTCTTGTGTTTTTTCGTCAGTTCTACTTTGTCTGGCCCATAAAAATATTCAGTGGACCCACTTTGCTTCTGAATCACAGAATGGTTGCTTATGTCTCACGGGTGTGTTATGACCTGACCCAAGGTCACAACTCCAAAATCAAATTCAAATGCTGTTCGTGTCTTCGTTCGTCAATCCTAACTTTTTCGGGTCTATAAAAAATCATCCAATTGGATAGTCATATTCATACTTTACACAATGAATAGTAAAGCTTCATGGGTGGTTCACGACCTTAACACAAGATGTTATCATAAAAGAGAAGTTAGCAGACCATTCTTGTGTTTTATTATTTCCCATTTCCAAAAAGTTGATTTAACGAGCAGATGTTGCTCATACTTTACGCAATACATGCTTATGACACGGGGATGTGTCAGTACCTTGGCCCAAGGTAATATCCCCAAGGTCAAGGACACAGTTCATGCATCTGTTCTAACTTTATCCCGTCCTTAAAATATTTTAATTGACAGATGAAGTTCAAACTTCACACATTGCTGCATGTGCCTTAATTGTGTGTCATGATAAACTTGGCCCAAGGTTTGATCTACATAAGAAGCATTTGCAGGCTTGTACTCATCAAATATATTTGACAGCTGCACTCGTTTGATTGGGTTTATCATTTGTGGATACATCCGGTAATCTTAATGAGAGGCTATTAGCTATTTTTTGAGGCTCTAGTGCGGAGGCAATATGTTATGTTTTGACTTTGTAACATGGAGGGACAATATGCTAATTTTTTAGTTTGTTCACAAGAAGGGATAAACGCTATTTGTTTATTTTTGTTGCAGGAAAGTATTATTTCCTAGGTGCTTGTGTCGTCTGCTCGCCGTGTTGAGTAAACTTTTAACAAAATAATATAAGTTATTCTGTTTGTTGACAGAGGACATGGTCTCGCGTTTCCTGCATCAAATGTACATTCAACCGAGGCGTTACCCATGTTTACATAACTAATCTTTTTGTACGTAATAACGGCACTTTTGTGTGTATTTTACTTCAGTTAAATGTATTTGTCTCCGTTGATTTCAAGTGAAAAAAGACATTGCGATGAACTGTCGCGCATGGCAACGAGACGCTTTCCTTGACAGTGGACATAAGAATCGCTGACAGTAGACATATGCGCGTGCCCGGCGACATAAAATAAAATCAACTAGGCATTGACCAATTACTGCAAGGTATCGCGGTTGGTATCAGGATATTATTTTGTGTCGACTTCACGGGTGTCGTTGATAGGACATAATTTTAGAAGCTGAGAACAACAGGAAATTGTTGGTGCAAGCACAAGCGCGCGAAAGAAAGTACAAGGAGAAACTTTTAGTAGCTGGATTATTAACTTCGTTCGTGTCAGAACATAAAGAATATCCATTCTGTGCAAAGTTGTGATTATGGTTCACTAAAATAAGTTTTATACCACATCGCAAATCATTGTAATTGGGAGTTCATATGAAACTCTTTTTAAAATATTTCAAGCTCAGGATTCCAAACTGTGGAGCTTAATATCTTGATCGTGTCAGAGTATCCCTCAACCAAAAATAAAAAAAATAAATAAATATAAAAACAAACGAAGACAGACTTTTCAGGTACGGCTCGGTGTTCCCGATGAAAACTAGAATACAAAAGCGATCAGGCGGCGAACGCAGATTCGACGAACAAAAGACAGTGGGTAATATACAGAGAGTAATCGCTTGACTGGACTGGTTACGTGAAATAATTCATGAGAGGCGAGGGACGCTGTACAAACACGAGTGCGCGAAAGCGCACTGTTGTTTTACAATATAGTCCCTCGTCTCGAATGAATTATTTCACGTAAACAGTCCAGTCAAGCGAGCTCGTTCCAATGAGATGTCATAACCTATGTTTTTGAGACAAAAAATGAAAATAATAGTTATTCAAGAATTTTTGCAAGTATCGTCTGCTTTTCATGTTAGGTAAAGGGTTAAAAAAAGCAAAAAAAAAAAAAAACAACAAAAAACAATGAAGTTCCCATTACACCCACGGCAAAGCGTCTTTGTTCGCGCGCATGGATACAGGACACAATTGTTGATTGCCTAAGTCACTTGTGGAGTTATATTTTATAATCAAACCGGTAAATCCCAATAAATCACACATTGGAAAGTAATACATTTTTACTTCCGTGAAGGATTATTGTCTATGGGTCAATTATTTAGTCACCGATGAATAACCTTAATTGTAAAAGAAAATCAAATAGTATATTCATAGAGATGTTTGCAAGTAGACAGTAATCGTAAAACCTTAGTTAACATCCAGGTGCACTAAGAAAGGTGAGCGAAACACGGTATTAGCGGCAAAATTAAATTCATTGTTACAGTTTGAATCATTTTAAAAACAATTTTGTTGGTTTGAATTCTGAGACGTATAGGTGTTACAGATCCGTAATTGTCGCTACATAAGGACTTGGGGTATAGTCAATATACATTCGAGGCGTGGTATCTATATTTTAACCTTAATACATCATATTTCGCTTTGAAAGTTTAGCAAGACTTTAAATTTGTATTCTCACATTTTCGTAAGTTGCCACCAACGAAGAAAACGAAAATAATATATTGGTAATAGAGACCAGAAATAAACGCTCGGTGATTTCAGGTGCAATTAGTATATATATCAACACTTAAGTGATAGTAGTTGGATGCTGACACAAACATAGCGGCAAGCACGACTTCAGACTTGCGGTCCCAAGTTTCGCAAGTAAAGAGGCAAAGCGATCGATAGTAATCGTCTGGTCCCAAAACCATCAACTAAACGCCACCGTATACGCCATATCATGTTTACCAAATATTCAAAATATGGTTGCATTGCTTTTTAATCACTTTATTTCATGTATAATGTTTGATAGAAAATCAAATACAGTCCCGTTCCCGTCGCACAGACACACAGAGATCATATCAGAAGCAACAGTTCTTAAAAAGAAACTTGCAGGCCCAAAGTCGACAGAAGGACATAGTATGATAAAGTGTGACCCCTGGTGGAATCTTCCACGTCATTTCAGTGTTATCAATTGGTGGGGTCTATATTCGTGACTTGGGGGAAGACTAATCAAGATTTCCAACATGCAGCCTTGGGGCTGCACGTTGGAAATCTTGATTCGTCTACCATACACATTCACCGAGCAACTCGCTACTTAACGATGTCAGGAAAAATCACGATCTCGGACTGAAAAAACTGTCTTTCGTGTTCAAGGGTTTAAATGGCCACATTGGTTGAGTGAGTTAAAACAACATATATGTTTTTTGTGTGGTTATATGTCGTTAATTTTAGAGAAAACTATGTTTTTAATTCATCGGCGGAAAAAAGTTCTTAAACAAGTTTTTTTTCCCGCCTCTCGGGGACCCGTCCCTTATTTGTGTTGTAAAAAATATAAGCCCCGCCCCCACACCGATTAACATCTAATAGAAATGCTCCACTAAGTGGGCTAATTGCAGTAATCGTTTCAACATGTCCAATGTACGCGTCTCTTTATCTGACAAATATTAACAAATAAAATAGCATGGGTTAACCCTTTGAACACTAGTGTAATCGCCCATGTCAGTTCAATGACATCAATTGGAAGAGTCGATTTTCATCATTTGGGGATAAACCAATTGATATTTTCTGAAGGCAGTGGCATTGTTTGAGAAAAAGTATGGGAGTGGTGGGGCATAACACTCCCCCACCTTCGTGTGTCCGCTGCATCTAGTGTTGGGTTCCATCTGAATTGCTCTAGTGTTGAAAGACTCCTAACTAAAATTATTTATAACAGAACGGAACACGTGGATGGTAACAGCTGGGACATTCTGGTCCTGGTTGTGCTTCTCTTGCGACCAAAACATATTCTCCAAACACAATGCATAAGGTGTACTCAATATAGTGGAGAAAGCAAGCAGTTCATGTAGATAGATCTTTCGATGGACAGCACACTTGAAGCGTTCTACAGTTTCACCACAAATCAAATGATAGGTCATTCCTGTTACCAGCAATATAATTAACTCTTTCACCGCTGATGGTATATTCCATGTCAATTCAATGACAGCAATGTTATGAGTCCATTTTCATTAGTTTCATTAATATTTTCAGCGTGCAGCTATCTTGCTGGTCTACCATTCACATTCAATTATCAGCTATCCTACTTAATTAAATTATGACGTATCTGTTCCATGACCGGAAAAGCTGTCGCCCCGGTTCAAAGGGTTCGAAGGGTATATTACCAAGGACCAGAAAGCGTTTCTTTGGGGTCTCTTATCCATATGCTTTGTTTGTTGTCTCCAGCGGTCTCTTACGGTCCTTTTCCTACGTTCGGGCGTAAGGCTGCTCAAAGGGATATCATTAAGTTTATGTGAAGGCATTGCGAAATTAGGAAAGTAGATGCTCAACATTCTAGTTCAATCAATATTTATTCTTAGACATCTATGCTCCATACATAATTTTCATACTTAACCCTTTGAACGATAGGGTTATCTCCCATGTCAGTTCAACGGAAGCAATTTGAAGACTCCATATTCATTTTCTGTGGGCAGATCCATTAATATTTTCAACGTACAACCGTGGGGCTGCATGTTGAATATATTAATTGGACTACCCCAAACATTCACTCAGCAGCCATCCGATATTATAAGTTATTCTGTTTGTTGGCAGGGGACGTGGTCTCACGTTCCCTGCATGAAATTTATATTCAACCGAGGCGTCAGCCTCGGTTGAATATAAATTTCATGCAGGGAAAGTGAGAGCATGTCCCCTGTGAACAAACTGAATAATATATGTCCCGTTCTTCGCTTCACTCGAATCATTTTAAAATTTGCTGTTGTACAGCGAATATTAGAAAGCAGACGTTGTTTAGGTAAGGTGTTAACTTGTATCATAACAGACTGGAGTGATTTCCTTGTATTCAATGTTTACGTACGCAATCAACGGGGCGAGATGCTCTCGATTCGTTTCAGTTTATGTTACAGTAAATTAATGAAAAGAGACCTTATAATCTAATCGGTTTCATAAATAATTATCCATGTTTACATAACTAATATTTGTGTACGTAATAACGGTACTTTTGTGTGTATTTTACTTCAGTTAAATGTATTTGTCTCAGTTGATTTCATGTGCAAACGAGACGCTTTCCTTGATAGTGGACATGAGAATCGCTGACAGTAGGCATATGCACGTGCCCGGCGACATAAAATAAAATCAACGAGGCATTGACCAATCACTGCAAGGTATTGCGGTTGGTATCGGGACATAATGAAATGATGACGTCTCATGCTCACGGACCAACAAAAAAGGATTAGTAATACAAAATACCGACACAAGTTACTGTCATGATGAGGGATTCAGCATGAAGCGTCAAGCTCTCGTGAGTAGTCCACCAAACTCACACACAATTCTAACCTTAACATGGATGAAAACTTCGAGACAAACAGAGTTTAAAAAAAATACTTCTAATTCTGAAATACGCCATCTAAAATCTGTTGAGCCACTGCATTCGTCACCCGGGCCAACATAATTTTCTTTCAAACGCGAAGTTGGCGTAAAAGTATGTTCCAATAAGACTAAAATCCTCCTCCTCTGATTGGAGGAGAGCTCGCTTAATATATTACATGTTTACGGCTCAAGTGGCATGTGTTACCGTCTGACGTCACAACGCGAAATATTTGAAATGACGTCGCCCGTTTCGTAACTGCTTCAACAGCGGATTGGCTAGCAAGTCGCTACATTTTTCTGGATGTTTCACGTGTGTAGCAGACGGTGTTCCGGATGAAGTGTTGTTTAAATTACAAACGATTTACGATTTGAACTAAGATGGACTGATTTTATCTGGTTTATTGATTATCCAGTGCCATCGTGGATACACGAGAGGCATATTTATAAAACCTGTGATCGTTAAAAGTTGCCTTGAACAAGGCAACTGGGAGCGCGGTGGCTCAGTAGGTAGAGGTGCAGGCTGCAAGCCGAGAGGTCCTCGGTTCGAATCCCACCTGCGGCAACCGCGTTGTGTCCTTGGGCAAGACACATCATCTCCATTGCCCGCGTGGTGGCACGGTGGCGTGGTGCACTAAGGCGTACTGCACGTCGATGGTGCACTTGTCTTCAACCAATGCTAACCCTGCTTGTGTGGAGTTAGTATGTTGGGGAGCTGAAAATTGCTCGCCGTTGCTCGGTGGTTCTCTCCGGGTACTCCGGCTTCCTCCACCAGTAAACCTGTCACGGCCATGATCAGCCATTGTGCACAAATATGTGACCTTAAACATCAATAAATAAATAAATAACAAGGCAGCTTTTGACGATCACAAGTTTATTAAATAATCCTCCTGTGTTTCACGATGTAGGTTTTGGGCTAATGGGTAGTGTATATTGGAACATATACGTTATTGTGATGAATTGACGGTAACATGGTCTGAGGTTTGCGGCTCGGAGCGTATGTTCAACCGAGACGCTTCACGTCTAGGGCCGTCACGATTTTTTTAGTTTAGGAATCGATTAATCGTCGCAAATAATCGACGATTAATCGTACCTAAATGACCCCCCCCCCTCCTCTCCCTCTCTTTGAAGTCGATAAAAATGAAGTTCAGGTCAGTTGACTTACCTCAAGGAAACAACGAAGACGATCCTTTTTAGGTGCATTCAAAGCTTTGATGTTCTGAACTTTTGAACTGTCAGTGTAATAATCAAGACAGGTCGGCAGTTGCGAACTTCGCAACTGCCGAACGGTCTTGATTATTACACTGACGGTTCAAAAGTTCAGAACATCAAAGCTTTGATGAATGTACCTGGAAGACTATTGCTTCCAACAGCGTCTTGGGGTTTAACATCGATGTTCTTAAGTCTTTACCTTTAGAAACAATAGTTTTTTCATCAAATTTTCTTTTAATTATTAAACGTCTAAAACGGGATACAATTTACCGATTATTCGACAACGAAAAATACTAATCGATTTCGCCGTGACCGATCAACAGTCGATTAATCGATTAATCGTGACAGCCCTATTCGAGTCTCGGTTGAACATAAGCTCGAAGCCGCAAACTTCAGACCATGTTACTGTCAATTCATCACAATAACTTATAACACTGATAGGATTTAATACAGTCAATTGCATCTGAAATATTTCCCCAGTCGGAAGGCGGACGAAAAATTGACTGTATCTAAGAGTCAAATACTCTTGCTAATAAAGTATTAATATGTTGTTCTCATATTTTAATTACCTGGCATATTCAAGAAAAATATTCCCCATTATGGCAATTGCATTTTCATTTAAAAAAAAATAATTTTCTATTTGCTATTTAATTAACTGGTCGAGTTTCAAATCTGACTGAGTGATGGAACTCGAATGTCGTTTTCATTATACCAATGATATAAACGTAAATATCGTTTGGATATTGAAATATGTTCAATATTGAATGTTTTGAGTGTAACTGTACAACTGTAAAGTATACGCCGCAACCGCGACAACAGTTCATCCCTTGGGTTCCAATGTGTTTTATGTGCCTACTGGCACATAGAACACATTGGAACTCAAGCGATGAGTTGTTCCGTCGCTAAACATGCCGAAGCGAATTTTCAGCGGACGAGTCGTGTGTTACTGAAGACAGGAAAATGGTGTACATCTCTGCGTCTTTTGTGTTCTGCATTTTAATGAGAGTATTGTGGTTTGAGGAAAGGAACACAACCCAAGTGAAACCGCGTTAACTTCCAAAAACTGTTGTTGGACATTCTAGTCAGAATGCTTTGAAGAATGGTTGCAAAATACTGAAATACGACATGAATGCGAGAATATTTATCATAGCGTGTTACGCTCGTGCTATATGGAAACAGTTTACGTAAAAAGAAGGCAGAAATAACAAATTTTACGTAGTATTCGATCCGGTAAAGGTAAGGTTTAATTTATTTGATTTTCCAAGTAAATTGAATCGACCTGAGAATTTATCATCGCGTGATCTAGGCCAATCAGTAACCAACATATACTCTCGCATGAGCACTAAATAAATTCGAGATATCAAACCCCATTATAACACTTGCAAACTACCAGTGATTGTTGATTTACAAAACAGAATGTCCCAAATAATATTTATCTTAGAGCGGCGGAAGTGTTTGTTAGGCGCTTTGTACTATTGCACTTCGAACATGTTTCTGATCTATCGAAACTAGATGAATGTAACATCCGGGACCTGCCAAGATTCGACTCGACTCGTCCCGATGATTCGATTCGACTCGCGTCAATTCGGATCTTTTCGAATCGTCGAAATTTTCTCAAAATTCTACCAATTATCTCCTCTCGAATCCTTTAGCTATAATAATGTTCAGGAGACCTGAGCACAGAAGAAGAGTTAATCGACACAACTCTCATTCGCCTTTTTCAACGATTTGCCCAAACAGACGAACCGCCGATGTTTACAATATTTGTATTTATACTGACGTTAGTTCCTTCTGCACGAAGTTCGATTGTTTTTCTTTTTCGTTTGGGGTTTTCACCAGCCAGGGCCACCTCGTTTAGGACAGTGTAACGAGTAGGGGAAGCCGGAGTACTCGGAGAAAGCAGCATAGCAAGAGCCAGCAACTGTCAGACTCCCCAACGTATTAACTCCACACAAGAAGGGTTAGAATAGGCTGAAGATAAGTACTGCAGTACGCCTTGATACACTGCACCATCGTGCCGACATGTGAGTAATCCCGATTAAGTGCTTTTATTACTTTCCAAAGTGTGATTTACTGGGATTTCCCGGTTTGATTATAAACGATAAGTTAACAAGAGAATTAGGCAATCAACAATTGGATCGTGTGTCCATGCGCGCAAACGAAGATGCTTTGCCGTGGGTGTAATGGGGACGTCATTGTTTTGTTATTTTAAACCTTTACCTAACATAAAAAGCAGACGACATTTGCGAAAAAAAATCTTGAATAACTATTTTTTTTCTTCATTTTTTTGTATCAAAAACATAGATTATGAACCTCATTGGAACGAGCTCGTTACAATGGGGGGGGGGGGGGGGGGATAACCTATGTTTTATCGTTAATAATGAAAAGTAATAAACAGAGTAACCGCTTGACTGGTCTGGTTACTATATTGTAAAACACTCGTGCGCATTCGCGCACTCGTGTTTGTACAACGTCCCTCACCTCTCATGAATTATTTCACGTAACCACTCTAGTGAAGCGATTACTCTCTATTACCCAGGGGCATCGAACCGTAAACCTTCAAGTTTGTAGTCCAATGCAGTAACCGCTGAGCCACCATGACCACCACGCCCACTAGATCATAAATTATCTACAACTTTGAGCGTTGAGATTCGATTCGAATTGACCTGATTGGACCGGGAATCGATTCGACCCAAAATGTGAAATTCGCAGGGCCCTACGTAACACTTACGGTTTTTTGACTCCCTCTTGCAGGTAGATCGATAGCTAATATATCAAGTCGAATAGTTTTCCCAACAGGAAACATCACGCGCCAAGTACATATTCTGTCTTCCCCATAATATAGAGGATACATAGGCGATTCTAGCACACGTGAAGAATTAATTAAACCTCCACACTTGTCGTTCTCTTGAACACCTGTAAAGCAAAATTAAAATCAATACAATGTTATACATAATGCTGAAAGTAAACATTTTGGTCTCAGTAGTCAAAGGGAGCAACATAATGCCACAAAAAAATAAATGAATTGATTCTCAAGTAATTTTTGTTTTCAAATACGTGAGGGAGGAAGGCTTTTATTTTTAATTACGCTTTCTAAACCCAGTTTAGGAAACACTCTTCTTATTCTTCTTTTTCAATTTTTTGATTTTTTATTTCTGCCGTCAATTTTGTCTGTTGCACTTCTCAAAAACAAGCAGTACGATTTTAACCAAATTTTGCATACTTATGTAATGCCATAAAATCTAGTGAAATGAGGTATCGTCATGTCTGTGAAAATGCGTATTTTCAAAATATTTTGCCAAAATCTTCAAAATTTCAACATTTGTTCAACATAGCTCAAAAACAAGCTGTACGATTTCAACCAAATATGGCAAACTTGAGAATTGTCACAATATCAGGTGAAATGAGGTATCGCCATATTCCTGGAAACACTTATTTTCAAACTTTTCTGCCAAAAACCATCAAAATTTCACCATTTTTCGAAAGTCTCAAAATTGTTTACAGTTATCTAGCTCAAATTTTCCAAACGTTTAGAGCATAATATGATACACCAAAATCACCAGACAAATATTTCAAAATTAACCCATCTTGACAAAAAATGATAAGAATATAGAATATTTGTCTTCAAAATTTACTAACTCGAAGGGCAAATGTCTCTAATTACAAGGTTGTTGTAACCATTTTCTTGGTATGGATAGGTGCAACAATGATTGCAGGAGAAGGTTACAGTTTATTTTTTAATCATTGATTTAACCGTCAAGCACACAGAGGGTGAGAATAAGAGAATCATTTGAAAATGTCAAAATTAAACAACTTTGGTTTTTTTCTTTCATTTTAGAATGGGTTAAATGCAAACACTTTGCATGTCCGTATTTACAATTGACTACCGAGCATATCTGCCGTTGTACGTTTGGTTGTAAAGGTTTACCCTATGACCACTATGGTTGCATAAAAGTTGGTACCGTCCAAAAATACTCCCATTTATCAGAATTTGGTACGTTCGAGTGACAATTTACTCCATTTCTAATTGATTGGGCGCTGAATGTTTTCTATGGCTGCATGCAGCAGTCAGAGTATAACAAATTGCGTTTTATATGTTATTATTAAAAGTTTAATCCTTGGCCGATTTTAGACGTTCCATAAGGGTGCTGTTAGAATAGTTGTTATTTTCGCCAACATTTACACGCGATTTCTCAGCACTGGAGCCACATTTCCTCAAAACGTTTCTAATGAGATGATAGGGCATTCATACAAGAACAGTTTTGCTGTTATATGCTTTATTCTAAATTTGAACCCTCACTCAGTTGTGAGTCCTTTAATTGAAGTATCCTCAACTTGTACACGTTCATTCAAATAACAAGATTCACCATCCCTCCATGTCTCCTATCAGGCACCCAGTCTGTGATTGATGTCCACACTTTTAGTGCATAATATGTGTATAACATGATACACCAAAATTACGACACAAATATTTCAAAATTAACCCCCATTGGCCAAAACTTACATGAATATAGCTTTTTTTCGTCAAGACTGACCAACTTCAAGGGCGAATTTCTCTAATTTCAAGGTGGTTGTAACAATTATTTTGGTATGGATAGATGAAACAATGATTGCGGAAGAAAGTTACTGTTTACGTTTAATCTCAGCTTTAACCCTCAAGCACAATGATGGCCAGAATGAGAGTACTATTTAAAAATGCCAAAAGTAGCCAACTTTGGTTGCTTGTTTCAAACACTTTGGAAAGGGTTACTTAAAAACACTTTGCTTTACAATATGTAGAGGTGCCTGATGAACAGATCCGTTGTGTTAAGTTATGCTCTGGGGCATAACCAAACATATGCTTTGGGCACTTAAAGAATAGTACTGTCAAAAAAATGGATTTTTAGTAAATTTAGCAAAATACTGTACTCATTTGTCCAGAAACAATACAGAAATAGCTCATTGTTCTTTCTATAACTGCACCAAAAATCAAAGGCACACAAATTTTGTGTTATAGGTTTTTGTGTACCATTTATCCAATACCAGTTTTGGCTGTACAAACATGAGTACCGTCAGACAAAATTTAATTTCTGATTAATGTCGTACTTTTTTATTCCCAGTTTCCCTGGGTGGGATTGGTATAGTCTATTTCTGTTTGCATATCTGTATTATGTATTTTTGGGAACCAAATTATCTGTGATAAGTTTTGGTGTCACACATAAGGAAACACATATTTTGGGAGCATTATTCGGAAAGTAATTTTAATTTTCCTGAATTTTGTTGCATTCTACACTCATTTTTTCTGTCAGTAAATTCAAACCCAAACAAATTGATTTCCTCTGAAATGACTATTATAAAGTAACTAACTGTTTCCTGGGAAATGTTTTGCACATGTAGATGAACGTTGTTGTTTACGTTTTGTCTCACATTTAATTCTCCAGGACACTGACTGCTACAAAAAATTTGAGTATAATTTAAAAATGACAGTATTGACCTTATTTGGTTGCTACTTTCTATCATTTTGGAAAGGGTTAATTTCAAACAGTGTGCTTTGCTATGGTTTGCTATGATTAGAGATGCTCGCTGAACAAATCTTCTGTTGTATAGATTTCTCTATGACTTAAAACATCATAACTTGGCTTCACTTAAAGAATAGTACAGTTTGAAATATTGTGATTTTCAGTGAATTTTGCAATTTCCTGAACTCATTTCATCCAAAACCAAAAGTGCATAGCTCAATGTGCTTTCTATACAATAAAGTCTGCCTTTTCATATTAAAGTATGGGGAAGCCCGTAATTTGTCCAACAAATTACAATTCTCTAGTTAGTTTTTTTTTTTTTATTTTCTTTTTCCACAGTCAATTGCTATTGTTGCACTGCTCAAAAACAAGCTGTACCATTTCAGCCAAATTTTGCATACTTATGTAATGCCATAAAATCAAGCCGCTAGTCAAAGCTTTACACCTGGCGCTTGTGCACACCAATAATGTACAGAAAAAGACATTGATCATATCTTTTCGCCCGCTTTCCTCTTTGCTTGTTTTACTCAACCACCAGGTTAAAGAATCCTCTTATTTTGGAACTTCGCGAGAAGTTTAATACTCTCGTGCCAATAGGCCAGGACAGACAGTACAGTCTTTCACTTAGATTCAAATTAATTTCCGTGTTTTATACCTCATATCAGTAAGTACATCAAATCAATGTGACTGCCGGGATGGGATAGGGCAACAGATAAAACGCCCTATAGGTTCTGCCCCAATATTATTGATAATGATAAATCGTGTAGAAATCTCTGTAGAAAAGTATCTGTTATTTTAACACGATGTCATATTACCCATACGAGGCTTACGCATTTCCTGTTTGTTCGAGGGTAATATGTGCCTAGAATGCCTTCCTTTACAGCACATGCTGACAATGGAGCACATACTTTTGAATTTTCTCACATACCTATGAATGTAAAACCCGGGATTTCCATTGTTCTGCCTGTGCGATGAAAATAAAGTTCTATCGCACATGTGGTGATACATACTATGTTCGATTTTATTTCCAAAGTAAACAGATAAGGAACCCGTCTAAGTAAATCACGTCAATCAATGGTCGAATACAGTTGACAGCGAAGGACACGAATATTTGGAGTTTATCGAAAGACATTCAAAAACACGAAACGGCAATAGCAGCACGCGTGTATTCAACCCAAAGATATTTAGCAACGAATATAAGCTGCGTTGTCCATTTGAGGCGTTCAAACTTTTCGAAGCTAACAGACCTGAGAAAATGAAACAACCTGATGTACCATTTTACACTGCTGTGAATTTTAATGCTAAAATAAACAATAAAGCCCTCTGGTTCAAATCATTGCCAGTTGGGATTAACAAACTGAGAAGTATAATGAAATGTATGGCATCAGAAGCAGGACTTCAAGGTAAAATTATCAATCACTCTCTGCGAAAAACTATGTGTAACAATTTACTCTACACAGGCATTGCCCCCAATACCATAACGCGACTATCTGGCCATAAGAATGTGGTCAGTGTGAACAATTACGCTAGTGCATCCCACGAACAGCAAAAAAGAATGTGTGCTACACTGCAACAGCCAAAAAGCAATTTGGGTAAAAAGGCAGCATACTACAATGACAAATGAAACATCTGAAATACAAACAGAGCGAAAACGCAGCGTACAGTACGTGGAGAGTGGATTGTAAGTAAATCGTCCATGGAGTGGAGTTATCACCCATGCTATAACTTTCAAATTTTGTACATATCGACAAAAAACACAAGCAGTTTTTTAGCTAATGGACCTCCGGGTTTAACTCGGAGGTCCATTAGCTTAAACTTTGCTTGTGCTGGTTATGCTTTGCAACAAATTTGCAATTATTGCTTGGGTGGATTCTCCACTCTGCGGGTGATTTAGTGATAATACACTCTCCACGTACTGTACATGTATCATCGACATCCAAACCAGAATCAACGTCAGTCGGCCATGAAGATTTCACAAGTGGACAATGTTCCGGTGCAACTAAAATGGGTGGTACATCTGACTTTGCTTACAACATCTGCTCACAAAAAACAATAACGTTTCGCCAAAAAAGATACTAAAAAGAATAAGGTCCCCCATTATTGACTCAGATGAAGAGGTAAACTTAATACAAGCTTAACAATAATATTTCCATGATTAAAATGCCATTTTTCTGACTGTGTTTACTGTGTTTCAATTCACTGGTAGAGCTTAATTTCAATTATGCCCAAATCTGAGGTAATTTGACCGACGTGCATAGGTTTTTGTAATTTATCACACTTATGTGAGGACGAAAGATGCTTATTTTCACAAGTGACATGGCAATAAGTGAAGATATGAATTTTTCATCCTCCCATGTGTAATATTTTCCATATCGTGGCAAAAAACGTTCGTTTTGTGTTTATGATATGGGTTACAACTGAACAGTACATGGAGAGTGGACTGTAAATAAATCACCCACAGAGTGGAGTTATTACCTAAAGTATCACTTTTAAATTCTGTGCACATGGACAAAAAACACAAAATTTCAGCCAATAGCGTATACCCACAATATCCTATCAACTGCAAAATGATGCTACATGTACGTGTTCATGTATCGTCGTGATTTTCTTTTCAATTAAAATGCAATGATGTTACCATTGGTTGTGCATAATTTGCATTAACCCTTTACTTAAAGTAACGGACAATACCAGCTGGCGCAACACACGAAACTCAACATTCATATTTTGTTATATTTTTATTATTTTGCAGACCTGGAAACAAATGCCTTATATTGTAACACGTTGGCAGGTTACGCCAATTAACGCCATATAGCATACCCATGACCCATAGGAAAAGGGTGTTGTGGTGCTTCGCGTTCTCCGGTTTTACTCTGCCAGTCAAGCAGGCCCGCAACCAGACTCATCCAGTCGCCAGATTATAGGGGGTCGAACCAGGTCGAACTTTCGAAAATTTCCGACAAAATTCCCCCCAAAATTGGGAAAATGCCCTAAAATGACCAAATAAGCTCCATTTTGTATGCAAAATGCATCAAAATTCTAGTAAAAGGTGACTGAATTTTCAGAGAGAGGCGGCCATATGGGTGGTAAGTGTGACGCCACCCCCACCAGCAGCCTACTAGCTTCCGGCCTGCAGCCATGTTTTTTAAACATCTGATTTCCGCCTAAAATGTCAACAAATGACGTGCGATCTCACAAAAGTGAGATCGTACGTTAGTTGTTGCTATTTGTTTTGGCAGAAATTCTCTCGAGATGATAATTCTATCAACTTACATGTGTATGTTGTATTATCCTGTTGTAAACTGTCGCAGCCTGCCATAACATGTCTGAAGTTCGCGTATTTTACAATTGACATAACCCACAAGTAACCTAAACGAGCGTTCACAAGTTATTTTCAGGCCTGATTTTTGTAACATGCCTTTAGATTACCCCAATTTCACACCGTTTATAGGTGTGCCCAAATTAGAGACGATGTGAAGAAAAATATGTAATTCTCTCTGCCTCTTCTACATTTGAGATAACTTCCATCATAATACGGCCATAGAAACACAAACAAAGGCATGGCAATAAAACATAACAGGATAAGACTGTTATTTCTGGTTTTAATGTGCCCAAATTAAGGCAAAAGTGTGCCGAAAATAAATGAATTTGAAAGCCTCTTTTGCTTCCAAAACATAACGTTTGACCCCTCATTAGAACGAGCTTGTCGACCTCATTCCAAAGAAAGGTCATAATCTATGCTTTTGAATCAAAAAATGAAAATTTCTTAGTTATACGAGATTTTTTTTATGTTTTCTGATTTTCAGGTCGGGAATGGATAAAGGGTTAAGTACATTTTTGATTTGCACGGGGTTCGTATCACCGCATGTGGTTCACAAATTCATTTTTACCATTGCTTCTCGTCGTTCTGCATATACATTGATAAATATATATGTTGGTGAGTGACAATTATTGCTTATACATGTATCTAGACGATTGATAATAGAATACATTTTAGAAATTTTCTCCTATTTTTTGATAAGGCATAAATTTAAACCTGGGAGGTGGTAGATTTTCCATTGTACGATTGTATACAATTCCAAAGAACAAACCAAAGCAACAACTTACAAATTTTCAGTTCATGGTTCTTTTTCATTTTCAAAAAGTTGCAAGTATTTGTTACATATAAACCAAAACCAACCTTCCTTCCTCTTTATGGAAAATTTGTTGTGAAAGTTCAAAAATTTATAGTAATTTCTATATTTTTTATACTTACCAATGACCCAGACATAGCTGGTGCTAACTCTTAAAATATAGGGCCAAACACAAATTTTGCCCCCCAATTCCCAAAATTTGCATCTAAAACCAAAGAAAACATGTCCTGAAAGGCCCTCCACACTTCGCCTCTACTGCGCATGCGCAGTGTCAAGGACGTTCCGAAATTGGCGCCATTAATCATTCTAAAAACCAGTGCCTGGTAAGCGCTATGTACTCAGCGGGGAGGCAAGAGTTCCCAACTCCTGGGAGGGCCATCCCCGTCTGGGTCATTGGTAAGTATAAAAAATATAGAAATTACAATAAATTTTTTAACATTTTTATACTGTACCAATGACCCAGCCATAGCTGAATAGTAAAAAGGCTGGAGGGCCTAGGACATAGAGCAAGTTGGAATACGCTCAATTATATAAAATAGAGTCATCCCCTCTAGGGAAAAAGAAGTATTAGGCCTTACATGTATCTTTCTTATTTATGTTAAATTAGAAAGATACAACACCTTGCAAAATTGAGCATCATACATCCATGAACTCTATTAATATCTAGTATAATCCTTATACTAATAATTTTTAAAGTAAGCCAATAAATAAAGTAAGTCTAGAGAATAGAGACTCTTATACTCCTAAAAGTGTCTGAGGATTGCATAATCATGTCCGTTGACATATGCAATAATCAAAAGCTATACTTTAAAAACTAAGACTTGAATGAATTTTAAAAACCTAAACTTCTCACTAAACAACCATCCCAATAACAGCTCAGAATTACTAACTCCGGAGGAGGTATCCCCTTGTTTTCATAGTAAAACAGGTGACCCAAGGGAACACCCCCCCCCCCCCCTTTTTTCTTGCCCTGGGTCAAATAGCCCAGAGCGAAGAGGGCAGCCGAACGGAGACACTGTCGAAACAGACAGCCTACCTAGCTATAGTAGCAACTGTTAAGTGAATGACATTCTGAGCAGTAGATAATAGACCTAACAATAGAGGCCTCCAGAAATGGACTCGATATTTCTGAGATAAAAATTCATGAATGTGGATGGCTGAGCGCAATGAGCAGCCTTCAAAAATCTATAATAGCGACACTATTAATGTAAGCCCAAGATGTAGAAGATCTCTTACTTCATGAGCCGAAATCTAAAGCACAACTGCTAAGTCAATGATATACCATAAGCAGTACCGATAGTTAATAGAATCCATTAACAATAGAATGGAGCGTAACGTCCTTCTACTAGGCATCAAAGACAGAAGAAGCTTACGCCCATAGTAATAATCAGATATCTGTTTATAAATACATAAACTCTACCCGGAAAGAGTAAAGGCCTATGCCCGTACGAAGACGGAAGGACCTTAATAACAATAGGTTCCGGATATTAGGAGCCTAACTCTTATGCAAAAATCCAACCAAAATAGTAACGGAATAGTGATTCCGAAACTACGAAAGTGAAAATCATCCATCGATAGTGCATGAAACTCACTGACTCTACAGTAAAAGAGAAACCAACAGAATTACTGTCTAAAAGGTCAGAATTTGAAAACTACTGTTTCCAGAGGCTCAAATGATTACTTAGCTAAATAAGAACCGAAGTTAAAATCCATATAGGAATTTAATCTAAAGATTCTAAGTCTATTTATCAAAAAGTTACTAACTGACTTAGATAAAGAGACATAAGACTCATTTGTAAACTATCGTAGAGCGCATAGGTATGAGGTAACATAAACCTATAACCTTAATAATAACAGGCTGCAGTAGATCTTGTGAAACAAGTATACTAAAAAATTGCAATGAGTAGTATGGAGGGATCAACAATATGAACATAATGATCCCTACACCAACGACGGAAGAGCCTCCACTTTAGCCTCATAGAATTTCGAAGAAGAGGATCTCCTATAGTAAGAAATCGCGTCCAAAGCTCGTCCAGTACAGTGCTTACAATGCAACACGGACCACACAACGGAATACATGAAGGTTGCGACCTTGCGGGTTGTGATAAAGATGACACGATTTACCCAGTGAAAAAAGATCCTCACATAGAGGAAGATTTCACGTTAAGACCCACAGTAGACAAGAGGGTAAATTACCCATGATCTCTGTGAAGATAGAGATGCTATCAACAGAAATGTATTGTGGTTGTTTATCTTAGCAATACCTGCTGAAACAACAGCGCCGGAGGATACGCGTATCCTATCATTCCGCCCTATAGATCAATAGAGCGTTAACAACATTAGCTCAGAGATCTGGACAAGCCAACACATACGTCTGCAATTGATTAGCAAGCTATGTCGTAAATAAATCATCATTGGGCGCTCCCATAGATAGCAAATCTGATTGAATACTTGTTTGTTGAGAGTCCATTCTGACAGCAACAAGCGACCCGTAAGAGAACGGGAGTCCGGTAAAACAATCAGACGACCCGGAATATGACGGACCAAAACAGAACTTGGTGTACTATAACCAACAGACGGATTCTTTCCATTAAATTGAATAACGGAAACGAAAGAGTGCCTCCCTGGTTCCGGAGATACGCCACTACTGTCGAATTAAAGGACAGGATTTGGGCATGCGTTTCTGAATAATGTTCATTCAATGACATAAAGCAAGCCTAAAAAAACATTATTCCGCGGAAGAAAACTGGTTGCTAAGAGACTGCGGAACCCAAAGACCCTGGCACTTCGAATCCGTAGGGATCAGTATTATATCCCAATCTGTTTGACTGGCAACCGTCATAACAGCCACACTCAGGTCCGGCAACTGCGGTGGCACTCTCTGAGTCAACCACCGAATGTTTGCCCCAGTCTGAATCTCTTGTAACACTAGATAGACAAGAGAACGTGTAAATCGAGCAATTCATGGATTGCCGAAAAGTTGCCGTCGAAGAGAAGCTCCTCCGAGAACGAAGCGACTCTGAGAGAGTTCTTAACCTTACTATCCACGCGTGTGGAAGTAGCTAGGGCTGCGTCACGTCTAACCAACTCCAATCAGCCACTGAAGGGCGGAGTTATACATGAACAAAATACCGCCCTCAAAAGAAATTACATTGAGAATAATATCCCGTAAATCTTTTCTTGAAGACGTAATGATAACGCCTCAGTAAGGCGGATTACGTATGATAAAGCGTCTAAGCTAAGTCTACTATACATCATGTCGTTTCCAACATTGAAGTTGGAAAAGACATAAACGGCGAAAAAGAATATATCCAGTCTTTCACCACACCGTCTAGACGCATATGAACTCTCGGTATGCCCTGCTCTGCCAAAATAAACTATTCGTATAAATGATAAAATGGCAGACATGAGCAACGCGGACAAGAAACTAAACTATCATGCTTGGCAGCAGGCTTGTATATATATATATATAGCGTCGAAAAATAAAACACATGTTGTAATGACAATATTGGACTGCGTCGGTAAGTCAGGGACAATGTCCCTGAACCGATCGAAAAATCCGAGTCCAATGACGCTATAAGTCTCTAATCCAAGATCGCAGCAATGAAGTCCGAAATAACAATCACTGGAAGATAATGCCAGAAGATATGAAAGGCAGCTTCCGATACTACTAAAGGGAAAACTCGAAATCTTTCGAATCCCTTTCGCCATCCTGTCGGACCCTATAAAGCGTTCGGTCGTCCGTACCTGATGCAACCGCGGACCGCACCGACCCAGCGCCGTCGGATAATTCCTGATTCGACCGAGAAACTGTCAATTGCTGGGATGCTGCGAAACAACTGTGCTAACTCGGATAGCACGTCCGTCACTGAGGCCTGAGGAGAAGCGGTCTTACGATGCATTGCCGCTGGAAGCTCCGTGATCGTTACCCCGTGCATACTACCAATATGCGAGCGAACGGAGTGTATAGGCCTCGTGTCCCTTGGCTACCGGATGGCGCGACCTATTCGCCGTGGAATCACTGAATGACGAAACTGATCGGATACTCGAGGTCACGTAGCCAATGTGCGGTCGTGTGCCCTGCTGTCAGGATGAGGAAGCATTAAGGACAGTCTCTCGGACTGTCAATATAACGGAGCGTCCCGACCGACGGACATATGCTCCGAATGTAAAATATCTGAACCACAACATGCGGTCCCCTATGTTGTTGGACGAGAGAGGGACCTCTCTCGCTCACAGCCCGGACGGACCTGGACAAGCCAGGAACCGGACTAACAGGTTTCCTCCGATCTGTCCTCAATCTGCCGTCACTGGGTGAGTACTAAAGTAATTAAAGTGCTCGCATCACCCAAATCTCCTTCCTAGACCGCAACGGACGAACCCGGCAGCCGAACCATTCGATGAATGTACGCTACACCGGGTGAGCTAGCGAATGTCACTCCGTAGGCGATAGACATATTCCATGAGCACTTATTGCCGCTAGCTCTTCATTAACTATGACGACAGAGGCACACTTTGAAAGACATCTCCGTAACTTTGCGAACAAGAAACCAGAAACGCTTGGTTATAGCAAGCATAAAATAATAATATATATAGCGTCGTTCAATAATTCGAAAGTTTGTGTGACATTATTGGACTATGTCGGAACTGAGGGACGATGTCCCTGAACCGAACCAAAAATTTCTAAGTCCACCGACGCTATCAGTTTCTTATCTGGCATCGCAGCATCCTGGTCCGACGAAAGAAGCTGTAGAAGACCAAGTCAGATGACATACACAACAGCATATGTTGTTCCGAAAGGGAAAGCTCCAAATCCTCCAAATCCCTTTCGGTATCCCGTCGGACCGGATGAAACTTTCGGACGTCCGTACCCGCTTCAGCGGAGCGTCCGACCCAGCATCGTCGGATAAAAAATATGCGACAGATTCAGTTGATGCTGGGATGCTGCGATAAACTGTGCTATTTAGGAAAGCACGTCCGTTCCCGAGGCCTGTGCAGTAGCGGTCTTACGATGCATTGCCGCCGGAAGCTCCGTGTACGTTGACTCCCGCACACTTCCTATGCGAACGTCCGGAGTCTGCAGGCCTCGTGTCCCTGGCTACCGGATGGTGTGACCTGGTCGCCGAAGAATCCTAGATCGGCGAAGCTGGTAATATATCGGCGGTCACGCAGCCAAGGTGCGGTCGTGTGCGCTGACGAGAAGAGGAAGCCTTAGCAGTCTCCGCGGACTGCCAATACAACGGAGCGTCCCGAGCGACGGACGTATGCTCCGCTTGCGACACATTTTGTACCACAACATCTGGGGCCAGATGTTGTTGAACGAGAGAGGGGCCTCTCTCGCTTGCCGTCCGGATGGACCGGAACGGGCTATGAACCGGACTAAAAGGCTTCCTCCGTTCTCCCTCCGATCCGCCGTCACTGGGTATGCATTAGGTTGATTTATCGTGCTCGCATCACCCCAAAATTCCTTCTAGACCGCAACGGACGAACCCGGCTGCCGAACCATTCGGTGAATGGACGCTACACCGGGCGAGCTAGCGGACGTCAAAGGCCGTCGAACCTACTAGGGTCCTCTTAGGCAATTGGCGTATTTACATGAGCACTTTTCCGCTAGCCCTTCATTAATTGTGACGACGGAGGCACACTGTTGGAAGACATCACAGATACATCACCCTAATCTTGATCGTCTGAAATAGAAATTGATAAAGTAGAGTGACCCTGCGGGGAAAGGACCGGAGTGTCCAATTCCCCAATAACATACCGTGACATACGCTTCCCATATTGTCATCAAAATCATACGATACAGAACAGGAGTTAATACGAGAACACTGACCACATATAGAATGATTATAAAGTCAGAGGAAGACTTCCTCTTAATACAATTGATCAATATCCTTTCAATGTGAAAATAAAACAAGTCCTGGTACTCGCACTAACCCCTGGCAATCAAAATACATAATAATAATATGATCCATTAATATAGAAAAAATAATTGAAATCAAAATATTTTGAAAAAATATTTTTTCAAAACAGCCCAAGTTTCTGAAAAGTAACGCTGAGCCCCAAGGGATCCCAAGCCTAAGTGTGGACAAACATTTTAAAAATATTTTAAACAATTTATTCAACACTTACGAACAATAATAATGTATCTAGTTATGACTAAAATAACATCAAGATATTATTTTCCAAAAATCCCCCCCACCCCCTCACACAGAGGGCTGTTGTAAATGTAAACAATGAGTGTAAAAACACTAAAATAAGACTCCAGGCACCCAGGCCCGAAATCAGTTACCAAAAATACACTATCTGATGCAAAACAGACACTTCCAGGGAAGAAACTGCAGAACATCAGATGGTAGATGCAGAACACAACGCCTAACCACCCGTAGGTGAAGACGTAAACATGGGGAAAAGAACAGAATTCATTCTGTTATTCAGCTAAACCTCCCAAGAAAATTTAGTAATAATAATTACAAAAACTATGCCAAAAGCATGGGAGAATAGCAAGGGGGGTCTTAAAGGACAGGGAGAGAGGAAAACACTTAAATAACAGTGTAACTAAACAATCAGAATGACAACAAAATGGCTGCTGCCTCGAAAATAGGTAACTTAACATAATTTCATTAAAAATTTTTAAGTTACAGCCCTGATAATATTCTGTCACACATTTTTTCCTCTCCTCCTTCTCTATCCTCCTTAGAATCACCATTTCACTAATATTTATGTGTCTGGCATCATTTAAACTGAGATTTACAAGCACAAAGATCAGTCAGATGTTAACTGATGAAGGGCCAAACTTAGAATGATTAATGGCGCCAATTTCGGAACGTCCTTGACACTGCGCATGCGCAGTAGAGGCGAAGTGTGGAGGGCCTTTCAGGACATGTTTTCTTTGGTTTTAGATGCAAATTTTGGGGATTGGGGGGGGGGGGGGCAAAATTTGTGTTTGGCCCTATATTTTAAGAGTTAGCACCAGCTATGTCTGGGTCATTGGTACAGTATAAAAATATGTGCATTATTTGAACTTATTTCATAAACGTTCCATGTAGTTGAAATCTGGCAAGTGGTCCAACTCTTATTTTGTGGGACAGTGACCCTGTTTCCTGACTTCCACATGTACATTAACAGTAGAAATAAATTGTAAGTTAACCAGTAAATTTAACTGGCATCTTCCCTCTGTTGATAATTCCAACCCTTGCATCAGAGCTTCCAAAGAAATGATATCAAGGCTGGAATTGTCAACAAAGGAAAAATGTCTGTTCAGCTTTCTAGTGGTTATCCTACAACTTATTTCGGCTGGTACTGTACTAGTACATGTACATGTATGCTCTATTAAAATCCGATAATGATATTTATCATCCATGGGGTTGGAGAAAATATGATTTATAGCCTAATTATGAAAGAGACCATTGATCTGGAAGCCTTTCTTGCTCAGACTAGTAATATTCCCAACACCATGGTACAAGGCCAGGAGTACATGGATGTATAAATTATGTATAGTAAACTGCTAGAAACTTTCTCTTACCTTTCTCATTTGTTGACAAATCCAACCATTAACATCATTTCGTGGGGAGCATTAAGGGAGAGCTTCCCAAAAATTGTAGCAAGTATTGGAATTATCAACAGCGGGCAAACAAGAAGAAATGTTTACATTGGCATGGCGGGGGTTCGAACCCACGCCGAGAGAGTTTCCTTCGGCACCAACCGCCGAGCGAAACTATACGGAACCACGCACACCACTCAGCCACCGGGTCTGTCGGTGGCCGATGTTGTGCGTGGTTCAGTATAGTTTCGCTTGGAGGTTGGTGCCGAAGGAAACTCTCTCGGCGTGGGTTCAAACCCCCGCCATGCCAATGTAAACAAAACCAGCGTCCTTTCTTAATTCTATGGCATCCGAGAAATTTGAAAAAGACAAGTACTGTCGCTGATTTCTTCTGAGGTGCAGTTCGTAGAATTAAGTGCTTAGATGCAACTATCTGATGAATAATTAAATAATTGAGTATTCCGTGTGTTCTGTACTGGGCTCGTATATGCTTGGTTAACTAGCATTCCCTTTTTGGGGTCTGTCGGTGGCCGAGTGGTGTGCGTGATTCAGTATAGTTTCGCTAGGCGGTTGGTGTCGAAGGAAACTCTCTCGGCGTGGGTTCGTACCCCCGCCATGCCAATGTAAACAAAACCAGCGTCCTGTCTTAATTCTATGGCATCCGAGAAATTTGAAAAAGACAAGTACTGTCGCTGATTTCTTCTGAGGTCCAGTTCGTAGAATTAAGTGCTTAGATGCAACTATCTGATGAAGAAGAAATGTGTTTATGGTTATCCTGCAGCATACAACTTGAAGCCAACGAAGGCTACATACAACTTCTTTTCACTGGTACTACGCGTAGTAGACGGTTTTCTGTCAACCTGGGAAGTCTGAGACACATGGGAAGCAAATTGATGGAAAACAATATAATGAGAAAACCTTCTCCCACCTTTATTCCGACCTCCGACTTTTCTCACATTCATACAATCGTGTTGTAAAATGTCAAATGATAAATTAATCCGATAATCCGATAAACAGAAATGGGAGCTTCCGTTAATTCAATAATCCCTTCCGTACTCCAGCGTCCTGCCACAGTAGCACCTCCGATTTTAGGAGAAATTTCAATGAACAATAGACCAACATTCTGACTGCTTGTTACATGACAAATACTTTCCACAACTGTCATCTAATGATGGAGTATGCTAAACTTAATAGCTTTTTTAAAAAAAAATTATGTTGTGTTATTCCATAAATTTAGACAACATTTGAAATCGATCATCGTGACCGTGACACTCACCGGTGTCAATTTGTTTCGACCAAATGAATGCCGTGAAAATGAAAAAAGCAATTAGGGTTGGTACCCTTCCCATTGTGTCTTCTTTGTAACGGAGAAAAGGCATCATTTATCCAGTTAAGAAAAGTGCTTTTAGTTCAATTTTCGTGTAGAATGATTGTTACATGGGAAGTGTGTGATAAATACTGAACCGCACATACGTTTGAATTGGTTAAGAATTATAGCACTCGATTGCTTTGGCCCAGGATATCACACGAGCCTCGTGATATCCTGGTCCAAAGCAATCGAATGCGGTAATTCTTAACCCATTCAAACGTATGTGCGGTTCTGTACATGTAGATTTTAATCTTACAGTACAGCCTCTCATAATATTCTACCGTTTCTTGAGGAAATCAACCTCTTTAGTAATTTTTGTTAATTGTTTTTTGTTCTTTTAAACTATCAACTAGTCACATCCATTCAACAGATTGATTTACAGAGTATTCTTTAAACAACTGCTCACATTTTCTCATTATTGTTTTTACTACTCATTTTTAGTCTTCGAGTTCTTTCCAGGCTTCATTGACAGGTTTTCATTTCATGGAAAATAATGACCTCTTTTGTAATTCAAATTTTCCATCGCCACGATATAACCTTAGCTGTACAGTACGTGGAGAGCGTATTATCACTCAATCACCCGCAGAGTGGAGATTCCACCCGAGGAATAATTGCAAATTTGTTGCAAAGCATAACCAGCAAAGTTTCAGTCAACGGACCTCCGGGTTGAACCCGGAGGTTCATTGGCCGAAACATTCCTTGTGTTTTTTGTCCATATGTACACAATTTGAAAGTTATAGCTTGAGTGATAACTCCACTCTGCGGGTGATTTAGTTACAATCCACTCTCCATGTACTGTATATCTGAATTACGCACCAATAGATAAACGTTCAGGTCTCTACATAGGTAACCATATCGGTAGTTCTTTGCTTGTCTGTTGCATAAAGAGCTCTGAAACTGTTACCTAAAAAGGTTTTCTTAAGAACTTTAACGTAACTTTGTCTAGGATCGCCTTGTCTTTTTAATTTCAATTGTCTTCAAACCGACCACGAATGCAGATCACGCCATGTTTCGGAAATACCGCTCGGGTTGTTTGCGGTTTTACTTGATAAGTCAAACTTACCTTCGATGCATATTTTCTCACCATATGTCAGAAAACGATTATTTTTCTCACGGTAAAGTCTATATTGTTGAGCGTTGTACATTTTACAGCGTCTATTATCATTCATCGTCACAGATAAGCATGTGTCCGTTTTGTTTAGGCACTCGTTCAGACAATCCTCTAGGGTACCTGTGAGGTAACGTGTTGGGTACAGATAGATATAGTAACCACTGAAATCAGGTTTGTTGTACGTAATGCCCCATCCGAAGAAAACACTATTAGATCTACACTTGACGTCCCTTGATACTGAAAAATATATCATCGAAAAGCATGGTAATAAAAAGAAAACTGAACAATTTTGGCGGTTTGCAAAGTTGTAAACAACATATTTTGCAGATTTTGACTCCTTGCAGGACAAGAAACCTGAGGCAACGTTTTTCTAAAAAATGTAAAGTTTGCAGCATATTGGGCTTTGGACTCCTGAACTGACCGTAAGTGGATGCCTGGGAACTTTAAATCACTGAAGTATGGGTAACATCCTTCCCCTGAGTTCTAATGTGTTCTATGTGCCACTAGGCACACAGAACACATCACAACTCGGGGACGATCTGTAGATCCCCGATGCAAGGTTCAACACTGGATCTTTCACCTTACTCATCGGACGTTTCGGGTTATGTCCTTCACTTTCGCTTCCTCTGCCCCCTCATAAGAAACGAATGCTCATTGTCTGAGCGTATGGCGACCCACCATATTCTTGGAGGACTGGAAAGAGTGTTGATCCTTTATGTTTCTCTGTGGCAACCAGAACAGTTTCCTTTAACGAAAGCCCGAGAATATAATTATCAGAATTTTCGGAAGCTCGTTTGCGTCAGAAATTCCGATGAGAGAATGGAACGTAGGAGGAGATACGAGTGTGTTTATTTGTGTACTGGAAAGGTTAACGTAATATCGTTATCCGACATGTTTTGACATGTGGACAACCCCAATTAAAACACCTTTCTAAAAATATTACTTTCTCTTCATAAGAAATAAGAATATCCACTTTGAAAAGACAACAATGTACTATATATAGACATTCGAAAAACGGTTTCATAACTGCAATAAAAGCAGTAAGCCATGGTTTAAAGGAAACTTGGTTATGCACTCGTAATAGACTTAACCCGTTGGCAAGTTACGTTATATAGCATGGTGACAAGCTATTGGAAAAGTGTGTTGTGGTGCTTGTCCGCCTTCTCTGTTTTTACTACGCCACTCGTGATTTTTCACGTCTTAATGCGATTTCCACACATACAAATATGAACTAACGCACAATCTCACCAAAGCGAGATCTCACATTAGTTGTTGTTATTTATGTTGGTGGAAATTCATTGACGTTGGAAACAGCATGCCATTTGATTCATATGTGTCCAATATTCTTTGAGTGAAGATTGTTCCGAAAAACTGCCAACTCTTCCTTGTATAACAGGCGACATTAGCAATTTAATACAGTTGTGTTGCACTTGTTTGTCGTAACCTGCTCTTCGTTCGCGTATTTTACAATTGCCGTAACCCACACATAACCTAAACGGTCGTCCGTGACTTATTTCTAGGTCTGAGCTGCACTGGACTATGCTTCGAATCTCTCCCGTGTGGATAAAATGAGAAAACTCTACTCATTGTCTGCACTTTGAACAGTTATTCAAGCTCCCATGTCACCATTATTATTCTACAAGGAGTTCGCAATTGTTGTGGGCTATTTTCTGACACGAGGTGACCCTGGTTGTCGAAAGTGTCGTTAAACGCCAAGAACTAAATCAATAAATAACGCACCGTATGCCACTTTTTCGTGGAGTCTGCATGCAGACTACTTTTGATGAGATGTACAGTACGTGGAGAGTGGATTGTAAGCAAATCACCCGCGGAGTGGAGTTATCACCCAAGCTACAGCTTTCAAATTTTGTTCATATCGTCAAACAAGCAAGCAATGTTTCAGCCAATGGAACTCCAGGTTTAACCCGGAGGTCCATTGGCTGAAACATTGCTGGTGCTGATTGTGCTTTGCAACAAATTCGCAATTATTGCTTGGGTGGAATCTTCAATCTGCGGGTGATTTAGTGATAATACACTCTCCGCGTACTGCAATGTCAGTTCATTCACAATAGAAGGCTCCAGAGGTCCCGCCCCAAGCTTAATGATAATAATTACTCGTCTAGTAACCTCCGCAGAAACGACTTATTTTAACACGATGTCATATTGTCCATACAAGGCTCAGACATTCCTTTTTGTTAGAGGGTAATATGCGCCTAGAATGCGTATTTGCCAGCACATTTTGATATTCTTTCATCCTCCAGTTATAGGTAATTCGCTTTGGAAAAATCAATATATTATCTCCTTAGTGAAACAATGTGGCGTAAGCACAAAATTACAGCTGTGACGGGTCTCCATTAGTGCTGCACGGTATATCGATAAACCGATATATACGGGTATTCAAACCAATATCGATTGAATACCGATGAAATTACAAAAATATCGGTTTATCGTCAACATTTATTTACCAACAATTTAATTTTCAAGATGTCTTGAGTTTTTTAACTGCAACCCCGAATGAATAATATTATCAGTTTATCCAAGGAATCGTCTGCTTGTGCCCTCGTAATATACAAAATCAGCAGTTGAAAAAATAATTTTCAAAAATTTCAACAAAACTATATCATGTGATCCCTCATTGGAACGAGCTCGTTGAGCTCGTTCCAATGAGGGGTCACATGATATAGTTTTGTTGAAATCTGGGGAAAATCTGATAAATTAATTTTGAAAATAATAAATTTTGATATCGTCTGCTTTGAATTAAGGTGTTTCGAACCGCATCATCAAGGCATGCTAATTCGTTCCGACTGTGATGCCTCGAGTCTCGATTGTGGTATTTGTGTTCATATAACTGAACAGTTTTCGATATACCGGTATACCGCGGTATTTTTTTTGAATACCGATACCGGTATTCAGTTTTGAATATCGTGCAGCCCTTGTCTCCATTCATAATTATTTATTAAATAAACATACCTGATGATATTGGTGTTAGCACTTAGGGTTCAATCAAAACAAGTCCACACTGAGAAACATTTCTTGTGTTGATTCAAGGAAAATGAATGTTCATTTTATTTTCATTTGTTTTTCTTCCCCCAAAACAAATCATATCGCCACTCCCACACGCCAAAATGGCATTCCACTCACAACATCGTATTCCAGTCTTAGCGGCGAGGGACTATTTTTTGTTCGTTTACAGATCGGTTGAATTCAATTATAAAGGGTTGTTTTGGAAAAACAAATAGGAAGAGAATACAAGAAATACAACAGTTCAGTGCCCAGATTCGAGTACAATCTTCCCCCCCCCCCCCTCCCACTATACGTGAAACATCCGCGTGTCCCGGGTGAGACAGCAGGGTGGCATATTTCTATCCCACCCACCCCACGTGATGTTATACATTTATAATGTTATTATGACGTTAAGCATATCGTATCAGTTTCTTGCTACCAACTAATTCATACTGAAATCATCGGAATGCAGTCTGATGAAAGTTTGATGCTCTAAAACTCTTCAACCCTCAAGCTACCACCGTTCCTAATCGACTTCGTGGTATATACCTTAGGTATATACATAACTTTCCGATGGTGTCATCAGATTTTTTCAAAACAACGAATACGAAATGAGTTGATTGAATCAGTACGTGACTCCCGATTACCTCTGGTTAACGTAATCGCTGCATGGTGGGGGAGAAAAATCATCCTCGATGAGTCTGAAGGTGGGAATGGGAAATCTCACCCTCGGGGCAAGATATTTGAACCAGACCCTCGGCAAGCCTCGGGTCTGGTTCAAATATCTTGCCCCTCGGGTGAGATTTCCCCATCCCATCTCCAGACCCATCGGGGATCATAATAATCCTCTCGCGGGCCGCGGCTAAAGCCTCTTGAAATAATCAACAGCGCACTCCGATCAAGGTTAAAATCGTACTCGAATCCAAGAAATGAACTATTGTCTGTTTGTGACATTTTTAGAATCAATCGGATGGAATATTTTGGAACGTTGGAAAATCGAACCGACAATCTGAAACCAAAACATAGGCACTGAACCATTTAAAGAAAGCTGCGAACTTCTTACAGTTAAAATTAGAAGTTCTGTCATGACATGCGCACAAAGAGCACGTCGACCTGCACGTTAATCTACGCGTTATGACCACAGTAAGGCTATCGAATTGTGTACATACGACCTGTGCACAAGCAATGTTTTAGCCAATGGGCCTCCGAGTAACCCGGAGGTCCATTGGTAGAAACATTGCCTATGTTTGCTACGAGTAACCAGGAGAACCTGTCGTTCTTTGGATGCCATTTGATATGGCAATTGCGCGCCTTTTCTACGCGCAATTAAGCCTAGATAAGCGCACAATTCGTGACAGGCCTTCTAGTTTTGAATGCATATAATTTTTGTGGTGCACAAGAGTTGATCTATATTATAAATTTTGTGTTTTAAACTGTGAATTTGAAAGAAAAAGAAATAAACTGAAGAGTGTCTTGTTCGCGATGGTCCCGATTTGAAGAAAAAAAATGAATTTCACGGTGTACAGAAACGTGAGACACAGTCATACTCCATAAATATTCAACGCTCTCACTTGCAAACTGAACATTTTCATTTATTTCACATATAATCCAGAATGTGGTGCATGTGGCGAAAGAACAAAGACACTTGGCCTGCGGTCTCCATATCCGCGATATAAAACATGAAAATTCTCACGTAATGTTCGTCTCTTTGACATTCACGAATACAAGCCGCCAAGTACCTCGGGTGTCGCACCTCGCCAATGGGTATTGGTATCGCACCACCCCTACGCGCTTGAGGAATGAAACTGTCATGATTTTCACTAAGTTTGGGTTTATGGGCTCTGTTGAAGACATCGCCCAAATATATCGAATATATCTACCCATCCACACACGAACTGTTGTTCATAGAATATTAATAGTTTATTGGCAATTAAGTTCACATTCAGCATCTATGGCTATAATGCACAGGTAATCCACGCGTAAGCAGTGATGTCCACGCATGCGTTTACTAGGTAATAAGAATCATCTTCAGTAAAATTTAATTAATGAAGCACCGGGTTGTTTTGATGACTATTCCTATAATTAAAGTTGGAATCTAATATTATCGCGTCCGTGGAAAATGTTGCCTGTACGTGGAAAATGATCAGTCCACAGCTGCCGTACTGTACTGGTATTGCTCGGGCAAGAGGGCTTTTATATCAAGCTTTGGTGTTCGGGTCCTAAACCGCAAGGAACAAGTCCTGCTTCCTTTCCAGGGCTTCCCGCGGTTTGTTTTTTAACAAAAACTTGGTCCTTCCCCGCTCAAGCATACACTCCAAACACGTATAACACATATTCACGGTTTTGGCTCGCAGACACCACATTTGAGGCAAAACGGACGGGAACAGTCAAAACGTTAAATACTTATCGAAAGCGAGATGACTTTTCACATGAATGTCGGAAATTGTTGCCAATTAACATCTTATAAGTTTATAAGCCACCGGAAAAGAATTAAGGCGTGTGTCTGCGACCTTTACCGAGTAAACGGCATCCTGATGTATGAGCGAAGGCTTTAAATGACTTTGTTTTGTTAACTGAAAAGATATACAGTAGGGCCACCGTGGAGTGGTCACTTTCCACCGATGTGTAATATTTACACCGACCCAATTAGGGCTTTCACGAATAATCGATTAAACTATTGTAGATCGGTCACGCTGAAATCGATTAGTATTTTTCGTTGTCGAAGAATTGGTAAATTTTACCCCGTTTTAGACGTTTAATAATTAAAAAAAAATTTGATGAAAAAACTATTGTTTCTAAAGGCAAAAGGTCAAGAACGGCGACGTTAAACCCCAAGAAGACGTTGGAAGCATTTGCCTTTTAGGTACATTCAAAGCGTTGATGTTCTGAACTTTTGAACCGTCAATGTAATAATCAAGACCGGTCGGCAGTTGCGAAGTTCGCAACTGCCGACCGGTCTTGATTATTACACTGACGGTTCAAAAGTTCAGAACATCAAAGCTTTGAATGTACCTAAAAGAGGATCGCCTTCGATGTTTAATTGAGGAAGGTCAGCTGACTTGAACTTCATCTTAAACAACTTCAAAGAGAGGGAGGGGGTCATCTAGTTAATCGATTCCTAAATTCACAAGCCGTGACAGCCTCAGAACCAATATAATTAGAATCCAAACTTAATTATAGGAGTAATCATCAAAACTTTAATTATCGAAGTACCGGGCTGAATTACCTGTTAACCCTTTACCTAACATGAAAAGCAGACGACACTTGCTAAAACAATTCTTGAATACTAGTTGTTGCAACGAGCTCGTTGTTTCTGAGACAAAAAATGAAAAAATAATGAAAATTAATTGACGATTTTTTGAGAATAGGGCTGACTGGTTTTGGCTGTTGCGTTGGGTAAAGAGTTAAACAAACGCACGCGTAAACATATGGATTACGACCGGTCTACAGCGACTGTTCTGTACGTATTTCAGCGAATTAGCTTCAATAACTCCCAACATTTATTTGATGTTCTATAAGTTTTCAATTCACGAGAGATTACCGGTTACTGACAAATTGACAGTTAAATGTCTCACCCTGTCTAGGACATCCATACAATTCCAGCTTCAGGCAAGGGTCAAGTCCAAATTCAACGAGCTTTACCCTGATAACTGTAGCCAATACTTCTTCGGAAAACCAGATGGTAGTAAATGATGTTGAGTCTGCATTGACATTGAAAATCTGAATAAAAAACGCAATATGTTAGCATTGACATTAGGTTTACCATTAACATTTGTCACATGAATGCATTAAAACACCTAAGTACATCCAATTCCACCAATGTATCATTAACCCTATGACCTGTAGCGGCCGTTTTTCCGGCACAGGAACATGACAAGTCGTAGTCGTAATTTCCTTAAGTAGAATGGCTACTGAGCGAATGCGAATGTGTGGGGTATACCAATTAATAATTTGAACGTGCAGCCCCGTAGCTATTAACTGGTCTACCCCAAAGAGTGAATGTGGACTCTTTCAATTGCTAACATTGAAAGACATGGAAGATACCACCAGTGCTCAAAGGGTTAACGTCCATACGACGGGATAATAATTCGTGCAAATTTATCGAGATTATGATGACCAATGACGTAGCAATTGTTTCTAGTTAGGAGTTGTCACCCAGTTCAGGCAGGCGGCGCTTGAAGAAAAATAACAGGTAAGATTTTACTCACCTTTCTCCTCATTATTATCCACAACGTCAGTATTTGTGCACTTGATGTACAACTTTGCATATAAGTTGTATTGCCTGACTTTATCTTAGTACCCTAAACCAACGCATCTTCTGTTACCTTTCACAGCGCTGGATAATATTTATTATCCCCGCATTTAAAAAGAAGCGGGGATATTGTGGCGATCTCCGTCCAACCCGTCTGTCGTGTCCGTACGTTCAAACTTCATATCACCAAGAGTATGCAATTCGGCATTTTAAACTATGCTAAGGTGTTCAGGTGGCATCTGTAGAAGTGTATAAAGGTTTCGGAATTTTGATTTGGACCAAAGTGGTTCAAGTGGAACAACTTTTTTTCTTATTGTTAGAAAATCGGTTTCCATTGAGAGGTTCCTATGGTGTTCAATTCGAAACAATTAAACTTTGCTAAGGTGTTCTGGTAGTATCTTTAGATGTCCATAAAGGTTTCGGAATTCTGATTTGACCCCCCAAGTGGAACCCCTTTCATTGCTAGAAAATCAGTTTCCGGTAGAAGGCTCCTAGGGGTTTTAATTCGAAACGTTGAAAGTGTGTTCATATGTTCCAGTGGGGTCTCTTGATGTACATAACGGTTTCGGATTTAATATTCGGCCCCGTATGGCACCCGTAACGGCACTTTTATCGTTAGGTTCAGGCGAAAGGCTCCTAGGGGATTTTAGATTGAAACGTTGAAGGTGTGTTCATACCTTCCAGTAGGATTTCTAGATGTGTATAAAGGTTTTAGTTTCTAACTCGACCTCATGAGGTGCCCGATAGAGCCTCTTTTGTCGTTAGAGAATAGGTTTCCGGCGAAAGTTCCTAACGGTTTTAATTCGAAAATGTTGAAATGTTGTTTATGTATTTTTGTGGGGTGTCTACATGTTCATAAAGGTTTCAGATGTTTGATTCTCCCCCATGTAGCACCCGTTGCACCACTTTTGCCAAAAGAAAATCAGTTTCTGGCAGAAGGCTCTTAGAAGTTTTAAAACAAAACACTCAAAGTGTGTTAATACATATATATTCAGGTAGGGTCTCTAGATGAGCATAAAGGCTTTGAATAGTTGATCCGATGTGACAGGAATGGAAGTCCGTAGGAAAATTAGTCCCTCTGGACTATTATTCCGCGGAATTATAGTCCTAGGTCTAACATTTCTAGGAATAGTTAGACCTAGGACTATAATTCCGCGGAATAATAGTCCAGAGGGACTAACGTTCCTACGGACTTCCATTCCCTTTACACCGGCTCGTTGTGGCTACCGTGTGCCACTTTAGTCGTTAGACAATCG
Organism: Pictodentalium vernedei; assembly: GCA_031216915.1. Lineage (NCBI taxonomy): Eukaryota > Metazoa > Mollusca > Scaphopoda > Dentaliida > Dentaliidae > Pictodentalium > Pictodentalium vernedei. The sequence continues at coordinate 506,539,984 of CM062293.1, forward strand.
GCTTGCGGCGGCAAGGCTTCTGGGGATTGAATTTGAAAGTGTTGAAAGTGTGTTCATATGTTCAGATAGATTCTCTAGATGTGCAACAAGGTTTCGGATTTAAGATTTTTGAATCGGAACCATGTAGCAGACCTAGGGATGGATTTGTCATTAAAGAAGCAGTTTCCTGCGAAAGGCATTAACCAATAATCAAAAATGCAAATGCATGGATGTACCATAATGTGGTTTGCACACAAATGACACCATCTAGTTTATTTATTTATTGTGGTTTAACGATACATTCGATAGCAAGGGTCACATCCTGTCGGAAACGATAGATAATAGGTCTAGATGTATTAAACATAAGATTATGAGGACCAATGACGAAGCAGATTATTTTAGTGAAGTTACGGCTGCCTATTTGCGGAGTCGACACATGCAGACGACTAAAACAGTCATTTGATCTGTGTTGTTGTATTCTGTCGAGTTGACGAGATGAGATCAGCCAGATCAAACGAAACGCCGCAACAACAATACAGATCAATTGACTGTTGTAGTAATTTGTTTATTATATGGTAATTAGTATTTTAAACTTATCACAAGTTCACAATTCCTGAAAACTCAAATAAAACAAGAATTATATGAGCCAAATAACTATTAGCAATTTATGTAATTGGGGAATCCAAAACGCGTAGTAATATCGAACGTTCCTGTCGAACATGAAACATAAATGTCAAAACAATGTAGGCAAGACTTGAATTTCAATCGGAATCTCTTTCGATAACCCGGATTCTCCTACATTTTGTTGGATTCGCATCTTGAAAATAGTTTTTAACTGTTATTTAGCAATTGTTCATCAGTTTCAAATATACCTCGACTGGAATGCTTGTCAACGGAGTTCGTACACGTGCGCTTCGTTTGAGACAGGCATGATAAAGATCTGGAAAACTTGACACTCATGTTGTCCGGAGAGCTGGATTTAATGGGCAAACTACAGTGGTATTGATGGGCTATTTTTAGTAGTCAATTAATAAATGAACAGAAATAACCGTTCAAATTAAACAACTTTTTCTCGTCGCTGTTATCCAAAATATCAATGTGAGACCACTCGCTCTGAGGAATTAGAGGTATGCCTGGCGATTCTCGAATCGACTCGGGTAAACGGTTAGAATTGGTTATTCTCAGAACAATCCAGATCATACTAGGCCATACTACCAATATGCATACCATCAAACCGTACGTGCAAGGAGATGTCCCTATCAGTATCTGCTTCTCAAAAGTTTAGCAATTTATGTATATGACAATCAAAAATATTGCATGTAGAAATATAGATTAAATATAGAATATATCCATAGTAGTTTGGTGTACCAAATGTTCACCACGAATGGTGAAGTGGTGTTAACACCACTTCACCTCGAGTGGTGAACATTTGGTACACAAGCTACTTTGGGTATATTTTATATATACCATTATCGTCAGATTATAAAGAATTGCTATTATTTCTCTCGAATTTACCTAGTAGCAGGCGTACATCTGTTTTTGTTTACATGAGCCCCAGTGGACGGTACTTCCGCTGGCAATTTTATCGCTGAAACGAAATGGAAAAAGAAATGCGCAAATCACGGCGCCTTTTTCTGTTTTAAATTGATAATAACATACTATTTCCAATTATGGACGCTTTATTACCATGATACAACGCCGGTTTGTTAATTGTTTGGTATCTTCTGAGGTACAATCATTTAAAACGTAATAAATAATAAAAATTGCCGCTTTCATTTCATTCTTCGCAGGGCGAAGAGCGATAAATTTAGACAAGTTTGCATTAGGTCGAGGTCACCAAAAGTCAGCTTGGATATAGTTCTATTGTAGGTGTAAATGTTAACAACTGAAACCCCATTGCTCGCGTGTTCAACAAGGTGGGTGTAAAAAGCTAAAATTTATGTCATAGGATTTTTGTATGGAGTTGAATAGGTAGTCATGGTATAAATAGATACCAGGGCCGGTAATTGAATTAAAACCACGAGTTGTGTAATGAGGGGTCACATGATATGGTATTGTCAATTTTTTTAAAAATATTTAAAAAGCAAAAAAAATAATACATTTTGATATCCTGTGCACTGGAAAAGGGTTAATAGTGGCGGTAGTGCACTAAAAGAATATCTGTGAAAGAAACTATGACGACATTGAATCATCGTGTTGCAATAAATGTTAAAACTTTATGACAGTTGCGTAGTTTCCCAATACTTCCGCATAAAAGACAAACAATATTGATTATTGAAATTAGAATTACCGTGCACCATCAACTGGCTTCGCTGAATAGATGCAAGACAAATGTTAGTTAATAACTCGTTATAACGACTTAGCGAGATAGTTTCAAGAAAAAAAGTCAGTAAGTCATTATAACATCTTAGCTGAATCGTTGCTAGAAACAAATTTAATTAATAACTCGTTACAACAAGTTACTGAATTATATTTTCATTTTGTATGTGGCGCCAATGGGCTAAACGAGTATTCGAAAGCAGAAGAACGATCTATTGAACGGTAGCAGCGGGAAAATTTAGTTAGTTAAGTCGTAATAACGAGTTAGCCTAATCGTTATTACGAGTTAGCAACATCGTTACACGAAAAAAAGATAGTTACTAAATCTTTATAACGAGTTACCGAGTTCGTTACATGGAACAAGTCAGATGCTAACTCGTTATAACGCGTTAGTAACTAAATACAGCGTGGTGCCAATACGTTGTCGTACAATGCAGCTTGCAACAGTTTCACAAATTTGTCCTGACTATGGTCGGTGTGTTGTAAAACAATAACAAACCTTTGTTCCGGATGTGTCATTGTACAATTGTAATCTGTTAACAGACACTCCAAAGTGTATACTGATCGATGTGATGGCATTATCACTCAGTCCTTGTATTTTGAGGCCTTGCACAACCATGGGAACTAGAAGATCTACCTACAATGCAAACCATTCCGATAATGAACATTCTACATTTGGTCTTCGAAAGTGGAGAATAACGATTACAAATGTCTGGTCTTGTTCTTCTGAAATGTGTGGTCGAGTAGAATACATGCTGCAAGTTGGGTCCTTAGTAGTTATTCCAGGGTTGATATCAGGAGAGACAATATAATTCCTAATTTGTTTTCACAAACCACCCACCTACAGTACGTGGAGAGTGTATTATCACTAAATCACCCGCAGAGTGGGCATTCCACGCAAAGCAAAGTGAAACCCAGAGGTTCATTGGCTGAAACATTGCTTGTATTTTTGTCGATATGTACAGAATTTAATAGTTATAGCTTGGGTGATAACCCCACTCCGCGGGTGATTTAGTTACAATCCACTCTCCGCGTACTGTACTTTTTAGGTGATCTCATGAACTGAATTGAATTTGGTCTGAAATATTATTTCATACGGAAATAGCAAACATGGGCGGAATATAACTATTTTTTATCGCCATGTACAATGTCATTCATGTGGACAGAGTTTCCTCATGTGCCATGGGACTAAGAGAATTGGAAAGGGAGCCCCTATATTTTGATCAGCTGAGGTGTGACTTTTTATTTAAGTCAAGGTTATGGATTTTGTTGACTGAACGGTAGATAAAAGGTTTATGTGTTCTTTATAAAGATACAAACACGCATCCGGGCCACAGATAATTTTTCAAGGATAACATTGGGTGACCTTCTTCTGGAATAATTACGAAGAAGAATATTTCAATTCGTATGGAATGCCACCATATAAAAGATCGTTCAGGAATGTTCTACTAAACAATTCTAAACAGTATAAAGCAACACGCATTCAATGCCCATTATCCAGGTGTGGACAATTTTGATTGTTTCATCTTTTACATCGCTATCTCTGTGTCGTCATAAACCTGAGTTCTGTGATTTTATCGGACAACGACATTTTAGTTGGAGATTTCGATATGGTGATGCCATAGCCTAAACGGTATAACAAGAGGAACGCACACAATACGGCTGCCGAGGACTGGAAACAATCCACGGGTGGAAAATATTTTCACGGACCCAAAAATATTAGAGTCCAAGCCCTAATTATAGGAATAATTATCAAAAATTTAATTAATGAAGCACCGGGTACAACCCGGTGCTTCATCAATTAAAATTTTGCTGCTGATGATTTGTATTACCTGGTAAATGCATGCGTGGACATCACTGTAGACGAGTGGATTACGACCAGCCCACGGCGACTGTACTGTATCACTTTTGAAATTATCGTTCTGTCTTAAGAGTGAAGTGCCTTCGGAAGTAACTCTGTCCGAATTCAACGATCAGTTGCAAAATACCTTTTCAACCACCAGGTTGGAATGAAATGTGTATATAACGAATGAAAACTACTGACTCATGCCGCAAAAACGGCGAAAGGAATACATATGGAATAATCTAAATCGAAAACCACAAAGATGGCTAAGCAACTGACGTCATCGCCATAGGGAGACACCTATGAAAGGGGGTGAAACCAGGGAAATTTGAGCAGATGTGCACGATTCCGGGTTTAATCCAATCTGCTCTTAACGCCTATCGTAGTTAATAATTTATCAGGAATATTTGTCCTCGAGGTTTTGAAGAAAGAATGTGCCTATCGGGAATGGTAGTAGCACCAAGTGGTCCTCGACTGTTCGGAAAAAAGCTCTTATGGCCGCCAAATTCAAACATATACAATACGCTGTTGCGGAAAACGGTCTAAAAATGTTTGAATCGATAATATCAAGAGAATTTGTGAAAACTCCCAATGAGCTGACAAGAGATGGACTTTTTTACAAAAGACAGTGAGGGAGTGGTGATTATTCTAATTGTGGTGTCGTTGTCCATTACTGGCAAGCAGCTGATCAATGTCGCAGAACACAAAATATATTTTCTCAGAGTGCTGTTATTCTCCAACCTGTCAGAAATGTTTTGAGATTCACGTGCCATTACTACTACATTCTGTATCGACGGATAAATCGCAACATGAGTTCATTCTTATTTCTGGAACTATGTTATATATCTTGTGACCGATCTAACGATTGTTAAACTGATTGGTCGACAAAAAGATTAAACGATTGTAAAACGATGGTTAAACTTATCGTAAACTTTGTGATTGTACTATAGCATTTGATGCTGACTGTAACTATAAACACAAACTTTAGAAAACATATGCAGAGGCGGAATGGCCGTATGGTCCACCGGAAAAAAACCCCGGTGGGCCCCTATTGGGTGGCCCCTGGAACCCCCAAAATTGATTCTACTCAACACCTCTCAGTGCCTGAAATTTTGTGAAAACGCCCAACAGGCGAAATGGATCTGATTACATAGAATGCCGGAATACTGAAATGTTCTCCATGTGGACTGCCAATGGCAGTCCACGTGGAGGACATTCCGATATACTTATCAGTCTAATCTGCCACTGATCGCTCAGATGCAAGGAACAGCGTTCTTTCAATTTAAAAAAAAATCAAACAGTTCTCCCATTGGGTCGAACTATGGTCGCCCTGATGGGACCACGCACCACACACCAGCTGCTGATACCATTCTTGCCGAATGAGTGATGACGATAATACAAAAATGCCACCGAAATGTCCTCTGTGGGAACTGCCATTGATCACCAATATGCTAGGAAGCAGCGATCATTCAGTTCAAAAAATCAAATTTTGTTTTCCAGGCCTGGGGTCCGCCTTGGTTTATTTACGAGTAACTTTTCTTGGCCCAGTCAAGGCGTGTACCCTTTGAATTAAACTAGACAGCATGCACTCAGTATAAAATATAATGCTAACATATAACGAGAATATAACTAACCTCGACGTATAGGTTATTATCTGTGGACTTTAGACATATTCCATCGCTAGGCTTTAATACAGACCGTTGACTGGAAGAGGATACCTGGTAACATAGTATTTTTCCGGATATAATACCCAGTGGCTTGCCGCAAACAGAATCTGAAAAAAAGTGACGATGTCTTATTGCTGTTTAAAAAATACAAGATAAATTGATGATTATGGTATTTGAATATTTATTTAATACACTATTGTGAAGTACTTGACGGTCAGGCGCGCGAGTTTCTGGGCCTCATCCCCTCTCTCAATAATTTTGGTTACATCCATAGATATCGACTGCTATTGCTACTTGTAGTAATCAAGTACATTCGAGGTCGTCTCACTTACCCGGTTGTTGTTGTTTCATTAAAATGTGTGGAAATTAGGAAGGTCAAAGGGAGACGAATTATAGTCAGTATCTAGTATGCTTGTTTGCTTAACTCAATTCATGTTTATTACCAGCAACCAACCGGATAGGTGAGACAAACCAGATTTACCCATAAGTGCATTATATTAACCATGCAGACTTGACCGGACCAGGAACACGATACGTTATCGTTTCATTAAGTTGTTTGGCTCCTACGTAAATGTGTGATATATACAGATTATAATGATATTGTGCATGTCCTGTGATTTGTATCAGATTCGAGGTGGTGCCCAGAATGGGATCTCAACGAGCCGGCTTTGCCGGCGAGTTGTGATCCCATTCTGGACACCACCGAGAATCTGATGCAAATTACAGGACATACACATTATCACGATAATTCATTTATCTAACAATTCTGTCACATAAACAGATTAAACCTTAAATTATTAATACAATTTTGCGACATAATGTTGGGCAGGAAATAGTTTAGAAAGACCCATATTTAATAGAATAATATTATTATGCACTTTAACAAACAATGCGTAACGCGGTCACCGCAAATTTTCAAACTTGCGTTGTAAAATTATTCACTCTCAATGTCACTTCCTATGACGATACGCTTGAATTTAAAAGTGTGCAATATTTGATTGTGCTGTTTCTATTCATTGTGGGAGGTGGGCGGGGGCCATTTGCTATTAATAGTTGCGTCGCTAATTGTAAGGAATTGTGTTTGGTTTTGTAAGCGATCAGCTGAGTCAATCACTGATACGCATATATAATTCATTCATACGCCTGTTATGATAGCCCGTCACGTTCCCGGAAACCAGTCGTCTATATGATACGGAATCAGAATAAGTCGTCTATACGATACGGAATCGGAACACATTATGTCATACGTACCGTTTATCATGGTTTTGAGGCCAAAATCTGTATGATTGTTAGATAAAGACACGGAAGACATCACTAGAGTTCAAAGGGTTAAGTTGTAGGTTGGGCCTAGCAATTTTAACAATTAAAATGAATTATCTGTCACTTTATCGAAGTATGAATGTAGGATGGGCGTGTTATGTTGTATGAAATACATGGTAGTGGCATGCGTTTATCATCCCAACAAAAATGATTAAAATCCCCACAGCTCATTAGCTTTCCTCGACTGCGTCTCAGGTCTCTTGTAAGCTGTCGGGCTAATTATTTCTATTGGGCCATTAATAAACCGCAATGCCCAGCAACATCATGTTACGATTGTTATATTATTTGCACTTAGTTTTCAAAATTCAAAAAGATTGTACGCATTTGATCCGGCAGCTGAAACAATTGCTTTGCTCATGTGTGTGTCAATTTCATAGGCCACACGTCTAAGTAGATCCAACAACAAATGTCTGGCGACATAATTGAACAGAAGCCTAAAAGGAAGAAACACATAATCATTGCCTGGTGCGTTCTAACTGGGTGCAAGGTTTTTATGAAGTTTCAATCGTGACATATTTCGGTCTCGCATGGGTTGGCACTTACTGGCCAGACCCGTACATGGACGAAACATCCAAGGTCAGAATGACTCCAGACGATACGTCTCGTAACCAATTAATGCGTCTAGTTGTGCATGGACCTTTGACAACGGCAGGTTATCCGTACAAATATCCATCTGCATGACTCGGTATTTCGTTCCCCTGCAACTAGAAGACCTTATTGCGTAATGAGGAAAATCACAACATATAGGGACATGAACCGATGGACTTTTTGTATCGATTCTCATCATAAATAATTATCTCTGAGGGTCATTACTCTCGGACTTGTGGAATTGTCAGCTCCTGGCCTGTAAATGAGAGACCATTGGTTTTACACATTACAGTTGCAATTGTTATTTTGAACATTTTTTAGATGAGGATCTCAGTTACATTACGGTCGCCGCGGACTGGTCACTTTTTCACGGATGAATTTCCATGGACGCAATAGTATTAGATTCCAATAGTCGGATGGTTGGAATAATTGTCAAATATTTAATTACTGAATCACCGGGTACAACGCTGTGCTTCATTAAGTAAAATTTTGTTCATGATGATTTTCATTTACCTGGTAAACGCATGCATCGACATCACTGCCCACGCGTGGATTTCGACCAATCCACGGTGACTATTACTGTATCGAATTGAACGACATTCAGAAGCAATCGGTTGAATCTACTACCCGCCATTGCAAAAATATCCGGATTTTTTTTTTATTGGGAGGCGTCCTTAATTTTGTGAGACTGAAGTGAATGAATAGTTTTTGTGGCTAATTGGTGGCGATGACCAGTAATAAATCGGATACCAATCATTATTTGAGAGCCGATAGTAAAATCATGTTATTACGACTTAAAATGTTCGTACCCCTGACAAAGTACATCGTACTCAATTTAAATTATTCTGAATTTAAACTGAAATGTACGCACATTATATTGGCCCAACTCGGGCGACAGGAGTCGAAGTTCAATTTTGGAGTATCGTTCGTCAGGATCAGTCAATGAAAACTCTACCTCGAAATGGAATGACGGCTTTACAGTCCAGATTTTGACTAAATTAACACTTTACCTAACAAGAAAAGAGGCAGACGATACTTGCAAAAAAACCCCGATTTACTCACTATTTTTATTTTATTAGAATGGTTTCTACGAGCTTGTCCAAAAGAGAAATCACAAGGTATATTTTTATAGTAATGGAGAAAGCACTAGTCTGTAATGGTCGTTAACCCTTTACCTAACCCGAAAAGCGGACGATACTTGCAAACAAAATTCTTGAATAACAAAATATTTTCGTTTGTTTGCATCAAAAACATAGCTTATAACACCTCAATGGAACGAGCTCAATGAGCGCGTTCCAATGAAGGGTTTTAACCTATGTTTTGAGACAAAAATAAAAAAAACATAATGAAAATTTAATGGTAAATTTTGTGAATATCGTTGGCCAGTTTTTGCTCTTACATTGGGTAAAGAGTTAAGTCATGTGGAGGGGGAGGGAGGGGGCAATTCCACAAGTGTTTGAACACCAAAAACAGACTCATGACTTAATGAATACCGATTTCAACCCTAAAGACAATACGCACCTCAATTTCGGCATTTCACATGCACTGTGAAATCGGGAGGGCTAGATAAACTAGTACCGTCACTTGACACGTGGAGCAGTTAATGAATTCAAGTTTCATTATCGGCCTGACCAGGCAGGACTTTGTAAACGTCTGATAATGTACGAGCAACTCTCTTTAAATTTAAAAATCCTAATGTTTTATTAATATTTAACCCTTCATTTATTATGTAACTTTTAAAAAGTTGTCGAAACAAATTTCAGCAAAACAATGCCATGTGGTGCCTCTTGAGAAAAAGTTCAAAGTGTTTGTTGAATATTTTTGAAAAAATAAGATTTTTTAAACTACTCAATCAGCGCTATTTACAATAATTAACCATCAAATTTTATTATTTCTTATCATGTTTTTCTCAAACAATCTATGAGATCTGATTGGAATGAACTCTTTTGAGGCAATTTTAACCCCTTAACAACGAATCATGCGCATAAGCCCAAGTTATTGTAAAATGTCAAAGGAATTTCAACAAACCCGTATCATATGACCGACCCCTCGTTGGAATGAGGTCATGGGAATTGTTCCAATGATAGGTCAAGTAATATGGTATTGTTAATTGTTTTTTACAAAATTAAAAAAAAACAATAATTAAAATAACAAATTTTGATATTGTATGTGCGTTTATAAGGCACGGTGGCGTTGTGTACTTAGGCGCATTGCACGTGGATGATGCAATTGCCTTCAGTCACTACCAACGCAACTTGTCCAGAGTTAATAAGTTGGAGAATATGACATTTGCTCGCCGCTGTTCAGTGCTTCACTCTGGGTACTTCGGTTTCTTTCACCCGTAAAACTGTCTGGCACGATGTGGCCCTGGTTGGTGAGAGTCTTTAACATTTTACTGCCACGCCCAATTGAGTACGCCTGTATGCGAAAATGTTTAAAAAATTCATGACATACTTGAAAGTCTATCATCTGACTAACTGTTGGAAAGGGCTCTCTGAGCACTTTCCAACAAGTAATCAGATGGAAGGTTTGATCTGCGCATACCAGAACGTTCAGGTAATCATCATAAAATAAGTGACTATAGTCGCTTGCGGCAGCATGAGTGTCAAACCCCTATCAACAACAAAGAACAACCTCCCGTGCATTGTGTGAAGTTATTCAAATATTTCCTTTCCAAAAAATATCCACTATTCATGGCATACAAAAGGAGTTAAAACGAGTGTTATGAATTATTTTGGGCGGTTCCTGTCGCAAACTATATTTTTTTTCAAGGAAACGTTATCAACAGTTCAAAACTACAACTTTATACAGTTGAAACTAGAAGTCATGTCATGAAATGCACAGAAATAGCACGTCAATCTGCGCGTTAATCTACGCGTTATGACCATAGTAAGGCTATCAAATTCTGTACGTATGGCCTGTACACAAGCAATGTTTCAGCCAATGGACCTCCGGGTAATCCGCAGGTCCATTGGCAGAAATATCGCCTGTGTTTGAGAACCTGTCATGCTTTGGATGTCATTCGGTATGGCAACTGCGCGCAGTTCCTACGCGGAATTAAGCCTGGATAAGTGCACATTTAGTGACATTACTTCTAGTTTAAACTCTGTATCATCAGGATGAAACTGCAGATATTCATTCAGAACGTGTGAACAAAATAAAAAAATGCGTGAAATATGCCAAGTAATTATTCTCTGGTTCCAACAGCCAATTTCGCTTGTTTTTCCTCTCTTTTTAACCCTTTGTATCTGGAAGGACGATTTTCCGCCCTGGATCGTGATACAGTTAAAACTAAAGTCCTGTCATGAAATGCGCACAAATAGCACGTCGATCTGCGCTTTAATCTACGCGTTATGACCATAGTAAGGCTATCAAATTATGTACATATGGACTATGAATAAGCAATGTTTCAGCCAATGGACCTCCGGGTAACCCGGAGGTCCACTGGCAAAAACATTGCCTGTGTTTGCTATGAGCAACCAGGAGAACCTGTCGTGCTTTAGATTCATTCGATATGGCAATTGCGCGCAATTCCTACATCCAATTAACCCTAGATAAGCGCACAGATCATGAGGGGACTTCTAGTTTTAACTGTACGATCTGCCAGAAGCCAATGCTATACAACTTTTACCATTGTATTTTCTAGAATTGTATATTCTACCTATTAATCCTACGCCACAAAATGAATGATAAACATTTTAAAAAAATATGGTAATTTGCCAACTGGCAAATCGCCACGTCTTTGAAAATGCTCATGGTTCATTTCAACCTCTTTAAGTCTCATCTGAAAAATACAATTCTTAAAAATATAGTAGTAAATTTTTATAATATTGGCCCCTGAATGTATAAAGTAGATAGTTGCTCCGTGGATTTGTGTGGTAGACCAATTAAGAATTTCAATGTGTAGCACCAAGGCTGCACATTGAACATATTGATTGCTCTCCCCCCAAGTAAGGCACATAGACTCGTCCAATCGATGACACTGAACTGGCGTAGAAAATACCGTGATAGTTTAAGCTATCAATGGAATTTGCATGCTATGTTGATTGTCTGTGGTGCTTGGTTTGGCATAATGTTGAAAAATGCAGAACACAAATGTCACGAGGAAAGGTTTCATTTCTACAAGTTGAATGAACTGTTAAAGAAACTAGAACTGCATGCATGTTACATGAACATACGTCTTTGACACCTGTTTACAGATCCTATCTGAGCAGCAGATCGCAAGGGACACACATCTGTCTTTATTTTTGGGCACTCTGGAATACAGTACAAATTCTTTGTGCAGTATGATATGTTGTCAACACTATGTACTGAAGTCGCGCGATAAGACGTGAAATACACCACAGAATACACCCTCTCAACTTTGATAAACGTCTAAACATGCACTTACTTTCAACTATGATGTCTATTTCTCCCAGATACAATGGGAAGTGACTGTAAACGGTAATATAGTGTGACTCCGTACGGCTTCGGCAATACAACGCTATATTTTTTTGTAAATTCTTAGCTGTACACAGTGTGGCTCCGTGGTGCAAAAAATCCCACTGATAACGACTCAGCAAAACATAAGTAAAATTATAAAATTTAATCCCTGAAATACAGACGTAAAACATCAAGCATTATAAAAAAATAAAAATATCTCATGCCAAAATAACTGAAGATTTGAGAACAAAAAACAGTGAATTGATGTTATTATCGTAAACAATGTTCAAAGGTGAGGTCTTGATACGCCGAATACAGCCAAGCTATTTTCGGCTTCGATGTTTTGGAAGCAAGGCGCAGGTGCGGGGCAACTTCTACTTTGACTGGAGGCTATGGGAGAATGCGAAAGCGCGTATCTTTTCGACTGAAGTGTGCCGGTGTGACAGGAATGATAGTCCGTAGGAACGTTAGTCCCTCTGGACTATTATTCCGCGGAATTATAGTCCTAGGTCTAATATTTCTAGGAATAGTAGTCCGGCGGACTACTATTCCTAGAAATGTTAGACCTAGGACTATAATTCCGCGGAATAATAGTCCAGAGGGACTAATTTTCCTACGGACTATCATTCCTGTCACACCTGTGAAAAAAATTACTTTCCGCGCGAGTACTGTAACTGAGAAATCGTCGAGTATTTGTTTCTAACATGTTGGAAGTGTGTCAGGGACAACGAGGTGGGCGAACAATGTGCCATCTTCAATGTTTCAGCCTTGCAGATGTCTCTTTGGTCCACTCAAACGACAATATTTGTGTACGTATATAATACTATTGAATATCACATTTTATACCATGATTACCTATTCTACTATATGTAAACAGCCTATGGCACGAATGTTAGATTTACACACCATCCGTGGTGAACACGCCAGCAATGGAATTTCAATTGAAAAGTTTACACCTACAGTGGAACTACATCCAAGCTGACATTTAGTGACCTCGCCTTGAATGCAAACTTGTCTAAATTTATCGCTCGTCGCCTCGTGAACAGTGAAATGAAACCGGCAATTATTTATTACGTTTTTAAATAAGTTTACACCATAAGATACCAACAATTAACAAACATACACTGTCTCATGTCAATAAAGATTCTATAACTCGAAATAGTATGTTCTTATGTTATTAAAATGAAAAAGGCCCAGTAATTTGCGCGTTTCGTTTTCTATTTCGTTTCGGTGATAAAATTGACAGCGGAAGTACTGCCCACTGGTGCTCATGTAAACAAAAACAGATTTTCACGTGTGAATATTGATTTATTTAACATGAAAACTCTTATTAATCTGACGATCATGGTATATTTTAAATAAAATATACCCAAAGCAGCTTGGCGTACCAAATGTTCACAACTCGTGGTGTTAACCGCGTGCCAACGCTTCGCGGCTAACACCACTTCACCATGAGTGGTGAACATTTGGTACACCAAGCTAATATGGGTATGTTCTATATATAATTTGTGACCCGTTGTAAACACCCGATGTTTACTCATATTCAGAGTCCAATGCTATTTTTGATGAGCAAACCACCCTTGCCCTCGGATGCTTCAGGCGCCCCTGGGGAGAAAGGAGCGAGCAATGGTACACGGTTTTGTGCACGCACATAAAGTTGATTGATAATTTTTCTCATATTATACTATATGTTCTTTTCTGTTCCGCGGTGATTGTTTTTCGATTAAGCAAACATTTCCCAGACACATTCGTGCAAAACTAAATAAATAGTTGTTTGGTCCAAAATGTAGCGATTTATTACTCATTGGAATAAGCTCGGCGAGCTTGTCATATGAGTGATCATAGGCCCTAATATTGGAATAATATTTGAGAAATGCGCTCGTCGGATGTGACCATTCGGTAGGTAAACAGTTAATGCGTTCTGGTCGCCATAAACATGCCCGGACGCCCAAGTAGGTGAGTGACATGAGTATCCCCTAATATATGGTAATTATATTTGTGTAATTTGTAACTAAATAACTATTGATCATCATGCCAGCCTTTTTCCTCCCGATGTTTCATCATCAGCTGTGTTTACAAACCGTTTCTTTTTTCGTTAATTTTTCCTATCGCAATTTTAGGGTTTACAAAAGCAGACGAGTAATGATACAATGCCAGCGGAGTAATGCAACATGTTATTGACAATTAATATACGTATATTTGTGTGTGCGGTGCCAGTTAATTCCATACTGAGCGATCGAGACCTGAATGTATGTCGTATCATGTGACGTACATAATGTGTAACTGGAGCATGTTAGCGATTACATTTTCTATGTACTGAACTACCAGCAGCGATAACATACACATAAATTGTAGAATTCGTAATTGACTAATGTGATGCGATTATGGTCTGTCGACATTTCGAATGATGAATTAACGAAGGGAGATAACCCTGACTATCAGCCGGATAAACATTCCGACTGTCTCTATTTTGTTCACACACAGTCATACTTGTGACTGGACAGAGGTTATGTGAAAGGAGGCTTCGCAAAAATGAATATCAGATTTAATTTCGAATACTCAGAATCAGGGTGTCACAATGTGTGTGTGTGTTGGGGGGGGGGTGTATGGGCGTGACCCCCCCCCCCCCCGAAAAACAAATTCCAGTCGAGACATTTTCGTAAATATAGGAGTCTAAGATATGAATTTTCTCTTGCTAGTGATCATATGTCTTTTAACCCTTTACACAACGTAATGGTAAAAACCGGCCAGCGCTATTCTCAAAAATCGCCAATTAATTTTCATTATTTTTTTTCATATTTTTGTCTCAAAAACATAGGTTATGACCCTCTTTGGAACGAGCTCCTTCCAAGGAGGGGCCTATGTTTTTGAGACAAAAAAATGAAAAAAATTAGTTATTCAAGATTTTTTTTTGCAAGTGTCGTCTGCTTTTCATGTTAGGTTAAGGGTCAAAAGACTAAATTTGATACTTGGACTTGTGTATCACACAATCGTTCTTGGGAATGGGGGGGGGGGGTGTAATACTGGTGAGGGTCCAACATGAGTAATCTGGCGTAGCGGCACTGTAGTGTCAACCCCTAGCCTAACATAACGCCCAAAAGCGGCCCGCGCTATTCACACAAATCACTATTCAATTTTCATTATTTTTTTTTCATTTTCATTTTTGTCTGGAAAAACATAGCTTACGACCCCCCATTGGAACGAACTCATTGAGCTCGTTCCAATGAGAGGTCATAAGCTATATGGTGACGCAAAAACTGTTAAAAAAATAGTTGTTCAATAATTTTGTTTCCAACTGTCGTCTACCTTTCGTGTTATGTAAAGGGTTAATCGAATAAGAAGTTGAGTTATTTATTCACAAATACATTTCCAAAAGATCTTCATTTTTTTAACTATAGTTAAAACCAGAAGACTTGTCATGAAATATGCACACATAGCACGTCGATCTGCGAGTTAATCTGCGCGTTATGACTATAGTAAGGCCATCACATTCTGTACAAATCGCATGTGCACACGCAATGTTTCAGCCAATGGACCTCCGGGTAACCCGGAGGTCCATTGGCAGAAACATTGCCTGTGTTTGCTCTGAGTAACCAGGCGAGCCTGCCGTGCTCTGGATGCCATTCGATATGGCAATTGCCCGCAATTCCTACGCGCAGTTAAGCCCAGATAAGCGCACTGCTCGTTACAGGACTTCCAGTTTTAACTGTTTGATCTCGACTTATTAATATCCAAACTAGATTATTACGGCATGCCTTCAATGAATTAGAAATCACATTGGCATTATTATATTCCACATGATCTCAAATCCATGACTGTGGTATAAAATTAAGAAAGTCTCTTTAGCCGACTTATGCACGCATCTTAGCAAACAATTCATGAAATTAAGTGATACTTACTTCTAAAATAGACGAAAACAATTCTGTGAAGGTACTCCATGTCTATTTGTATCCAAGCTGGGCTCGTCTTGCTGACAAAACGAATTTCTATAAAAAGATGAATTTGAAATCCGTTTAGATAAACTGTTTCAATGATAATGAAGCGGAGACATGGTCTGGAATAAATCAAGCAGTTTGTATGGAATAATAACAGTAATATTGCACCTCTGCAAACAGGCTACTGGAAAAAAGATATTTCTGCAATACAAGTAAAACGTCTGGAAAAAAATAAAAATGTGTACTGATGTTAGTTACCAACTGCATGTGCAATGCTGGTTGTCCGATGCTCACCCAATCTCAAAATGACCTATCCTCGGCCTTATCTGCATATGACGTAGACTTGAACCCTGTAGATACCCTTCTTCTGGGGAAACTAAATCTACATACTGCCGTCAATATAACAATTGTCCACGTGGTGCAAAAATATATAGGAGATACCCAATGATTTGATCATTGCTTATCACTCTAAAAATATTCTTCCCACAAGAAAGGATTAAATGAACATACATCGACTTGTATTTTTATCATCATCATTATTATTATTATTATTATTATTATTATTATTATTATTATTATTATTATTGCTTCCAATACCTATATTATCACTATTTTTCGAGTGAAGTCAATAGGGATTAACACCAAACGTGGACGGAATTAAGTTCGGAGAATACGTGTATGTGAGGGTGTTTCTGTGAGAGTGTGATGGTGTGCTTGTTTGCGTCTATTTTCTGAATTCGTCTTACACAGTTAAAACTAGAAGTCCAGTCATGAATTGCACACAAATAGCACGTCGATCTGCTCCTTAATCTACGCGTTATGACCACAGTGAGGCTGTCAAATTATGTATATATGGTCTGTGCAGAAACATTGCCTGTGATTGCTATGAGAAACCAGGAGAACCTCACGTGTTTTTGGATGCCATTCGATATGGCAATTTCGCGCAATTCCTACGCACAATCAAGCCCATCTAGTTAACTCTTGTATCGGTCGAATTATCATTAATCGGTTTGACGTCTCTATCGTTTGAATCGAATTTGATAGCTATACTTGAACTTGATAATGTGAAAATTGATAATTATCTCAGAAGGAAACCCCCGAAACATCAGCTTGGGTATGTGTTCGTATTTCCATTTTCAAACGATCTTATAATCACAGATCGAGTATTTATCCTGTAAATGGCCTCTTATTTGAACAATAAAGGTCTTGGATAATTTTGTGCTTTAATTACCTAGTGGGGTGATAAATTGTCCCCGTAGGTTTAACACACGAAAAATGTATCAGCCTAGTAGGGAGTTGGAAACGGACTATACTATGTTAACCTCCGGCGTTCCATTTGAAAGGTCGGGATATCTTGACCTGATGTACGCGTATCAGAAATCTGTGGAAACGAAGCGACGATCATCACTTAAACGTAATTACATGAGTTGTACCGGTACAAGATTATATGCCGCATGTGAACAAACAATAAAGAATACTCATAATTAATTAACAAAAGTATTCAAAAATAAAACTCGATTTTCAAATACCTAATGCCAGCAGTGACTGGTGTAATGTTAATTTGGGGATGTACACATGGCATGCTCGATGGGGCTGTACCTCGCATCGATAAACAATTATTCTGTTTCAGGAGAGAAAGAACGT
The DNA here is from genome assembly GCA_031216915.1 of Pictodentalium vernedei. Taxonomy (NCBI): domain Eukaryota; kingdom Metazoa; phylum Mollusca; class Scaphopoda; order Dentaliida; family Dentaliidae; genus Pictodentalium; species Pictodentalium vernedei. Next base: position 506,557,701 of record CM062293.1, read on the forward strand.
GAATGATGTTCTCTAATTATGAGTAACCTTACCTCTCCTCCCAGCACAGCAACGCATAACACTAAGTAAAATATGCACAATTCCAATACAACTGAATTCAAACACTGTCAAAATATTTTGAACAAACCTGTGTCACATGCTGTTGAACCCATGGCTTCCACACACGAATCTCGGGTAACCGCAATAACTATTTCCTCATTAGAACGAAATGGTGGTCCAAGTGTTAACATTAACGATTTCCATTTGCAGGATACTGACCTTTCGAATCCAAGCATATTATTGTATAGTTTATTTCAAGGAAATATTATAAACATTAACACTTTAAACATCAACATACAAAAATGAACTGACATTCGTGACTTGCTTTGAAATGGCTCAATTGCTCTCGCCCACTCAATGCTACATGAACGCATTGTAATGTAGCATAATTGACAGTTCAATTGTTGTTTTCTTTAAGAGGTTTGAAAGTATTACACAATGCCAGTACAAAAGAATATAGATTGTTCATTTAATAAAGGATTTTTGCAAGTTCAGCTGACGTTTGTTGGGGAATTATTTTTAGACAGAAATGTATCACTGCGCCTTGTAAACTTTTTACATTGTTTTGTTGTCGATTGAAATGGACCAATGTACTCCTCACTTTGAGCTATGTTCTGTAGTGAATAACAGTAAAAGATTTATGGGATAAACAAAATAAACGTATAGTGTTTTCAAGTAAAACAAATATTCTACTCGTAGGATTAAGAATCAAACCTACTCGCCAGAGGCTCGTCGGTTTCATTTTTAATCCTACTCGCAGAATATTTTTTTTTACTTGAAAACACTATACGTTTATTCTATATATCAACAGCGATGTTAATCGTGTTAGGTACGATTGGGCGTTCTGTGGTCCCTGGATCTGTCCGACTGGGCCACCGGGCGCAGCCAGCCAATACCAAGGACGGCCGAGGAGAGAGTGAGCGGAATGCAATAAATTGTAATCCTATCTGACAGTGACGGGGTTTATATGACAACCTTGGAGACACAGCCAGTGCTGAAGCTGGACTAGAGGGGGCCAAGGCATGCAGGTCGTAGTTGGCCTTAACGTATAGGTTAGTAGTGCTCGAGTCATGTCGGGGACGTGAAGCCCTTGGTCGGTTACAGGTGGTATGGAGCGAGTCATGGCCGGGATTGGGACCCTGAATGTAACTATGGCGAGTAGGGTTTGAGGATGGTTTCTCTAACAGCCCCGCCCTTGTCCCTTTGAGATCTTTGAGCAGACGCATGCGGGCTACTGCTCTGCTGGTTAATTTATTGCAGAAAGGTGTGAGGGTCAGTTTTCTACCAACTGTTATACCCTGAAATCGTGCTTCCTCGCAACTCATGATCCTCTTTCCGAAGAGTTCACCCGTTATAGGGATCGGGTATTCACGTTTGATGATTTAACTAACTGCGATTGTGACACATTAAGTTTTATTCTCCATTTCGAGCACGATTCTTCCTGGTCGTCCAATGCGTTCAGGAGTCGATTCTCAATCATACTCTCTATGCGACTGGCAGTCCAGATGCCCAGGGCGTTGGCGAATTCGGAGAGCTCGTCAGAGTTTTCCCCAACCTCATGGAGGTCCATGCCGTAAACGATAAAGAGTGTGTGTGTGTGTGTGGGGGGGGGGGGGGGCTGAGGACAGGGCCCTCGGGGGTCCCGGCCTTGAGCTGTACCTCCCTGACTATTTCCCGGTTCACTCTGACCTTAACTGACCTGTGTCTCGGGGAGGATAAAATTAACCTCAGGAGCTTATGTGAGAACTCAGGCTGGAGGAGTTTAATGTTTTATCCATCATGGGGTTTTGTCCATTTGTTTATTAAGGGGTGTGGTGTTTTGTCCGTATGGGGTTTTGTCAGGGCTCTTTTCATGGCGTTTTGTCCGTATGGTGATTTGTCCTATGAGATTTTGTCCGTGCACCGGACACATGCATTCGTACTCTTTGTCGTCCTGATATTATCCACGTATACTTATGGAAAAGAAATGCAAGTTCAATTTTGGTAATATAATATTTTTTTCTGTAGACCAAATGCAGTAAAATTTGACACACAGCTACCTCAGTTTTCTGCATAAAGAATCTTTTCTTAGAATTAGGTCAACCATAACCACGTGAGACGCTATGTGTCGTCAACAGATTTTTCGACAAAGCGTGCATCCGGGGCACGCGCTGCGGGATTGAAAACTGTACCAAATCGAAGCTTTGAACAGTACAAGTCGATTGCACAGCATTTCATTTCAACTCGATTGGAAGGCAAAAGGCCACGAATGTCCGAAGTTGGTAGGGGTAGGACTATTGCTCTAATTATGCAGGGCCACTCGAAATGTCTCGTCGCCCACCAAATTGGGGTCCTTGAGTCAAAAATAGTTTATTTAGTCGGGCGTCTGAGAGCCACGGGAAGATTACCTGAGCGTCTCCGACAAAATGTCCGCGCGCTAAGTTGCCACGTCAAGATTGAGGCCTACGTCTCTCACACCGTAACCGATTTCAGACGGCGACGGAGACGCTGAGCCAGGTTGTAGGCACTCATGGTCGCCGAATATGTCCAAGAACAGTTAGGAATCATTTGGGGGAGTTCAATTTAAGGCCATTGCGACCCTACGTTGGTCCGCATCTTACACCCAGGCGTCGTCAACGCAGTGGAGTGGCTAGAAGCTTCTGATAGGGGGGGGGGGGTAGGGTAGTGAAATTCTGACTGGGGAGGGAACAGGAGGGGGTTCCCCCATCCAGATCCCTCCCCCTAGTTGAAACTTCACTACCGAGAAAAGGGTAGAAAAATAACCCATGAAAGGGGGCATAAAATTGATTTTTAGTAACTGAAATGCCAACATATTTATGATAGAGTTATCAGGTTATTACTATTTGGTATTATCCTGGGGATTGAATATGTGCTAAACAAATGCTCAAGCTGAGAACTCTGAGCAATTCACGCTGTCCTAACATTAAATCAGATCTTATGCAGGAATGATTAATGTTTGATGTTTCATCATTTTGTAACAGTGAATGATAGAATTAACTCAGGTTAACAATTTGACACGATGTGATTTTCTTGAAGTTCATTTCGAGGATTTTGTTTTATTACGGTAAGTAAACGTACTGTACAAATCTCGTACCGATTGACATCATGCATACTTATGAAGCTCGATATTACGAGCACTATAGTTGTAAAGAGTAATAGTTGGAATTTTTCCGATTTGAAACCAAGTTGGAATTTTGGGATGTAAAGGAGACATCAGCATCCCCAAAGAAGCTCTGAAATCCAGATAAGATAAATTTTCAACTATTCATGACTTGCCGTCCGAATTTCCAACTATAGGTAATTTTGTCCAGGATTGATGGGGGGAGGAGGGGGGGGGGAGGCCTTACACACACACATCCCCCTGTTGCCACGTCCCTGCGTCAACGCCGATTGCAATTGCTGCGGACACACGCACCAAATTCGTTTTTCCCATGGCCCACTGGAGCCACGTGTGTTATTCGCTGACGAGTCGCTGTTCACGCTTCACAGGTCAGATGGACGACAATTTTGCTATCGACGTCGAGGTGACCGATATTCTGACGCGTGCGTTAGAAGCGCGTCAATATCCCAAACACTGTCGCTCAGCTAACGCATGCCCTTTCTGTCGGCTTGATGGGGTCAATGATAAGGGGAATTAGAGCAGCGACTGAAACGCGAGGTGGGCACACCCGCTATTGATTTTGATCAGGAATTGCCATAGGGTACCCACCATTGAAGGTGATCCATGCAAACGCCCTCTGTGTTAAGACAACAAAACTCGTCAAAATGTAATCAGTAACGAAGAAAAAAAAATCAAAATCCAACCAATGAAATAATCATCCATAACACATTGGAAATATTGCCACAGAAATAAAAACGTTTCTTTTTTCCGCTAGTATATTTAGGTGAAAGGATCGCGATATGTGTTTCAGGCGGCTGTACCATTCGCGCGAAAGGCTTTACAACAGCAACCTCTACGGCATCAGCAACTCCAGGACTACGAATTACTTCTGACCAGAAAGTACACAACCGCCTCCGTGATGCACGTGTCCTAGCCAGACGGAGCTCTGGGTTTGACCCTACAACATCATCAAAGGCTACTTCAACATTCAGACCGAGTTTGATGCCTTAAAGTATTCTTCCAATGAATCGGTGACCCTCGCTACAAATTGATGGAAGGTGTTCGACATGGTTCATTCATAAAACAAGATGAAAGCATGCATTTGTTCTAAAAATAAAACTCGAAAGGCAGATAGGACGCCTCGCACATCATCCATAAATGAGGAACATGAGTCGACACGGCACTTTTCCCCAAAATGATTTCCAGAAAGAGGACTCCAGCACAAACACGTATCTTGTGCCTTCAGGTTGCAACTATACTGTTGTTTTGAAAGTTGTCACACAGAGAGTACTCCGTCTTGTATCTCTGCAAATACCAATGATAGGGTGGACGTACAGAGCGGCGGGCATGGGTGGACAAATAAGTCATGAAGTCTCATTCGCGAGAGCAAAATATTTTTTGTCAGAATAATTTGGAAAATTCCCACTCTTCAATTTCTGATGGCGCTTCTGGCGGTGCGGTTATCTTCTACGCTTTCCGGTACATTCGAGTACACTCCCCCAATGCTTGCTGCACCGTTGAAAGTGGTTTTGATTCATGATTCGCCATTTTCCAACGCGGTGAATGACAGATTTGAATTGCTGTAATAGAACACGATACGATATGAGTATGTGTAGTTATGATGAAACTGCAGTGATCGCCATTAAGGAATTAGCAACGAAACGAGATGAAATGAGTTATGTCATTCTTTTGAGAGCATGAGAGCTTTATGTGCCGCCAGGATGTGACATTAGGGGCACTTTTGACGAAATGCGTGATTAATATGTTCCTGGAAATAGACATCGGGAGGAATGGTTATGATATATGAAATATATATATATATGTTTCCAGAATATAACAGTAAGAGGACAGCGTGTGAGATATAGCTGTACATTCTCCATATACGTTGTAGGTGAATATGCGTCTTATGGATTGTTGATTGAATTGATACAGCTGGCTCGTTACTATTTTCATCTGGAGTGACATGAAAGCTGGACCATGCGAGATCCTGGCTTTATTTGTTTATAACTGTGTTGACTGGCCGTCTCATGTCCATCCTTTTGGTCAACATTGAAAACAAAATATATGTTCACCACGCGAACGGGTTAATGGGACTTTATTTTGGTCGTTTTTTGAACTTTGGATACACACAGTTTTTGTGAAAACAAAATCCGTGTTTTGAAATCAGTTCAACCAATACTAACCCGTAAAACACGATACGATACGATCAGTCATGATCATATTCTGACAAACACTTGAAAGGAACAAGCAATAAATCGAGATGAAATGGATTATCACTTTTATATGTCTCCTTAATGTGACATTAGGGGGACTTTGGGTGAAACACGGGATTGATATGTTCCCGTAATTAGACATTAGGAGGACTTCACAATATATTTGAACTATATGTGTCTTATGAATAAAACGTATGATATATTGTGTAAATTACTGACTGCCTTTCAAAATATAATTGGAATATATATGTATTATGAATAAAATATTAAGAGGACTGCGTGTAAGATATTATGTAAATTGCTGACTACCTTTCATATATTGTTAACTTTGGGTGAAATACGTATTTCATATGTCCCCGTACTTAGACATTAGGAGGATTTGTAACGATATAAAAAATGTATATGTCTCCTTAATATAACATTGGGAGGAATTTGTATGAGATATTGTGTAAATTACTGACTGCCCTTCATATATGTTGTAAGGGCACATGTGTCTACGGTGTTGTTTATCGAATTGATAGAGCAGGCCAGTGACGGCCAGTGACTATTTTCATCTGGGGTGACATAAAACTGGCCCATACCTAGATTCTGCCTTTATGTTTGATCATTGTGTTACCACGCCGTCAAATGTTCATGTTGTTGGGTTGAGAAGATACTGTAATCATTACTTTATCAACCATGATAAGAAACACTATTTCTGTTTTTATAAGTGTTTTTCACGTCAAATATGCCCGGGCACCCATCCTTTTACAAATTAAGGTTGAATCCCAAATATCTATTGGTCACGTGAACTGGTTAATGGACATTTATTTTGTGCGCTGTTTTTGCATTTTGGATATACTCCTTTCCTGTGAAAACAAAATCATATGTCGAAATCAGATCAACCAACACTAAACCGTAAAGAACGATACGATATGACTAATCATGGTCATATTCTGACGAACGCTTGAAAAGAACAAGCAACAAAACGAGATGAACGGGATATCACTTTCATATGTCTCCTTAATGTGACATTAGGGAGACTTCTTGTGACATACGTGACTGATATGTTCAATATAATTAGACACCAGAAGGAGTTATCAATATATTGCACATAGGTATGTCGTCTGAATATAACACTATGAGGATTTTGTATGAGATAGAGTGTAAATTTCATGTATTGTTACGATTAGGTGAAATGTCTAATTGACATGTTCCCTTAAATAGACATTAGGAGGACTTGTTAAGATATATCAAATGTATATGTCTCCTGAATGTAACATTAGGAGGACTTTGTGTGAGATATTGCAGGCCGCCATCCATAAACGTTGAAAGTGCCTATGTGTCTAACGAGTTGTTTGTAGCTGGACCGCTCCTGTTTTCATTTTGATTGATAAAAACTGTCCCATACGAGATCCCGACTTTATTTATTCGCCACGTGAACTGATTAATGGAAATTTATTTTCTACGATTTTTTTTTTGTGTACTTTGGATATATTCGATTATTGTGAAAGCAAAGTCGTGTTTCGAAATCAGTTCAACCAACACTAAAACGTAAAACACAATATGATACGATCAGTGATGATCATGTTCTGACGAACGCTTGGAAGGAACAAGCAAGAAAGCGAGATGAAATGGATTAACTCTTTTATTATGTCTCCTTAATGTGACATTAGGGAGACTTTTGCTTAAACACGTGATTGGCATTTTCCCGTAATTAGATATTAGGAGAACTTCGCAATATATTGGAAATATATGTGTCTTATGAATAAAACGTATGATATATTGTGTAAATTGCTGACCGCCTTTCATAAATCATTAAGTTTTGGTGAAATACGTAATTGATTTGTTCCCCTAATTAGACTTCAGGAGGACTTATGAGGATACATGAAATGTATATGTCCCCTGAATGTAACATTAGGAGGACTTCCTATGATATATTGTAAAAATTGCTGGCCGCCCTTCATATATGTTGTAAGTGAATATGCGTCTAATGTATTGTTTGATGGATTAATACAGCTAGCTCATTACTATTCTCTCTGGAGTGACACGAAAGCTGGCCCATGCGAGATCCTGGATTTATTTGTTTATAACTGTGTTGACTGGCCGTCACATGTCCATCCTTTTGGTCAATATTGAAACCAAAATATCTGTTCGCCATGTGAACGGGTAAATGGGACTTTATTTTGAGCGTTTTTTGAACTTTGGATATACTCATTTCCTGTGAAAACAAAATCTGTGTTTTGAAATCAGTTCAACCAATACTAAACCGTAAAACACGATGCGATACTATACGATACGACCAGTCAGTATCATATTCTGACGAACACTTGAAAGGAACAAGCAACAAATCGAGAAAATCAAAGGGAGACGACTTACATAAGCTTTAGCTTTCTGTCGAATCCCTCTTTTACATAGTAATCTGATTTCCTTGTTTTGTGTATATTATTGTATCTAGTGTTGTTCAGAATATTTGTTATCCTGTTATTGTGAAATGCATACACATGCCATCTGCTGAATAAATATTGTTTAAACTAAATCGAGATGAAATGGATTATCACTTTTATATGTCTCCTTAATGTGACATTAGGGAGATTTTTGGTGAAACACGTGATTGATATGTTCCCGTAATTAGACATCAGGAGGACTTCACAGAATCATTGAAATATACATGTATTATGAATAAAATATTAAGAGGACTGCATATAAGATATTGTGTAAATTGCTGACCGCCATTCATATATTATTAACTTTTGGTGAAATATGTATTTCCTATGTCCCCGTAATTAGACATTAGGAGGACTTGTGATGATATATGAAATGTATATGTCTCCCAAATGTAATATTAGCAGGACTTTGTATGATATATCGTGTAAATTACTGATTGCCCTTCATATAAATAAATAATAAATGTAGTTTAAAGCCAAATATCCTCATAGAGCTCTTGGGCTTAACACACACAAAAAACTTTATATATATATATATCACTCTGCATTTCTATTTCACTGATTGTCTCCAAGCGGATGAATCACAATCAGCGGTCTTCATCGTAAGTTATATACCCGCTGGAACAAACGTGATTTGAGAGCTGAAAGATGGGAGACTCTGGGATGCTTTCAGCCCACTCGGAAGCAGGTTCCAACGGAATGGAGCAGCTACCGAAAAGGCCCGATCGCCAGCTGTTGTGAGGTCACCTGGTACATGGACAAGATTGTGTGACGTTTTCGAACGTAGTGATCTACCGCGTTCGTAACGTGAAACCAAAGTGGGCAGATACGGTGGGGCCTCGCCATTCAAGCATTTCCAAGTTAATATGAAAATTTTGAATTCAATGCGTTACTCAGAGGCAGCCAGTGCAGATTTTTAAAGAATAGGTGTAATGTGGCAGAAACGTTTGGTCATAGTAATTACACGTGCTGAACATTTTTGTATTGTCGCAATTTTGTCAATGACGCTCTGTTTACAATCAAATATGAGAGAGTTGCAATAGTCTATGCGACTTGTAATGAAGGCATGGACAAGTTGTTCAGCTGTTGCCACATCGACCACGCCCCGCACCCTGCTGACATTTCGGAGATGATAGAACGAAGCCCTGCATACATGCAAGACATGTTTTCCCACCGACAGGTTCTCATCCATAAAATATCCGAGGTTGCATACCGTGCATACCGTGGTCGATGGTGAGTCAGTACAGCCTTCAATGTTGAGATCGGGTCTTGAGCATTTAGATAACTGATGGCTTAATCCAATATATATGATTTCAGTTTTATCAGCATTCAGTTTTAAAAATTTTCTGCTATCCAAGATCTAATATCAGTTACACATTTTTCAAGTTTTCCTTTGGCGATTGTATCGGACTGTGGTGTAAAGTGTGTGTACAGCTGTGTATCATCCGCGTAGCAATGGAATGACAGGCCATGTCTGCGGATGATATCGCCAGGGGGGCAGAACATAAATGACGTATAGTAAAGGACCAAGCTCTGACCCCTCGGGAACACCAAACTTCAAATGAGCCTGTTTTGAGTTTGAGCCTGTGACAGTTACCCGCTGTGTTCGATCCGTCAGGTACGATCGAAACCACTCCAGGGCAGTACTAACAATACCAAGCCGGGAAGCAAGTCTATTAAGAAGTACGCCGTGGTGGATAGTGTCAAACGCCGCACTGAGATCGAGCAATACCATACAGGAAACTTGCCGTTTATCCATGGGGAGGAGAAAGTCATTCTGCCCTCATAAAATGGCGGTTTCAGTACTGCAGAATGACCTGTATTCTGACTGAAACTCCTCTGCAAGATTGCAGCTAGATATGTGTTCGCGGATCTGTTTAGCGACTGCACGCTAAATTACTTTGGACAGAAACGAAAGAACAGAAACGGGACGATAGTTTTTTAAGATTTCAGGATCCAAACCAGATTTCTTAATGAGAGGTGTGACCAGAGCCTTTTTCACAGATGATGGGAAAACTCCTGATGCTAGTGACTTATTCACAATATCAATGAGCCATGTCATAACATCAGGAAGACATATACGTTGTAAGTGCACATGTGTGGATGACAGTTTAGTCAATAGTACTGGTACAAGGCCGCAATGGAACAAGACTGCCGTAGAAACTAATGATAGGACAGATAGACCATAGACCAATAGACCAATAGTGGTTTTGGAGCTTGGGGGAAAAGATGAAAGCGGTTGGTAAGATTACATTAGACTTCAGTGAAGGATTACTCATGGCCCCCAAGGCCTCATACGACAAAAAGGGATTCTCCAAAAGGTATCATTGATAGGTATCCTCAAATAATACAATACCAGGCCATAGGAATCCTTAAATACCGAAATGAAGCTAAGAGGGATAGTAAATGAGGCCTCATTGAGGGTTTTTGTCATGGCCCTCATGCCCTCAAAAGACAACGAGGTTATGTGGGATAGTAAATGAGGCCTCATTGAGGGCTTTTACATAGCCCCATGGCCTCATACGACAAAAAAGGGATTCCATAGCCACAGGGGTTTTCCCCCAAAATGGGATTCCAAGGTATCATCGATAGGTATCCTCAAATAATACAATACCAGGCCATAGGAATCCTCAAATACCGAAATGAAGCTAAGAGGGATAGCAAATGAGGCCTCACTGAGGGTTTTTGTCATGGCCCTCATGCCCTCAAAAGACAATGAGGCTATGTGGTATAGTAAATGAGGCCTCATTGAGGGCTTTTACATAGCCCCATGGCCTCATACGACAAAAAGGGATTCCATAGCCACAGGGGTTTTCCCCCAAAAATGGGATTCCATGGGATATGGCTGTTAAATACCGAGATGAGGCTAAGAGGGATAGTAAATTATACCTCACTGAGGGATTTTTTCATGGTCCTCATGCCCTCAAAAGAAAATGAGGATATGCGGGATAGTAAATGAGGCCTCATTGAGAGCTTTTACATAGCCCTCATGGCCCCATACGACAACAAAGGGATTCCATAGCCAAGGGTGCCGAAATTCGGGTTCTGGGGATATGGCTGTTAAATGCTGAGATGAGGCTAATATGGATAGTAAATGGGGCCTCATTAAGGGATTTTTCATGGCCCTCATGCCCTCAAAAGAAAATGAGGTTATGAGGGAGAGTAACTGAGGCCTCATTGAGGGATTTTACATAGCCCTCATGGCCCCATACGACAACAAAGGGATTCCATAGCCTTAGGCGTTTTCCAAAAAGGGGTGCCGAAATTGGGGTGTTGGGGATATGGCTGTTAAATGCTGAGATGAGGCTAATAGGGATAGTAAATGAGGCCTCATCGAGGGATGTTTCATGGCCCTCATGCCCTCAAAAGAAAATGAGGCTATGAGGGATAGTAAATGAGGCCTCATTCAGGGATTTGTTCATGGCTCTCATGCTCTCAAAAGAATATGAGGCTATGAGGGAGATTAAATGAGGCCTCATTGAGGGCTTTTACATCGCTCTCATGGCACCATACGACAAAACAGGGATTCCATAGCAACAGGCGTTTTCCCCCAAAATGGGATTCCATGGTATATGGCTGTTAAATACCGAAATGAGGCTAAAAGGTGTAGTAAATGAGGCCTCATTGAGGGATGTTTTCATAGCCCTCATGGCCTCAATCGAAATAATGTTTAGAAGCGTAGTAAATTTGATCTCATTTGGGGAATTTCTCATAGCCCTCATGGCCTTATACGACTAAAACAGTATTCCATAGCCAGAGACGTTTCTCAAAAAGGGATTCCATGGGACGTGGCCATTGGATATAGAGGTAATGAGAATCGGATAGGACTTCGTTGTAATCAAGGGAGATAACTCTACATAAAGATTAAGGGGCATGACGCAATCTGATTGATTATTTATAGCTGGGAAAGTGAACTGATTGGGTGATTTAGATAAATGAAAACAATAAGAGTACTCAGAATAGGTTCAGAACTAACAACAACAGACCAGAAAAGCTAAATATAGTAACAATAAGCAAAGTTGTTCCAGTTGATATGCTCTTCTACTCAACTGGATTATACTTCTGGAAAAACGAACATGCCCAGGTAGATGAAAACTATTGCATAGATAGATAGAAGCAGAGAATTCTGAAATAATTCGAAATAGTAAAACTTGTCAGGTTGTTTGTGGTAATTTGTGATACTCCGATTCAATCGAACATACACTCCGATCACACCCCTGTCCTGTTATAAGCCTTTGGGTCACATAGCAACTACGTGCTAACATAGAAACCAAACTCTCGGCCTCAAGTATACAAAATGGACGACGGAAACACGTATAACCCTAACAACGCACGCTGCGCATGCGCACTAACATCACTTATCACTATAGAAATGACTTCACAAGATTGCCGCTCACGCGGGTTACCATGACAGCACAACATAGCCTCGCCAGGTCACGTGACATGACGTCACTTCCTAGGTTCCCCCACCCTCACTAGGTCCCCCCAATAGGGGACGATTCATCGCCCTCCTACTACTGATAGAGCAGGCCCGTGACTATTTTCATCTCGAGTGACATAAAACTAACCCATACCTAGATTCCACCTTTATGTTTGATTATTGTGTTGCCGCGCCATCAAATGTCCATATTGTTGGGTCGAGAAGATACTTTAATCATAACTTAATCAACAATGAATAAGAAACTCTATTTCTGGTTTGTTATAAGTGTTTTTCCCGGCAAACATGCCCGGGCACCCACCTTTTTACAAATTAAGATTGAAACCCAAATATCTGTTGGTCATGTGAACTGGTTAATGGAAATTTATTTTGTGCGTTGTTTTTGTACTTTGGATATACTCGTTTTTTGTGAAAACAAAATCGAATTTCGAAATCAGATCATCCAACAATGAACCGTAAAGAACGATACGATATGACTAATCATAATCATATTGTGACGAACGCTTGGAAAGAACAAACAACAAAACGAGATGAACGGGATATCACTTTCATATGTCTCCTTAATGTGACATTAGGGAGACTTCTTGTGACATACGTGATTGATATGTTCATATAATTAAACACCAGAAGGAGTTACATTGCACATATGTATGTCTGAATATAACATTATGAGGATTTTGTATGAGATAGAGTGTAAATTCCATGTATTATTAACGTTTGGTGAAATGCCTAATTGACATGTTCCCTTAATTAGACATTAGGAGGACTTGTGATGATACATCAAATGCATATGTCCCCTGAATGTAACATAAGGAGGACTTCGTATGAGATATTGCAGTCCGCCCTCCATAGTTGTTTGTAGCTGGACCGCTACTATTTACATTTTGATTGATAAAAACTGGCCCTTAGGAGATCCCGCCTTTATTTATTCACCACGTGAGCTGATTAATGGGAATTTATTTTCTACGTTTTTTTGTACTCTCGATATATTCGATTATTGTGAAAGCAAAGTCGTGTTTCGAAATCAGTTCAACCAACACTAAACCGTAAAACACAATATGATACGATCAGTGATGATCATATTCTGACGAACGCTTGGAAGGAAGGAGCAAGCAACAAAGCGAGATGAAATGGATTAACACTTTTATTTTGTCTCCTTAAATTGACAGTAGGGTGACTTTTGCTTAAACACGTGACTGATATGTTCCCGTAATTAGATATTAGGAGGACTTCACAATATATTTGAAATATATATGTGTTATGGATAAAACGTATGAGATATTGTGATAATTGCTGGCCATATGAAAGTTGGTGTTCAGACATAAGCTTAGGTATGCGTCACACAGCTAAGACCAGAACGTCTGTGAGAATATATCAATCACATCGGCACCATGAATTGTCTTCGCGGTTACATTCCAAGTGATCTACTCTCCTTTTATTTGATAAAAAATTACCCCTGTGCTGTCACAGTGAATGTATTGGAATTGTCTTTGACGTGAGTAAAATTTGTTTGGGCAAGGTAGACACTAAGTTCGTCTTTGTTTTGGTATTGGGTAGGGATTGCTTCACGCTAATGTTCGAAACAGATGTTGTATTCTTGACATGGAAGTTCACTGACTGGATGCACGGCTGCAACTCGTTTTCTTCTTGTCCAGTCCTTCAGGAAATGCCTCTGTATATAGTTATCGACGATGAGATGACCGCCATCATATTCTTGGAGCATATTGACCAGGATTTGAACAAAACTTGCAGCAAGTTCTTTACAGGTCTTGACAAATTTAGGTTTTCAATTTACGCGACAGCCATGCAATCATGTACTGTTACCTTCTCTGTCATATTGCTTATTGATCGAGTTCAAGGAATAATGTTTTGAGACTCCAGCTTCTCAAGTGATTCCATGAACTTGCTCTTTGGCTTCACATTGCCAGTGATCCACCCGGATTGAACATGAATCTAGGCAGAGCAATAAATTCACATTTGCCTATCGCATCTTTCAGGTCTACTTCAGGACGAGATCTTGCAACAAAGAGGATTCTTGAAAAGCGTGTGATTGTTCATCCTTAAGCTGGATAACTTCGTTTGAGACAGTCGTTTTCACTTCTTTCCTCACTGACTTCCATGTTTTCGGATTTACTTTGAGCATTCTTGACCGGAGGTTTACTGTGTTGGTATTAATTAACTGATGCACATACCGCTCATACTTCCCTTGGCCTATCTCATCTCTAGTACATATGTCTTTGGCCACAGCATCTAGTATCACAATGTTAGTCATCATATTCGGTAGATCGTCTCCATCGTATGTCATGGGGTTTGTAGAGATTTGGATAGTTGCTTCGAGCCTTGTGACAGTGCATTCATTCCTTTAAAGGATGGTTGTCTACAAGTCATGATGCGTTCTTGCATGCTTGGTCCTTAATCCTGCCATGATTTGGGCTTCCTCGGAAAGTATGACCAGCTCAGACGATGTTAGAAATAACCCGTCACAAGCAGCTGGGTTGGGAGTTATTCCTTGCAATCTTCTGGTGGTCTTCGTCCATCTGTTTACATTTCGATACATTTCCGATGGCACATAACGGAGTGTGCTTCTTGTTGACAAAACATTGCCAGAAGAGAATTCTTGCCATATTTTTGAATCTAGTTTGGAGTGCTCTCATATCTGGCAGATACAACGGAACCATCCGGGCGTATTGTTGTCTGTCGTGTGCAAAGAATTACTTGCACAGGGAATCTAGCACAGACAGGTGTAGCTCCCAGTTACACTCACGAGTTGCTCTTACAGACAGCGAGAATGTCGGAACTTGCAGCAGAAATCGACGAACAAATTTAAACAGCTTTGAGGTAGTTTCTTCTAGTTTTTTTTTTAATTTATTCATGGACTCCACAACACTTCCCTCTGCTAGGAACGTTTCATATTCTTCGTGTGCCTTTTTAATATCATCTGGTGATGATGCTTGGCAAGCAGAAGAAATCCTGGTTGGATGGTCCAAACACTGGGCTTCATGTCGAAAATGCTTTCTAAACTGCCCAATACAAATCAAACAATGCTTGCAAGATTATCAGGTGAGCTGACAAAAATCATCTTGATGTGTTTCTCATCTAGGATTTGTGTTGTCACAGGCCCGAAATGTCTGCAACTATCCATGCTGCCTTTTTGCCATTGTCTTCTGTTGAGGTCCCAATGGCTCTGTGCTCGTCTATCTTTAAAATCCATTTTCTTTGGCAGTAAGGCTTTGCCATTTTTAATTGCTTGGCCTTTTCGTACAATTGCATATGTAATGAGATCACTGTTTTTCTTTCTAGACTAGCCACAACAACATTGATGTTTTGTGCTTGTTTGCGAACTGTGATCAGTGTTTGCCACTCGTGTGGAGGTTCTGGAAGTAGGCGTGGCGAGCCAACTACAACAACAGTTAATAGCCTCTTCGCATCTGTTAGATAATTTTACGCATCCCAAGCTGGGATGCCATTAGCCGACACGTGATCAGCTCCCTGTCCACTACTCTTACGAAGAACAGCATCAGACATAAGCCAGGCTACATCTTTCAGAGTATATTGGCCATGAAGAGAAGATATTTCTAATTTGTCCTAATTTGTAGGACATGATGACTTAGTCCTGGAATCCAGGACACAGGGAACTACTTTGGTGACAGGTAGAGGTTCCAGTGGTGCGTCGCTCAACTGGTCCAGGGTGATTGATAACCCTTCTAATTCTGCAGCTTTCCTCTGAAAGGTTGCTGTTACTTACCACGAAGTGTCATTTTGCCATAGGTGCGTCCTCATTGAAGTCAATACATGCAGTTCATATCTGAAAATAAACTTTACCCTTTTCCCAACGTAACGGTCAAAAATCGGCCAGTGCTTTTCTCAAAAATCGCCAATTAATTTTATTATTTCTTTCATTTTTTGTCTCAAAAGCATAGGCTATGACCCCTTTTTGGAACGAACTCGTCAAGCTCGTTCCAAAGACGGGTCATCACCTATGTTTTTGAGACAAAAAAATTAAAAAAAATAGTTATTCAAGAATTTAAGAATTTTGTTTTGCAAGTGTCGTCTGTTTTTTATTTTAGGTAAAGGGTTAAGTTGGAATTATGTCACTGAAGGGACTAGTATAAATATGCCGAAAGGGTGGTAACTCTGTAAATATCAATCCCAATGATTTGTACTGCATATAAATGAATTCAATGACCTGAAAAAACACAGGAATAGTCACCCAAATTGTTAATTGTTCTTCATTAGAACCATAGTTACATACAAATTATCTCCACAGTGTGTGTCTCTGGGAATTCAGATCAAGTCGAGTTGTAGGAACAGAACAGTATTTCGACGAGCCCGTTAGGGCGAGTCGAAATGCGATTCTGTGCCTACAACGAGACTTGATCAGAATTTCCGGAGACACACACTGTGGTGATGATAAATTTATCTCACAATATTGACCACAAAATGTGTTATACAACTATTTTAAGAGGATCTTTTTCATTTGCCTTATCGACGGAAAGACGCAAATTGAAAAATAGAATAGCGTTCATTGATCTCCATATTGAGGTCAGTGATGACGTTACACTTCAGAGAAAGTTACGTCACTGCTATTCACTTTACTGAATACTGTCTTGCGAAGTGGGGCAACTGTGTGTTTCGTCAACGTGAATTTGGTTGTTACTTTTGCAATAAGTGCTGGTGAATTAAATATCCCTCTTGGTGTAAAGGTTTATTATATTTTAAAATATGCCGTTCATCGTTTATTGAGGTGGAGTTTTCCACATTTCATAGCGAAAGCTAATCCTTTAACTTCAAGAGAGAAGCCTCGACTCGAGCGTTCGGGAAAATCCATATAATAAGCTACAAACCTGCCCAAGATGCCGAAAAGTGCGCATAATTTAACTATTCGTTGAGTTAACTTCCCCAGTGACATTTTAGCATGCCGTGCATAATAAATACGTTACAGAGCGATCATTTGGCAGATACAGTGACATATATCGCTCAGAGAAAACAATATTAGGTTCGGCTTCGCCTCACCTAATATTGCTTTCTCTGAAGGGAAAAACGCGAAGCGATCGAAAAATGACATTAATGCCGTTGTTTTGGCAACAGAAGAATCACGCGCTTGTATCAGGGACCCTTGATACGGATTCGGAACAAGGGCTCAGATACATTAAACTTTAGTTGCGTAACAGTGCAAAAACGCCACGATTGTGAGATAAATAAATTTATTGTCCGATCGGCTATATTGGACGCCATATTGAATTTCAATAGGGAGTATTATCCCCCCCCCCCCAAAAAAAAAACAAAAAATAAAAAAAATTGCAAACATTTGTATTTGCCTTTAGGGAGTCCCAAACTTTTACAAAATGCATGTTTACAAATTTTAACACGAACTCCACACGGGACACCATAAGCGCATACAAAATAACAATCTGGGCTAAGAGGTTTTACTTTTTCAGGTTCGGTTCCGGTTTCTGGAAAAAATCACGGTTTCGGTTCGTTTTTTATATGTATTAAGAACAGATAGTATATAACACTTCAGTCTCCTCAACTTGGAAAAAATCCGCAACCAAAGCATAACCTGCACAAGCAAAGTTTCATCCAATGGACCTCCGGGGTAAACCCGGAGGTCCATTGGCTGAAACATTGTTTGTGTTTTTGTCGATATGTACAAAATTTGAAAGTGATAGCTTTGGTGATAACACCACTCTGCGGGTGATTTAGTTACAATCCACTCTCCACGTACTGTAGATAACAGTGTGAATGAACATATAGTAAATAGCATTTCAGACTCCTTAAGTTGCCAAAAAATCGTAATAATTAATACGACCACACCCACCACAAAAAACACTGTCTGTAGGTATCCCCATTGGGTTCAGCCTAACCTCCCTTTGATCATTCTTAAGTGTTCTTGGGATCAGTTGCTAAGCCTTCCACGCCTATATAGTTAGAGAAAGACAAACATTAGGGTAATAATTAGGGTTTAATATATTCCCTGGTTTTCTAGGAACCGGAAACGGTAATGAAATTACTCTCAGAACCGGGAACCGGGAACCGGGAAATTTACCGGGTAATATCAAGCAAATTTACGAGGGTACCTTGACGCATTTATTTTAATGATAATGAGTATATTTTATTGACAATCTCCCATCTCCAAACTGAAAAGTTATTTTCCTAAGATAAGTATGAAAACCCAAACCCGCTTCAATCTCGTCTTTATTTCTTTTTATCACCCTCTACCTTCTCCTGTGAAGAGGGTGTCCCGTTTCAACCTCGTCTTTATTTCTTTTTATCACCCTCTACCTTTTCCTGTGAAGAGGGTGTTGGTGTTGGAGGAGGTAGTGAATAGAGATACTAGTGATTCTGAAAATGAGGACGAGGTTGAACTTTAAGCGGGTTAAGAATATCTTGCTGTTGAAAAGGATGGTTGTGTGTGTGTGTGTGTGTGTGGGGGGGGGGGGGGGGGGGTCCTCCAGAACTGGTTGAGAGTTACAGTGATTTGTTGAAAATGGTTAGTCAGGAATAAGAACTGTAAAAATGTCAGGCGTGGAAGGGCTGACGAAATCCCACAAAGTTTCAATTCAAAGAACTTCCGTTCAATACACAAACAGTGAGACGCTTCACTTCCGGTTCTTTGGTGTAGATTCCCCGGGTATCGGGGCCAGCTTTCTGAACCGGGAACACGGGAATTCCCGTTCCAGGTATTAAACCCTAGTAATAAATGGTTAAAGTTCATATAATCTACGTTGTGTTCTCAATGTCACAACTACTTCCTTATTGACTCGTCCGGTGGGCAAGTCAATAAGGTCGTAAATGTGACAATGAGAACACGTCGTATTCCTCCCTTTACCGGATAAACTAAGTGACGAGAGTCCACAGTTGTCACTAGTCTAGGTCCCTCCCGGTAAAGCAGTTAATCAGTTTTTGAGAAAACGCGGTAAAACTGTTCGGGAGGTTTTCGCTGGGTCTTGTGGTTCGGTTTTCCGGTTTGTCACAAAAACATGAACCGAACTGATATATATTGCTACAGAAGTTTGGTTTGACCAAGTCGATTTCAAATCTCCTCTGTGGCCATGCAAATGATAGGCAGGGCGGTTGACATACAACTTATTGTTCGTAAAAAACACACTCGTACCAATAATATTTGAGCCATGCCCTCTCTATGGGCCATAATAGAACGTGTCAAGTTGGAAAGAGGAGAAGAGGATGATTCAACAACTCCACAATATCTCCAATCCGAATATTATCCAACACAAGCCCACACACGTACCCTCCTCCACACATACATCCATATTCACTACGTGAGTATATGACTTCTGTTATGTTCAAGTATGAATGCAGTGAACATCTGTAGATATCCGCCTTACTTTTCACAAGGCTGCTTTCTATTAAAATAAAATACAAAAGAAATGTTTAACCATTTCGCTGCTATAGGTTCGTTTCTGAGAAGGCGTCCCCAAAGTTTGTTGCACTGTGCTATAAATCCTAACTGAGAACGGAGATATTACATACAATCTGCTTAGATACCACAGCATATTGTTATCCCCAATGCAACGCTCACTCTGTAACAAATATAAGTGGCAGACGATGTGACGGCATCCATTTGTGCCGGTATTTTTCGCTTTTTTACAGAAATATTGAAATACCCTAAGCAACCACGTGCCCCGTAGTTTTTCTGATGAGATTTTGGGAGT
Source organism: Pictodentalium vernedei (assembly GCA_031216915.1). Taxonomy (NCBI): domain Eukaryota; kingdom Metazoa; phylum Mollusca; class Scaphopoda; order Dentaliida; family Dentaliidae; genus Pictodentalium; species Pictodentalium vernedei. The sequence goes on from CM062293.1 coordinate 506,577,590, forward strand.
ATGGGTGGGAGCAAGTATATAAACAAGTAACAGCATTGTTTAACCCTTTCAGCGCCGTGTTCTTTAACCATTTTCTAACATGAAAAGCAGACGACACTTGCAAACAAAATTTTTGAATAACTATTTTTTTTCATTTTTGTCTCAAAAAAATAAGTTATGACCTCTTTTTGAAACGAGCTCGACGAGCTCTTCCCAAAGAGGGGGTCATAACCTATGTTTTTGAGACAAAAATGAAAAAAATAATGAAAAGTAATTGGCGATTTTTGTGAATAGCGGTGACCAGTTTTGGCCGTTACGTTGGATAAAGGGTTAATGGGGTAGCCGCATATGTTCCAACAATTTTAAAATTGCATATATGTGTACGCACATGACATTTCCATTATTGCTTACTTTTACCACATTTTCATACCACATTGTGCATTAGCGAAGTGGTTGAAGCGAATTACTTTGGCTTAAAAGTTAAAACGAGAAGTGATAGCGCACGATCACCGTCAGCATAGGTCGCATTTATGGACGGGCGGGATTAAAAATGTAGTTAATCGTATACGTACCTGCTACCCAATCATATGCAGTTCTTGCACTGTTATGAGCAAACGCGGGCGTGGCATGCAGAGGCTTTTCTTTCGCTAACTTTCGTCGTCCTGCTGAATTGTCTGAAATATTGAAAGATCGTGCGTTTCAGTTGAAATTAGGTCCTGCCATTATTCCATCTAATTCTCGATTTGCACTCTCGAATCGATTCTATCGTTACCGAATTGCGGTTATGCGATCGATTCGAATCGACCGCGATGGACAACGAACGTTTCACGCGTGTCACGCAATGGTTCAGCTCCGTTCTACTTCTGCATACTTTGCAGAATTCCCTCTGTAGTAAAGGTGTCAATTTATCTTTGCAGAATATTTAGCTTTAAATGATATATAAATATATATCCTCGAGTTTTCGCGCGCATTATGCTAGCTAGGCTGTCCTGATGGCTGTGAATTTCCATTTTTTCCGCAACTCGCACGACGGCTTCTGATGAAATACTTCGCCCCTTGAGAACAACAAGGCTTGATCTGAAATACCAAAAGCATTGCAGATGTAGTTCCGTTGCATCGGGGAACGACTTGCAATTTTCAGGACTAGACGAAACCGCTGCAATTACCTGCAGTTACCGCTGTCTCTTCAAGTACATACGGACATTTACAATGGTTTGGAAAGAGATACACCCTGAGGTGCGAGAGGACGAATACATTTCCATATTAACTCCTTTCACGTTTACGCGAATTTCATTTCAGTCGAACAAGAATACAGTCCGTTATTTTTTTTCAGTCAAACAGAATAGAATTGGATTTTATACCGCGATTGGGGTGTGAATTCAATGCTACCCGATAATATACAGACATTGTGAAATGTCGTAGGTACAACACGCGTGGAATTCGGTCTACGTGTAAAAATAAAATGTAACAATGCATCTGATTGGGCCTAAGGCATCTGAGTGGCGTGAGATTGGGGAATGAAAAGGTCTGATACAAAACAGTGTCAAGCGAGAATACAAGACCGCTGAGGGATATATTTTCTTCAAACAGTTCAACTTCATCCACTTCAAGTTTAATCATGATTTATTACTTTCCAAAGTGTGATTTACTGGGATTTGCGGGTTTGATTATACACGATAACTTCACAAGTGAATTATACAATCAACATGTGACATGTATCCGTGAGCCCAAAGGAAGACGCTTTACCGTGGGTGTAATGGGGACTTCATTGTTTTTTTTTTGTTTGTTTTTTAACCCTTTACCAAACATGAAAAGCAGATGACACTTGCAAAAAAAAAACTACTTGAATAACTATTATTTTCATTTTTTTCTCAAAAACATAGGTTATGACCCCTCATCGGAACGAGCTCGGCGAGCTCGTTCCAATGAGGGGTCATAACCTGTATTTTAGAGACAAAAAAAATCAAACATTCGTTCCAATGAGGGGTTATAACCTATGTTTTAGAGACAAAAAATCAAAGATAATGAAAATTAATTGGCGATTTTTGCTGGCCGGTTTTGGCCGTTACGTTAGGTAAAGGGTTAAATAATATAATTATCTTTAATAGCAAAAAGTAATAAACATAGCAATCGCTTGACTGGACTGGTTACGTGAGCTAATTCATTCAAGGGGAGTGACTATATTGTAAAACACTCGTGCGCATTCGCGCACTCGTGTTTGTACAACGTCCCTCACCTCTCATGAATTATTTCACGTAACCAGTCCAGGCAAACGATTACTCTCTATATAACTACAAAACACAAAGAATGGGGCAGGAATCAACGACACGTATTGCAAACAGGAACATTTCCAATTCGGTCGTGAATTTTAGCTCCCAGCACCCCCCCCCCCCCCCCCCACCCCCACCCGCACAGCCCCCCTACCCGTCTCCGCCGAAATCCAGCTTCCCTCGTTCTCTTCTGTTTTACTTTTTCCACATGGAGATGTATCAACCATGCAGGGTTCATTTAATAATACGCCCTTTGAAATAATCAATAGTTTCCTTTGCACTTAAAAGCAAGTGTGGAAGGTATAAAGAACTGTTCTGTGGATTCAAACTGCATGATAAAGCAACAGTTGCTGCAAAAAAAAAATGATTGTTAACTTCACATTAAAATATAATTCCATTCAATGCTATTCGTTTAAAGATGTTTGGCGCTACAGTACGTGGAGAGTGTATTATCACTAAATCACCCGCAGAGTGGAGATTCCACCCAAGCAATAATTGCCAGTTTGTTGCAAAGCATAACCAGCACAAGCTAAGTTTCAGCCAATGGACCTCCGGGTTAAACCCGGAGGTCCCTTGGCTGAAACATTGCTTGTGGTTTTGTCCACATGCATAGAATTTGAAAGTGATACTTTGGGTGATAACCCCACTCCGTGGGTGATTTAGTTACAATCCACTCTCCACGTACTGTATATTAGCTTGCAAGGCAATATTGTGGAGATAAAATCATATTTATTGCTGTGTTATAGGTCATTATATATACAGAATTAAAATAATTCATTAAAATCAGGAAATAATTAAAGTACAGCAGCCATGGATTGGTCACTTCCACGGGTGGGCAATATTTCGACGCACGCAATAAAATTAGATTCAAAACACTAATTATAGGAATAATCATAAAAAAAATAATTAATGAAGCACCGGGTACAACCCTGTGTTTCATTAATTAAAAATTTTCTGATAATGATTTTTATTATTACCTAATAAATGCACGCGTGGACATCACTGCCAACGCGGTGACTACGACCAATCCACGGCGTCGGTACTGTACAGTTCGTGGAGAGTGAATTATCACTAAATAACCCACAGAGTGGAGATTCCACCCGAGCAATAATTGCAAATTTGTTGCAAAGCATAACCAGCACCAGCAAGGTTTCAGCCAATGGACCGCCGGGGTTCAACCCGGAGGTCCATTGGCTGAAACATTGCTTGTGTTTTTTGTCGATATATACAAAATTTGAAAGTTATAGCTTGGGTGATAACTCCACTCTGCGAGTGATTTAGTTACAATCCACTCTCCACGTACTGTACATTGCAATGAGAAAGAAACAAGTAGTGACAACAACGCCGAGTAACTAACAACAGTAGATTACCGGGCAGTATGTCAGTCAACTGGAAGATGGAAAATATAAAAGCAAATTCAAATGTTATTAAAACGGCCGAATTGTTTAAAAAACAACACTTTTTGAAGAGGGCTCGCAGAAGAAAATGGATCTCTAAGAGATGCTGCATTAAAATACGGCCGTCTGATAAGACTGAAATCCGCGCAGGAGATGGAGGCGTCACTACCTGAGTACAATATTACGCCATTTGCAATAATTTCGCATTGCAGTTGGCGCTTCGTTATACGCATGTGACGGTATGTTCAGCAGTCAACATATGCTAACAAGGAACACATTCGGGGCTCATATTGCCCTCAAACCCAAAGGAAATGTGGAAATATTGTAGGAATAAAAAAACGTCGGACCAATATTACATTGTCTTTACTTATTCATCAACTCACCCATTTTCGTCTGTCTGTACCATGTTGTGTGTTCTGAAGAAAAGCATGAAATACAATCAATAATATGTCTATAACAAAAGCAAGACAGCACTGCGTTATTTTCATTTCAATACAAACGCCAAAACAGGGAGGTGGCTAGAGGGTTTCAGCTGGGTGTGTTTGTGGGTGGGGGGGGGTGCCACCAATGTAAATTCAAACTGTGAGTGGTTTCGATAGGTGGTTGCACTGCAGCGCTGGGTGATATCGTTTAACCCTTTACCCAACGAATCGACCGCATCCGCCCGCGTAACATGCAAATACAGCTGCTGAAAAAATATTATTTTTCGAAAAATTTCAACAAAACCATATCCCCTCTTTGGAACGAGCCCGTCGAGCTCGTTCCAAAGAGGAGTCACATGATATGGTTTCTTGAAAAAAAATTAAAAAAAATGATATATAAAATAATGAATTTTGAAATCGTCTGCGTTGGGTAAAGGGTTATGAACCCTTCTGAAAATGTTCACTAGTCCTGAAACGGAAAAAGCATCATTTATAATGTGTCTGGGTCAGAAAATTTACCGGATTGATGTCAAAGTCGAAATTTTGAGGCCATGTCAATGTTAGAGTTGGAAATTTGGAACTCCAGTTTCCAGTTGGAAATAAAAGATCAAAATTTCTCACCAGTAGTTGGAATTTTAATATTTTTCATGAACAATGTTAATTTATTGAATTTCCAACCATTAGATTTTTGACCTCGGAATTTCCAACTATTGAAAAAAAATACTCCTAGCTGGGGGAGTGAGACCCCTTCCCCCCCCCCCCCCCCCCCTGTCGCCACATCCCTGCGCCTAAGCACTTAAATCATTTATTCGGAAGTAATGCACGTTAATAGAAGATGATCAATTCAATAAATTCATCACCTCGTTTCAGATTTACCTCAAGGTCAAGATCCCTTTCTGCGAATGTGGGATTCCTGTTGTGTTACGCAGCTGTCGTTGTGATGATGTGTCTTTGCATGATGGGATATTGCATGTTGTGTCCAAGTATCACGATCAGATGCGGCGGAAGCTCAAACAAGTGGGGTTCACACCTTTCTGGGCAGCGCAAGGGTGTAAGATGGAAAATAATTTGTCTTCGGTGGGGGTGGTGTGTCAAGGGTGCTGGGCGGTTTATTGATTCACAATATATAAACTTAAATAAGCTACCCATAACCCCTGTACCCACTCTATTTTAGACACTAAACTCAGCGTATTTATTTTTTGTTTTGTTTTTACTTAACCCTAAAAACGCAGGTGGTATCTTCCATTCCACTTCAATGGCAGCAATTGAAGAGGCCAAATTCATTATTTGTGGGCAGACGAATTAATATTTTCAAAGCGCAGCCTAAAAGTCGTAGAAACCTGCATGTCTCCAAACATCTCTCCGGTAAGCGTCTCATCCGACCTGGGTCTTATTCTCGTTTAGCAATTTAATTTAGTTATTTGTTCATAACTGAGTCGGCCAGGCTTGCCATTTTTAGGCGGGCGATTGTTCTGACCGTCAGTCGGCCTCGTGAACTGAAACTTCTGCACACGGAAAACACCCTCATCTCAGAGGCGGACTGGCCGTATGGTCCCCTGCGAAAATTCCTGGTGGACCCCCTTATTGAGTGGCCCCTGGGGACCCCAAAATTGATGTATTCCAACTCCTGTGGTGCCTGAAAGTTCGTGAAAACGCCCAGCAAAGAAAATGTTTTCCCCGTGGACGCCAGTGGCAGTTCACATTGAGAAGATTTCGAAATACGCGCAGTTCAGTCTGCCACTGATAGCACAGACATCGTTCTTTCAATTTGAAAACTCAAAATTTTCTCCCATTCGGCCGAACTATAGTCCGCGCATCCCCACTCTCTGTTGATATTATTCTTGCCGAATGAGTGATGAAAATGATACAAAAATGTCATCAAAATGTCTTATGTGTCAACTGTCACTGATCACTCAGATGCAAGGAAGTAGCGTTGGTTCAGTTCGAAAAATTAAATTTTCGCTGGGTCCGGGGCCCGCCTTGGTTCATTTCCCGGTAACTTCTCTTGGCCCAGTCAGCTTCTGCACCATCTATATAAATTATTGTGATGGATTGACGGTAATATGATCTGAGGTTTGAGGCTCGGAGTTTATGTTTAACCAAGATGTGAAACAAACCTCAGACCATGTTAGCGTCAACTCATCACAATAACGTATCTATTCCCATAAGTCACTATTAGTAGCCCAAAACCAACATTGTGAAACACGAGAGGCTTAATTACTAAACTTGTGATCGTTAAAAGTTGCCTTCTGCAAGGCAACTTTTAACGATCACATGTTTAGTAAATAAACCTCTCGTGTCCTCACGACTGTACTGGATAAATAATCAATAAACAGATAAACTCATTCCATCTCAGTTCAAACCGTAAATCAGTTTGTTATTTAAACAACACTTCATCCGGACCACCGTCTGCTGGGGTTGTGAAAAATCCAGAAAAATGAAGCGGCTTGCCAGTCACTTCATTCATGAAGCAATTACGAAACGGGCGACGTCATTTCAAATATTTCGCGTTGTGACGTCAGACGGTAACACCTGCTACCTGAGCCGTAAACAAAAGAAAGTGCGACAGCTCTTATCCAATCAGAGGGCGAGGATTTTACTCTTATTAGAATAGTGAAAGTTTATTCCATGTGTATGACAGTAACAGTATCGTTACCGCCCGCCTCAGTCGGCGTCCCTCTCAAACCGAAGACGATAACATCGCTTAATTCCATTCAGTATGTGGCAGCCTATAAATGGTTCACATCTTGTTTCATAGTTAAGGCATAACAGTTACTGTCTAAATTTCCCTATGAGTGATTAGTTGGCATAATATTTGCAGCGAATAGTTCTGCACAATTACTGCGAAAAACAGAAAGTTACCCAGAACTACGGGCTGAAAGTATGAATGCTAACTAAATTAAAGTGCTCGTGATGCATGATTGAATTTCGGACAAAGACTGTGACAGCTGGGCTATGTTATGTCCGAATGTCTAAAATGCCTTACAGGCATTGCATCTAAACATTCCGAAAGAACAGATATCGTCACAAATCTCGATAATGGCTCTTAATGTCTCTTCTCTTATTGATGAATCAAGTACGGACAGGAATATATTTATTTACATATTTATTAGGCTTTCCCAAACCCAGTTTGGGGAAGACTATTGTTATTCTTCTTTTCTTCTTTTTTTTTTTTTTTTTTTCATTTTTTTTTCTGTTTTTTTTTTTTTTTTTAGGGTTTCCCAAACCCAGTTTGGGAAAGACTATTGTTATTCTTCTTTTTCAAAATTTTTATCTCTATTTTTTTTTTTTTTTTTTTTTCTCCCTGAATTTTGTCTGTTGAACTGCTCGAAAACAAGTTGTACGATTTTGACCAAATTTGGCACACTTATGTAATGTCATAAAATCTAGTGAAATGCGGTATCGTCATATCTGTGAAAACGCAAATTTTCAAAATATACTGCTAAAACCTTCAAAATTTCACCATTTTTCGAATGTCTCAAAATTGTTTACAGTTATTTCTCTCAAATTTTCCACACATTTAGAGCATAATATGATACACCACAATCACCACTCAAATCTTTCAACATTAACCCCCACTGACCAAAAATGACATGAATATAGATTTTTTCTTCAAAATTGACCAACTTCAAGGGCAAATTTCTCTAATAACAAGGTTGTTGTAACAATTATTTTGGTTTCGATAGATGCAACAATGATTGCAAAATAAAGTTACTGTTTACTTTTTAATCTCAGATTTAACCCTCAAGCACAATGAGGGCGAGGATAAGAGTACCGTTTGAAAATGCCAAAATTAGCCAACTTTGGTTGCTTTTTCTATCATTTTGGAAAGGGTTAAATTTCAAACACTTTTCATATACGTATTCACAATTGAGTACCGAGCATATTTGCTGTTGTAAGTTTGGTTGTAAAGTTTAACCCTATCCCATTCTGGTTGCATAAAAGTAGGCACCGTCCAAAAAAAACTCCAATTTTTTAAGAATTTGATAAGTTTAGGTGGCGATTTACTCCATTTTTAATTGCTTGAGCTCTGAATGTTTTCTGTAGCTGCTTGCATCAGTCAAAGTATGACAAATTTTGTTCTATATGTTTTTATTAAAAGTTTAACCCTTGGCAGATTTGAGACTTCCCATAAGGCTACTGTCGGAATAATTGTTATTTTCGTCAACTTCAAGGGCAAATTTCTCTAATTAAAAAGTAGTTGTAACAATTATTTTGATATGGCTAGATGCAACAATGATTGTGGAAGAAAGTTACTGCTCATTTCTTAATCTCAGATTTAACCCTCAAGCACAATGAGGGCGAGAATAAGAGTACCGTTTGAAAATGCCAAAATTAGCCATCTTTCGTTGCTTTTTTCTATCAATTTGGAAAGGGTTAATTTCAAAAACTTTTCATGTACGTATTCACAATTGACTACCGAGCATATTTGCTGTTGTAAGTTTGGTTGTTAAGTTTAACCCTATCCCATTCTGGTTGCATAAAAAAGTAGGTACCTTCCAAAAAAACTCCAATTTTTCAGAATTTGGTAACTTTAGGTGGTGATTTACTTCATTTATAATAGCTTGAGCTCTGATTTTTTCTATAGCTGCTTGCAGCAGTCAAAGTATGACAAAGTTTGTTCTATATATTATTATTAAAAGTTTAACCCTTGGCAGATTTGAGACTTCCCATAAGGGTACTGTCGGAATAATTGTTATTTTCGCCAACGTTTACATGCACTTTCTCATCACTGGAGCCATATTGTCTCAAAACCTTTTCCATGAGAGGATTGGGCCTTCATCCAAGAACAATTTTGCTGTTATATATTTTATTCAAAGATTTAACCTTCACCCAGTTTTCTGGCCTTGAATTTGAGTGCCCTAAAATTCTTCAGAAAATTGGCTAATTTGGAGCTCACTTTTCTTCCATTTTCGAAAGGAATATCGAAAAATGATTTACATGTTCGTATTTATAATTGCCTACCGAGCATATTTGCTGTTGTAAGTCTAGTTGTAAAGTTTAACCCTATGCTCGTTCTGTGCATAAAGATAGGTGCAGTCCAAAAAAACTATTGTTTTTCAGAATTTGGTAAGTTTAAGTGACGATTTACTCCATTCCTAATTGATTGAGCGCTGAATGTTTTCCATGGCTGTATGCAGCAGTCATAGTATGACAACTTTTGTTTTATATGTCATTATTAAAAGTTTAACCGTTGGCAGATTCGATACTGCCCATATGGGTACTGTCGGAATAATTGATATTTTCATAAAATCACCGAATATTGATAGGCGTGCAGTGGTAGTTTGGAATAGAATATCCGAAAATGCTTTCGAAATTCAGATTCACAGTTCAATTCCAAGAATATTTTCTGTTATAAGGTTGCTGTAAAGTTTAACTCCATCCCTGTCTCAAATGCATAAAAATTGGTGCCGTCGAAAAAACCTCTCATTTTTTCAGAATTCCGTAGGTTTAAGTGACAATTCACTCCATTCCTAATTCATTGAGCGCTGAATGTTTTCTATTCCTGCATGCAGCAAGCATAGCATGACAACTTCTGTTTTATACGTCATTATCAATAGTTTAACCCTTGGCATATTTAGGAGTTCCCATGTGGATATAGTCGGAATAATTGTTATTTTCGTAAAATCAATCCCTGAATATATTGGTAACCGAGCACGGTGGTGCTACATGAAGCCGCAAATAGTTAAGGTTGAAAAGTTCATCAAATAGACAGATATAATGCCACCTGATCCACGGTATTTCCACGCACGGCACTTGACAAATATACTAAACTGTCGGGCAGGGACAGTAGAAAACATTCTAAGAATTTCAAGTTGCTGCCTTGCATGGTCGGGACATAATTGGAGTATATCCGACATTGTAACTGTTCAATTTGAATGTTAAATTAGCCAGATGACGGCTTTTTCTCCACCGGATAATCCCACCTGCGGCAACCCCGTTGTGTCCTTGGGCAAGACACTTCATCTCCACTGCCCGCGTGGGGGCACGGTGGCGTTGTGTACTGAGGCGTACTGCACGTCGATCGTGCACTTGTCTTCAACCAATGCTAACCCTGCTTGTGTGGAGTTCGTATGTTGGGGAGCTGACAGTTCCTCGCCGTTGCTCGGTGGTTCTCTCCGGGTACTCCGGCTTCCTCCACTCGTAAAACTGTTGCGGTCATGATTAGCCAGTGTGCATAAATATGTGGGCTTAACCACCAATAAATAAATAAATGAATTCTCCACCAGATCGAGTTGTTAGTTTCTGCCGGGACGGTCTAAAATAAGCAGTTTAACTCAAAACTTTCTGTCCCATATGAATGTGCAAATATTTAAAGCTGGACAGTTTATCAAATAGACAGAAATAATGCCAAACTCGACTGGTGATAGGTAAATAGTGAATGGAAACGGCTTTTCATTGGGAATAGAGTAGGGACGAATCGTCCCCGCAGTGTCCACGCGATCCACGTTGTTCCCACGCGGTCGCGCCACTTGACATAGATACTGTTCTGTCGAGCAGGGATAGTAGAACAACTTCTGAAGATTTCGTGCATCTGCCTTCACTGGTCTAGATGCTGTGTACTAAGGCATACTGCACGTCGATGGTGCGCATGTCTTCAACCAGTCTAACTCTGCCTGTGCCACGGTGCGGAGGCACTATGTTGGGGAGCTGGCAGCTGCTCGTCATTGCTCGGTGGTTCTCTCTGGGTACTCCGGCTTGCGCCACCCATACAACTGTCACCGACAAAATATGACCTTGGCTGTTAATGTGTCGTTAAACCCTAATAAATAAATAAATAAATAAATAAATAAATAAATAAATAAATAAATAAATAAATAAATAAATACAGTACCAGTTTTGCTCGTACAAATAATAGTACCGTCAGACAAAATTTATTTTCTGATTAATTTCGTACTTTTCTGTACTCACCTTCTTGAGTGAATACTCACGTGTCCAAAAACAAAAAGCTTTCTTTGAGCTTTCCATAACTGCTTTCAAAAATCAATGGGGAACAAATTTTGTGTTATATGTTTTGGTGTTCCGTGTTATCCAACCCCAGTTTGGCCGTACAAATATGAATACCCCCAGGAAAGAAAGCACATTTTCTCAGTGATAGACTGTTTGACTTCTATGATAGAGGTCCCGAGTTTGATCCCTGTCTGGGACGACCCAGGTAATATCCTTGGGCAAGGCACTTTATCCCGGTTGCCAACATGGGGGCACAATGATGCCATGTACTAAGGCGTTCTGCATGTCAATGGTGCACATGTCTTCAACCGCTGGTACCCTGCTTCAGCGGAGCTTGAACATAATTAGAATGTTGGGCTGACAGTTGCTCGTCGATGCTCCGTGGTACTCTCTGGGTCCTTCGACTTCCCCCCCCCCCCCCCACCCCGTAAAACTGTCACGGTCACGATTAGCCATTGGAGATAAGTATGTGACCGTAAACAACAATAAATAAATACCGTCAGGGAAACCCTCTGTGAAATCCTTCTGTCAATAAATAGCAAAGTAGTAATGTAATGCAAGAAATATTAACAAGCTGTTCAACATCCCTTTAATCAACTCATTTTGACTTGAACTGTACCCATCACTGGGTATACTAGCTCGCTAGATGATTTAAACCATAGCAAATAAACAACTAATTTGTGTGTGACAGTAACTCATATTACATGTATTTCATTGTATCTGAAACAGATATGTTGGAAAAATTGTGAAATCATGAAGTAGGAAGCTAATTCCCACACATTCACAAACAGATAGAATGATAGAGAATAAATTAATTATTGATATTTAAGGTTACTTTCAGCATCTTCAGCTTATCATGACCATAATATAGGTATTTATTCAAGTCCATGTATTCATTGCATAGGCGTACAGGGCTATTTTTCAGGGGGGAGGGGGAAGGAGGGACCCTTTTAGTCCGAAAAAGTTGAATCTCAGGAGGAAATGCCAAATGCAGGTATGGGAGAGAGAGAGAGGGGGGGGGGGTATCCCACCCCCACCCCCACCCCATTGAGTACCTGGAGAGAACCATCGAGCAAAATCGACTCAGACTCCCCGACATACCAACTCCACAAAAGGAGGGTTAGCATTGGTTGAAGACAAGTGCACTCTCAAAGTACCCTTAGTACACATCGCCATCATACCCCCGCCCCCTCACCCCCCTCCCCCCCCCCCCCCCCACGTGGGAAATTAAATTGGGATGAAGTGTCTTGCTCAAGGACACAATGTGGTTGCCACAGGCGGGATTCAAACAGAGGACTTCTTGGATTGCAACAATCATCTCTACCTTCTGCGCCACCGCGCTACCGTAATATGTAGTAATAGAACTCTTTATATGTACTTGTGTGATTATAAATGAATAATATTAACGTGGATATGGTTCCACTGAATCAACTTGTACAGTATAATGGTCAGTTTACTTGCAACTTCTAAGTGCTGAGATAGGAAAACAACATTTCGTGAGGAAAACCAAAATGTTTTGTGGTCATTTCTGGCAACTAAATTGTCCGAAATTTTCTGGCATAGTGGCTGAAAGATCAGCTTCTTCCTGACTCAGGAGTGGGTTGGGGCACAGTCCACCATGAAACCCTGGCCCGTACGCCCATAATTCATGTGTACTTATTTTTTTCAAAGCAGCAAGGACATTACTTGTTTTGCTTTCTATGAAAATATTCTGTAATTATTGAAGAGCAAATTTTGTGTTAAATGTTTTGGTGTCCTGCTGTATCTCAAATATCTGTTTTGGCTGCATAAAAACTAGCAGCATCACAAAAACTTTGATTTCCACTAAATTTTCTGTTTTCTAAACTGATCGATAGTTTGTGTACAATACAGTTTGCCTTCTCACATTAAAAAGTTGGGAAAGCCCGTAATTTGTCCAACAAATTACAATTCTCTAGTTTATTTTTATTTTTCTTTCCTCCCTGAATTTTGTCTGTTGAACTGCTCGAAAACAAGCTGTACGATTTTGACCAAATTTGGCACACTTATGTAATATCATAAAATCTAGTGAAATGCGGTATCGTCATATCTGTGAAAACGCGTGTTTTCAAAATATTCTGCCAAAACCTTCAAAATTTCACCATTGTTCGAATGTCTCAAAACTGTTTACAGTTATTTAGCTCAAATTTTCCACACATTTAGAGCATAATATGATACACCACAATCACCACTCAGATCTTTCAACTTTAACCCCCACTGGCCAAAAATGACATGAATATAGAATTTTTCTTCAAAATTGACCAACTTCAAGGGCAAATTTCTCTAATAAAAAGTTTGTTGTAACAATTATTTTGGTTTGGATAGATGCAACAATGATTGCGGAAGAAAGTTACTGTTTACTTTTTAATCTCAGATTTAACCCTCAAGGACAATGAGGGTGAGAATAAGAGTACCGTTTGAAAATGCCAAAATTAGCCAACTTTGGTTGCTTTTTCCATCATTTTGGAAAATGGTTAATTTCGAACACTTTTTGTGTACGTATTCACAATTGCCTACCGAGCATATTTGCTGTTGTAAGTCTAGTTGTAAAGTTTAACCCTATGCTCGTTCTGTGCATAAAGATAGGTGCAGTCCAAAAAAACTATTGTTTTTCAGAATTTGGTAAGTTTAAGTGACGATTTACTCCATTCCTAATTGATTGAGCGCTGAACGTTTTCTATGGCTGTATGCAGCAGTCGTAGTATGACAACTTTTGTTTTATATGTCATTATTAAAAGTTTAACCGTGGCAGATTCGAGTCTGCCCATATGGGTATGGTCGGAATAATTTTAATTTTCATATAATCACTGAATATTGATAGGCGTGCAGTGGTAGTTTGGAATAGAATATCCGAAAATGCTTTCGAAATTCGGATTCACAGTTCAATTCCAAGAACATTTTCTGTTATAAGGTTGCTGTAAAGTTTAACGCAATCCCTCTCTCAGATGCATAATGGTAGATGCCGTCGAAAAAAACTCATTTTTTTCAGAATTTCGTAGGTTTAAGTGACAATTTACTCCATTCCTAATTCATTGAGCGCTGAATGTTTTCTATGGCTGTATGCAGCAGTCATAGTATGACAACTTTTGTTTTATACGTCATTATTAAAAGTTTAACCGTGGCAGATTCGAGACTGCCCATATGGGTATGGTCGGAATAATTTTAATTCTCATAAAATCACTGAATATTGATAGGCGTGCAGTGGTAGTTTGGAATAGAATATCCGAAAATGCTTTCGAAATTCGGATTCACAGTTCAATTCCAAGAACATTTTCTGTTATAAGGTTGCTGTAAAGTTTAACGCAATCCCTGTCTCAGATGCATAATGGTAGATGCCGTCGAAAAAAACTCATTTTTTTCAGAATTTCGTAGGTTTAAGTGACAATTTACTCCATTCCTAATTCATTGAGCGCTGAATGTGTTCTATGCCTGCATGCAACAAGCATAGCATGACAACTTCTGTTTTATACGTCATTATCAAAAGTTTAACCCTTGGCATATTTAAGAGTTCCCATGTGGGTATAGTCGGAATAATTGTTATTTTCGTAAAGTCAATCCCTGAATATATTGGTAACCGTGCAGTGGTCTTTCAGTGGTGCTACATGAAGCCGCAAATAGTTAAGGTTGAAAAGTTCATCAAATAGACAAATATAATACCTAACTCAGCCAGTGACAGGTAAATAATGAATGGAAAAGTCGTTGAGTTGAGAATAAAGTAGGGACGAATCGTGCCCTCGGTTTCCACCTGATCCACGGTATTTCCATGCGGTCTCGACACTTGACAAAGATACTAAACTGTCGGGCAGTGACAGTAGGAAACATTCTGAGAATTTCAAGTTGCTGACTTGCATGATCGAGACATAATTGGAATATATCCGACATTGTATCTGTCGGATATATTCCAATTATGTCCCGATCACTTCACCCCGACTGTCCGCATGGGGGCACCATGACGCCGTGTACTAAGGCATACTGCACGTCGATAGTGCGCATGTCTTCAACCAATCTAACCCTGCCTGTGCTACAGTGCGGGAGCATTATGTTGGGGAGCTGGCAGCTGCTCGTCATTGCTCGCTGGTTCTCTCTGGGTAATCCAGCTTCCTCCACCCATACATCTGTCACCGACATACTATGACCTTGGCTGTTAATGTGTCGTTAAAACCTAATAAATAAATAAATAAATAAATAAATAAATAAATAAATAAATAAATGAAAAAATAAATAAATAAATAAATAAATAAATAAATAAATAAATAAATAAATCCTGTACCAGTTTCGCCCGTACAAATCTTAGTACCGTCAGACAAAATTCATTTTCTGATTAATTTCGTACTTTTCTTTACTCACCTTCCCTGAGTAAGATTGGTATACCTTTTCAATCTCAGATTTAACCCTCAAGCACAATGAGAGTGAGAATAAGTGTACCATTTGGAAATACTCAAATTATCCAACTTTGGTTACTCTCTTTGCAGAGATGTGTAATCAATAAATCCGGCTTTAGTTATGTTCTGGGACTTAACGAAACATGTGCTTTGGCCACTTGAAAATGGCACTGTCTGCAAAAAATGACTGAGTGAATACTCACGTGTCCAAAAACACAAAGGAAAGAGAGCTTTTCATAACTGCTTTCAAAAATCAATGGGGAACAAATTTTGTGTTATATGTTTTGGTGTTCCGTGTTATCCAACACCAGTTTGGCCGTACAAATATGAATACCGCCAGGAAAGAAAGCACATTTTCTCAGTGGTAGACTGTTTGACTTCTATGATAGAGGTCCCGAGTTTGATCCCTATGTGGGACGACCCACGTAATGTCCTTGGGCAAGGCACTTTATCCCGGTTGCCAACATAGGGGCAAGGGGCACGATGATGCCATGTACTAAGGCGTACTCCATGTCAATGGTGCACATGTCTTCAGCCGCTGGTACCAGTTTGGCCTTACAAATATGAATACCGCCAGGAAAGAAAGCACATTTTCTCAGTGGTAGACTGTTTGACTTCTATGATAGATGATGATGCCATGTACTAAGGCGTACTGCATATCAATGATGCACATGTCTTCAACCGCTGGTACCCTGCTTCAGCGGAGCTTGAACATAATTATAATGTTGAGCTGACAGTTGCTCGCCGATGCTCGGTGGTTCTCTCTGGGTCCTCCGACTTCCTCCACCCGTAAAACTGTCACGGTTACGATCAGCCATTGTGCATAAGTATGTGACCGTAAACACCAATAAATAAATACCATTAGGGAAACCCTCTGTGAAATCTTTCTGTCAATAAATAGCAAAGTAGTAATGTAATGCAAGAAATATTAACAAGCTGTTCAACATCCCTTTAATCAACTCATTTTGACTTGCACTGTACCCATCACTGTGTATACTAGCTCTCTAGATGGTTTAAACCATATCAAATAAACAACTAATTTGTGTGTGACAGTAACTCATATTACATGTATTTCATTGTATCTGAAGCAGATATGTTGGAAAAATTGTGAAATCATGGAGTAGGAAGCTTACCCTCATTTATTGACAAATCCCACACATTCACAAACAGACAAAATGATAGAGAATAAATTAATTACTGATATTTAAGGTCACTTTCAGCATCTACGGCTATATCATGACCATAATATAGGTATTTATTCAGGTCCAGGTATTCATTGCATAGGCGTACAGGGCTATTTTTCAGGGGCGGGGGATGAACCCTTTTAGCCCGAAAAAGTTTAATCTAAGGAGGAAATGCCAAATGTGGGTATGGAAGGGAGGGGGGTCTCCCTCCCACTGAGTACCTGGAGAGAACCACCAAGCAATGGCAAGCGACCCAGACTCCCCAACATACTAACTCCACAAAAGCAGGGTTAGCATTGGTTGAAGACAGGTGCACCCTCAAAGTACCCTTAGTACACATTGCCATCATGCCCCCCCCCCCCCCCCCCGACGTGGAAAATTAAACTGGGATGAAGTGTCTTGCTCAAGGACACAATGTGTCATTACATTACTACACAGGCGGGATTCGAACCGAACTTCTTGGATTGCAACAATCATCTCTACTTTCTGAGCTACCGTGCTCCCGTAATATGCAGTAATAGAACCCTTTATGTGTACTTGTGTGATTATAAATGAATAATATTAACGTGGATACGGTTCCACTTAATCAACTTGTTTATTTATTGGTGTTTAAGGTCATATATTTATGCACAATGTCTAATCATGACCGTGACAGTTTTACGGATGGAGGAAGCCGGAGTACCCGGAGAGAACCACCGAGCAACGATCCGCAGCTGCCAGCTCCCCAACATCATAACTCATGCACTGCAGCACAGGCAGGGTTAGATTGGGTGAAGACGTACGCACCACCGACGTGCAGTACGCCTTAGTACACGGCGTCATCGTGCCCCCACGCGGACAATGAGGACGGAGTGTCTTGCCCAAAGACACAACGCGGTTGCCGCAGGTGGGATTCGAACCGAGGACCTCTCGGCTGGCAGCCTGCACCTCTACCTACTGAGCCACCGCGCCCCCACGGACAGGAATGTGCACCCACCCCGGAATAATTTAAGGAGAACATTATGGCTCTCCTGCAACTTAAAAAAATACAACACTGGTTTGCAATTGTTGAGGCAATAGTTTAGAAATAAATCAATATGATTTTCGAAATTTGAGCAAAAGATAAACAAAAGGTGAACAATTCAAA
Source organism: Pictodentalium vernedei (assembly GCA_031216915.1). Lineage (NCBI taxonomy): Eukaryota > Metazoa > Mollusca > Scaphopoda > Dentaliida > Dentaliidae > Pictodentalium > Pictodentalium vernedei. Next base: position 506,595,319 of record CM062293.1, read on the forward strand.
ATATACGTAACTTTTTCCTGTAATCTTACCGGGAGGGGAGTAGTAACAGTAGACCATTCTAACGTTACTACTGCTGTTCTGCCCATAAGTGGTTGTCAGTTCTGGATGAACACCCGAGTAATTCCACGCAGTGCTTCCCGATGTGAAATTAAAGGATTCATCAAACAAATCCATTTCTCTTTGTTCTGGACAGTCTTCATTATCATTCTGAATAGAAACCGAAAATACAGATCCACTTAAATCTGTTAAAACGAAGTATTGAGTTAAATAAAGCGTTATATACATTTTCAAATAAACTCCTTATTCTAAGATCACTGAAAATAACAAAGCTTCCGTCTCTAACAAGTGAGGCCTTTTTAACTGATCAGAGGTCACACGAAATTGTATGATTGTCATCGGTAGATATAGTATAGCATGCCGTTTTACTCTAACCGAGTTGCCCCCCCCCCCCCCCCCCTTCTAAAGGGCTGGGTGAGAAGTAACGAAGACAAAATTGTAATTTTTTTCCCTATCACTGGGACAAAATTGTTTGTTTTGAGGTCTGTATTATTAGTTACACAGTTTGTTGGTGGCCTAATATGCTATATATGGTGTCAGTTAATTCCATATTGGACGAGAGCGAATTAACTGATACCATATATACCATATAAGGCCACCAACAAACTGTGTAACGAATATATCTTACCGACTGCTCCATCGATGCACAGAACTAATAACAACAGCGATCAAAATTAAATGAGAGAATTCTCACAATGTGTTCACGTGTCTTTGCCTTGTTACATTTTTACAATTTATGGGAGCACTCTCCCATAAACTGTAACAAGGCAAATTCAAACATACCAAACAGTTTCATTTCGAAGGTAACATGACACACATCCACAGAATATGAAGCCTGTTAAGTTGCCTAGCCTACACTTCAGACCAAATATGGGCTTCCAACACTCAATCTTTTAACTTGAAGCGTTTATCGGCTGCCGCCATTTGGAATAATCGATAAACAAAGGGGAGATTACCCATAGCTGTCAGCGTATATTGATATTGACAGACATTATATGGTTTTATATGCAGTTTGCATGTGACGTCTTTGAACCAATGAAATTCCCAGATACCTGTAGGAGGTAAGATATATGTCATTACCACCACGTCAGTTTCCGAGATGGTATATTGAAGTCGAAACCACATCTCTGGGATTCTATCGAAGAGTCCGAAATGCCGAGTCGATATATGACACAAAGGTGAGGTTAAGATCTTACAATATTCGACCTTTCTTGTCTCGTTTGCATAATGAAGGGATTGGGCACCGTTTTTTACTGGCCTCTGTTTTGACAATCATTCAGGGTCTGTGAAATAATATGTTAATCATGACGATCGTGACGTCATGGCATTGCGTTTATACGTTGTGTATGACGTAATCCCCATTCGTTGTTCTAACTGTACTATAAACGCTGAAGTTTGTAGTAGTGATTTTATAGTAGTGATTCAGATTTATGTTTGGTTGTTTTATTTTTCATATTTAACGCATGTTGGCCTATATAAAAATCTCATGAACGCAAAAAAATGATCTAATTTAATTTATTTCGTTGCGGCGGTGAGTTATTTACCATTTAATTACTGTTATCAGCATGTGTAATAACTTGATGCCAATTGAGTTCAGGTGAGCACGTTCTCATTCTGAACCGCATACTCGCAGGTGCGGTTGCTACCCTCAATACAGATTTCTATTTTGTATAGACGTTTTTACTTGTATTGAGTGAACTACGTTATTGTTGTAAGATAAATGGTCTATGTTAGTATAGTCGGACAAATCCAATATCTCTCTAAACTACTCACGTAAATTGTGCTGAGATCAGACAGTCCATTTAGATTAACCCTTTACCTAACATGAAAAGCAGACGACACTTGAAAACAAAATGCTTGAATAACTCATTTTTTTTCATTTTTTGTCTCAAAAACATAGGTTGTGACGACGAGCTCGTTCCAAAGAGGGGTCATAACCTATGTTTTCGAGACAAAAAATGAAAAAAATAATGAAAATTAAATGGTGATTTTTGTGAATATCACTGGCCGGTTTTGGCCGTTACGTTGGGTAAAGGGTTAAAGCAAACATGAATTTCCCAGAAGAATTCCATAGTTGTCGACAAGATTAAAAAGAAAGGGCAAAGTGGGAACTAGAAAGAGTTCGAGAAAAGTAAAAATGATTTCCCCCGGAAAGTTTAGGGAACTTTGCTCTAATCTTTACACACTGTATTGTGGAAACTGAGCACACCACATCCCTACCGATTGCGTCAAGTCAATCTACGTGATAACTCATTCCAATTCGTACCGTTTGATGACGTGAACTTGGGGATACGTGGTGCTGTGTACTAAGGCGTACTGCACGTCGATGGTGCACTTGTCTTCAACCAATGCTAACTCTGTTTGTGTGGAGTTTGTACATTGGGAAGTCAGAGAGTTGCTCGTCTTGCTTCCGGCTTCATCCACCCGCAAAACTGTCTGACACTAGGCGACTCTAAACCCCCATAAATAAATACATAAATTGATGACGTGAAAGCTGTTACGATGTGATTGTTGTCTTTGCGTAATAGCTTTCACTTCATCATACGTCACGGTGTTTACCTAGTGTGAAAACTGTTTACACGATATCAAATTTCTCATCTCGGCTCTTGTTTTTTTTTGTCAATAGTAACGAAAATATGTTGTAGATATTTAATTATTACAGGTATGTTCTATGAGATCCTCGTCTACAGCAACACTAAACTATGCGCAAAATGAAAACTCGTTCCGCAAAGAACTGCCGAACGGAAATTGTGAGGGACTATTTTTAAATATAAGCGAAATTTCAATGGAATTTTCTACAAATCGTGCTCCACAATTACAATTTGACTCGATAGCGGTAGCTAAAAATAGTAACACGAGTTCCAAATGCAAATTCGGTTGGCGATAAAATGTATTCTTTTTGTTGATAGCTCGTCCCTTGAGTTCCAAAGTGTTCTGTGTGCCTTCTGACACATGGACACATTGGTACTGAGGGGGACGAGTTGTGATGTGAATTGCTGAGTGCCCTTCTAATAATTGCGTGTTATAGACGACATGAAGGCGTATAATAAACATAGAACGAAAGACGTGTGTGAATGAGTTAATCGATTTGGCACTTTTTCCATCGCGGAAGGTTAAAATTCGAGGTCTGCAGCCCCTCGTTTTACCCTTCCGCGTTGACACTCGTGCCATACCGATTAACGCATTCAAACGCGTGTGTCGCTCTGTGTGTTTTATCTTTGCTTTTGACCATTGTTTATTTATAGGAACATCACATCCGAAAAAGGTAGCGTCGACTGAAAGAGTTTTCCACATGTTACCCATGAGCGTTCTGGCAATCCAGTAAAGCACAGAAAGCCATTTTTCTATTGCGACAAAAAATACCCTTGGGGGAAATTAATGTCCAAACGAGTAAAAAGCTCTTTGACAGTCTCATACGTCCCATCCTAACTTACGGGTGTGAAGTATGGGGTGTTGATAAGCTAAATCTTCCCCGAATGGACATTAATCAGGATTTAAGCCAAAAATACGACAAATGCAAATATGACCACATCCAAACTAAGTTCTACAAACAAATTTTGGGTGTAACAAAGTACTCTAGCACCTCGGCTGTAAGGGGTGAAGTAGGTGTATACCCACTTGATATTTTTATCATCAAGCAAATAATTAGTTACTGGCTTCGCCTGCATGACATGCCAAGTGAGTCATTAACATCTGCATGCATAGGTGAAGCATACCAGCTAGAAACAAATTCCTGGTTGAAAGCCGTTAGAAACACTCTGCAAAGCCTAAATTTTGAGCATGTGTGGTATAATCAGGGTACTTTTGACGCCAATAAATTAACATTTTCTTTGGAGAAAACTCTACAAGAAAAATATGCAGCCTGGTGGTTATCGAAAATGAGAGACTCCTCTAAATTTGCCTTCTACAGATCAATGAAAGAAGCTTTCGCCTTGGAGGATTATCTCGTGGCGGAAAAGGACAAAGCCACCAGACAGTCGTTTACAAAATTAAGAATAAGTGCCCATAGGCTGGCTATAGAGACTGGTAGGCATAGGAGGCCACCTATTCCCTCTGGGGAAAGATTTTGTTTGTTTTGTACGGATAGGGTGGAGGACGAGTTTCATTTTCTGTTTGAGTGTTCTTTCTACTCTGAAGAAAGACAAGCACTCATGCAGGAAGTGAACCTCATTATCCCAGGCGTTGTAGAGATGAGCAAATATGATCTCGCATTGACACTGATCGGGTCTTTTGACTATGATGTAACACCCAGAGTCATGCGTTTTGTCCATAATGTGTTCTCCATGCGTGAGGCAGCTGTAGCGACAGCTCAGATAACATCAAATTAACAGGCAAGGGAGCGTCCAGCTGATTAGCAGACTTCAGAAAAATGGTGACCAGAATGCTATCATTTCATTCTCTGACGGTTTACATGAACTTGGTCTTTAAGGCGACTTTCAGGTACACCTGAAGAGGTTATGTGTCCGGATGTTGAACATTCTCACCATATGCCCTTACTTGGGGGGGGGGGGGGGGGGGGGGGAGAAAACATAATTTATCTATATATAAGGTTCATCTTAAACTTTAAACTCTTTGCCCAGCGCGGTTAACGGACGGCTTTTGCAAAATAAATTCTCGAATTGGTGAAATATAAAATTTTGGCTCATAAACAACGCTTACGGTGGCTCATTGGAGCGAGCTCAGTGAGCTCGTTCCCGTGAGGCATCATAGGTTGTGCTTGTGAGACAAACAATTGGAAAACAGAACAAACTATATTGCGCTAGTCGGCTTTTGATCGTTATGTTGTGCGGAGGGTTAAGAATTTTCGGATGATTTCGGCTAAAATTATGTGCACTGCACTCCATCCCTGAACTACAGGTGGGAGGTCGAACCACAATAAACCTTAAGAAAAAAATCAATTTCGTGTAATATATGTGATGTCAGTTTATGTTTGCATTATGTTATGTTATCTATTGAACATGTATGTCATATACCCATGTATGGGGATGAAAGACAATAAAATTATTATTATTATAGTTGTAAAGAAAGCTGGGAACCCTATTTATATATGTCGTTCTGTGTATATGTTATAATGAAGAATACTATATGAATGATGCATTTGGTGAGTGCATAATTGAAACTGACCTTTAGAACGACGAACGGCCATCCTTTCCAAAAGTCTCTCTGTTCTTCCTTCGTATCATTGTCGTTCCTCTGAGTTTGGTTATTACTCTGACAGCAATAAAATATTTCCAATCCCACTACAGACGATTTATTATCTTTTTCCAAAGAATAGTCTGGTAACCATCCACGCATATCGGACATTGAAAACTGATAACCAGTCATCGTAACGGATCCGGAATCGAAACCTAAATTACAAAGTTGACAGTCAATATGACCAGGCAAAGCATAGTAATTTGTTATTGTACCACTGTTTTATGGAGCACTCTCCTGCATAAATCAAGTTTAAACGCAGGATGTAACCACTGCCTGCCAGCCATGTTGGATTCACCATTGTGGATTTTATGGGAGACCTGGCGATAGTGTGAGAGACTCTGCTCCGGTGTTCATTTGATGCAGATGGCGCTTCGATTAGTATAAATGTTAATTGAGTTGACAAAACACAGTACTCTCTACTCTCATTCTATATCGACAGATATATTGAATAACGCGCCTTCGATGCCCCAAGTCCCCACACGGAGGGATATCCTTCATATTTGTCAAAACTTTCGAAACACTGCTGTCTGACTCGAAATGGGATCGATTTGGCAAAAGCAGCATTAGGGGGCTGAGTATCGTCAAAATACACAGTGGCTAGTGCTTAGTATTAGCCAGCTCTTTGTATAGATGGAAATGGTATTACAATTATCCCAGAGTTTCTTAATTATCAGGGTCGGACACAAAAATGTAAACGTATGTCATTGAAATTGTAACGTGCTGCCTATCCACTATATGTATACTTTTTATATATAATAAAGGTATTGAAATATACAAAATAATTTAAAAACTTAACGCGTGGAAACTATTGCATATCTGCCCCAATATAGAAGGATCCATGTGAGCTTTACTACCGATTTCAATGGAATAGTATTGCTGGAAAGCCTTTTGGTCACATAATGATAGAAAACTGTTTCAGTCGCCGTCATCTTTGAGTGTGGTGTAGCTAAAAATGAAAATAAATGCACAGGGACGGAACTTTCTCGTTAGTTTTTAAAGTTTTCCAACGCCTCGCAATCTTTAATAGCTTTTTAACCCTTTACCCGGCGTGACGGGCCAAACAGACCAGTGCTATTTAAAAAAAAAATCACAGTTCAATTTTCATTATTTTTTAAAAATTGTTTGTCTCAAAAACATAGCTTATGACCCCTCATGCAGGGGTCATAAGCTATGTTTTTGAGACAAAAAATGACAATATTTAGTTATTCATGAATTCTGATTGCAAGTGTCGTCTGATTTTCGTGTTAGGTGAAGGGTTAAATAATATATTTTTATGTTTGTGAACATGAATATAATTATAATGTGCAGACTTTTATAAAATATTTTAGTTATTATTGATAAATATACTTGCGGCAATATTGGAAAGTTGTCGCCGTGGTACTAGTTTTCGTAATGGGATTCCACTTGATGTTTAATGATGTGAAAGCTGCTACGCTGTGATTAAAGTCGCAGCGTAACCACTTTCACGTCATCAAATCTCGCCAGCGGGGGGACTTGTCGCGTTGATTGACCTGTAGATGTTTCAGTAATTCAGTTGTACATTATTCCTCAAATTTACAGAGGATTGTTTCGAGCTATTTCCGGCAAGGATGGCCGTCGCCTGAGTGCTAGAATGTTCTATGTCCCCTATGGGACATAGAACATTCTAGCACTCAGACGACGTAGCGGTGAATCGTTCCTTTAAAACAAACTCTCCGGCACGCGTTATCTTTTAACGAGTTCCCTCGAGGGCGGCGGTGCATCATATCTTCATTCGACGAAGATCCAAAACCTCCGCGGGTGTCTGTATCAGTATTGGGGATTAACGACAGTTTCAGTAGCCCGAGTGACATTGTGCTGGACGAGTTTACGGATGGAGAAAGGCGGAATACCAGAAACACAGAGCAGCGGCGACCAGCTGTTAGACTTTCCAACTAACTAACGCTGCAGAAGCACGGTAGCAACAGTTGAGGTCAAGTGCCCCATCCGCGGTACATTGGTCCTCCATCGCTTTCTGTGCCACTGGAAATCAATACCTTTATCCAAAGAAAGATTCATTCTTTCAGAAATTGGGATGATTGTGAAAAGTAATGCCAGCGTGAACCCTAGTTTACTAACGAGGTTAACTTGATAAGGTGCAGTAGTATTTACGATCGAATATACAAAGGAGTGTGCTAGAAAATGTATAGGATTGGAGAAATTCCATCACTGCAGATGTCCCCCAAGAAAAAAAAATGACACGACATTCGTTCAGTTACAATTATGGTCAATCGTTTATAGGATTGGTGAGACTCGCAGGATTAAAGCACTTCCATGAATTGCGATTTCGTCGAATTTTGAAACGGCACTTATTATGGTTACCCAAGCGGAAATTAGTGTGCAGTTTTGAACAGATTTTCTATTCAAATACATCGTGCACATGACTAGGGTGGACAGCAGGGATAAATATAGAATATACCTATAGTAGCTTGGTGTACCAAATGCTCACCACGAAGTAGCACCACTTTACAATGAGTGGTGAACATTTGGTGCACCAAGCTACTCTGAGTATATTTTATTTGTACCATGATCGTCAGTTTATTAAAAGTTGCTATTATTTTTTCTCGATATTACTGAGCACCAGCCGTACATACATGCAAATTCGTTTTTGTTTATATGAGCATCGATGGGCGGCACTTCCACTATCAATTTTATCACCGAAACGAAATAGAAAAAGAAACAAGGCCTTTTTCGTTTTATAACATAATAGCATACTATTTCGAGTTATGGATGCTTTATTAACATGAGACAATGCATGTTTGTTAGATTTTAGCATCTTATGAGGTAAACCCATTTAAAAACGTAATAAATAATTGCCACTTTCCCTTCCTTCTTCGTGCGATAATAATTTAGACAAGTTTGCATTCAGATCGACATCACCAAAGGTCAAATTGGATGTTGTTCTATTGTAGGTGTAAATTTTTACTATTGAAATCCTATTGCTGGCGTGTTCAACACGGTTGGTCTGCAAAGCTATAGGCTGTTCATACAGTACGTGGAGAGTGTATTATCACTAAATCACCCGCAGGGTGGAGATTCCACCCAAGCAATAATTGCAAATTTGTTGCAGAGCATAACAAGCACAAGCAAAGTTTCAGCCAATGGACCTCCGGGTTAAACCCGGAGGTCCATTGGCTGAAACATTGCTTGTGTTTTTAGTCGATATATACTCAATTTGAAAGTTATAGTCTGGGTGATAACTCCACTCCGCGGGTGATTTAGTTACAATCCACTCTCCACGTACTGTATATAGTAGATTATGTAACCATGGTACACATATAGTTATTTTGACTTCATTTATCAACAGAAAGCTCGCTTTCCGGAGATGCCCACTATCTCCATACATTCAGTATGAATTTAATTAGAATATTGTTACAGAAGAAAGGGATAAGAAGGTTGTAGTTCCCTTAAACGATGAGCTTTTTGATGGTCTATCGCATAAAAATACCCACTCATAACCCCTGTACCTGACCCTCCAGATTTTCAGCTTCTTCAGTTTTGGCGATATCAGCGATTTTGAAGCGGATCAGGCGTGTTGTTCAGCCGACTTAACCCCCTGCACTCTGATGACGAAACGCCTGATTTGTCATCCATGGTTGTCCTCCCTGTGTTGTCAGAAATTCAGCAATTTAGATTTTGGTTGACAGAGCTCCAATTGAGCTCTGTCAACCAAAATCTAAATTGCTGAATTTCTGACAACACATGGGGGATAACCATGGATGACAGGGAGGTGTGGGGCGGGGCTTAGAGTGGGGGATGTGTCGAGTATTCTCGACATCAGAGTGCTGGGGGTTAAAATCGGACTCCATTATTTTAGATATCAATAAGCAAATTGAAGACGATTAAGAGGACATTGAAGATGCAGATCGACGACTACTGATGTTAAACAGAAACTCCGTAGTACAGTCAATGTGAATGAATGGATGTTAGAAAGAGAGACGAAGAGATTGAATATTGAAGATAGACTTGAAATAGATGGTTAGCGATAGATGACAAGATAGTGACAATGTTGGAGCAGTTGGTTACAGTCGTTGTAGAGAGAATTGCACATTCGCTTGAATGATTTACGAAATTTAACTCTATACATGTATTCGAATTGCAGTATGTCAACCCGACAGATGAAGTAGCTTTCTATCCATACTCCATCTGTGGAGTAGTCAATATCTTCATCAGTTTACCAACAGGCAGGTGTAACTTTGACAATTTATTAGAATATACACACAATTGTTTGTTGCAATGCAAGTTTCATCTGAATCTTCAGTTTTCGGCTGAGTCGCCGTGGCGTACACTGCAAAAAATATAGGTTCTCTTTAGAACCAAAACTGGTTCTAATTTTGTCCCTGAGATGGAGCCAGTTCTGTTTAAACGGTATTTATTTCAAATCAAATAAATTTACCAAGATTAGCTTTCAATTTTAACAGAATATTACATGAACTGAAGTAGATTCAGCAGTAAACTTGGAGCTTATTCAAGGCAGTCGCCAAACATTTTGAAACAAAAGAGATATGAACAGTTGGCATATCGAACCAGTTTTGGTTCTGTATAGAACCAAAACTGGTTCGATATGCCAACTCGGATTGTTGGTAGGAGATTTGGTGCCCACTTCGCTCCGAGTTGATGACACGAATCAATAATTCAATAATAACTACATTGTTAATGCAGTAACACGTTTTGGGTCCAAATACTCAATTCCCATTGGTCAGCTGGATGAAAACGTCATGGCCAAATGTAATTCATTTTCCAATGAACACATTTGGTCGAACTTCGACCCGCATTTACGTTCAAGTTAATAATTTGTGATATCTCAAACAACTTACAAGAAATGTCAATCGACAGTGTGAAATTATTTCAGTGATTTTATTCTTGAACTTGTCGTTTCATAGGTGATTATAGCTTAGAACCAAAACTGGTTCGATATGCCAACTGTTCATATCTCCTTTGCTTAATAATGATTTGAGACCACCTCGTATAAGCTCTAAACTTACGACTGAAACCCCCTCAATTTATGTTTAATTCTGTTAATATTTAATGTTAATCTTTATAAATGTATTTGATTTGAAATAAATACTGTTTAAACAGAACTGGTTCCATCTCAGGGACAAGATTAGAACCAGTTTTGGTTCTAAAGAGAACCTATATTTTTTGCAGTGTACGTTTCCGCGCCGAGGATTGGAAGTCGATTGGCGCACATATTGTGTAGTATAACACCAGCCAGCCACTGCCATTCAACACACTCTTTCTTGTGAAAAGTGTCGATATATCTTTATCGCCTTTTCTGAGCCCCCAAAACACGTTCTATAGTATTCCTAGTTTTTATGAGTGCCTTGGTTTATATTCCTTCTGACGGTGTGGCTTCATTTGAGAACTGAATGCAATTTTTATAATCTTTATTGGAGTACGAACGTGTGGGAATGGGTACAAATTATGTATGAATCCCGAAGGAATTCATAAAATTTGTACCCATTCCCACAAGTGCATACTCCAATAACGATTATAAAAATTGCATTTAATTCTTATAATAACATTCCGTAACTGTTTAAACTACTTTTTACCAAACAACAAAAGCAGAAAGACGAAATAAATCATCAACGAACGAAAAAACACTCTCACACAAAAGACAAAGCGCACAACTCTGAGCTGAGCGCCGGTTTTCGGCATTGAACCAAATTTGTCAAATTGCCGTCTTTCGCAACGAAACTTGGAATGTTCAAAGCAATTTATTGAACATATCAGTAAACTTTAATCACCTATGAAACGACAACAAGTTCAAGAATAAAATCACTGAAATAATTCCACACTGTCGATTGACATTTCTTGTAAGTTGTTTGAGATATCACAAATTATTAACTTGAACGTAAATGCGGGTCAAAGTTCGACCAAATGTATTCATTGGAAAATGAATTACATTTGGCCATGACGTTTTCATCCAGCTGACCAATGGGAATTGAGTATTTGGACCCAAAACGTGTTACTGCATTAACAATGTAGTTATTATTGAATTATTGATTGGTGTCATCAACACGGAGCGAAGTGGGCACCAAATCACCTACTAACAATCCGAGTCGTATTCCCTTCATTCAAGAAGGCGAGAAAGTTCTGAAGTTCTGGAAATGAAGGCATCGTGCGTGGAAGCCGGCCATATAGCCTACATCCCTAAAACGCAAGTGGGAACAAACCCCTTGCACATTGATATAATGATAGCGTATTCTGTTACGACAATCGACTTCATCCACCGAATGCGCTATGATCCTGATATGCGCGCAATCAATAACACCATTCGCGTTAGAAAAAGCCGCCAACTCAGGGAACCCGACCATAATCTCTTGCAAACTTGCTTCATCTTTCGGCATCTTTCCGTATAGAAGTCCGCTGTGAGAACTTTTGGCAATGTGCCCTTGTTACCGAGTGTTAACAACAAGAGGTATTGTTGACTTGCTCGCTGCGTGAATGTCCCATGTAACAGCCTAAAAACTGCCACTGGCGTCAAAACGCAGTACTGCCGAATACAGGCAGTGGCACAGAAAGTAACAGAGATCTCATCGTCGGGTGTTGAATCTGTTCCGATGTCCCTCATAAACATCCAAAATTAGCAATCTGTTCACACGTTACCTCCGTAGTATTTATTTATTTATTGGTGTTTAAGGTCACATGTTTATGTACAATGGCTAATCATGACCGTGACAGTTGTACGGGTGGAGGAAGCCGGAGTACCCGCAGAGAACCACCGAGCAACAGCGAGCAACTGTCAGCTCCACAACATACTAACTCCACGCAAGCAGGGTTAGCACTGGTTGAAGACAATCAACGTGCACCATCGACGTGCAGTACGCCTTAGTACACAACGCCACCGTGCCCCACGCGGACAATGGAGATGAAGTGTCTTGCCCAAGGACACAACGCGGTTGCCGTAGGCGGGATTCGATCAGAGGACCTCTCGGCTTGCAGCCTGCACCTCTACCTACTAAGCCACCGCGCTCCCTACCTCCGTAGAATATCAACATCGTCGATTAGTCCGATCCATAAATACTCAGTTCCGTCTCAAATATCTACGACCAAGCAGCTCGTAACCTTAAATCAATCAAAGGTTCTATCACGTAGGTTATATTTCGCGTTCAGGTTCGGTCATAACTTTGATAACATCTTGTGACCATTTTATGACAAATGCGGATACATCTTAGAAACTTGGTCATAGCCAAGATCAATCTTAGATAAGACATTGTTCGTGAAATTCAATTTCCGTCTAAAGTTGTTTATAAGACCATCCTATGACATGCCTTTGTCATAAGAAGGCTTCATGAACTGGAATCTGAAATTTCAATAGTACAATGATTTTGGAGTATGCTGTGTGATGTGGGACATCAACAGTCGTTGGCAGAGCTTTTCGTATGAGCGCATTCTGTATCTGGTACATCATCATGCATCGGTGTTCACGCTGCTTGGTACAAATGGTGCCATTTACACAATCAATATTCGTTTGGCAGAAGAATAGAATATTTGGAACCAAAATTTTGCCCCCAAAAATAAAATTTGGTAGGTCTTAGAGGGTTTGTATTTTTTTTTCGTGCGTCGTTTACTTCCTGACAACACTAGGGATCAGATTTTACACCTGTCAAGTAATTTGTAGGCAAAAAGTGTGATCATGGCCCTTTTGTGCCAACTGAATTAACCCTTTACCAACGTAGCGGCAAACACCGACCAGCGCTATTCTCAAAAATCGCCAATTAATTTTCATTATTTTTTTTTATTTTTTGTCTCAAAAACATAGATTACGACCCCAAAGTTGGGGTCATAACCTATGTTTTTGAAACAAAAAATAAAAAAAAATAGTTAATCAAGAATTTGTTTTGCAAGTGTCGTCTTCTCGTCATTTTAGGTAAAGGGTTAACAATGATTCTCATCAAAGCATTTCTTTGCTACTTAATCTTTTAGCTTAATCTTATTTGATAATCATTCTAGGAGATACTAATTATTCATCACTAGTTTATTTGGATTGAATAAACAGTGAATAAATCATATCCTTTTACTTTATTAATTTATTTATGCTAGTTTTAATAATCTATATTTTTAGCATTTGTGGGCTTTTTTAACAAAAATATTTAAAAGAGGTTTTACTGAAGTAATATATCGAATTTTAGTGCAACATAGCGCCATCTGATATGCGTCACCATTGCAGAAGGCGTATTGTTGCACTCAAAGGACGGTTCTCATTTACAATCAGATTTCATTTGGCATTCGATTTTTCATTTGCACCCCCTCCCCCCCCCCCCCCAACCCCTCCAAAAAAAAATAATTAGTTCGTACAGACGAAAATATTCCACCTGGCAACAAACAAAATCAGGTCCTGGCATGCATGTTTCCAAATGATTTGAACAGGCTAAGCGTTTTTTATTTAGCTTATCCGTAGTTTTTTACAGTACATCTCCCCTCGAATCTTCGCTTATATTGTAAGGAATACATTCTTCGATCAAATCGGTGACATGGTGACGCCACCGGTATTCAGTTACAGGACATCTGATGAATGTCCGCTCCAGTTATTTTTAGAGAATCTTAAATTTGTACTTAGGGTCAGGTGGGGGTGTTTTATTTGCCTGCAGTACAAAGCGATGGTATTGGACTAAAACATTCAACACTATTCTCCTCCATTCAGACGTAACCTGTACACGATTTACTTTCCGCCTTTACCCTGCAAAGATCCGAATGGCCGTCTTATAATATATGTTATGTGAAACAAACTTGTTTTAAATAAAAAGGTGATTCGCATTTGATGTTATTATTTCAAAATCAAGTGTATATTCCCAAATAAAAGAGCTTACTCTATTTCTTCAGAGCTACTAATGTTGAGCGAATTCTAAGCTACTTTTGGTTATTGGGGTTTAAAGGTACCAACTGCGTCGGTAGTAACTACATGTATACGAGCCAACGACAATATAGTCGAGGTTTGGAAAATTAGGAATACGTTGTCTTCTCAGTGGTTTTTAAGCGCAACCATCCGACCCTGTTTTACCACTGTGACCTTTATTCATCGTTGGCGGAAAACGTCGTATCTTAATTTGCCCCCCCCCCCCCCCCCCCCACCGCCCCGCTTTCTCCCCATCAATATGGCGTCAGACCAATCAACGCTATGGCTACTCCCAATCGGCGACCTTTGATGAAATAAAAGCTGTTACGCTTATCAAACCTCATGTTGTTTATAGGCTGCCACGAATAATCGATTGTCGATAGGTCACTCTGAAATCGGTTAGTATTTTTCGTTGTCGAAGAATCGGTAAACTTTCACCCGTTTTACACGTTTAATAATTAAAAACAAATTTGATGAAAAAACTATTGCTTCTAAAAGTAAAAGGTCAAGAACGTCGACGTTAAACCCCAAGAAGACGTTAGAAGCATTTACCTTTTAGGTACATTCCCAGCTTTGATGTTCTGAACTTTTGAACCGTCAGTGCAATAATCAAGACCGGTCGTCAGTTGCGAACTTCGCAAGTTCGCAACTGACGACCGGTCTTGATTATTACAATGACGGTTCAAAAGTTCAGAACATCAAAGATTTGAATGTACCTAACAGGGGATCGTCTTCGTTGTTTAATTGAGGTAGGTCAGCTGACTTGAACTTCATTTTTAACAACTTCAAAGAGAGGGAGGAGGGTCATCTAGGTACGATTAAACGATTATTATCGAATATTTGCGACGATTAATTGATTCCTATATTCAAAAATCGTGACAACCCTAGTTGTTTACCTGGCACGAAATCTAATTACACTCTTTCAAATTTTCAAGCTCATCACTAGCCTTTTAACCCTTTACCCAACGCAGACGTTATCAAAATTTATTATTTTAAATATCATTTTTTCAAATTTTTCAAAAAAATTCAACAAAACCATATCATATGACCCTCGTTGGAACGAGCCCGTCGAGCTCGTTCCAACGAGAGTCACATGATATGGTTTTGTTGAACTTTTTTGAAAAATAATATTTTTTCGACTACTGAATTTGCATATTACGCGGGGGTATGCGGCCGATTCGTTGGGTAAAGGGTTAATCAACAATAACTAAAATAAGTTGTAAATTTTCAATTTGTATTTCGAAAAAATACGCACATCAACAACATCTGCACTTCACACATACATCTAAGTACAGACTCTAGAAAAGCGATCGGCGATAAAAAGTCTTCAGCAGATTGAAAACTTTCAATATTTGTTTCTTTGCTGAACATATTTTTCTTGAAAAATTTCTCGCTGCCACCATTTTAGAGGATGGGAGTGAATGGATGTTATTTACTCCCAACCCCTAAAATTGTGGCGGCGATAATTTTGTTTTGTACATGTGACCAACGAACGTTTCAGCAAACCAGTTGTACAGAAACCAATCAGTTTTACCATGGAAGAGATCTAGTGTACCTCGATAAACAGAAATGGATGTGGAAGTGATATACACCAAGTTGTGAGTGATTTACGACAAAACAGCGAAAGGGTGGAATTTCTTACACAACGATGATTTCGTGTTTATATTGCGCAAGTTACTCGGTGCACTCCAGAAAGCTGAAGTATTTAGTTTATTCAAAGGAACGATGAATACCAATGTCCCGATTCCAATTGCACGTAAAATCAATTATTATTAGAAAAAGCAGACATATAATTTCCGATCTCTTCAAAATTCCTCCTCCGCATTCCTTTCAGTTGTATTTCTCTGTTCAGTTGAAATTACACACAATATTTTATTTACTAAATCTCGTTCTACTCATATAAATATTTCGATCGAGATAAAAGGCCGCTAATGGAACCTCGTTATTGAAAGAAATATTGTGTGCTTTGTTGCTATGGGATTATTTTTTATTCTTATGTCAACAATTTAAAATTAGTTAGTTTAAAAATTAACCCTAACCATCTGGTTTGAGTGAATATGGATTCAATTGGGTTCATATTCACTCAGCCCAGTTGACTTCGGTTGTTTTTTTTTTACCAAACTGATTTTAGCGTGGAACAGGCGCGATCGCCTCCATTCTAACTGACAACATGCATTTATATTTAGCGTGATGGGACCATTATGTAAGTTTAGTATCCGTCTATTCTATGAAATTCCCTTCTACAGCAGCACTAAAGCATGCGTAAAGGGAAACTCCGTTCCGCCCACATGTGCCGATCCGAAATCGTTGACGGACTATTTTTAAATAGAAGCGAAATTTCACTGGGATTTTCCACAAATCGAGCACAGCAATTACAATTTGAATATATGGATAGCGGCAGCTAAACATAGTAACACGGGTTCCCCTCGCAAATTTGGCTTGCGATAAAATATGTTCACTTTGTTGATAATATTGTCAATTGAATTCCTTAGTGTCCTTCTAATAATTGTTTTTATAGACAGGAAGGCGTGTAATAAACACAGAACGATACACGCGTATGAATGGGTTAATTACTATGGCATTTGTGCCACATCGGAAGGATACAACTTGTGGCCTATTTTATCTCATTTTGTTACTTTCAAATAAAAATGGAAAACAATTTTATTACACGCCTGTTCCATGAAATCCCTATCTACATCAACACTAAACCGTGCGGAAAATAAGAATCTGTTCCGCACATGTTTGGAACGGAAATCGTTGACGGACTATTTTATAAAGAAGCAAACTTTCACTGGAATTTTCTGCAAATTGTGCCCTGCAGTTACAATTTTAATCCATAACGATAGCTAAAAGCCGCCCCCTGAGTTCCAATATGTTCTATGTGCCAGTAGGCACATAGAACACGTTGAAACTCAGAGGACGAAAGAGCAACACAAGTTCCCCTCGTAAGTTTGGTTCTCTGTGGCCTCTCGTTCTAACCTTCCGCGCTGGCACTCGTGCCATATCGATTAAGCCATCCACACACGCGTATCGTTCTGTGTATATCTGTCGCTTTGTCGGGATCTGAATGTGTGACTGGGGCGTAAAAGTTGTATAGCGTGCGCAGCGCCTAAAAAAAAAACTTAATACGCCAATACCTAATTTCGCGTCCGATAAAGCAACAAATATTTCAGTTCCATTGGTGTAAATAAATGTCGAGAATCCGTTTGTATTATAATAGACCATTACGTGGCCGAAGACACCCTCATTTATACCATGATTACCTACTGTACTATATATGAAAAGCCTATGACATAAATTTTAGCTTTACGCACAAACCGTGGTGAACACGCCAGCACTGGGATTTCAATAGTAAACATTTACACCTGCAGTAGAACTACATCCCCGTTGACCTTTGGTGACGTCGACCTGAATGCAAACTTGCCTAAATTTATCGCACGTCGCCTCGCGAAGAGTGAAATAGAAGTGACAATTATTTATTACATTTTTAAATAGGTTTACCTCATAAGATGCCAAAAACTGACAAACATGCATTGTCTCATGTTAATAAAGCATGCATAAGTCGAAACAGTATGTTATTGTGTTATTTAAACGAAAAAGGCTCAGTTTCTTTTTCGGCGATAAAATCGACAGCGGAAGTACCACCTACCGATGCACGTGTAAACAAAAACAGATTCGCTCGTATGTACGTCTGGTCTCAGTAAAATTGTGAACAAATTATAGCGACTCTTAATTATCTGACGATCATGGTATAAATAAAATATACCCAAAGTAGCTTGGTGTACCTAATGTTCACCACTCGTGGTGAAGTGGTGTTAACCGCGCGCCGAAGGCTCGGGGCTAACACCTCTTCACCACTCGTGGTGAACATTTGGTACACCAAGTTACTATGGGTATATTCTATATTTATATCATTGCAGTCGTATCTAAGCTTGTTCTCAGGAGAATTTTATTATTTTCATCGTAACCTGCCAAATACACGTGGACTCTGATACTCAAGAGAAAACAATTAGTGTGAAAAGCCCGCGTCAATAAAAACCCATCAGCGGTAATTATAGTTTAATTGTATCGTCGGACACGCCCACGAATTATTAACGTTACAAATGGACGGGACGAAGCAAATATATTCATCCTGCAGTAAAATCAATCAACGAGTTATGGAAAACTCAGCTCGACCAATCAAATGCATGCAAGTCGGATATCATGAAAGGAACTTGAATGATTATTAAATGCAGGTGGACAATCTATGCGTTGTCCCATTGTTGACAAATACTAGGTAAGGAATGTTACAGTTCCCCATTAATCGTCATCCAAGCGTACTTCAGAATAATGAATCAATTTACAGATAGTCGCAAACTGAACCTGATTATATATTCAGATATAAAGGGATACTACACTTTGAAACGTTGCTCACTCGATAATTTTTGTCACTCATTCAACAGATTATTCGGAACCCACACTCCATTATATTCTATAAACATTGTGCCAGCCAGGTAGACTCAACTCATACTTTGGTGAAGTGATGATCAATGCTAATATTGTTTGCACAACGGTCGGGGTTTGGAGTTTGAAAGCACACTTCACAAGAGATTGGAACTGCATTGTTCTGTAATAGCTTCGAAAGCTACAGTACACACTTATAATAAATTGCCGCAGTTTCTGGTTGGGAACCATAATGGTTAACCTGTCGATATATTGTTGATACAGTACAGTCCTCGTGGACTGATCGTGATCCACGCATAGGCAGTGATGTCCACGCATGCGTCTGCTAGGGCTGTCACGATTTTTTAATTGAGGAATCGATTAATCGTCGCAAATAATCGATCATAAACGATTAATCGTACCTAGATGACCCCCCCTCCTTCTCTCTGACGTCGATAAAAAAATGAAGTTCAAGTCAGATGACGTACCTCCGGTAAACAACGAAGAAGATCCTCTTTTACGTACATTCAAAGCGTTGATGTTCTGAACTTTTGAACCGCCAGTATAATAATCAAGACCGGTCGGCAGTTGCGAACTTCGCAACTGCCGATCGGTCTTGATTATTACACTGACGGTTCAAAAGTTCAGAACATCAACGCTTTGATGAATGCACCTGACAGACAAATGCTTCCAGCGGCTTCTTGGGGTTTAACATCGAAGTTCTTAACTCTTTACCTTCAGAAACAATATTTTTTTCATAAAATTTTCTTTTAATTATTAAACGTCTAAAGCGTGATAAAATTTACCGATTACTCGACAACGAGAAATACTAATCAATTTCGCTGTGACCGATCAACAATCGACTAATCGATTAATCGTGACAGTCCTAGCGTCTACCAGGTAATACAAATCATTACCAGCAATATTTTAATTAATGAAGCATCGGGTTGTATCCGGTGCTTCATTAATGACAATTCCGATGATTATTCCTATAATTAGTGTTTGGAATCTAATATTATTGCATCCGTGGAAATATTTCCCACCCGTGAAAAATGATCTGTGTATATCGGCGGTAGTGTGGGTTGAGTTTACTTTTGATATAATATTGGATTAATTCCCACATTAGGCTAATGGTATTATTGATTCTACCTATTGAAGACTATTTCGAGACCCTAACCTGTCGAAAATGGTTATCAGAACGTTTTAAGTTCACTGCCACTCTACCTCCTCTCTACTGTGTATTAATGGAAACCAATTAGGGGTATTACAATACCTTTGTTGTCAATAAACTAACTGTTTAACGGCAGTTGTTAGGAATATAATCGAGTCGATATGGCATTTGTTACACATAAAAGTGCAGATAAAATACTGGCACTGTATGTGAGTAATCTCGGGTAGTAAATAAGTACTAAACATTAACTAGGTGTCCCGAGCGATAAGTAGCAGTTGCCAATCTTTCTGGAGCCAATACCGAGCGATAAGTAACACTTACCAATCATTTTCTAGACAATACTATAACACTTTTGCAATTGTATTTTCTAGAATTGTATTTTGTACCTTTTAATATAACTGACCAAAATGAACCATTAGCTCTTTAAAAGATATGGCAATTTGCCAACTGGCAAATTGCCAGATCTGTGAAAATGATAATGGTTCAGGTAAAATTATAACTAAAATTATAACTCATTTAAAATCATAACTAGAAAGTGAAATTTCAGAAAATACGATTGTAAAAGTTTTATAGTATTGGCCCAAGCTGGATATATTTCATGAGTTTGAACAACCTGTCTCGTGCGTGGAGATACACAGAGCCGCGCGGAGCTGATGTATTACAACACTAGGCAGTTTGTTCAAATTCATGAAACACCAACAGCGGGGATGGAAACTAGCATACACCATGTCCTCCTTTGAATGAACAAAGCGCACGGACTCGGATATACTCAGTGAACCACAGGTATTCAAGTGACATCATTCGAATGCCTTGTCGTTTGTTCTATCAGGTACAAATTCGGATAGAACTCGAGTCGAAATCTTTGAGTCTAATATGGAATTTTCGAATATGGTTGGTTGACGAAAGCAATGCAAAAACTCTTCAGTTTTGAACTTCAATCCCGACTGACTAATCTTCCAGCTATATCCCCAAGTCATGACTTCGATGGATGCATGTCCTGATGGTGTAGTTAGAATTGTTTGCCAATCCGTAAGCATGACAGTGGACAGACACCGGATGAACACAACACTCCATCTTTACGATGCCTCTTTCCTCACTATACCGCACTCGTCCACAGTCCATGTTCGATATTCATACGATATGAATTGTTCAGGTGTATATCCAATTCGATTTTCGACTCGAGCGGAAATTATATAGAGGATATGGAATGAGTGTTTTTCTCTTATAATATTTATGAAACGAGTCTAAGAATTTTCCGTTTGGGCGAGCCTCTGGCAAGCCCAAACGGAAAATTCGGACGAGTTTCATAAATATTATATGATAAAAACACTCATTTCATATTCCATTTATCATATGACACACACGCACAAATTAGCCACTTAGTATGACTTTTTTAACCCATCATCTAACTTGAGTTGCAGATGACACTTGGAAAAAACATCCTCGTATCACTATTTTTTTTCATTTGTTGCTTACAAAACATATGTTATGACCCCTCATTGGAACGAGCGCGACACGCCAGTTCCAATGAGGGGTCATAACATATGTTTTGGAAGCAAAAAGGGACATCTAAAAAAGGAATGGCGTTTTTCTTGTAGGTAAAAGATTAATACAAATACACCCTAAATAGGACAGATAAAGTAAATTCTCTCTACTGAAATTATGCAAATGTGATCCAGTTGTATTTTGTTTAGCCAATCAAATTGTCCAGTTTTGAAATTGCCCAATGAAAGCTCCCAACTCTAATTTGCAAATTATGAAAATGTGGTCCAGTTGTATTTTGTTCAGCCAATCAAATTGTCTGGTTTTGAAACTGACTAATGAAATTGACGGAAGGCTTTATTTATCACTGATTAATATGAAAACAAAATATCAAATGTTTAAAAGTGAACAAAACGGACGAGTCATATGATAAATATTTACATGACACTGCTCCTAGACGTACCTTCAATGCAGTCGCCACCCACTCTGTAGATACAGTAACTTCCTCTCGGCCATGTTGCATTTTGGCCATGGTTAAGAACTTTGATGCAGAAATTCATTTGTAGATGGTAACCATCGAATGGTCCCATTAGATGTTCCCCTTTCCATGACTGGGGTGCGAGTGAATATGGAACTGTCATATTTATGAAGCCCGTCTTCCAGCCATACATTTCCGTTTCCGGGCAGCCATATTGAGAGAACGGTAGGCCATACGTTCCTACTGGCCAGTCACTCGTTAATATTTCTGAAATTAATAATAAAAGTAACAGCAATGTCACATTTACTTCATAAACGTTGACAATTTGAGTACGTTGATCGATATTCCTCAGCCATGATGAGGACCTTCGACCAAACAAAAAATAGATGATGTGTTTAAGGTTTCATGCAAAAAATTAGGGTCGGTCGGTGGAATTTTTCATTTCATCATTTTATTTTTACTTCTTTTGTGTAAAAAAAATAACAGATAATTGTCAAACACGCTCATCTTAAACGTGTTCTCTCAGGTATTAGCAATTCATTCATAAAATGCATAAATATTGGCTTC
This sequence comes from Pictodentalium vernedei, assembly GCA_031216915.1. Taxonomy (NCBI): domain Eukaryota; kingdom Metazoa; phylum Mollusca; class Scaphopoda; order Dentaliida; family Dentaliidae; genus Pictodentalium; species Pictodentalium vernedei. The sequence continues at coordinate 506,617,549 of CM062293.1, forward strand.
GTGTGGAAAATATCGTGTGAGGTTTTGCGTGAATTGCGAAAACGTTAAGACTGAGAATGATTCATTAGGAATATATATCTTTATGTTCTTTTTACTGATGATCAGTTAACTGGTAGAGAGCTAAGTTATTTTTGGTCATGAAAATTTGTTCATGTGTCTTTGCCTTGTTAGAATTTGTGGGAGAGTGCCAAGAGGCACTCTCCCATAAATTGTAACAAGGCAAACCCATATAGACTAAGTAATTTTACATCTAAGATAATATGAAGCACATCCACAGAGCATGACACCTTTTGGTTGGGGTACCTGCCCTTCATATTAAAGCCCAAATATGGGCTTCCAGCACTGTACCAGTTAATCATAATATCGTCCCCTGAGTTCCAAATGTGTTCTATGTACAAGTAGGCACATAGAACACCCTGGAACTCCGGGGACAATATATGTGGTGCTTATGTCCTATATTCGAGTTGTATTCGAATGGCATGATCATATCCGACTGTAAACGAAATTGGGATATTATGTTGCGTTGAATGCTTACATCTGTCTGTAATTATCGATAAAATTATCGTCGCCGGAATAACATTGGACCACAGATGCTTCTTTCGAAGTGGATAAAATGGCGTTGTCAGTGGGAGAGGCCAGAATTGCAGAGTATCACCAATATTATAAGTTATCGTGATGAGTTGACGGTAACATGGTCTGCGCTTTGCGGCTTGGAGCTTATGTTCAACCGAGACGCGACCATGTTACCGTCAATTCATCACAATAACGTATATGTTCCAACAAGACACTACCCATTGCCCAAAACGTACATTGTGAAACACGAGAGATTAATTTAATAAAACTGTATCCATTAAAAGTTCGCTTCTGGGAGGAAACTTTTAACGATCACAGGGGGGCGCGGTGGCTCAGTAGGTAGAGGTGCAGGCTGCAAGCCGAGGTGTCCGAGGTTCGACTCCCACCTGCGGTAACCGCGTTGTGTCCTTGGACAAGACACTTCACCCCCATTGCCCATGTGGGGGCACGGTGACGTCGTGTACTAAGGCGTACTGCACGTCGATGGTGCACTTGTCTTCAACTAATACTAACCCTGCTTGTGTGGAGTTAGTATGTTGGGGAGCTGACAATTGCTCGCCGTTGCTCGGTGGTTCTCTCCGGATACTCCGGCTTCCTTCACCTGTAAAACTGTCATGATCATGATTAGCCATTGTGCAAAAACATGTGACCTTAAACCTCACTAAATAAAGATAAATAACGATCACAGGTTTAGTAAATAAACCTCTCGTGTACCCACGACGACACTGGATAAATAATCAACAAACCAGATAAACTCATTCCACCTTATTTCAAATCGTAAATCAGTTTGTAATTTAAACAACACTTTATCCGGAACACCCTCTGTTGCACGTGTGAAAATTCCAGAAAAAATGAAGCGGCTTGCTTGTCACTCGGTTGATGAAGCAATTATGAAACGGGCGACGTCATTTCAAATATTTCGCGTTGTGATGTCAGGCAGAAACATATGCCACTTGAGGCGTAAACATATAATATTTAAGGAATAGTGCATGGCTTGGAGTTGACTACGCCCATATAGTGCCCAGTGAGGTGGCGTAGTTCCCTCACTGGGCACTATATGGGCGTAGTCAACGACAAGACATGCACTAATCCTTATATTATATCGAACACCCATCAAGACAAACATCTGTCCGATTTGTTAATCCGTTACCAAGGTAGCAGCCCTACCAACCAGCGTTATATACACAAAATACCATGTAGTTTTTAAAAAACATTTTCTTCTTCCAAAACACGGCTAACTTGGATTATTGATATGAGCAGAAGACAGATTTTGAATCGGTCGGCAAGGGAAAACAAAACATTTCCCCCAAACGGAACTGTGTATTCTAGAATCGCACAACTCGCGAATGGAAACTAAAATTTTCGAAATTTGACAACGCAGTTTGATAATTTCCGCACATTTGTCACACATATACAATACCGAATGGGTCAGCACGCGATACAAACTCCGAAGATTCAACTGAATTCCATTGTTTATTCGTTTACTGCCCAAAACATACAATTAAAACGAAATAATATGAGCAGCGAAACAAACGATTGTTCATATCCGGAAGCGTTCTCATGAAAGTTGTACCCAGGTATGGATCATTCTCTTCGAAACGAGATATGGATCATCTTCTCAAGGAATAAATTGAACGCCTCGGAAAATGTGACTTCAACAATGGAAAAGCGATACATTTTTCCACAATGATTTCTTTCCGGGTCGTTTTGTGGATGTTGTGCCTCTGTGAATCGATATTTAAATTTAGCCTGATTAGTTTTATTCGCCCAGTATGAAAAGAAAACTGATATAGTATGTGCTAAAAATAGAAAACATGTAGTGCCTGGGTGTAGTGCCTGGTCAGTTCTGTGGATGCAAACTACACGAAATAGGGGTGCAGCATTCGTCCAATCAGGAGCCTAGAAGGTCACGTGAGATATAATATACTAAGAGAGCTATCGTCCTGTCAGAGGAGGATGATTTTAGTCTCATTGAAACATAGAGTTATGTGAATATTCTATCATTTACGTGTCCCACTTCATGGATCACGCATTTACAGAGAAAAGCTGTTCCATTTATTATCTAAATGGGGGTTTGTGTTTCTGTAATTCCGTGATTCAGCCCGTGTCTGGCTAGAAATACAAGATCTGTTTATATTCCTTCATATGTAATGCACGTAGAAATTTTCTTTCGCATGGGCGGGACTACCCTTCCTGACAAGGCTCGCTGGTTCACTATAAACACTATGTGATATTCAAGCCACTTTCAATACGGCGCGTTTTCATTTTTCAAAATAGGTAATTATGGACAACAAGTTTGGGGTTTTGCATGAAGATTAGGTTTCAGTCGAGAAACCGGAACCATTTTTTTTTTACATAACCTAATAATTGTTCTGCTGGTAAAAAAAAACTACATAGGTTATGTGAGACCTTTGAATATCCTTGAAAAATAAAACACGGAATCTTGACAACGTGAACAAATCTATCAACCTATTCTTTTCGCTTGATAGCACTCTTAGACCACATGGTACACATTAACTTGTTTTAGTTAAAGTCGTGGGCTCATTGAAAAGAAACTCCATGTATTTCAAAATTCCATCCAATAATGCCCGCGGGAGCGCTGTGTACCGAACTCCAATGATGTACATGTCTTCTCCCGCTGCTAACCCTGCATGTGCATAGTTAGCATGTTGGGGATTATGACACTTGCCCGCCGCTGGTTTTCAGTGGATACTCTGGCTTCTTCCACCCGTAAATATATTTATTTATTGGTGCTTAACGCCACATCCACAGCAAAGGCTCTACCGTGGCGACAAACTGTAATGCAGGACAAAATATATGTTTAAAATAAGGACAATTGAACATTAACATGACTGTGAAATAAACTGCGAAGACACTTGTGAATAATGATACCAAATAGTAAATGAATTTTGTTTCAACCAACCAGATGCCAAAATACTTGTTGTATATGAGATGCTGTTGAAAGAATAAAAACAACTAAAACTTGTTAAAAGAGTTGATTTCTTTGAGAAACGAGATAATCTGATGACAAGTGATATTGTAACATTGATCTATCATGTTTTTATACTCTGGTAAACGAGCTCTGTTTTACTGAAAAATAGTACTCAGTCACCATTGCTCGGGGTGGAAGTTATCTACAATGGGCGGCAACATGGGTATAAACGATTGACTGAACTTGACTTTATCTCCATGTTGTGGTCACGATTAGCCATTGTGCACAAGTATGTGACCGCAATCACAAATAAATAAATAAATAGACTGTACATTATAATGAAGCCGTTTAATGTCATTAAAATCAGTACAATCCAATGGAATGTGCACGACTGTGAACAGATTTTGACAGGTAACACCCCATCCGTAACACTATTCAACACGATGTGGCCTGATGTTGAAAGTGTCGTTAAATCCCAATAAAGCAAAACAAACAAAACTCATCATGCTCACATCATTTGAGCACGTACCATTGTCGCCACGTATAGAATATCTCATCACCTTTGAAATTCAGTCGACCACTTTTGAACGAAAATAAAGGCACAGTTTTTTGAGCAAGAATCAATACTATACAACGTTTTAAATTGTATGTTCTAGAATTGTATATTCTACATATTAATATAACTGACTAAGAGGAATCATTAGCATTTTAATCCTTTACCTAACGTAACGGCCAAAACCGGCCAGCGCTATTCTCAAAAATCGCCAATTAATTTTCAATATTTTTTTCATTTTTTGTCTCAAAAACGTACGTTATGACCCCTCGTTGGAACGAGCTCCTCGAGCTCGTTCCAACGAGGGGCCATAACCTATGTTTTTGAGACAAAAAAAATGAAAAAAAATAGTTATTCGTGAATTATTTTTGCAAGTGTCGTCTGCTTTTCAGGTTAGGTAAAGGGTTAAAAGATATGGCAATTTGCCAACTGGCACATTATTGCCAGATCTTTGAAAATGCTAATGGTTGATTTTAAAGTCTTAACTAGATACAATTCTAGAAAATAAAATTGTAAAAGTTTTATAGTATTTACCCCTGACGGCCACTATTGTAATTATTTCTTGAAAAAATAGCCAATTGCAAGTGACCTCACCGGTTTCGAAATAATTCACTCATTTTTAAATTTGAACATTGTCACCATTTATTGCTCTCAAATTAAAAAAAAATAAACGGGCACTAACTTTCTTTTGTGGGAACTGGGACTTATACCCATAAGTATTAAAATTAAAATACGGTGTCTGAACTTTTGGGCCAAGCTTAATCATGAACCAGATAGTAGTGATAAAATCTCGAGCTCAGTGTATTCAGTACTTTACTAGAACCACACCAAGGAGTGTACACAAGCCCCTGGCTCCAAAACATTATTTCACCACTAAATTATCTGGATATGACCCACATCTGGACCGCTCAGTTTATTACGGACATAAAAAGCTTTGATCTTGCACTGAAGCAGAGATTCACATATATGTTCATCCAAAATTGGAGAGCAAGCATAAGTACCTCTGGTAAATATAGATCTTATAAGTGGATCAAACGTAACTTTGAATTGGAGACTTATATCGAAAAACTCCCCCCGTCTTTGGCTACCCCACTTCTCCAATTCAGACCACGAAACCATCGACTTCCAATTGAAACTGGCAGCTGGGCGTCGGTGGAATTATCTCAAAGGTCATGCTCGCTGTGAGGGATTTGTATTGGTGATGAATTCCATTATATCCTTGTTTGCAAAGAATTAATGGAATTACGCAACCAATACATAAAGCCCTATTATCGACAACATCCAAATATGATAAAAATCCAAAACCTTTTTTCTTGAACGAATATCAAGGAAATTCGCAATTTAGCGAAGTTTATAAAAAAATAAAAATATCTTAAACGTCTCTCCTGGCTGTCCATAAGACCACATAATACACTAAGTTAGTCCTCAACTTTTCTATACTTTTACCCAGAACTCGGAAATTCCCTACATAATCATGTAACCCTCATTTAGTCGGTGACCCTACACCATCTGTAGTAACATGGTACAATGCTGAAATAGAAATGTAATTTCCTCCCTTTGATATCCGAAGTAAAAGTAGTTTCTTATGATCTCATGTGGTAATCGAAGGAACATTGAAGGAACTGTGTGGGAATGTGGGTTGGGGGAAAGGTGGGGTGCTTGCTCGTATATGTATCTTTGAATACATATGAGTATACATGGGTACACGTACATAATATGTGTACATGTATGGGTATATATTTCTATCTGTATGTGCATGTTTGTATATGTTTGTGTGTGTAGGTGTATATATATATGGCATGCAGATGTATTTGTGCATGTATGTACATGTGTATATATGTGTATGTGTACGTGTGTGCATATATGTATAAGCATGCTGGGGCGTGTGTGCATATGTAGGTTTGTGTGCATATGTATATAATGCCAGTGACAGATACAGGCAATAGTATTTGAATAATCAGTAGCCAGCTTCTGTAGTAGCAGGAATAGTGGGAATAGTATTAGAAGTAGTAGTGGCTGTAATGGCGGAAGTATAGTAGTAGCTGCAATAAAGGCAGTGATACTAGTAGTGGTCGCGGTGATGTAATTGGTAGTACAACATATTAGTAGTTGCTGCTATGGCAACCCCAGTAATAGCAATATGAACACAGCCAAGCATTTCGCGATAGAAGCATCAGGGCGGTAATACTGATGGGCCGATTCACTCAAGTGCATTTATCTTTGGCAGAGCGCAGCTATAAGAGGCGCTTTGATACTTTTGCTTCCTAGTATTCCTGAGCAAACCACCTCATACCCGGGTGTTACTCAGCCAGCACTTCCCCCTTCCCTTCTTATATACACCCCCGCCCATTTTCAACAGCAGGTTAAAGAAGTCGTCAGCCGACCTGCTGATATTTCAAATGCGAACACTGGGGTTTGAGGAGGGACAAATGCTCGGGTAAATGCTACGAAAGTACAGTAAGACGGAATGCACACTGCAACTTGCATATCATGTTACCATCACTTATCCCCCCTTTACCTTGGAATTAGACCTTAGTCTGCAGCTGTGTGCCCGTTCTAGTTATTATACATAAATAAAAAACCGTCCTTGCGTGATAGCCCGTGGCGTAACTAATACGCTGATAACTTCGCATCTGTTGGGAGGGCGTTATCTTAAGACGTGAAATTTAAGGAACTAAGACTTTACGAAATACCATCGGAAAGGAAAATGTGTGTTGTTGGTGGGAAATTGTGTGCTGAGGCATAAGTTCTATAATGTCGGATTACTGCCCCATTGTTGTTGGACTGCCATAGCAATCTAGAAGTAACGTGGTATTGCCAAGTGGAATACCTTATCATGAGCTGTTTTAAATCCCGGAATCCTACTCAGCCCCTTTTAAACTGATTTATTTTTGTGCCACAAGTACACCAGTTATACTCTACATACCCCAGAACACTGTGTTTGTGCATCCGTGAATACACGAGTATCGAGCGGTTAATAGGGATGGGGTTTGGGAGGGAATTAGGGCATTAAAATTGTGTTTGTTATAGTCATGCTTACTACTGGCATGCAATGGATATTTTATGTATTTGTAACTAAACATTCTGTACTTTATACCAAAACCATGGTGAAAAGTAGTAATAAATAAATAATCAAATAAATAATCAAATATTGAAACATCAATTTTTTAATTAAACTTCAATTTCAAAACTTGTATTTCAATAATTTCAACACTTTTTAGCTACTTCTGTATTATTTTCGACTCTCGTAATAACATCAGCCGTTTGTAGTGCATCTGGAAGGGGGTTAATATATCACCATTGATCAATCTACCCTTATTTAAAAAGACTTTGTCTCATAACCAACCGGGAACCAACACTATAATATTTTTACAACTGTATTTTCTAAAATGTATTTCCCAGATATGACTTTAAATGGGTTAAAATAATTATTAGCATTTTCAAAGATCTGGCAATTTGTCACATGACAAAGTGCCATATCTTTTAAAGTGCTAATGATTCATTTTAGTCAGTTATATTAATACGTAGAAAATACAATTCTAGAAAATACAATTGTAAAAGATGCACATTTTTGGCTCCGAGCCGTTTTCGCCAAATTCGGAGTGCTTGTTCCTTGCAGTGAACAAACGATTGTTTGTTCATTTCAGTATTGGAAGTTGTTCCACTTCTCTGAGACTCCACAGAAAGAATTATATAAACAAAATTATTGTCTGTCTATAAATTCTATTGACCCATCCATAGGTGTAGAGTGTGCGTTGGTTGGGGTGATCTTGGGGATCATATACGAAGGAGCCTCTGTCAGGATAATCTGACTTTACATTTCGGGAAACAAACACTACAATGTTTTCGTACAAAGTATATTTTATTTTTAGATGATATACAGGAAATTTCCAGAGTCATTTGTGCAGTAATGTGTTAATTAGTGCAGATATAACAATTAAAACGGACCAAGCTGCACGATGTGTTAATGGCAAAACAGCTACATATGTAAGCTCAAAGATGTGCATTGATTTGCCACTAACAACGAAGTACTTATGGTTTTTCGAAGACTATAACATTTTAATCGATGGTCGGATGTCGACTGTACATGTACGTGCTTCAACAGCCCCAACAGACTTATAAACTCTGAAGACCCATATTCCACCATCATCTGATCCAAGATTTTCTTCTTCAGTCTCGAGTGGACAAGTCAAGAAAACAATAGCGTAGACACTAGGGGACGTATAATCCATGCATCGTCGTTTTTTACAGTAAATGCATATTTTTTTATTTGTTGTGATTCAACGAGAGTCTCAGCAAACAGGGTCATATCGTGTTTGGCAGTTTTGCTGGTGTCGGAGATGGAGTACACGGGGATAATTACCGAGTAGAGGCGAGTACTAATCACATTATCCAATTTGTCTAAAGCCAACACAAGCAGAGATAGTATTTGTTGAAGGCATGCGTGCATTCTACGTGCAGAACGGCGTAGTACACTGCGCCACCGGGATTCCTCTTGTACAAATGGGATTAAATGCCATGCCCAGGGACACAGCGCAAATGATGTGTGTAATGATCGAACATACAGTCGTTCTGTCTGATATCCTATACTCTAACCAGTGAGCCACCGCACTCCATCCAATACCCGTTGGGCTGCCTATGAACAAGTACAGTATATTTGACAGAGCCGAGCCGAAATATTTCCAAATTCTCCAACATTCGTAGTAAAGATCCGTGCAGACTGATAGGCTAAGTATTAATTCGATGGTTTTTAGGTGGCTTTGCTATATTATTTTCCTAACCTCGAACCGGATCTCGAAAGTGGCGTCACACCGTAGCTCCTTCGGATTTCAAGTGGGTTAACAGCAGGGGCGGTCTGCCACATTGGTGTTTTTGAGTTGGTCGGATCGCAACCATTATTGACAAGTTTACTCCGCCTCTGGCTCGAACGGGTCTGCCAGGCTTATTATATGAATCCAGCAGGCAAATGTCGCTAGAAGATGGAGCACATGCGCTGCCAAATGTCGGCATCCCTTTAGGTGTCAAGGCTATCTGACTAATCAGAGCTCAGTTGGGAAATGGTAAATTTGGATTCCGCTAGAACAGGACAAGCCAAGTGAGGTGGGGGTGTGGGTGCTGGTCGAATCAGAGTGAAGGAGAGGAAACTACGGGCAAAACGTCAGTCAGGGTGTGGCCACGGCTTTGTAATCCATCGTGGATACAAAAGGGATTGGGGAAAACACTTGTCGTTTTTTGAAGGGCGGGGGTCATCCACCAATATGAGTTTGGTATGTATCTTATAAGGTACATTCGAACCAATGGGTGAGTGTGGAAGGACTAGTGCTAAAGGACATTCAAAAGGTATGTGAAGGGCAATTCACGCGACAAAAATAAACCAGGCGTATTTTCTTTATTCGTTTCCATTGACAGGGGAATCTCTGTCTTCGAATTGACGTCCTTTGTGGAAAAATATTAATAAAACATGCCGATATCAGATTAACAGACCAGGAGCTGCCCAGGAATTGTTGCGTTCAAACAAATTCGGCGAATGACCAACATGCCTTTCGTGAATACGTTGCAAGGTAGGCGATGGTATTCTTTCAGAACACCTTCAAAAATCGATATATTTTCGTACAATACATGATTGACAGCGGTATTGTCATATTAAGAGTTTTCAGACTCACTCGGATAGTATTCTAGAGTTGGAAGATATCATTAAATAACATATTTAAAATGCTATCATGTAGCTTATACAATACTGCCGTCGTGGACTGGTCAATTTTCACTGGTGGGCAATATTTCCATAGGCGTCCATCATTATATCTTACCTCCGACAAGTATCTGGGAATTTCATTGGTTCAAAGACGCCATATGCAAACTGCATATAAAACCATATACTGCCTGCCAACATCAATATACGCTGACAGCTATGGGTAATCTCCCGTTTGTTCATTGATTATTCAAAATGGCGGTAGCCGATAAACGCTTCAAGTTGAAAAAATGAGTGTTGGAAGCCCATATTTGGTCTGAAATACAGGTTAGGCAAATTAAAAGGCTTCATATTCTGTGGATGAGTGTTATGTTACCTTCGAAATGAAACTGTATGAATTCGCCTTGTTACAATTTATGGGAGAGTGCCTGCACTCTCCCATAAATTGTAACAAGGCAAAGACACGTGAACACATTGTGAGAATTCTCTCATTTAATTTTGATCGCTGTTGTTATTAGTTCTGTGCATCGATGCAGCAGTCGGTAAGATATATTCGTTACACAGTTTATTGGTGGCCTAATATGGTATATATGGTGTCAGTTAATTCCATATTGGACTCGAGCTTCGCTCTCGTCCAATATAAAATTAACTGACACCATATATACTCGAGCTTCGCTCTCGTCCAATATGAAATTAACTGACACCATATATACCATATTAGGCCCCCAACAAACTGTGTAACTAATAATATATGACATAATTAAAATGTTATCATGTAGCTTACAGAGTACGGCCGTCGTGGATTGGTCACTTTCACAGGTGGGCAATATTTCCAGGGGCATAATAGTATTATATTCCAAACAATAATTATAGCAATAATTATCATAAATTTATTAATGAAGCCCCGGGTACAACACGCACGATGCTTCTTTAATTGAATATTGCTGATAATAAGTTTCATTACCTCGTAAACGCCTGCGTGGATATACAATTGTTGCCAAAATGAATGCATTTAGGAAAATTAACGGTGTGGGGAAGAGGGTGAGGATTGTGTTTGCTGGCTCCTCGTAGCCCACGTCTGCTACCATGAACCTATATGTGTATATGACCATTTCACATGTCATTCATGACATCGAGGGCATGAGTTTATACACCATCTGTCTTGTACCCGTACTCAAAAAACATTTTAACATATTACCGTTTTCGCAGAATAATCCTGTCATTGCGTCTTCGCAAGTACATGCGCATGTCTCATTGTCAAGCGTTCCTCCATTTTTACACATGACACCAAAACACACTGAAAATATAAAACAGCACCATTGTCATATGCTGAGTATTCAGTTGCACTGAAACATTTCCCTTACACGATCCATCCGACAGCTAAAAAATGCACACGCGACGAAGACTTTTATAAGAGTTTTGAATAAAAATAAAAACGGTGAGATCATTAAAAAAATAAAATAAGATCATTCATATATTTGTCATAAATGAGCGTTTATTATAAGTTTTCTCCGCCAACATGTATTGTATATGGAGATTTCATACCTGGATGTAGATTTTTAAACACCGAGTCGCAGGCAGGTATTACATTTCAAAATACCATACATGTTGGCGGAGATAACGTTTTTGTCCCGTTTGAAACACAAAACAAACATAGTGGAAATAAATTGGTGGACCCATTTCTCATCTCCACAATCACTTGGACCAAATTCATGATGATTATTTTGTTCTTATAATCGCAGAAGACAACAGACAGAGTTACATCCTTTGAGTCGTTAAGGAAACGAGCAAACAGTATTTTGTTGACATATCGTCCCATGAGTTCCAATGTGTTCTATGTGGCTAATGGCCTCAGGGGACGAATTATTTGCTCTTATTTTACTTTTATGATTGAATTGTCGGAAATCTGATGATATTTGTGACTATTTTCGGGTCTTTTGGTTCGTTATTTATTTCGAGCCGAGCAAAAGCGGAAAGCTTTCGTTTAAATCATATACCCCCGATGTTTCGCGTGCGTTTATATCCGAACGAAATGGTTTGACGCGCCGAAGGCGCGCAGGGACGATTTGGAGGACAAGCCCCTTTCGACCCTCGTTAGCTGTTTGTTGTTGTTGTAGGATGTCAAGGCGCGATGGAGGAGGAAAAGGAAGGAGGGAGGTGGCTTAACCCCGTCTAGGCTTCTTCCGGCTCTTTTTCTTTGGAGGTGGTTGAGATTGTGATGTGGAAATCGACGATGTTGAGTTTAGTGTTGAGTTTGGTGAATGGATTGCGTCTAATTTCTTTTTGAGATCTGCCTTGGATTGTTCCCTGAACTCCTGAGTTTCGGAGGCGATTCGGTTTCCCATCTCAATTGCTCTTCCTGCCATCTCTCTTATTTTCCTTAATTCTTCGGCGGTGACTGCAGATTTAGGTGGCTGTGTTGCTGAGATTGACTCACCCGGGCTGTCCGGTAGAGAAGGAAGTGGGGAGTGAGGGGTGGGAGGTGGTGAAAAGGCAACCTCCGGTTCCTCCTCAGTCTCCACCAGATGTTCCTCATCCAACAGTACCGGCTCAGGAGCTGGCAGTTGGTTGGGTGTACTAGTGGGACTAGGAGGGGAACTGGCAGCTGCCCCCAGGACCTCCATCCTCTCGCTCACCTCTTTCTTCCTATTCCGGAAGGCCTCCAAGCGCCTGGAATCCCGGCGCTTGGAGGACGGACTCTTCTTCTTCTTGCTCTTCTTCTTTTCAGGGCCAGGTCCAGGCTTCTTCGGGTGAAGACCAGTGTGAGAGGGGTTCCTCTCACAAAATGTGCTACCTCTCCCCGAAGAAGGTGTGGTGGTGTTGTGCTCATCAATGACGAACTCCAAGTTCAGATGGACTCTCTTGCCTGTCTCCCGGACAGTCCAGGTGACAGGGCAAGAGATGCCCAGAGCTGCTATTGTTCTCTTCAGTCGCGCTGGTAGTTCCAGTGTTTCCATAATTATGGTGTTAATTAGGATGCTCGCGCTCTGAGTTCAGAGGTGCGAATGCGGTCCCGTTTATATCCTGGACGTTTCACTCTCTCATATACCTTGGATATGGGGTGAGCCCTTTGTCATGGCTATTTGTCCAAGGCATTCTGACCAATCAAAAGACAGAATTTATCGGATATAGGAACAATGTGTATTCAGTTCATAATTCATTGTGTATCATTTATCGAGAATCGCTGGGAGGAGCTTGATTGTGTATAATCTTCCCTCCTTACCAATGAATGTAATTCCGCATGTCCCGATTTAAAACTTGCGAGGATACAACATTAGGATCTGGTTTTAACATCGATAACCGAGTAACATTTATTTATTTATTTATTTATTTATTTATTTATTTATTTATTTATTTATTTATTTATTTATTTGAGTTTAACGACACATGCGACAGCCATGGCCACCACGTGTCAGACGGGTGGGGGAAGCCGGACTACCTTGAGAGAACTTCCGAGCAACGGCGAGCAACTCTAAAATTCTTAAGCGAACTAACTCCACACAGGAAGGGTTAGCACTGGTTGAAGACAGGTGCACTAGCTGCGTCCAGAACGCCTTAGAACACAGCGCCACCGGGCCCACGTGGACAATCGGGATTAAGTGCCTTGCTCAATGACACAACGCAGTTACCCCTGGCAGGGATCGAGCCGTGGACATCTCGGTTTTATGTTCAATGCCGTAACCACTGAGCCACCGAGGTCCCTAAATTTATGAATAGTCAGTATGAGTGTAAGGTAATTTTCTAAGTAGTCTGATAATATTACGATCTTTAACCCTTTGCCCAAATGAATCGACCGCATCCGCCGTGTAAATTACCAACTGATCAGTTGAAAAAAATACCATTTTTCAAACATATTTAACTCTTTTGGCGCGACAGGCGACTAAAGTCGACAGACGGCAGACCGCGGAAAGGTACTGCAGTAGTCATTTTAGCCAACTGTGTGTGTCAATTTCCAAGTGCTTTTAACCCTTTACCCAACGCAGACGATATCAAAATTTATTATTTTAAATATCATTTTTTCAAAAAAATTTAACACAACCATATCATGTGACGAGCTCGTTCCAACGAGGGGTCACATGATATGGTTTTGTTGAATTTGTTTGAAAAATAATATTGTTTCAACATTTGAAGTTGCATATTACACGGGGGTGGGAGGTGCGGCCGATTCGTTTGGTAAAGGGTTGAACAAACATACGTATGTTTCATTCACCATTTTTGTCCTGTCCGTGAACAGCGATATCGTCTCTTGAAAGTATAAAGGTGCCATATAAATATATACAGGAAATCATTTGAAAAAATGCAAATGAGATCATTAGAACATCTTTTAAAATAATAACACTTTAGTCTTACAACCTATACTTTTTGTAAAATTCCTGATGAATATTAGGCGCTAAAAATTCTGTTTCTCAGATTATTCCGCGCCAAAAGAGTTAACAGAACCTTATCATATGATCCCCTCACAGGAAAGATCTCGTTCCAATCTGTGGTCGTTTGATATGGTTTTGTCGAGAAAAAAAACAATAATATTAAATTTTGATATCGTGCGCGTTGTGTTGCGGAATTAAGTGAAAGTCTATCGATCTACGATCGTAAGTTCGGACTCAGATTGTTGTGATTACTGAGAGAACTCCGAAGCCCCATCAACAGCGAAGTCCCATCAGCCCGTGGCGTTTTGTGATTCCTAAGTTACCAGACAATATCAGACACAGGCTCCAGATTCTGGGTTCATTTTGGTAACCTCGCGAACTTGTCGTGTTCAGCAGAACGAAGACCAGATTACCAGTTATCTATGATTTTATTTAATCAAAAGTATTTACAAGAACCGCGACTATAGTCGTCTCTGGAATGTGTATAGTACAACAAAAATGTTAGTTCAATACTGCTCGTACCTTTCAAGACCAGTGGCGGCATCGATCTTTCTTGGTGGTGGTTCCGTATTCGCCGGGAGCCCAGAGACAACTTGATCAAGCATACAGAAATCGGTCGTTACATACTCCAAATTTCTGATGCGAGATCGAATTGCGTAATTACGAGTCAGCGGAATATTGAGGGAAAGCCCCGTGATTCCTCTGACGTGGCCGTCGCCATTTATAGACACTTTGACCTATGTTTTCGAGACAAAAAATAAAAATAATAGTTATTCAATTTTTTTTTTTGTGCAAGTGTCGTCTGCTTTTTACGGAAGCGTATTGCTGCCACGCTAAAAAAATAAAATTGAAGTTTCGTAACTACGAAAACATTTTCGTAAGTACGAAAACTTTTTCGTAAGTACGAAAACACTTTCGTAACTACGAAAACTTTTTCGTAGGTACGAGAACACTTTCGTAACTACGAAAACTTTTTCGTAAATGTTTTCGTAGTTACGAAACTTCAAAATTTTTTTTTAGCGTGGCATCATTACGCTTCCGTAGCTTTTCATGTTAGGTAAAGGGTAAAAAAAACCAAAAAAAAAAAAACCAATGATGTCCCCATTACACCCACGGCAAAGCGTCTTTGTTTGCGCGCACGGATGCATGACACAACTGTTGATTGCATAATTCACTTGTGAAGTTATCATTTATAATGAAACCCGGAAATCACAGTCAATCACAGTTTGGAAAGTAATACAATGGCCTTTGTGTTCGAGTAAACACCATACGTATATGTTATAACAGTCATGTGGGTTTCCGGCACGGTGTATTGCAGTCGAGACCTCATCTCTGGGTAGTTATGACGAGTCAATACATGACTCAGATGCGAGGTCGAGACTTTAATACACCATCTCGGAAAGCCACATGGCGGTAATGACCAATTTATCCTATAATATTCCTCCCTTTTTAACTTGTTCTCATAATAAAAAATGGGTATAGTTTTAACCCCTTATCCAAAGGGTTCCGGGCATTTTCTCCTAGGACATTTTCCCTTAGGACATTTTCCCCTAAAAAACGTGTCACCTAGCGCATTTTCCCCTAATTTCAAATGAGAGGATGGACTTTTTCCCCTAGTTAGGAAGAAAAGAGTGGACATTTTCCCCAAACTAAAAAAAAAAATGAATTTCAAGATTTTATTACAAGAAAAAGAAAGAATTTGTTCCATTTAATGTCACACTATTTTCAAAGTACTAAATAAAAATAAAATAGGCATAGATAATTCATACAATATCAAGTTGTATTGCTGTATAAGCAGTAAGCTGGATGATATGTGCTTTGATATATTGTGAGATGAAGACTTTAGTGGTACTATAAGCACTAAGAGGTGATAATTTAAAACCATGGGTTTTACTCTAAATCAAACCTCAGCACTATTTTGACACCATGGGCTTATGTAAAAATCTTTTGGGTACATAAATTGCAGACTTGCACCAAGGGTGTTCTCATCTAAGTCGTCTTGTAAATTTATTCTAAGCTGTATTATCGTTGTTTGATTTATCATAGTTTGATTTGTGCTACTTGGGTTTAGTTTTAATTAGGTGGGCAAGAAGTACTTGCACCAAGGTGAAGAAACACAGAGGGGTGGGAGAAACAGAGAGGAGTTCAGTCTTGGGGAAAATGTCCGGGGATGAATAATTAGAGGAAAATATCCTAGGGGAAAATGCCCTAGGGGATAATGTCCTAGTGGGGAATGTCCTAGGGGAAAAAGTCCTAGGGGAAAATGTCCTGGACTCAAGACAAGCAAAACCGACTAGAGCTATTCACAAAAATCGCTATTCAATTTTCATTAGTTTTTTTTTTTAATTTTTTCTCCACAACACAGCTTATGACCCCTCATTGGAACCAGTTGGGTGAGTTCATTCCAAAGAGGGTCATAAGCTATGTTTTGTTTTGAGCCAAAACAATGAAAAACAGTAGTTATTCATGAATTTTCGTTTTGTTTGGAAGTATCGTCTTCTTTTCGTGTTAGGTAAAGGGTTAACGACGTCAGTTTTGACAGTTACTCAGCGTATGTGAATTCAATGAAGATCATGACGTCAGGGCATTGCGTTCTTTGCGTTACATAAACCCATCAATTGTTTTCTTGTACTATAACCGATGACGTTGATAGTAGTGTTTCAGTAGTGTTTGTCTTTGTTTTATTGTTAATGCTTAACCCTTTACCCAACGTAACGGCCAAAACCGGCCAGCGCTATTCTCAAAAATCGCCAATTAATTTTCATTATTTTTTTATTTTTTGTCTCAAAAACATAGGTTATGACCCCTCGTTGGAACGAGCTCGACGAGCTCGTTCCAACGAGGGGTCATAACCTATGTTTTTGAGACAAAAAATGAAAAAAATTAGTTATCCAAGAATTTTTTTTGCAAGTGTCGTCTGCTTTTCATGTTAGGTAAAGGGTTAACGCATGGTAGGCCTGTATAAAACAAAACATCATGGACACAAGTTATCTAGTCTAATTTATTCCGTTGAGCTGGTGATTTATTTATCAATTAATTGCTGTTGTCAAAACTGGTGGCCTCGACATATGTAAAACCTCGATACCAGTTCAATTGAGTGCAGGGAGAAACGTTTTATTTCTGAATCGAATGATCGCACATGAGGTTGCTACGTTCAATACAGATTTCAATTTTTCTAGACGTTTTTACTTGTACTAGTGAAAATACGATCTTGTTGTAAAAAGAAACAACAAATACAAGTAACTGAACTTACGATCAGTGATGTAAACGGCAACATTTCCATGACAAACTGAAGTAATCAAAACATTTATTTATTTATTTATTTATTTATTGGTGTTTTAAGGTCACATACTTATGCACAATGGCTAATCGTTACTGTGACAGTTTTACGGGTGGAGGAAGCCGGAGTACCCGGAGATAATAATAGCGACACTTAATAATCTGACGATCATGGTATAAACAAAATATACCCAAAGTACCTTGGTGTACCAAATGTTCTCCACGAGTGGTGAAGTGGTGTTAATCTCGCGAAGGATCGCGGTTTACACCACTTCACCACTCGTGGTGAACATTTGGTAAACCAAGCTACTATGGGTATATTCTATATATCTCACATGGCCTTCTCACATGATACACGCAGAGGAAGTGGAGGGAGAAAAACAGATTATCTCAATCATGCACAAGTGATTTTAGCCGAACGTGTGGGTACATTTTAACAGGAACGAAAAAGATATTAATTGACGGCTCATAAATTAATGTGGTTCGGATTTCTGACCAAGAGGTTATGAGTCAGAGCCTCTCTAACCTATGAGCGTGTCGTTTAATAGAATCAGGGTTAGCATTGGTTGAAGACAAGTGCACCATCGACGTAAAGTACGCCTTTGCACAAAAGCCACCGTGCTCCCACGAGGACAATTGGGACTAAGTGTCTTGCCCAAGGACACAACGCAGTTGCCGCAGGTGGGATTGGAACCGAGGACCTTTCGGCTTGCCGCCTGCATCTCTACCTCCTGAGCCACCGCGCTCCCTGGCAGATTTATAAATAGACAGGTCATAACGTAAACACTTGTGCTCGTGATTGACAGGTTTGATAAACAAATCGTTTCACTATCACACTTTTAGTGGCAGCTACAAGAAGCTTATCATTCCATGTCACTCATTGTAATGATATCTCGCTTCAAACATATATGTTTTAAGCAATAAAACAGTGTAGTGTAGTGTATTGTAGTGTAGTGTAGCGTATTGTAGTGTAGTGTAGTGTAGTGTATGTAGTGTAGTGTAGTATATGTAGTGTAGTGTAGTGTAGTGTATGTAGTGTAGTGTAGTGTATGTAGTGTAGTGTAGTGTAGTGTATGTAGTGTAGTGTAGTGTATGTAGTGTAATGCAGTATATGTAGTGTAGTGTAGTGCATGTAGTGTAGTGTAGTGTATGTAGTGTAGTGTAGTGTATTGTAGTGTAGTGTAGTGTATGTAGTGTAGTGTGTGTAGTGTAGTGTAGTGTAGTATATGTAGTGTAGTGTATGTACTGTATTGTAGTGTAGTGTGGTGTAGTGTATGTAGTGTATGTAGTGTAGTGCGGTATATGCAGTGTAGTGTAGTGTGTGTCGTGTAGTGTATGTAGTGTAGTGCAGTGTATGTAGTGTAGTGTAGTGTATGTAGTGTAGTGTATGTAGTGTATGTCGTGTAGTGTATGTAGTGTAGTGCATGTAGTGTAGTGCAGTGTATGTAGTGTATGTAGTGTAGTGTAGTGTATGTAGTGTAGTGTAGTGCATGTAGTGTATGTGGTGTAGTGTATGTAGTGTAGTGCAGTGTATGTAGTGTAGTGTATGTAGTGCAGTGTAGTGTATGTAGTGGAGTGTAGTGTAGGTAGTGTAGTGTAGTGTAGTGTAGTGTATGTAGTGTAGTGTATGTAGTGTAGTGTAGTGTAGTGTAGTGTATGTAGTGTAGTGTAGTGTAGTGTATGTAGTGTAGTGTAGTGTATGTAGTGTAGGGCTGTGTAGTGTAGTGTAGTGTAGTGTAGTGTAGTGTAGTGTAGTGTAGTGTAGTGTAGTGTAGTGTAGTGTAGTGTAGTGTAGTGTAGTGTAGTGTAGTGTAGTGTAGTGTAGTGTAGTGTAGTGTAGTGTAGTGTAGTGTGTGTAGTGTAATGTAGTGTAGTGTAGTGTAGTGTAGTGTAGTGTAGTGTAGTGTAGTGTAGTGTAGTGTAGTGTAGTGTAGTGTAGTGTAGTGTAGTGTAGTGTAGTGTAATGTAGTGTAGTGTAGTGTAGTGTAGTGTAGTGTAGTGTAGTGTAGTGTAATGTAGTGTGTGTAGTGTAATGTAGTGTAGTGTAGTGTAGTGTAGTGTAGTGTAGTGTAGTGTAGTGTAGTGTAGTGTAGTGTAGTGTAGTGTAGTGTATGTAGTGTAGTGTAGTGTAGTGTAGTGTAGTGTAGTGTATGTAGGGTAGTGTAGTGTAGGTAGTGTAGTGTAGTGCATGTAGTGTATGTAGTATAGTGTATGTAGTGTAGTGTATGTAGTGTAGTTTAGTGTAGTGTAGTGTATGTAGTGTAGTGTAGTGTATGTAGTGTAGTGTATGTAGTGTAGTGTAGTGTAGTGTAGTGTAGGTAGTGTAGTGTAGTGTAGTGTAGTGTAGTGTAGTGTATGTAGTGTAGTGTAGTGCAGTGTAGTGTATGTAGGATAGTGTAGTGTAGTGTAGTGTAGTGTAGTGTAGTGTATGTAGGGTAGTGTAGTGCAGTGTAGTGTAGTGTAGTGTAGTGTAGTGTAGTGTAGTGTAGTGTAGTGTAGTGTAGTGTAGTGTAGTGTAGTGTAGTGTAGTGTAGTGTAGTGTAGTGTAGTGTAGTGTAGTGTAGTGTAGTGTAATGTAGTGTGTGTAGTGTAATGTAGTGTAGTGTAGTGTAGTGTAGTGTAGTGTAGTGTAGTGTAGTGTAGTGTAGTGTAGTGTAGTGTAGTGTAGTGTAGTGTAGTGTAATGTAGTGTAGTGTAGTGTAGTGTAGTGTAGTGTAGTGTAGTGTAGTGTAGTGTAGTGTAATGTAGTGTGTGTAGTGTAATGTAGTGTAGTGTAGTGTAGTGTAGTGTAGTGTAGTGTAGTGTAGTGTAGTGTAGTGTAGTGTAGTGTAGTGTATGTAGTGTAGTGTAGTGTAGTGTAGTGTAGTGTAGTGTATGTAGGGTAGTGTAGTGTAGGTAGTGTAGTGTAGTGCATGTAGTGTATGTAGTATAGTGTATGTAGTGTAGTGTATGTAGTGTAGTTTAGTGTAGTGTAGTGTATGTAGTGTAGTGTAGTGTATGTAGTGTAGTGTATGTAGTGTAGTGTAGTGTAGTGTAGTGTAGGTAGTGTAGTGTAGTGTAGTGTAGTGTAGTGTAGTGTATGTAGTGTAGTGTAGTGCAGTGTAGTGTATGTAGGATAGTGTAGTGTAGTGTAGTGTAGTGTAGTGTAGTGTATGTAGGGTAGTGTAGTGCAGTGTAGTGTATGTAGGATAGTGTAGTGTAGTGTAGTGTAGTGTAGTGTAGTGTAGTGTAGTGTAGTGTAGTGTAGTGTAGTGTATGTAGGGTAGTGTAGTGTAGTGTAGTGTAGTGTATGTAGTGTAGTGTAGTGTAGTGTAGTGTAGTGTAGTGTAGTGTAGTGTAGTGTATGTAGTGTAGTGTAGTGTAGTGTAGTGTAGTGTATGTAGGGTAGTGTAGTGTAGGTAATGTAGTGTAGTGTAGTGTATGTAGTGTAGTGTATGTAGTGTAGTGTATGTAGTGTAGTGTAGTGTATGTAGTGTAGTGTAGTGTATGTAGTGTAGTGTATGTAGTGTGGTGTAGTGTAGTGTATGTAGTGTAGTGTAGTGTGTGTAGTGTAGTGTAGTGTAGTGTAGTGTAGTGTAGTGCATGTAGTGTAGTGTAGTGTGTGTAGTGTAGTGTAGTGTAGTGTATGTAGTGTAGTGTAGTGTAGTGTGTGTAGTGTAGTGTAGTGTAGTGTAGTGTAGTGTAGTGTAGTGTATGTAGTGTAGTGTAGTGTAGTGTATGTAGTGTAGTGTAGTGTAGTGTATGTAGTGTAGTGTAGTGTATGTAGTGTAGTGTAGTGTAGTGTAGTGTAGTGTAGTGTAGTGTATGTAGTGTAGTGTAGTGTATGTAGTGTAGTGTAGTGTAGTGTAGTGTAGTGTGTGTAGTGTAGTGTATGTAGTGTAGTGTAGTGTGTGTAGTGTAGTGTATGTAGTGTAGTGTAGTGTAGTGTAATGTAGTGTAGTGTAGTGTAGTGTGTGTAGTGTAGTGTAGTGTAGTGTAGTGTAGTGTAGTGTAGTGTATGTAGGGTAGTGTAGTGTAGTGTAGTGTAATGTAGTGTAGTGTAGTGTGTGTAGTGTAGTGTAGTGTAGTGTAGTGTATGTAGGGTAGTGTAGTGTATGTAGTGTAGTGTAGTGTAGTGTAGTGTGTGTAGTGTAGTGTAGTGTAGTGTAGTGTAGTGTATGTAGGGTAGTGTAGTGTATGTAGTGTAGTGTAGTGTAGTGTATGTAGTGTAGTGTAGTGTAGTGTAGTGTAATGTAGTGTAGTGTAGTGTAGTGTGTGTAGTGTAGTGTATGTAGTGTAGTGTAGTGTGTGTAGTGTAGTGTATGTAGTGTAGTGTAGTGTAGTGTAGTGTAATGTAGTGTAGTGTAGTGTAGTGTGTGTAGTGTAGTGTAGTGTAGTGTAGTGTATGTAGTGTAGTGTAGTGTAGTGTAATGTAGTGTAGTGTAGTGTGTGTAGTGTAGTGTATGTAGTGTAGTGTAGTGTAGTGTAGTGTAATGTAGTGTAGTGTAGTGTAGTGTAGTGTGTGTAGTGTAGTGTAGTGTAGTGTAGTGTAGTGTAATGTAGTGTAGTGTAGTGTAGTGTAGTGTGTGTAGTGTAGTGTAGTGTAGTGTAGTGTAGTGTAGTGTAGTGTAGTGTAGTGTAATGTAGTGTAGTGTAGTGTAGTGTAGTGTAGTGTAGTGTGTGTAGTGTAGTGTAGTGTAGTGTAGTGTAGTGTAGTGTAGTGTAGTGTAGTGTAGTGTAGTAAAAAACGAACAATTAAAATGACGCCATCGATTCCCCACGATTCCTGTTGCGGCCGAAAATGGTAGTTAGAGAACATACATACTACTCATACCAATGTTTATATTATTTATATTTAATGGGGTTTAAAGTCACATACTTATGCACAATGGCTAATCGTGACAGCGACAGTTTTACGGGTAGAGGAAGCCGGAGTACCCGGAGAGAACCACCGAGCATCGGCGAGCTTCTGTCAGCTCCTCAACATTCTAACTTTGTTCAAGCTCCCCTCAAGCAGGGCTACAGCGGCTGAAGACAAGTGCACTATCGACGTGAGCCAACGAACTGATTGTCGGTTGTTTTGGGAGAATTTAGCGACAATGAATTAATAAAAAGTGTAAAAAACATTCGAAAATTCATGTGATATACAGAATCTTTATCTCGTGATGTTTGGATATAAACTTTTTTGAAACTCGTTTGATGAATTCGATTCACAACTCGCCTAAAGGCTCGTTGCGAATCAAATTCATCAAACGCGTTTCAAAAAATCTTATATCCAAACATCACTCGTTTGAGATCCTCTATATATATCTTTCTTGTACAGGTTGATACAAGGGGTTTATCGCGACCGCAGTAATCATGTTCAATAGTACATATATCATATCACATGCAAATTTTACTTCCGTTGCACTCTTAAGTGAGTTCCCCTAATTAATGCTCAGTGTTCATGTAACATTGTCAATATATCTCAAAACTTGCAATAGACTGGCTAACGTATTTTGCATGACAACAGTCAGAAACCAAACAGGAATGTGAAAATATAAAAACCTTGTGAGGTTTCATGCAGTAACGGACATGAATATGTGTTTTCCCCGCGAAATTTTAATTTTAACCCTTTACCTAACATCAAAAGCAGACGACATTTGCAAGCAAAAATCTGGAATAACTAATTGTTTACATTTTTTGTCTCAAAAACATAGGTTATGACCCCTCATTGGAACGAGCTCGACGAGACAAAAAATGAAAATATAATGAAAATTAATTGGCGATTTTTGAGAACAGCGTTGGCCGGTTTTGGCCGTTGCGTTGGGTAAAGGGTTAAAAGAAAAAGTGGCAGCTTGCCTATGTGAAATACTAGCTGGTGGGATAAATTTATCATCAATGTTATTTGACTGAGTGCTTTGTTAACCATAAACTAATTTACTTTGATATAAAATAATCTAACGTTGATTGTTTTGCTTGTTATTCCCTCTCTAATATATGGTGTTTACTATATTTATTAACCCTTTACCCAACGCAGACGATATCAAAATTTATTATTTTAAATATCATTTTTTAAAATTTTTCAAAAAAATTCAACAAAACCATATCATGTGACCCCTTGTTGGAACGAGCTATGGTTTTGTTGAATTTTTTTGAAAAATAATATTTTTTCATCTGCTGAATTTGCATATTACGCGGGCGGATGCGGCCGATTCGTTGGGTAAAGGGTTAACTACAATACTTTTGATCTTTTGCAAGACCATCGTGAACTTCAGGTCCATAAGAGCCGAAATATGATCCATGCAATTTTTATTTTCCCAATATAATATTAAAAGACCTTCGATTATTATGGTCACAATTTCATATCAAAATGTATAGTGTATGAAGGTTATAAGCCATATCAGATGAACCAACAACGACCGTTATCTTTCTTTTGATAGAATTTACCAGTTGTGTTTAATTCAGTTCATCGGTGAATATAGATTTATCTTTTCTGTGAGAAAGGCCAAATATAGCCTCCAGGGAAAGCCTCTACCATCACGCGACCTGCAAATCAAATATCATTCAAATAAGATAAACTTTCTTAACAGCCCCCCCCCCCCCCCTCCCCCCACCCTCTCCCAAAGCCACAGGACTGCTAGAAGCAGATATCACTGGAAATTGAAATTCTATTCCAAATCATTTTAGGGTGGTGAACTCAAATCTCTAGAAACACAAGTACCTTGAATTTATGAACTTTCATCGCGAATCACTGATGACAAATGGCTAATATTCAATCACGGCATGTCTTCAACAATGATAGTTTATTTGAAATAGCTTGCCAATCGATACTTGAGCTATCACAATGCAGACTAGATGTACATCCGCACCAGTCACTAGATTTGAAAGAGGGCGATCGAACCGGACGTGGGTGATGGATAGGTGATTCAGCCGTTCATAAATGTTTTGTTCTTTCTTTACTATGTCTCTTTAAAACATCCTATTTTATTCCGCCTGCGCCCTGACTTTAGAAAATTTAATTTGGAAAGGATGTGGCTACAGAGCTATTCCAACAACCGAACCTTCCTCCTAGAGGGCGTTTTAATGTCAATCCAACTCCACGCCTGAAACAAGCAATCTAATCGTAGCGTCCGTAGAACAAGCCTTTGGTACTAATATTTCACACAATGCGATTACTGATGACTTTAACATTTACGTGTATAAGTGCACTGGTCTCTGATGTCAGAGGCCCCGTGATCGATCCCCGACCGGGGAAAGTTCTCGAGGTGTGCGAACACTCTCTGTCAGCATCAATCGTGGGGTTGATGCTGTCACAGTTTACCGTCCTATCGGGTGTGGACGTAAAATGGCTGTCCTCTTTTGCGGAGAGTGACACACTCCGTGCAGTCTAAAGATCCCTTCGTAGTATTGGAGAAGAGCGAGGTGTCGAATTTGCCGCTATGAAGGTCATGCCACACACCTGCTTCATTTGGGCTACGGGGAGGCGTTAATATAAGCTGCATGACTTGTTCGCCAATCCTTGTAAAACAATTAAGATTAAATAAAAATAAACACCTACGCTGTCGAAAGCAACATATTGTAACCTATACACCATAAACGTAATTAAGCACCCCTGAAATGTTTCATGACAGTGAAGTTGCTGTTACTGGTTATGTTCTAACGATTGCTTTGTTTTGCAGTACATTTCATCTAGTTAAACATGATGTTTCTGGTTGATAGCGTACCCAAGTCACATCCCCTCGTCAACGTGAAGCATGCTTCCCACGAATGTCACAAAAACACTATCAATGAGGAGACTGTAAGAGGCACTAAGATGGCAAATCGTTGCCATACAAGCAACAGGCATGACATTCAAAGCTATTGGAAGGCAACTTGGCTGTAGTCATTCTGTCATCAGCAGACTTGTCCGAAAAACATCAACAAACCAACGACGTTAAGGAGCGACCGAGGCCTGTACAACTCCAAGAGACCTCCACTCGGGAAGATTGGAGTCTGGCTCGTCTCCTCAGGCGTGAACAACACTTTGCTTCAAGTGGGGTTTTGAAACGTACGGCAGCGTGCTGACGCCAGTAGATATATTTTTTTACCTCTTCTAAGTTGTTATAACAAGTTAACTAACTTGTTATAACAACTCAGTAACTTGTTATAACAACTTAACTAATCTGTTATAACAACATAGCTTAACTTGTTATAACAACTTAGCTTAACTTGTTATACCAACTTAGCTAAGTTGTTATAACAAGATAGCTAACTTGTTATAACAACTTAGCTAACGTGTTCTAACAACTTAGTAACTTGTTATAACAACTTAGCTAACTTGCTATAAGAACTTAGCTATCTTGCTATAACAACTTAGCTATCTTGTTATAACAACTTAGCTATCTTTTTAATCATTGCCTCCAGGTGAGTTTGTCCCTTCCTTGGGGCTGATAGTAATTGGTCAAAATGCGTTTAACCCTTTACCTAACGTAACGGCCAAAAACGGCCAGCACTATACACAGAAATCGCTATTCAGTCTTTTTTATATTTACATTTTATGCTTACAAAACAATGGTGATGACCCCTCATTCGAACGATCCCGTTGCGCTCATTCCAATGAGGGATCATACCCTGTATTTTGGATGCAAAAGATGAAAATTTTTAGTTTCACCCCTACACAAGAATTTTTTTTCACGATTATCGTCTGCTACTAGCGTTAGGTTATGGGATGATGTGTCCCATGGACGGAGCTACGTTGTAAGCACTCTATCCAACAAAACGACAAAAACTTTAAAAAAAAAACTAACTTAAAATAAGGCTCACAAAGTCTGAAATATCTTTGAGCTTTTTCATTTACGCCCTTTAAATATGGATATCGGGGGTTCTGGGTGACACAACGCAATTTGCCCCGACCAGGCATCAAACTCACAACGTTTTGATTGCAAGTTCATTGCGCTTGGGTACGCCCTTCTTATTTATTTATTTATTTATTTATTTATTTATTTATTTATTTATTTATTTATTTATTTATTTGTCTTTCAGCTCATACATTTCTGACCATGGCTATTCATGACCGTAACACAGACATATTCAAGTTCAGACTATCATTTATACCCATGTTGCCCATTTTAAAGGACTTCCACCACAAGCATCAGCTACCGGGTCCTATTCTACCAGCGAGACAGGGCTAGTTTACCACAGTGAACAAGCACTGCTTCACTTCCCGAGATCCCTACGAGGAGCGAACTCACTGGAGGGGACTTGGGATTTTATTTATTTATTTATTTATTTATTTATTTATTTATTATTTATTCATTTATTTACTTGGGATTTTATTTATTTATTTATTTATTTATTTATTTATTTATTTATTTATTTATTCATTTATTTACTTATTTCATTTGTGTTTAAGATCATATATTTCTGCACAAAAAGGCTACTTCATTGGGAAACTTAACGCTTGAAAATAGTCCTGTGATGGCTGACCAAACAAAGCCTCGTGAATCTTTGTAGTATGCGTAGTGAATGTGAAAAATAAACAAAGCCTACTTTCTCACATAGTGGTCAGCCTACATTCCAAGGGTGGGCCAGGCTACGTGATCACTCAGTGACGGGAAAGCCAACCGTGTCGTCAAAATAATGCAGTGAGTGTGAAATACCAGACATTTCTTTTCAGTTTTCTGTTGCTGGTCTTCTCTCAGCTACATGTAGTCCCTACCCACTTGATCCTGAAAACGCAGCTCATTTTGAAGGCATACTGCATCACCACTTGTATCACGTAAAAATGGAAGAATCATGAAGAAATATTTTGTCTTAGACAGTAGCGGATTTAGACGGGGAGCATCCGGCGCGCGCCCCCTCTATTTTTCCCCCGACACATGTCGGAACGCACTACTAATGGGCCGAAAACACCACACAACATTACACAAACTGTTTTTTAACATTTTGAGAAATAGCCCTTACTATATCTTACTGAAACAATGTAAATATGGGCATAATTGGAATCGCCTTATTCAGACGGTTCCAATGGTATCCACATTTACATAGTCCTACTAAAAAAATATGTATATTTCTGGACATTTTTGGCTGCTGTCCTGGGTACTGGATTAAAGTCACTTCAGAGTCCAGTACTTATTTATCTTTTCCCAGGAGCGACTCTCTCCACCCCTTTACCCCCCCCCCCCCCCGCCTTTAGAGATGGGAGAATCGACCTCGAGTTTATTACGCACCCTGTTGTTTCATGGCATGGCTCAGTTTCAGACTAAGACGAGCCCCCTTTTTCAGAAATCCTGGATCCGCCCCTGCTGGAGGGGGAACGACGGCCTGTTCACGTTCAGCAAGCTGTGCGACTTGACCTTTAATTATTTTGCCAACAAAGCCTTTTTAGAAAAACTAATCAAACTTTTATTTAAAGATGGGTACGTACTCCTTATTAAAACCTCACAAATATGTATATCACTGGAACCTTCGTAATTTCCCAGAACCGCCGATATCCATTTTTAAAGGGCGTTATTGAAAAAGCTCGAAGATATTTCAGACTTTGTGAGCCTTTTTTAAGTTAGTTTTTTCTTTTAAGTTTCTGTCGTTTTGTTGGATAGAGTGTTTATAATGTAGCTCCGCCCATGGGACACATTAACCCATTACCTAACGCTAGTAGCAGACGATACTCCTGAAAAACATTATCGTGTAACTAAAACTTTTCATTTTCTGCATCAAAAAAACAGGGTATTACCCCTCATTGGAATGAGCGCAACGCGCGCCCGTTCGAATGAGCGGGTCATAACCTATGTTTTGGAAGCATAAAATGTAAATATAAAAAAAGACTGAACATCGATTTTTGTGTATAGTGCTGCCCGTTTTTTGGGCGTTACGTTAGGTAAAGGGTTAAACGCATTTTGACCAATTACTATCAGCCCCAAGGAAGGGACAAACTGACCTAGGGGGCAATTATTAAAAAAGATAGCTAAGTTGTTATAACAAGATATCTAAGTTGTTATAACAAGATAGCTAAGTTGTTATAACAAGTTAGCTAAGTTGTTATAACAAGTTACTAAGTTGTTATAACAAGTTAGCTAAGTTGTTATAACAAGTTAGCTATGTTGTTATAACAAGTCAAGCTAAGTTGTTATAACAAGATAGCTAAGTTGTTATAGCAGGTTGGCTAACTTGTTATAACAAGTTAAGCTAAGTTGTTATAACAAGTTAAGCTATGTTGTTATAACAGGTTAGCTAAGTTGTTATAACAAGTTACTAAGTTCTTATAACAAGTTAGTTAACTTGTTATAAGAACTTAGAACAGGTAAAAAAAAATACATCTACTGGCGTCAGCACGCTGCCGTAGAAACGCCCTTGGCTCCCCAACAGGCGTCTGTACAACAGAACTTTCCGAAACCGTCTCTAAACACTGGGTGCGAGGTCCAGAAAGGTCATCAAGTGTCCAGCTCTGTCCGATAAGCACCAATGACGACGTTTGGAGTTGTGTATGGCACGGCAACATTGGAATATCAGGACGTGGAATCCATTGGTCGGACGAGAATAGGTTCATGCATCGCGCCACAGATGGTCGCATGAGAGTGTGGAGGCATTGAAATACTGCTTACGTGCACAGGAACATCAGGCCTACTGTTCGTTACGGCGAAGGATCAGTAATGATCTAGGGATGCTTCTGTCGTGATTGCGAACTTGGTATGGTGACTGTAAGTGGGAATCTCAAGGGTCATCAATACTCCGGGACATTTTCAATCCGGTTGTCGTGCCTCGTTTTGACAATCACTCGTTGGCTACTCGCCCTGTATTCATGGACGACAATGCAAGGCCACATCGTTCCAATGCTGTGAGAGCATTCATTCAGAGCAACGCTATTACAACACTACCCTGGCCTGCAATGAGCCCCGATTTGAATCCCTTAGAACACATCTGGGACTTTCTTGGACGTCGTGTGCAAACAAGGGATTCGCCTATACAAAATGTGGCCGATTTGAAAACTTGAGGAGTGGCAGCACTGCCTCTGACCGTTCCAGAAGGCTCACTGGAAACATTAGGAGGAGGGTTCAGGCTGTCATTCGAGCACGTGGTAGATGAGGGTTCAGGCTGTCATTCGAGCACGTGGTAGATACACTCGCTACTGACGTCAGACACGGCTATTTTGTTCAGGAGATCACAAGTTACATTTTGTGTCAGTATTTATAGCCATTGTTTCAGCATGGAACGTTCCAGCACCATACTTATCGAGAGAATATTTTTCCATCAAGAACATTGGTGACAGATATGTATAATTAGCGCTATTAAGATACTACGTATTTTCATCATTGTGTTGTATTTCATTTGTCAATAGACCATTCACTACGCAAAATATCCTCCCTTTTTTGGCCATATGAAAGATAGCATGAAAGTAATGACCGTTTCTATTAACACCATTGCGAAAAAACGGGGTGCTTAGTCAAGTTCGAGGTGTATATTTTATTATGATTATATATACGCTCATAAATGCGCCGATCAAACCTACCATCTCATTAATTCTTGGATACCTTGTCACCATCTTTAAAGCATCTGTATTGACCCTTCTATATGCAATATATTTAATATTTATTTCAGCATATTTTTGTGTAAATTGCTGAGAGTTTGTCTCAGATCTTTTGGCGGAAGCAAGGTCCAAAATGAAATATGAAATGGTTTCCAGGTGTCAAGTAGGAATATGTGGTTCACGGTTGTCTTTTATCGAATCCGAGTCAACTGTGGTGGAATCCACATGAGTTTAACTCTAATCCCCAATGGAGGAATATGTGTCTGGTCCTGGTAAAAATTCTCAGGTTTGAAGATCTGGTGCAGAATTATATGTGGGGTTTGACGGATTAGCCAAAAGTTTAGAATTGTATTGGACTGATAGTTCAATCCTGCTCTTCTCAAGAGAATTATCTCCTGTCTTAACATCTTTAAATCAACTGGCGACGTTCTAAATTGGTTAAAGACATCAATTGCAACATTCTATATCAGCACATTATATCTCTATCTTCTGCATGTTATTACTGCTGAATTAACCCTTTACCTGCCATAGTGGACAACACACCAATGCTACACGCGAAGATCGTAATTGCGATTTTTCAACATTTTCGTCTTTTTGCATTCATCGTCATACATATACGTCTGTTGAAATGTATACAAAGTGTCTATTGTCTCGCCTCAGAGAGGATACATACAGTATAAGCTGAAAAGAGAAGCGATGCCCCGGGAAAAAATCTCACTTTTATGCTAAACAGCTTGCAAAACATGTTAAAGAGACACAGCTATCTTTGAGAATTTTAAAAGTACCAGTATGTTGTGTTTCTACTCAACAATTTGGGGCAATAGGGAGGCGAAATGTTGAGCATTTGGGTTTGCCATATACATACAACATTTTAGCACAAAAAGGTGGATGCTTCTATTACTTTTCAGCCTGATAAAAATATCAACTTTAATTGGCGAATGCTTCATTTGTATCTTTACATATATTTTGGATAATAAGGAGACAATATATTCAATGCGAATGTCCACATAACACACATTTTGCACAAAAGTTATCAAAATAAATAGTTTAGGGGTCCTGTTTATCTTAATTTTTCTGTAGGGAATAATAGACTAGAATGGAGACAGTACGCGGCGGGTGGATTACAACTAAATCGTGATGGATGGTGTTTCTGAGGAAACACGAGAGGCATCGGTACACTTGCAATGCATGGACCACCGGGGTGAACCGGTGGTGTGTGAGCGGCCATTTTGCTACTTCTTCTGGGGCTTTGTTAAAAAAACACTGTAAATATCTGTTAGGTGGAAAATTGTGCCCACTATGTTTAGAAGTTGTCCCCCTCTTCAATTACTGTTGATTAATGGATTTTAATCTTCGCGGTCTCTTATCTCTGAAGACATAATATTCAAAGGATCTGCACCTTCCAAGTCCATTGTCCTACTTAACCCTTTACCTAACATGAAAAGCAGACGACACTTGCAAAAAAATTCTTGAATAACTAATTTTTTTCATTTTTTGTCTCAAAAACATAGGTTATGACCCCTCGTTGGAACGAGCTCGACGAGCTCGTTCCAACGAGGGGTCATAACCTATGTTTTTGAGACAAAAAATGAAAAAATAATGAAAATTAATTGGCGATTTTTGAGAATAGCGCTGGCCGGTTTTGGCCGTTACGTTGGGTAAAGGGTTAAGATACTTACTCTATTAGGGATGAATAAAATTAACTGTTTCATAGGCAATGGGAAGGTCTGCAGGTGCTATGCAAGAAAATTGTCATTAAAATCTTGTGGTATTTTGTTTCATTTTTGCTTTAAAAACGTTATATGTGGCTCCCTGGGTGACACAAGTTCGCTATTCTTCATCTCCGTTATAGGGCCATCAACTAAGGTTTTGACACAAAAATGAAACTTTTAAGATCCATGGGAAAATGTTGGGTAACTGTCAGTTAACCCTTCACCTAACATGAAAATAGACGACACTTGCAAAGAAAATTCTCGAATAACTATTCTATTAATGTTATGTCCCAAAAACATAGGTTATGACCTCTCTTTGGAACGAGCTCGATAAGCTCGTTCCAAAGAAGAGTCCTAACCTATTTTTGTGAGACAAAAGATAAAAAAAATAATAACAATTAAAAGATTACTTTTGTGAATAGCGCTGGCTGGGTTTTGGCCGTTACGTTGGGTAAAGGGTTAACCTTTTACCCAACGTAACGGCCAAAACTGGCCAGCGCTATTCACAAAAATCGCCAATTAATTTTCCTTATTTTTTCATTTTTTGTCTCAAAAACATAGGTTATGACCCCTCTTTGGAACGAGCTCGTCGAGCTCGTTCCAAAGAGGTGTCATAACCTATGTTTTTGAGACAAAAAATGAAAAAAATTAGTTATTCAAGAATTTTTTTTGCAAGTGTCGTCTGCTTTTCATGTTAGGTAAAGGGTTAAATAAAATAGTGCACATTATGTTGAAAATGAACTTTGAACTATTATTTTTCAGCTCGTAATAAACACATCGTTCAATGTAGTGCCTCCAAAGACGTATAAACGTATCCCCCACCCCCGATTAATATTTTGATAATTGTTGTCTAGAATGTGTGTTAAGTTCACATATGCGTTCAATATATCTTGTTTCATTTTTATCCAAAAAGTAGGTAAAGACACAAAAGGCACATTCGTCCGTTTATCTAGATATTTTTATCAGACTGAACATAAGAACATCTACGTACAACGGCAGCATTTAAGTGCCAGCTAAGAAAAAAAATCTTTAATCGAAAACAAAACAAAACAAAAGATATAAAAGTGAAAAAAATAGGTAGATAAATGATTTATAATATAATAAATGATATAAATAAATAAATAATCGAAAACAAAATCAAAACAAAGGAAAAGATATACAAAGTTAAAAAAGAGGTAAATAAATGAGTTTTCTTCTCCTTTTAATAATTTTTCGCCATCTAAGAAACAATTACTTCATTCCAAAAAAAATTAAAAATTAAATAAGTAAACAAATATAATTTTTTTCTCGTGAGAACAGATTTTTAAAAAAAAATAATGCTTTTATATGCATGCCTGTGAATTATTCCACACCATCTAAAAGATATTTCTCGATATCTATCGACTCGATAGATATCGAGAAATATTCCCCAGTAGCTTCCAAAATGACGTCACGCTTCGGGGCATGGCGTCGCCTTGAAGAAACGATCAGCTGAATTTTGTTATTGTTTTGAAACGTACGCATTTGGAGTCGAATTGGGCTGAACATTGTGCAATAAAATGTCTCGTGGCATATAACAAAAAAATACATCTACTCTATTTTAGTCAGTGTCGGGAATTATCTCATGAGTGTGCACCTGAAAGTTATATTTTTCGCGAGCGCTTGCGCTTGAAAAATAATACTTTCAGATCCACACGATGAATTTTTTCAGTAGCTTCCTAAATGACGTTACGCTACGGCGCATGACGTCACATTGAACATCGCCATGAAGGAACTATCAGAACCTTTTTGTTATTGTCTTGAAACTGTTTGCAGTCGAATTGGGCTGAATATTGGACAGTCAAACGTCACGTAGCATATAATAAAAAGAAAATCTACGAAAGCGCTCGTGAAAAATAGAACTTTCAGGTCCACGCTCGTGAGATAATTCCCGATATTCACTAAAACAGAGTAGATATCCTTTAAATATGTTTTTTTCGTGATAACAGATTTAAAAAAAAAAAAAACAATTATTGTTTTTATTTTTTCTTTGCCAGCCAAGAAGACAAATCACACCAATAGAGAAACTGTAAAAGGAAAAAGATGGTGAATAGATGATTTTTTCATCTCGTTATAACGGTAATCTTTTTTCTTTTGAATCAACAAAATATTTTTACTTTCAAATGAGGATTCTGTTTCTACGAATGACCATTACGGATATTGCAAAAATAACGAATAAATAAGGGTAAAAAAGAGGAATTGTAAAAGATAAATTAAGTTGTACCCATGTCATAGTTTGTCGTGCACATGAGATATTGTACATTCGCACGGGATAACAAGTCATACACACGACATACTAAATCATGCATGCGATATACCAACCAATGTGTACGAGATACTATATCAAGCACGCACCATACCAAGTTATACACACGACGTGCTAAGTCATGCATGCGATATACTAACCGATGTGTACGATATACTATACCATGCACGCACCACACTAAGTCATACACATCACATACTAATTCATGCGTGCGATATTTTATCCAATGTGTACGAGATACGTTATCATGCACACACCATACCAAGTCATATACACGACATACTAATCCATGCGTGCGATGTACTATCCAATGTGTACGAGATACTATATCATGCACGCACCACACTAAGTCATACACATCACATACTAATTCATGCGTGCGATATTTTATCCAATGTGTACGAGATACGTTATCATGCACACACCATACCAAGTCATATACACGACATACTAATCCATGCGTGCGATGTACTATCCAATGTGTACGAGATACTATATCATGCACACACCACACTAAGTCATACACATCATATACTAATTCATGCGTGCGATGTACTATCCAATGTGTACGAGATACTATATCATGCACACACCATACCAAGTCATGCACACGACATACTAAGTCATGTATGCGATATACTATCCAATGTGTACGAGATACTTTATCGTGCACATACCATATCAAGCCATATACACGACATACTGATCCATGCATGCGATATACTATCCAATGTGTACGAGATACTTTATCATGCACACACCATGCCAAGTCATACACACGACATACTAAGTTGTGCGCAGAACATACCTATGTTCCAATAAGATTAAAATCCTCGCTCTCTGATGGAACGAGAGCTCGCTTAATTTGTTTCTATGTTTACGGTTCCAGTTGTATATGTTTCCGTCCGATGTCACCACGGGAATATGTGAAAAGAGCATAACAATGGGGAGGGGGTGGTGATTCAAAGTGCATACTGATTATAAAATAGTATCATTCGAGGTCAGAGATCATTCTATGAATGTGTACTCGACACCCACTTATAATTACACGATTTGAACTGAGATGGAATGAGCTCGACCTTCATCTATGTTATTAATTGTTTTGTTGTCTTTGCGGTTTGGCTTTTGAGCTATGGACAGGGTTTTATTGGAAAACATACGCTGCTGTAATGAACTGAGATGGAATGAGCTCGACCTTCATCTATGTTATTAATTGTTTTGGGGGCGCGGTGGCGTTGCGGTAACCGGTTCTCGTCAGATCACCGAAGTTAAGCAATGTCGAGCCCGGTTAATCCTCGGATGGGTGACCGTCTGAGCGATCGATTCGGACTCCCGCGTTGTGTCCTTGGGCAAGGCACTTAACCCCGATTGTCCACATGGGGGCACGATGAAGCCGTATACTTAGGCGTACTGCACGT
Organism: Pictodentalium vernedei; assembly: GCA_031216915.1. NCBI lineage: Eukaryota > Metazoa > Mollusca > Scaphopoda > Dentaliida > Dentaliidae > Pictodentalium > Pictodentalium vernedei. The sequence goes on from CM062293.1 coordinate 506,652,819, forward strand.
CGATGGTGCGCATGTCTTCAACCAATCTAACCCTGCTCGTGCTGCAGTGCGGAGTTACGATATTGGGGAGCTGGCAGCTGCTCGTCGTTGCTCGGTGGTTCTCTCCGGGTACTCCGGCTTCCTCCACCCGTAAAACTGTCACGGCCATGATTAGCCATTGTACATAAGTATGTGACCTTAAACACCAATAAATAAATAGATAAATAAATAAATAAATAAATAAACAAATAAATAATTAAATAAATAAAATTAATTGTTTTGTTGTCTTCACACTTTACGGTTTAGCTTGGATAGGGTCTTATTGGAAAACATGCGCTGCTGTAATGAATTAACGGTAACACAGTCTAAGGTTTGCGTATCGAAGTGTATGCTCAACCGAGACGCGAACCTCAGATTGGACGAAAGCTCGCTAATGTTTTTATGTTTACGGTTCCAATGGCATATCTAAGTTACTGATCTTACACACGACATACTTATGGGACCCAGTATGTCGTGTGCACGGCACTGTATCTTTTGCGCATGTTTTAGTATGCCATGTGCATGACACAGTATTTTATGTGCACGGCATAGTATGTCATGAGCACGATTTTTTATCTCGTACTCACAACTTAGTAAGTCGTGCACACGTCTTAGTAACTCTTTTGCACAACATAGTGTCTCATGCAAACGGCATACGTATGTAGTCCACGTGACATAAGTATCCGGTGTGCACCGACTTAGTATGTCTTGCGCGTGACATGGTACCTCGTGTGCACGAGATAGTATATCGAGATAGTATGTCGTGCGCGCACGACTTATTTTGTTTTTTAAGTTGCCTTTTGTTTTTACGACCTATTTTTCCGGTGGCTCCAATGGACCTTTATAGTTTTCAGTTTCGCTATTTTAATAAATATCGGGAATTATCTCGTGAGTGTGGGCCGTTCGGGTTCACACGAATGCGATAATTGCCGATATTCACTAAAATAGCGTAGATTTTCTTTTTATTATATGCTACGGGACATTTTATTGCGAAATACTCAGCCCAATTCGACTGCAAATAGTTTCAAGACAATAACAAATATCTCCTGATCGTTCCTTCAAGGCGACATCATGCGCCGAAGCGTGACGTCATCTAGTAAGCTACTGAACAAAATCGCGCAAGCGCTCGTGAAGAATAAAACTTTCAGGCCCTCACTCATGAGATAATTCCAAATACTGACTAAAACTGAGTATATTTCTTTTTTTGTTATATGCTACGAGACATTTTATTGCACAATATTCAGCCCAAATCGACCCAAAATGCGTGTGTTTCAAAACAATAACAAAAATCAGCTGATTTTTCCTTCATGGCGCCGTGATGTGGCGTAGCGTGTCGTCATTTAGGGAGCTACGGGGGAATTTTTTATCAATATCTACCGAGTCGATATATATCGAGAAATATCTTCTAGATTTCTGGCGATAATTCACAGGCTAGCATATAATAAAAGATTGTTTTTTTTTATTCCAGTGCACTCAGAAAAGGACATGCCATTGTGAAAGCACTCGCCATGCAGCCATGCGTGGACGATAGGTGGTGTTTACCCCATTAAAACATTAGTGCTTTAATTCTCCAATGCTCTTTGAGGAAATGGAATTCCCTTTGCAGCCGGCTTATTGACAGACATATGCACAGTTGCATTTACTAGAATTGCACCCGCAAAAATTTCCAAATATAACAAAATACTGCATTTTGATTGGCTGAGAGGTACGGTGTAACTTGCAATCCACAGTGACTTTTTTTTACACCGTGGTTAACCACGGTGTAAAACATGAATACGCAATAGCAGGGTATTAGGCTAAAAAGTACCCATTTTTATTTATTAATTCATACCTTCTGCTCGGTTATGATTGAACAAAAATAAAAATTCTGGAAATTTAATATTTATGTGTAATAAATTATTACAGATATGGATGTCATTGGAACTGGCTCATTGAGCCAATTCCAATATCATCTATATTTGTCTGGTTTTATTAAGAAACTTAGAAAGTACAAATTTTCTGTCAGTTTTTCCCACAATTTAGGTTAAAGTATTAAGCACACCAAAATTCTTGGAAATAAATCCGTTATCCTTGTGTTTTCCAGGGTGTATGGGAATTTACACCGATCTGGGAACTCATACACCCTTCGGTAGTGCCTCAGGGTGTATGAGTTCCCAAACCGGTGTAAATTCCTATACACCCTGGAAAACACAAGGATAACTAATATAATACATGTGTAGGTAAACATCAAGGTTTCGAGATTTTTGCAATAAGTTTCATTAAGAGCAACACGCGGGTACCAACCAGCACGTCGCGGGCATCTACAGCAACTGTCTCATTTCCACAATCACAAACTTCCGAGAGTAACACGTAGTAGAAGCAGATGGCAGATAGAAAATTGAAGTGCTTGCCCCCAAACCTATCATTCTCTGTATTCTTCACACCATACAACTCCCGTCGGGCTTAAGTTTTGTTCCAAATGTCACAATGTAGATGACGCGGGTCAGCGTCAAACTGATAACCCATCGGTTTGAAGTTCACCGTGCCACCCAATGAGTTGATTTGCTTCCTATGAAAAATTCCTATCCAACATTGAATGTCGTGTAAGGCTGTACATGTGCAAGGGCATTTTGACCTGAGAAGTGATTAATGCACGTCTCCAGGGCTTACCTACGATTATAATGAGAAGACATCTAGTAAAATAAAAACAGCATCTCGTTATAACGAGAAACGGTACTCGTTTTAACGACATACCATCACGTTATAACGACTTAACTTCTCATTATAACGACTTTATACATAGTAAACACGTGGCCAATAACAAATCGATTATTACAAAAATGAGTGTGGTCGCATTGGTTAGCGCGTTGGATTTGAGATCGATAGGTTCACGGATCTGACCTCGCGTAATCTGCCCTTTGCCATGGGCACGTAACTTGTTCTTAAACCTTTACCCTTCCTGAATATGCATATTTTTCACCTTTTGCTTCAAAAACAAAGTGTATTACCCCTCCAATGAAGGATCGTAAGCTTTATTTTTGAAGCAAAAAATGAAAATATAACAAAATATGTGAAGGGTGATTTTCGTGTATAGCGCTAGTTCGTTTGGGTCGTTACGTTAGTAGTATGTCTCGCACGGCTCGGGACTCATTGGCAGGACCCCGAGCAGGACCTCGAAAGTGACGTTATGTCAAGAGACCCAGTTTCGCCATGTTGTGTTTTCGTGGTAACCCGCGTGAGTGGCAATCTTATGACGTCATCCCCTTAGTGATACGTGGTGTATGTGCGCATGCGCAGCGTCTTTGTTTTTGTGATACATGTTTGCGTCGTCCATTTTGTGTACTGGGGCCGCCATCTCGATTTCTATGGTAACACGTGGTTGCTATGTGACCTAAAACCTTCTAATATGACATGGGTATGCTCGGATGGAATGTTCCTTTGTACGCGAGTAGTTTCCCGGTACGTAGAATTACCAAAGGCAACCCATTAATCCTTCCAAATCATCAAAAGTTTCCGCAAACTTCTCAAACGGACTTGGCGAAGCCTCCGTTTAGACTCTTTCTCCAATAAAAGGTGCGTATTTTTGACTAAGAGATTTTTGGTTCGGATTATTTCAAGATCCTCGTTCTAGCTATCCTGGTCTTACTATAGCTTATTCTCATTATTCCTGGACCTATTCAACCCATGTTATGAGTTCTATCTGATTTCGGCTAAGTATTCTGACATCCCTAGATGTGTTTGTGTGATGTGTACACAATACAGGTAGCAGATAGGCATATCTTGGATGTGTCGTTATGTGTTTGTGTGAAAATGCACAATGTGACACATTGTGCACTAGCATATAGGCACATACAGGTATTTGAGGATACCTATGACCGGGCTACTAGCTCCTGTATGACTCCTAGCTCCTGTATGCCTCCTACCTCCTATACAGGTAGTCTTATCGATGGCTTCAATCTTGTCTTCAACTATGTGTCCTATGACTTGCCCCAGTTGTGCAAGTCATCCAATACAATAATCTACCACCCCTGCAGTCTTGTGTCACTACTACCTTGTCCAATTACTATTGACTACAGTTATTCTGCCGCTTGCCTCAACCATTACTATTTACTAGTAACACTGCTTCATACCTAGTGGAAGCTAGCCATATAAGAGACTGTATGCTGGTCGTACCGGGATGTGCTTATGTGATGTGTACACATTACAGGTAGCACATAGGATGTGTCGATATATGCTTATGTGATAATGCACAAAGTGGCACAATGTGCACTAGCACATATGAACATGCGACGAAAATGGATTCTAGGATACCAACAACATGGCTCCTATACAGCTCCTATATGGCTCCTAGCTCCTATATAGATCATATACAGCTCATATATGGCTCCAGGCTCCTATATAGGTAGTCCTACCCACGGCTTTCATCTTATCTCCACTACCTATACTATGAGTTGGCTCTATTGTAGTCATCCAATCTTCTAACATCATTGCAGTCCGGTGCCATTCCAAAGACCCTAGACACATTTATGTTCTATTACATACATTCCATGTAGCACATAGGCACATGCTGGATGTGCCGTATGTGCTTATGTGAGAACGCACAATGTGACACATCTACGGAAGTCAGAACACTTAGTCTAAAGCAGGTAGAACTCATAGCAAGGGCAGAATAGGTGAGAATAATGAGAATAAGCTATAGTAAGACTGGGGTAAGACTGGGGCAGACAGAACGAGGATTCCGAAAGAATCCGAACCAAAAAATACTCTTATACAAAGAAACACAACTTTTGTTGGAGAAAAAGCCTAAAAGGGGGCTTCACCAAGTCAGTTTGGGTGGTTTGGAGATGATTTTGATGATTTGGAAGGACTATCGTATTGATTGTGGTAATTCTACGAACCCTATCGCCCTAACAACACGATCTGATCATGCGCACTAACACCACGTATCACTATGGGGATGACGTCATAAAATGGCCACTCACGCGGGTTACCGTGGAAACACAACATGGCGCCACTGGGTCTCGTGACATGACGTCACTTCCGGGTCCTGCCCGGGGTCCAGCCAATGAGTTCTGGAACGTGCCAGACATAGTCATAACGTTAGATAAAGAGGTAAGTGATAGGGGCATATAGTTTTTCGCCGGTAAGGCGGGCGGGAGAGGGAGGGGGTGTAAAGTTCTAAATTTTCTAGCAGACCACCAGTAAGATTTTCGACAGATTTCTGATTGACCAAATTTCTACCACTTTGGGATCCAAAACTGGTTAGTATTCAGTACAGCAACATATATTTATCCAAAATATCAATACGTTTCCTTCCATTTTGCTAGATTTTACCAACAAAAGACCTAAAACATTTTCTGTCGATCCCAAAATGTTCCGACAAACTTTTCGTGGGGCCGTCGCCCGTGGATCTCCTGTTTTATGCTTTGTTTAGTTTTACTGGTGTTTCACGACACTTCCAACAACCATGGCCATGTCGATGCAATTGTACGGGTGGTGGAACAGACGGGGAATCTGGAGAGAACAACCGAGAAGCGCGAGCAACTCCCCAACTTACTATCCACTAGAAGCAGATTTAGCAGCGTTGAAGGCACGTGTACCACCGACGTGTAGTACGCCTCAGTACACAACCTCTCCGTGTCCCCAGGTATAAGTTGTTATAACGAGATGCTAAGTCGTTATAATGAGATGTTTTCTCCTTATAACAAGATGTTTTCTTGTTATAACGAGATGTTTTCTCCTCATAACAAGATGTTTTCTCCTTATAATGAGGTGCTAAGTCGTTATATGCTAAGTGGTTATAACGAGATGTTTTCTCGTTATAACGAGGTTTCTTCTCGTAAAAACGAAAACCGTTTCTGGTTATTACGAGATGTTTTCTCGATGTAAAGAGATAAAAATACCCTATGTCCTAAATCAGCGACCGTACTTTTTGGTTGCTTTTTATTGACTACAAAAATGTATTATTTCTATTTTTAGTACATATTTTATTTTGTTTGTTTGTTTCCCAAAATAGATTATTTCTATTTTAGTAGACATTTTTGTGACTCCCATAATAGACTATTTCTGTTTTAGCACACGTTTTATTGTTTTTTTTTTATTGATTCTCAAAATAAATATGGGTTATATACACATGGTGTTTGTAAAAAATCTTTTATCGCGACGAGAGCGTTTTCGGGGACATATATAGCTACGAGTCGCGCAGCGACGAGTAGCTATGTACCCCCCCCCCCCGAAAACGCTCGAGTCGCGATAAAAGATTTTTTACAAACACCATGTGTATATAACCCTTTTATCTACACCCCCACCTCCCCCACTCCCGTAATAAAACAAGTTTTGATTAACAAATGCAGACCACTAAAAATAATCTAGCCTTCAACCAGATAATCACTAATGTGAAATATATCTGGTTATTTGTACTTTCCGACGTTTGACGTCACATTTTGAAAAATGTTGAAGAAACTGAATTCCCAGTGACGTTTGAACGTCAGGATAATTAAAGTCTCGAAGGGTGAAATAATCTCATTTGAAAAAGTGTAAGTTACTAATTTTTACTCTTTTCCGTCAAATTTTATTTTTACAATTCAGTAAGTTTAATTAATGGCCTTCTTTTTTATTCAATACATTTCGATAAATACGCCCCGTTTTATTTGTTTCGATCCGCGGCAGCGATAATTAGTTATTCGAAGTGTTGAATGAAATAGTACGTCATGCAAATGAGATGGGCGTGAACGTTGTATTCTTGCGATATCACGTGACTTTTATTCTTACTGCAGTAACGATAAAAGATTTTTTATTGACGGCGAGTTTTCGATAACGATAAAAGATAAAACGTTACTGTTTTTACGTATAAAGTAGATAAATTATTTTTATTTTAAGTGCACATTTTTTTATTTCCAAAATATATTATTTCTATTTTTAGTGAACATTATTTTTTTCTTTTTTGTGTTTTTATTTCCTTTTCTGTCTATCGACAAATATATACGAAGCACATTAAGGACATTTTCGAAAATGATTTTAGTTCACAGGTATATATTTTGTGCTACTTGTTTTTTCTTTTTTTTTATTGATTACCAAAATAGATTATTTTTAGTACATATTTTATTTTGTTTGTTTGTTTGTTTCCCAAAATAGATTATTTCTGTTCTAGTAGAAACTTTTGTAACTACCAAAATAGATTAGCATTTTTTTATTCATTCGCAAAATAAATTATTTTTATTTTATGTGCGCATATTTTTATTCCCAAATTACATTATTTCTATTTTTAGTGAACATTTTTTTTTTCTTTATTGTGTTTTTTTTTTGTTTTTTTTGTTTTTTTTGTTTTTGTCGATCAACAAATAGATACAGAAGCACAATAAAGATATTTGCGAAAATTACTTTATTTCACAGGTATACAGTACATGGAAAATGTATTATCATCAAATCACTCACAACGTTGAGATTCCACCCGAGCAATAATTTCAAATGTGCTGCAAAGCACAACCATAACAAGCAAAGTTCCAGCCAATGGACATCCGGGTTAAACCCGGAGGTCCGTTGGCTTAAACGTTGCTTGTGTTTTTTGTCCATGTGTACAGAATTTGAAAGTGATACTTTGGGTGATAACTACACTCTGCGCGTGATTTAGTTACAATCCACTCTCCACGTACTATATGTGTTGTACTACTTCCACTTGCAAATATTCGCAATAATGTTGCGAGTAGTCACAATAAATTTGCAAATATTCGAAATAACTTTTAAGATTATGAGCAGAATACTTTCTTCGTGTCGCCAAACATAACTTACAAAAAAAAGATTCGGCTACAGGGCCGGGGAGGGGAAATTCTGACCCTAGGTTTAGTTCTGCGACGGGCACCCTTTCAAAAGTGTCAGGATACTGAGCCAGATGCCGGAGGCACGAGCGATGATAATGAGGGGGGGGGGGGTCATCACAGTATGATGATGGCCCCCGGGTCAATAGTAGGTTAACTATTTATTTATTTATTTATTTATTTATTTATTTATTTATTTATTTATTGAACAGTTAATGAGATTTGACTACCCTTTCGACAGCCACGGTCACCCCGTGTCGTACAGGAAGCTGGACACCCGGAAAGAAGCACCGAACAGAGGCGAGTAACTGCCAGTCTCCCAACTTACAAACTCCGTGTAAGCAGGGTTAGCGATGGTTAAAGGCATCAAAGGCATCGCATTTTAGTACACCTAAGCACATAGCGCCATCGAGCCGCCGTGGTGGCAATCGGGATTAAGTGCCTTATCCAAGGAACGACGCAGTTAACATATTGACCCTGAACTATTACAATCCAAAGAAAAAAAATCATTAGACATCATTTAAAGGTTGGTCTCGAATTCTGGAATTTTGGTACCTCACCGTACATCACAACAAGAGCGTGTTTTTTTTCACTCTTGCACAGCAAGTGTATTTGTGGTATCGCTAGAGTCTCGGAATATAAGGACACGGGCTAAAACGCAGATGTTCATCAGTTATCTGAATTGATTATTAAGGACAATGTAAACCTACATTTGAGAAACAAGCTTCGATATATTTCAACAATGACAGCTTTATAATACTGACAAACCCTTGAACAAACTACGGGAAACTGGAAAAAAATGACTTCGATTTGAGCAATTTATGATTTATGTACATTAAGAATATTTGTAAAAAAATCCAATAGACAGCTTGGCCTAATGGTATTCTTTACAAACTGGATAAGGGTTCTCCATTTGGCTGGAAACAATGTTCAAAATTATAAAGAATGTTTTATCGACTTAAATAAAACTGAAGGTGTACCAACTAATGCACCACATTGATTCCTGTAAGGAAAAGAATTGTGCGGGGAAAAGCCATTAAAACATAAATAACACGACGTATTACAAAACTAAAAAAAAATCTAACATCTTTCAAGAAAAAGTGCTTGATCTACGCAGATGTTGGGAACACCCTTCCTCGCAGATGCAGTATATACATACAAAACCTCTATGTGTGTTCGCTTGGACAATTCCCAACTTAATAGCCGACCTCACTTCGGACATCATTTCTTGAGAAAAAACACAAACCTCTTTGGTTTGCTTCATCACCTCAATCACTGGATGGATGGGGAGGTGGTGGGTGGGTGGGTGGGTGGGGAGGGGGGTGGGTGATTGTCACAATTCGACAAAAATACGAATTAATAAGGCCAATGTGTTAATAGCTTCATTCAAAAGCAGAATATTTCGAGTTTCAAAAACATATTGTGAAGGAGGTATGAATGGCTTGTTCTTCTGTGGATGGGCTTGACAACGTTTGATTGTGTGTGCTTGTGAGGGTGCATTGTGTGACTGTGAGGTGGGGCGAGCGGTATATGTGTGGGTGCGAGCGCGTGTGTGTGTGTGGGGGAGGGGGAGGGGTAGGGGTGAAGGTCCCAATTCTGTGAGAACCTAGACAATAGTGTTTGAGTTTCTACAGAAATTTGTTTGTTTTCTCCGCGTCTGCGCAAAGAAAACAATGTGTTAGGGTTTGTTGGCCCGAGTTTGTTGGGACTTGTTTTTCTCCAAGAACAAAGGGAAAAACAAAAAGCTCACTGCAAAAGCGTTTGTACACGACTGTTTAAGTGTGCGCGTGTGTGTGTTTAAAGTACAAAAAATACGCTCTGAAACAGACATTTCCTACTGAAACTTATATAAATTTGCTTCAAACTCAGTATTAGGAACTGGTTAAACAGGCTGGCAATTATCGGTATTATTCATTGATGGGTCCCAATATAGTCGTTACCAGGCTGTTACGCAAGCTTTTGTTTCACATATAAGCGATGACAGGTTAAAGATTTAAAGGTTCTTTTAATTCAAAATTGGTTAACATATATTCACCTTTTACTATCCCTGCTATTTTGATATTCATTTTGCTGTATGTTAAAATGAAAGGAATTATGGGCCCCTTTCGTATTCTCTCTGTGATATGTTAAAACCAAATGGTCAGAGGGTTCGAAGAGTATTCAACTTGAAAGGCTTCACGTTTTTCTCTAAATTTTTGTGTCTTCTAATGTATCTTTTATTGGTGATTATTCATTTGGAAGGATTTCTAAATCGTCCAAAGAATGACCAGGGAGGTTGAAATGCTGTGCTACCGTTGTATATTCTGTTTGTGTCGAGTTGCGCGCATTCGGAAAGGCTTTTGGCTTTGACCCACACACTGTTTCCTACAGCGTTTACAGGTGATAAGGTAAATGATATTGGGTGAATCACAAGAGGGAGAGGATCTGATAATGATTTTTCGTTTATTCAGAGGAAAATTCCCCTTTCTGATCAGGCATAAAAACATGCAATCTACAACGAGGCTTTTGCAATTCAACACCGCGCCATTGCAGTTCTGCAACGATCTGTTGTGTTCAATGTTCAGTGGTTCGAAATCAGTAATTTTTGCAGGTGTTTCCAGTTTTTTGAGTTTGAGATTTCAGGCTATGCAAAAAGCGTAGTGACGACCCCTGGATCTGGGGGCGCTAAATAGGGCAGAAAAAATCTCGTTGAAATCCAATCGAATTGAGGTGGAAATGAATGAGCTGTGCTTTGATGATACTTTAAATGTATGTGGTGGATGAAATCATTTCATATGCAACAACTGATGCGAATCCGTTGGTTTAAAATAGTCGTTATAGTCTAATTGTTCGCCTTTTTTATGCGGTCAGATCGAGAAAATCCACAGAATCTTGACTGATAGTAGCTTTCAAGTTTGATGTTTGGATTATGATTGTTTAAAATTTCTAAAAAATCACCCAAATCTTCTTTGGAATGTTCCCAAATGATTAAAAGTGGCATTGAAATATCTGAGGCATACGGGATGATAAGGGGCGTAGGGAGCTTATAATGTTGGGGGGGGGGGGGTGGGGGTATTGTAAACGGGGCTTGTAGGGGACAGCACGGCCGCCCTTGGCGACCCGCTCTGCATAGCCGAGCCCGCCGAGAGTTCGAAAGGAGGATACCCTCGGGAAAATTTGTGAAATATGAACTACCGAGAGCGTGTTTCCTCGCTCCTCAAGTGAACAAATCAAGGTATCGTTGCTGTTAATGTTTGGTGTTTATAGGCGAATGTATGTCAGAGAGGAAGATGTTAACCTGTTGAGCGTCAAATCAGTCAGTGACATCACCCAGCAACTTTTCTATGCACTGCAAATGGTGTAGATCATACAGTTTTTGAGAAGGTAATTTTGAAGAAAGGCGATTTTCTCACGAAACAATCATGTTTTCAAAGAATTTGGTAAGTCGATTTCTGACCCGGACGGGAACTGAACCGTCGGTAATCTCGCGTGGCATTCGGGAATCTAACACCTAAACCACTGGTCCTTTGCACACCATCACAAAACGATGACTTGAAGCCTGCTTATTAGATGATCGTCGCCAGAGTGCCAGAATGTTCTATGTCCCCTATGGGACATAGAACATTCTGGCACTCTGGCGACGTGATATTCTCAGGAATACTTGTTCACTTCCCTTACGGCAGCGACATGAAAATGTGAAACGTGCTGGCTTCAGTACGACGAAAGTGTTGTGGTTGGCATCAGACGAAGATAGGCCTGGGCCTGTCTGTGTATATCGAAGGACATAATCATGTTCTCGAAAAATTTGGAATGTTGATGTCTGATCCCCGATCGGAAATCGAACCATCGGTAATCCCACCTGACATTCCAGAATTCAACACCTAAAGCACTGGACCATTGCACTGTGAAGCCTTAATTGCACACCATAAAAAACGATGGCTGGAATATAGCTTATTATATGATGTTCACACATGAATACTTGGTTTATTTCCTTACAGCAGCTACACGAAAGTGCGAAACGCACTGACCACAGTACGACGAACGTGCTGTGGTTGGCCTTAGATGAAGACTGACACGGGTCTGTCTATGTATACCGAATGACACAATCATGTTTTTGAAGAATTTGGAATGTTTACTTCTGATCCCCGGCCGACAATCGAACCGTCCGCAATCCCGCCCGCAGTGTGTCTTTTTACGTTGTTCGGCAACTCAAAATAGACTGGACATCAAAAGAGCACAAATCATGTTCAATGCAATGCCTACAATGATTTCCACATGCACACAACGTTTAATCTGTGCCTTCCAGTCAGACAAATTTTGTTTCGACAGAAATGATTTCTTTCTATCGACAAAGATAGTCGAATCCAATACAGCGGTTGAGTTTTGAAGACGATTTAAAATATTTGAATCAAAATTCATCATAATGACATAAAGAGGTCAATACATGAATAATTATGAATAATAATAATAATTAATGATAATAATAATATTTTATAAGATTAAAATCCACAAAAAATACTCTTTGGCTATACAAGAAAAACACTAATTGGTAATTCATAAGTGTTGCTATGGAATGCCTGTTGAAAGAGATGTGTTTTCATAATTCGTTTAAATGAATTCAGGGCATGGAAAATGTAAAATAAAATTTTACCTAAGTTCCTCTGCCACCTGATGTATATTCAAAAGCATCATTTGACCATTTTAGACAGATGACCTGTCCTGTGGAATGTGTTTTCTCAACTATCAGTTATTTTGAATAAAAAACGCTACTTGCCCCCATACTTTCAAAAAAATAACAAATAATGGAATGGTTTATCTAGAATGTTTCAACAATCTCTGGTGCAAAAGGTGAGGAGTTGCTGGAAATTATATACGAAGGAATGTCAAAAAGTTTTGAGCCTAACATAAATAAAGCTGGAATATCGGTACAGAACATATTTATTTTTCAACATAGTCCACTTGTAATTCAGTACACTTGTTCCACCTGGTCTGCCAGTCGTTGATGCCGCGTCTGTGGAAGTCCATATCTTGGTCATGTAACCAAGCCTCCACAGCAGCAGTTAGTTCCTCATCATCTTAAAATCTTTGACCACGTAAGTGTTTCTTCAAATTTGGAAAGAGATGGCAGTCAGCAAGTGACTACAATCTCTTTCCAAATTGAAGAAACACTTACTTGGTCAAAGTGACTACCATCTCTTTCCAAATTTGAAGAAACACTTGTGATGAGGAACCTACTGCTGCTGAGGAGGCTTGGGAATAGGACCAAGATATGGACCGATATTCCAGCTTTATTTATGTTAGGCTCAAAACTTTTTGACATCCCCTCGTATCTTGATTGCACAACGATCTCTTGTTGCGGCAAATGAAAACAATTTATCTCCTTAAATTAACATTCCCTGCACTCATTATAATGTCATTGACACGAGAGTTCACTTTATATTCCTTGCCGCTGCTTAGAGTTAATGTATTTTGCAGTCATGATTGCAGGAAGCGAGTTGGCTCATTGGTTAGTACATTGGACTTGGAATTAAAAGATAGATGATTCGATATAGAACTTTATCGTTTTAGCAAGTGACTTCATCCCGATTTCCCATGCAGGATCACGGCGGCTGTGCTGTGCACGAATACACAGGACACAACGACACAAAATATGATAACCCTCCTCGTACTGAGTTAGTATGTTGCAGTTACTCGTCATTTCTAGATTGTTCTTTCTAGGTACTCTCGATGGAAGACAGAAGTGTCGATAAATTCCAATAAACACCCAAACAATTCTTATATCGCGAGCAACAAATGGGTTGGGAGGCGAGTTTACAACCCCAAAGCACATGTCTTTGCAGAAACAGGGCGTATTCCAATGTGCCCCTTTAAATGCCCAAGTGCTTCTTGAGCACATACTACTACCGTCACACACACACCAAAGGTATTTTATTATAATATAATAAGCTTGTAGCCTACACCCCAGTAACGTCCCACCCATCTGACCCCGTAAAAATTAGATGACACAGAAGCTTTGTAATTACATTGTAGCCAATTTCTTAATAAAGTTCCAAATCCACTAGGTCCCTAGATCACATAATAACCTAGAGGGCACAGAAAAATCCTGGTACCCTCCTACACGCTCTTGTAACAGCCCAGTTCTGTAATTATAAAACAAGCTAAATCTTAATAAGACCCCTGATCCCATAATAATTTTGAGGAAACAGTAGACTCGTGCCCCTCTTACAATTTTTATATGATTCTCCAGATCAGTAATGGCAACGCAGCCTGCATCTTCATAAGTTGACAAAGACCCAAGACTCCATAATAATCCTAAGAATACAGAATAATCCTGCACCCCCCCCCCCTCCCCCCCCACACACACACGCTTACAGTTTTCCATTTCTGTAATTACAAGGTAACTACACTTAAACTTCCCAAGATCCTAAATCTCATAATAATATTGTGGATACAGAAGACTACTCTACTAACACGCATACGATTTTTCCATTTTCTGTAATTGAAGTGTAATTACACCTAAGCTCTCCAAGATCCTAGATCCCATAATAATATTGAGGATACAGAAGATTTCTGCCCCCTCCCTACATACTTTTATGGTTTTCCATTTCTGTAATCGCATTCTAACTACACTCAAGCTTCCAAATGCCCTAGATCCCATAATAAACTTCAGGATACAGAAGACTCCTACCCAATCCACTTATGATTTTCAAGTTCTGTATTCACAAATTAGCCTACATCTTAATACGGTTCCCAGGACCCCACATCTCCTAATAATCTTGGGGATACAAATAACCCTTACACCCCCATGCACTCATATAACTATCTAATGCAGTAATCCCAATATAGCCTACATTTTAACAGGGCTTTCATGTTTTGTAAACTTGAGTACATAAAAGAAGTGTCCTCCCCCAGTACACCTTCTTTATGGTAGTCCAGCTCTGTAATTAACACGGTCGCCTAGATCAGGTAGTCCAGCTCTGTAATTACAAGGTGGCCTACATCCTGATAACATTTCTAATACCATAGATACCATAATAGAATCGAGGATACAGAAGACTCTTGTCCCTCCAACACACACTTTATTCCGTGTAAACATTCGTAGACGAATCAGAGGGTAATATTTCCAGCAGTAATAAACGGCAATCATTGGGATTATATATAGTTACACAGAAGCACCAGTATACATCATCAATGCAATCAATGGTACTATTGAGTTAAGAACAGAAACAGGAAAGGGATAAAGATACGTTTGTTTATTAGGGTCTAACACCATTTTTGACACAAACAGTATCAAATCGCTACATGCAGTATACCGGTAGAGGGGACCCGGTGAAAACCATTGAGCTGTGACATAGAGATTATTACCATTATGTGGATGTACAAAATATGTATCCGAGTCGAGCTCCGGGTTCTAAGGGCAGATCACGACGAGTCGACGACCAGTGGGCCGACAAGGGTTCAATGAAAAATTACAATCAAACGTCAATGCCGCGTTTCTGCACATTTACTAAGTATCTGAATTTTCAACAAATGAGCTCTACCCGCGCAGTCCAACTACAGTTAGTGCATAGACTCTGAGGACCCATACATCTTCAGAACTATCAAAGTAAAATGCTTGCATCAGATGTATAGTAGGTTAATTCTCACTTGAAACTACCATGGTTTGTTGTTGTTTGACTCTCCAACAATTTGTGAATAACAACCTAACAACCCATTTCCAAATCGGTTTTATCTGTAGACAGGAGTTAGAGGAGTACTCTTTTGATTGGGATATACCCCTTTATTGACCACTGACACACGTTGCGGGGTAAGGGAAGCATGTACGGGCGAGATGGTCTGCACATTAGCAGGTTGTACCCGGTGCTTCATTAATAATTTTTTTGATGATTATTCCTGTAGTTAGTGTTTTGAATCTAATATTATTGAGTCTGTGGAAATATTGCCCATGCGTGGAAAGTGACCAGTCCACGGCGACTGTACTGTAGACCTGCACATTGAATATCCTGTCTCCTTATTATTCAAAAAAATAGGCAAAGACACAAATGAAAAATTCGTCCGTTAACCAACATATTTTTATCAGACAGAAAAGAGATAAAAGCGCGTATCTTCTTAGAAAGATTTTGTGTGTGGCATACACAAAAGCTTAAGATGAGATTTTTTCCAACGGCGTCACTTCTCAGTTCAGCTTATTCTGTATGTATCCTCTCTGAGAAGAGAAAAGAGACACTTCGTGTACACTTCGACAGATGCACATGTATGGAAATGAATGAAAAACATGACGAAAATGTTGAAAAATATGAATGGCAATTTTCTTTTGTAGCGCCGCCAACCGGGCGTTTCTCTGTTACGTCAGGTAAAGGATTAATTCAGCAGAGGATATAGATATAATGTACTGATATAGAATGTTACAATTGATGGCTTTAACCCTTTACCCAACGCAGACGATATCAAAATTTATTATTTTAATTATCATTTTTTCAAATTTTTCAAAAAAATTCAACAAAACCATATCATGTGACCCCTCGTTGGAACGAGCTCGACGAGCTCGTTCCAACGAGGGGTCACTTGATATGATTTTGTTGAAATTTTTTTTTGGAAAAAATAATATTTTTTCAACTGCTGAATTTCAATATTACGCGGGCGGATGTGGGCGATTCGTTGGGTAAAGGGTTAACTAATTTATTATCTCAGAGCAGTTGCAGATGTTTGGCGTGGAACACAAAATCTGTACAGCCTCCATGTTTTTTTCCAAATCTGTGCCACATCCTTTCCACAATATTTCAAACCTTCCGCCGCCTCTCATATGTGTTGCATGCGCACCGTTTGAAAAATATTCACTTTGTGAGCCGACTTATTTCGAGACAATAGGGAGATCGCAATATGTATGTTATATGTCTACATAACGCCCTGTTTAAAAGCACCGTTGTCAAAATATATTGTTCAAGTTCCAGGTCACTGTAAAACATTTTCATTGTAGTTAAGATCCTGAAGAAAGTCGATGTTTACAGTTAGTGCCTTCTTTTTCGCTTCGTAGAAATGCACACAGTACCATCTGATACAATTCGTTGGATGGCCACTACAAAATGTCTTTCCACATTGTCCTTTTGTTGATAATTAAGAGCGATTGCATCCTGAGATGTTCCCAAGCAAAGATATCAGGGGAAGGTGTTTTCAACAGAAAAAAATGAATTCATACTTTTTCTGTTGTTATCTTGCAGTTTATTAAAGTTAGTACTGTAAAGTATAACTGCTCTCATTATAACTATATCCTTATTAATTTATGTATTGAAGTTTAACGACACTTTCGACAGCCAGGGTCACTTCGTGCCAGACAGTTTTACGGATGGGGGAAGTCGGAGTAGGGCTACCCATAGAGAAATCACGAGCAACGGCGAGCGACAGTCGTACTCCCCAAAGGACAACTCCAAACAAATAGGGTTAGCATATGTTGTATAGTGCACCATCGACGCACAGTACGCCTTAGTACACAGAGCCATCACACCCCACGCGGGCAATCGTGGTTAAGTGCCTTGCCCAAGGGCACAACGCGTTACTCCTGGCTGGGATCGAACCGTGGACCTCTCAGTTAGAAGTGCAATGTCATAACCACTGAGCCACCGCGATCCCATTGTCTCCTAAATGTCTGATAAAGTGATTACAGAGGAAAATAGAGAGCTTGGTTTTCTCTTAAGCAGCTTGCAAGTATAGTTTGAAGCGACAAACGTACTTTAGCGAATCTTAAAATAAGAATATGTGTCTTTGGTGGATCTTTCTGAGACAAGAGGGAATCAAAATATTGAGTGCGTCTAAGTAAGTCCTGAACTCTACAGCACGTAACGAATGGATTTTTTCTGAATCGCGATGTGATAGCCCTAGATTCTTTTTTTCACTTGGCAGGTTTAACGTTTGTTTTTTTTTTAACAATGTAAGCAAATTTTCAACTGGTTGGCCACTGGGTACAATCTCAATGAAATTATTATACAATTAATGTAATGTTATGCATGAGTTTGTATACAGCTAAATGGACATTATGTATCCGTCTCTCCGCCCGTCGGTCAGAGCGTCCGTCTCGCCCGCCCGCCCGCCCTTCCCTCCCCTCCCCTCCCCATCCACCAATCCATTCCTCCCTCCCCTCCCTCCATTCCCTCCTCCATCCCCACTACTGTCTGTCTGTCTCTGTCTATCTGTCTCTCTCTCTCTGTCTCTCTTTGTGTCTTTATCTATCTATCTGATGGTCCATGCTATGAAAGTTTGCCAGTTCATCTTGTGTTCTTTTCTCAGAAGCTGCAAATAAACGTCGGGTGGACTCAAGAATTTGAAAGGTATCTTAACGAAGTTCTTCATAACGGTTTGAATTGCCCCACCCCCCCACCCCCACCCCCAGGACTTGTTTATAGAGAGTCTGGTAAATAGTGCAATTGCTCTCTCTCTCTCTCTCTCTCTCTCTCTCTCTCTCTCTCTCTCTCTCTCTCTCGCAGATATTTGGTATGCTTCTTGCATGCCCCTTTGTTACGGTAGTTGCGTTTTTCGATTAAACTAATCACGTTTTAAAATCACTGAAAACATTCACTGACCTATTTTCTCTATTTTTTCATAAAGTAGACAAGCTTTGCGTCGTGTTTTGTTAATGAATTGTGGGGGTGTTAATAAGCTATAGCGGTGAACAAATTTATCTTCCAAACAAACAAAAATTTTAATGTTGTGATATGTAAAGGGTTTAAATCATTTTAAAGTTTAAGTCGTAAATATCTCTCCAATATGCAATCCAAGAATATATATATACAGTACGTGGAGAGTGTATTGTCACTAAATCACCCGCTGAGTGGAGATTCCACCCGAGCAATAATTGCAAATTTGTTGCAAATCATAACAATCAAAAGCAAAGTTCCAGCCAATAGACCTCCGGGTTAAACCCGGAGGTCCATTGGCTGAAACATTGCTTACGTTTTTTGTCCATATGTACAGAATTTGAAAGTGATACTTTGGGTGATTACTCCACTCCGCGGGTGATTTAGTTACAATCCACTCTCCCGTACTGTACTACTCAAAGTTTGCTAAGCACCACATATTTGACACATCATTGTGAAATGTGCTTGTGACATATTTGTTTTTGGTGGATATGATTGAGGGATGTATTGAGATGGCCCCCATTGTTTACATTAGCTCTCTTGACAGGCAGACTTTCCGTGATAGTCATGGAAGGCATGTAACTTTGATTTTTATGATGCTGGCGTGTACTGTCTACATGTACATGACGCGTGTAGGGTATTCAGTCTCCATTTCAACACAAACCCTTGTGATTTAATGATTGAATATGGCGAATGCAAATGTAAGAAGACATTTGTCTGAAGCAGAAATGTGGCTGACTGTAGGGATGGTGGAGCAAGGGGCTACCCGTCGTCAGATTGATGAAGCCCTTGGTGTGCACCAAATGGTGATCACCAGAGCCTGAGCAAGAATTTCAGCAGTAAGGCACACCAGTAATATGGCATGGTGGTGGCAGAGACAGGGCAACATCTGCAGTTGAAGACCCTTTTTTGATCATTTAGGCCCGTAGGAACCGCTTTGCCACAGCAACCCAGCTTCGCAGTGACCTTCAGAATCATCCGGGGTAAATGTTTCGACACAGACTATCCGGGCATGGTTGTACGAAGCTGGTCTCCGATCGAGAAGACCTTGTAATCATATTCCGCTGTCCCAGAACCACCGTTAGGCACGATATGAATGGGCCATTGACCATGTTGGATGCACCAAATAAGATTGGCGACGTGTCCTTTTTTACAGATGAGTCAAGGTACTGCCTAGACTACACAGATGGGTGTTCTAGGGTATGGAGAAGACCAGAAGAGCGATTCATGCAGCCAATATTGCTGAGCATCACCGCAATGGTGGGGGATCAATAATGGTCTGGTGCGGCATCAGCTCGGATGGACGTACAGAGCTCTATGTCAAACCGTGGTACATTGCCGCCCGGGAGTACCGACAGAGGGAATGGGATTGAGAGTATGGAATGGCCAGCAAGATCCCATGACCTCAATCCAATCGAACATGTCTGGAATGAGTTGCAGCTTGCAATTTCAGCCCGTCCAGTCCAGCCAAGAAGTGTCCGGGAGCTTGGTGCCATGCTGGTCTAAGAATGGAACAACATCCCACATAGAACCATCCGGAACCTGATTGGGGGCATCAGAAGGCATTGTCAAGCTGGATTTAACCGTAATGGGTCTCATACTCGATACTGAACCCATACCTGTTCGATCCGTCAACTTTTTGGCAAATTTGAAAAATTTCCTCTTTTACCAATAATATCCATTTTCATTGGTTATCGTATTCAAAAGCTAAAAAATAATGTCAAACACAAATAAAATCTTAATCTATGTACTTAAACCATTAAAGATATAACTAAATAACAAATATAAACACTTTTCATAACAATATTCCAACTACAACGTAAAACAGGTAGTTACATGTAGATATAATTGGTGCTTAGCAAACTTTGAGTAGTATATAAAGGTTGCACATTCATATGGCGCGGCGTTCAAATGTTCATTACCCAAACGGCAAAGGCTCAAATACTGAGAGTTGAAATGTCACTAACCAAATTGGCCAATGGAGTAACCTTCATTGCCTACCAAAACTGCATAGGAAAACATGGACATGGGCCTAATCTTTTATTTATTAGTAACAGAAATATATAACTATTGAAAATTTCAGTCAAAGATGTACGGACAATGTGACTGAATTAGTTTATACCATGCTCGCCTATGTTACTACTTTTGAAAAGCCTGTATGTTAAGTTTTTGCCTTTAACCCAACTACCGGTGTAAAGCTTCTACTGCTGTTAAAAGAGAGCGCGGTGGCTTAGTGGTATGTTGCTGGACTTCTGTGCTAGAGGTTCCGAGTTCGATCCCCGTCCGGGACGACCCGCGTTGTGTCCTTGGGCAAGGCACTTTATCCCAGTCGCCTACATGGGGATACGATGACACCGTGTACTAAGGCGTACTGCACGTCGATGGTTCACATGTCTTCAACCGCTGTAGCCCTGCTTGAGCGGAGCTTGAACAGAGTTAGAATGTGGAGGAGCTGACAGTTGTTCGTCGATGCTCGGTGGTTCTCTCCGGGTACTTCGGCTTCCTCCACCTGTAAAACTGTCACTGTCATGATTAGTGAATGTGCATATGTGACCTTAAACACCAATAAATAAATATACTGCGGTTAAAAAAAATAAATGTACACCTACAGTCGGAAGTTCATCCAACTTGACCTTTGACATGACTCAATTTACCAACTTCGATACATTCACACTTCGCGATGTTTCATTCAAACATACGACGTTTTGTGGCACTATCTACTGCGTGCAATAATTTTTAAAGTTTAAAATACCTACAATTAAATATTTAAAATAAAATTTAAGAACTGTTAATAATTTGACTGAAAAAGCAAGGTAAATTCAATCAACTTTGACAATATGTTCAGTTGTCAATCAAGCATTCACGTGCAGTAGTACTGCTCATCGGCGCAGATGTAAACAAAACAAACCCGTGTGTTTGCAATAGAAAGTGTATTTTTTTTCTCCATTTTGACAAAGTCGATTACATATTAAGAGCATGGTATAAATAAAACAAATATGTACCAGGACCGATAATCAGATTCAAACCACTCGTAGAATAAGAGTTTTAACCACTCGGCAAAATGTGAAATGATTCCCGTGAAGACCAAATGTCTGGAAAACCACAAAATTCAAAGTTACTTCCAACTAGCGGTGGGAATGCATTTTCACCTTGTTTAATTTTTCAACACAATAGTGTATATCAACAGTAATTTTGATATTCGAACTCCAATAATTAAATCAGTCGATTGTTTTAAAGTGAGTGATTACACAGGCCTGCATTTTCTTGTTTAGACGTATTTACCTATTTATAAAATATAATATTAGTTACACGGTTTGTTGGTGGCCTAATATGGTATATATGGTGTCAGTTAATTTCATATTGGACGAGAGCGAATATGATATATAAGGTGTCAGTTAATTTCATATTGGACGAGAGCGAAGCTCGAGTCCAATATGGAATTAACTGACACCATATATACCATATTAGGCCTGCTCGAGTCCAATGTGGAGTTAACTGACACCATATATACCATATTAGTCAACCAACAAACTGTATAAGGAATATATCTTACCGACTGCTGCATCGATGCACAGAACTAATAACAACAGCGATCAAAATTAAATGAGAAAATTCTCACAATGTGTTCACGTGTCTTTGCCATGTTACAATTTATGGGAGAGAGTGCCTACAGGCACTCTCCCATAAATTGTAACAAGGCAAATTCATACATACCAAACAGTTTCATTTCGAAGGAAACATAACACAGATCCACAGAATATGAAGCCTTTTTAAATTGCCTAACCTGCTCTTCAGACCAAATATGGGCTTCCAAAACTCAATCTTTCAACTTGAAGCGTTAATCGGCTGCCGTCATTTTGAATAATCAATGAACAAAGGGGAGATTATCCATAGCTGTCAGCGTATATTGATGCTGACAGGTAGTATATGTTTTTATATGCAGTCTGCATGTGACGTTTCTGAACCAATGAAATTCCCAGGTACTTGTAGGAGGTAAGATATTACAAATATATGCCCTTTTGAAAGAAAAATAATACTTTAAGACGATATCTCCAATGGACAAATTATTAACATGCCATATATACTGGAAGATTAATTTAGCAAGAGACTGAACTTTTTCCCAGCTTGAGTCGTACAGGTCTACGTCACGGCCACAACGATCTCTGTTTGTATAACGTAAAATTCATGTGTTTGTTGTGAATTGTCTATACTGAACCCGTTGAAGGCGAACGCCGAAAGCTTGTTTACAGACACATGCAATATTTACGGGTATCCAAATGTGTTAGTTTTTCAATGCTACTATATATTCCTATATTCACATACTCATACGGCTATTGGTGGATTGTATATAAACACACAAAAACATGGGAGAAACGTGTGAAAAATATAGAAAAAAGAAAATAGTTCAAATGACAGAGAGTAACATAATAAATATATTTTGATATTAAACGCTGCGTTTTTCAATGTTTCTTCATATCATATGCCGTCGGTGTTAATCAGAAATTCCACCAGGCATAGTCCTAGCACCGCGCCCCTGGATTGAAAACTGCAATGTTTTTCGGAAGGTGGCCTCGACGGGAGTCTATTCTGTGTCTTGGGTACACAAATGCCTATCCATAAATGCTCTGCCAACATACCAACTCAGCCAACGGGGACCATAGACCATAATATATGTATTACGACCTGTCTGAATACGAGTTAACATTCAGCATGTGATTACTGGACAAGCTGGGACTAAATTGCTGGGATTTTAAATCGCATTTGTGATAATTTACCCATAGACATGCAGCTAACAATGGAGAAAAAACCTTGGAAGACGTTCGAAAAGCTTTTTACAAGAATCAAGACTGTCAATAAACACTTTCGGCGATTGTATCGATGTCAGTTATGGCGTTCCGTCTAGTGTGAAACACACCAATATGTGTCAACCTTTCCTTTTTCTTTTGCAAGAAGTTGTTTTTTTATGCCAAGAAGAAGAAAAATTGAATAAAAAATAAATGATTTCGGCACTCACCTGTAGGAAAAGTATTGTGTACTTAATACGTAAATGGGACATTGCTCAAGCGCTTAATTATATGTCGTGGATTTCAAGGAAGACAATAATCGAAACGTTGAACGAGGGACACCTCAAATGTTAATATTTATTGGAATTCTATTTTGTCTTATAAGGATGGGGAGACGAGGGTGTGCAAGGTCACTAAGTTTGCACTTGGCGCAGTGCGAGGTTGATTGTTTCGTACTGACAGTAGGTAGGTAGAGATGCAGGCTGCAAGCCGAGAGGTCCTCGGTTCGAATCCCACCTGCGGCAACCGCGTTGTGTCCTTGGGCAAGACACTTCACCCCATTTCCCACGTAGGGGGCACGGTGGCGTTGTTTACTGAGACGTCCTGCACGTCGATGGTGCACTTTTCGTCAACCAATGCTAACCCAGCTTGTGTGGAGTTGGTATGTTGGGGATCTGACAGTTGCTCGCCGTTGCTCGGTAGTTCTCTCTGGGTAATTCGGCTTCCTCCACCCGTAAAACTGTCGTCGTCCCCAATAAACAAATAAATAATATAACACTTTAACCCTTTATCCAACGAATCGACCGCATCCGTCCGCGTAATATGCAAATTCAGTAGTTGAAAAAATATTATTTTTCAAAACATTTCAACAAAACCATATCATGTGACCCCTCTTTGGGACGAGCTCGTTCCAACGAGGGGTTCACATGATATAGTTTTGTTGATATTTTTTGAAAAAATTGAAAATATGGTATTTAAAATAATAAATTTTGATATCGACTGCGTTGGGTAAAGGGTTAACCATATTTCCTGACGCCAGTGATGTTTTGAAGGGAGGCCTGGTGGGTAGACATTCCTAAAATTCAGGGGAACTAAAGAGGTGAGGTGACGCAAACAATTTCAGTTCGAAGGCAAACTGCCAACGTTCCAAGGAAGCTTTCCATTACACCATTTCACCGTTACTAATCGCCATCATGAGAAGCTACCATACTCATCGCCCTGATTGAATAAAAGTTGAACAAATATTTATATTTATTTAACTGGCGCCAGTAGTGGAGGGACTAACAAGAAAATGTGGAGGTGGGGGCACAAATTATCTATATAATAATTTTAACTGACAAACAAGTTTTATAATGCACACTCAAATTTTCTTTGATTTTGATGATGGCATTGGTTCTTTGTCCTCCAATATCCACCCGTATTCATCTCGATGTAGATCTCCGAATAAACAGTCACCAAGGAGAAATGTCAGTGCTATTTCTCCCATACGTGCACCATTTAGATCACCACCTAAGTGTGGATCTCAACGCTAACAATATGCGACTAGAATGTGTTCCTTGTCAGCATGTTTTGACTGTGGAAACCATATTTTTGCACAGTAATTTTAGTCATGAGAGAGGGCAGTGTTTTCCTGTTGCATCCGTTAATGATCTCTAATATAAATGAACCCATTCAACAGTACAGTCGTTTTTGAAGGAAAGCAATCGTTGTATCAACTTTTAAAGTGTTTTTATACCTTTAAATCAGATTTCGCCTTCAAGTTTATTCCAAGCATTATTTTGATTTACATTCTGTCCAGCACACTAATGGTGTTATTTACACATTGCTGTTATTACTGCTTATTTCTCTCATTACCTCAGATTACATTGTAATAAGTTACTCCTTTTATTGAAATGTTTTCATTTCTAGCAGCAACGGGTCTCTTTTACAGCAACAAATACAGTTTTATCGCCTCGATATAGCCTTAGATACTGACGTGGTGCGAAGTACTAGTAAATAAAAAAAACCTTCTTTGATATTCGCGATGTTTTTAACGGTTTTTTTAAGAACATGTTTTTTTCAGAATGTCCAGCATGATCCCATCAGTTAGCATTCCATTGCGATCCTAATTAACTAAGCGGAAGTAGTGTGTCTTTGTGTACTAAGAGAACACATCCCTTCAACCAATGCTAACAAGCGATGTGCAGGTGTCAGTAAGTTGAGGATTCATGCAGCTGTTCTCCCCTGCTCTGTAAACATCTCCGGGTGTTCTGGCTCTCCACCCTCTTTAACAATTTCAAACACGATATGATCCAAGCTCTGGAAGTGTTGTTAACCCCAATAAATAAATCAATTGTATTATGGTGTGCCACCATTTTCCCGTATGCCTATTAGCCATTGGTAAGAATATCGAGGGATGGCCCCAGATTAACCCTTTACCTAACATGAAAAGCTGACGACACTGGCAAAAAAAAATCTTGAATAACTAATTTTTTCCATTTTTTGTCGCAAAAATATAGGTTATGGCCCCTCGTTGGAACGAGCGCGACGAGCTCGTTCCAACGAGGGGTCATTACCTATGTTTTTGAGACAAAAAATGAATAAATAATGAAAATTAATTGACGATTTTTGAGAATAGCGCAGACCGGTTTGTGCCGTTGCGTTGGGTAAAGGGTTAAAATAATCCGAAAAACACCCTTACCAGAATGACATCGTCCCAAAGAGTTCTTCCCTAACAATGTGACAGTACATTTGCTGTAGCGACATTAACTCCAATGAGGAATATGAATATGAAGAATATCCACAGAATGTGAAGACTTCAAGTATCGGTGCCAGAAATTCAAAAATAAAGCCCAAATATGGGCTTCCAACACTATACCAGTTAGTAAGATACACAGAAAATAAATATTACCAACTCATTGCAAGCTGTCCAAGTCAGGATTTCTCATGCCACCGAAATAAGTATAATTTTGGCATATTTAGTCAAATGATTCCCTGGAAATTGAACGAATGTTTCAACCAATGAATCCTTGTGTTAAGTTTAGATGAATTTTTAATCAAATCTAGTCATGGTTGCTTAATAGCAGCCATGACTAGATTTGATGAAAAATACCTTGACAAATCTCAGCTCTTTAAGATTTAAAAATATGTGACAGTTTATTCTAACTACAGTTTTTGAATTTGTTCCTGTGATATCGATTTGTAATGTTTAAGGCAACACCGCAGATCCATATGTTTCCATTTGTCATAATCTCTCTTACCAGTCAACCATCTCGTTTGCGTATAGAATATACCCACAGTAGTTTGGTGTACCAAATGTTAGCCGCGAGCCGCAGTTAACACCTCTTCACAGCGAGTGGTGAACATTTGGTACATCAAGCTACTTTGGGTATATTTTATTTATACCATGATCGTCAGATTATTTAGAGTCGTTATTATTTGTTCTCGATTTTACTGAGCAGGAGACGTACACACGTGCGAATCTGTTTTTGTTTACACGAGCACCGGTGGGAGGTACTTCCGCTGTTAATTTTATCGCCGAAACGAAATGGAAAAAGAAACGTGCAAATTACGGGTCCTTTTTCATTTTAATAACTACTACTTCGAGTTATGAATGGTTTATTAACATGTGACAACGTATGTTTGTTAATTGTTGGTATATTATGTTGTACACCCGTTTAAAAACGCAATAAATAATTGCCGCTTTCATTTGACTCTTCGCGAGGCGACGAACGATAAATACGGACAGGTTTGCTTTCAGGTCGAGATCAACTTGGATGTAGTTCCACTGCAGATTTAAATTTTAACTATTGAAATTATATTGCTAGCCTGTTCACCACAGACACACATATTCACCACGGTTGGTGTGTGAAGCTAAATAAAATTTATGTCATAAGCTTTTATGTAGAGCAGAATATGTAATCATGGTGTAAATGTATATTGCTACTGGGTACCGACCCTAAGATAACGGATTCGTAGAGGTTGTGAGATGTTGTCCAGAGCCAGTCTATACATTTATTCGTTTGTGCAGTATGTAATCACGAGTTAACCCTTTACTATTTCATTTCTGTTAGTATAAAGTATCGGTTTAGCGTTGCCTTGGGTAGATGGTTATGAAACTGTAACTTCAGCAGGTGAGGGCTAGTAGGTCCGTCCCCAGGCTGTAATGTGCCAACAACTTCTCCACTTTTCTTTGCCAGTGCGTGAGAGAGAGTCTAGATAATTGTTAATAACTTTCTTTTTAAAGGAATGTCTAGAGCATATTTGAACTTTGTGGTCAATATCATTCCACATTTGAATATACATATGAGGGGGAAGATTTGCTGAGAACTGAGTTCATGGTTTAAGTGTTTTTATCAGACTAGTTTGTCCAGTGTGTCCATCTGTTTAATTTATGTTATATTTTTTTAAGACCATTTAACGATTAAGGTAGTTTTATTTTCCCAGTCATGCATAAACAACGCCTGTTTAGTTTTCAAAGTTCTTTGTATTTAAGTATTTTATTCATCATGATTACCTGATCGGTGCTATATTTTTACATTTTGTATTATATTTTTTTGTTCATTATTCGTATGGCACGTTTTTGTAGGATACTGGGTTTGTTTGCTACCAATGTATGTCCCTTTCGTGTTATGCGTACAATAGTTGACTTCGTACTAACGCGAAGTACATGTACAGTATATTTAAAGTATCAAATGGCAACCACATTTTATCTGTGTTAATCGCTCAGATCGATTTAGCCACTTTATAAAAAAAAAATCGCATTTTTATTCAGATAACAAACCATTCTTATAGATATGAGTAGCAGATACAATAAGCTCAAAATAGATGGAAAACAAATTATAATATAGTGTATTTACAATAAACATAACTTTTGAGCCTGGTAGTGTAATTGTTCACTTGAAACGGTATCAATGGACTTGACGACTATGACTGGTTTGGTGCGTCTAAGAATATATATAGACAAAAAAGAACTGTCCTGTCAGTCTGCGTTACTACTAATATTTGGATACTGCTCGGGTTTTACATTTAAAATCGGCTGTAAAAATGTCCTTCTGTTTTTTATTCTATTTGCCTTGTTTGGAGGATATTTGTAAGATGATATACGTTCAACGTTTGCGAAATTTTTCAGAGTTTGTATAAAAGTGAGAATTTTCGGCGTGCGCTTTGTAACTGTATAGGCATAAATATAGTTTTTGTTTATTACTTTCCAAAGTGTGATTTACTGGGATTTCCCGGTAAACAATAACTTCAAAAGTGAATTATGCAATCAACAATTGTGTCATGTATTCGTGCGCGCAAACGAAGACGGTTTGCCGTGGGTGTAATGGGGACTTCATTGTTTTTTGTTTTTTTTTTCAACCCTTTACCAAATATGAAAAGCAGACGACACTTGCAAAAAAAAATTCTTGAATAGGTATTATTTTCATTTTTTTGTCTCAAAAACATAGGTTATGATCCCTCATTGGAATGAGCTCGACGAGCACGTTCCAATGAGGGGTCATAACCTATGTTTTAGAAACAAAAAATGAAAAAATAATAACAATTAATTGGCGATTTTTGAGAATAGCGCTGGCCGTTACGTTAGGTAAAGGGTTAAATAATATAATTATTGTTAATAATGAAAAGTAATAAACAGAGTAATCGCTTGACTGGACTGGTTACGTGAAATAATTCATTCGAGGCGAGGTGCTATACTGTAAAACACTCGTGCGCATTCGCGCACTCGTGTTTGTACAACGTCCCTCACCTCTCATGAATTATTTCACGTAACAAGTTCAGTCGAACGATTACTCTCAAAATTATTTTCGCTTCGAATGACAGCAAAATCAGATTGTTCCCACACTTGTCCTCTGTAGAAATATTTAACACTTACGCTACCGAAAGCGACTATTGTCACCTATTTTATGATGATTTATGACCCCTAATGGAAACGAGCTCATCGAACTCGTTCCAATGAGGGGTCGTAACCTATGTTTTTGAGACAAAAAATTAAAAAATAATGAAAATTAATTGGCGATTTTTAAAAATAGTGCTGGCCGGTTTTGGCCGTAACGTTGGGTAAAGGGTTAAAAATGGATTGTATAATCAAGCCTGGAAATAAGAAATCTGTCATTTGAAGATGGTGTTCCCTGGAAGGAGAATTTGCTGTTGCTATCCCATATAGTGGGTTAGAACCCCCCAATATATCCTCTGGGTTCCTCTTTCTGTTTAGGCCTGAAACCTTGATTAAGATTGGTGTTCACAGGAGTACATGTCATGATGTTACCCTCATATGCAGGGAAGCATCACCAAATTCTCCCTGTAGGGACCTCATTAGGCAGATGAATCTGCTTCTTTCCAGGCTTGTGCATAATGTAATCATGTCCTGGCTGCAAAGCATTCATGTTTTTTTTTCCATTTTGTTCCATTTTGTTCCTTATTTGCAGTTGTTTATTTGATTTTTTGAGCATCTGTTTAATGTGGTTTCTCGTCTGTTGGTTAGTTCGCATCC
Source organism: Pictodentalium vernedei (assembly GCA_031216915.1). NCBI lineage: Eukaryota > Metazoa > Mollusca > Scaphopoda > Dentaliida > Dentaliidae > Pictodentalium > Pictodentalium vernedei. The sequence goes on from CM062293.1 coordinate 506,682,493, forward strand.
ATGCCCCGGAAGCGTGAGTGAGCAGCCATGCCGGGGTGTCAATACCCTGGTGATACGTTTTGTTATTGCGTTAAGATATTTAAATTGTACGTTTCAAGTGCAAGAGTTTCTCATTTGTCGTGCATGCATACATATACAGCTGAAACTAGAAGTCCTGTCACAGTTAGGACAGAAAAGGCTCGTTAGTTCAGTCGCTCCTTACTGCAGAAGAATGAAGGTTTGAGCCACGAAAAGCAAAATATAATGCGCTATTAGCGTTGTTGGGAGCGAAATCACGAATTTAACCAATTAAACAGAAAAAAACAACATTGGTGCTACATTATGTGGATGGTAGATAACTACTAAAACACCGTGAGATAGATTTTTCACTCAGTAATTATTTACAATTTCCGAGGACAAGAAACAAGAAAAAACTTGCAAACTTTCATCACATGGACCACCGGGTGGTCCATGTGATGAAATTGTGCGAGTGTTTCTCGCGCTGTTATAAACAATTATAAATAATTTTCGATTGGAGAATATTTGGCGCTGCGATTAAATAGTAATCCACTCTCTTCGGTCCGTATATGAAGTCTAATTTTAATATCTATTTACGTCATTACATATATATGTATCCCAGCAGAAGTTAGGAGTAATGTTAATGATCTCTATTTACAAGTATAGGATTGTTGGACACACTGTTTTCTGCAGGAATTGAGTTACGCTAAGGGGGCAGTTTGAATTTGATAGGGACAAAATGTGCACTCATCCAGGACGCTATTACTTCATGATAGTGCTCCATACGATGACATAACTTCTAGTTTCACCTAAATATACAGTACGTTGAGAGTGGAATATAACTAAATCACCCGCGTAGTGGAGTTACCACCCAAGCTATAACTTTCAAGTTTTGTACATATCGACAAAAACACACAAGCAATATTTCAGCGAATGGACCTCCGGGTTTAACCCGGAGGTCCATTGACTGAAACTTTGCTTGTGCTGGTATGCTTTTTAACAAATTTTCAATTATTGCTTGGGTGGAATATCCACTCTGTGTGTGATTTAGTGATAATACACTATCCGCGTACTGTAAACAAAGTGTACAAGAACATACGAAATGGCTGTCATTCATATTGAAGGCTTAACTTGCAAAGTTTAATTCCTTTGATCGAATACCTTACCCTTTGACATGTGGAGAGTTTAATCCTCAAATCAACGGAAGAATATCGCGCGGCGTTTTTCAGTTGACATCAGTGGAGTAGGATACTTCAACGGGCATCATCAGTGTCGGTTTCACCAAGAAGCAAATGCAGAGCAAAAGCAGTCCCAGGCGATCGACTATCCCCAATAATTGATATGATCTAATTTGGAATCAGAAAACAGTGCTGTAGGCAACGTATGTGTTTGTGTATGCGTGTGTGTGTGAGGGGGGGGGGGGGTGGACATTAGCGACGTGTTGCTTATTTCCCCTACCACTATCGCATGCTCTATTACCGTGAAGTTAAGCCCCTGAGTGACAAAATTTGATCTCAGTCCAATACTGACTTTTCAAACTAAACTACATGATAGGGCCTCCAACAATCAGTGGCGTAATTATAGGGATGTAAGGAGTGTGACAACCCAACTAATGTTCTAGTCGGAACATTTGCATCTGGATTGGAGTCTTGGGATTGACATTCCCTTGCTGGTAATCATGTAATATATTACGAGACTTGATTTCTTCCTCAGACGCATGCCACACTTGCAGACGGCCTCATGCACATACGTGGATATATGTGGCTCATTAGTGATGCTAGGGTCCCAGTATTACCGATTTTGAGATCGATACGTGCTAATTAAATATAAAGATGGGAGGCTCGTGTAATACGACTGCTACTAATCTCAAACAACTTTCCTCAGTTGTTTAACTATAAGTCACTTTGACAAATATTCTAACTACATGGAATATTTCTTCTGACGGGGCAAATCGGTCGGGACAAATTGGATTCTCCACCATACCTCCAATCGCAACGTCCCTGCCACAATAGGCTTTACGACAGACTTTTCCACAATATGGTTTGCGTCCACGCAGTTTCAATGCGTTTTATGTGCCAATGGTCACACAGAACACATTGGAAGTCAGGGGACGAGTGGTCAATATGCGGAATTCATATACCAAAATGTGAAACAAAATTCCAACATCAAAAATTCATACGTACGTGGTGCACCTGTATCCCTGATGATTTCACCGCGTACTCTGTCTATGCATTTCCACAGAAAAAAACAGAGTATGAGTCCTCCTGAAACGTACATCCTTCTCTTACCCTTTAAATGAAAAAAAACAGACACAGGTAAAGGACGTGCCACACTTAAGTAACAGGCCGATGTGTTTCAATCAGTGCTTACAAATGTCCTTATGCAGGAGTTGTGTGGATAGATTCTTATTTACAACGTAACAATGAACGTGTTAGAATCGAGTTGCTAATCAATATGTTGGGTGCGATGCTTTAATCCTATATAGAACTGGTATAGCTTGCTTCAGTCTTCCCGTACTGGTGCCCATCAAGATAACTATTGTACGTCTCAAAAAGCAGATGACCTCGCATTCCTGAACAATAGTTGCTATAATACATACACGTGTATATCTTATATATAAAATATACTCATTGCAGCTTGGTGAACATTTGGTACACCAAACTACTTTGGGTATATTTTGTTTATACCATGGTCGTCAGATTATTAAGAGTCGCTATTATTTGTTCTCAGTTTTGCTGAGCAGGAGACGTACACACGTGCGAATCTGTTTACATGAGCACCGACGGGTGGTGCTTCCGCTGCCAATTTTATCGCGGAAACGAAATGGAAACAGAAACATGTAAATCACGGGGGGGGGGGGGGGGGGGAGGGGGGGGCTTTTTCATTTTAATAAGATAATAACATATATTATTTCGAGTTATGGATGCTTTATTAACTTGAAACAACGCATGTTTGTTAATTGTTGGTATCGTATGAGGTAAACTCATTTAAAAACGTGATAAATAATTGTTGCTTTCATTTCACCATTCGCGAGGCAAGTGATAAATTTAGACAGGTTTTCATTCAGGTCGAGGTCACCAAGGGTCAACTTGGATGTAGTTCCACTGCAGGTATATAGTTTAACTTTTGAAATCAGATCGCTGGAGTGTTCACCTCAGACACACGTGTTCGCCGCGATTAGTGTCTAAAGCTAAAATTTATTTCATAGGTTTTTTATATATAGTACAATAGGTAATCATGGCATAACTTAGGGATATATCAGTTTATGTAAATTTCTCGTTACTCATAATCCCAATATCCATTTTATCCATATGAAAATCTGTTTCCTCCTATTTAACTTCGTTATTCTGTCTCTCAACTATCTACATTAATGTAAAACTAAAAAACAGTTTTTCTTCGATCGAAAATTTCTTATGTCGCATTTGATTAAGGTATCTCCATTTTGCCTGTCCTACCAAAAGCATACCTACAACAATTTATACAACTGGAGTCACTCTCTCTCATATTCAACCAGGAGACATCACGACAATCGTCGACTCTCGCGATAAAATCCTCGCGATTCTCCTCTTAATTCTCGGAACAATCAGTTATAATTATGCGCTTTAATATACAGTTAAAACTAGAAGTCCTGTCACGGACTGTGCACTTATCTAGGCTTAATTGCGTGTAGGAATTGCCTGCAATTGCCATATCGAATGGCACCCAAAGCATGACAGGTTATCCTTGTTACCCATAGCGAACACAAGCAATATTTCTACCAATGGACCTCCGTGTTACCCGGAGGTCCATTGGCTGAAACTTTGCTTGTGCACAGGCCGTATGTGTAGAATGTGATAGCCTTACCATCGTCATAACGCGTAGATTAACGCGCAAATCGACGTGCCATTTGTGCGCATTTCAGGACAGGACTTCTAGTTTTAACTGTACGAAGGATTGTTCAGAAAAATGATATACTCAAGACTGAAGTAGGTTTTGAATGACATTTGCGTCTTCAATGAAACATGACTCACCCACAAACATGATTATAAGACAACAGATTACAGGGGTAACAGAAGCCCCATAGGAGAGATCGAACACATAGGGGCGTGGTTTAGCAATATATAAAAGGAATGACTTGTCTCTCGCCCCTCGCGATGATCATTCCGTCCCCATCCTTGAACTGTTTGGGCTGAAATATCTGAAGTAAATGCAATTGTTTTTGCACTTAGTTAATTCCATTGTGCACCCAACTTGCAGGTAACATCGTGGGGCGACATTAAGATGTCAGTAGAGAAGGCAGTCAACACTCGTGTAACCAGTTCTTGTGTTGGGTCAAGTAACAACAAGTTGGCATAGAGTTTAACGTGGATTCGGTTTAATTATCACAAATCATCAAACCATCAACACAGATATATCATCAAAAACCGAACTCTACAAATAAACAATAAAAACTTCTTAAAATATATACAACCTGGATGTTTCAGACTTCATCATCGTCATTTCAGTAATTTCCACACAAGAGATGCAATTACCTGAGCTCCTTTCAAGCTCAATGAGCTCATTCCAGTGGGGTACAGCAGTCAATGAACCCTTGACAATCACTGTGATGTAATCAACAGTGAGCTCATACCAAGAAAGTACAAGCCGATGTCACACACTGGGACAAGCTCCATGAGCTCATTCCAGTAAGATACAGCAGGCGATAGGCTCTGGGATTAACCACAGTCCAACTCACCATAACATACCACCAAAAGGTTGAAACTGGCATGCCACACCGGAGCAAGCCCATCAAACTCATTCCGGTTAGGCACAACAGTTAATGGACTATCAGTGCACAGGTGTAATACATCAAGCCAAAAGCTAATGAAAAAATGATGGGGCTATTATTCAATAAGAGTCGCTAATTATGACCAAGTTACTTTCCTTATATAAGATCTAGTAAAAGTAAATTGTAATAAAACAATCCAAATCAAACAAATATGGTCCACCCATGCGAACACCACAGAACAACTTGAAGACCTAAATCTGACAAAAAGTCCCATTGGTGTACCCACGAGTAAATCACACGGCATACCAGATCTTTCCAGCAAATCACAATCCAGGTAACATTTCTGGTCAAATATGTAAGTCCTAAATGAGACACGGTAGATAATTAATCCACAGAAATAACAATCAACTATGAAGGGCAGACTGACTTAGAATCAAGCTATTACTAAAATATACAATTTGACTGATTGGAGTTCAATGTTACTTTCAGCATATATGGCTATACCCAAAATACCAAAATAAGTCCTAATTCAATAAAAGTGATTCAGCACAACTGACTCAATAGTTCACTGAAACTAGGTCAACGAATGACCTATAGCTTACCACTGCAGTGTAGTAATACTGCACTATTTAAGGGCCTATATAAGTAATGGAATTTTGATTATTTTGAAATTCTCACCTCTCATATTCCTTACATTCAAATTAAATATACACAAATTATACAGCAAAATGAAGGTTGGGATGTATAGAACACGAAACACATATGTAATCAACTCATAGAGTCGACTGTAGGCACCACTGGTTCCTGGAAGTCTGCTACCGTATTCGCACCAGAACTGATAATAAAATAATATTTCATCAAAACAACTTGTGGCCAAATGTGCATCATATATCCAAGAACAAAGCTAGGCATTCAAAACACATTCGAATACAGCGATAGGACTGCATTTTGGAAAAGAAACAATCTCCATCATGACTATGGTCATGAATTTCACTTTTAGAACTTGAGTGTTCCATCCCTAAATGGGCTGGTCCAAACTCAACTCCACTGTGAAGGCCATAATCATCCACTGTCTCGAAGCTTGAGTGTTCCCTCCCTAGATGGGTGGGGCCAGACTCTACTTCTTCCCTGGGCAAACAGTGAACCTGACTATATAAGTCAGGGCCAAACTGTTTCCCAGTCACATCACCAAAATCAGACCCTGAGGATTCTAATATCCTAAACTCACCAGGGTTAATTCCCTCTACTGCTTTCAGTTCCTTCTCTGACAACTGATACATTATTGCAGTTCTTTAACAAAGGATAATTAAGTTCTGTAAATATAAAATAAATTTTATAATTAGCCTGTGCATTCTTGACAAAAATAATCTTTCATTTTCTTAGCCATTTTCGGTGTAACACTAACACATTACCCGTGGTACCATTCTAAACAGTTGTCACACTGAATCATAAATTTGTTTAATTGAGGTCTATTACATAAACAATATAAAATCTCATCTGATTTTGAAGCTGAATCAGTTTGACTCTCCAGGTGTTTTTTCAAAGCTGTGACCCATTTAGGTAACTCACGATCACGACACAACTTTAATCGGTCATGATGTAGAGTCATTTCGTTTGTCCGTAGCCTAACACGGAACAAACTGGAAGTTAAAACTTTGACTATTACTCCCGGACCCTTCCAATTTGAAGCAAGTTTAGTACATCGACCTTTAATAATTGCAGTATCTAAACGGTATACTGCATCTCCCACTTTGTAAGATTTCTTCAAAACGTTTAGGTCATAATTTCTTTTCATTCTCACTTGTGCTTGCTTCAAATTGTCCCGAGTTACTTCATGAGCTGATCTAATCGAATCAGTTAACTGTGTGACATACTCAGGTACAGTCTGATTAGTGATTCCAACTGCTTGGTTAGTTGGGAAAACAAGATCTACCGGTTTATTTACTTCTCTCCCCAACATGACTTTATTAGCAGTACATTTCGTCTGCTGACAGACAGAGGACCTAATTGCGCTAGCAATTTGGGGAATATACAAATCCCAGTTCCTTGGATCTTGTTTATCAATAAAACACCTAACAGCACCCATTAGGGTCTTATTATAAACTTCAGCCTGTCCATTAGCAGACGGTCGGTACGGAGTTGTCTTCACCTTGTGTACCTGAGTAAGCTCACATACTGACTTGAATAGTGCACTTTCAAAATTCTTACCCTGGTCTGTGAGAATTTCAAATGGAAATCCCAACCTGGAGAAAAATTCATTGACAGCTGCTCTGGCAGTATCCTCAGCTGTTTGTGACGGTAAGGGTATACACTCTACCCACTTTGAAAATTGGTCCACCATCATCAAAACATATTCATTTCCACGATGAGTTTTAGGAAGTGGTCCTAAGTAATCTAAATGAACTCGCTCCATGGGTGCACCTGGCTGAAATGATGTTAAAGGAGCCCTACTTTTTCGAGTCCGTTTCTTCGAAACATTACAAGCTTTACATGAACTCACATAATTTTCTACATCCCGTGCTAAATTAAACCAATAAAAAGATTCTCTAACTCTCTGGCGTGTCCGTAACATACCTTGGTGACCAGCAAGTGGGATGTCATGACATAAATACAAAACTTCATTTTTCAAACAAAAGGGAACTACCAAGGCTTTAGTTCCCGTTTTACGGGCACGGTATAAAAGCCCCTTATCAAGAGAACACAATTCTTTGTTAAGCCAATAATATTTCGAAGCAGGACTGGATATTGACAATTCACTGTTAGTAGGTTCAACTTTGTTTTTCAACCAATTGAGAATTATTTCAAGATCAGGATCTCTGCTTTGTTTCTCAATTAATTCTTCTACTGAATTTTTTAACTGTCCTACCAATTTTATCTGGATATCATCAGGCTTGCAATCGGGCAAATTAGGGTTTTCAGTATGTAATTCCGGTTCACTTTTTAACTCAATGAGTGCAGAAGAAACTGGATTTATATCTGACTGCCCTGAATTCACCTCAAATTTGAGGGAACTCACAGAACAATCAGAGGAAGAATTATTCCAACACTCATTATTGAAGTTTAAATCACACGGACCCTCAGGAAAATATGTAACAATATCTAAAGCAGAGGGTGCTTCAGACACCATTCTGATCACAGGTCGTACAGTTAAAGGGAGAACATCATCAACCTCTTCTTCAAACTGCCTCCATTTTAATTCAGCCCTTTCACAGTATTTACAACCTCCACAAGGTAAATATTTTAAGTTACTTTTCTGATCACAACAATTTTCCCAATGAATCCTACTCAGTGCATCTGCATTTGAATGCTTATCGCCTTTTCGATATTCAATTTTCATATCGAACTGACTGAGCTCTAGGAACCATCGGGCGAGTTGCCCTTCAGGTTCCTTGAAACTCATTAACCAAGTCAAGCTACTGTGATCGGTTCGCAAAATGAATGGTCTACCTAATAAATGATGCCTGTACTGTCTAGTAAATACAATAACAGCCAATAACTCTTTACGGGTTGTACAGTAGTTTTGTTGTTCTTTGGAAAGAGCTAGACTACCATAAGAAATAACCTTTTCTTCATTATTCTGGACTTGAATTAACTCAGCTCCCATACAAAATTGGGAACAATCTGTATCCAGAATAAATTGGTCTGTTTTATTTGGCATGGCTAACACTGGGGGATTCATTAAATCAGTCTTAAGTTTTTGCCAACAATTTTCCAGTTCGTCAGTCCAAACAAATGGTTTTTTCCTGATTGATTGATACAAAGGTCTAGCATATTCTGCGAAATTTTTACAAAAACTTCTATGATAGTTTACTAAACCCATAAATCTCTCGACTTGTTTGGCATTTTCAGGGCGGGGCCAATTTTTTATAACATCAATTGCACTATTCCCAATTTCCAGCCCATTTTCTCTAACTAATCTGCCTAAAAATTGAACTTCTTTCTGGAATAAAATGCATTTACGGGGTTTTAATTTCAGTCCATATTTTCGTAACCTTAAAAAAACTCCCCGTAGGTTACTTAAATGACCTTCCACCCCCTTTCCCATTACCATACAATCATCTACAAAAGCCAACGTGGTTTTCCATAGAAGACCTTGTAGAACAAGATTCATTGCTCGACAATAACTAGCAACTGCCCCAGTAAGGCCCATACTCATTCTAACAAACTCAAACAACCCATATTTTGTCACAAATGCTGTTTTGTGACGATCCTCTTCTTTGATCCTAATTTGATAATATGCCTGATTGCAATCTAACTTAGAACACCATTCATTATCAGTCAAGGCATCAAGACATTCTGTCAATAACGGAAGCGGAAAAGAATCTTTGGCGGTCACAGAATTTAATTTCCTATAAGCAAGGCACCACCTAACAGTTTGATCCCTTTTTCGTATCAAAACAGGGGCAGCCGCCCACTCAGAAGTGGATGGCTGTATAATTCCAGCTTCCAGCATTTTATTCAGTATTGCCTCCTCCTCCTCAGCAAAAGCATCGGGGACCCTTCGCATTCGGAGTTTAATAGGCTTTGCATCTCCAGTAGGGATGGAATGTTCCACTGCATGAAAATTCCCTAAATCAAAATCATGTTTGGCAAAAACATCCTGAAACTCAACAAGCATTTTTTTTATTTTTCCATGCTGAGATTCAGGCAAATTTTTAATTGATCTATTGAACAAGTCAGTTAAATGGTCAGGTAATGATGTTTCAGAATTATTTTCCGAGTCTCTAATACCCGAAAGAACTGAAGAATCCGAGGAAGAAACAGAATTCAATGACTTTTGAGGTTTTAACTGAATTTCAGTATAATCGGGTGAAAAATCCACACCAGTATTCATCAAATCCTGAATCTCCCCGCAACTCAGAGTTATCTTTTCATGATTTAACAAAAGTTCATTTTTTGATAAATCTATTTTAATACCATGTTTACTTAAAAAATTGATTCCCAATAACATGTCGTCCATAATGGGAGCAACATATATGAATTCTTCAAATACCTGGCCACCCAACCCCAAGTTCACAGGTCCTACATATAACCCAGGCATACTACTGTCTTTAGCAGCCAGTTGCAAACTCAAGGATTTGACAATCGCAGGTTGTGGATTTAACCCATGATAAATTTCTTCCGAAATTACCGACACTTCTGCTGCAGAGTCAATGATAGCGTCAATTTTAATGTTATTTAAATTCAAGGGTACAGTTATAAGAGCCCTATGGATTTTTAACACTTTAAAACTTGAATCAAGGACACTCTCATCGTGGAAATGTTCAATACTACCTGCAGCACTGACAATGGAAGGATTCAATACAGGAGTCGAATCGACAACACCCTTTTCGGCCAATTCCTCTAATGCACAATCCAACAAGAAAACACTATTATTTTCAGGCTTAAATGAACACTCTTTTGCTTTATACATATTTACAACCTCTGTGTTTTCCTGCTGGTTTTTAATGGCATTATTCTTTGGTATTAGTACTGGTGAACAATCCTCATTTGCTAAATCAAGAAGACTTACCAAAGGATCACAAACATTTTCTGTAACTTTTTGTGGAGACTGCATCCCTCCCGAACAGGATGAACGCATAGAATCCAAATTACAATCAAAAAGATTCATTAATTCACCAGACGACTGCATCCCTCCCAAACAGGATGGACACAAGGTAGCCGATAAATTTTCAGAATCCTCTGAAGACTGCACCCCTCCCAAATAGGACGGGCAAACCCTATCCAGAGGAGTTTCAGCAACAATATTCACACCTGTGGTTCTGTTAGACATACTAAGCTTGCCCCCCAAATCGGATGTGCCTAAAGTAACAGGTGCAATAGCCAAATTTCCCTTCTCGTTTTCAATTTGAAAATTGGTGTGGAATAGTCCAGGCTGCTGTTCCCCTCCCAAATGGGATGGGACCAAAACACCCTGAATATTATTAATTTCAACATTTGAAGGATGTTTATTTAGGCCTTGTAAATAGCCATTTTGAGCCGAACCTCGGCCTGCAGGCCCGCCTCTCACTAGTTTCCCGAATTGCCATTTTGATTTTTATTTGACATTCGGTTTTTAGCATTTAAACTAGGGCAAAATCTCATTATGTGCCCAGCAGAACCACAAGAATTGCATATGGTTTGCCCTGATTTTGTGTACCTAAACTTCATTTGTTGTTTGTGTGTTCCAGTACTAGTTTTTAAACTCTGGACTTCTTTTTTCAACTCCTGTATTTGCTGCATCAGCACTTTATAACCATTGTCAGTATTGGATGACTTATCATTATTTTTACTGACTTCCCGTATTCCAATTCTCCCCTCAGATTCACTGTCTTGAAATTTCACAGTTCTGACCTTCTTATTTAAATTGTGACTGGCTTGAATATACCGGACTTTGTTAACAGCCAGCTCTAGAGAAGGTAACTGCAGGCGCCATTAACATAGTCACCTGTCACCTTATCATACAAGCCTTGACAGAACCGCGAAACAGCATGACCATGTAAAATATTCTGGGGAGATCCTACCCACACTTTTACTGCCAAATCCAGAACCCTATCAGCCCAATCGGTAATTTCTTCATCTTTTTCCCGAACCATTGAGTGAAACTGAGCACTCAATGCCTCAGGTGGTTGTTGTGAATCATATTTAATTTTAAATTTTTTTATTAATTCATGAAATTGAATATCTGGGTTTGTCTTGTTTAAAAAAGCATAGTAATCCAATGCCTTGTCTTGCAAACAAAAACAGAATGCAGTGATCTTATCACTGTCATCCATATCCTCCGGGTTTATAATTCTATCAAACTTGGCCATAAACCCAGAAAACTTGGATTTACCATCATATTTAATTTTTGATGGCCAATTCCAGGTTTTTCTACTGTCATGTATTGGGATAAATGAATTCTGTACCGACTGTTTTGCTACCACAGGTCCTGATGTTTTTGAATTAGGTGTTGGTATATATTTTCGAGGATTTGAATGTTTTAAGTCGGATTTAATATTCAATCGTGAAACCGGTTCTGTTTTAGGTACCACTGGGAACCTGTCTGTTGAGTCAAATAGAGAACCAACTGTAGATTTATTACCTAAAATCGGCCTTTGGGAACCCCTACTTTCTGATCTTTCCAAAGATCTAGTTTTGGAATCAATATCTTTCAACAGTGATTCCAACTTACGCCTTTCTACTTTTAACATAGATAACTGGTCACCGACCGAAAGATCACCTGATTCTAGAATCCATTGATTCTTTTTTCTTGGGTGTAGAAGACACCATGGATCCCAAACTTAATGTCTTAAAGTCTATAGAACTCTCCGAATTATGGTTCCCAAATGCCGATTCTTTTCTATTTCCACAAGTAAGCTCTCTTGGTTTATCTTTCGCTTGGGAAAACCCAAGCAAATTTCCACTTTGTAATGATGATGTGAAATTTGTATCTTTTTTATTTTTCCTACAAAATGCAGACCACAAATTTTCTAAATTATCTGTTGTGGGGGGATGATTCTCAAAAATGTCTAAAACATGTACAAGTCTTTCCATTGTCTTCTTGTCTTGCATTCTAGGCGAAGAGTTAAATTCAATATTGTCAGAACAAATAGAAAAATCTATCATATATGTCAGAGATTGAACATCCAATCTCAGGGGCAGAGCTTCAAATATCTCGGGCGTCAGAAAACTAAATTTATGCCTATAATATAAAATAATGTCAGCCCTTTTTGTTGCTACCCCTGGGAGCAGGCGGAAGTCTTCCCATGTACAGCTATTGATCTTTAATTGAAAATTAGAAGCCATCTTCTATCTAAACTTGGATACTTTATAAATAAATTTATTTAAGTAATCCTATGAGTACAAAATTCACTTTTGTAACCTATCTATATAATTTGCTGAATTCTCAAAACCTTATTTGGGAAATCAGCAATATACCTATTTTATTTACAAAAAGATCAATTGAAATTTAACATAATTTCAACTTAGAAAAGAAAAAGAAAACACAGAATTTTTCAATAAGGCAAGGAGATCCCGATTGATAAATCGTGGGATATCCTAATGTCAAAAAGAAAACTGACACTTCAAGTCACGTGATTCGCCGTTTGTACGGAAATCTAATCACGCGTACTATTTGACCCAAAACAATATTGGATCTATCAACTTGATCGACAACAATTCGATCAAATTCCTACACGATCGTCAAAAAATCGATCACATCATATTTTGCAAAAGCAAAATAATGAATAAATATACACCCGTACGAGTGGGGGACAATAATCTCCCAGCAGGTTCAAAAGAACATCGCTCGTCGCCAGTGAAATGTCATTTCTATAACGAAATAGAATACAAATCTACAATATTCAATAATTACCCAAGTATGCTGCTCCGCTAAAGGTCGAGGTTGCTAGTCTCGATGGCGTCGAAAGCTTCTGTCTCAGCCCAACAGACTTGGGTAAACTGATCTTCGCATATCTCTAACTGATCTTCACAGATCTCAAGGTGACGTCCAGCCGATGATAAATCAAAGTATGGAGTGATGAAAACAACTTCTCTTCCCGCCGTTCTGCTTCACGGTCCAATGAAAATCGCCAATATAACTAGGACGTCCAACAAATCATTTCAGTCCAATCAGAAACGTCCATACAGCTAAAATACTAAAAATATCACAGATAGAATATCGTGACGTCACAGGGGAAGACTCAAACATTAAAGCCAGATGAAATCAAAGGACACAACATAATTACACTGTCCTCAGTGGTATGTGCTCAATGCATTCTGCAAAGCAGAAAGCATTGAATCACGTACTCACTGATGACAATGCAATTGCAGATATAATTTCCAGCATCAACAGTGCTGTACGAAGCCAAAGTATTTCCATTTATGCCAGATTAATTAATAATTAAATATTATAACTAAATATTACTTAATTACTACTAACCGCAGAACACTATCAAGTTACAATTTAGAATTTGGAACAAATTGACCTCACAATATCGCAGATCGAAACAGGAATTATAATTATTTAATTTCATAACTTATTACTGATTATTCCAATTATTGTGGGTCCGGACACTGATTGCGTGACCAGACCAGTGCTCCAGGCAGTGGAGCACTGAACGGATCAGGCAATCAATGCGGCTCAAGTTATAAATTACCAGTTAATAAATAAATAAATAAATAAATAAATAAATAAATAAATAAATAAATAAATATTAAGATATATATATATATATAGCCTATGCAGTGATTTGACTGTACCTTGACTCAAGAACTCCTCAATCCTCCTTGTTCCATATTATTCTATGTTTCTGACATTTTCCATGAATTACACAGAGTAGAACATTTAATCCAATTTCATAATTTTATCAAACGACACAGATTTCACAAAAATAGTACTGATCTCTCTGCACAAAACTGAGGGTATAATTTGAAAACCCTTGTCCAGAAAATTACCTGAACAGACAGGTGAGCAGTAAACGAATCTGTCCAATGGTGTTACTTGGACAGATTTGACTGCCTAATAAGGTTATGTTAGTTGGTTGATTAGTGAACAGTGCATGAAGTTTGTCTGAGTTATATATGGAGCAAACTAGATTGTAGGTCATTGAGGAAACCAATAACTTGTAACTGGACATCACTGGGCCAGATGCTCAGCTACAATATAAACACACTAGGGGACATATATATAAACCGTTTTCAATGGAAATTATGTTCCATTCTGCATCACAGTACTTCACCTAAAAACAAAAATAATTTCTGCTAGCTAAAAACAGTAATAAACAGTATGTACAGTTGAAATAAAAATATATTGCAACATCCCCAATTCCTATTCTGTCACACTCGCATGAAAAAATATCCTAGTGACGGGGAAATGTAATGCTTTTATATGGAATAAATACCATACAAGAAAATTCATTTGAGGCAAATCATTATATGGCCAACATATTTCATTGAAGGCTCCTCATCACTTCGAGATATTATAGATAGTTAGCGATTCCATATCCGTGGAAAAATTTAGATGTCTCTGATCTCTTCTTAGCTGACTTAACTCAACATAATTTATCTCACAATCGGGGCGTTTTTGCACTGTTACGCAACTGAAGTTTAATGTATCTGGGCCCTTGTTCCGAATTCGTATCAAGGGACCCTGCTACAAGCGCGTGATTCTGCTGTTGCCAAAACAATGAGGAAGCTCATTTCGGTTTTTCAATGTTCTATTTGTGTTTGAAGACTCACATTCGCAAGCCGAGTTGCAGCTGTATTCGCTGTAAATTGTGTAAAACTCCTTCTATAACCGAATAAC
This sequence comes from Pictodentalium vernedei, assembly GCA_031216915.1. Taxonomy (NCBI): domain Eukaryota; kingdom Metazoa; phylum Mollusca; class Scaphopoda; order Dentaliida; family Dentaliidae; genus Pictodentalium; species Pictodentalium vernedei. The sequence continues at coordinate 506,697,504 of CM062293.1, forward strand.
GGGATGCTTTTAAATATAATGAACTTTACACCAAGAGAAACATTTATTTCATCAGTTATTACAGCAATTAACAATCAAATTCACGTCGACAAACACACGTTAGATCAATTTCGGAAAAGCACATTGAATCCCAGCGACAGGGAATTTCTCAGAAGCGTGACGTCATTCTAATTTTAAATTAGCGTTCTTTCACCCACTGCGAAAAAGAAAGAGTTTCTATTAAAATATTCTTTTAAGACATTTTGTGGTCAAGTATTGTGAGATAAATTTATCATCATCTCGCTGAAGGAACGGAATCGCATTTCAACTCGTCCTAACGAGCTCGTCGAAATACTATTCCGTTCCTTCAACTCGACTTGATCCGAATTCCTGGACACACACACTGTGGAGATAATATATATCTATCCATATTCATAGTCCATAATATTAAGCTGGGACGCACGCAAAATACAAAATTATCACATACTAGACACATTTGGCAGTATGCTAAGAAAAACTATACAGAAATACAAAACGACTTCAGCATTTACGACTGGTCCAACATGATTGGAAACACGCCATTTGTAAACATTTGTGGTAAATTTGAAACCCTGATAAATGAGGCATCCACAAAACGCATCTCTCCAAAAAGAGTCACTTTTAGACCATAAGATCCTAAATTGATTCATAACGGTATTCACCATCTAATAAGACAACAGTGACATCTACATTTGTCGGCAAAATCACATAAAAACACAGCACGACATACGCACATGACTGGGTTAATCAATATGACAAGAGTGCCAGTGCGGAAAGATAAAACGAGAAGCCGCAGTGATTGAATTTTATCCTTCCGCAATGGCACAAGTACCATATTGATTAACCTATTCTCGCTAGTGTGACATTTTGTGTTCATTACACGCCTTCACGTCTGTAAAAGCAATAATGAGAAGGACACTCAGCAATTCATTTTACAACTCATCCTCGGAGTTCCAATGCCAGTAGGCACACAGAACACATTGGATCTCTGGGAACGAAATATCATCAAAAAGAACACATTTTATCGCCAACCAAATTTGCTAGGGGAACCCGTGTTACTAGTGATTCAAATTTTAATTGCTGTGCACGATTTGTAGAAAATCCCAGTGCAATTTCGCTTATATTTAAAGATAGTCCGTCAACAATTTCCGTTCGACATATGTACGCGAATTAATTTTCATTTTTCGCAACGTTCAGTGTTGCTGTAAGTGGGGATTTTATATTATTATTTATTTATTGATGTTTAAGGTCACATATTTATGCACAATGGCTAATCATGCCCGTGACAGTTTTACGGCTGGAGGCCGAAGTACCCGGAGAGAACCACCGAGCAACGACGAGCAGCTGCCAGCTCCCCAACATCGTAACTCCGCACTGCAGCACAGGCAGAGTTAGATTGGTTGAAGACATGCGTACCATCGACGTGCAATACGCCTTAGTACACGGCGTCATCGTGCCCCCACGCGGGCAATGGAGATGAGGTGTCTTGCCCAAGGACACAACGCGGTTGCCGCAGGTGGGATTCGAACCGAGGACCTCTCGGCTTGCAGCCTGTACCTCTATCTACTGAGCCACCGCGCTCCCCGGGGATTTTATAGAACAGGCGTGTAATAATACAAGGTTAAAGGTTGGGCATGTTATCGCCTGAAGCGAAATGATGTTACTGCGGAAGTTTTCAAGGCCAAGGAAATATTTATCAATAGCATCCAAAACAATTTGACAAATTACCCCTGCCGTTGTGACAGAAGAAACTGATTCGTCTGATCGACCCAAACTCTAAAAGCCGTCTTGACGTCTAATACAGATAAGGGAGATCTTTTTACCGATCAAATTTGCTCCATTTCAAATATTGACAATACTGGTGGAACTCTCCCGGCTTCTTGACTTAACCCTTTACCCAACGAATCGACCGCATCCGCCCGCGTAATTTGCAAATTCAGTAGTAGAAAAAAATATTATTTTTCAAAAAATCACAACAAAGCCATATCATGTGACCCCCTCGTTGGAACGAACTCGTCGAGCTCGTTCCAACGAGGGGTCACATGATATACTTTTGTTGAAATTTTTTGAAAAAATTGAAAAAATTATATTTAAATAATAAATTTTGATATCATCTGCATTGAGGGAAGGGTTAACGGGAGCGCGGTGACTCAGTGGTTATGGAATTGGATTTCAAACCGAAAGGTACACGGTTCGATCCCCGCCAGGGGAGTTAATCCCGATTGCCCACGTGGGGGTACGGCGGCGCTATGTACAAAGACGCACTGTACGTTGATGGTTCACCTGTCTTCAACCAATGCTAACCCTGCTTTTGTGGAGTTTGTACGTTGAGAAGACTGACAGTTGTTGCTCGATGACTCTCTCCGGGTGCTCCGGCTTCATCCACCCGAAAGTGGTCGACAAGAGGTAATCCTGGCTGTCGAACGTGTCGTTAAGTCCCGATAAATAAATAAATTCTGGACTTGATAACATTCGACCAACGTCTAATATTGTGACTAACATTGTTACCAACGCACTGGGTAAACTCTCTTGATCCAGGCCCGGGTTACTGTGCTTCTTGTCTTAGATCGACACTTCTCTCAAACATCTGTAAGTCAGAATACGAACAGCTGAAACCGTGTTTATGAAGGGTATCCACGATGAAGCGCAACCCAGACTGATGGCGCCTTCCAATAGCTGCCAGTCCAAATTGCAATGTGCGAAAATAACGCTTGGCCTTATAGCTTATCCTATCGAGACTACTTTTAGATCAATGTTTTTGGCAACGAACAGACCTTGAAGCAACGCTAATAATAACTGTGGAATGCATTGTATGGCCTCCCCTGCTATAACATCTGTTTTCTGGTTGGATATACATTATTAGAAGATCAACACACACAGTAATAGAGGTTCTCAAGAGCGACATAAAGGCAGTTGGTCTTTATGTCGCTCTTGAGAACCTCTATCACTGTGTGTGTTGAGATTGATATTGATATTGTATTCACCAGTATACTAAACAAACACGATGTTGACAATTGTGTGTAAATCTGCAATATCCAAGTTTACAATAACAAAGCACAAACACAACCATAAAATGTATAACTCTTTTAATGTATACTGGCAGTGGAGGGCATAGCAAGATTGGCTGTCTTCCTGCATTTTCCTATGGAAGAAACGGAAAGAAAGGTGAGACAGAATAAGAAGGGTAAAATCGAGGAGAAACAATGCATGTACAACATTGTGCATTCCCCGTACTGTTTATATTAAACTTTCATCGTGCTCAGTGTGCTAATATTCATTATAACCTATGTGTGTGGTGCACATGATGGCCAGACTTCAACGACAACCAGGCGTCGCTGAAATGGCACCTGTCAATCATTAGAAGTTATTGTGATATATTGACGGTAACATGGTCTGGGGTTTGCGGATCGGAGCTTATGCTCAACCGAGACGTGAAGCGTCGAGGTTGAACTTACGCTCCGAGCCGCAAACCGTAGACCATGTTACCGTCAGTATATCACAATAACGTATATGTTCCAACAGACACTACCCATAGCCCCAAACCTACATCGTGAAACACGAGAAGCTCATTTACTAAACCTGTGATCATTAGAAGTTGCCTTGTTCAAGGCAATTTTTAAAGATCACAGGTTTAGTAAATAACATCTCGGGTATCCACGACGGCACTGGATAAATAATGAATAAACCAGATAAACTTATTCCATCTTAGTTCAAATCGTAAATCGATTTGTAATTTAAACAACACTTCATCCGGAACACCGTCTTGCTACTCACTCCATTGGTGAAGCAGTTACGGAACGGGCGACGTCATTTCAAATATTTCGCGTTGTGACGTCAGACGGTAACATTTGCCACTTGAGCCGTAAACATAGAATATACCAAGCGAGCTCTTGTCCAATCAGAGGAAGAGGATTTTAGTCTTATTGGAACATAAAATTACTTTTCAACAAATCAACATAATTGTTTATATGTTTGACAAGGACCAAGACAAGAGGCTGCCTTTGACGAGCTCAGAACAGATTTAGGTTGAGAACAGTAATGCACTGAGGGCAGTCTAACAAAAAGAGTATGTTGTATATTATATTCCTGCTGATCATTAGGGAATAACAACCACTGGACTGGATCGCCGAGGATACACATAACAATGAAGGTAGGACAAGACAGCACAATTTGGACAATAAGAACTTGAGCAAGAGATGTTATTCTCATAAGAGGAAATAATTTTAGCTGTTAACTTGTTTTTGAATCCTGCCATGTTGGTCAGTTCCCGACAGGCAATACCTAGTTCGTTCCATAATTCGGTGAATGTAAAGGCTGGAAAGGTACGCTGAGTTTCAGTTCCCGTTCTATGGTTACGAATGTGAACTGTTTGTCGTGAATTCATAAACGTTTCGTTGATCACAGTTAAAAAAGTCTTTTTGATTGTTTATAATCCTTATTGATCACTTCTGTAATTAACAGACACGCTTTCAGGCTTTTGAGGCCTCGTATAATGAAGTTCCATAGGGGCTTTGTATAAGTGAGAAATACAGAGTTTTCATGGATTTGTGCAGGAGAACTTTCTTTACTCTGATGAGGGCGTATTTGGCGAGAACAACTTTCGAACAAATATGTGTGTCTTATAGGAAAGATTTTTACCTTGATTTATAGCACGGAATTTGACATCTGTTGTTCCTCTCAACGACCAATTTTATTAATAACTTCATTTTTTATCCATATCAGTTGGTAAGTGACATTCTTGTCTTTGTGACAAGGGTTAAGCATAATGAATTTTGGGTTGTTGTTTTACGTTTAGTACTTAGTGGATGGCTGCACCTCAATCAATGAATTTTTGAAGTTCTTCATTAACCTTCACCTAACATGAAAAGCAGACAACACTTGCAAACAAAATTCTTGAATAACTAATTCTTTTTCATTTTTTGTCTCAAAAACATAGGTTATGATCCATCATTGAAACAAGATCGTCGGGCTCGTTCCAAAGAAGGTCATAACTACGTTTTTGAGACAAAAGTGAAAATATAATGAAAATTAATTGTCGATTTTTGTGAATAGCGCTGGCGGACCTTGGCCGTTACGCTGGGAATAGAGTTAAAATCCAAGGCTAGAGGGTTTGTATCCGCACCAGGTGTCACCTGCAAATGATTGAAAGTTCAGCTTTGTTGACATTTTTATATCGTTTATATATATATGAGAAAGAGGATGGAACCTCGAGGAGCTCCACATGTTAGTCCAGCTACACTGTATTTATTGTCTCCAAGAGAGACATATTGAGTCCTAATATGGATATAGTCCTTAAACAGTTGTTTGCATTACCTATTATCACATAATATCCTAGTTTTTTTTTTTTTAAATTAATATTTCATGACAAAAAGTATCAAAGGCTTTCGAGTGATCCAGGAATAGGGCTGTAGTACTATCTTTACTGTCTTTGTTGTTCACGAGAGCCATATATTTTAGCAGGTGTATAGTCGGATGTAAAGTACTATGCCCTTTTCCGAACCCGTATGGGTGTTAGTAAAGGATATCAAACTTATTTAGGAATTTTGTAAGTCTTATAGACATGGGGTTTCAAGAATTTTAGAAAATACTGGAAGAATGTTGATCGGCCTGTAGTTTGTAAACTCCATTCCTGACCCGATTTAAAGACAGGTATTACTTTGGCAATTTTAATCCCATCGGAAACTTTCCCCTGACTGAAAGCTGTATCCATAACATGTGCGAACGGAGCCGCAAGCAAGTTAGTTGAATGTTTAAGGATGGTGGAAGTGAGAATTTCACAGTCTTAACTCAACTTACGTCCCATGGCATTTATAATCCTTGTAATTTTATGTTACTGTAATAAAAAAGGGTATCGTGGTGTGGATCATTCAGGGACTCAGTAAAAAGCTTAACCCTTTTACCCAACGCAGACGATATCAAAATTTATTATTTTAAATATCATTTCTTTAAAATTTTTCAAAAAATTTCAACAAAACCATATTATGTGACCCCTTGTTGGAACGAGCTCGTTCCAACGAGGGATCACATGATATGGTTTTGTTGAAATTGCTTGAAAAATAATATTTCTTCAACTACTGATTATGAATATTACGCGGACGGATGTGGCCGATTCGTTGGGTAAAGGGTTAAGCTGTTTAGGTATTACCTTGGGGTCTGATTTCCTATATTAGCAAAAAAGGTATTAAACTCGTAGGTAATAGTATTTGGTTCATATTATAAGTTACATGGCGTGTAGCTGGCTGATACATTTCCATACAAGGCGATGAGTGTTCATATCAGGTGAGGCGAAGCCGACCTGATATGAACACCCAGAGCCTTGTATGGAAATGTATCAGCCAGCTACACGCCACGTAACATATTTATTATGTCGAAAGTCCATGTAAATCAAGCGATTAATAATTTTCTCCATAAACAAACAACGGCCCGGAATTTATTTTTCAGGAACCACTATTGATAGCACCGCGCAGAATCATGAACAGTAACAGGCACCGGTACGTGTAACCATGGTAATTGTAAACAAATCATCACTTTGCGAAGGGCGATTGCCGTACTTGTTTACAAATGAAACGAATCGCTGCTTGCCACTGAGATCAGTGCTGCTTGCCAACTCGGCATAATCTGGAGGCCCCTTGCGTACATTTACTGTTGTTACTACCTAAAAAGGACTAATAAAGCAGTTTTGAACATTAAAAATCACTTTTTTACTGTAGAGCAAACAATAACAATAACGCAACTTGAACTTTGAGGTTGAATCTGAAACGCACACCGACTTTCTGTTAATTCCGTTTGATCGGAATGTTTCAAAAACAAGTTTGTTCATTTATTATTTATAGTGATGTTGATGTTGCCGATTTTGCAATTTCTGAAAATAGGAGCACCCTTTGGCATTGATGAGCTGGACAAATGTTCGTTTTCATCATCAAAGGGCTCAAAAAGCTACAAATATTATCTTCTGCCCATCTTTTTACATATTTAATGTTTTAAATCACAAAATACGGTATCTTGAAAATATTTTCGGAACCTAAATTCTCTTATTTTGTTTTAATTCAGATTTTGAAAATTCGAAGTGAGGGGAATTGCATCAAAATAGTAATGGCGGCTACTCACCTGATATTAATTAATATCAGGTGAGTAACCCGATACGGTGGAATCTTTAGAAGGTATTCCAGCATTTTGATTGGACAAACTAACTTTGAGACATAATAAATTGTCTTATCACCGAGATGGAATAGTGAAGGCTAGTTACGTTTCCTTTTGTTTATGTTTATTGCTTTATTTGAAATTTCACAGGTTTTTCGCATGCTATTCTTATTTTCTGCACGAGTTGTTGTTTTCATAACACATAATTTGTGTAATTCTCAATAGCCAATTCAGTGGAATATCTTAAGAAATTTTGTTCTTACTATTGACAGAGATAAGAAGTCCTTCGTCATACAGGGCTTTTGCGTAATAGATTTCTTGTTTGGCTCGTGTTTTTGCAGGGGGAATGTTGTTTCGAAGACATTCACGTAAGCATTGATGGAAATGTCGTAGCTTTCATCGGGATAATTTGAGAAAAATCGCATTGGGACAACAGTAGCTTGAAGTATTCAATAGTGGCGGAATTAATTTTCTTGGTCAAAGTCGGTTTTAACCTAACCTGTTTGGTGTTTGTTGGTTCAATATAAAATATTCTAAAGTGGTCAGATACACCCGGAAGTATTATTCCCGATGTAATTGGATTTGCAGTATTGTTGGAAAACATTTGATCTATGAGTGTAGCAGGGTTGACCATTTTGGTCCGAGGCTGCGTATTTTTATATTTCGCAGCAAACCAGCTAATTTGAGCAAACCTGCTAATTAAAAACCAGCAAACCTGCCCAATTTAGCAGACCGTCCTCTACCCGCCACCCGAGGACCCGCCCAGTAGGGGATGGTCACCCCCCCCCAGGGGAGAGGAAATATCGATGAAAAGTTGGTTTGTTTTCTCTCACATGACTGAATGTTGAATTGCCACCAGGAAACTGTACAGGGAAACACATGGCTTCGTTGCATTTGTCCTGCACAATTTTGATTGGCAGATTACCTTCTTCAGGAGCAACAAAATATACTCTTTCCATTGTGCGATCAAGCACTTCCTGAACAATATCAATAGGTTGCAAACACGTGTCGTATTGGTTGCCTACGGCGGGTTGTCTTGCAAGGAGACTTTTCATATCACATGTGTGGCAACACCACAGTTTTCTTCTCGGATCATTCTGCAGAGAACAATATTGATTACAATTATTTATTTATTTATTGGTGCTTTACGCCACATCAGCAGCTTAGGCGACGAAAGTATGTATTTCAAAAAGACCAATGATTGATTTATGAAATGAAAGGAATAAGAGGTTTAAAAATGATGAGTGTGAAACATAATGAGAAAGTGAGACCAGTTGAACAAAAAATGCTGTTTAAATCAACCTGTGAAATAAATATGGATAGATGAAATTTAAAAAGGTAAAAACAATTTAAAATTTATTGAAAAGGTTGATTACTTTGAAGAATGAGATGACATTTGCGGGCTCGTAAGATAATATAAATCTCTCAAAAAGATTTTACTGTAAAATACTGCCCTCTAACATGATTAAAATCAGTACAATTCAACAGAATGTGCTCCACTGACAACATCTGCTGGCAGGGAACACATTCTGGTCACAAATTACCCTCTAACAAAAAGGAATGTGTAAGTCGTGTATGACCAACATGACATCGCGTCAAAACTACAAGATCCTTTCTACAAAGGTTACTAGACGGGTAGTGATCTGAAATAGTTGGTCGGAAGCGATGGAGCTTGTTATTTGTCGCTCCATCCCATTCCACCTGCCACATAGATTTGATGTAACGACTGATATGAGGCTTGAAATCACTGAACGGAATCTTAAAATCAATGAGAGGCTTGGAAAAAGCCTGCTTTGCTGCACTGTCTGCCCTGGTGTTACCAGCGATTCCAACATGTCCGGGTAACCAGCAAAACACGATTCAGACTTCCTATTTGGGTGGGGTGGGGGGGGGGGGGGTTGCTGGTTAATACTGGCGACTAGTCTCAAAGGAAGTGCGTAGTTGTTAGTAATAGCTTTTTGGAATATCTAACGAACTGTATTTTACTGATAATCAGTAGTTACAACATAACATACAGAAGTGTGAATAAGGGACAGTCCAGCACGAAGCAGTCAAGTGATAGCTGCCATGTGGTAGGTAATGCCGGATTCACACTCTTGTATAACGCAATTAACCTTCCTGTTCTGTCTATCCATTGGCATTGTCAGGCACGTCTGCTAAGAGTTTCTAATGGGGGCTTAATTCATAATACTGCCGACTATACTATGTGAAGAGTATAGGTGTAACTAATAGCTTTTAGAATTATATGAGGTATGCATTGTTTCTGATTATTTATTTATTAAGGTTTAACGACACTGTCACAGCCAAGGTCATATCGTGTCGGTGGCAGTTTTACGGGTGGAGGAAGCCTGAGTACCCGGAGAGAGAACCGCCGAACAACGACGAGAAACTGCCAGCTCCCCAGCATCGTAACTCCTCACTGCAACACAGGCAAGGTTAGACTGGTTGAATACATGCTCACCATCGCCTTAGTACACGACGTCACCGTGCCCACATGTGGACAATCGGCGTTAAGTGCCTTGCCCAAGGACACAACTTCTGGTTAATTAATAGTTACTCCGTGAAGGGGACCCAATGAAAATGCATAGCTGTTACAACAAGATTTCGGGATACTATACAATGGTGTCTGTTAATGCTGACCAGAACTTTTTATAGAATATATAAGTGTAGATGTGGGACAGCCCATCACCACCAAGCCGAATTGAGGCTGTCGGGTAGCAGGCAGTACTGGATTTCCACTCGTGTATAATGCAATTTGTCTATCTATTCTACCAGCGCAATTTGTGCATCTATTCTACCAGTCCACCGCCTGTTTCAGATATTGCTGCTTAGAATTGTTGATGGGGTGGGGGTGGGGGCTACTCAAATTACTCAATAACGCATAGCTGTGACTGTATTTTAAGATTTTTTAAGACACTGTTTGTCACTGTTGATTAAAGTTCACAATACCAAGTATAGAAGTATGAATATGGGACAGGCCAGCACCAAGCAGCCAAATGAAGGCTGTCGGGTAGAAGGATCATCAGACTCACACTCGTGTATAGGGAAGTAAACTGCAGGGCTTATATTTCATCTAAATTTGGGCGAAACCATTTGGATTATCGCGAAAATGTTTACGAGAATCCATACCTGTTATGATTGTTCCAGAATTTCGTTAGGCTACCATGGTTGAATCCCTGTTGTATACTGATAAAACATGTTATCACTTTACCCAACGCAGCTGTCGTACTTTTAACATACAGATGAATTTGATAATTTAAAAAAAAAATAAAGATTATTTATCAATAAAACCTTACAGATATGGGCCTCACTGGACCCGGGCACATTGAGCCGATTCCAATGACAGCCATATTTGTTCAATTTTATTGACAAAGTGTCAGGATTTGTCAGCTCATGTTAGCGTTGTATTGATTAAGTTTCTGCAGCTATGCTAGGTAAAGGGTTAAATTTACTCAATTCTTTCCACAAGAATCCTCGCAGAGGTGCAAAGAGAATCTACATGGTTTTTCTCTGGCTTCGTTGCGCGAATATCTGCGTGAATGGATTCTCGGATTCTCAAAAAAATATAAGCCCTGGACTGTCTATTCTACGTGTCTGCTGGCTGATCTGGACATAGCAATATAAAATTCCTGATGGTGGGCTTAATTCATAATACTATAGACGAGACTAAATTGAAAGAACATGGCTGTAACTAATAAATTTTAGGACTATTCAAAGTACTAGTTTTGGGTTGTGCTCAATATTCGCAATACAAAATCCCACACGGAGTCTGCCAAACTTGATTCGGATTCTATAAAAGAAAACCGTAAAACTCATATTCCTCCTTGGCATCTTAGAAAACTTACAGTTATTTTGGACCTTGCTTCTTCCAAAAAATCTGATACCAATTCCTTGTAGTTTAAACAAAAATATGCCGAAAAGTCCAGGTACAGTGCATATACAAGGATCTATACAGATGGATCTAAAGATGGTGACAAAGTATGATCAGCTGCTGTTACTGGCTGTCATAAGCAGCTAATGGATGGGTGAATAGATATTTTTATTGTAATATAAAAGAGATGGAATATGCTACTGCCGACTTGGTACTTGGCCTAATATTTACAGTCTTTTAATATAGAATTGTAAAAGGTATACAGGCATATGTGGTATTCCCAGTAGGTGATAGAACTCGTTTACCCAACACACAAACAAAAATGCACTGATTGAAAAGAAATATAATCTTGCTGAGGAGAGTAATCCTAAAAGTATTGTAATCCAACGATTGTGGCGGTTAAGATACTATATAAGTAAGAGAAATTTACGTTGAAATTCACACCTCTGATATTCCATAAATTCAAAATTAATATGAACAAATTAAACATCAAAGGACGGTTATGATGTGTAGGATACGGAAAATGTATGCAGTCAACTCACAGAGATGACAGCAAGCACCAATGGTTCCTGGAAGTCTGCTTCCGCATCCGTGTCAGAACTGATAATAAAATAACATTTCCGGAGAACAACATCGTTGCTACATGTGCTTCGGATAAGCAAGGACAAAGCTATATATTCGAAACACTTTAGATGCAGGGATACGACTGCATTTAAGGAAAGGACAACACCGTCTCCTTTTTTATTGAAGATGGATTCTATGTTCGGCGGAGATGCGCACATCACTCGATACCACGAATTTTCATCAAAAAACAAAATCGAAATTCTAAGAAATTTCATCAGGTGATTTGATACCTTGCAAGTAATATGGCATCTGTGCAATCTCCATACAATAATAATATGTAGTATTAAGGGGATCTTTCTCATTATTTGATTTTAGACGGCATTGTATATCGATGCTTATTCGGTCCGATGACCTTGACTGAAAATCTAAATATACCGAGAATGTAAATAAATTCGTGAGTTTTAGAATTTACCCACACAGAGCTCTGTCGCTGCATTTTGAATTATTTTGATGTCCTAGCTTGTTCTTGGATATCTGAAGTACATTTGATCGCTAGTTGTTTGCCGGAAATATCATTTTGTTACCAACTCTGGTACGAATACGGCAGCAGATTTCTATGAACCATTGGTGTCTCCTCTCAACTCTGTAAGTTGATTTTTATATATTGTCCGTATTCTATACATTTCATCCTTCATTTTGATGTATAATTTCTGTATATTTAATTTGAAGTTATGGAATATCAGAGGTGGGAATTTGAGGGTAAAGACATTTCTCTTACTTATATGACACCTAACAGTACGTGGAGAGTGGATTGTAACTAAATCACCCGCGGAGTGGAGTTATCACCCAAGCTATAACTTTCAAATTTTGTACATATCGACAAAAAAACAGAAGCAATGTTTCAGCCAATGGACCTCCGTGTTTAACCCGGAGGTCCATTTGCTGAAACTTTGCTAATGCTGGTTGTGCTTTGCAACAAATTTGCAATTATTGCTCGGGTGGAATTTCCACTCTGTGGGTGATTTAGTGATAATACACTCTCCACGTACTGTAAGTAAGGAAAATATGTTTAATTTGAAATTCCCACCTCAGATATTCCATAAATTAAAATTAAATATACATAAATTATACATCAAAATTATGGTTGTGGTGTATAGAATACGAAAAGTATGCAGTTATTCATCGAGTTGCGGAGAACAGGTCATAGCCAAATAAGAGTCAGATATCCAAGAACGAAGCTTGGACATCCATTTTTTTCAAAACGCAGGGACAGAGTTGTAGGGAGATAAATTTCAAAACTTTCGGCTTTGTTTACATTGACCGTCTGTTTACATTTTCGGTCAAGGTCATTGGCCTAAAACATCGATATACAATGCCGTGTAAGATCATATAACGAGAACGATCGCCTTCATGCTACACGTTATTATTATATGGAGACTACAGAGTTGCCATAATTCTTTTTGCAAGGTATCATGACACCTGTTTGAATTTCTCAGAACTATGTGATTGTTTTTCGATAAATAAATGTGATATCGTGTAATATGTGCATGTCCGTCGATCATGGAATCCATCTTAATAGAATGCAGACAGTGTTGTCCTTTCAGCAAATGCAGTCCTGTCACCGCATCGTAAAGTGTTTTGAATGCCCAGTTTTGTTCTTGGATATCTGATGCACAATTGGCCACGAGCTGTTCCCTGGAAATATTATTTTATCATCATTTGGGGTACGAATATGGTAGCAGACGTCCAGGCGTCATTTGTTCCTGTTGTCAACTCTGTGAGTTGATTGCATACATATTTCGTATTCTATACACCACAACTGTTATTTTAACCCTTTACCCAACGTAACGGCCAAAACCGGCCAGCGCTATTCTAAAAAATCGCCAATTAATTTTCATTATTTTTTTCATTTTTTGTCTCAAAAACATAGGTTATGACCCCTCATTGGAACGAGCTCGTCGAGCTCGTTCCAATGAGGGGTCATAACCTATGTTTTTGAGACAAAAAATGAAAAAAATTAGTTATTCAAGAATTTTTTTGGCAAGTGTCGTCTGCTTTTCATGTTAGGTAAAGGATTAATGTGTAATTTGTGCATATTTAATTCGAATTAAAGGAATATCAAAGGTGGGTATTCCAAAGTAAACAAACTTCCCTTACTTATATAGCAGTTTAAATTCTAAGCTATTGCAATTAAACGAAAATCCTGCGATGCCTCAATAGAACTAATACATCCGAGTCATAGCATGCGATAGAAATTGTAACCAATCAGTACTTCCCTTTTAATAATGATGAATGGAATCATATATTCAGCAAAAAGGCGACTAATATCCAGCCATATCACAATAATAATTATTGATGAAATCTCATGTGACGCACCACTATCCCCTGCTGATATGGGTCAGTCGCATGAGGTCATAACCTTAGTTTCTCTGCGTGCAGTGAACTGAATGAAAACCACAAAATGAAATTGATTGGTTTGCGTTAACTACTCAGCTGTATTGAGTTGAGTACTGGTCGTGTTATTATTTATTACTTATTGATGTTTAAGGTCACATATTTATGCACAACGGCTAATCATGACCGTTGCAGTTTTACGGGTGGAGGAAGCCGGAGTATCCGGAGAGAACCACCGAGCAACGACGAGCTGCTGCCAGCTCCTCAACATCGTAACTCCACACTGCAGCACAGACGGGGTTAGATTGGTTGAAGACGTGCGTACCACAGACGTGCAGTACGCCTTAGTACACGGCATCATCGTGCCCCCACATGGGCAGTGGGGGGTGAAGTGTCTTGCCCAAGGACACAACGCGATTGCCGCAGATGGGATTCGAACCGAAGTCCTCTCGGCTTGCAGCCTGCACCTCTACCTACTGAGCCACCGCGCCCACCACTATCCCCTGCTTAGATAAGTCAGTCACGTGGGATCATAACCTTAGTTTCTGTGCGTGCAGTGAACTGAGTGAAAACCACAAAATGAAATTGATTGGCTGGCGTTAACTACTAAACTGTATTGAGTTGAGTACTCGACGTGTGGGAACCATAATGTCCTATCTTCCTGTGGAAGATAGAACATTATGGTTCTCACACGACGTTAACTGTCAATCATTAAGGCACCCCGAAATTAACACTTTAATCTGTTTTGATGAATACAGACCACTCAGTGTCTGCCCTGATACACATATTCCCTTTCACGTTGCCTGTACGTCACTTATCAAGTGAATAAATAGTTACTGAAGTTGACTGTACTCATTCTGAAAACATTTTTTGGCTTTTTACTGAATTTAGAAAATATTGCACACTCTCTGAATCGTAGTATGACAACAAAGAATAAACCTTTCCGGAGAGGAAGGACTGTAACCTGCTGATGACGAGACTTTGGGATAGCGTCGTTATCTCCAAGGTCTGATTGTGCCCGGAGTATCTCTGTTATCTACTGCGAATTTAATTGCGAATCTGTAAGAGTAGACAAAACAGTAATTATCTGTGTTTGTGAGAGAAATATGACATTTACCTTAATGGGAAGTGGGAAATTATCGATATTGTAATGATCCAAGTGATAATTTTATCGACATTAATCTGCAGAACCATAGACCACGTTTATCCACTCGCCAAGGCCGTGTATTGGGAATTATTTTTCACATATTATTTTCTATTTTAAATCACTGTTTTATTGTGCAACATTGCACTTGCATTAACCAATTAGTACTGTATGTGACACTATACCATTTGCACCCAATTTCTTAGCAAAATTCATCAATAACAATGTAATAATTGATAAACCTACAACATTGATAGATGATGCTGCACGCATATGCATCGGTGCTACTGGTGTCCGGATTATTAGTTGTGGTGGGTAGTATAAGATTGGACGAGATCCAGAATAATCCTGAATATGAACTATGAGTAACATACTAAATGTTATAACTGGTTCATTGACTGACGATAATAACTTTCTACCTGTATACAATACCATAAATATTAACTATTTATGCCTAGTGAGGTGCGTTCAGAGCTTAACCCTTTGAGCCTTTAATTATCCTGACGTCCATACGTCACTGGAAATTCAGTTTCTTCAATGTTTTCAAAATGTGACGTTTAATGCCGGAAAGTACAAATAACACGATATTTTTCACATTAGTGATTAACTGGTTGAGGGCTTCATTATTTTCGGTGATCTGAATTTGTTAATCAAACTTGTTGTTTTACAAATTATTGAAGAGTGCACACATGCACTCTCCAATAATTTGTAATGCATCGAATTGTATAACCAAAACACTATTTGTGTTGAGTGAATATGAAATATAAGCAAGGAAAGTGTTGGTTTTTGCTCTGGTATCCTTGTTTTTTGAAAGCCATGATAGTGGCTTCTAGTACTCAGCCAGTTAAGAAGTCTTGACAGTAGGATTATATTAGCATTTTAAGCTGCGATAACATTTGGCTCGACGGTTGCCACTGAGCACTATTCGGAAGGAAATAGGAATTGAGGTTAAAACTTTAAACAATCGAAAAATGAAACAAAACAAAACAAATGACCTCAAAGTATCAACGCGCTGCTTGATTTCGTACGTCATAAGACGTACACATGTATCGAAGGGTTAATGGTACAGATAGATGAGTCTCAGCATTTCATATCAACTGCCAAAGCCTATAAACCTCCTGCCTTCCCTGGGACTCCCAAGATCGCCACCCCTGGTACTCCCTAGATCGCCTCCCCTGGGACTCCCTAGATCGCCTCCCCTGGGACTCCCTAGATCGCCTCCTCTGGGACTCCCTAGATCGCCTACCCTGGGACTCCCTAGATCGTCTCCCCTGGGACTTCCTAGATCGCCTCCCATGGGACTCTCTAGATCGCCTCCTCTGGGACTCCCTAGATCGCCTCCCCTGGGACTCCCTAGATCGCCTCCCCTGGGACTCCCTAGATCGCCTCCCCTGGGACTTCCTAGATCGCCTCCCCTGGAACTCCCTAGATCGCCTCCCCTGGGACTCCCTAGATCGCCTCCCATAGGACTCCCTAGATCGCCTCCCCTGGGACTCCCTAGATCGCCTTCCCTGGGACTCCCTAGATCGCCTCCCATGGGACTCCCTAGATCGCCTCCCCTGGGACTCCCTAGATCGCCTCCCCTGGGACTCCCTAGATCGCCTCCCATGGTACTCTCTAGATCGCCTCCTCTGGGACTCCCTAGATCGCCTCCCATGGGACTCCTTAGATCGCCTCCCCTGGGACTCCCTAGATCGCCTCCCCTGGGACTTCCTAGATCGCCTCCCCTGGGACTCCCTAGATCGCCTCCCCTGGGACTCCCTAGATCGCCTCCCATGGGACTCCCTACATCGCCTCCCCTGGGACTCCCTAGATCGCCTCCCCTGGGACTCCCTAGATCGCCTCCCATGGGACTCCCTAGATCACCTCCCCTGGGACTCCCTAGATCGCCTCCCCTGGGACTCCCTAGATCGCCTCCTATGGGACTCTCTAGATCTCCTCCCCTTGGACTCCCTAGATCGCCTCCCCTGGGACTCCCTAGATCGCCTCCCATGGGACTCCCTAGATCGCCTCCCCCGGGACTCCCTAGATCGCCTCCCATGGGACTCCCTAGATCGCCTCCCCTGGCACTCCCTAGATCGCCTCCCCTGGTCCTCCCTAGATCGCCTCCCATGGAACTCCCTAGATCGCCTCCCCTGGGACTTCCTAGATCATCTTCTTGTTGTAATAAATGGCGCTCAGAACATATGTGACGTCATTGGCCTTACAGAGGTATTTCAATTCCCGCATATACACCTTCTTGTCTAGAAGGGTATCATTAGTTACATACAGCTTATCATGATAATGTGCATGTCCTGTGGTTTGTATCAGATTCGAGGCGGTGTCCAGAATGGGATCTCAACGAGCCGGCTTTGCCGGCGAGTTGTGATCCCATTTGTGGACACCGCCGAGAAGCCAAAAACCGGCCAGCGCCGTTCTAAAAAAACGTCAGTTAATTTTCATTATTTTTTCATTTTTTGTCTCAAAAACATAGGTTATGACCCCTCGATGGAACGAGCTCGACGAGCTCGTTTCAATGAGTTGTCATAACCTATGTTTTTGAAACAAAAAAAATGAAAAAATTAT
The DNA here is from genome assembly GCA_031216915.1 of Pictodentalium vernedei. Taxonomy (NCBI): domain Eukaryota; kingdom Metazoa; phylum Mollusca; class Scaphopoda; order Dentaliida; family Dentaliidae; genus Pictodentalium; species Pictodentalium vernedei. The sequence goes on from CM062293.1 coordinate 506,715,200, forward strand.
AGTTATTAAAGAATTTGTTTTCCAGGTGTCGTCTGCTTTTCATGTTAGGTAAAAGATTAAATTATTTTAAAACATTTTTGGGACATAATGTTCGGTCGATCACCGAAAAGCACATAGAATGTATCCATGCGGCTGTTATGATAGCCCGTAGCGCTACCGGAAACGAGTCGTCTATATGATACGGAATCAGAATGAGTCGTCTATATGATACGGAATCGGAACACATTATGTGATACGTACCGTTTCTCGTGGGTTTCAGGCCAAAATCTATATGATTGTTAGATAAAAAAAAAACAATGCAAGACCCTGCGACGACGATCCATGCGGGGGTGTTGGTTCTTTTCATTAAAGCTGATATAACATTCAGTATTCGGCGTGACCTTTCCATTTGCATACCTCATGTCCTCGAGTCTCCGCTTGTCCAACTGAAGTATTAGAATTCATCGAAATAGTCGGTGTTATGTATAGACAAAACTTGGCCTATAGACCAGACCTGGTCTTATTCATATCAAAAATCAACAACTTAACTTATGCACTTAATAAATAAAGGAAATCATCATTCATCATGGGCGACGTATTAAAATCAGTTCCTCACCTTATAAAGCAGATGTTTAGTGAGAGATTTGTGTCTGTTATTACCAAATCCACTAGACTCTTCGGCGCGCGGTTAACACCAATTCACTACGAGTGGTGAACATTTGGTACACCAAGCTACTTTGGATATATTTTATTTATACCATGATCGTCAGATTATTAAGAGCCGATATTCATTTTTCTCGATTTCAATGAGTACCAGACGTACCTTCGAGCGAATCTGTTTTTGTTTACACGAGCATCGGTGTGAGATACTTCCGCTGTCAATTTTATCGCCGAAACAAAATGAAAAAAAGACACTCAGTCTTTTTCGTTTTCATAACATAATAACATACTATTTCGACTTGTGCATGCTTTATTAACATGAGACTATGCGTGTTAATTTTTGACATCTTATGAGGTAAACCCATTTAAAAACGTAAAACATAATTGCCACTTCCATTTCATTCTTCGCGAGGCGACGTGCGATAAATTTAGACAAGTTTGCATTCAGGTCGACGTCACCAAAGGTCAACGGGGATGTTATTCCACTGTAGGTGTAAACTTTTACAATTGAAATCCCATTGCTGGCGTGTTCACCACTGTTGGTGTATAAAGCTAAAATTTATATCATAGGCTTTTCATATATAGTAGAATAGGTAATCATGATATAAATATTCATAATATCATTATGTGATTTTAGTTACATTAAAGATCGAGGACAATGAACGCCTATAGATGTCCGGTGCTCTTTTGACATGGGCGATGTATATTGACACAGTTCCGTTTTGATATAAAACTTAAAGCACTAGAGCTCTTGGATGATTCTCAGCTGCAGTCGTATTTAAATAAAGGAGATATAAATGTACTGAGTCGTGTACGTACCTTGTAATTCATCATATGCCATTTTGCATTATTATGAGTAAATGTAGCACTAGAATACACAGGCTTTTCTTTCGCTAACCATCGTTGCCACATTGAATTGTCTGAAAAATCGAAAACCGTGTGAGACATTTTAGGTGAAAGTATGAAGGCAGCATCGTTGAATTTTAGTTGTGGTGTCTATTACAGCCAGTGTATATGGAAAGTTATGTTGGATTTAAATCGACATACCATGAGGCGCAGGATAAGGAATATATTTCTTTATTAACCCTTTATCCAACGCAAACGATATCAAAATTTATTATTTTAAATATCATTTTTCTTAAATTTTTCAAAAAATTTCAACAAAACCATATCATGTGAGCCCTCGTTGGAACGAGCTCGACGAGCTCGTTCCAACGAGGGGTCACGTGATAACAGCTGAATTTGCATATTACGCGGGCGGATGGGAGCGATTCGTTGGGTAGTAGGAAATCATGGTATATAGTAGACTAAATAAGCTAACATGTAGAGTCATCTTGATAGAGTGAGATATCATGCTTATATGCTGGCTATCACATTCCCCGTACTGTTTATATTAAGCTTTCATCGTGCTCAAGGTGCTAACATCCATTATGACCTCTGTGTGTGGTGCACTGTAGGTTTATTTGTTAATAATTGAAATCCCATTGCTGGCGTGTTCATCACGGTTTGTGCGTAAATCTAAACTTTGTGTCATAGGAATTCATATACAGTAGAATAGGTAATCATGGTATAAAGATCTATTAACGACATCACATTTCCCTCAAACAAGCTGCTGCATTCATAAAAAAGACATTACCATATATGGCGAAGTGTATGATGTAGTTGGTAGTCATTGACGACTGCCTCACCAGATGGGGATAGGCTGCAATGTTTACACACAGTTATCTTTCTGCGCATGGTAAATGTGTTGCGTAGTTGATAGTCAGTAAGGATTGCCTCGCTACAGGATGCTACACAACAAGTTTTACAAAGCAAGCACCTTTCAAAAGGACTGCACAGTCCTCAGTGAAATGTTATACTGTGGTATACTTTGTTGCGTAGCTGTTAGTCAGTTAAGATTGTCTTCCTACAGGGCCCTACACCAAAGGGGTTACAGAGCAAGAACATTTCACAAATATATACGCACTTATCCATCGACGTGTGTATGCATGGTATATCTTTGTTGTGTAGTTGAACATCAGTAAAGATTGCCTCGCTACTGGATATTATACAACAATATTTTAGAAAGGAGTAAAAGGTCCCAGTAACTTGCACAATTATGGCTTGTTTTTGGGAAGCATCATCTTCGATCGAATTGAATATTCTGATATTGACGTATGACGACCATAGCATGTCGTTTGATAATCACAAGGTCTGACAAATATCTATAGAATGGTCAATTCGTTCTGATATAATTCCTTCTGTGACTCAAATGAACGCAACCTAATTTCAGTTGAAAACTACCATATACTGTCGGAAACGTCTGTATTAACGAGACAGAAAAAAACGGGAAACAAATATTAAACAAATAAGTGCTGAAATGGAAACAGACCTCAATATTGTAAATGATATAGCTAGGACCAATAAAATTACAAGGAGTGAACGTGACAACTTGAGAAGAATGGGAGTAGCTATAATATTCTTTGGCATCTTATGTCAACAAGAAATCTGAGTCGCTCATAGCTAACAGATTGTGTAACGAACTCCCATCTCAGAATTTTTGCCTCTTTTGTTTTGTCTGTAATTATCGTTTGGACATTTTCAACGTTCCAAAATGTCATATACACAGCATTTTTGTCCACATCCGTTTCAATTTTGTTGTTTCCTACATACAGTTCGTGGATAGTGGATTGTAGCTAAATCACCCGCGGAGTGGAGTTATCACTCAAGCTATAACTTTCAAATTTTGTACATATCGACAAAAAACACAAGCAATGTTTCAGCCAATGGACCTCCGGGTTAAACCCGGAGGTCCATTGGCTGAAACTTTGCTTGTGCTGGTTATGCTTTGCCTCAAATTTGCAATTATTGGTTGGTTGGAATCTCCACTCTGCGGGTGTTTTAGTGATAATACCCTCTCCACGTACTGTACGTCATTTTATTAAAAAATATTCCATTCCTTTCCGACAGCATTCCAGTTTTCCATGGAATCATTTAATTATTTGTCGATCTCAAACGTTCATAAATTAATTTTCTTCTGATGTATGATCACATTTCCTCACACATACTCTATTGTTTGATCGTTTTGTTTTTTTTTCTAATGACTGCGTCGGTCTGTTTGAATGTATTTTAAGTTCTTGGGGTACGTACTGTTCATATTTTTCAACATTGGCCAAAACGTCTCACTGCAAGCCAACAATTCTGTTTTATTTATTTTAACCCTCTCGGCACAATATAGCCTTAGCTGCTGATGTGACGTTAAGCATAAAAATAAATAAATAAATGTATTTTACCTCTCTAATTTAACAGGTCATATGTCTTTGAAAATGAAAGGAATGCCAGTTAGGATAGTCAGGAATATCGTCTTCCACTCATTTATTTATTCCTTTAATTTTAGCATGAACTCATATTATTGCCAAGATATACCTTTAATTGCTGATATAACACTAACAACCAAAAAAGAAAATAAAAAAAATAAATTGTGGGCAAAGTTCATGCCCATTTCTTTATATCTCTTATGATCTCAGTTGTGGCAAAATGCAGTGTTTGAACATTCCTTATTTTAGCGCCATGGTACAGCTTTTGGTGGCGATGTGGCGCTAAGTATCATCAGAATAAATATACAAAATCTCCATTTATCGATAGAATTCCTAGCTCAGAAGATTATATATATCAGTCATTCCTCCAGAAATAAGAATTGTCAACACATATCTGATCTTACTGGGTCTCGCATATGCAATCCAGCCTCATCCATATTTTCTTGTCATTTATCCTCCTTCTTACCATCCGTCACTGAGGAACCTCCAACACTGTCAACTTTTTTATTTTTAATTTTGTATTTTTGTAGTTTACCCATGATAAATTTAAAAACTCCCCCCAAAAATAAAATAAAATAAAGAAAAAAAATTAAAACATTTTAAAATTGAAAAAAAAAAACCTTAAGGGGTAAGTTTGATCTGTTTGGCCATTTCCCACTGATCGATAGGGAAACGACCTGTACAGATAGAGGTTAGCTGTGATATACAAACATAAGCAGGCCCGGACCAAATGGTACATCGTTGTAGGCTCAGACACTTAGGGGTCCATGTGTATACTCTGAAGGGAGACAAGAATGGTATCACGAGAAACGTTATCTCTATGCTACATTAACCCTTTACCCAACGTAACGGCCAAAACCGGCCAGCGCTATTCTCAAAAATCGCCAATTAATTTTCAAAATATTTTCATTTTTTGTCTCAAAAACATAGGTTATGACCCCTCGTTGGAACGAGTTCGTCGAGCTCGTTCCAACGAGGGGTCATAACCTATGTTTTTGAGACAAAAAATGAAAAAATTTAGTTATTCAAGAATTTTTTTTGCAAGTGTCGTCTGCTTTTCATGTTAGGTAAAGGGTTAAAAAGCGAAACATTCTACCGGATAAGGACATGTAACACTTTATTTGGTTTAGAGGTTAATAATAATAGTTTTGTGAAGATCATTTGACCAAACACTAAGTACAGACTCGTGTAAAGCACTTCCAGCCAAATTCGTTCTTGCTGAAATGATCATTTCTCATCCCAAAGTCTCTATTTTCCAGTGTTGCTGTCAACCTTCACTACACTTCTCTGTTTCCGTTAGTTGCTGTTCTCATTGACCAAGAAAACATAGAACAGGTGGTATAAAACGGTCCTGTCTCACCCCTGATGTAAACCAGTAAGTCAGGCATCCATCATATTTTACTCTGCACTTCAATCCGTCATGTATTTCGTTATGATCTTAACTGTTTCAGATAGAATGCCATATATCTTGACAATGTTACAAAGTCACTCCCTATGGACACTGTCTAGCACCTTTTTGAAGTAAACAAGGTTCATATATATCGATATATCGATATTTATTGGTGTGCTCCATTCATATGCCTGCCCTATGATCGTAAGTAACACGCAGATGTCATAAACGCATGGTCCGTTCCTTCTCTTACTGAAGGTCTCCTCTGAAATGTATCTGCCTTCTCCTTCATTCGATCTAATATGATGCGTGTTAATATGTTCCAGGTACAGGCAGTAATTGTATAGCTCTCTGGTTACTGCAATTTCTTACGTTACCCTTTCGGGCATTTTACGGTGGTTTCTTGTTTCCACTCATCCAGAATGTGTCCTTCCGCTCAGATCTTTTTTTAAAAAATCGTTTGAACTTCTTCCAAAAAATATCGCATTTTCCTTTAACATTTCTGCTGCTATTCTGTCTCTGTCTATTCGACGTGCCTTGTTGTTTTTTCAGCTACCTCAGTGCTTTGTTTCCTCATCGGTTATGTTGATGTACAGTTTCAATTGTTTCAGTCTCGTCCTTGAGCTCACTCTGGCGTTCGCGATCACTTAACTATTTCATTGAAATATTTTTTTTCCATTTATCAAGTTTTTCATTTTCTTTTATACAGTTAAAACTAGAATTCCTGTCATGAAATGCACACAAATAGCAAGTTGATATGCGCGTCAATGTACGCGTTATGGCCCAAGTAAAGCTATTAAATTCTGTCCATATGGCCTGTGCACAAGCAATGTTTCAGCCAATGGACCTCCGGGTAACCCGGAGGTCCATTGGCAGAAACATTGCATGTGTTTGCTATGAGTAACCAGGAGAACCTGCCGTGTTTTGGATGTCATTCGATATGGCAATTGCGCGCAATTCCAACGTGCAATTAAGCCTAGATAAGCGCACTATTCGTGACAGGACTTCTAGTTTTAACTGTAAGTTCATACTCTTTGTGTTTCACGTCGGAGCATATGTTTTGGTGTTGTACTCTGACATTCTTTGTAATCCCACACAATGATTTTAGATCACCATCCTTTCCGTCGGATGTACGTGCTGTTCAACATAGATCTTCGTATCTGCCTTTGTCCCATATTTAACCACTCGATCTATCATCTTGTGTTACACTCTTGTTGTTTCGCCTATTTCTCAATGCGTAAAGAGTTGTCCTCTCATTGCAAAATTATTTCCCAATGTATTATTGCTTTTTTTCCATTTACGTCTGTAACGGAAATAGAGTAGTACATTCAGACACATGTTAGTGTAAGTTCAGCATTTTATCCTCAATTACGTCTATTCTTTCTGTCAAATTATCATTTTTGTGCAAATATTTATACGGTACATAACACCCAAACCATAATAACAGCTGCTCTGTTAGAAGAGTTGTAAATATAGATTATCTTCCAGAAACATTCATCTTGCATTTCTTTTATGGTGTTAACTGTATTTCATGGAATCCCATGCGTCTTGATAATGGTACAAAGTGACTCCCAATCGTCACTGTGTAACATCCTTTCGAAATCAGTAAAGTTCATATATATTGATGTGTTGTATTCGTTTACCTGTCCATTAATCACAACTAACACGGAGATATTATCAACACACCATCTCTTCCTTCACTTATTAAAACTCACCTCTTTCCTCCGATATTTATCTGCCTTCTTCATTCCATCTAATATGATGCTTGTCAATATTGTTCCAGTCAAAGACAGTAAGTCACCCCATCTAGTGAATTTTACGATGATTCGTTATTTTCAATTGCACAGAATGTTCTCTGTCTCCAGGATCGTTTTTTTTTTTAAATCGTTTCAACTTCTACCTCTAAGTTCGGCATTTGCCTTCAACATTTCTGCTGGTATTTTGTCTATTCGTCCTGCCTTATTTTTTCAGCTTCCTTATTACTTTCTTTCTTTTGTCATCCCTCATGTTGGTGTAAATTGTCACTGTTGTTTAGTTGTTAACCTTACTGTGGCGTTGCGTTCACATAACTATCTTCTTTAAATACTCTTTCGATTTCCTTTATAATACAGTTAAAACTAGAAGTCCTGTCCTGAAATGCGCACAAATAGCACGTCGATTTGCGCGTTAATCTACGCGTTATGGCGATGGTAAGGCTATCAAATTCTGCACATACGGCCTGTGCACAAGCAAAGTTTCAGCCAATGGACCTCCGGTTATCCCGGAGGTCCATTGGCAGGAACATTGCTTGTGTTTGCTATGGGCAACAAGGAGAACCTGCCATGCTTTGAGTGTCATTCGATATGGCAATTGCGCGCAATTCCTACGCGAAATTAAGCCTAGATAAGCGCACAGTTCATGACAGCACTTCTAGTTTTAACTGTAAGTTCATAATCCACGTCTTTCACACTGGATGGTCTGTTTTGAAAGTCCGTCGAAATTCTTTGTAATCCCACAGAATTATTTCAGATCCGCATTCTTTCTGTTATATTTTCGTGGTCTTCAACATACTTCTTCGTATCTGCCTTTGAACCCAGCTTTAATCAGTCTATCTATAATCCTATATTGCCTTCTTGTTGTTTCACTTATCTCTCAATATTATAAATGTTGTTCTTAGATGTCCTTTCACAGCAACATTCTTTCAAAATGTATTATTGATTTTTCCATTAATGTCTGAGACGGAAATACGGTTGTACGTTCAGTCACGTTTTGTTGTAATTTCAGCATTATATCCGAAACATTCATCTTTCAAGCAACGGTTTTTGTTGGAAGTACTATGCGTTTGGCATTATGAGTGAGCAAAAACTTGAAACATATTTGCTGAAATCGTGGTTTATGCAAATGGTAGAAGTACACATTTTTTTCGCTAAAATGGCTAAATATGTGGACAAAATCTCATGTTAGTGAACTCGTCTTTGAATTTTCAATACAACGGTGGTGTAAAAGTTGTGCGACAACTCAACAGCATTTAGATTTTACTGAGGCGATTTTTCACAAACTGGGTTGATCTCAGAAGGCAAGAATGTACATGTGGTTGGGAACCTGTGAACATCTAAAATGGGGGAATACATTTATCAGAAGGATACCCCCCGAACCAGCAGTGACAAATGTGATTTCTTGTTTCCGACAAATTGTTAGTTCAGTACATCAATTTCGAAATAGGGACCTGTTTTTTCTGTGTATCCCACCAATGTCAATTGTTCGATGGAATCGTTCTAAAGGCCACAATTTGCTTGAACAAATTACAGAGGCAGATAAGGAATCACAAAGAGGGATAGATTAACTAAATGCATGGATATGTTCTTATAAGAGCGGAACAAAATTAATCTCAGTCTCTGTTTGGATAGTGTCCATCCCACATCAACACTTGCGCGTGTTTGGTTGAACCGTGTTGTGGAATCTATGATAGACCAATCGTCGCTTGAGAACCATAAGGTTCTTTCTTCCGCTGGAAGATAGAACCTTATGGTTCTCACACAACGCAATATCTCACCCTTGTAATGATCGTACAGTAAATGTGATAATCCGCACGATGACATTATTGTATGTTTAACTTACTATTTCATCCGCTGCATATAGTCATGGTATACTGTCAAACAAAACGGAGGCATGCTGGCGACAGCATTATTACTTTCTTATGTCAACTGAACTTTCCATTAACAAGCAAAACTCATTCGATAACTTCCCATAAGGCATTGTCGATTATTGTGGTATTCCTACTAGTCATATGCAGTCAATACCCTTCGACATAATGTCTTAATACTACTATGGCGTGTCTTCCTCAATAAATCAAACTGTCTGTCCCTATTACTCCTGTTTAAAATAAGCATTACAGAGATGGAAGTTTGGGATTTTCTCTTGTTGGTGGTTCTGCATACTGTCATCGTGTATTCGTAATCAACCATTTATATAAATTTTTATTTATTTTTTTGTTTAAGCTAGAATCTTCAAGTCTAAAAAACATCAGGTTGATTTGTACGTTTTCACTTGTCTTTTATCCTCACTCATTACTATTCAGACCACTCCTGTCTTTGCGACATTTCTGTTCTGATTATTTCCGTTTTTTATTCATTCTTTTTACTTCATAATTAAAATTTTAATTTCGGTCGTCTTCCCGTCACGATATAACGTACGTGGAGAGTGTATTATCAATAAAACACCCACAGAGTGAAGATTCCACCCAACCAATAATTGCAAATTTGTTGCAAAGCATTACCAGCACAAGCAATGTTTCAGCCAATGGACCTCCGGGTTTAACCCGGAGGTCCATCCGCTGAAACATTGCTTGTGTTTTTTGGACCTCCGGGTTTAACCCGGAGGTCCATCCGCTGAAACATTGCTTGTGTTTTTTGTCGATATGTACAAAATTTGAAATTTCTGACTTGGGTGATAACTCCACTCCGCGGGTGATTTCGTTACAATCCACTCTCCACGTACTGTAGCCTTAGCTGCCGATGTGACGAAAAATACTAATAAATAAGTAAATAAATCCCCCCCCCCCCCCCCTAAAATTATTTCGGGGTATATAACCGTGGCACTGCCTGTACGTCAGTAGACAGAGTTGATTTCCGGTCTATAACTAATATTCTGTTAGCCGACTGACATAAAACTTGACGTGTGGGTTAGGTATGCTATCGTATCTGTTAAAGTTTGTGACTCACGAAGACAAGTTGATCCATTTTCAGGGAAGTCAGCGTCTGCATCATAACAATATGGTATTTAATCTATTGATTAAAGTGATTTTTTTCATTTGATTGGTTGATAGATACGTGGTATGAGACCATAGTCATTGAAACCCACGATACGTCCCCCCAGCCACTGACAAATTTCCAATACCCAGTGGAAGCCTCGTTCCGAAATCTACAAATTGTCCATACCCCGTAGAAGTCAATAGATACATGTAAATTTGTTATCCCAGGTCTGATCACGGCCTGCACTATTCGCAAAAAATCGTCATTCCAGTTTTACAGTGTACATGTATTATATTTTAATTTTTTATCTCCAAAATATAGCTCATGACCCCTTATTGGAATGCGCTTGTCGAGTACCCTCCAATGTGGGGTTCATAAGATATGGTTTTGAGACAAAAAAGAAAAAAAGAAATTCAATCACTTTTTTATACTAGTCATATCGGCATATTTTCACAAAAACTCTTTTGCACAAATATTCCACAGAGACGTGTATGTCTCAACGATGGAAGATAAAAGATTTCATGCTGTGTGTGTTCACACATGAAATAGATTGTACTTCTAAAACGGAAAGTCAATAGATAAATTCGTTACCCCGTGTCTGATCACGTGGTACGGGTTTTTACCTACCCGAAGACAGCCGTATCTCATGAGGCCTTCGGCCGAATGGGATACGGCTGGCTTCGGGTAGGTAAAAACCCGTACCACGTGATCAGACACGGGGTAACTAATAATATCCACAACTTCCATCATTTCTATAAAATTGTGTTTCAAGATCTGTTATGTATGGGCGTATCTCTAGCAATCTGGACCTGTCCTGCAATTTTTCCAAATAAGTATTTAATGATAACGCGTATTCAAGAACTTTTAACTGGAAATAAATTGTAAAACCACAAAGTGAATTGAAATATACACCTGGCGACAATGCACAGAAGCAAAACGCAAGTTAAAATATGCTAACCAAGATAATTCGAAGCAGAAAGTCAGGTTGCATGAGGTATACCACACATGATGATTGGAGGGGAAAAGTTGAAAATGCACGCAAAAGTAACAAGTGGCCTTACCAAAAAAAATTCCTTTATAGAAATGGTGAGACTTCTTATTGAGAACAGCCGAGAACAAAACAAGATAATATTTAGAGATGAAAATCAATGTTTATTGATAGCATATAGGTACTCTACTTATGTACAAATTAGTAAAAAACAATTTTAAAGCAGACATGTCTATGGTGAAGGGGGTTATTTATTAACCTCCCGAATACTGCGCTTAACCGAGAAGAGACTACTTACCGAGAACAAAATCAATAAAAAATTAATGTTAAAGTATAGAGCATGTATGTACTATATATTATGTAAAAAATAGTCACCAAACAATTCTAAACCAGCCATGCCTATGGTGATGAGGTTAATCAGCTCGGTCTGGACAATACACGTTGCTTCGATAGTGATTGGTCAACCAATCAGGTCGGTTTATCCTACGGAAATGGGCCTGTGGATGTGTAAATCGGAATATTGAACACAGTGTTCCATCCCGCGGGTTAGTTCCAGACGACTCCACCCTACCTCAGTTCAGGCAACAGCAATATATAGAGGATATGTAACGAGTGTTTTCTTCATATAATATTTATGAAACGAGTCTATGAATTTTCCGTTTTTGCGAGCCTCTGGCGAGCCCAAACAGAAAATTCGGACGAGTTTCATACATACTATATGAGAAAAACACTCATTTCATATTCTATTTATCATATGACACACACACACGCACAAAGTAGCCGCTTAGTATGACTTTTTAACCCATCACCTAACTTGAGTTGCAGACGGCACTTGGAAAAAACATCCTCGTATAACTAAAAATTTTCATTTTTTGCTTCGAAAACATAGGTTATGACCCCTCATTGGAACGAGCTCGTCGAGCTCGTTCCAATGAGGGGTCATAACCTATGTTTTCGAAGCAAAAAGTGAAAATATAACAAAAATTAATGACGTTTTTCTTGAAGGTAAAAGATTAAAACAATATAACCTACCCTAAATAGGACAGATAACGTAAATTCTCCCTACTGAAATTATGCAAATGTGACCCAGTTGTATTTTGTTTAGCCAATCAAATTGTCCAGTTTTGAAATTGACCAATGAAATTGACGGAAGGCTTTATTTATCACTGACTGATATGAAAACAAAATATCAAATGGTTTAAAGTGAACAAAACGGACGAGTCATATGATAAACACATATATTAGACAAACAACAAAGTCTGTTTCCGATGATGAGAAACATTCCAATTATGGGACACACAAAGACAGGGACAGCTGGCAGCATTTATTGAACACTATATAGTGTCCACTTACAAAGTCAGTGAGTATAGGTGACGCAGGTCTGTTTCCGATGACGGGAAAGATTCCAATCATAGGTCGACATAAGAGAGGGACAGCTGGAACCATTAATTGAACACTATACAGTGTCCATTTACAATAAGAAATGAGTATCGGTGTAGGTGAAGAAAAAAAAACAGAAATTTTAAACCGGCCAAGTCATTGACTTGGAAATGGTGATAGAAATTCTGTTTCTTTATTATGTGAGAAAATCAAAGCAAATTTAAACCAGCCAAAGTGTTTGGTGATGGAATTTATTTATTAATCTCGTATTCACACCGAGAAGAGACTACTTTCCGAGAACAAAAAAAGTGATTTATTGCATGAAATTATATGCTGTCAGTGTTAATTGACAGTCATAATATTGTTCTCGGTGAGTAGTGTCTTCTCGGTTCGGCTGTGAATCTGAGATTGATAATAATCACCATGACTATTGACTTAGCTGGTCTAAATTTGACTTTTGTTTTTGTTACACAATATAGAGTGCCTATATGTTAACAGTTAATATTTATTTTAAACTCCTGTCTCAGAACCAAGTTGGTTAAATTTTCACACATTAAAGTCCTGTGTCAATTATCGGAGAAACTGCTCGTTAATTAATGCGCTCCTTACCGCAGAAGAATGAAGTATTCCGAAATACACGAGAACGTTTGCACTGTAAAATACAAAATAAAATGCCCAATTAGCGTGGTCGGTAGTAAAATAACGTACTGCACCGACCAAACAGAAAGAAAATATTGAAACTATAGTCTGTGGAGGGTGGATTATTAGTAAATCGCTGAGGGGTAGATTTGTCACTCATTGATTATTTACAAGTACTGAGGACAAGACACAGGAAGCACTTGTAAATTTTCATCACATGGACCACCGGGGTATACCCGGTCTGTGGACAAGACACAGGAAGCACTTGTAAACTTTCATCACATGGACCACCTGGGTATACCCGGTGGTCCATGTGATGAAATTGTGCAAGTGTTTCTCTTGCAGTTATGAACAATTATAAATAATTGTCGAGTGGGAATATATGGCGCTGCGATTAAGTAGTAATCTACTCTCTTCAATTTGTATATGCAGTCGAATTTTAATATCTATTTACGTCATTACATGTGCATGTATCCCAGTAAAGGTTAGGAATGGTGTTAATGATCTCTATTTACTTGTATAGAATTATTGGGTAAACTGTTTTTCTACAGGAATTGAGTTACAATAAAGAGCATGATAGGGACAAAAGTGCACTTACTCAGCACGCTATTACTTTAAAATAGTGCTGTACTGTACTGTATATAGAAGAACAAGGAGAAAAACGCGGGGTTTATGACAAACGCCTGCGTCAACATTACTTATTTCCATGAATGTACTGCTGATTTGGGGCAAAATTGTTCTGTGCAGTCAACTGTGGTGTTGCCGCATATGCGACAGGAAAATTATCCCTGCAAGTGAACCTGTCGAGGCCATCGTAAACACGTAAGAACTGGCATCATCTAAATGTACTGGACTGGAATGGCAGTTCATATCACCGTATCTCCCCTTTGTTAAAAAGGTGACATTGCCGAATGGGGACAGCATGGTATTAGCGGTTCTGTAGTTTCGGCACCATCATATACATTGTTGCATCGCCAGGATCCTAATAAGTTGATCCAAGTGACACTTGAAAGGAAACTGCCATTTCAATATCACTTTGTTAGCGTCTATAAGGTTAAACAACATCACGGCTGCCGAAAGAACATAATCGGCACTATGAGAGAGTGACAATCACCACAGAAACTTTTTAACTGTCATATTTCAGAACACGAAGGAAATAGTCAATTAAAATTTAAACATGATGGCCAGCGGGATAACACATATCGCTATGAAGGAACAGAACTTAAGGGCGCCCAAGATGACACCTACTGCAACCAATTGGTATTGTGCAGGAGCGGTTGGATCACAAAATGGAGAGAGCATGTTGTGTTGCTTCTGCAGAAGGTAATCGAATCTGTCAGTCAAAATTCTGCAGGACAAATGCAAAGAAACTACGTGTTTTTCTGTACAGTTTCCTGGTGGCAATTGAACATGCAGTCACGTGACAGAAAACATGCTAACTTTACATCGATATTTTCGCTCCAGAGTGATGAATGCTGACATCCGTTTCTCATGTAGTATCTCCTACTTGTCTTATGCCCGACACACGAACAAATTACATCACGTGATATCGCAAGTGTCTATTGCTGTGAGAAAGGGAAGTACTCGACAACGTTCGTTTGTATTCACACTACGGAATAGGTTCTGCGATTACTCAATACTCACGGAAACTGCCGATCATTAACGAAGTCTTGAACACCAAAGTAGATTATTTCTCAACATATACAACGCGGCTTCGATGTGTAATCTATCACAAAGGAGAGGCGGCAGATTCACTACGTTTTAAACGTGGAATGACGAGCACTATCGATATTTCGGATAATCGATTGACGATTTTTTTCTAATCGGTTAGGTGGGTAACCGGTCTGAAACCGATTATCCGGTTAACTATTTCAGTACTAAATTCAAAGGTACTCCACCATATTGGCAATCGACATTGAAAAATGTGTTTGCCATGCTTCAGTATCTTGGCAAACCCACCTGAGTTTGTTCATTTTCTTTTGTCGAATTCCGCTGGCTGAAATGATCAGTACAATTATAAGGCAGCAAAGATTCCCCTATAATAATGGCCAGAATGTTTCACCATAGGTTCCGTCGGAACCATTCTGAAGAAAATTATTATTAGCTGAAAAATATATTGAGCATATGTATTAATGTTTCTAGTTTTATGTAAGCTTACTATGTACCATGCATGTTATTGCTTGGAGCAAAAGAAGAAGAACTTCAGTAGGGTGCAGTAATGTGTGTCCAAATCCTTTTGTCAACCAATATCTGACAACAAGAAGATAGATGTTTAACCCTTTACCTAACATGAAAAGCAGACGACACTTGCACAAAAAATTCTTGAATAACTAATTTTTTTCATTTTTTGTCTCAAAAACATAGGTTATGACCCCTCGTTGGAACGAGCTCGTTCCAACGAGGGGTCATAACCTATGTTTTTGAGACAAAAAATGAAAATAATTTGAAAATTTATTGGCGATTTTTGAGAATAGCGCTGGCCGGTTTTGGCCGTTACGTTGAGTAAAGGGTTAAATCAACAATTCCATTTTTTTAAAGATGAGCCAAATTATATCCCCTAAAGGACACGCACACGCACACGCGCACACGCACACGCACAAAAATACTATTCAAAAAAGTAGGGATATCTAAACCGATGTTGATATTTTCGGAAAATGGTATTGGATACGCGTGATTGGACACATCAATATGTCACCAAGTTTAGCGTGAATCGTGAATGTCAACGGCCCACGAAAACTTCGTGCAGGATTTCGCACGAGCTCCACGTTAACATCTGTGGGGTACGTTTTAAAATGTTCATGTGTACTGGACGGGCTTTTTCGGAGGTCAAACCGTTCTTTTCTCGGTATAAACTCGTTCATCCATCGTTTGTGGTAGAAACGTAACGTTTGAGGTATGCGAAGACTGACACGTGACTTACGTTTACGTGCTGTGGCATGCTGGAAGCTGGCAACAGACATTCTGCAGTGGCTCAAATTCTCTACATTACTCAATCGGAGATTAGCAGGTTCGTGTCACACTACCGTCAGACAGGCAATGCTGATGTCAGACGTAGGTCAGATCGCACAAGGGCGACAACTGCTAACCAGGATCGTTTCATCCGAACCAGCGCATTACGTAACCGCGATCAAAAGGCCTCAGAAATAGGGAAGTAGTTGCACCGAGCGACAAATGTGCGAATCAGTCGTCCGACTATCTGAAATCGCCTTCACAGCTGGAATTTGTACGCTCGACGACCTCGAATAATTCCACGTTTGACTGAACATCACATCGCTGCAGGGCGTAATTGGTGTGGAGCACGACAGCGCTGGAACGATCGTCGGTGTAGCAACGTCATGTTTTCCGTTGAATCGAGGTCTACTCACGACTTCCACGACAGGTGAAACAGAGTGTGGTGGCGGCGGAACGGAAGATACCGTGACGTATCTGTTAGGCAGCACGATCGTTTTAGTGGATGATCGGTTATGGTTTGGGGAGGCATAGCCATGGCAAGCAGAACAGCATTGCATGTCATCCAAGGGCGTGTCACAGGGCGGTACTACCGTGACAACATGTTAGCAGCTCATGTGGTGCCATCTACGCGACGTCACGGCCGTCGATTCATTTCAAAGATGACAATGCAAGGGCAGACAGGGCCCGTGTCGCTACAGGAGCAGAACATCACTACACTGCCTTGGCCAGCACATTCACCAATCGAGCACGTCTGGGATATGCTTGACAGGCGCCTGCGATAACGCGTCAACCCCCTACAAATGTACAGGAACTCGCAGTGGCACCGCAGGAAGAATGCAATAACATCAGTCAAGCCGATATTGGTGGTTTGGTGATTAATATGCCACGTCCGATCCTCCCTTGTTTCTCGAATCGAGGACGATTTACATGGTATTGAGGTAATGGACTGTATGTAGGAAATTCTCTGACTGACCGCCCATGTCTTCTACAGCTCAGTGCGTGGAGTGTGTGCTTGTCAGCCACCCAACTATTGCTGTAATCATTCACAAGATGTCACAGTGCAATGCCTCAACTGTGTTTTTGATGAAAATATCAACATTTGTCTTCGTATATCGCACTTTTATCAAATATCCCCTACTTGTTTTTGAATAGTAAATATGTGTATATTTGAATTTAACAAACAAATATGTGGCAATGTTATTTATTATATTTATTCTGTCTTTTAAATTTATCTTTTGTCGCAACGATATAGCCTTAGCTGATGATGTAGCGTTAAGCACCATCAATAAATAAATATAAATGTATCAGCACATGTTTTGACTATAAGGAAACGGATTCCAGCTACGCAAAGCTCCACGGACATTGGAAATGGGCAGGTCGTCCCATGAGTTCCAATGTGTTATATGTGCCTCCTGGTGTGGAGCCTACTGGCACATAGAACACATTGGAACTCATTGGACGAGGTGTCAGAAACTGAATTTCAATTATCACAGAAAAGAACTAAAAGTTAAATGTAAAAGGACACAGCACTTTTTGAAAGTAGTTGTTAGTGCTGACCAAGAAACATTACTCTATCTCTAAAGATCACTTCCAATATCAAATTAGACTACGGTTGTACCTCAATTCACTTGATGCAATTCATAATAGTGGTATTAGAATCAGCTTGAGTTCCTTTCGCACTTCACCGATAAAATCAATAGCTCGTTGAAGCAGAGGAGCCTTCTCTCGAAAAGCGCAGACTTAAACTGTCACGCCAATATGTTTCTAAACTGTTGACATATCCACCAAACCCAGCTTATTATTGTGTCTCCAAACCACAAATTGTTCATTTTTTAACAGACTTTAGAAACACATTCCTCCTTTGGGAATTCGAATTAATCCCCAATTGGAGTCCGCCACTTGAATCTAATTCGATAAAAGAAAACCTTCAATCATATAACCTCCTTAGGATCTTAGAAAAAACATTTTTATTTTGGATGTTGCTTCTTCCAAACTGTCAAAGACAAATTCTTTGGAGTTTTAAACAAAATATGCTGAATTAAAGCCCAAGCACAGTGGATATACAACTATCTGTGCGGGCGGACCTGAAGATGGTGATAAAGTATCATCAGCTGCTGTTACTGGAATACACAATAAAAATTATATTTTTTCAGCTGAAGTTGAAGATTTTACAACTTGAGCTTGAACACAACGAGAATGTACCGAAAAGGAAGTCGTTTGTTTTTCCGACTCTCTTTCCTCTTCGCTAGCTTAAAGAACTCTCTAATTTTGGAACTTTGTGAGAAGCTGAATGCTCTGGCCGATATGATATGTTTTGCTTGTAACCTCGTCATTATCTCTGGTAACATCGGGGCAGGCAGTGCAGCGAAACAGACTTTAATCAAAGTAAATCACTAATTTGTCAATTCCTTTTAGTGATTGTAAATCATATATCGGTAACAACACCAAATCTATATGGTAAGCGAAATGGGATGGAGCGACAGTTGATAACCTGCATCACTTCCGAACTACTGTTACAGATAAGTATCCGTATAGAAACCTTTGTAGGATTCTGACACCATGCTATAATCCGCCATATAAGAATTACACATGCCTCTATGTTACACAGTAAATTGCTATCAGAATGTGTTCCATGTCAGTATAATTTGACAGTGGTGTACATTCGTTTGCACTGTGCAGATGTTAACTTTGTCACACGGGAGAATTGTGCGATAGCGGCTCTTCGAGACCTATTTTACAACACAAATGCTCATAAACATCTGTCGTTCCTCAAGGAAATCAACCTCACACAGCATTCTTCGAAGAATTGGTCTCATTTTCTCGTTTGGAACATTCTTTTACATTGCACTGATTTTGACAATGTCAGAGGGCAATATTTCACAGTTGGATCTCTAAAAGATATATTTTATCATACGAGAACGCTCAAAGTAATGTTGATTTTGAAATTAATCAACCTTTTTATTAAGTTTTAAATTGTTTTTACTGTTCTAAACTCGACACTTCAACTCATAAACTGAACAGGTTGATTTTTAAGGCATACACATTCCTTGTTTCTCCCCCACTGCATGTGTAACATACGTCTGTCCAGGGTGAGATAGCAGGGAGAGACAGATGTATCCCACCCCACCCACGTGACGTTATACATTTACAACGTTATTATGACGTTATGCATATCGTATCATTTTCTTGCTACCAACTAATTCATATTGACGTCATCAGAATGCCGTGTGATCAAAGTTTGATGCTCTAAAACTTTTTAAACCCCAAGATGCCACCGTTCCTAATTGATTTCGTGGTGTATACCTGATATATACATAACTTTTGCATGCTCTTTCCGATGGCGTCATTAGTTTTTCAAAACAACGAATACCAAATGAGTTGATTATATCAGCACGTGACCGCCGATTATGGCTAACGTAATCGCTGTATGGCGGGGGGCGGGGGGAATAATCCCTGATGGGTACGGGTGTGAGATTGGAAAATCTCGGCTTGCCGAGTGTCTGGGCCAAATATCTTGTCCCGAGGGTGAGATTTTCCCATCTCACACCCGTACCCATCAGGGATTATAATAGGCACCGCTCATTACTTTTACTGTTCATATCCCGCTGTCTTTGCCATTTATATTGTAATTATTTCATATTTTCATTCAATCATTTTACAGCATATATGACAGTAGTATAGCATGTACCCGATCGTCCCTTATTACCCGGAGCTTTGGGGGTGCAGCTAGTGTTAAATTCCAATAGGAACCGGAGCCGTTTGGGGGTGCAACTTTGGGGGTGCAAAATGTCGGCACCATACATCTAGTTCTGACAAGTGGTGTAGGTTCTGTATATATAGTATACTATGGCATGTATAGTGATATATGTACGCATGGGGCTATAGGATATATTATGGGTAAGTGGTGGAAAGATGATGGGAAAATTGGGATTTTTTTAAGGTTTTTTTTCCGCGAAACGGTTGACGTTGCTATTGACGTCGTGACGTCATGATGCGCACGCAACGTCATAGAGATGTTGACCACTGTTATTGTCCAGTATACAATCTGACATAACGTAATTCGGGTCAGGGGGTGGCTGAATTATGATAGGAGAAATCTCATAGTAGCGGTATATTCTCCCGTACCCCCCCCCCCCTCCGAAAGTCATTGGCACTAGTAATCGACTTAATGCTTTATGGCATCCCATGATTAGTATAGATAATATGTAATGCGGTGGCGGGCGTTATTGTGGGATAGGTGGGAATGCATGGTCGCCTAGTGTGGAAGTATAGTATGCGTGGTATATCTCTTTCAGGTCCCAAGTTAGTCTTAGTACTATTAATCCACCCTATGCTTCATATTATCCTATGTCTGATATAGCTAAGTCAAGCAGTAGGGTGGGTGTGGGGGGGGGGGGGGGGAGTGTGGTATTGCGAGATAGTCATTGGTGGTTTAGATTGGCAGTACAGGATGAATGGTCTGTTGGGTTATCACCCCCTTAGTACTATTAACCTACCGAATCATTTATAGTATCTAATGGCTGGTATTGTAGTATGGAATTCCAGACCAGGCGGTATTATACTAGGTTGATTAGAACAGTAGTAAAGGATCAACGGCCCCTTGGTCTATTATCCACTAAGTTCTAACCTATTAACTCGTTTCGGGACGGGGGTGGGTGGGGGTGGTATTGGTAGTACGAAATACGGACTACTAACGAAATGAGGTTAGTCTTTGTGGTGTTTTGGCAATTAAGGTCAGATTGGGAGGGGGGGGGGGGCTGGTTCGGGGATTAGTGGGGACTTTCGGAGACCGAACAAAGAGCCGATTTGTGGACTATTGGGGGCGCTGATGTTGCACTTGTGTAGTTTGGCTCCTGAATCCCAGAAAAGCCTTTAGGCCTCTTACTTCCAAGCTCCTACACAACCTATTTATGGCTCCTATATGGCTCCAATTTCCAATAGCGTCCTATACAATAGATAACAGAAAGCTTTTCATCATTCAATACATTTTATTCTATACAACATAATATATTACAATATACATTCATTTGACAAAACACGATTTAATTGCAATTTTCAAATATACACGACTAATGAATGACGTGTAACACAGAAGAATGAATTTTTCACATCAAGAGTGCAGGGACAAAACAGCTGATGGTCAGAGTACATTAATGTCTATATATCCAGTGGTTTGGTCGAGGTCCCATCTTCTTGAACTTTTCTTTTCGGGTAAAAATATGGCAGTCCATCTTTGATCTGACTATAAGTGTACATGTGATTATTGTTCACCTCAAATCCACGGTTAACTCCTGTTCCACTCTGTTGCGTTTTCAACACATGCATATATTTGTTCTTCGTTATGGTCGTTTTGGCGTTTATTTATTCCTTTGGAACTGAACTTGCTACTCGGGCCGAAACAGTAGTAGGTTTTGCTACAGAGACCCACAATTCCATCTCCTCTCCATTCAACCTTGAAAAGGCCAGGTGTTCTTTTGTCGAATGCTTTCCGGTCGCTGCAACATGACCCCTTCGGTGACCATATATCTCCTCTAATCTTGGTTTGAACAAAGATTTCTCTGTGCTCATCGCATGAATCTGACGGTAACCATTGATGATACTCTCTATAAAACTGTTCTTTCTTTTCCGGTTTTATTACTTCTTCCAGAGATGATTTGGAGAATGAGATGTATCCAGAATCTGTATCCATGAGGCAGTACTGGAAATCACGTCTATCCACGAAGGTATCAATAAAATCATAGTAAAACTGCAACATCTTCATCTTTGCGTATTGGTACACGAAGAATCCGATATGAAGTGGTATGTTCAGCTGGATGCGGTTCTTATTCATTTCCAACTCGTATACTGTTTCCCTCAAAGGGTTCATTTGTTGGAAGTGCACGTTGTTTATTAAGCGAGAAGCTTCGTCGTCATTACTGTAAATAATATTTCTGTGTTTTTCTCTGTTGATTACTGTCTTTCCGTACCCGCTATTCCCAAGGTGTTTCATTGTGTCAGCAACTATTGCCTTATCTGGACTCCGATCACCGTCTTTTCTAGCCTGTGATACCTCTTCTCCAATTTTCTTGAAGCACGTTTTTGGTTCGTATTGTATGACTTGGTAAATTTGTGTCACCTCGAGGCCGTGATCAAGGTACCATTTCAGGAGTTGCGTTGCAAGCAATATCCTCTTCGTATGGTAACTCCCGATCAAACTTCTTCTCGGCTGGCGCATGACGTGGTTTTTCTCTGCTCACTTTCTCATGTGATCTCCAATGTCGTCTGTGCTAATGGTGGTATTTTTAAAGATGGGTGTCATTTCTTCAAAGTGATGTCTGAGGTGGTCTGGAACATGAATGTCACACTCAACTAATCCGAACAGATTGCCCGAAATCACATGCTGCGTTACTTCACTCTCGTCCATTGTCCATGTTAAAGTGTTGCCCCCAAGGTTCTCTAGGTAACATTTTACTGCAGGATCCTTTCTCATTTTCAACCACTGACATTCCCAAATTTCAACAAGTTTGTATCCTTGATCAGCAATGTATTTGGCGTTCTTGATAGTCTCTTTGTGAAGATCTTCCAATTGTTTTTCTCGAACACTGTTGAAAAGAATTGCTTCTCCATTTCTTTTGGTGTTCAGTCGACAATTGTGGCCATGCCAGAAGCAGCCGTGAAATTGGTACACCGTCTGCGTTTCTTTGCACCAGCCGTCTACGGGCAGATGTCTCCTTCCAATCTTTTTCTCTTCTCCATTGAACTGATGCCGAATTTCAAGACTATCTCTTCTGGAGATATAGTTTAACCACTGATGTGCCATACTGCCATATTTGTGATAATACTCCGGTTTGAAGTCATGTTCTTTACGTCTTCTTATATACATCCCAGTTGGCATCTCTTGCATTAAACATCACAAGTAAAAAGCGTTGGCGTCATAACCAACTACACTCCCGCACGTTTTAGCTTCCTCTCCATACTGATAAGATCTAATTTTTGTTAGTCCTTTTTCTTGATGACGGTCAAAGATTATCGAAGGACCTCCCACGATGTTGTCTTTTACCGGTTGATGTAAATCTTTGTTCTTCTCGTTGAAAATGGTAAAATGGGTTTCATTGTCGATCGTGTTGAACAAATACTTCAATGTCAGTCCGGTTACACTCATTCCATCTTTCATCATATCAATCCCGCGCTCTTTGTAGAAGGCAAACTGTTTCTCTCGTGCTTATAGGAATGGTTGGACATGTCGGTTATTATACCAGATGAGAAAATCGCGAAAGGTGTTCATCTTGTGGTCTTTCCATACTTTCTGGCAGTAGATGTATTCTTCTTTAGATATATTTTCCCCTTTGAGCGAACTGTAGAATGTATCGTAGTCCGGTAAGTGGTCTTGTTCCAGTTTCTTCAAATCATCAATCCACTCGTATGGCAGGTAACCTTTCGTCACTGAACATCCAAATGTTCTGAGAAATTTATCATACGAAAAACCAGGTGCCAGATTAATTCACAATGTCGAGGAATTTGAACTGCTCTGTTTTAAGGCACAATAAATTGTTGTTTCTCTTCACAGTGAATCCAATATCCTGTTTAGTTTTCAAGAAAGTAAGTAGCTCGCACTTCACAACATTGAAATCATACTTTCCAGAGTTGAATCCAACAACCGGCATTTCTTTCAGATAAGCAACAAACTGGTGATGTAGCTACTCCAAGGGATGTGACCTGGCACGCCCTTCTTCATTTAACAATGGGTCGCTCTCAATTGCTTCTGTGATCTTTGTATTGAGTTCATCAATGTAAGGTTGATATTGTAACTTTAATAGCGCATAGGCCTCGTTTGAAATCTCTTCCAAGTAATTCATCATACGGCTCACCAGTTTTTGTGCATTTCCTTCTTTAATAAAGCAGACCGGTTCTACAAATCCAGGTACATTGCTGCTTACACTTACGCTCAATAGAACGTGTCGGGCTTCCCAGGTCAGTTTTTCACTTTTTGTGGGTAGATGAGTTGTATCGAAATAGCATTCGAAGTCAAAGGTTGCTCGGTACGGGTAATATCTATTTTCATTTGGAACTGAGATGCCTTCATCTTCTAAGAGTTCAAAAACTGTTTTCGGCACATTATAAACACCGCCAGTATATTCATAAGATACTTCTTTTGTACATGTTCTTTCATGGCGATGTAGCGCTTTCACTGTTTTCCACAATTTGCCACACTTCCGACAGGTAAATGACTTACAGTAATGATTGATGTCTCTGATGTAACTGATATGTTCTTCGTGAATGTCGATATACATTGTCACATTAAAACGACAGAGTGATCGTCTGACTAGACTAGCATTTGTTTCTCCATCTTCATTGTGTTGCAACTGATAAGCTTTGATGTTCAGTTTGAATAAGTTCTCTAATTCAGGTAAGTGGTTGAGATTCACTCCTTTAAAAGTTTCCGTGTCTTCATTTGTATACTGTCGAAACAGGTGTTTAGTTTCTGTGTTCAAGTTGAGGTAGGTGGCCCCTCTTGAAAGGGCTAAGCATCTGAATAAACACAGGTTATCGTCGTATTTGAAGTTGTTGTTTTGGTCTTTCACTAAAGCAATTATGGCAGGATTGTCCATGATATACGCAGGCAAGTTTGTGGCTCTCCCAATTGGATGATCTTTGATTTTATTGATGTAGAATGTTATGTTTGTCACTTTATAAACAGTCCATTTAGAATCGGGTCGCTGTTGTCTCGCCCACTCTCATACATCTTCTTGATAAACATCTCTCATAAACTTTTCAAAATCTTCTAGATTCGAAACAAGACGTGGTGTATCCAGGAATCTGGCATTGTTCTGGGATGCGTGATAGTATCGGAGGTCGTCAGTTTCATTATTTCTTAAGATAAATCCGTAGCTCAGGTTGATTTGGAACTTCCACTCTTGTTGTTGAAAAATTGTTTCTGTACATTCACTGGCCATAGCTGTTATGTCGCCGGTCTTGATGCGAAACTTGTAAGTTTCTTGAAGTTTACTGTTCGTGATATGGTGGGTCCGTATAGTGTCCCAGTTCACTTTGTAGAGAGCTTTCATCTCATCACATTCCTCTTCGTCTAGTAGTTCAGGTGAAAACACTGCAGGATCACACTCCATGAATGATGTTCTGGATTTCTTCGTCTTCCCACCTGACTGCTGTTGGTCGTCATTCGATTTTCGTTTTATGGCTGTTTTCTTGTCAGATTGGTGATCTACTTCCATATGTACACTGGTTTGAGACAGTTCACTGAATTCTTGCCGACGCTTTTCACATTTTTTCAAGTGATGCCCGAGATCTTCATTCCTGGAATACTTCATGTACCAGTTATGGCATCCATATATCTCCTTCTTCATATGCACAGTTCTGATATGTCGCTCCAAGTTGCTTCTGTCGTAAAATATTCTTTTACACTGTTCGCATTCTAATGAAGTTAATGTCTTTTCATCGTCTTTTTTATTAGACTTTTTCTGGAGATTTCTTGTTACACCTTGTATCTTCTTGTCTTCTTTTCCCTTAGTATGGTACTGGTGATCTGTTTTTAGATGCAAGCGATAGGGTATGCGATTGCTGAACTCTCGCTGGCAGTCTCCGCATTTCCATTGACTTGTGCATTTCTCTAAGTGGTGCTCCAGTTTTTCTTTCCGAGCGAATTTCTTGCAGTATCTCTGGCATTCGTGCATTCTTTCTTCCAGGTGTACAGTCCTTACATGTCTCTCCAAACTGCTTTTCCTGCTGAATGATTTTTCACACTGGTGGCATACAAAGAAGGCTGGTGGCATGTTGGTAGCGTTGTCGGTGTCTCTTGCCTGAAATAATTGAAAATTTCAAATTAGCAGAGCTTCTCACTGACGATGTGTTCACCTCGGCTGCTGGATGGCGAATGACCGATTGCGCAGTGCACGTCGCCTTTTATACCTTCTGGAAGCCACTCTCCCCACATCAGCAGCAACAAATGGCACTGGAGCTCCGACCACCCCACCCCCGACTTGTTCTATAGTTATACTTAAAAAGCAACAGTCAGTCTGTACAATTGATGCATCATGTGAAAAACCATGCCACGGCATTTTATCAGTCCAGTGAGATGTCTTTGAATTTTACTTCAGGTTATAATCAGCTCATTCCACTGAAACACACTAGGGTTCCAATCAAAGTGGAAGTGCCTGGAATTTAAACGGAATGCCCGTGGAAGGCTGATCTTGCTCACTGAACTGGACCGAAAGATGCGTAATCTATAATAAACAGTAAAGACACAACTTATCATATATTTTTTTTTCCAAATTTAATAAAACTTACCGTGATTTTAGAATACAAAGTGGATCGATAGAAATTTTTAAACGATTCTCAATATTTACGCAAAATCGAGCTGGCGACGGACTTATATAGGAATCTGTACATATACCCCAAAGCTGTCCCTCCCCATGCCGTGTATCTCTACAGGCTGCAGATCTCCTAATCTGGAATAGGAATAGAAACTCAACAAATTATTTTGTAGTTTACGGGTAGTTTCTAAAGCTTCCGAAACTTGAATTGGGTCGTAACAATATACATGTTGCAGCACAGACGAAGTCAATTCGTCAGCAACACCTGAAAAATGTTTCGTTTCTCTCAAAACACCCACGCAGTTGACTTTTCCACCCAGACAGAAATTGACAATCTGTTTAGAGAAAATGTAAAAAACTCAGTATGTAGACTTTCTATCCTACATGCGACGTTACAGGTGCTCTCAGCCACTGCCCCTCGAATTATTATTTCGAAAAGTCTGAAGGAAAAGCGCGATAAGGGCAGCAAACGTTTTTCTGTGTGAAAGAGATATATTTTTTTTTAATTTCGGCGCGCCCCCTCGTGTGTTTTCATTATATCACAAGCTGCTTGCGACCAATATCTACACAAGTTCGATTATTTGTTACATTAAAGTACAAATTTCGATACCTCTCCGTTTCCGAATTATCTTCATGCGTAAAATTTTCATAACACAACACCACACCTTTGGGGTATATGTACAGATTCCTATATAAGTCCGTCGCCAGCTCGATTTTGCGTAAATATTTAGAATCGTATAAAAATTTCTATCGATCCACTTTGTATTCTAAAATCACGGTAAGTTTTATTAAATTTGAAAAAAAAATATTTGATAAGTTGTGTCTTTACTGTTTATTATAGAATACGCATCTTTCGGTCCAGTTCAGTGAGCAAGATCAGCCTTCCACGGGCATTCCGTTTAAATTCCAGGCACTTCCACTTTGATTGGCACCCTAGTGTGTTTCAGTGGAATGAGCTGATTATAACCTGAAGTAAAATTCAAAGACATCTCACTGGACTGATAAAATGCCGTGGCATGGTATTTCACATGATGCATCAATTGTACAGACTGGTTGTTGCTTTTTAAGTATAACTATAGAACAAGTCGGGGGCGGGGTGGTCGGCGCTTCAGCGCCATTTGTTGCTGATGTGGGGAGAGTGAATTCCAGAGGGTATAAAACGCGACGTGCACTGCGCAATCGGTCATTCGCCATCCAGCAGCAGTGAGAAGCGTTGCTAATTTGAAATTTTCAATTATTTCAGGCAAGAGACACCGACAACGCTACCAACATGCCACCAGCCTTCTTTGTATGCCACCAGTGTGAAAAATCGTTCAGCAGGAAAAGCAGTTTGGAGATACTTGTAAGGACTGTACACCTGGAAGAAGGAAGGCACGAATGCCAGAGATGCTACAAGAAATTCGCTCGGAAAGAAAATCTGGAGCACCACTCAGAGAAATGCACAAGTCAATGGAAATGCGGAGACTGCCAGCGAGAATTCAGCAATCGCATACCCTATCGCCTGCATCTGAAAACAGATCACCAGTACCATACTAAGGGAAAAGAAGACAAGAAGATACAAGGTATAACAAGAAATCTCCAGAAAAAGCCTTATAAAAAAGACGATGAAAAGACATTAACTTCATTAGAATGCGAACAGTGTAAAAGAATATTTTACGACAGAAGCAACTTGGAGCGACATATCAGAACTGTGCATATGAAGAAGAAGATATATGGATGCCATAACTGCTACATGAAGTATTCCAGGAATTAAGATCTCGGGCATCACTAGAAAAAATGTGAAAAGCGTCGGCAAGAATTCAGTGAACTGTCTCAAACCAGTGTACATATGGAAGTAGATCACCAATCTGACAAGAAAACAGCCATAAAACGAAAATCGAATGACGACCAACAGCAGTCAAGTGGGAAGACGAAGAAATCCAGAACATCATTCATGGAGTGTGATCCTGCAGTGTTTTCACCTGAACTACTAGACGAAGAGGAATGTGATGAGATGAACGCTCTCTACAAAATGAACTGGGACACTATACGGACCCACCATATCACGAACAGAAAACTTCAAGACACTTACAATTTTCGCATCAAGACCGGCGACATAACAGCTATGGCCAGTGAATGTACAGAAACAATTTTTCAACAACAAGAGTGGCAGTTCAAAATCAACCTGAGCTACGGATTTATCTTAAGAAATAATGAAACTGACGACCTCCGATACTATCACGCATCCCAGAACAATGCCAGATTCCTGGATACACCACGTCTTGTTTCGAATCTAGAAGATTTTGAAAAGTTTATGAGAGATGTTTATCAAGAAGATGTATTAGAGTGGGCGAGACAACAGCGACCCGATTCTAAATGGACTGTTTATAAAGTGACAAACATAACATTCTACATCAATAAAATCAAAGATCATCCAATTGGAGGAGCCACAGATTTACCTGCGTATATCATGGACAATCCAGCCATAATTGCTTTAGTGAAAGACCAAAACAACAACTTCAAATACGACGATAACCTGTGTTTATTCAGACGCTTAGCCCTTTCAAGAGGGGCCACCTACCTCAACTTGAACACAGAAACTAAACACCTGTTTCGACAGTATACAAATGAAGACACGGAAACTTTTAAAGGAGGGAATCTCAACCAGTTACCTGAAATAGAGAACTTATTCAAACTGAACATCAACGCTTATCAGTTGCAACACAATGAAGATGGAGAAACAAATGCTAGTCTAGTCAGACGATCACTCTGCCGTTTTAGTGTGACAATGTATATCAACATTCACGAAGAACATGTCAGTTACATCAGAGACATCAATCATTACTGTAAGTCATTCACCTGTCGGAAGTGTGGCAAATTGTGGAAAACAGTGAAAGCGCTACATCGCCATGAAAGAACATGCACAAAAGAAGTATCTTATGAATATACTGGCAGTGTTTATAATGTTCCGAAAACAGTTTTTGAACTCTTAGAAGATGAAGGCATCTCAGTTCCAAGTAAAAATAGATATTACCCGTACCGAGCAACCTTTGACTTCGAATGCTATTTCGATACAACTCATCTACCCACAAAAAGTGAAAAACTGACCTGGGAAGCCCGACACGTTCTATTGAGCGTAAGTGTAAGCAGCAACGTACCGGGATTTGTAGAACCGGTCTGCTTTATTAAAGAAGGAAATGCACAAAAACTGGTGAGCCGTATGATGAATTACTTGGAAGAGGTTTCAAGCGAGGCCTATGCGCTGTTAAAGTTACAATATCAACCTTACATTGATGAACTCAATACAAAGATCACAGAAGCAATTGCGAGCGACCCATTGTTAAATGAAGAAGGACGTGCCAGGTCACATCCCTTGGAGTAGCTACATCACCAGTTTGTTGCTTATCTGAAAGAAATGCCGGTCATTGGATTCAACTCTGGAAAGAATGATTTCAATGTTGTGAAGTGCGAGCTACTTACTTTCTTGAAAACGAAACAGGATATTGGATTCACTGTGAAGAGAAACAACAATTTCTTGTGCCTTAAAACAGAACAGTTCAAATTCCTCGACATTGTGAATTAATCTGGCACCTGGTTTTTCGTATGATAAATTTCTCAGATCATTTGGATGTTCAGTGACGAAAGGTTACCTGCCATACGAGTGGATTGATGATTTGAAGAAACTGGAACAAGACCACTTACCGGACTACGATACATTCTACAGTTCGCTCAAAGGGGAAAATATATCTAAAGAAGAATACATCTACTGTCAGAAAGTATGGAAAGACCACAAGATGAACACCTTTCGCGATTTTCTCATCTGGTATAATAACCGAGATGTCCAACCATTCCTAGAAGCACTAGAGAAACAGTTTGCCGTCTACAAAGAGCGCGGGATTGATATGATGAAAGATGGAATGAGTGTACCCGGTCTGACATTGAAGTATTTGTTCAACACGATCGACAATGAAACCCATTTTACCATTTTCAACGAGAAGAACAAAGATTTACATCACCTGGTAAAAAATAACATCGTGGGAGGTCCTTCGATAATTTTTGACCGTCATCAAGAAAAGGACTAACAAAAATTAGATCTTATCAGTATGGAGAGGAAGCTAAAACGTGTGGGAGTGTAGTCGGTTATGAAGCCAACGCTCTTTACTTGTGGTGTTTAATGCAAGAGATGCCAACTGGGATGTATATAAGAAGACGTAAAGAACATGACTTCAAACCGGAGTATTCTCACAAATATGGCAAAATGGCACATCAGTGGTAAAACTATATCTCCAGAAGAAACAGTCTTGAAATTCGGCATCAGTTCAATGGAGAAGAGAAAAAGATTGGAAGGAGACATCTGCCCGTAGACGGCTGGTGCAAAGAAACGCAGACGGTGTACCAATTTCACGGCTGCTACTGACATGGCCACAATTGTCGACTGAACACCAAAAGAAATGGAGAAGCAATTCTTTTCAACAGTGTTCGAGAAAAAACAAATGGAAAATCTTCACAAAGAGACTATCAAGAACGCCAAATGCATTGCTGATCAAGGATACAAACTTGTTGAAATTTGGGAATGTCAGTGGTTGAAAATGAGAAAGGATCCTGCAGTAAAATGTCACCTAGAGAAACTTGGGGGCAACACTTTAACATGGACAATGGACGAGAGTGAAGTAACGCAGCATGTGATTTCGGGCAATCTGTTCGGATTAGTTGAGTGTGAGATTCATGTTCCAGACCACCACAGACATCACTTTGAAGAAATGACACCCATCTTTAAAAATACCACCATTAGCACAGACGACATTGGAGATGACATGAGAAAGTTTGCAGAGAAAAACCACGTCATGCGCCAGCCGAGAAGAAGTTTGATCGGGAGTTACCATGCGAAGAGGATATTGCTTGCAACGCCACTCCTGAAATGGTACCTTGATCACGGCCTCGAGGTGACACAAATTTACTAAGTCATACAATACGAACCAAAAACGTGCTTCAAGAAACTTGGAGAAGAGGTATCACAGGCTAGAAGAGATGGTGATCGGAATCCAGATAAGGCAATAGTTGCTGACACAATGAAACTCCTTGGGAATACCGGGTACGGAAAGACAGTAACCAACAAAGAAAAACACAGAAATATTATTTACTGTAATGACGACGAAGCTTCTCGCTTAATAAACAACGTGCACTTCCGACAAATGAACCCTTTGAGCGAAACAGTATACGAGTTGGAAATGAATAAGAACCGCATCAAGCTGAACATACCACTTCATATCGGATTCTTCGTGTACCAATACGCAAAGATGAAGATGTTGCAGTTTTTCTATGATTTTATTGATATCTTCGTGGATAGACGTGATTTTCAGTACTGCCTCATGGATACAGACTCTGGATACATCTCAGTCTACAAATCATCTCTGGAAGAAGTAATAAAACCGGAAAAGAAAGAACAGTTTTATAGAGAGTATCATCAATGGTTACCGTCAGAATCATGCGATGAGCACAGAGAAGACTTTGTTCAAACCAAGATTAGAGGAGATATATGGTCACCGAAGGGGTCATGTTGCAGCGACCGGAAAGCATTCGATAAAAGAACACCAGGTCTTTTCAAGGTTGAATGGAGCGGAAATGGAATTGTGGGTCTCTGTAGCAAAACCTACTACTGTTTCGGCCCGAGTAGAAAGTTCAGTTCCAAAGGAATAAATAAACGCCAAAACGACCTAACGAAGAACAAATATACGCATGTGTTGAAAACGCAACAGAGTGGAACAGGTGTTAACCGTGGATTTGTGGTGAACAATAATCACATGTACACTTATATTCAGATCAAAGTTGGACTGCCATATTTTTACCCGAAAAGAAAAGTTCAAGAAGATGGAACCTCGACCAAACCACTGGATATATTGACATCAATGTACTCTGACCATCAGCTGTTTTGTCCCTGCACTCTTGATGTGAACAATTCATTCTTCTGTGTTACACGTCATTCATTAGTCGTGTATATTTGAAAATTGCAATTAAATCCTGTTTTGTCAAATGAATGTATATTGTAATATTATTATGTTGTATAGAATAAAATGTATTGAATGTTGAAAAGCCTTCTGTTATCTATTGTATAGGACGCTTATAGAAATAGGAGCCATATAGGAGCCATAAATAGGTTGTGTAGGAGCTTAGAAGTGAGAGGCCTAAAGGCTTTTCTGGGATTCAGGAGCCAAACTACACAAGTGCAACATCAGCGCCCCCAATAGTCCACAAATCGGCTCATTTTCGGTCTCCGAAAGTCCCCACTAATCACCGAACCAGCCCCCCCCCCTCCCAATCTGACCTTAATTGCCAAAACCCCACAAAGGCTAACCTCATTTCATTAGTAGTCCGTATTTCGTATGACCCATACCACCCCCACCCACCCCCGTCCCGAAACGAGTTAATAGGTTAGAACTTAGTGGATAATAGACCAAGGGGCCGTTGATCCTTTACTACTGTTCTAAACAACCTAGTATAATACCGCCTGGTCTGGAATTCCATACTACCAATACCAGCCATTAGATACTATAAATGATTCGGTAGGTTAATAGTACTAAGGGGGTGATAACCCAACAGACCATTCATCCTGTACTGCCAATCTAAACCACCAATGACTATTTCGCAATACCACAATACCCCCACATACCCCACTGCTTGACTTAGCTATAGCAGACACAGGATAATATGAAGCATAAGGTGGATTAATAGTACTAAGGGCTAACTTGGGACCTGAAAGAGATATACCACGCATACTATACTTCCACATTAGGCGACCATGCATTCCTACCCATCCCACAATAACGCCCGCCACCGCATTACATACTATCTATACTAATCATAGGGTGACATAAAGCATTAAGTCGATTACTAGTACCAATGGCTTTCGGAGGGGGTGGGGGGGAGGGGAGGTACAGGAGAATATACCGCTACTATGAGATTTCTCCTATCAGAATTCAGCCACCCCCTGACCCGAATTACGTTATGTCAGATTGTATACTGGACAATAACAGTGGTCAACATCTCTATGACGTCGCGTGCGCATCATGACGTCACGACGTCAATAACAACATCAACCGTTTCGCGGGAAAAAACCTTCAAGAAAACCCAATTTTCACATCATCTTTCCACCACTTACCCATAATATATACCTATAGCCCCATGCGTACATATATCACTATACATGCCACAGTATACTATATATACAGAACCTACACCACTTGTCAGAACTAGATGTATGGTGCCGACATTTTGCACCCCCAAAGTTGCACCCCAAAACGGCTCCGGTTCCTATGGGAATTTAACATTAGCTGCACCCCCAAAGCTCCGGGTAATAAGGAACGATCGGGTACATGCTATACTACTTATGACTTGTTTACTTTTAATGATTCTCGCCACTATATAAATATAGCATGGCTTTGAGCTGACTATGCCAAAATAGTGGTCCTCGAGGAGAGGATAGTCCCGACGCGTAGCGGTGGGACTATTCTCTCCTCGAGGACCACTATTTTGGCATAGTCAACGAAAAGTCATGCTATATTTATTATATTAGATGTGTGTTTGTTTGTGGGGGGGGGGGGGGTCTTCATCGGTCATATATTCAAGATAATATTCTTATTAACAGCCAAAGAGAAAAGAAAATGGTTCAGGGTTTAAACAGGTAAACTAAGTTAATTCTGCCACTCATAGTTCTGGGATAGAAAGGTAGAGAACCAAAACCCCAAGAAACACAATACTATTATTCCATTAACCCCCTCCCCGCCCCCAACACTACTACAAACATCACTTTCGATACACATATTTTTATTTCTCCAAACTAAATGTAATAATGTATATGGGACGAGATGTCTTGTAAAGTATTTACGCTTCAATGGAATTTTCTAAGCGAATTCGAATGTTACTATTTATAACCGTGCACTATTACCGTGCACTATTCTTTTTTCAAAAATGATAGTAGGTCTGTGCGATTTCGCTGACGAACTATCGGAAAATAGGGTGTTTCTGTTCAACCAATCAGAACGCGGGAAAGTCGCGTGACATCTAATATATAGTCTTGGCTGCTGATATGACTTTAAGCACCAATAAATCAATATATACTTTTTCGTTCCTGTGTTCACGACTTAGTTTCATTCTTCATAATAATCAACTTCGTTTTTTTTATTTCATGGAAAATAATAATACAGTACATGGAGAGTGGATTGTAACTGAATCACCCGCGGAGTGGAGTTATCACCCAATCTACAGCTTTAAAATTTTGTACATATCGACAAAAAACACAAGCAATGTTTCAGCCAATGGACCTCCGGGTTAAACCCGGAGGTCCATTGGCTGAAACTTTGCTTGTGCTGGTTATGCTTTGCAACAAATTTGCAATTAGTGGTTGGGTGAAATCTCCACTCTGCGGGTATTTTAGTGGTAATACACTCTCCACGTACTGTATATTTTAGAACACCTACTTTTCATCGCCACTATATAGCCTTAGCTGATGATGTGGCGTTAAACACCAATAAATAAACAGAACACATACTTTGGATCGCCATCATATAGCCTTAGCTGCTGATGTGGCGTTAAGCATCAGTAAATAAGTAAATAAATAATTATCTCACCAGAGCCATATTATAGTGTATCAGTTTTTGGTACTTTCAAGTTTTTCAAGCAATATTCAGGACCTGTCTTTCTTGAACGAAGAAAGGGAGCAGAGTGTAATCTTGATCTTCTGGCAGTCATAACCATACCCAACTAGTTATTATTATTATTATTATTATTATTATTATTATTATTATTATTAGTATTATTATTATTTTATTATTATTATTATTATTATTATTATTATTATCATTAAAGCGTACTGAGCGTTGGTGGTGCACTTGCTTTCAACTCATTCTAACCCAACTTGTGCGGAATAGTACATTGCGATGTCTGACAGTTTATTGTGGCTGATCGATAGTTTTCACTGGGTGCACCAGCTTCCTCTACTCGCAAAACTTCCCGATACGAGGTGACTCTATTTGTCGAAAGTGTCGTTAAACCCCAATAAATAAATATACATGTATATTGTTCGACAACAAAGAAAAAAAATGGGGGGGGGGGGGGTGGTGGCTCAGACGGTAGAGGTGCAGGCTGCAAGCCGAGAGGTACTCGGTTCGAATTCTCCCTGCGGCAACTACGTTGTGTCCTTGGGCAAGACACTTCACCCCCGTTGCCCATGTTGGGGGCATGGTGGCGTTGTGTACTAAGTGCACTGCACGTCGATGGTTCATTTGTCTTCAACCGATGCTGACCCTGCTTCTGTGGAGTTAGTATGTTTGGGAGCTGACTGCTGTTCGCTGGTTCTCCACCGAGTACTCCGGCTTCCTCCACCCGTAAAACGGCCATGGTCGTGATCAGCCATTGTGCAGAAATATGTCACCTTAAACACCAATAAATAAAGAAAAAAAAACTGACGAATCTGTGCTTATTCTTTCCTCTCGTTCATACAGTTCCCCAGCGCATTGTTCCCTTTACACACACCACTTCGTACATTCATAAAACAGTTGCTGTTGAGATATATTTATTTGAAAGCTGATTGGTGACTTTTTGTTTCGTTAATTTAAACTTCTGAAGCCGGACTTCCTAGTTCAGTTGCATTTATAAAGCTTAACCCTTTACCCAACGTAACGGCCAAAACCGGCCAGCGCTATTCTCAAAAATCGCCAATTAATTTTCAAAATATTTTCATTTTTTGTCTCAAAAACATAGGTTATGACCCCTCGTTGGAACGAGCTCGTCGAGCTCGTTCCAACGAGGGGTCATAACCTATGTTTTTGAGACAAAAAATGAAAAAATTTAGTTATTCAAGAATTTTTTTTGCAAGTGTTTTCTGCTTTTCATGTTAGGTAAAGGGTTAAATCTTATTGGAATAAGAAAGACTGGTTGTAAATTACACCATTTCACACGTCATATTTTAATATTTATTATCCTTTGTTTGGATTTAATTCAAATACGAGCATTATTAACCGGTTCAGTGCTAAATACAGATTATCATCATAATGTGCATGTCCTGTGATTTGTATCAGATTCAAGGTGGTGTCCAGAATGGGATCTCAACGAGCCGGTCACTGAAACGCACATATAAAATATTCATGCGCCTATTATGATAGCTGGTCGCGTTACCGGAAACGAGTCGTTTATATGATACGGAATTGGAACACATACCGTTTTTCGTGTTTTTCAGGCCCAAATCAATATGATTGTTAGATAAAAGTCAGTATCAGGGCTTTAAAAACAAATGAGGGTATCAGATCAAAATCCAACAATTTTCAGGCTCATATTTAATATTCAGTCAAACACAAGCAAGCACTCTCCAATAATTTGTAGTAAAACAAATTCAGAAAAAAGAAACTTGGACCACTAAAAATAATCTGGTCTTCGATCAGTTAATTTCTTTACAAATGTCCACTGCTTTCCACAAATTCGTCATCAAAATTAACCATCTGTACAATGATGTCGTTATATCCACCAGCGGAAAGGGACGTCGCAAAAGGAGTTAAGGGTGGAAGTTAAAGTGTGGCAGCCCTACCCCTCTATAATGTTTCCGTTTGGAACATTTTTGTCAGGATTGGAGTCTAATAAAAAGATTTTCTCTTTTGAATTTATTTATTTATTGGGGTTTAACGACTCTTTCGACAACCAGGCCCACTTCGTGTCGGACAGTTTTAAGGGTGGATAAAGCCGGAGTACCCGGAGAGAACCACCGAACAACAGGGAGCAATTGTCAGACTCCCCAGCGTACGAACCCAACACAAGCAGAGTAAGCACTGGTTGAAGACAAGTACACCATCGACATGGACAATCGGTATTACAGTTGTATTTTTCATAATTGTATTTTCTATTTCTGGAAATAACTAATTGAGATGAACCATTAGCATTTTCAAAGATATGGCAATTTGCCAGTTGGCAATTTGCCATTTCTTTAAAAAATGCTAATGGTTCATTTCAACCCATTTAAAGTCATAACTAGAAAATACGATGGGGGCGCGGTGGCTTAGTGGTAAGTAGAGGTGCAGGCTGCAAGCCGAGAGGTCCTCGGTTCGAATCACACCTGCGGCAACCGCGGTGTGTCCTTGGACAAGACACTTCACCCCCATTGCCCATGTGGGGGCACGGTGACGCTATGCACTAAGGCGTACTGCACTTCGACGGTGCACCTGTCTTCAACCAATGCTAACACCGCCTGTGTGGAGTTAGTATGTTGAGGAGCTGACAGTTGCTTGCCGTTGCTCGGTGGTTCTCTCCTGGTACTCCAGGCTTCCTCCACCCATAAAACTGTCGTGGTCATGATTAGCCATTGTGCATAAATATGTCACCTTAAACACCACTGAATAAATAATAAATAATATGGAAATAACTAATTGAAATGAACCATTAGAATTTTCAAAGATATGGCAATTTGCCAGTTGGCAAATTGCCATATCTTTTGAAATGCTAATGATTCATTTTCGTCATTTATTTTCACTTGTGGAAAATACAATTCATGAAAATACAATTGTAAAAGTTTTATAGTACTGACACCTGGTGGGATTCGAACCGAGGACTTCTCGGCATGCAGCCTACATCTCTTCATAATGAGCCACCGCGCTCCCGATTTTCTCCTTTGAAATAGCTTAACCTTTTACCAGACGCACGCTATATCAAAATTTATTATTTTATTATTTTAAATATTATTTTTATTTTTTTTTTTTAAAATCCTTTCAACAAAATCTTATCATGTGCTCCGCTTCATCCGAAGAGCTCGGAAGCTCGGCGAGCTCGCTCTATTGAAGGGTCTCATGATATGGTTTTGTTGAAATGTTTCGACAATATTTTGTTTTAACTGCTCAATTTGCATATTACGCGGGCGATTGCGGCCAATTCGCTTGGTAAATGGTTAACCCTTTACCCAACGTAACGGCCAAAACCGGCCAGCGCTGTTGACAAAATCACCATCCAATTTTCATTATTTTTTCCCTGTTTGTCTCAAAAACATAGCTTATGACCCCTCATTGGAACGAGCTCAACAAGCTCTTTCCAATGGGGGGTCATAAGCTATGTTTTTAGTTTATTCAATTTTATTTGCAAGTGTCGTCTGCCGTTTTGTTTGGTAAAGTGTTAAAAGACTAGATTTGTTTCTTGTGTTTGCGTCATACACATAGTCGGCCTTACCAAAGGAGGTAGGTTGTGCCCAAATAGGCCTGTCTGGTGCTCAGCATGTCGGCCTTACCATAGGAGGTCGGTAGTACCCAAATAGGCCTGCCTGGGGTCCAGCATGTTGGCTTTACCACAGGAAATCCGTAATACCCAAATAGGCCTGTCTGGGACAAAGCATGTCGGCCTTACCAAATGAGGTCGGTAGTACCCAACTATGCCTGTCTGGGGCCCAGCATGTCGGCCTTACCAAAGGAGGTCGGTAGTACCCAAAATAGGCCTGTCCGGGGCCCATCATGACGAAGTGGAGTACTGGTATGATACATGTTACGTAAATAAGAAGTTTTGTCTTGACCACCACATGCATATTTTGTTTACTCGCTAATAAATTTCCAAGTATTCTTGATTTAGTTTACGAAAAATCCCTTCACTATTATTCCAACTACATCATCAAGGCATGCCTTGTTGATGTAGATGAAATATCAGTCAACCGGTACTTTAGCATCGCAGTCGGGACAAATCAGATTTACACCCCCGGCCCCCACCCCTCGGTCACCTTTTCAACTTCAATGGAAATATGTTGAACCTCAATGTGAACGCGCACTTGTCCGTTTGGGCTTTACCAAACTCAATGATTTTGCTTTGTAGTTTGTTTTTTTTTTTGTTTGTTTTTTTTTTTTTTGGGGGGGGGGGGGGGTGTTTTTATTCTAGCATCTTCTCCAGGATAGAATTTGAGCAGTCAGAGGTATATCCATTCAAGAGAGCACGATACTTTTTTCGCTGGTTCAAATAACACACGCAAATTCTGATTAACCTCCCGCCCACACTCAGCTGAAGTATTACAGATAATCTCGAAATTAGATGCTGACACTCGTTGTTCGAGGTTAATCTAGTATATGCCCTATAACCCTTTACCCAACGAATCACCCGCATCCGCCCGCGTAATATGCAAATTCAGCAGCTGAAAAAATATTATTTTTCGAAAAGTTTCGCCGAGCTCGTTCCAAAGAGGGGTCACATGATATGGTTTTGTTTAAATTTTTTGAAAACAATTTAAAAAATGACATTTAAAATAATAAATTTTGTAATCATCTGCGTTGGGTAAAGGGTTAATTGGTTTTACATAAAAACTCTACTACAACAGAAGTGAGAATTGACCAGTCCTGCTGATAATCAAAAGAGACACTGTGTTTCAGATTTCGACACCTTTTTCTAATAATTCTCCGCAGAAAAAAAAAACTATATCATCTGTAATTGTTTTCTATTATTACCACTTTGCAGGGCGTTTCCTACTGCATTAATGTCGATTTAACGGGCAATCATATCCTCTATTGCTCGGTAGTTACGTGATAGGAGGGCCGCTAATGGAAAACAAAATTCATTATCGGCCCCCTTGTCACGTGACGTCTTTTAGAATTGAAAATTTAGAAATGAGGCGAGAACTCGCAAGGAAAGGTTGATGCTTTCGCCATGTTGCGGTCTTGTTGATCGACAGCAACAGAAACAAATGACACGTGCCATGTTGTCAGTTGTAGCCATTTTCCATGGCTACTGATTCGTCATCTTTATTGCGTGCATTACCTCCCTCGCTGGAAGTAGAAGACGGAGTTTTTTTAAACTCTCTCATCGTCTCGATGTAATCAGTTTCTACAATGTAAAAAACCCTCATCATCTTGGAGTTCATGCATTCAGGTCCCAAATAAAATGTTTCTGTTTTATTAAATTTTGTGTCTTTTGATTGCTGGAATATCATTTTGGAAATGTGTAAAATTACAAATTACGTAGTGGTAATAATAGTAATAACATGATTGTTGTCGGGCATAATGGTTCGTGAGCGGCCCTGCATCGATGTTGAACAGCCCGAGGGTTTATTAAAGGCCCGAGACGAAGTCTCGAGCCTTTAATAAACCCTCGGGCTGTTCAACATCGATGCAGGGCCGCTCACGAACCATAATGCCCTCCAAAATCATGTTATTGTTTAATTATTGAGTCTATTGAACTCGGAAATAAATATTGTTTAAACTAAAAAAAACTCCAAGTGTGTATAATCTAGTCAGAAATATGTAGATGGTTGTTATTTTATAACATTTACAATTATTTGTAAAATGTGTGTTTACATAAATAAAAGTCTGTTCTGTCGGTATTGGACTTAGGTCAACTTTGTTTGCGATGAACTACTAACTGAGGGGGGCTGAATGACGAACTTAAGAAAGTCCCCACCCACAGTGGACTGTCATAGCCTTATGATTAACAGTTTGAATTCGAGAGGCAGATTTATTATGCCTCGAAGTTAGATTGTCCAATCAGAACGCTGGAATACAACCAAAGGGTTCCGTCGTATCAGGTTACTCACCTGATATTATTTGATATCAGGTGAGTAGTAGCCGTTACTATTTCGATCAAATTGATGCATTTTCACTCGCTTCGGATTTTCAAAATTTGAATTGAAGCAAATTAAGTACCAAAAATATTGTCAAGGTACCGTATTTGGTGATTTAAAACATTAAATTTTTAAAAATATGGACAGAAGATATTATTTGTAGTCCCAGAAGTTTTTTAATCTACCTTTTTTTTAATTGTAGGCTGAAGCGAACATTTACTTTACAGTTTACTCAACAGATTAAAAGCATTTAAAAGTGCTTTGTGAATACCTTTCCGGTGGTAATGACTGTAAATGTATGTAATGGCATTTCAGATATGCCTGTAGCGATACGTTTTATTTTGTAAACAAATATCTCACTTCAAACAGCGAAGATTGTTTACTGTCACCATGGATATATACCTGTGCCAGTCGTAGCTGATGATTCTAAGTGGTGCTCTCAACAGCGGTTTAAAAAAAAAACTAAACGCCCGGTCGTTCTTTGTTTCTAGGAAAAATGTATTAATCTCTTGATTTACATGGCATTTCGACATCATAAATGTTACTTGGCCGTTGTCTCACCTGATATGAACTCTCAGTGCCTTGTGTGGAAATGTATCAGCCAGCTACACTCCATGTAACTTATATTTCCGACTCAAGAAAATAATACTTCATAATTTAACTAAACGTAATGATTCTGGAGAATCATGGCTTTTCCAGATGAGATTCCATAATTTTCCATGACCCCAAAGTACCCGAAGAACTGTTTTTGACTGTCTCACTGAAGTGCCTTTATCGATGTCATTGGAAATGTGGGTAGAGTAGTCTCAAAAGACATGGACTGATAAAAGACGGCTTAGGTTAAATCATCATTATTGTTGGAGAGAGTTAATATCAATATCGTCCACTGACAAGTCAAAGAAGGGCAAAAGGAGTTATTATAAGTTATCTCCTCCTACATGTACGGTATATGGAGATTTAATACATGGATGTCGGCTTTTAAACACCGAGCCTCAGTCGAGGTGCTTAAATGAGTCATCCAGGTATTAAATCTCCATACACCATGCATGTTGACGGAGATAACGTTTTTGTCCCGTTTGAAACACAATAGAAACATGGTGGAAATACATTTATGGACGCATTTCGCACGCTCCGCAATCACTGGACCAAATTCGTGAATATTTTTTTGTTTTTATAAACGCAGAAGACAACAAATAGAGTTATATCCCTTGGGTCGTTAAGGAAACGAATAAACAGTATTTGTTGACATATCGTCCCCTGAGTTCCAATGTGTTCTATGTGCCTACTGGCACATAGAACACATTGGTACTCTGGGGGCGAATTATTTGCTCTTATTTCAAATTTATGATTAAATTGTCGGAAATCTGATGATATCTGTGACTATTTTCAGTTTTTTTGGTTCGATTTTTATATCGAGGTGAGCAAACGCGGAAAGCTTTCGTTTAAACCATATACTCTCGATGTTTCGCGTGCGCTTATACACTGTATGTTGCACGCTCTCATATACCTTGGATGTTGGGTGCATCCTTTACCATAGCTATTTGTACAAGGCATTCTGGCCAATCAAAAGACATAATTTATCGGGATATAGGGGCAACTTTGTTTCACACATACCCACTGAGTGCTGTGGCTATTTGAAAATAGCCCATTTTATCTCAAATATATCCCAAAGTTTGATGTTTGACAGCTTCTAGAGGGTTAGCGGGTGCTAACGGGAGCATATGTTTCCATGCAACTTGTAATGTCACCCCAAGACTTGCGAATGACCAATTTTTTTTGATAATCTACAACATGTTTTCAGAGAAATCCAGGAAAAACATGAATGTTAAGTTTTTGATGGGCAGGAGTGTTCAACCAATCCAAAATGGGTTAAGGATTTGTTCTTTAACACCCTTATTACTTACAAAAATAATTTTCAGTGAATTCCACTTGCATTTAAGCGATCTCTCCTCTACGGGTTGGGTGCTGTGGGTACACGAACACAACCCATTTTATCAAAATGTTGATGCTTGAGAGCCTGCGGATGGTTAACAAACGTTTACTGGAATAGTTTGTTCATGCAACTTGTTATGTCACACCTGGACCTGCGAATGGCCTTTTTTTCTTGAAAATCTACAAGATATTTTTAGAGAAATCCCAGTAAAACATGAATATATAAGCATTTGAGGGGTATCGCTCTTTACCAAGAACAAAACGGATTAACGGTAGTAGGAGATGTGGTTTTCGATACCCGATGCCTCCGGTAAGGGGGGAAATCAGAGAAGGTTATGTGGAGGGGCGAGGGAGACATGGGTGCGGTCATATTTTAAAACAAATGTTTAAATAATTTTAATTGCTATGACGTAGCATAATTTTTAAAATAATTTTAATTGCCATGACGTCATAAACCCGCTTATGGTCGTGCAGTGCTGTGACGTAGTAACCCCTTTCCCCTCTTTTAAATTTTAATTGCTATGACGTACAGTGCGCGGAGAGTGGATTGTAAATAAATCACCCGTGGAGTGGAGTTATCACCCAAGCTATAACTTTCAAATTTTGAACATATCGACAAAAAACACAAGCAATGTTTCAGCCAATGGATCTCCGGGTTCAACCCGGAGTTCCATTGGCTGAAACTTTGCTTGTGCTGGTTATGCTTTACAAAAAAAATTTGCAATTATTGGTTGGGTGGAATCTCCACTCTGCGGGTGATTTAGCGATAATACACTCTCCACGTACTGTAGTCCCCCTAACAATTGGCGTATGTTCATTTAATATAATATAGTCATAATTTTCGTTAACGAATTAAAGAACTTTTAAAGGAATTAAATGACGTATGATCATTTAAAGTATTTATATAACAGCAAAAAGTTGTAAAATATTCAAATGGATAATTTTTGATTCTCCACAAAACAAAATGGCGTGTGCGTTTGCATGAAATATATGTATATGAAATGCTTCCATAAAGCAGCATTGAAAAGTGTCGGCGCACGTAACTGGGGACCTATTATGTTTGTGAACTGCACTGTTCGACAATAAGAGGGTGTATGACGTCATAGCAATTACAATTATTTAAAAAATATGCTACGTCATAGCAATTAAAATTATTAAAAAAATAAATTTCTTCTTCGCCCTTTCTCATAACCTTCTTTGACCCCCTTGCCGGAGGAGGAGCGGCCCCTCTTCGGCTCCCCCTCCGGTCAACGGGCTCGAAAACTACATCTACTACAGTTAACCCTTTACCCAACGTAACGGCCAAAACCGGCCAGCGCTATTCTCAAAAATAGTCAATTAATTTTCATTATTTTTTTCATTTTTTGTCTCAAAAACATATGTTATGACCCCTCGTTGGAACGAGCTCGACGAGCTCGTTCCAGCGAGGGGTCATAACCTATGTTTTTGAGACAAAAAATGAAAAAAAATAGTTATTCAAGAATTATTTTTGCAAGTGTCGTCTGCTTTTCAGGTTGGGTAAAGGGTTAAAAAACATTTTCTCTATACATTTTGCGTCCGCTAAAAAAAGTTATGTTTCTCTTTTTTGTTTCTTCTATGCACCCATAGACCCGTAAGGTACCCGGGTAGTGGAGCCAAAACTATCTATTCACACTTCCTCTGGATGAACCAAGTCGATAGATAGTTACTGCTCTAAATAATAGGACCTGGAAGCCAACGCCTAAAGTGGACAGCATGTTGTCATGATTAACCGCCGTACCAGCAACTCATGACACTAAATTCTGTCGAGCATTCTGTATCTCGATAATGTTAAATTTTCTGAATAAGATTTTCTCATCTACAAGGCAAAAAGATTATTGAATTATTCACTCATTACTCTAAATTCTGGAAAGCATACTGTGTCTCGATAATATAAAATTTTCTTAATTAAATTTTCTAATATG
Source organism: Pictodentalium vernedei (assembly GCA_031216915.1). Lineage (NCBI taxonomy): Eukaryota > Metazoa > Mollusca > Scaphopoda > Dentaliida > Dentaliidae > Pictodentalium > Pictodentalium vernedei. Next base: position 506,759,935 of record CM062293.1, read on the forward strand.
CAAAGCAAAAAAAGATTAGTGAATTATTAACTAAGCATTTAATATCTCTAGTACAAATATTAAAAGGAAGTAATAAATTTTGAAAAATGTTTTTATATTAGTAGATAGACCCGTACGGTACCCGGGTAGTGGAACCAAAATTATCTATTCACACTTCCTCTGGATGAGCCAAGTCGATAGATAGTTACTGCTCTAAATAATAGGATCTGGAAGCCAACGCCTAAAGGGGACAGCAGGGATTGTTGGTGTCCGAAAACAACCAATTTTATCGAAATTTTGACATTTAACAGCCCGTGGGGGTTAACAAATGCTTACTGGAATATTTTGTCCATGCAACTTGTAAATTGTAATGTCACACCAAGATCTGCGAATGGCCATTTTTTCTTGAAAATCTACAAGTCTCGTTAAGAGAAATCCACAGAAAACATGATTTTTTGGGCGGTATTGCTGTTTAACCAGTCCAAATGCAAAAATCTACAAGACGAGTTTTCAGAAAGTGCCGATAAACCCTAATTTGGAGATTTTTTTGTAAATTCTGGCGAAATATCGGATAAATCAAAAATTCTGCTTCAGTACATTTTTTTATATTTTGTGCCCCTCCATGCGTGTGGAAAATTGTGTAAAAATAGGTTCGAAAATGGGTTCTGAATTGTACGGACAAAACGTGTGAAAAAAAACAAACCAAAAAAATACAAAACAAACTAGACTTTATGATTGTGGAGAATCATGACCTTTCCAGTGGAGATAAAGTGATTTTTTATAACCCCAGATTGTCTGAAGAATTGTTTTTAGCTGTATCACTAAAGTATATTTACTGATGCCTTGAGAAAAATCATCATTATTGGCGGAGAAGGTTAATATAAAGTTTAGCGTCCGGGAAGTCTGTGTCCGACAAAAGAAGTTATGTTTGTTCGCCTCAGACTCGTTAAGTGCTGTGGCTATTTGCAAGCTGACCATTATATCTCAAATGTATCTAAAATTTTGATGCTTGGCTCTTTTTGGAGGGTTAAAGAATGCTTGCGAGGCAAATTCTTCTCAAGAGTCTGTTTGTTCTTGAGAATCTGTAAGAACCACTTGAAGAAATCCACAGAAAATATGAACTTTAAGTTCTTAAAGGCTGTCTGTCTTTAATCCGTTAAAACAGGGTTAAACCTCGGTTTTTTGAATACCCTTAATCCTTTCAAACATTATCCCCCGTGAACTCTGCGTCCGATAAAAGAGGTTATGTTTATCTGTTACATATCCATTTGGTGATGTTGGTGCCCGAAAACAGCCAATTTTGTCAAAATGTGGACGTTTAGAGGGAATAACAAACGTTTAGCGGAATATTCTATCCATGCAACTTGTATACCACACCAAGACCTGCCAATGTCGAATTGTTCTTGAAAATCTCCAACAGGAGTTAGCGAAATCCGTGGAAAATGTAAATTTTAAGCTTTTAAGGGGCGTCTCTCCATAAGCAGTCCAAAACAGGTTAAGCGTCATTTTTTTAAATAGCTTTACCACTTACAAAAATAATCCTCCGTGAATTTTACGCACGGTAAAATAAGATTTGTTTATCTTGTACATAACCATTGGGTGCTGATGGTGCCTGATAACAGTGCATTTTATCAAAATGTAGATTTTTAGTAGCCCATGGAGGGTTAACAAACGTTAAACGGAATATTGTGTCTGTGCATAATGTTAGGCCAGCCATTTTTTCTTCAAAGTCTGTAAGAAGCGTTTGGGGAGATCCACAGAAAATGGGAATTTTAAGCTTTTACGGATTATCTCTCTTTAAGAAACCAAAATGGGTAAAGACTTGGATTTTTGAATACCCTCACTACATAGAAACATTTTTTCCTATAAATTGTGTGTCTGATAAAAGAAGTTATGTTTCTCTTTTACATATCCATTGGATGCTGATATTGTCCAAAAAACAGCCCATTTTATCATAATTTGTTATGTTTAGCAGCCCGTGGAGGGTTAACAAATCGTCACTTAAGTTCCAATGTGTTCTATGTGCCAGTAGGCACATAGAACACATTGGAACTCAAGGGACGAAATGCTTACATAATATTTTGGCCATGCAACATGCAATGTCACACTAAGACCAGTGAATGGGCATTTTTTCTTGAAATCTACAACATGTTTTTTAAAGAAATCCAGGGAAAATATTAATTGTTATGATTTTAATGGATATCACTGTTTATCCTGCCCAAACAGGTTAAGACTTGTTTTTGAATACCCTTATAACTTACAAAAATTATCTTTGGTGAATTCCACTTCCAATAAAGGAAGATATGTTTATTTCTCAGCTGCAGGTTGGGTGCTGTGGGTGGCTGAAAACAGTCTATTTAATCAACTTTTTGATGTTTGAGAGCCTGTGGTGGGTTATCAAACACTTATCAGAATATTTTGTTCTTACGGATTTGTCCAGAGGGAAAGGCCAAACAAATTAAGTTGGGTGGCTGTTTAGTGAATGTGCGGGATAGACAAATCAATATTTTTAACGTGCAGTCATTCGAGATCTTCGACCCCTAACTCGTCCACTGAGTGATTTAAGTAGCTTAAGTAATTTAATTTATGCAATGGGTGCTACTGCTATCACTGGGACTATTGCTATTGCGTATACCAGGGTAATCTGTACCCAGGTCTTCGAGCTTGACCTGATGATGCCACCGCCTGTTTTCGTCAAGAGTTAGTAACGTACAGAACAAATGGTAAAAATGTGATCCACCAGAAGCAGACGAGACACCCAAAACTAAGGAAGAAGTCTTGTAGGGGTTACGTAAAACACAGTGGCTTGCAAACAGACATGCCAATGACACTGCAGTTGCCAGCGTCATACGGCCACTGGGGGCGACAATGAGGAGGTTTACAGGTAAGCCTAGTGATTACAAACGATAGATAAAACATACAGTAAAAAGATATGCTGGACTCAGTGACACTGATGAAATGGCTACCCCCCCCCCCCCCCCACACCCCCGACTAATATTTCAACAACATCATCAAGGCTTGCCTTCGGCGAATAATTTAATATAGATTTGCATCGCTGACTATGCCAACGAGTCAATCGCGTAATGTTATCTTCATACTGAGGGTCCCAGATAATAATAAAAGTGTCCAGTGGCCAGAGATTAAGAAACAACTCAAGGTTCGGCATGCGCACCTAACAGAACAGTGCTATCTCTCAATCTCAGTCTCGTCAATCTCGACAAAAGATAACTATACATTATCATGACCATGTGCATGTCCCGACTAGCTCGTTGTGATCCGATTGTAAACACGAGCGAGAATCTGATACAAATTACACTGCAAAAAATATAGGTTCTCTTTAGAACCAAAACTGGTTCTAATCTTGTCCCTAAAATGGAAACAATTCTGTTTAAACAGTATTTATTTCAAATCAAATACATTTATAAAGATTAACATTAAATATTAACAGAATTAAACATAAATTGAGGGGGTTTCAGCCGTAGGTTTAGAGCTTATACGAGGTTGTCTCAAATCATTATTAAGCATAGGAGATATGAACTGTTGGCATATCGAACCAGTTTTGGTTCTTTTCAGAACCAAAACTTGTTCGATATGCCAACTGTTCATATCTCCTTTGTTTCAAAATGTTTGGCGACAGCGTTGAGTAAGCTCCAAGTTTAGGGCTGAATCTACTTCAGTTCATGTAATATTCTGTTAAACGCGAATGCTAATCTTGGTAAATTTATTTGATTTGATATAAATACTGTTTAAACAGAGCTGGTTCCATCTCAGGGACAGAATTAGAACCAGTGTACAGTACATGCATATGGTCATGATAATACATTTATCTAACAATTCCGTTACATAAGGCCCGTTTCCCCCGTTTTTCAGTTTAAATTGGGTTGGAATTTATAAAACTTTTGCATTTCATATTTTAATACATAATCACAGTGCATATTGCTTTCGTGATGTCGCATATTGCGACAGTGCGGTGTTTACCAGAAGTTTAATCTGTCTGATATGGAAACGGAACCGGGGAGAGGGGGAGGGGGGGGGTGATTGGGAGGGGGTGAATGCTGGTGCATAGATGATATCTACCATGGTTTAGTGAATATCGGGAATTATCTCGTGGACCTGAACGTTTTATTTTCCGCGAGCGCTTACGCGAGTAAAAAATATTACTTTTATGTCCACACGATCTGAATGAACGGATAGGGATACGAATGATGGGGATATGGAACTCATCCGTTCATTAACGAATCAGAATCTAAGACCGGGAACCTTTTACACACTACCGAAGATACATAAGGAGGGTGTACCGGGTCGTCCTATAGAATCAGGCATAGGTACTATTTCTGGAAAGCTTTCTAAACACGTGGTACAGGGCACTACCGATTTTGTTAATAAAATCTCACACGTGGGACAAATTGACAAGAAAACTCACCATGTCCCGTTCTATGTCACTTCATTGTACACCAATGTGCCCCATAGTGATGGACTTGAAGCCATAGCAAATCGACTGAAAGATTCTGACTGTGAGGGAATATCGCAGCGATATATACCGGTGATTTCTGATTTCATTTTAAAACATAACTATTTTACATTTGATGAACAGTTTTATCTGCAGAAGATGGTTGCAGCATGGGGTCGCCGATGTAACCCCAATTTGCTAAACTTTTCATGGCGGACCTTAAAGAAAAATTCATGCAAACTCAGCCCCTAAAACCTAGACTATTTTTGAGATTCATTGATGATATTTTTTGACATGAGCTGCTAACATGTTGTCACGGTAGTACTGCCCTGTGACACGCCCTTGAATGACTTGTAATGCTGTTCTGCTTGTCACGGATATGCCTCCCCTCACCATAACCGATCCACCAACAAAACGATCGTGCTGCCTAACGGTTACGTCAGGGTATCGTTCGTTCCGCCACCGCCACACTCTGTTCCGCCTGTCGTGGAAGTCGAGAGTGAATTTCGATTCATCGGAAAACATGACGTTGCTCCACGGACGATTGTCCCAATTACCCCTTGCTGCGATGATACGTTCAGGCAAACATGGAATTATTCGAGATTGTCGAGCGTACAAATTCCAGCGGTATAGGCGATGTAGGATAGTCTGAACACTGACTCGCACATCTGTCGCTCGGCGCAGCTGTGTTTCAACTTCTGAGGCACTTTGGTGGCGGCTACGTAATGCTGTGGTTCGGATGAAACGATCCTGGTTAGCAGTTGTCGCACTTGGACGACCTGACCGACGTCTGTCATCAACATTGCCTGTCTGAAGGTAGTGTGACCGCAACCTGCTAATCACTGATTGCGACACCATGAGAATTTGAGCCACTGCAGTCTGTCTCCTGCCGGCTTCCAACATGGCAATGGCACGTAGACGTAATTTCATCAGACATCATCCTAACACCGCGCCATTGGATTGAAAACTGTGAAGATTTTTGGAAGGTGGACTCGACGGGAGTCGATTAGGATCTACGACACCCAATCGCCTGGCCATAAATGATCTGCTACTATACCAACTGAGCAAACGACAACCCCCAAAAAGATTGTAATCACCTCAGCCCGTATGTTAGTTTTACATTTACAACTCGCCCCGAGACCGATATTCGAGAATTGACAATTAATAAATTGTTGGAATTGTTTTCTGTGTTGCTTCGTAATTGTCTACAAGTAGCCTATATTTTTTATTGTGAGATTTACTCGTGGATCGTTTGCCTTAGCATTCAATGCAACTGGAACATGTTACTGTTATAACGGTCTATGGTTCCAGCATTTAAACACAGGAATCTCAATTAATGGAAGATCCGTGAAGATGCAACTGCTTGAATTTAATTTATATCGCCTTTGTCAAGCAGGAATTCCACCAGGCATCGTCCTAACACCGCTATACTGGATTGAAAACTGTGAAGATTTTTGGAAGGTGGCCTCGACGGTAGTCGATCCCGTGTCTACGACACCCAATCCCCTGGCCATAAATGCTCTGCCACCATACCAACTGAGCCAACGACAACCCCCCCCCCCCCCCCAAAAAAAAAAAAAAAGGTTGCAATTGACTCCGCCAGTACGTTAGTTTTACATTTCCAACACGTCCCGAGACCGATATTCGAGAATTGACAATTAATAAATTGTTGGAATTGTTTTCTGTGATGATTTGTAATTGTCTACAAGTAGCCTTTTTTATTGTGAGATTTACCCGTAGATCGTTTGCCTTAACATTCAATGCAACTGGAACAGATTACTGTTACAATTGTCTATGGTCCCAGTTTTTAAACACAGGAATCTCAATTTTTGGAATGCTACTATGGTATATATATATAAAGTGTTATATGAGCATTCAAATAGTTATATGATATAAGGTGTATATGACACTATGTGTGTTTAGCGATAGAAAAGTTGAGCGCAGAATGCACTGTGTAAACACCTAGAGCAGGAAGTAAGTTCAAAATAGAAGATGTTGTAAATAAATTAGTGAACTTGAAACTAGCCGAAATACATAACGAACTTGGGTTGCAATGTGTGTAGTATACATGTGCATTCATCTTGAACGATAATACTTGGTAAAGTGCCAAATGACTATTAACGCATAGACAGTCAATGATGTGTTGCAGGTGTTAGAGTGATGTAGATAAAAGTGAGCACAATTACCTCTAAGAGTGCGACCTTTCGTTTAATCCTTCCGCGCAGGCGCTCGTGCCATATCGATTAACCCATCCACACGCGCGTGTCGTTCTGTGTTTATTATATGCTTTCACGTCTATAAAGAAACACTTACAGTACGTGGAGAGTGTATTATCACTAAATCACCCGCAGAGTGGAGTTTCCACCCAAGCAATAATTGCCAGTTTGTTGCAAAGCATAACCAGCACAAGCAAAGTTTCAGCCAATGGACCTCCGGGTTAAACCCGGAGGTCCACTGGCTGAAAGATTGCTAGTGTTTTTGTCGATATGTACACAATTTGAAAGTTATAGCTTGGGTGATAACCCCACTCCACGGGTGATTTAGTTACAATCCACTCTCCACGTACTGTACTAGAAGAACATTCAACAATTCATTAGCCAACTCGTCCCCCGAATTCCAATGTATTTTATGCGCAGCAAACACTATCAGCAAAACGAACCACCAAATTTGCGAGGGAACCCATGTTACTACACACTAAAAACTAAAGTGTTAAAACTGACACTTTCAAGGTGTCAAGCCCATTCTAACTCTTAGGGTTTGATTTTAACACTCAAAGTGCAATGCTTTAAGCACTTAGACATTACAATCGTCAGACATCTGAAACTTGAATGGATGGCACTTCCCATGTGTCTAGCATTGGTGGTTCTTCCAGAATCGTCCATAATTTGATTTGCGCTTGGTGGGTACATAATTAAAAGGACACGACGCAGATGACGCGGATCAGGCTCGAGAGTTCGAGCCTGATCCGCGTCATCTGCGTTGTTTCCTTTTAAGTGTCGCGACATTACACTTGTCAAGTGGTATTATTGTCAAGTTCTGGGATATCTACACTTGAACAAAGTGCTAGTTCAGCACTTAGTAAGTGTTAAATACAGCACTTCAAGTGCAGTTTTTAACACTTTAGTTTTTAGCGTGTACTTTTAGCTATCGCAAGCGATTCGAATTGTAATTGCCGAGCACGATTTGTAGAAAATTCCAGTGAAATTACGCTTCTATTTAAAAATAGTCCGTCAACGATTTCCGTTCCACACATGTGTGAGGAACAGATTGTCATTTTCGGCATCGTTTAGTGTTACTGTAGATGGGGATTCCATAGAACAGGCGTGTAATAAAAAGTATTACTCCATCTGTCTTTTTAGATCAAAATTAGATTACGGTTGTGTGGTTTACGGTTCGACAAAAAAGTTGTACCTCAAACAACTTGATTCTATGCATAATGGTGGTATTGGAATTAGCTTGCATCCATTTATAACACCAACGATAGATTCAACGCTCGTTGACGTCGGGGAGGCTTCTCTTTAGAAGCGCAGGGTTAAACTCTCACTCCAGTATCTTTCTAAACTATTTGCAAATCCACCAAACCCTGCCTATAGTTGTGTCTTAGACCCTCAATGTGTTGATTGTTTTCAATAGACACCAGAAATATATTCCTTCATTAGGAATTGGAATTAATCCCCATGTGGAGTCCACCACACTTCTATCTGATTTCATAAAAGAGAACCGCGAGACACATATTTCTCCTACTGTTATTTTGGACCTTGCTCTTCCAAAAAAGTCTGAGACAAAATTGCAGTTCAAACAAGAGTAATCGGAAATTAAGTATAATGCCTATAAAATGATATTTACAGATGGAACTAAATATGCTATCATCAGCCGTTGTAACTGTTGATAAGACCACCTCAATCAGAATATCAAATAAAAGTGATATTTTCACAGCTGAAGTTAAAGCGTTACAAATAGCACTTAGACAAATGAAGACTTTACAGGAAGGAACTCGGTTCGAATCCCACCTGCGTCAACCGCGTTGTGTCCTTGGGCAAGACACTTCACCCCCATTGTCCACGTGGGGGCACGGTGACGCTGTATACTAAGGCGTACTGCACGTCGATGGTGCACCTGTCTTCAACCAATGCTAACCCTGCTTGCGGGGAGTTAGTATGTTGGGGAGCTGACAGTTGCTCGCCGTTGCTCGGTGGTTCTCTCCGGGTACTCCGGCTTCCTCTACCCGTAAAACTGTCGTGGTCATGCTTAGCCATTGTGCAGAAATATGTGACCTTAAACACCAATAAATAAATAAATGAATGAATAAATACAGCTAGGAAAGTCGATTATTTTTTCCGACTCTCTTTCCTCAACTTTAATTGAGCTTTACTGAACCTCGGGGTGAAGTACCCTCTTATTTTGAAACTTCGTGAAAAGTTGAATACGCTCATGTCTGACCAATATGACATTATGTTTTGATCGTTACTTGGACATGTTGGTATCTCTGGTAACACCATGGAAGGTAAAACTGAAAAACAGGCCTCAAACGAGCCTCTCGGTCATTTTAAAATTCCTTTCTGTGTTTGAAACCACATATCAATAAGTACATCAAATCTGTGTAACACGCGAATGGGATGGAGCTACCAATAGCAAGCTCCATCAGTTCCGAACTACTATTACTGGTAAGTATCCGCATACAGTTAAAACTAGAAGTCCTGTCACGAAATGCGCGCTTATCTAGGCTTAATTGCGCGTAGGAATTGCGCGCAATTGCCATATCAAATGACATCCAAAGCATTGCAGGTTCTCCTGGTTACTCATAGCAAACACAGGCAATGTTTCGGCCAATGGACCTCCGGGTTACCCGGAGGTCCATTGGCTGAAACATTGCTTGTGCACAGGCGATATGTACATAATTTGATAGCCTTACTATGGTCATAACGCGTAGATTAACGCGCAGATCAACGTGCTATCTGTGCGCATCTCATGACAGGACTTCTAGTTTGAACTGTAGTAACCTCTGTAGAAAAGATCACGTCATTCTGATACGGGTCGTATCGGTCATACATGACTTACGCATTCCATTTTTATTAGTAAGATAATATGCGACCAGAATATGTTCCCTATCTATGATCGTTGACAATCGAACACATTCTATTAGAATATACTGAGTTTAGTGACATCAGACAGGTATCATCGGATTGATTTACCCTTTACCCAACGCAGACGATATCAAAATTTATTATTTTAAATAACATTTTATTCAAATGTTTCAAAAAAAATTTCAACAAAACCATATCATGTGACCCCTCGTTGGAACGAGCTCGACGAGCTCGTTCCAACGAGGGGTCACATGATATGGTTTTGTTAAAATGTTTTGAAAAATAATATTTTTTCAACTACTGAATTTGCATATTACGCGGGCGGATGCGGCCGATTCGTTGGGTAAAGGATTAAACGGTATTCGTCCAACTTTTGGTATGATTATTCAATACTGTCCTCGCTATTTATCTCAATGTCACGATCATGTACATTGTTCATGTTTGTCTCATCACTTTATGAAACAATCGTTTTACCCGGCCCCACTTATTGTCGCCACAATATAGCCTTGGTTGCTGATGTGGCGCTAAGCAGCAATATAAAAATTAACTCTAAAGATAACGCTGAATATATTTTATCATATCAATTTTCTCCTCAAATTCCACTAATGTCAGCCGGGTACATTCCCACTAGACCAGTTCCCTTTATACCAACTCCCACTGGGCCAATTCCCAAAAGACCAATTCCCATTAGACCAGCTGATATATTCTACTTTTAAAATAATTTTATATCAATAATTTGATATATTTATAATTGTATTTAATGTTATTGATAATTTATAGATGATGGCTGATTCTTTATAACAATTGTTATACAGTTAAAACTAGAAGTCCTGTCATGAAATGTGCACAAATAGCACGTTGATATGCGCGTTAATGTACGCGTTATGGCCCAAGTAAAGCTATTAAATTCTGTACATATGGCCTGTGCGCAAGCAATGTTTCAGCCAATGGACCTCCGGGTAACCCGGAGGTCCATTGGCAGAAACATTGCATGTGTTTGCTATGAGTAACCAGGAGAACCTGCCATGCTTTGGATGCCATTCGATATGGCAAATGCGCGCAATTCCAACGCGCAATTAAGCCTAGATAAGCGCACTATTCGTGACAGGACTTCTAGTTTTAACTGTAGTAATCACACATTTTTACAGCAACATAGCAGCGTCACGTGTTGTTGCGATAGTAATCTGTTTAAACAGATTAGTAATCAATTTAAACAGATTACTTAATCCGTTTAAACAGAGTAGTAATCCGTTTAAACGGATTAAGGTATCCATTTAAACAGATTAGTAATCTGTTTAAATAGATTCGTAATCTGCTTAAATGATTAACTGCGCGCATTTGATTGGTTGGTTGTTACGTGGTTTGTTATGATGTCATAGTATGTGACGTAGTGAGGTCTCACTGCACAGTTTGCATGGCTTTGAGGGCTATGGCTATGAGGTGTGGGCTCATCACATTGCCCTCATGTTGCCATATAGGAAAAGTGATCACTAATGATGCCCTCAAAATTGACTGAGGCGATCACAACTGATAACTACCTATCAGTTCCCCCAGATGTGGACATTGCGGCTATGAGTTGAGGCCTCATAGAGCCGTGAGTTGAGACCGCATTGATGCCTCCTTCACTCAGTCGCACTTTCGTTTATTCCAGAACTCCTCTCCGGCCCCAGTCTTCCCAAACTCTACCCAATGATCGGTGATTAGTGATCCGTAATTGCTGGACAACCAATGCCCACTTGATGAGCATTATAATTCAGATGAATCGAAAAGTCGTTTAAGGAGTCACTCGCTGTGGTTACTCCTCCGTAGTAGGAGATCGATCCAATTGTGGAATCTCATGGGGGATCTCATATGTGATGTCATAGTCACGTGACCAAGTGACTTCATGCTTGGTTATCATGGTAGCCCGCGTGCGCGGCCATTTTTTGACGTCATCACCATAGTGATGCGTGGTCTTAGACTCTTAGTGCGCATGGGCAACGCGTGTTGTTAGGGTGATACGTGTTTTCGTCAGTCATTTTGTATGCCGGAGGCCGCCATCTTGGTTCCAATGGTAACGCGTGGTTGTTATGTAAACCAAAGCCTTCTTATAGGACGATGATGTGTTCCTTTGTACAAAAGTAAATCTAATTACCCAAATAAACTGGGCTATGCCACCAAATCACCGAAAACTACCGAAATGGACTTGGCGAAGCCCCATAATGGACTTCTTACCCAATAAACGACCATTCCTTTTTATAGGTGTACTATGCTGGTTCAGATTCCTTCATAATTCTCGTTTAAGAATTGCCACAAACAACACACACGAGGATTGTGTCATTTGGCGCAGATTTCTCACTAAATCCGCGGTTTCTACCTACCTACCTTCAAGCTATGTTATCATTTTCTCCATCCGTTCATAAAGTATTTCGACGACCTTAGACGTGTTTATATTCTAGTGTGCACATTGCATGTAGTTCATAGGCACATGCTGGATGTGGCGATATGTGCTTGTGCACTTATGCACAATGTGCGTACATCACATAGTCACACACGGGTATTGGAGGATACTTAGGACATGGTGGTGTCCTGTTGGAGGATACTTTTTGGAGGATTCTTGTCAAATAGTTTTTTATATCTGGGTACTTTTGTTGTGATAGTTGATAAAACACCACAGCAATATATAACATTTCCTTCATTTTTATTCGCGTATGCAGTTTATTCAGTTAAATGCACAGGCATCTTTTTCTATATCTTTATTCTTATACTTCACTCATAGGATAACCATCTCACCTTCTTGTCAGTTGGAGCTTCTTCCCATCGTTTGATTACGTATATATCATTGTGTGCTAGCTGTCAGAACGCTGTTAGCTTGACTTCGTTGGTTATTTTGATTTCTTGTCTTGTATCTTTCTTGCCTTTAGGCTTAGTCGTAGTGGTAACTTTGTTCTTAATGCGATCTGGCATCATACTTTAGCCTTCAAACTGATTCGCTACTTCATTCTGGTTTTGATCTTTAGTCTTCTTTGGTTTGATCTTGTTTTGATCCATTCTTGATTCTTCGTAGTTGAAGCTTCGGTCTTAACGGGAGCTGGCATCATTCTCTTCTCTGCGTGTTGCTTCATAAAGTCATTTTCAGGGCTAGGACTGGGGCGATGAGCGACTAAGAGTAAAGAGGTCTGTGTCAACAACAGTGCTCCGATTAAAAGATGACTTACACATACAGATCTTAACGAATGATGATGGATTAAAGCTGACTTCTCAAGAACTGACCCAAATGATTCGTGTGGTAGATGGAGCCAAGAGAAGAAATCTAGACCAGCGCAAAAGTGTTAGTGGAAGAAACAAAGATGTGTTAATACTGTGTGATTATTAACTACAAACAAGACAACAAAGACATCTCCAAACGAAACTCTTTCCATTCAAACTAAGAAGAAGAATGATGATTTTCAAGGATTGGCCAACTTTCAGACCAAAACATGAATGACGTTATAAAACAGCCTGCAAACAAAAGAAAACGATCCCATTAGGAACAAAGTTACCACTACGAAACAGCCTGAAGACAAGAGAGCGATGCCAGCTCCCATAAAGAACAACGTTTCTACTCAAACTACGAATAACAACGGAGATTCAAGGATGGGTCAAAACATGATCAAACCATAAAAGACTGATTTTCAAAATAAGAATGAAGTAGCGAAGCAGACTGAAGACAAGAGCATGATGCCAGATCCCACAAAAAAAACAAAATCACCACTACGAAGAGGCCTGAAGTCAAGAAAGATGCTAGACAAGAAAGCAAAGCAACCAACAAAGTCAAGCTACCAGCGGTCAATGAGAAAAGGCCTTTTATCAAGAACAAAGACCTAGTCAAACGATGGGAAGAAGCTCCAGCCATCAGATAAGATGGTTATCTGATGAGAGAAGACAGAAGGACTACAAAGATGAAAAAGATTCCTGGGGCATTTGAATTATATACTCGAAAAAAAGGAATGAAATGTTGTATTTTGTTGTTGTTTTTTTATCAACTATCCAACAAAAGTACCCGGATGCAGCATGAAGTACCCGGACGTAAGGTCCTTACGACAATTATCCCCCAAAAGTATCCTCCAAAAAACTATCCTCCAATGGGTATCCTCCAATAGTACATCACCATGTTATAGATATCCTCCGATACCCGTATGTGCCTATGTAGTATGCGCACATTGTGCATAATCACATAGGCACATATCGGCACATTATATGAGCTACCTGTAATGTGTACACATTTTGACACAATGTGTACTAGCACACAAGCACACCTCGCTATGATAACTTCCACTAGGTCTAGGCATTGTATAGATTGATGCAGGCTTAGATGAATGGGGAACTCTAACTGTTAATGGCCTGGCCGAGGGCAGATACCGAAACAGAATCGTAGTAAAACTACCATTCAGTAGTAAATGTACAATACTGTAAGGTTGGTAGATTATAGTACTGGATGACTACAATAGAGGCAATTAATAGGATAGACAACAGAAGATAAGATGGAAACCGATAGCAAGACTACCGGTACAGGAGCTTGGAATACGTTTTTTAGAATCACTAAAGGATCCCTTTTTCGGATATGTCTGTCGTTGTAGATCCTCTCTTTGGTCTTATGTGCATATGTGCTGCATGTGATTTGCACAAAATGTGCAAAAATACACAAACACATCGACTCAAGCACATCTAGCATTTGACAATGTGCTACATGCAATGTGTACTCTGGAATATAGACACGACTAGGATGATCGGAATACTTTATAAAGAGACGGGGGAGGTTATAACAGAGCTTGAAGGTACGTAGGTAGGAACCGATGATTTAGTTGGAAATCCGCGCCAAATAAAACAACTTTTGAGGACTATTTGGGTAATTCTACGAAGTGAAATTATTCTTATACAAAGGAATGATCCTGTAGCACAACGTGCTACTATTATAAGCCCAAAATGGAGGACTTCATATCACATAAATTCTGTTCCGGTTGGTTAGGGCGCATTTTTGATAATTTGGAGGGATTGTCGGGTTTATTTGGGTAATTCTATTTGAGGATTTTGGGACAATCCGACCTAGAAAACTACTCTTATTATTTGAAAAAAGCCCATTCTGGGCTTCGTCATGTCCGTTTCGGTACTTTTGGGTGAAGTTTCGTGATTTGGAAGGATTGTCGGGTTTATTTGGGTAATTCTGCAATCAGGAAATTTACTCTCGCTTACTCGAATACACCCTCCGAACACACTCCTGTCCAAACAGAAGGTTTTGCGTAACATATCAATCACATGCTACCATGGAATCCAAGAATGTGGCCTCCAATATACAAACTGGAGGACGGAAACATCAACCTAACAACACGCACTAGGACCATCTATCACTATAGGGATGACGTCACAGGATGCCTGCTTACGCAAGCAACCATGACGACCAAACATGACGTCACTAGGTCACGTGACTATGATGTCACATATGAACCCCCCCCCCTCCACCCCAATGTGTGTCGATCTCCACATCTGCTACCACTCTCCTCGATTATTCATCCGCTCGATGGCATCGAGTCGTTCGAAGTGTTCCTTCTCGAGCAGCTCCACGCTGACTCATCTGTGAAAGTCGTTCAAGGAGTCTCAACTCAAGGGATTGCTCTACAACCTTTAATAATAACTAAGCGATCACAGGGTGTCCCACAATCACGGATAAGTGATGACCAATCGCCAGGACTGTCAGTGGTGTCATTGAGGCCTCTGTTGATGGGCCTTTATACTCATACGAGGTTCTGCGATGCCTGTATATCCATATTTGACAGCAGAACTCTTCATAAAGGGTCTGATCAAGGAGCCTAACCCTTCGAACAACTATTTGACTCATCTCGGTTTTAATACTACTAAGTGATCATTGTGTGACCTGCGATCATGGATCACTGGTCACCGATCATCATGTACTTTACCGATCACCAAGTACCGCCACTGATCATCAGTGGCTGACCTGTCGGGTGACTCTTCGAGCTTGGGGAGGGAAGAGGTTCTAGAAAAGGAAGGTTAATTCTGTCGCTCTTGATCAGGACGTTGGCAAGGGTGGGTGGGTGGGTCACTAGTGCCGGGGGGGGGGGGGGGTTCTAAGGCTTCTGGGGTAAGATCGTTGGGTCACTGATTGGGTGAGGAAGGTGGGTAGAGTGGGGCGATTGGGGCAGTGAAGAAGTTCTGCAAGAAGGATAGTGGCAACTTTGTGGCTCTTAATCAGGCCTTCGAGGAAGGCCCCAGGATCAAATACTGGAAGTTAGGCCACTCGGACCCATTTAGAATGGATGGTTGTGATGGAAAGCAAGGGCTTCGGAGATAGGGTTACCGTCATCAAAGGACCCCCATATGTGTAACAGAGACTCATCAGAAAGGAGAGACCTAAAGCCCTCCGGTCACTAGCGCACTTAGGGCAGGCTTGGGCTTCCGGGATAAGGTCAACGGGTCACTAATGGGGTGAGGGGGCTGGCTGGAGTTGGGAAGAATAGGGCTGTGAAGAGCTTCTGGAAGAAGAGAAACGGCGACTGTGTCGCTCTTGCTCGGGCTGCTCTTACTTGATCCGTTTAAACTGATTAAGTAATCTGTTTAAACGGAGTACTAATCTGTTTAAACGAATTAAGTAATCTGTTTAAACGAATTAAGTAATCTGTTTAAACAAATTAAGTAATCTGTTTAAACGAATTAAGTAATCTGTTTAAACGGATTACTAATCTGTTTAAACGAATTAAGTAATCTGTTTAAACGGATTACTAATCTGTTTAAACGGATTACTAATCTGTTTAAAATAATTAAGTAATCTTTTTAAACGAATTAAGTAATTTGTTTAACCCTTTACCCAACGAATCGCCTGCATCCGCCCGCGTAATATGCAAATTTAGCAGATGAAAAAATATTATTTTTCAAAACATTTCAACAAAATCATATCATATGATCCCTCGTTGGAACGAGCTCGTTTTGAAAAAATTGAAGAAATGATATTTAAATTAATAAATTTTGATATCGTCTGCGTTGGGTAAAGGGTTAAACGAATTAAGTAATCTGTTTAAACGGAGTACTAATCTGTTTAAACGAATAAAGTAATCTGTTTAAACGGATTACTAATCTGTTTAAACGGATTACTAATCTGTTAAAACGAATTAAGTAATCTCTTTAAACGAATTAAGTAATCTGTTTAAACGAATTAAGTAATCTGTTTAAACGGATTACTAATCTGTTTAAACGAATTAAGTAATATGTTTAAATGGCTTACTAATCTGTTTAAACGAAGGGATTACTAATCTTTTTTTTTAAATAATTTTTAATTTCAGCAGATATGTGCAAAAACCGTTTTTTACAAGGTTTTTCTTTTTGACAAACAATATAATATATATATGAATAAATGTACATAAAATAATACGCATTCTCTGGTTTCTCTGATGAGTTCTGGGTGTTTTGCGGAGATAATACTAGTGTCTGAAAAGAGGGTGATGATCAGTGTGTACTGTCGTTACCAAGAGGGCTTAAAAATATAGGGGAAGAATTGAACCTAAGAGGGGATAATAACGAGAACCGTGGATTCGTCTAGGCTTCCCCTCCCGTCTCATTTGAGGAACTAATACCAAGCAGGTCTTGTAGTTGCATACATCTCTCTTGGATGCACTTTGCCTGTTTTGACGAATATTTATGAACGGACATTAATTCTAACGTACGGTATACCTTTTATCTGCTCTAGGAAGCTTTTGAAGAAAGGTGTACACCCCCTCACCTTGCAAGTATAAATATTTTTTTTTAAAAAGTAGTACACACAGATTAGCAGCTGCTGACGGTACTTCCTGATTTGGGAAACGTAGAAGCACATATTGTGGAGTAAGAGGGAAGGACAGAGCACAGTTAATTCGCAATTTATCTTGAAGGTTCACGAGTGTCGTCTTAGAATGACTGCATTCGAAAAGTAGGTGCAAAAGGGTTTATTTTGTATTGCTGGAGAAGGTACATAGTTCCGTTTCAGACAGTTTACTTTTAAGCAGTTTGGAGTTGGTATAAATCGATCTGTGCAATATTTTATATTGGAGGCTTTGAAGGTAGGAGTCATCACTAATAGTAAAATAATCCTTGTATATCGACTCCCAATCTGTCGGTTGGAGGTCGATACCCATGGACTTTTCCCACTTTTTCTGGGATTCATAAGGTCTCGAAACAGCTAGCTTTCAAAAGATGGGGTAGAAAGTTTGGCACGTTTTCTTCGATATATTCAGTAATTCAACGTTTTCCTTTCTTATGGTTGGGATTTTACGTGTCTCTTTTATTGCTTCTTTCCACGGCTTTGGTACTGCATTAATCACTCCTTGGTAAAATGTGAAAGGCGTCTCGAGCTTGTACTTCCTTGAAAAAAGAGGGAAGCTTAAAAACCTCCTTGCTCACTTAAGAGATCGTTGATAAAAAATATATCCGTTCTACACCATTTTTTAAGGAAATAGGGTCGATAATTGATTTGTATTTTTTTATTATAAAATAATGGTTCACACAGAATATCTTCAGGGGCTGAGGTAGCATTTGTATCTAGTAGGGACCATATGTGTACTACATTCGTCCAAAAGGGATTTAATTTTTCTCCAACCTTTTGAAGTCCTTCCTTGTGTAAATACCAAATTTTGTAGGCGCCTTGATCTTCAAAATCGTCTAAAATTAAAGTTTTCCAGGGTGCCAGTGTGCCTGGGTCTAAAAGCCTTTTTATCCAGCTAACTTTTAGAGAGTAGCTGTACGTTTTTATATCCGGGAATTTAAGTCCTCCATATTCTATCAAATTGATTAATGTACGGCGTTTTACTTTTTCGTTTTTGCCCGACCAAAGGAACTTGTAAAATAGAGTCTGTAGTCTACATATAATATTTTCAGGTGGATCTGGGAGAACTGTCAAGCAGTGTATAAGCATTGGGAGAGCAAGGGTTTTAAATAACTACCGTTTTGCCAATAAGTGTCAGAATTCTGAATAACCAGTCACTAAGAAGTTTTTCAATTTTTCCCACCTGATTAAGGTAGTTATTAACAACGTAATTCTCGCTAAACAAATTATATTCGATTCCTAAAATTTTAAAGGCGTTGTTGTGATTCCATTTAACATTTTGTTGTGTAGGGGTTTCGTCACCACAACCCCGTTTTACCCCAATCCATATCACCTCGGTTTTATCAAAGTTTACCTTTAATCCAGATATTTTTGAAAACGAGTTCACTCTTTCAAGAGCTATGTCTGATGAGTGTCCGTCGTCGCTAAGAAAGAGGGTGGAGTCGTCCGCGTATTGGCTAATCAAATATTCGGAATTGTTTATTTTAATACCATTTATGTCCGGGTTATATTTTAGTTTTGCGCTCAGGATTTCCACACAGAGTATAAACAAGTAACGGAAAAGTGGATCTCCCTGTCTCACACCTCGCCCCAACATTACTTTTTCAGAACAATGCCCGTTATTCAGAATATAACTGTAAATATTGCTATAGAATGTTTGAATCCATCTGATGATCGAAGGACCAAAGTTTAAAAAACGTAAGGTTTTCAAAATAAAGGACCACTCCAAGGAATCAAAAGCTTTCTTGAAATCCAGTAATGTTAAAATTCCTGGAATGTTTAATTTCTCACATTTTTCAACTAGGTCAAAGATTATTCGGGTTGATTCTCCAATATATCTCCCCTTTACAAAGCCAAGTTGTGTTCCAGATATTAATTGTTGTAGGACCGTTTTGATGCGATTGGCTACTAAAAGAATTGTTTAAACGAATTAAGTAATCTGTTTAAATGGATTACTAATCTGTTTAAACGAACGGATTACTAATCTGTTTAAACGAATTAAGTAATCTGTTTAAATTGATTACTAATCTGTTTAAATTGATTAAGTAATTTGTTTAAACGGATTACTAATCTGTTTAAACGAACGGATTACTAATCTGTTTAAATGGATTACTAATCTGTTTAAATGGATTACTAAACTGTTTAAACAGAATACTATCACAACAATACGTGGCGCTTCTACGTTGCCGTACATTTTCAAAGGATGTGAATCTTTTTATTGTTTTGTGGTTAACAGATGTTGGTTTGATATTCATAACAAAACAAACACAATCATTTGTGTTATATGTGATGTTAGTGAATGTCAGTGGTTTGTAGATAACAGTAATCACAAACTTTCAAATGATGTAATTCTTTTTATTGTTTTGTGACCAACAGATGCTATCTGATTTTCATATCAAAACCCAAATGAGTTCATATTCACTCAACCTAGTTGATTCTCGTTCATTTTTAAATCAATAGATTTTAGAGTGTAATTTACTGATTTTGGTGTTTCAAGGGTTATGGTACAGGCGCATCTTCCCACAACGTGTGAATCAAAGAAATGTCATATTATAAATCTATATTTTTTGTATTTGGGAAAGTGGGAAATTTCCCAAATACAAAAAAATATGTATGTATTAAACATACCTTTTCCTAATTATCCTAAATCAATAACAATGGATGGTTGGTCTGAGGGGAGTTGGACAAACAATAAAAATTGAAGAAAATTAAGAAATAATCAAATTGAAGTAAAATGGTATATACAATATAATACATAGAGATTATCATGATAATGTGCATGTCCTGTGACCTGTATCAGATTCTCGGTGGTGTCCAGAATGGGATCTCAATGAGACGGCATTGCCGGCGAGTTGTGATCCCATTCTGGACACCACCGAGAATCTGATGCAAATCACAGGACATGCACATTATCATGATTATTCATTTATCTAACAATTCTGTCACATAAACAGATTAAATCATAAATTATTAGTACAGTTTCGGGACATAATGTTGGGCGAGAAAAAGTAAAAAAAAAACATATTTTATGGAACAATATTGTTGTGAACTTTAACAAACAATGAGTAACGCGGTCACCGCAATTTTCCAAACTCGCGTTGTAAAATTATTCACTCCAAATGTCACTTCCTATGATGATACTCTTTACAAGTGTGCACTATTTAATTGTGCAGTTTCTATTTATTATGGAGGTGACGAGGGGGCGGGGGTCATTTGCTATTAATAGTTCTATCGCTAATTATAAGGAATTGTGTTTGGTTTTGTAAGTCATCAGATGAGTCGATCACTGATACGCATACAGAATGAATTCATACGCCTGTTATGATAGCACGCTGCGTTCCCGGAAACGAGTCGTCTATATGATACGGAATCAGAGATAAGTCGTCTATATGATACGGAATCGGAACAGATTGTGTGATACGTACCGTTTCTCGTGGTTTTCAGGCCAAAATCTATATGATTGTTAGATAAATAGATTGATGTTATAAATCTATATTTTTTTGTATTTGGGAAATTGTGAAATTAAAATGGTATATCTATTTGGGAAATTGTGGAACTGAAGTAACTGGGTTGAGTTGTGCTGAAATGTTATGAACCTACATGTTTTGTATGTTATGCATATAAATATTTTTTGGTATCAAATACAGTGTTTTTTCAGTAAATGAATATTTTCTATTTAAGGAATAGTGCATGGCTTGGAGTTGACTACGCCCACATAGTGCCCAGTGAGGTGGTGTAGTTCCCGCCGCGAAGCGGAGGGAACTACACCACCTCACTGGGCACTATATAGGCGTAGTCAACGCGACAAGACATGCACTAATCCTTATATTATATCGAGCACCCATCAAGAAAAACATCTGTCTGATTTGTTAATCTATTACCAAGGTAGCAGCCCTACCAACCAGCGTTATATAGAAAAAAATACCATGTAGTTTTTAAAAAAAAATCATTTTCTTCTTCCAAAACACGGCTAACTTGGATTATTGATATGAGCAGAAGACAGATTTTGAATCGGTCGGCAAGAGTGAACAAGACATTTCCCCCAAATGGAACTGTGTATTCTAGAATCGCGCAACTCGCGAATGAAAGCTAAAATTTTCGAAATTTGACAACGCAGTTTGATAATTTCCACGCATTTGTCACACATATACATTACCGAATGGGTCAGCACGGGATACAAACTCCGAAGATTCAAGTGAATTCCATTATTTATTCGTTTACTGCCCAAAACATACAATTAAATAGCGAAATAATATGAGCAGCGAAACAAACGATTTGTCGTATCCGGGCGCGTTCTCATGAAAGTTGGACCCAGGTATGGATCATTCTCTTCGAAACGAGATACGGATCATCTTCTCAAGGAATAAAATGAACGCCTCGAAAAATGTGACTTCAACAATGGAAAAGCGATACAGTTTTCCACAAAGATTTCTTTCCGGGTCGTTTTGTGGATGTTGTGCCTCTGTGAATCGATATTTAAATTTAGCCTGATCAGTTTTATTCGCCCAGTATGAAAAGAAAACTGTTATAGTAGTGTGCTAAAAATAGAAAACGCGTAGTGCCTGGGTGTAGTGCCTGGTCAGTTCTGTGGATGCAAACTACACGAAATAGGGTATCATCTTTCAGCCATTCAGAATGCAAGGAAGTCACGTGAGATATAATATTCGTCCTGAATCAACCCTTAATCAATAACAGTAAATAGTTGGTCTAATGCGAAGTGGTCTTTTGGGAATTTAAACCGTACTAAATGCTAGACATATTAATGGCCAAAACCGGCCAGCGCCATTCTCAAAAATCGTCAATTAATTTTCAAAATATTTTCATTTTTTGTCTCAAAAACATAGGTTATGACCCCTCGTTGGAACGATCTCGTCGAGCTCGTTCCAACGAGGGGTCATAACCTATGTTTTTGAGACAAAAAATGAAAAAAATTAGTTATTCAAGAATTATTTTTGCAAGTGTCGTCTGCTTTTCATATGTTATATATTACAGGATCGACAACCCAAAAAGTAACAGTTTATATATTGAACATCAAAAATATAACATATATTAACAAAAGAAACCAAATTGCTATGTATTGTGGGGGGTCTGACAGAAAGCTAGGAGCTTATGTTAGTCATCTCCCTGAGACATTCATACGTATCCCAAAATGATGGTATAATATAGTAGATGGACTCATATATCACCGGCTGGAACCCATGGCCTATGGTCGATCAGAAACTTCAGCACCAACAATGCGCCAAACAGGGGCACCGCATCCATACCCGCACACTAACGGTTGTCTACCGGCCGTATGAATCTAGACCTGGGAGTAAATACACGAGAGATCATTCACATTTTGCTTGACGGCATCGTAGTCGAAACATGCAGCTAACTACGATTGCAAGGACGCGATACCCCGACCACGGACAAAACTGGAGAAAAAGTTGGTGGTAATTCGAGACGTAGAAAAATAGTCATGGGGAGTCAAACTACTAGGCAGCGATATATACTTCTCAAAGCCTGCTAAGCACCACATATTTGACACATCATTGTGAAATTTTCCTGTGACACATTTGCGATGTTTTTGGTGGATATGATTGAGGAATGTACTGAGATGGTCCCCGGTGTTTACATTAGCTCTCTGGACAGGCAGACTTTTCATAACAGTCATGGAAAGTATGTACCCCTTGATTTCCATGATGTTTTCGTGTACTGTCTTCATGTACAAGGCATGTGTAGGGTATTCAGTCTTCATTTCAACACAAACCCTTGTGATTTAATGTTTGAATATGGCGAATGCAAATGTAAGAAGACATTTGTCTGAAGCCGACATGTGGCGGGTTGCAGGGATGGTGGAGCAAGGGGCTACCCACCGTCGGGTCGGTGAAGCTATTGGAGTGCACCATACGGTGATCGCCACAGCCTGGGCAAGATTTCAGTAGTATGGCACACCAGTCAAATGACATGGTGGTAGCAGAGACAGGGCAACATATGCTGCTGAAGACCGGTTTTTGATCATTCAGGCCCATAGGAACCACTTTGACACAGCAACCCAGCTTCACAGTGACCTTCAGAATGCATCCGGGGTAAATGTGTTGACGCCGACTATCCGGGCAAGGTTGCAGGAAGGTGGTCTCCGATCGAGAAGACCATCTATTCGTATCCACCTGTCCCAAAACCACCGCCAGACACGATATGAATGGGCCATGGCTCACGTTGGATGGACCAGATAAGATTGACGACCTGTCCGTTTTACAGACGGGTCAAGGTACTGCCTAGACAACACAGATAGGCGTTCTCGGGTATGCAGAAGACCAGGAGGGCGATTGCATGCAGCCAACATTGCTGAGCATGACCGCTTTGGTGGAGGGTCATTAATGGTCTGTGGCTGCATCAGCTGGGGTGGACGTACAGAGCGCTGTGTCCTTGACCGTGGTACACTGACTGCACAGCGATATATTGATGAAATCCTAGATGCCCACGTCAGGTTGTATGTAGGTGCAGTGGGTGATAGATTCATTCAGTTGGACGATAATGCCCGTCCTCATGTTGCCAATGTTGTCAGGGAGTACCGACTGAGGGAGGGGATTGAGCGTATGGGCTGGCCAGCAAGATCCCCTGACCTCAATCCAATCGAACATGTCTGGAATGAGTTGCAGCTTGCAATTTCAGTCCGTCCAGACCAACCAAGGAGTGTCCAGGAGCTTGGTGCCATGCTGGTCCAAGAATGGATCAGCATCCCACAAAAGACCATCTAGAACCTTATCGGGAGTACGAGAAGGTGTTGTCAAGCTGTAATTAACAATAATGGGTCTCATACTCGATACTGAACCCATATCAGTTCGCTCCGGCAACTTTTTGGGAAATTTGAAAAATTTCCTCTTTCACCAATAATATCCATTTTCCATGGTTATCGTATTCAAAAGCTAAAAAATAATATCAAACACAAACAACATCTTAATTTCTGTTCTTAAATCATTAAAGATATAATTAAATATAAAATAGATACACTTTTCATAACAATATTACAAGTAAAACGTAAAACTTGGTGCTTAGCAAACTTTCAGTAGTGTATGATAATGTTCCAATAAGACTAAAATCCTCCTCCTCTGATTGGACGAGAGCGTTGTGACGTTAGACGTTAACATTTGCCACTTGAGCCGTAAACATAGACTTGCAAAAAAAATTCTTGAATAACTATTTTTTTTCATTTTTTGTCTCAAAAACATAGGTTATGACCCCTCGTTGGAACGAGCTCGTTCCAACGAGGGGTCATAACCTATGTTTTTGAGACAAAAAATGAAAAAAATTAGTTATGCAAGAATTTTTTTTGCAAGTGTCGTCTGCTTTTCATGTTAGGTAAAGGGTTAAAAAAATTAACATCAATTGATATTGGGCTGTGATAACGAATCATTTCCAGGACATCGCAGGAATTCACGTTAGCTGTGTCACTCACAGCAACAAGATCTATCAGGGAGGTCGACGACACAGTAAAACAGGTTGGTTCACGCACGAGATGCCTCAGGGGAAGAATATTGCAAATTGCAGTAAAACCGCCTCTCGAAAGTTGGTTGTCATTAAAATCGTCCGTAACAATTAAATCGACAAGTGACATGTCTGTAGCTTTTTCAATGGATGCCGATATGGCATCCCATGTATCTGGGGAACTGTTAGGTGGGCGATAAAAAAGCCCTAGCAACAGAGACATCGTATATACTTCAGTCCATTCGCACTCCGTATTCAGCACCTCAAGGTCGGCTCGATGTCGAAAAGAGATATTATTTTTAATGTCGATGGCAACCCCTCCTCCCTTTATCGATCGGTCGTATCGCAATGGTTCTTGAAACCCAGGGAGTAAGACATCAGATGTGGGATCATGGCAGTGCGGCCATGTCTCGGTTAAAGCCAAGATGTCACAGGATGAGGATTCACATTGAACAGTTTCTGATTTGGGCTGTAAGCTTTGGATGTTAAGATGCAAACTTTTCAAAGTTTTCTGGTTTGGAT
This sequence comes from Pictodentalium vernedei, assembly GCA_031216915.1. Classification (NCBI taxonomy): domain Eukaryota; kingdom Metazoa; phylum Mollusca; class Scaphopoda; order Dentaliida; family Dentaliidae; genus Pictodentalium; species Pictodentalium vernedei. Next base: position 506,785,262 of record CM062293.1, read on the forward strand.
TTGAGTTGATAGTGCTTGGACCGGGGTTGTGTTTGATGTCACCCGACAACAACAATGAGTTGTATCCACATAAAAGAAAGTCGAAGTGACAAAAGACACGGAGATTAACACTTTCAAGGTAGCTACATTTTTTAGACGTGCACTCTCTTGTAAAGGTATGAGGTCGGTTCAGTAGACTCCCACACACACGAAGTAGCTGATTAAATGACGTTTGTGAAGAAAAGAGCAGCCATGGCAGTGAAGTTATATAGTTTTCAACCCCACCAAGACGCAGGAGTAGGTAGATTAAAACACAAACTGATTGATGCTTTGATATATTCTGCTTCAAGACACGAACATAAACTGTGATGCACGGTGTAATTCAATGTGACCCATTATGTAATATGTTTCAATAAGACTAAAATCCCGCTCCTCCGATTGTACTAGAACTCGCTTAGTATATTCTATGTTTACGGCTCAAGTGGCAAAATGTCTGACGTCACAATTACTTTTAGGACATCAGTTTTATGAGCGCTGCTAGGTGGGATATTTGGCATCCCATCCAACATTTCTTACCGATTTTAAATCTTTTATCGGCCAGGAACCAAAACTCTTTCAAATATTACACGGTAAAGACGTTAGAAGTGTGTAGGTTATTAACAGAAAGGTTCTAAGCTGGGTCTTAATTTTAGGGCTGGAGCGAGACACCCGAGAACTGATTTGATGAGAAACGTATACCGTTATATAAAAAACTGATATAACTAGCAATCCGTTGATACATAATTTGGATTGGTGTTCGGGATTTATGGGCGATAATAGACAGTTCTAAGACCGCAAATACTTAGTTTATTACCGACTGGGTAGTGAATTAGACTCGACATGCATATACAATGAAATTACATAATTAGGTGAACAAAACTCACAACTTTAATGCTATCAGATTTCGTTGACAACGAATAAAATACCAAACGACTCGGGGACAATAGCCGAAGTCGCAATCAAGTCGAAACCATCTATCCGCCACCCTGGCCAGGTCTCTGAAATTTGAACAGGATCATATTAAGCTTCTCAACCCAATATGTATAGTCTTATACTAAGAACAAAAGATTGCAGTCAGTACACAGAACGATCCGCGCGTGTGAATGGGTTAATCGATATGGCACGAGTGCCAGCGCGAAAGGATAAAACGAGAGGCCACAAGCCTCGAGTTTTATTCTTCCGCCATGGCGTAATTGTCATATCGGTTATCCCATTCACAATCATATGTGTCGTTCTGTGTTTATTACACGCCTTCATGTCGAAAACGATTATTAGAAGGACACTCAGCAATGCATTTGACAACTATCAACAAAAACAGCATATTTTATCTCCAACCAAATTTGCGAGGAGAACTCGTATTGCTATTTTGTCCCCCGCGTTTCAATGTGTTCTATGTGCCTACTGGCACATAGAACACATTGAAACTCAAGGGACGATTTTCAGCTATCGATAGCGATTTAAATTGTAATTGTCTTGCACGATTTGTAGAAAATTCCAGTGGATTTTCGATTCTATTTGAAAGTAGTCTGTCAACGATTTCCGTTCCGCACATATGTTCCGCACAGATTAGTGTAGCTGTATATGGAGATTACATAGAACAGGCGTGTAATAAATTAGTTTATCTGATAACCATAGAGTATAACAACCGTTGTATATACTTGAAGTATATACAACGGGTGTTGTATATAAGTATAATTTATGCGAACGACCTCTGACCTCTTTCAATTCCATTTTCATTCATTCATTCATGAAACATCGTTATATCACAGGGCAGGTTTTAATTGTACGCTTATTGCACTTTGTCAAAATCCTCTGATGGTGTCATTTCTTATTTATTTTGCTTCAATAAAGGCAACCTAAAATTTTGCTTCAAAACATTGTAGAAATTACTTGAATGTTAATAGTAATTAGTATGCGGCGACTGCGAACTATTTATAGTCACGGCCGCGATCAAAAGTACTCGCGGAACTGCGCTAATTAAAAGTTCGTCTGCTCTACCTGAAAAAAAACACTTCGTAGAAATTGTAAACAAACGCAAAATTATTTGTTATATTGGGACTACAGCATAAAACACGGAAGAAAACTGGAACTATGTCAAAAAAAGAATAACTCTACTGAAACACCGTTTTGTTACTGTTAATAAAATAGTTGAAATTTATTTTGTTCCAGCGCAGTTACATGATGCAAGAAGTGCAATCGCACTTTACAATCGCCGTCATCGATTTTGTAATGTAAGGGACACAACTCTATGCGTCTTGTCCTATTTCTTTTGTCTCGTAGACTGGTTTTCTTTGGAGGCCCGTGGGAAGCATATATAAGTCGGGTAGACGCACGAGACGGGTGTCTGTTTGTTATCAGATAAAAACAATAAACATATAGTGTGTTTTTATATCTGTGTTATACAACTCGTTGAAATATGGTTTATTTTTTCTCGGCGAAGCCTCGAAAAAATAAACCATATTTCAACTCGTTGTATAACACAGATATAAAAACACACTATATGTTTATTGTCTATAGACAACACATTAACAGATAACAACTAAGTGTGAGAGTGCGCGCGGCGGTGGGGATTTTCGACGATGCAATCACGCAGACTTACTGGGCTGCGGGACTATACCATGAATGATGCCCCACAAGTTCACCCCTCCCCTTCCACATACAGACACAAATTTCGTTACACACAGTGATGTATGGGACGATATATTAATTTAACACAGACAGGTGAACATAACTCACAACTTCAATGCTATCGCATTTCTTTCGGAGGGTTTGTGTGTGTGTGTGGGGGGGGGGGGGGGGGTCCTTGACGATCCAGACAGTAGGCCTGTGGGACTATATCATCAATGATGCTTGCCCCCCTCCACACACACACAAATTTCGTTACACACATTGGTGCATGAGACGACGTCTTACAAATATTTAGACGTCCAGTGGTCTAAATACTCACAAATTTTGCTCAGTAAGGGAAGACAGGTACATTAATAACAGATAGGAAGGGAGATACCCATAAAATGAATTGATAATGCCCTCGTACGGTTTTTGATGGTCTGAATGTACTCATTTTAACGTTCCATCGGCTTATGAATAGTCATATGTTCAGAAAATAGATGGGTTTCTTACACTTGTAAGCATGTAGAAGTTTTCACACACAAATAAGGCGCGGACAGGACTCGACACACATGTGCAACGTAAAATAAAGTCACCCAACTGTCAGATTCAATGTCATTGACGAATAGAATACTGCGGCGGGGAAGAGGGGTGGGGGTCACTTTCGACCAGATCGTGTCGCAATCAAGTCGCGTTCTAGTCGAGACTACCTAACCGACCATGCGATCCCTGCACTGCATTTTGAACGGTGGCGCATACCTGAATGACTGAACGGGTGGAGTAATGACGAGTCAATCCCACGGTCCCACCGGCCTGTATGAATTTATCATACGAATTCACCACTGCGAATTCCCCCCCCCCCCCACACACACGTCTTGTTATACACAGTAGAACATAATACTATACCAACCAGGGCATCAATATCTGAGGCGCTTACGAGCCTAGAAATGATCCACCAATATTTAAGTCGTAAATCGACATTACAGTTAAAAGTAGAAGTCCTGTCATGAAATGCCTGCAAATACCACGTCTATCTGCGCGTTAATCTACGCGTTATGATCATAGTAAGGCTATCCAATTCTGTACATATGGCCTGTGCACAAGCAATATTTCAGCCAAGGGACCTCCGGGTACCCCGGATGTCCATTGGCAGAAACATTGCCTGTGTTTGCTATGAGTAATCAGGAGAACCTGCCGTACTTTGGTTGCTATTCGATATGGCAACTGTGCGCATTTCCTACGCGCATTTAGCCTAGATAAGCGCACAGTTCGCGACTGGACTTCTAGTTTTAACTGTGCATATTCTATCCATCCCTCAAAAATTAAACTTTAGATTGGAGATTTGATTGCAAATATTGCTTGAAACCCAAGTGGAAAACATGCCATGAGAGTAGTCTCAACTACGGTATCTTCTACTGAGTGGCGGGGGGGGGGGGGGGGGGAGGGGTGCTCGGCTCAGGACTTGGGTCGTTGTACCACTTATGTACAAGTGTATTGAGATTTCCTAGCACTCAGATTTGATGTTCACATATTTATTTTCTGGGGGATAGGATACTGCGGCGGTACAAGAAGATAGTCGGATGAATGATTACAAGCAGATCGCGAGATATATAAATAAATAGTCTATGACGTACTCAAACAGGAGAGGGGATATATACTTGGGCTTCAGTTACATGTATGAAACATATTGGTCCACTGGGAAGATTCCTTTTGAGCCCCCTATTGAAGAGCCACTGGGCCACCCGAAACTGATGCAGCTTAACACCCTTTGGTGTCCTAAATTTCCTGAAAACGATCTGATCACACAGGACGCCAGCAATGAGAAATGTTCCCCATGTGGACTGCCGATGGCAATCCTCAGAGGGAACATTTCGACATGCCAGCAGTCTCGTCTTCCACTGACAGCTCAGGTGCAAGGAAAACAGCGCTAATTTTGAGCCGATGGTCGAGCCGATGGGCTCGAGCATTCCCGTTCATGTCGATACCTTTATTGCGGGATCAGTGATGAAGCTGATACAAAATCTCTATCAGGATGTCCTCAGTTTGAACTGTCATTGGTCACACTCATATGCAGGGAGGAAGCTTTCGTTTAGTTAAAAAAAAATCAAAATTTTATGCGGGTCCGAGGACCGCATTGGGTCTTGCCCAAGAACATTTCTTGGCACAGACCGCGCCTGTTTATACATAGCTAGAAAGAAATTGCCAACCCACGATAACTCCTCCATCCACGAGCCTTCGATCCGTGTTTTTGTTTCGTAGCTTGCCATTCTGTCACCGGAAGAAGGTCAACAAAGTCAAGAGCCAGCGTGACTGAACCACCATAGGTCAAAAAATCACCATTCCTTCTCCATCCATATCAAGTTATCAACGATAACTACGACCTATGCATATACGGCTCACACACGTATATATAATTATATACACAATACGAGGTCCATTGGCTGAAACATCAATTGTATTTTTAACCGAATGAAAACAATTTGGAAGTGGTACTTTGGGTCATAACTCCACCCCGCGAGCGACCTAGTCACATCCCACCCCCACGCACTGCATGTAGCTGTTATGTTGCAGATATTTATCAACCTCATATAATGGTAGACTGAGACCTGTTGAGATCAAATATTTGTACAACTCTGTATGTTTTTTCTAGTTCTGACATTTGACATTGGGTCGTAATCATTTGGACGGAACCATCCTTGAGTTTCGCAAAGATTACACCATCGAAGGTCCACGAGTCGAGTCCTGGATCTTACGACCATGGGCTAGAGCACGGACACTACGAGCTAAAGAAGCTCGGGTTCTTGTTGAGTTTTCAATTATGTAGATACCATTCTGTCCTGGTCCTGAATGTGCAGACTGTGAATCAGCTTTAACTGTTTTCAATTTGGTCCTGGATCTATACGGTTTATCTCGTATATGGTAATTGTTCAATCGAAAAATAGTCGGTCAGGCTCAAACACGTTTGTCACCAGTAAATTTGGAGCCTACACGATGGCTGCGAGATACATCCTCCAAAGAAAGACTTACCCCTATTATTTCGGCAATGTCTTGCACTGTAGCGTCAGTGTTGTCACTCGGTGTCTCTAAAATGCCCGTAAGTCTCAAGTTTGTTCTCCCGCCACACTGCTCCAAGTCATCAATCTGGTCAAATAATTCTTCGAGCTGTTTATCTGTTACCTCAAGCTCATCACGCATCTGTTTGGCGGTAGCTTCCAGAGACTCTATGCGCTCACATGCTGCCTCGACAAAAACGGATTAAAGGCACTCAAGCACTGATGGATCCCTCAATGCCTTAACAAATGCAAGACTGAACTGATCTTGGGAGCTTAATGGTTTAGGTGCCTGGTCAGCTCCAGTCATCAAAAGATACGAAAGTTCAAAGTCCTCTTCTGAACCACTATCGTCCCTCAGCTTTTTTCACCGGGGAGGGGGTGGGGTCGCCAGGTAAGGCTCTTGGCCATTTTTTAACCGGGGGGGGGGGGGGGGGGCGCCCGGTAAGGCTCTTGGCCTTTTATATTCCTTCTCAGATTCGTCAGTGTCACCCATGATTGAATGTCAACTGCAGTTAAAACTATAAGTCCTGTCATGAAATGCGCACAAATAGCACGTTGATATGAAGCGTTAATGTACGCGTTATGGCCCCAGTAAAGCCATCAAATTCTGCACATACGGCCTGTGCGCAAGCAATGTTTCCGCCAATGGACCTCCGGGTAACCCGGAGGTCCATTGGGAGAAACTTTGCCTGTGTTTGCTATGAGTAACCAGGAGAACCTGCCGTGCTTTCGGTGCCATTCTATATGGCAATTGCGCGCAATTCCAGCGCGCAATTAAGCCTAGATAAGTGCACTATTCGTGACAGGACTTCTAGTTTTAACTGTATGTAATAACGTGTGATTGTTCTCAATAGAAGAAGATCAAGATCAACGAATGTTCAGTAATAACTGAGTAGCTGCACAAGATTAATGAAGTGATTTCAACACATGAGAGAGATCAAACGCGGAGAGGATACAGTTGATGTAGAAAATAGAACGTTCAATCCCTGAATAGACAGCAGCTCAAGAAAGAATACACATTCGAGTACCAAATAACACAGGAGGCCATGGTGAGTAGATGATGTCCAGCGATTTTCCAACGATCCAGGAGATTTTTTTTTTTTTTAAGTCCCGTACTAGCAGCTTGATACAAAAATATTGTCGACATCTCCTGAAGTTGGAGGTTGCCAAGGTAAACAATGCCACGATTGAATGACTACGGTTCTGAATCAACACTTGAAAAAATTCACACATGTTAAAACACGATAAGACGTAAAAAATGATATGCCTGAGCAGTTGTTATTTTTTCAATCCATCGTGTAACCTCACACTTGAGCTCACTTTGGTGCGAGAAAAATGTCCACTAGATCATAAAATTCGCCATTAAAATGACTTCGAAAAGCAAAACGAAAATATTAGCGTTCAACCACCATACAGTACGTGGGGAGTGTATTATCACTAAATCACCCGTAGAGTGGACAATCCACCCAAGCAATAATTACAAAAGTAGTAGTGTATGTTCCCCTACAACTCTAGGTTGGGGGATCTCATCGGGGGATCTCATGTGACGTCATGGTCACATGACCCAATGGCGCCATGTTGTGTTGTCATGATAACCCGCGTGGGCGGCCATCTTGTGACGTCATCTCCATAGTGATACGTGGTGTGAGTGCGCATGCGCAGCGCGTGTTGTTAGGGTGATACGTGTTTCCGTCGTCCATTTTGTATATTGGAGGCCGCCATCTTGGTTTCTATGGTAGCACGTGATTGCTATGTTATCCAATTTTTCTGCAGTAAGACGGGGTATGTTCGGAGGGTATGTTCCTTGTAGAAGAGTAAACCTAATTACCACAAACAACCCGACAATCCTTCGAAATCACCAAAATCACCGAAATTGACTTTATTTTCCCAATTTATCTGCTTAGCACGTAGTGCTCTTGTTCCGAGAGGGTACCGGGGATGTACTCGATTGAACAGGAGTAATTTTCTGGCTTAGAATTCTTTCAGAATCCCTTTTTGGATCCCTATCCCATGACGTTTTTCCCCGTATTAAAAATAGCACGTAGTGCTATAGGACAAATTTACCCAGAATTCTCCGCTTCTATCTATATATGCAATAGTTTCCGTCTATCTGACCCTGTTCCTTTGTTCTATAGTATACTCCAGTAGCGTAGAAGAGCCTATTAGTTGGAACAGTTTACCTTATTATTATTATAATTAGCTATTCTGGTCTATTCTTGTCAGTTCTGACCCTATTCCAAGTACTCTTGTTGTTTCATTTATCTAACTAACCAATCAGATTGCTTGATTTCCCATAATGCAGTTATCTCCCTTGTGTATATCAAAAGCATTCCCAAACCCAATAAGCAATCGAGCAGTTACTGATAAAGCATTGCTCGAATGACTCGAATCCCATCGAGCAAATGAGCCAACGAGCATTTGCTCGTTCGAGTGACTCTTCGAACGACTCTTAGACTCATTTCAGTATTTGAGGATACCTGTGACATGGCTACGTATCAATTGAGGATTCCTTTTGAGGATACTAACGTGAGGATACCTATGGCCCAGGTATTGTATTATTTGAGGATACCTATCGAGGATACCTTTTAGAGGATACTTATCTGAGGATACTATTATCTGTACTAGAAGAATTACCTATCCCAAATATCCCTTATAAGCCATGGCTACGTATCAATTGAGGATACCTTTTGAGGATACTAAAGTGAGGATACCTATGGCCTGGTATTGTTGGAGGATACCTGTTGTAGAATCCTTTTTTTGTCGCATTAGGCTATGTAAAAGTCCTCAATGGGTTAAATGTAGTCTTACCAACCGCTAAAGCTCCAAGGCCATTACAGGGCTATGACCTATCTGTTCTATCATTAGCTTGTACAACAGTCTTATTCCATTGCGGCCTAATACCAGTACTCTTGACTAAACTACCATCCATTAATATTGACTTGTATCACTACTTCCTAGCTATACCTTCGCTCAAGCCTTCAAAATGTTAAATCACTGTATACATATAAAGCATTCCGTAATTGAGATTCCTAGCCGATTCCGTAAAATATGGATTCCGTGTTTTTACATAAATTATCGAAAAATTCTACCCTCCATTGTGAACTACAGGACGCTCAATCCTATACGATGTGATCCTGGTTGTTGAAAGTGTTGTTAACCCCCAATAACAACTTTAGCTCTTAGATAGTTGTATGTTAAGAGAATCATTCAGTTTTGCCTGGGGCCTTTTACTAACGAAAGGGATATTTGTTCACAGTACATCTTCTTTCTTTGGTCAAAAAAGATGGGTGACCGACGGAAAGGGGTATCATACGTGACCAGGCTTAAAAAGTAATCGGAACACCACTGTGGTGACCTGAATACTTTTGAATGTGGGCAATGGGTCTATCTTTATATTATTGAGGCGGCCCTAAAAAGGGCCTTGGGCAGCGATCTATGATCGCTGCCCAAATTTGCTTCCCCTTGGGAAACGCATTGGATTTTCTCCCAGCCTTTTTTTTTTATAATTTTCATAGGACTGGGTCCTATAGACCCAGTCCCGCCATCCCCTCTTATTTGCTTCAACACTTCCTGGTGGTTCATGCGAACCACCAGTTTATAAATATTTTCCTGAAGTTCAACTGGGAGAAAATCCATAATGACTCAAGGTAGCCCGACGAACGCTTCCAGCGTTATTTCATAAACTCCTGACGGACGTCTAAGAAAGCCTTTGTTTACTTGCGAGTATCGAAGCAGAAATTTCTTTCGGTTCCAGACATTCGTGTTTCATCGTTGACACTAAATGTATTGGCGTTTCATTATTTGGTAATGCTTTCTAATAAGTAATATACCAAAATAATCCTTAGAAATCGCTTGCTTCATAAATATTACTAGGTTGTTACTAACCATATTCTATGTTAGTTACACGCAATTGTTTTGAACGTAAAATCTATTGGAAATACTAATTGTCACTTCACAGCTTTCGGGAATTTCTCGGGTACAACCTGTTATACTTTCTTGTAATGATATGGACGCGCAGTCATAGTAAAAAAATTTAATATACAATATTCACACACAAAGCCAAAAATTATTGTATACGTGAAACATTTACAACAGAGGGGAAAACAGACAAAACTCTTCAATGTTATAGTTCGTGTCAGACGCTGGCTGGTTGGGTAGACTAAAAAATTGAGAATGTGTGGCGGAACTCAGTGTCCGGAATCAATCATAATAAACACAAATTCTCAGTTATACAACAAACTATATCATTATGTTGTATTATACACGTTAATACTAATATCGAAAGTTTATTTAATACCCTCGAGTATTGATGAAAAAACACGGAATCCATATTTTACGGAATCGGCTAGGAATCTCAATTACGGAATGCTTTATATGCATACAGTGATTTAACTTTTTGAAGGCTTGAGCGAAGGTATAGCTAGATAGTAGTGATACAAGTCAATATTAATGGATGCTAGTTTAGTCAATAGTACTGGTACAAGGCCGCAATGGAACAAGACTGTTGTAGAAGCTAATGATTGGACAGATAGGCCATAGCCCTGTAATGGCCTTGGAGCTTTGGCGACAAGATGGAAGCTGTTGGTAAGACTACATTAGACCCATTGAAGGCCCAGTTAGTATCCTCAAAAAGTATCCTTGATTGATACGTAGCCATGTCATAGGTATCCTCAAATACTGAAATGAGTCGTCGAGTCGTTCGAGGAATCACTCGATCGAGCAATTGCTCATTGGCCCATTTGCTCGATGGGATTCGAGTCGTTCGAGCAATGACTTTTCAGTAACTGCTCGATGGCTTATAAGGGATATTTGGGATAGGTATGTCTTGTAGTACAGGTAATAGTATCCTCAGATAAGTATCCTCTAAAAGGTATCCTCGATAGGTATCCTCAAATAATACAATACCTGGGCCATAGGTATCCTCACTTCAGTATCCTCAAAAGGTATCCTCAATTGATACGTAGCCATGTCATAGGTATCCTCAAATACTGAAATGAGTCTAAGAGTCGTTCGAGGAGTCACTCGAACGAGCAAATGCTCGTTAGCTCATTTGCTCGATGGGATTCGAGTCATTCGAGCAATGCTTTATCAGTAACTGCTCGATTGCTTATTGGGTTTGGGAATGCTTTTGATATACACAAGGGAGACAACTGCATTATGGGAAATCAAGCAATCTGATTGGTTAGTTAGATAAATGAAACAACAAGAGTACTTGGAATAGGGTCAGAACTGACAAGAATAGACCAGAATAGCTAAGGTAAACTGTTCCAACTAATAGGCTCTTCTACGCTACTGGAGTATACTCTAGAACAAAGGAACTGGGTCAGATAGACGAAAACTATTGCATATATAGAGAGAAGCGGACAATTCTGGGTAAATTTGTCCTATAGCACTACGTGCTATTCCTAGTAGGGAAAAAGGTCATGGGATAGGGATCCAAAAAGGGATTCTGAAAGAATTCTAAGCCAGAAAATTACTCCTGTTAAATCGAATGCACCCCCGGTACCCTCTCCATACTACAGCACTACGTGCTAAGCAGATAAATTGGGAAAGTAAAGTCAATTTCGGTGATTTTGGGTGGATTTTGGTGATTTGAAAGGATTGTCGGGTTGTCTGTTGTAATTAGGTTTACTCTTCTACAAAGGAACATACCCTCCGAGCATACCCCGTCTTATTGCAGAATAATTGGGTAACATAGCAATCACGTGTTACCATAGAAACCAAGATGGCGGCCTCCAGTATACAAAATGGACGACGGACACACGTATCACCATAACAACACGCGCTGCGCATGCGCACTCACACCACGTATCACTATGGAGATGACGTCACATGATGGCCGCCCACGCGGGTTACCATGACAACACAACATGGTGCCATTGGGTCATGTGACTATGACGTCACATGAGATCCCCCGATGAGATCCCCCAACCTAGAGGTGTAGGGGAACATACACTTCTACTTACAAATTTGTTGCAGAGCATAACCAGCACAAGCAAAGTTTCAGCTAATGGACCTCAGGGTGAAACTCGGAGGTTCATTAGCTGAAACATTGCTTGTGTTTTTTGTCGATAAGTACAAAATTTGAAAGTTATAGCATGGGTGATAACTACACTCCGCGGGTGTTTTACTTACAATCCACTCTCCACGTACTATAGGTCACGTGATTCGATCCTTGTATATTTGAGACTAGGGATTTGCATATTTATTTATTTATTTATTTATTTATTTATTTATTTATTTATTTATTTATTTATTTATTTATTTATTTTTTATTTATTTGCTGGCGCTTATCGACACACCACCAGCTAAGACTATATGTCGTGGCTAGAAAACGGTAAAAAGTAAAACATGTCGTTGTGATTTACGAAGGAAAAAGATTGATAAAAAATAGGAACGAAGAGTCGGACACTGCATTTTGCTTCCCTGGAGTGGGTTGATGGCATGTGATGCAAAATACGGATCATGTAATAAGCCTATTATCTGTTCGGCGAAGCGATATGGGTTGTAGAATCGCGTCTCGTTGACGAGGAGCAGATCGCCGCATCAAACCGGATGCCTCGGGCAGCTCGTTTGATACGGTGATCTGTATCAAAACGAAAATAAGTATTCACCGGGCTTGTGCTAAGAGATCATATGGTGTCTATTTGAAATGCAATGGAGGATTGGCCTTGTAACCGAGGCCATTGTTATAAATAGTAGACTACTGAGTGTGAAATACAGAACATTGGAAAATATCCGCCTTAAGAAGATTGGATTAACATTTTTAACACTTACCTAACGAATTGGCCCGTGGACTTTACAAATGAAGCAGTTGGAAAATCATATTTAAAATACAATCAACAAAACCATATCATGTGATTCCTACCCCTATTGGGACGAGCTCATAAAGCTCGTTCCAATGAAGGTTACATGATATGTTATTATTTTGTTTTTCAATTTATAAAAAAAACAATAGTGGGAAAATGTATAGTTTGATAGCCTGTGCGTTGAGTAAATTTTTAAGTTATTCTTTTATTTTGAAAACGCTATGGCTTCAACCGATACATTTATTCAGTGGTAACATTAACTTCAACAAGATAGACTAGATAATGCAATGGCAGCAGAGGAGTGAAGGCATGTTTTGGTGTGCACCTGGAGTTTTATTTTTTTTTTCTTAACAGTGCGATACAGTAAACTACTCATTTTTTTAGGACCATCCCAAAGTTTGTCACAAGAATTGGGTAGGAGCTTTGAATGAATTGTTTTGTTGAGCAACTGTGTTTGAGAAGTACCAATATTGTCATATTATACATCTATCGCTGCCTATACAATGGCTGACTTGGTAACATATAGAGCTCGGGTGGGACTGTTCATTACGCGAGCAGAACGGGTTACACACTACAAACAAACTTTGTACTACAGATGTATATTGTTGGAGAAAATTGTAGTTACAGCTGAACCTTTGGAATTCCTCAAATTCTACCTTACTGGTAGAATGCAAAGGGTTGAGGTCTCGGGAGAGCTTTCCGTATGGAAATCGGTGGAATCGGAGTTCCACAGGGATCTATACTTGGTCCGCTATTTTTCTAATTTACCTTAACGACATCACCCATAATTTAACCGGTCGCATTCGTTTACTTTCCGATAATACTTCCCCTTACCTAATAGTCGAAAATCCAATTGCAGCCCCTGCATCTTGAACAGAGACGTAGCCACGATCGAAGAAAGGGCACAAAATTGGCTAGTCGATTTCAATCTACGGAAAACAAAAGTGATGCTAATATCACGCAAAACTGAACCTTCCTTCCATTCGCCTCTCATATTGTCCAACACCCGAATAGAAGAAGTCACCGAACATAAGCACCTTGGCATTATTTTGAATAACAAGTGCTAATGGAGCAATCATGTTAAGCACATACTCGCTAAAGCATTGCAGCACATTGACCTCTGCCGTAGATATAAATTTGTGCTAGATCGTAAACCTTAGAAAAAATATGTTTTGTCTTTGTAAGACCTCTGCTAGAATATACCGACATTGTGTGGAACAATTGTACAGAACTAAATTCCGAGAAGCTGAACAAAATACTGCTCGCTGCTGGCAGAATTGTAACTGGCGCCACAATTAGTACTAGCAGAGCCCATCTGTATACTGAAACATGCCGGGGGCCTCTGAGAATCAGACGTGAGAAACACAAATTAGTCCAATTCTTTAAAATGTATCATAATATAATACCGGCTTACATTGCCAATAAAATACCTCCCCCCATCTCAATCAGCCTGCATCATAATATACGCACAGGAAGCAACTTGCGCATTCCTTACTGCCGCACTGCATTGTATCAATCGTCATTTCTTCCCCCTGTGACTAGAATGTGGAACAATACCCCAGTCCATATTAGAGAAGACTCCAGCTTACATAATTTCAAACTGTATTTGAACAAAAATACCAGAAGACCTCCTTCTTATTTCTTGGCGTCCAGGTCACGTAAGGCTAAACTTTATCACTGTCGTCTGCGTCTGGGTTGTAGTAACATGAACTCACATTTGTTTTATAATCATTTAGTACGCTCTCCACTGTGCAAATGCGGCAAGCTCGAAACAACCAAACACTTTTTATTAATAAGCCCACTGTACTCCGTAGCCCCTAATAGCATACGGGGGATCCTTTCGTCAGATATCGACTACGATACTATATTATATGGATCCGAACTCAACAGAAGGGAATATAATCGTTTCATTTTTGATACAGTTCATCGTTACAAACTAGCCACTGGACGATTCTGTTAGCAGACACACGGTATGAGCTGATATTTTGTTTTACTGGTTTATGGATGGCACGTCCCAATCTTACAATATTTACACCCATGAAACTAACTCAATTTAGCATCCCAGAAGTTCAACTCAACCCACCTTCTGTGTGCACTATTCCCCATGACGGACCAGCGCACTAGGTACATTTTATATAAAGTAATATGTTACAGCAGGCACATTATCTCTTAACATCTGCATTTATTCCTTAATCGAGTACAAGCCTGGAGGTGGGCGGTCTGTCGTTTGCGAATGGGGTGCGGGGGGAGATGAAGGTACTGGTGCAATAACATATAGTGGGTTACTTTTATCCTTAGAATGCATTTTTCTTTTTAGGCCGGAGACCCCGATTGAGACTGAGGTTGACGGGGTGGGTTTGGTGCTGGTTCCCTGCTGTTCAGGGTACCATCACCAAGTTCGCCCTCTGGGAACCTCATTCCGTGGACGACGGCCGGCTTATTTCCTAGCTTGGACAAGTGGCGATCATCTGCATGTCTGGTCCCTCGTATGGTCTTTGTGTCTCTACAACAGGCAGGTCTTCTATCTACCTATTGTATTTTGGTCGCTTTTATTTTTACAAGTTGTCAGTGCTTTGAACATTAACCCTTTACCCAACGTAACGGCCAAAACCGGCCAGCGGTATTCTCAAAAATCGCCAATTAATTTTCATTATTTTTTTCATTTTTTGTCTCAAAAACATAGGTTATGACCCCTCGTTGGAACGAGCTCATCGAGCTCGTTCCAACGAGGGGTCATAACCTATGTTTTTGAGACAAAAAATGAAAAAAATTACTTATTCAAGAATTATTTTTGCAAGTGTCGTCTGCTTTTCAGGTTAGGTAAAGGGTTAACAAATATATGATTGTAATCACAGCCGATATGCGGATGTTCATATCTCACATATTTTATCCCCATTTTCTATTAAATGTACTCTTGTCTTATACTTTCATTTCTTCCTATTTTCCATTGCACAATAGATTTTTTTCTTTCTATTTATTTTTTGCACATTTATAATTACTCACTTTTTACATATATTTCTGAGAACAAGAATGACTGTAACACACACTGGGCCAAATTTTCTCCAACACGTCAACTTCGTTATTTTTTTAATACCTGCCTCTTCCGTGGGTATATGTTTACTGCACATTGTATGTGGAAACGACATGAAATAAGCTTAAAGCTTACAGTCGGATCCACAAATAGTACTTATGTATTAATGCCTTTGTATTACAACTGGAAATAAATACTGTTTAAACTAAATTCTGTATCGCAATTTGGTGAATACAGCCGATTACTGACGGGTTGTTTAATACTACGCAATACTGAAAGAAGACAGAACAACCTTTACCCATATAATAAGGTGATTCATACTGCGGCTTTAAATCGAGAGAAAACGACCTGAATAACAACACTTTATCAGTGAACCCCACTCGAAGGTGGAGGGTGAGAGAGTTCTGTATTCCGGAAGGTAGCAACACAATTTGGGAAATTGTGGGTTTGCCAAGTATAACACATGGTACTGAAGTGGTACTCCTAAACCAGTCTGCTGTAAAGAGCTTAGAAACCCTGCAGAACGATGCAGGCCGATGGATAACGGGATCGAGTAATGTCGCAGCACTAGAGCCAATCAGGGATGAGCTTGGGAGGATGAGGATCAAGTACCGGATAGACTTATTGAAACTCGGTTATCTAAATTATTTGGTAAATCTCCCCGACAGCCGATGGTGTAAAGTAATGTTCCAGAGAATTTTCAACTCAAATATCAAGAGAGAGTGGAAGGTGCAAGTGAGGGAGCTAACAGAAAACTACTCATTGAAGATCTCGGACCTAAACGTTGGGGCATACCAGTGTAAAAACATCGTCAGAGAAAGGGTCGTGGAGGATGGTAACCTTAAGTGGCGAGAGGGGGTCAAATCAAAGAGGTTTTTGGGTGGCCTGCGTGATAAACGTGATAAAGAGAAGCCTGGTTTTGAAGAGTACCCTGATGGTACCTTTGGGGGGGCACTGTTGTTCAAGCTGAGGTCGCGGCCCTTGGAGCTGAGGGTGAAAATTAGGCAAACTAGAGGAAAGAAGTGCCAGATGTGTAATTGGGGCGCGGTGGAGACCCTGGAACACTTTTCTTTTAGAATATCCAACCAGTCTAAAAGAATAAGATTCACTGGGAGTATAAGGGGGAAGTGGGATGGGAGAATGAAGGACATGTGGTTAGTGAGAGACTTAAAGGAGAGGGTTGATATGCTAATCTGAGAGATTGGGAAGAATGGGGCAAAGGATGTCATCAAACAGTTCCTCTCGGAGTGTTGGTGGGAGAGAAGAAGCTTGGGAATAGGGAGGCAGTTATGAGTACAGGGGTACCCAAGACCTTCTCACACGAGAACCGCGACATATCAGCGGACGACAAACGTGTTATTATATTATTATCATATGCTGATATTTCTAGAAGGAACTCTGTCATTAATAATGTAGATGAAGTTACGATACAAACTCTCAGCCAAAAGTCTTTTCTGGATGATATTGCCGGTGTGACAGGAATGGAAGTCCGTAGGAAATTTAGTCCCTCTGGACTATTATTCCGCGGAATTATAGTCCTAGGTCTAACATTTCTAGGAATAGTAGTCCGCCAGACTACTATTCCTAAAAATCTTAGACCTAGGACTATAATTCCGCGGAATAATAGTCCAGAGGGACTAACGTTCCTACGGACTTCCATTCCTGTCACACCGGCAAAGTGACCATTCATCAGGACAAATCTATGGATGACAAAATTGACTTTTTATTCAATCGCTTTAAAGGCGAGATTGAGACATTTTTTACAGTATTCTCAAACCCCATTATACCTAATGCTATTGCGAATAAACTGGAGTCATTTCTAGAACAACATATCACACCCTTAAAGTGTGACATTGTGACTAGTATCGCAGAGAACAAAAATCTACAAAAAAAAGAGAAAATAATGAACTCAGAAAGAAACTTAAATCATCAGATTCTAGAATTAATTCGTTAGAGGACAGACCTGAGGAGCAGGAGCAACAAGGTCGGTGTATCTGCCTCTAATTTCCACAATATTCCATGGATTCATCCCATACTTCATGAATCAACACCAGGACCGATGAAATTGTTATCAATATTTGCAAAACTAAGTTAAACGTTCCCATCAAAAAAGAAGATTTTTGTCGTTCACATCGTATCGTATCGGTTCCTTCATTCGTTCGTTCGTTCGTTGTTCTTTCGTTCGTTCGTTCCCGTTCGTTCGTTCGCTCGTTCGTTCGTTCAATATTCGTAAAGGAGAAAGTATTGAGGGGATGTCACCAGAACCTCGCCCCACCCACCCATCCCCATTAGCGTCGCACCTGGATTGGCCGATGTTATACTTGTTAGAATTCGAATACATACGTGGTTGATAAAAGCATAATTCTTTATATGACGAAAATCTTTAAGAAAAGACTCAGATACGTTATTGAGCGACTCTGTGACACAATGGTACAAGGAATTATCGGTTAGATATGATTTTCTTTTTCAGAATTCCCCCTTATTAAGATCGCTGGATATGGCTTCAAACTTGGCATATATGAACCTCTCTCGGCTGATATAAATAAATAGTTCGTTATATATCCGTCTACATTCTTGACTTATCCCCAATATATTGTAAGATAAAATGATTATTACCATTATGTGGATGTACAAAATATGTATCCGAGTCTCGCTCTGGGCTCTAAGGGTAGATCACGAATCGTCCTGATCTGCCCTTAGAACTCGGAGCTCGACTCGGGTACATATTTTGTACATCCACATAATGGTAATAATCTCTATGTATTGGTTTAATGAATAAATACGTTATTCCTTGATTCTTTTCATATCGGCCGCGATATGAGCTTCGGTAACTCTATATCTGCCTTAGACCTTTCATCTCAGAGTGATATTAAATTTACTTCGGTCTGATTTATTTATTTATATTTATTTATTTATTGGTGCTTAACGCCACATCAACAGCTAAGGCAATATCGAGGCGAGAAAACGTTAAAAAGAAAACATGTCAATAAAGAAATAAAAACATGAGTAAAAACATGAAACAACTGCAATAAAAATAACAAAGACAACGTGGTATGAACAATAGCAGTGATGAGTGGCGAAACAAGAAATGTGAATATCTCACAAATCAACCTGGTGAGTTTAAATCTTGAAGACTGTAGTTTAAAATAATAAAAATAATTTTAAAATTTACTAAAAAGGTTGATGGATTTCAAAACTGAGAGAATCTTGTGCTGGCTCGTACGATAAAAAATATCTCTTAGAGATCCTACAGAGAAATACTGCCCTCTAACAAGATAAAAATCAGTGCTATGTAAAAGAATGTGCTCCTCTGACAGCACTTCCTGGTGAGGAACACACTCTGGTCGCATATTACCCTCTCACAAAAAGGAATGTGTAAGTCGTGTATGACCAATATGACATCGCGTCAAAACAGCATGATCCTTTCAACAAAGGTTACTAGACGGGTAGTGATCGAAAATATTTGGTCGGAAGCGATGGAGCGTATTACAGGTCGCTTCAACCCAATCCGACTGCCACACAGATTTGACATAATTATCAATATGTGGTTTTAAGTCCCTAAAAGGAATTGTAAGATCAATGAGAGGCTTATTTAAAGCCTGCTTTGCTGCACTGTCTGCTTTGGTGTTACCGGAGATACCCAGGTAACCAGGAAAACACCATATCACATTGGTCAGACACGAGAGTATGCAACTTCTCACGAAGTTCCAAAATGAGAGGATTCTTCAATTTGGGGTTGATTAAAACAAGCAAAGAGGAAAGAGAGTCAGAAAAGATGATCGACGTCTTTTCCTATATGTTCCAGATGTGTTTAAGTGCTAGGTGCAATGCTTTAACTTCAGCTGTGAAACTGGAACTTTTATAGGGTATTCTAATTGAGGTGAACTGACCACCACCAGCAGCAGCTGATTAGACTTTGCCACCATCTGTAGATCCATCTGTATAGATAATTGTATATGTACTATGCTTGGCCTTAATTTCAGCACATTTCTGCTTAAACTGCATGGGATTTGTTGCAGACTTTTGGATAGAAGCAAGGTTCAACTTCGGTCTGATATATCAGCCGATATGAAACCAACCAAGTAATTACCTCTGAGTATCAAGCATGACATATGGGATTCTTTGTTTAACCCCTTTCCCTAACACGAAAAGCAGATGATACGTGCAAAAACAATTCTTGAATAGCTCATTTCTTTCATTTTTATGTCTCAAAAACATAGGTTATGACCCCGTCTTTGGAACGAGCTCGACGAACCCGTTCCAAAAAGGGGTCATAACCTATGTTTTCGAGACAAAAAATGAAAAAAATAAAAAAATTAATTGGCGATTTTTGAGAATAGCGCTGGCTGGTTTTGGCCATTACGTTGGGTAAAGTGTTAAGCATATAACGTTTTCAATATCCCATAGAGGGGTCGCGTTACATAAATTTGACAGTACCTATTTAGTGGTTTCTGAACAATTTAGCAAGGCCACGCAAAATATTAGTCCAAAAGATATCTTCTCGATTGGTTTCCTTCGGCCAGACAAGGCGAACTTTCTTATTGTACAGATACTTTAACACTCCGTTTAGTTCACTTTCCCTTATATCCTCTAGAAATACAAGGATAATGGGTCTCTTCTTTACCCAAGAATACGATGTTTCCAAGTTTGACCACGAACTCTCCAGAAAGTGTTTGCTTATTAGTGCAATTGTGCATCTACAAGACAAAACAGCTCTGGCGATCTCTTCATCTATCACTCCAGGAACTATGAAATCTTTATCGTTAATATATAACACATCGTCTTCAGTACAGAGTAGCGATTGTAGCCTACGATTTAGTTCAGGGTATATTCGACTCAGGACGATCTCCTTATCATGATGACTGTATGCTAAAAATATCCTATTCTCTACATCGATAGATTCCTTTCTGTATCGCCAAAATCTACAAAATATATACAGCTTTCTGAAAAGTATTCTCTTATTGTAAAGTATTATAACACCACAAATGAGAAAAAGGCTCATTAACACTACAGGCAGTAGTATTACTAGTAGCTCCAACAAACAGTCATCTGCAAGTTTTGATTGGCTGACTGAATTAATATTAGTTATTCCATCTTTGTATAGACATGTATATTTGTCGTATTCTATCAATAGTTGTGAAATGGAGTCGAGTGTTCGAATAAATTGTTTATTTTCACACGAACAAATTATTTGGTTATCTGACAAATTAAGATATGGTTTATTTTTAGTATCATAAATTGCTTTCAACTCACCGGCTGTAGCAGAATTTAAGTTATGTACAACGTTCTGGTATAAATTGAGATGCCTAAGTCGTCTGAGATGATTAGTATGAAATGTTATCGTTGTTAACTTGTTTTTCGATAGATTTATAACTTCTAACTTGCTGTTGTGATAAAACATAGATTGGGGAATATATGATAACTTATTACTTGATAAATCAATATGTCTCAGTTCGAAGGAATACATTAGAATTTCCTCGAATGTTCTGTTATACTGATATTTCCACAAGTTATTTTTACCGAGAAACAATTGTTTTAAATTCTTATAATAGCGTAATCCTTCAGGAGTCACCAGTTCTATTTTATTTTCAGAGAGATCAATAGTTTCTAGCTGATGTAAACCATATATAGCGAAGTTCCAGGCAAACAATCCACAATTCACTAGAGATATTATGTGCATATTATTTTTAGGGTCTACGCATGCGTAACGTTGATCTGTCTCAAAACATCGAGAGTCAAATTCCTGCGAATTGTCCATTTTAATTGACTGTAAATGAAAAGGCAGAGAAAAAAAAGATATTTCTTTGGAGTCACAGTGATATTCCAGGTTAATATTTCTCATGTTTTCTTTGCATGATTTTTTTAGCCTTACTGCGGATATTTTGGCTAACCTAAAGCCCTCAAAGACAAGATGGTTCAAATTCGAGAATAGATATGGTATGTTGATTTTTTGTGCATATCTCGGCAATCGATGAATGGACGAAATTAAAGTGTAAGATATATTCAAAACTTCTAAAGTGCGTAGTGTCAGCGTTGACCAGTGGCAGTCAAAGAGAAGGGAACCCGTGTTTGAAATGTCCACAGAACGTACATTAAGGTTTGCGAAAGCTTCACACCACGTATGATTCAAAACATCAACATTTGTCCCTGAAGCGTATGAGTTAGTTCGACTCAAATTAAGAGTAGTTAAGTGTAAGTCTACAAAAGTAGGAACCACATCGACCAAAGGAAGTGCATAGCTATCACTCAAGTCCAAAATTTTAAGTTGTTTTAGTTGGCTAAATATCCCATGTTGAATATAGCGCACATCTTTAATTCTTATGTTTTCCAGGTAGAGTAATCCACTGAATGTCAATTTCGACAAACTAAAACTACCCGCTTCGCTAGCCATAGATAATGAAACCACATGTCTCCATGATAAATGAAAGATCCTCATATGTTTTGCCAAGTAGACACTGCCAGATGTGTTCCCAATTGCCCATATAGGCAACTGCATTGTTGTGTCTTCTCCCCTGATTGCTGTGAAATCAAACTGTGTTGTATTTGGTGGAAGGGTAGATGGTACTTGAGTGCATGCCACTCTGATATGATAATCCACCATTTTACAAACACACGCTTCTGGGCATCCAACCAATTCAGTTGTTTGACAAAGGATAGAACCACATAAGATGACACAGATGAACGTCCCCAGTTTTTTTGATACTTTCATCATTAATACGCCTGAAATACAAAATAAAAATGGTTATTAACTCTTTTCCCAAACGCACTACAGTTAAAACTAGAAGTCCTGTCATGAAATGCGCACAAATAGCATGTCGACCTGTGCGTTAATGTACGCGTTATGACCATGTTGAGGCTATCAAATTCTGTACTTATGGCCTGTGCACAAGCAATGTTTCAGCCAATGGACCTCCGGGTAATCCGGAGGTCCATTGGCAGAAACAGTGCCTGTGTTTTCTATGAGCAACCAAGAGAACCTCTCGTGCTTTGGGCGCAATTCGATATGGCAATCGCGCGCAATTCCTACGCGTTATCGAGCCTTGATAAGCGCACAGTTCGTGACAGGACTTCTAATTTTAACTCTCGATATAAATATTTGTTATTTTAATTAATCTTTTTTTAAAAAAATTATCCAAAATAATGGTACAAAACCATAACAGGTAAGCCCTCATTGGAA
Source organism: Pictodentalium vernedei (assembly GCA_031216915.1). Classification (NCBI taxonomy): domain Eukaryota; kingdom Metazoa; phylum Mollusca; class Scaphopoda; order Dentaliida; family Dentaliidae; genus Pictodentalium; species Pictodentalium vernedei. The sequence continues at coordinate 506,807,957 of CM062293.1, forward strand.
CGACCCCTTTCCATCGAGGGCTTACGTGACATGATTTTGTAATAATGTTTTGAACACATGCTTTTTTAAATGCTCAATTTGTGTAAATTACGCGAGCTGGTGCTGGTGATTCGTTAGGTAAAGGATTGACAATTGTTGCCCACTGTACGCTGATATTACGTTTTATCCCATAACTGGCCGTTTATTTGAACAATAAAGGCCTTGGATAAATTTGTGCTTTATTCACCTAGTAGGGGGATAAACTTTCCCCATAGGTGTAACACTGAAAAAAGTTATTCCCCCAGTAGCGACGGACTTGTTGACCTCTGGCCTCTACCACATTTGTCCAGCATAAAGAAATAGTCCGATTGTTGATTTCTTCAAATCTTTTTGAAAGTATTACACAATGCCAGTTGACAACACCACCCACTGCTCTTATAATAAAGTATGTTTTCAAGTTTAGCTCAAGTTTGTAGGGGAATTATTTTTAGACAGAAATGTATTACTGCGCCTTGTTTATTTTTGCCAATTTTGCTGGTCGATCGAATTGGACCAATGTGCTCCTCACTTCTCGCTGTGCTTTGTAGCGAATTATAGCACGATTTTGCCACGACTGTCTCGTTGAAGATTTATGGGATAAACAAAATAAACGTATAGTGTTTTCAAGTAAAAAAATATTCTACTCGAAGAATTAAGAATGAAACCGACTCGCCAGAGGCTCGTCGGTTTCATTCTTAATCCTACTCGTAGAATATTTTTTTTTACTTGAAAACACTATACGTTTATTCTATATATTCGCGACGGCTTTTGTTGGGTTTCTCGAACTGGACTAATGGAAATTTAGTATATAGTTGAGCTAAAAATATGAGTTTTCATTTTTCGATCAATCGCCATTTTTGACGTTTTTGCGTCGCATCAAAGTTTAATCATTCTTTATATATGCATGAAAACGCTAAGCTTCCTAAGGCTTAAACAATGTCCATGAGCTCAAAGTGATATGATCGCGAACGGCAGAGTTCCAACAAATAACAGTGAAAACTTTGCTCTCAGACATTTGCCCACAGTGTTCGGTTAACATATGGTGATTTTATTCCGGTGTGAGATATCTCGGCTTTCAGGTGATAGGGAGCGACGTGCGACGGGTTATCCACCGGCTTAGTTTTCAGCAAGACAGCAAACACCATCTCCTCGTTGTTGGGCCCACTGGGTTATGGACGTAATTCGCAATTCGTTGAGTTACTTATGCAAATTAGCTTGCGATTTCAATTTAATCTAGTTTTCTTCTTTTTGTTTCTTTTTCGTTACCCACAACCACTTCTAGTAGTGCCCCGCACCCCTCACACACACTCAAGGTATTTGCCACACTGATCGAAAATATAAAAAACTTGGGGCACAACGATTTGTTTCCTGAGTTTGGGGAGCGATGCGGATTTTCAATTCAATTTATTGAGTTTTCTAAATATGTTTTCCTCTATAACCCCCACCCCTTTCAAATTTGGGATATCCTATCTCTATTAAAAAAACACCCATAAAAATGAGTCGCCGTTCTTGGGAATACTCAACCGCCCAGTGACATCATGGGGGTCATAAGTCCAAAATATTCAACTTTGATCGACTTTCATGAAATGTATTTATATTGTGGAGTACAAAAGCAGGAACCAGCTGTTTTTTGTTTCTCGCGATACCACCGTTTTTACGTAATTTCAGCATTTCTCTCCAAAAACGAGGATTTTGTGACACACACAGCTCCAGAGTATGAAGGATACAGCTATGGAACTTCACACATCGACTTCAGTTAATTTGAATTTCATCCATTCGTTCTTCCGTTGTGTAATTTAGACCATCAATTGGAAGAAGCAAGCGTTAAGAATTATTTTTAAAGGTTTTTTTTCCCGCTCATATTTATATATCTATATCCGACATTGTAGAAATATAATCTCCATTAATCCCTTGAACTCTGGTGGTATCTTCCATGCTTGTTCAGTGGCAACAATTAGAAGAGTCCATATTCATTATTTGGAGTAGACCGATCACTATTTTCAACGTGCAGCGTCGGGCTGTACGTTGAAAATATTGATTGGTCCTCCCTACACATTTATTGAGCAGCCATCCTATTTAATGACGTTATGACGTATCAAGTTCCTGGCCGGAAACACGGCTGCTCAGGTTCAAAGGGTTAAAAACCATATCTGAAAATGTTGTGTCATCCTAGGATATTCTCAACCTTTATGTCCGAACTCGGCAATGCCATCTTTGAGGGCCACAGGGTCAAACGTCTTTTTTTTTAATTTCTGTATGTTGTTGAGCTCACAAAATTAGAAGATAGCAGTTTTTTGTTTTTTTTTATTTATTGCCATTTTTACGTTTGTTCGTCACTTTAAAGAAGAGATTGCTTTGAACATTCATCACTAAAACACACACTTGGTGACATGGGCAGCTTCACGGTGGTAAAAGATTCAGATTTGAAACTTTGCAGATCAGATTCAGAATTATCTGAAGTTTTTCCATCCGTTTTCAATTTTTGACGTTCAGACCTTAGATTGGGAGGAGCCTGATGTCAAGGATTTTTTGAAAGATTTATCTTCCAGCTTATTTTTCATCCCAGCTTTCTAAACGTTTGGAAATGTTATCTTCAATAACAACATATCTAATCATGTGTTGCCACCAAAGGTAATTCCTCCACTGTTGTCGCGGAACTTGTAGATGACATCGGGGGGGGGGGGGGGGGGGGGGGAGGGGGTCAAAAGTTAAGATGCGTAGAATTTTGTTTTCACATTTTAGTATGTTGTAGAACTCAACTAATTAGGAGATAGCAGTTTTTCGATTTATCGACATTTTGACATTCTTTTAAAAATTGAGAGATAGCTGTTTTTTTTTTAGTTATTGCGACATTTCAAATGTATATGCTGTTTTGGCCATTCATCATTAAAATTCTTAAGTCGATGGCACGCGCCACTCCATACATGTTAATAATTCAGCTTTGAAATTTCGCACATCGACTTTTTGTATCCACTTTTATTTTTGGTAATTTCCACCCTCAACTGGAAACAAACGGATATTGAAAGGAGTTTGAAAGATTTTAATTTTGTGCTCATTTTTAAGCGAATATTTTTGAAAAGTCAGCCTCTAATTAAAGTCACATCTAAAGATATGTTGCTGTAATAGGAAGTTCCCAACTGCTACGACAAAATTATGTGGGGACGTCATGTGGGGTCGGGGGAATCAACAATTAAAATGCGTTGCATTTGTTTAAAATTTTAGTTTGTTATATAATTTTTTCACAATTATTAGGATATAGCTGTTTTCGGTTCTCTGATTTATCCCCCTTACTGATGTTTTTCAATTACATCAAAGTTTGAGCATTCGTCACATATACATTAAAACGCTATGGTTTTTTTAGAAGGATTAACTAAGATTTTTCTGGAGGTGAGAACGGCGTTTCCATATTTTGCATGGCTCCAAACAAAAACACTTAATATTTGGTGTAGCTGTTCCTAGACGTTTTGACACAGTTCACTCTCTATGGCTAGTACTATAATTCTGGTGTCAGATATGCAGTTTTCAGGTGACAAGGAGTGACATGAGATTCTTTATTCGGTGACTTAGTTCGTTAATTGGCAGTAGATACATATTCCTCTTTGTTGGGTCCACTGACTGATAGACATGTTTCTTAGATTGACTTGTGGAAACTTACTTTGCGATTTCACATCCATCTAGCATCTTCAAGGATTCATGGGGAAATACATATTAATTGATTGGACCACGAAAGAATATCTAAATATCTGTGGGAGTAGAGAGACACGACATTGTATTTGCGGCCTCCTGAGCGCAAACGCGACAGAATGTGGATAAAGAAACAGCCCAGTACGGAGTCGGATTCCTTACAGAATTAGTCTGATGACCCGAGAGCTTAGGTTCAAATAATCTGGATAGATTTAACCATGGCTTGCGTGCCCTTTGAGGAATCTCCAACTTTTTTGTTGCACAAGTCAGCTTCTGTTCACTGGAACCAAATCATTGGGTAGGAGAGCATATGGGTGCAACACATGGCTGGAATGTTTTTAATAAAGTAACGTCATTCACAGTGACCCGAACTTCGTGGAAGCCATTTTGTTTCGGCGCCGACCCTTGATGTTAGGGTCCCACACAGGCTAGATTTTGTATACAATAGTCAACATTAAGAGTACGATCGGCATTTGAAGCACCTCTACCATAAGTAAATATCAGTTAGTAATATAAAGTTGATTATAAACAATGGGGACAAGTCCAAATCTGTGTAAAATAATAGCAATATGCTTCATACTTGTCAATGGATTGAAGGTATAGCGTGATACGTATTGCATTTCTCCGTCCTGTATTTTTTGATTAAATCTCAAGGATTCACGGAATTATATTCTTTCGGCAGACATATCCCTTATCATCCATGCATGCCCGTTAAAATTACAAGCTTCATATTTTTAAAATATTTTTTGACAAACGAGAGAGGACAATTCTAGTGGAACGGCTTCCCCCATCAGTGGCTTCGCATTCCTCAATACCTTCTCGGATAGCCCGAACGTTCCCACCCCACCCCATCCCCACTTACCTATCTTCGACAGAGGGCAACCATACCCAGAGTCTAACGTACCCGTTATTGTGTCAACGATAGCAGCAGAATGTTACTGTATTACACCAAGAGACATCTCGATGCTGCATGTTCCATATCTGATACAATTCATCAGTACTAGGCGTTAGTTTGTTGTTAAGCCTGTGGAGACCGGCTGTATCTTCCATGTCAGTCCATTGGCAGCAATTAGAAGAGTCATGTTCATTATTTGGAACTAGAGCAATTAATATTTTCAGCGTGCAACCTTGCGGCCTTATTGATTTGCTTACTCCATGCATTAACTTAGCAGCCATCCTACCTTATTTATTTATTTATTTAATTATTGGTGTTTAAGGTCACATATTTCTGCACAATGGCTAACCATGACCGTGACAGTTTTACGGGTGGAGGAAGCCGGAGTACCCGGAGAGAACCACCGAGCAACGTCGAGCAACTGTCAGCACCCCAACATACCAACTCCACACGAGCAGGGTTAGCATTGGTTGAAGACAGGTGCACCATCGACGTGCAGTACGCCTTAGTACACAGCGGCACCGTGCCCCCACGAGGGCAATGGGGATGAAGTATCTTGCCCAAGGACACAACGCGGCTGCCACAGATGGGATTTGAACCGAGGACCTCTCGGCTTGCAGCCTGCGCCTCCAGCAACTGAGCCACCGCGCCCCCCCCCCCCCCCACAGCCATCCTACCTAATTAACTGTTAATATATCATGTACCTAGGCCGGATAATCGGACTCGCGTGTTCAAAGGGTTAAAATAACATATTTGATATCAATGAGGATGAATGTGTTGCCAACGGGAAAATGACTCTCTATTAACCCTACAGTTAAAACTAGAAGTCCTGTCACGAACTGTGCGCTTATCTAGACTTAATTGCGCGTAGGAATTGCGCGCAATTGCTATATCGAATGACATCAAAAGCATGGCAGGTTCTCCTTGTTACCCATAGCAAACACAAGCAACGTTTCAGCCAATGGACCTCCGGGTTACCCGGAGGTCCATTGGCGGAAACTTTGCTTGTGCACAGGCCGTATGTGCAAAATTTGATAGCCTTTCCATTGTCATAACGCGTAGACTAACGCGCAAATCGACGTGTTATTTGTGCGCATTTCAGGACAGGACTTCCAGTTTTAACTGTATACCCAACGTAACGTCCATAACCGGCCAGCGCTATTCTCAAAAATCGCTAATAAATTTTCATTATTTTTTCATTTTTTGTCTCAAAAATATAGGTTATGACCCCTCGTTGGAACGAGCTCGTCGAGCGCGTTCCAACGAGGAGTTATAACATATATGTTTGAGAAAAGAAATAAAAAAAAATAGTTATTCAAGAATTTCTTTGCAAGTGCCGCCTGCTTTTCATGTTAGATAAAGGGTTAAAGAAAATTACAACCTTGAGAAATCAGGATCATCTTCAGTCTCGCGGCCGGTAGGTGAGTGGATCGTGTATGTCTTTACCAAACTAACAAGCTGGTTTTCTATTTTGAACAAATTCGTATAAACTTTGGGACATTGTATGAAAATGTTCTCTTTTAATTAAGTAGTCAAAACAGTTCGATACCTAACCAGCAAACCGCATATTTGTGAATTATTGTAGTAAATGTCAAATTCACCCGTATAAAGCGGTTCCTTCAATATGAGGAGAGAAGGAACACTGAAACTTTGACAAGTTCCTTCAATATTGAAGTTTTTCTTACAGCATCCTTCTTCACACAGCAAACAAATAACGAGATAGAAACCTGCATGCAGTATCCAATATACAATGAGGCGATCACGAGCAAACCATATCGAATTTACACCGGAACGCGACAACAGGCTTGTCATTTTCAAAATTGTAGTGAAGCCATAATGCTTGGTCTTAAATTGCACCAGATGAGTTCAAGGAGCTATTTTTGTTTCTTCTTGATTCACCGGAGAAGAGCTTTTGGAAGCCATTTTCAATTTGTTGGTGTTTTTGAGAATATCTGTTCTGAATCGTGTAGGTTTGAAATTAGGAAAACAGAGATCCAACATCAGTTTACACAGGCACTTCTAGTAAACATTCAATGCTTTTATCAGCAGGTCGGGATGATTTTTGTCCCTTATACCAATCATGCAGAACAACTGGCAAAGCTTAATATGTCACCATTTAGAGCTGATCGTGGCCGAAAAGCTGTAGACCTTAGCTATTATGCCGAAACCGAACAACCAGAAAAACAACAACAAAAAAAATAAAAATTCTACAGGCAGTTACATGCAGTAACAGAATATGTAAATCCGTTGTGATGGGGCCACCAAGAGGATCTGACATCGAAAACTGCGTAAATCGTTTTTGTAGTTATAGTAGCATCAATATTAGGCAGCTGTTTTTTTTTTCAAATAAATAAATAAACACGTAAGTTTAAAACTGGATTGTATTTTTGTAACAGTGAAAATAAAAAATAAACATTTGTGTCTCTTTGGAATTAAATTAATCCCGGGGATACGTCAAATAAAGTAAACAAGATGTTTGTTTTTTGTTTTCATTTATCTAAATTCACCCTTCATGAAATACCGGAGACGACTTTGTATCTAAAATATATTTTCTATTTAAAATGAAAAGTTGAAAGTTCATACCTTTTCTTTTGAAGAGTGTTAAACTTTTTCAGAATTTTCAAAATTTGAAGGCTCCATTCTTAAAACAACCGTCCACGTAATCCATGTCCTTCAGTTGATTTCACTGATTAACGTCGAATACACTTAACACAAATAGACGACTGGACGACAAACATGTGTAAGAGTGCCGTGCAGCTTCCGCTTTGACACACTTGAAGCGAAATACGATACTATCAAATTCAATGTACAGTCAGCTTTAAATACAAGTTTGCTATCTTGCTAATATTCAAGCAAAATGGTTTGAGGAAGTAGAACGATTAACCCATGCAAATCACATATATTTCTTTTTAACACAATTTCCCCACTGCCAGGCACGTAGAGACAAGTAAGTTGGGGTGACTCCTCACAACAGTCATATTTTTCAATAGTTGCTTCATGTTTTCAACTGTTCGGGCTAAAGAGACCAGCCGATTTGAATTTTCAACCCGTGATTGCATTTCTTTCGAATGCGATTGGCGATCGGGTGCGCTTACCAGCAGAGCCAATTCGATTTTAAAATTTTTGATCACATTTTCCGACTAGTCTAAGCAGCAGACAAAAATTTTGAAATTCCTGTTATTAAAATGAGTAGATTTAAGCCAGAGGGATGCCTTAGAAGCCATTTCAAAAGTTCAAAAATATGTTTTTTCCCAGGGGGGGGGGGGGGGGTTCTCGGGACCCTCTACCATGGAGGCAGCGACGCTACCACTCGAATTCTTCCCAAACAACGGATTCGGCTCTATCGGGACTCGGGACATGCCTACGACATGTCATGCTGGGCCCCGGCCTCAGTTAGAAACCTAACTCATCACACCTCCCTCCCATTAAAGATCGCCTATACGTCTCTGCCCACAACCAGTTCTGACTAACATAGAAGAAAGAAACATGGGTTTTTGTTAGCTTGATCACATCGATGACAATTCATCTGCCAAACTGTCCGAACTTTAATTTTAACAATTCAATTTGTAATCAGACCGTAGGAGGGTTTGACCATCCTCTACTAGGTGGGTTCTCAGGTGACGGCCTGCTCAATTAGGCAGGTTTGCTGGTTATAAATTAGCAGGTTTGCTCAACTGAGCTGGTTTGATGCAGAATATACAAATACGCAGCCCCGGGCCAAAATGGTCTCTCCTGCCAATACCATCCTGCAGGAACCTTGTACTCGTGAGCTGCGTTCCGAAGGCCCCAGAGGAAGGAATCCCGGAAGGCAGATATGAAGAGACTGGGACCCGCTTAGGGCAAATATCCAGGATGGAGATCAGATCATAAACACTTCTTTGGTTCTCATCTCTATCATGGAAGTACCTGTTCAATACACTGATTTGGCCCCAACTTCGGGAGTAGTCGTATGACCCGTTCTGGCCAAACCCGTTCTGGACCCCAACCCCCCCCCCCCCAAAAAAAAAAATCAGGTATCACATCGGGGATATTTGGTGGTCATTCAATCAGTCATTTCTTTTAGTCACATATCATTATTTCCATTGTGTACGTTTTTAAATACTGTACATTGTTTTTAGCAATTACTTGATTTTGCTGTGATGTCTGTTTGCTTACAAGTTGCAGCTTTAAGTACAGGGTTGTGTACAGGGATTGGTTGAATGACCGGCATCTGAGGACATGTTACTCCCACACACGGGTCAATCGGTCAGTGGTATGCTTCGGCATGACCACTGGCCGAGTATACTTCTCCATACCAAGTATGTGGAAATAATGGCAGCCCGGTGAGTTCACTGCATAGCGGTAACTCTACCCCTTGTTGGACTCCGTGGGGGATGGGAGACGGGGCATTGAATCATTAAACAATACAAACATGGATACAACAAACACCAACAAAACTTAAACGCGGTATAGCTTTATTTCCAGATGGTTCTGATTCTGACTCAGGTCAAAAGATATCAACTCTCCAGAATAAATGGCCAAAATTTGTGATAATATATGCAGCTGACGCAAATAATAAGGCAACTGATTTGAACCGTCTAACCTTAGAAAAAGCTATTAATGGAATTGTTGGCACTGTTGGCAATGTTAAAAAGAACTTGTGCAATTCTCATAAAATGTAACAGGGAGGCCCAAGCAAATAATCTAATGAATACAGGAGAACTAGCAGACATGGAGGTGAATATTTTTTTCCGCATCAAACACTTAATAATAGCGGGGGTGTAATTAGAACAGGGGAATTAGCAGGAATTGACACACCTGAAATACAGAAAGAACTTGAACCACAAGACGTAACAGCCGAGAAAAATATTGAAATTAAAAAAATGGATCAACCATCAAAACAAATACTTATATTTTATCATTTGAATCAGCCCAACCACCAAAATTAATCAAAGTTGGTTATATGAGCATCAAAGTGCATTTATATATACCAAATCCACTTTGATGCCTCAAGTGCCGAAAATATGGCCATGGGCAAAACAAATGCAGGGGTCAAACAATGTGGCCTGAATGCTACTAACAACACCAAAGAGAGCCATGTACCAATGCCATTAAATGCGTAAACTGTCAGGACAATCAAATGTCATCATCCAAAAATTCCCCTGCCTTGAGAAAAGAAAACAAACTATACAAAGAATAAAATGCGAAAAGCAAGTAAGTTTTAAAGACGTCAGAGATATCGTAACATCGATGTCTGGTATGAATATTTCATCACCTTCATATGCTGCAAAACTATCACTAAAAGTGTCAACCTACTCAGTAGAATGCCATACTCAGTTCACATGGCTCAAAAGAACAATTCCATATGTAGTAACAGCATTGACAATACAAGAAACAGAACTTCAGATTAACCAAACAAATTCAGCAGCCCAAACACTTGAGAAAATACCAAATACTGGACAAAAACAAGAACAAGCAACAGAAGTACCCAAACCACAACGCCAAAAAAGAACCAAACTTAGAAATCAGAAAAGACGAATCAGACAAAGAAACCGAAACCAGATCCACAACACAGACACCAATTAAATCTTAGTCAGAATCAAAAACGACAACAAGAACGTCTTAACCCTTTACCTAACATGAAAAGCAGACGACACTTGCAAAAAAAAATCTTGAATGACTATTTTTTTTCATTTTTTGTCTCAAAAACATAGGTTATGACCCCTCGTTGGAACGAGCTCAACGAGCTCGTTCCAACGAGGGGTCATAACCTATGTTTTTGCGACAAAAAATGAAAAAATAATGAAAATTAATTGGCGATTTTCGTAAATAGCGCTGGCCGGTTTTGGCCGTTACGTTGGGTAAAGGGTTAACAAGAAAAAAGAAAAAGAAAAACAGAATCAAGAATCGGAGAGGATTCCAAAACTCCTTCAAAATGTTGTTACAAGCAACATGTTTGAAGGCATTGAAGAAATGTCAGTCGATGAGTGTATCGATGATATATTTTCAACCAAACTGTGCCTGAGTTCCTCTCAGGGAAAGTTCCCACGTAAAACATCACCGAAAAGAAACACTGGGGCAATTTCGCCCATACGTCCACTTTCTAGTTTCTAAATCTCCAAACAAACATAGATAATACACCCAAACAAAACATTATACAGTGGAATTCTCGAGATTTTAAAGCGAATCTTAATGAATTAGGCCTTTTAAGCCAAAAATATAAATCTGCTGCTTTTTGCCTGCAGGAAACTCTTTTAAAGAAACCCGAGGCTCATAATCATTCAGCTTTTAAGCATTATTCTTCGTAATAATGCATGGGCAGAGGATAATGATCTGCATATTCGTCGAATATCTGTCCTAGTTAGGAACGACATTATTCACAGTTCTGTATCATTACAAACAGATTTACAAGCTGTGGCGGTACGCCAAACTGTAGACAAAACAGTCATACTTTGTTCGATTTATGTTTCACCAAGTAAAGCCATACAACAGAATGATCTTGAGCTACTGGTCCCACAGCTCCCAACTCCACACATTTTGTTGGGTGATTTCAAAGCGCGTAGCCCTCTTTGGTGTAATTCCTGCAGTCAAGAATATGTAAAAGGTAAAACTGTAGAGGAGTTCATTACAACGTATGACTTGTGTTTGTTTATTGATGGTTAGGACACTTATCTGAACCTAGCATCTGCACATAGCATAGTATACATCAACTGATCTCTCAGTTGCTTGCCCTTCTATCTTCCTCGATTTCTCTTGGAAGGTAGAAGATGGCTTGTGCGGGAGTGACCACCTTCCAATTGTGTAGGAAAGTGTTGTTCCGGCGGGCGATGAGTACCCAGTGGAACTTTAAAAAGGCTGACTGGGACACTTCCTCATCGCTTTGTTCTGAACGCCTCACACGGGTGAAATTTCAGGATAGATTGGACATTTTACTACTGAGTTGATTGGCATTGCAGGCCAAGTCATTTCAAAAACCTCGGCAGGTCCAAAACGTTTCACTAAACCATGGTTTGATGATGAATGTGAGCAGCCTATAAACGATCGCAATGAAACTGAACGGGAATTCAACAAGTCACCAATCACGAATAATTTGGATAAACTTTGTTTAAATCGGGCAAACACAAGGCGACTTATAAAACAAAAAGAAAGAAAAGTTCTTGGGAAGCTTATGTTTCAAAGCTTAACAAAACCACCCCATCAACAAAATTTGGAAAATGGTTGGAAAAATTAAAGGTAAAGAAGCCAAGTCAACTGTGCAACATCTGAAAGATAACAATACACTAGTCACATCAAAAAAAGAAATTTCAAACAAATTGGCCTCCACATTTTCTAAACATTCGTCGTTTGAAAATTGTAATCCAGAATTTTTCAAACTTTCTTCTTGTCATGTATGTCGATGTAATATTACACAACCAAAATAAGACAGACACTTCCGTTTATCAGTATCATTGGAAATGTACAACTCTAATGCGGTACACATTCCACGTGTAAAAAAACGGCCGGCATCGCAAATATGGGTGTTTTAATTATATTGATTTTCCTAAATGATTAATCGCCTGAAAGAATCGATGATAATCAATCAATCATACCCATGTGGCCCCTTAGGTGTACAGTTAAAACTAGAAGTCCTGTCACGAAATGCGCACAAATAGCACGTTGATCTGCGCGTTAATCGGTGCGTTGTGACCATAGTAAGGCTATCAAATTATGTACATATCGTCTGTGCACAAGCGATGTTTCAGCCAATGGACCTCCGGGTAACCTGGATGTCCATTGGCCGAAACATTGCCTGTGTTTGCTATGAGTAACCAGGAGAACCCGCCATGCTTTAGATGCCATTTGATATGGCAATTCCTACGCGCAATTAAGCCTAGATAAGCGCGCATTTCGTGACAGGACTTCTTGTTTTAACTGTATTACCAAAACAAATAAACAGCATTACGAATGGTCCACGTAGGATTTGGGAAGATGTGTTTGTTGAAATGATTACCCGTGCCATTCACACCGCATTTCGGACTGTTTGTATGTTACTAACAGGGACATAGGACTCAGCCGGTACCGGGGGTAAGCAACCAACATTCCGCCCCCAACAGATGTCTTTTAACATAATTCGTAGAGAGGGAAAACAGAGGCATACCGAATAGGGAGAGTTACATTATATTTACAAACCCATCAATGCAATCTTGTTGAAAATTTGCTGGAAGGGACGCAGATACTCTTTGCCAGACATGTCAACCGGTACCTGCACCGGTACTGAAGCTTTTGTCCCACCGGTACAAGGACAAAAGTATTTTATGGGAAAGTGCTAATTGAACGATGGTAAACAGGCTGATAATTGTGTATGGCACACTTGCACGACATACATTTAACTTATTTGTGAATGAACATATCAAAACACTCTACAGTTGCATGTTATGTCTGCACCACAATCTCGATAAGGCCGACCATTTTGACTTTTCATACGTGGCATCAAAGACACTGGAAACACCACCATCGGCTACTTCAAAGAAATTATTCTGTGGTGACATCAAAGTATTCATAAAGCACGACCCTGGTGCTTTATGATTAGTTTGATGTCACCGCAGAATAATTGGACGATGCCATGTTTGTCTTGCGAACTTGACGACTAGCGCTGGTTAACCCTTTACCCAACGTAACGGCCAAAACCGGCCAGCGCAATTCTCAAAAATCGCCAATTAATTTTCATCATTTTTTTCATTTTTTGTCTCAAGCTCGTTCCAACGAGGGGTCATAACCTATGTTTTTGAGACAAAAAATGAAAAAAATTAGTTATTCAAGAATTTTTTTTGCAAGTGTCGTCTGCTTTTCACGTTAGGTAAAGGGTTAAATGAGAATTTCTGTCCAATTGTTGTTTCGTCCCCGTACCGGACCCGGTTTCGATGGGACAGGCTCTGTCCACCGAACAACGACGGGCAGCTGCCAGCTCTCCAACATCGTAACTCCGCACTGCAGCACGGGCAGGGTTAGATTGGTTGAAGACATACGCATCATCGACGTGCAGTTCGCCTTAGTACACGACGTCATCGTACCCCCATGTGGACAATCGGGGTTAAGGAAAGGGTTCAGTTAACACTAGAAGTCCTGCCACGAACTGTGCAATTATCTAGGATTAATTGCCCGTAGGAATTGCCATATCGAATGGAATCCAAAGTATGGTAGATTCGTCTGGTTACCCAAACAAATGCAGGCAATGTTTCTGCCAATGGACCTCCTGATTGCCAGGACGTCCATTGGCTGACACATTGCTTGGACACAGACCATATGTATAGAATACAATGATCATAACGCGTAGATTAACGCGCAGATCGACGTGCTATGTGTGCGCATTTCATGACAGGACTTCTAGTTTTAACTGTATGTGTGCAACACATGGCTGGAATATTTTTAATAAAGTAACGTCATCCACAGTGTGCCGTAACTTCGTGGAAGCCATTTTGTTTCGGTGCCGACCCTTGATGTTAGGATCCCACACAGTCTACATTTTATATACAGGACTTCTAGTTTTACCTGTAGCTCAACAGAGTAATTCGTTCACAAAGAACAAACAAAAACTGTTTTCATTTAAAGACAATGAGCAGCCAATAAAAAATAAAAATACCAAAGATTGGGGAAAAGGCAGAGATTTCATTTAATTCCCCAATTCGATTATTTGCTTCATCATACCAAACATGAAACAAATTAAATCGTACATTTAATATCATGTGTATCAAATGGGCAACAATCTCTCAAGGTTTGGTGAGGGTTTCCTTTCCAGTCTCAAGAGTCAGAAGTCGCGTAGACTAAACTGAAGATACAGATTTTTGTTAGCGACCCTACTAGGTCAAGAATTTGAACAAATCGTTCCCTGAGTTCCAATGTGTTCTATGTGCCAGCAGGCACATAGAACACATTGGAACTCAGGAGACGAAATGCTTTACGTTCACGTCTAAGTACACGGGCAACAGGAATGAATGTCTCTAATACAGAGGACAAGTGATGAACGGTTAAGGTCTACGGTAAGTGCGTATGGACAAACACGGTTTTTACCACCATCCTCCCCACTTAAAACAATATTTGTACACAACATATTGTTTCCGGGAAGAACCAGTCGGTAGAAAACGGTAGATCGCCGCCAAACAAAGCATCTTACGTGACGATCTGCTGAGCAAACCTCAGAAACTTTACATTTAACTGTCAGAATCGAACCCAACATCCCAAAGTTTACCTTCTTCTTCTTACTGCCCGAAGCCTGTACCTCTAAGTCAATTTCCGTTTACCTTATCTTAGCTGTTCCCTCAGTTTTGTTCAAATCTACACACATCTCTTGGTATCTATTCACGACAGATGCAGAACGATTATTCATAGCAGGTCTCTTTGCAGTCTACCCTGTTCTATCTGTCGGGCACTTTCTCTCGCTTCTTTCCTGCCTACAGCACCTCCCACTGAGTTGAAATATGATACGTCTGATCTACGTATAGTTCGTTTGGAACCAGAGTTTTAAATTCTATCTCTGAAGTGCCATTGTGTCTCTTGATATGGGCCATAATTCGGTCTTACGTTTGAAAGTTAGACCACACTCAATACACTGAATATTTTTTTTTTTTTTTTTTTTTTTTTTTTTTAGTTGTATGAAATTTTGTTCAGTGGTCGTAATATCGCCAGGATCACATACACTTTTGAATACCAAACCTCCGTTGACAATCTCGAACAGGACAAAACATTTCCAACGGATTCCATAATTTCCAGACATGGTGTTCTTGTAAATCTTTGAGCTCTAGTGGGTCATCTGATAATTCAAGTTCCATATCTTAAAGCTCGGGCGCGGTGGCTCAGTTGGTAGAGGTGCAGGCTGCAAGCCGAGGGGTCCTCGGTTCGAATCCCACCTGCGGCAATCGCGTTGTGTCCTTGGGCAAGACACTTCACCCCATTGCCCCCGTGGGGGCACGGTGACGCTGTGTACTAAGGCGTACTGCACGTCGATGGTGCACCTGTCTTCAACCAATGCTAACTCTGCTTGTGTGGAGTTGGTATGTTGGGGAGCTGACAGTTGCTCGCCGTTGCTCGGTGGTTCTCTCCGGGTACTCCGGCTTCCTCCACCCGTAAAACTGTCACGGTCATGGTTAGCCATTGTGCAGAAATATGTGACCTTACACACAAATAAATAAATAAATAAATATCTTAAAGCTGTAATCCACAAAAAATGAATGTACATGTAATTGATACCTTTACCAAACATCTGCAGATAACTATAAACTATCTGAACAAAGATTCCATTCATCTGTCTAACCCAAAGGAATATACATTTCAAAAGGCTTAATAACTCCCTCATTTCTTGTCGAAACTTATACCCCAGGCTCATTCCACTAATTGTGAACACTTCGTCATTTTCTAACCCTTTTCTGCAAACTTCTGACCCATTGTTCAGTCTCAATGGCGCGTTCGAATCACAATTATTGCTATTGTTATCCGACCAACTTTCAGAATCATTGCTTCGATTAGTCCCAGTTTGGCATTTCATTAATCAAATGACTTTGTCCAATGAGAAATATAAGGTTTTCATAGCTTTATGTGGCAAACCGTTCTCAATCTTACTGAGGGCATAACTGGCCAGTGGAATATTTGAACAAATTTGTGATATGTGTGTATTGTAAAGAAGATTTTCATCAAGATTTATGCCAAAAAATTAGACGTATGTTTCATTCTCATTACCGCCGACTTTACTGATGACTTCATTGTTTATACAGATTTCTTGGTGTTTGCATGTTTTATCTTTATGGGATAATTAGTGTCTACAGTTACAACTAAAAGTCCTGTCCTGAAATGCGCACATATAGCACGTTGATATGCGCGTTAATATACGCGTTATGACCATAGTAAGGCTATCAAATTGCATGCGGCCTGTGCACAAGCAATGTTTCAGCCAATGGACCTCCGGGTAACCCGGAGGTCCATTGGCAGAAACATTGCCTGTTTTTGCTATGAGGAACCAGGAGAACCTGCCGTGCTTTGGATGTCATTCGATATGGAAATTGCGCGCAATTCCAACGCGCAATTAAGCCTAGATAAGCGCACATTTCGTGACAGGACTTCTAGTTTTAACTGTATTTGGGGTTTTTGTAGCATTCAAGACTAAATGGTTGGCTGAACATTAGTCAAATAATTTTTGAAGTTCGTTGAAATCTGAAACCAGCTAGTTAATATAAGAACCGGATTTGTTTAGAGAAGTGTCGTCTGCAAATGGCAGGAGGCTCAACTTTGTAGACTTGTTAATATCGTTTATATTTAAACGAAAAAAGAATATGGTCAATAAAAGAACTCTGTGGGACTGCGCGTGTAGGTTCGACAACGCAGGATTTACTCTCTCCAAAAGAAATAAATTGGGTCCGATTTTATATAGATAGCTCTCGAACCAGGCACTTGCTTTACCCTTGTTCCATAATATTTAATATTTTTAATTAATGTCACGGCTTAGGATATCACAGGCTTTTGAGAGATCCAGGAATATAACAAGGGTACTATCTTTGCTATTTTTCTGTTCTTCTCAGCCATGTGTTTGTACAAGTGCATAATTGGATGCAGCATGCTATGCTATGTCCTGAGCCCATATTCAGGTTGACAGGAATCCCAGCGGGCCGTAGGCCCGCAAAGGGTTGTACATACCCAATCAGATAAATATGTTCCAGAACAGAATTCTCTAATACCGTCATGCAATATTTTGAATTGGACAGTAAATTGCAGGGAAAAAATCACGTGACTCCCGGTTCACAATTGCCGATACAGTTGCAATCGGCTTATCCCCCTCTTGGAATCTTTAGGCCGATATCAACAATCAAACAAAATGTCAAATGCGTTCTTTTGCTGTTGCAACCCAACTCGCATCTCAGCTTTACGTGATATTTACATGTCTACACATCACTCGTATTCAGTCCTTTTGGAGGTTTTTCAATACGATCAGCTAATAATCTTGTTATTTCAGATCGAATTTTCCTGATTTCGTTGTAGCTTGATCTTTTCTACGATTACACCATGTACCTTCATCGAAAAACATCAGATATAACCGGAGATCTTGCTGATTATATTGGTGCGATTTCATAAAGATACAGTTAAAACTAGAAGTCCTGTCATGAAATGCGCACAAATAACACATTGATACGCGCGTTAATGTACGCGTCATGGCCCCAGTAAAGCTATCAACCTCTGTACATATTGCATGTGCACAAGCAATGTTTCAGCCAATGGACCTCCGGGTAACCCGGAGGTCCATTGGCAGAAACGTTGCATGTGTTTGCTATGAGTAACCAGGAGAACCTGCCGTGCTTTGGATGCCATTCGATATAGCAATTGCGCGCAATTCCAACGCGCAATTAAGCCTAGATAAGCCCACTATTCGTGACAGGACTTCTAGTTTTAACTGTATGCATGTACACGCACACGTAGCTAGTGAAGTTCAAGAATCAAAACGAAACGCAGTTTTTGAATTATCCTAATTTTAAGGTAGGGATCTGCGAATCACAAATTTCTTTTCGAATCGAATCTCGAATCGAATCGTGTCTCTAATATCGACATCGAATCGAATCCCGAATCGAATCTTAAAAGACAAGTTATTTCATATTGCATCAAACGGAAGTTACGGAACACTGTGATGACCCTTAAGCGACGGAGTGAACACCTTAAACACCAATAACTAAATATTCTCTGTAGCACCGTCGCTGAAACAGCTAGGCCTATTGACCATAGCTTTAGTTTGTGAAGGCCTAACTTGTTACTATTCACGTTCTTAAGAACGTGAACAGTAACAAGTTAAGCCTTCAAAAACCAAAACTATGGATAATGTTCTGGGCCAAATTCACACCTTACCTAACAATTAAACATTGTCAATTACTCAAATAAATAGGAATTGAGCCTACTTGAATGAATTTTCTAATGACATTTTTGTTGGAAATGTAACAAATTGAAGTCAGTACGAGAGATTCGAAAAAATCGAATCCGGAGACTGATTCGGGATCGATCTCGAAGCATACGTATGGTATCGATATCGAATCGAATCTCGAATATTCGCAGGATCCTATTTTAAGGTATAGATACTGTAATAAATAGTAATGCAGGGTTTGCTTTAAAACATTGGCTGATACAGTGCTGATAAGTTGCTCCCGGGTCGTTTCGCCCCAATTCCTGTTCGCACATCGAGTCGTTTCGCCCAATCCTCATTTGCACCGGCTCATTCGCCCCACATACGGAGGTGGGAGGTTTCTCCCCTAAATTTTATTTTGGTAATGCAATGTAATTGCTTCCTTTAGTACTTTAGTATTTTTCCCCGAAGGATTTACCGAAGTAAACAATTTCCATTAAAATGTTCATAATTGTTACTAAATTGAAAAATTTTACCGCATCTGCATTGACCGATACGTGAAATTAGACAAATAGAGAAGGTTCGGTGGTATGTCAATGAGGTATGGATTAAATAAAAACAGAACTTGCAGTGATATTATGTTTTATTCCTGTTTTACTTATGTAGCTGTTTATATTTTTTTACAGTCTGGTATTCAGAAGCACAACTTTTGACATTTGTGTATAATTTGTACTAGGGCTGCACGGTATATCGATAAACCGATATATACCGGTATTCAAACCAATATCGATTGAATACCGGTGTAATTACAAAAATATCGGTTTATCGTCATTATTTATTTACCCACAATTTCGATTTTCAAGATGTCTTGAGTTTCTTAATTGTAGCCCCGAATGAATAATATTATCCCTTTATCCAAGGAATTGTCTGCTTGTGCCCTCGCAATATACAAATTCAGCAGTTGAAAAAATAATTTTCAAAAATTTCAACAAAACTATATCATGTGACCCCTCATTGGAACGAGCTCGTCGAGCTCGTTCCAATGAGGGGTCACATGATATAGTTTTGTTGAAATCTGGGGAAAGTCTGAAAAACTAATTTTGAAAATAATAAATTTTGATATCGCCTACGTTTGGTAGAGATTTTTCGAACTGCATCATCAAGACATGCTAATTGGTTCCGACTGTGATGCCTCGAGTCCCGATTGTGGTACTTGTGTTCATATATCTGATCAGTTTTCGATATACCGGTATACCGCGGTATTTTTTTGAATACCGATACCGGTATTCAGTTTTGAATATTGTGCAGCCCTAATTTGTACATTTATATAACATCCATAACAATGCATTACAGTTATCAATCGGCCTGTGTCGTTTCTCTTCTGTGGGTCCTTTACTCTTTTCGCCGAACACCTCTCCATACATGTTTACACAAAGTTTGAGTCATTCAATTCAATGCTACCAATAAGAAGTTACTTTCACACTTTTGTAATAATACCAATATATCCATACAATTCAACAGGTAGTGGATTTTAATTTTCTACCGTTGCTAAAAAATGTTTTCAAGATGGTGTGTTGCGACCGTATTAGTGCTATGCATTATAATGTTACAGTTAAAACTAGAAGTCCTGTCACGAATAGTGCGCTTATCTATGCTTAATTGCGCGTAGGAATTGTGCGCAATGGCCATATCGAATGGCATCCCTAGCACGGCAGGTTCTCCTGGTTACGCATAGCAAACACATGCAATGTGTCTGCCAATGGACCTCCGGGTTACCCGGAGGTCCATTGGCGGAAACATTGCTTGTGCACAGGCCATATGTGCAGAATTTGATAGCTTTATTGGGGCCATAACACGTACACTAACGCGCATATCAACATGCTATTTGTGCGCATTTCATGACAGGACTTCTATATTTAACTGTACTTGATGGTGGAAAAGTACTCTAAACCATTAAAACAATTTAATAACAAACTCAGTGCCATTTCGCCACCTCATACCCGAGTCATTTCGCTCCAATATAGGGGGCGAGAGTCCCCCGAGACGACCGGCGCGAAATAACACTTCAGCGGGGGTGAAGGGCAGTTGGGACAAAACGACTCGATATCGATAGGTTACTTTTTTCGGTCCAGTCAGAAACGAAAACAAAGTACTTTCTGATGTCCACCTTTATTTATGAACAATGGTTTGTAGTTTTGTAAACCAAAAAAAACGGAAAACTTATAACCATTTTAGATTTTTAACGCAATCGAAAAAAATTGCCACCGTTTTTCGGGCACATGAATATTCGGTCTGGGGAAAACTCCGCCTGGGTAGATTCATACCGAAGAAAAGCAATACAGTTATACATCTGTGAGCTATTTTAGATATGCCCACCAGGCAGAATGCTTTCATGTTTGGAATACAACATCTCTAAGGAGGTCAAATTCAACTTTGTTCAAATCGTGTGCCTGGATTAATAGCTGGGTTTCCTGTGGGAGCCGGAATTGGCCATGTAGCTGAAGAATTAGAAATTTTAAATTCTGTACCCTCTAGAGGTGTGTAACTAAGATTAAGCTACATAGGTTGTATCTAGAGGCTTCAGAGGGAAACTCATTACATTATGATCAACTGAAGAAAAGGCATGATGCTTGGACTGTTTTTGTCACTCCTGAGGGCTCAAGGATTGACAAGTATATCATATGGAGATGGATTGCTTAATATAGATTCATTCTTGAACTCTGTTTATATCGTGATCTGTTCAAGGTGAGCGCTCCAGACCCCGTGGGGCCTCTTGTTTATTTATTTATTGGGTTTTAACAACACTGTCGACAGCCAACAGTTACAAGTTTCTTCTCTCCTTGAACCAAGTCTCTCGACACAACTGCAACACTCATGGTCCACTGAATTTTTAGCACACGTGACCTTCAGTCAGGGTGAGCTATAGTGATCACTCGCCGTCCGTCCGTCGTCCGTGAACATGGTGTTTGCGTCTTGTCCTCCAAAACCGCTGCGCCGATTTAAGTGCAATTTGAGATGTTTGTTTGTTACGACATCCCATTTTGATTGTGTTCAAATGAAGTTGCCCTGCCCTTCAGTAGGGTCACGCCCAAAAAGTATGCCTAAGTCTTAAAAAAATCTTCTTTTCATGAACCAACAGTAGCAGAAATGAGATATTTGGTGTGCTGCTTGCTTTTGAGTTATAGCCTCTGATTTGTTCAAGAGAAGTTTGTGGGGCTATATTTTCCTTCGTCTGGGGAGGGGCAAGAATTTTCGCCCCGCCCAAAAGTTCTATTCTTCAAAGCAAGAGGCTGATTTGAACCAAATTTAATATCAGGGCTTATTGGGTCATAAGTACTTAATTTATACCAAAACAAAACAATTTCTGAAGCTTCTTTAGGACCAACAGAATGAAATGATCCAAAGAAATTGCTATCGGTTCTATCATGGGGTACTTTTTCGGGACTTTGTAAAATGCTGAGTCAGCAGTTTTTTTTAACACTGTGGGTAATGGGAAAAGCATGTAAGACTCTTCTTCTCCCAAACCACTGCTCCAAAAGCTCTCAAATTTCACATATAACATCTTTTTGAAGATTTTTATTGAAATCAAATCCCTTGGTCCATACTTGGGCTTTCTATGGGAGTCCAAATGTTAAAATTAGTGCAGTATGAGGAACATTCTTTAAAAATCTTCTTCAGATCCGCCATCAGAATCTTTTGATATTTGGTCTGCAGCATCCTTAAGGGGGTGAGATTTAAGTTTGTTCAAGCCAAGTCCCTGGGTTCATATTTGGGCTCACCGGGGTTTTACAAATTGCGAGAACGGTCATTTCGTTCCCAGGGCGTTCTCGCAAATGCTTGATAAGGAGACCCATTTACCGTTCCGACACAAATATAAGCATTTTTGATGAGATAAAACTTAATAAAATTTGATTAATTTTAGAGCTGAAACGATTAAAGGGTTTTCTTGATCGATTAATCGCATGGATTAATCTTGGTTAACCTTGGTTAACCGACTAATCACTTGCCCTAAAAGGTAGCTGATTAACTGCCGTACCGTTGATGATTTATATAATTAAAACTTTACTCAAAGTAATGGACAAAACCGGTCAGCGCCATATACAAAAATGTTCATTCAAATTTTATTTTGTATTCAATTTTTGTATCAAAATATAGCTTATGACCCCTCATTGGAACGTGCTCATTGAGCTCATTCCAATTAAGGGTTATAAGCTATATGTTTTAGACAAACATTAAAAATCTTTAGTAATTCAAGAATTTCTTGTGCAAGTATCGTCTGCTACCCGTATTTAGTGAAGGGTTGAGAATGACCATTTCCAGCTACCGATACAGTATAATGAGCATGCAAGTGAACAAGTATGTCATCACGTAACTGGCATGCATCACTCTGTCTCATATAATTGATGTGAGCCAGTGTGACAATGTTTGCCTGTTTTGGAGCAAGTTTGTTCCTTAGTTAACCCATATAATACCGTAGATCAAAAGTAATTGTTAACCGATCAATTACTTTTTTTATCGAAGAAGACGTTGATCATTGGTTAGTCGATTAACAGCGAACCACACCAGCTCTAATTAATTTCTATAAACATGATTACTGCAACAGCCGGAAAATGCGTTGCCGTTTATTGATGTTTAATGCATTGTAAAGTGTTTTCCATGTTTTCTGCATATTATTCTTGTTTTCAGATAGAGCCTTTTCATAATACACACGCAGAACGACACACGCGGGTAAATGGGTTAACTGATATGGCACGAGTGCCAGCGCGTAAGAATAAAACGAGAGGCTGCAGACCTCGGGTTTTATCTTTCCGCGATGGCACAAGTGCCATATCGATTAACCCATTCACACGCATGTGTCTTTCTGTGTTTATTACACGCATTCGGGAATATAAAACAATTATCAGAAGAACACTCAACAATTCATTTGACCACTCTCAACCAAAAGAAAACATTTTACCACCAACCAAATTTTCGAGGGGAACCCGTGTTACTATTTCATCCCCTGAGTTTAAATGTATTCTATGTGCCTACTGGCACATTCAACACATTGGAACTCAGGGGACGATTTTCAGCCATCACAAGGGATTCAAATTGTAGCTTCACGATTTGTAGAAAATTCCAGTAAAATTTCGCTTCTATGTAAAAATAGATTTTCATTTTCCACATGGTTTAGTATTACCGAAGATGGGGATTACATGGAACAGGGGCGCAATAAATAACCTTGCTTTGTTGTTTAATCTTCTTGAACACTCTACAGTATTTTTTTTATAATACCTGGTATTCACCTCCGAAGGGGTTATTAGATTTTGGTAGAATATTCTGTTTTTTACTATTGGCAGAAATTAAAAGTCATTTAGTCATCCAAGGCGTTTGCTTTATATATTTCTTATTTGATCATGTTTTTGAAAAGAGAGAATGCTCTTTCAAAAGCATTTGTATAAAAATTTATGAAAAGTTCATCAACTTCGATGTGGCAGTTTGACAACATCAGCTTAAAGTGTCCAATAGTAGTTGAATGGATTTTATCGCGTTCGACATGAAAGATACTAAAGAAGTCGGATACATATGTCAGCAGTATTCCCGATTTAAATGAATTACGGATATTATATGAAACAAGAGGTCCAAATGGGCCTTAATCGCTCAGCTGACAATGTAGTTCAAAGAAGTATTTGGGGGTCATATTCAATTAATCATGGTTCATCAACAAAAGAGAGGAATGAAGTCATGAAAGGCAAATGTTATGGAAAAACTCCAGGGAATGGATTTGAACAAACTTGAACCTAACCTGCTCCCCCATAGAGAGCCCAAATATTAAGCTAGGGATTTAAATTGATCAATCTGTAATCTAATCCTCTAGGAGATGTTATATACCAAAAATGAAAGAATTCTGGCGAGTGGATATGAAGAAGTTTTTAAAGAAATGTCCCCACATTGCACTAGGTTAAAATTTGGGCTCCATTGGAGAGCGAAAATATTACCCCAGGGACCTGATTTGAAAAAGAAAAAAAAACTTCAATCAGACCCACCTAGAGATGTTGTACACCAAATGTGAAAGGATTCTGACTGGTGGGTCTGAAGAAGATTGCCCTCATATTGCACCAAGTTAAATTCAGGCTCCCACAGGTAGCCCAAATTAATAACCTTGGGGCTCGATTTGAACAACCTGAATCTGACTACCATATAAATGTTGAATACCCAATATGAAAGGATTCTGACTGCTGTATTTGAAGAAGATCTTTAAAGAAATTTCCTCACATTGCACTAAGTTAAAATTCGGGCTACCATAGGGAGATCAAATGTTAACCCAGAGACTCGATTTGAACACACTTGAAACTGACCCGGTAGAGATGGTGTATACCAAATATGAAAACATTCTGACTGATGGATCTGGAGAAGAAGATTTTAAATGAAATATCCTCATATTCCACTAAGTTAACATTTGGGCTCTAATAGAGAGCCCAAATATTAACCCAGGGACCCGATTTTAACAACTTGGAAACTGACCCTATTATATATGCTGTATACCAAATATGAAAACATACAGACGTGTGGATCTGCAGAAGAAGATTTTTAAAGAAATGTCCTCAAGTTGTACTAAGTTAAACTTTGGACTCCAATAGATAGCCCAAATACTGACATATGGACCTGATTTGAACAATCTTGAATCTCACCCACCCAGATATTTTGCATACCAAATGATAGGATTCTGACTGGTGTATGTGATGAAGGTGATTCTTAAAGAAATTCCCTCATAGCACATTCACTTAAAATTCGCGTTCCCATATTGACTCATAAAGAGCCCATATATTCACCCAGGAACTCGATTGGAATAAATTTGAATCTACACCCTCTCCCTCCCCCTCCCCCACCCCAGATATGTTATATAGCAAATATAAGAAGATACTAATTAATGGTTCTGGAGAAGAGGATGCTTTTAATTTTGGAAAACATTTTGTGGGTGCTATCAGAGTAATCCACATTGCGATGCCCCCAGTTGGAGGGGATTGTACAGAATTTGATAGCTTTACTGGGGCCATAACGCGTACATTAACGCGCATATCAACGTGCTATTTGTGCGCTTTTCATGACAGGACTTCTAGTTTTAACTGTAGAGACTCGATGACGTTAGGTATGAAGACGGATGACTGAATTCTAAAAGTGATTTTAGCTATAACGAAAAGCCAAAACCCCACCACGACCATCATCGTCATTACGTCTTGTACGGTTTTTTTTGTAATTAGTGATGACCTTCAAGGGATTTTGATATATTCTCGGAGATTCGAAATATTTCTGTGAGTATGATGGCATCTAATGTGTCCGTGGCATTATTCAGTTCAAGGAATAAATTATATAGTGTGTCCAAATGGACTTAAATACTTTGCATTTATTACTAAAAGCTGAGAAAGCACCATGTGCCCCAGTGAGCTCGGAACGCGCATCACTGGGAATAAAATACTTACTATCTCCAATGTTGTAGCGGGAGGCAGGTTATTCCATTCACATGCAAAGTTTATTGTTTAATAAATGACCATCATACTCTGGGTTAGTCTAAATCTCGTCCAAACTAATATTACCCGCCATGGCATTAAATCCGGTCGCCAATAGCACCCAAGCATATGCACAGAAAACAACAATTTTCGTAGTTCAAGGCACTGATTTATAAGAAACTACAAGGTTGTTGGTGAGTCTCAAAATTTAGTAGATGTCATAATGGCAAATGAGCTCTTAATTTATAATATTATGTACAATGCTGCACAGCAAAGACAGAAAATTAGAGAGATTGATAAATGAACAAAAACTGTTAGAAAAGTAATTTTCGATGTGAGGCTTTGGAGGGAGAAATAAATGGTCTCTCGATCTTTAGAGTATTAATAATAACATGACCAAATGGATAATCGCGATGATGGCATTAAATTTCATCTGCTTCTCATACGTTTAACCCTTTTCATCCCGATGTGCATAATTTGTTTGCGTGAAAAAAATGGTAGTGGCCGAGCAAACGATATAAAGAGCAAAAGCAAAACACCTGAAGCGAGGCTTGGTAGTAATTTATTCCAGCAGCTCGACGAGAAAAATACTCGTATACAATGGAACATAACCCCGGTCCTATAAGAAGGCTTTGGGTAACATAGCAACCCACTGGCGTAGATAGCTTTACGCTGGCGGAGGGGCAAGCCAAAATTTTCCGACAGACCGAAACTTTTCCGACAGTGTAACAACAACAAAAATCCAAACAAACAGAAGGAATCAGTTGTTTACTGCAAATGTACTGAAAATTGGTCTTTTTTTACCCCAAATTTACCCAAAATGGCATGTTTTTATCCCCAAAGCCAGCATTTTAATGTTATTAGGCATACATTCGCCTGAAAGTGGTCCCAAAAAATTTCCGACAAAACTTCTGGTGGGCGATCCTCCCCCCCCCCCGGCCCCCGTTTATCTACGCCACTGTAGCAACCATAGAAACAAATATGGTGGACTCCTGCATACACAATGGACGACGGAAACACGTATCACCCTAACAACAACACCCTAACAGCACGAGCTGCGCATGCGCACTCACATCACCCGCCACCATGACAATGACGCCACAACATGGTCGATCACGAGGGTTATCATGTCAACCACCTGATACTCATAATACATTGCGGTATGACGTCACGTGAGAATCACTAAATGAGATCTACCGAATAATGCTCGAAAACACCATCTCCTACTATTCATATCATGTCGGACGGTGTTACCGGTGGACAAAATCTGAGTTCCCGAAGAAAACCATCGAGCAGGGGCGAGTAAATGTCAGGCTCGTCGGCGTACCAAACAATCCATACCATCTATATTTGTTTCCCTTCTCAGTGTTCGTCTTTGTTATCTAAAAATAGTATAATGGTGGTCTGCCTGGAGCCATTTGATGGTGGCTTTATAAGGAGCACTTGGTGGCGGCCTGTTGGAGTCATTTCATGGTGGAATTTTTGGAACCATTTGACGGTGGCTTTATTGGAGCTATTTGATGGTGGCCTACCTGGATCCATTTAATGGTGGCTTTATTAGGATAATTAGATGGCGGCCTGATTGGAGCCATTTGATGGTGGGTTTCTTGAAACCATTTAATGGTGGCTTGATTGAAGTCATTTGGTGGTGGCTTTCTTGGAACCATTCCATCGTTGCCTGTTTGAGGCCATTTGATGGTTGCAAGATTAGACAGTTTTGATAGTGGTTTTCGTGGGGCCTTTTGGTGGAGGCTTGCTTGGAGACATATGATGGGGGCATTACTGGATAAGCTTATTTGTTTTCCCTGAGAAGAAACGGGACTATGGATTTCAACATTCCCTCTCTTCATCTTGATGCAAATCAACTTTTGTCTGGTAAATCTGGCGCGTTTGTCACATTTGTGACGATGTGCTTACCGCGTTCTCTACTTCTACAAATATACATATCGCTACTACTGGTATCTAGCAATTCCATCAGTGTTGTGTCGGACAGTTTTACCAGTGGAGGGAGCTGGAGTACCCGGAGAGAACTATCGTGCAACTGTCGATGGTGGCTGGCTTCGAGCCATTCGGTAAATGAATCCCATTTCACGGAATCGGATAAGAATCCCACTTACAGAGACCCTTATATACAGTTAAAACTAGAAGTCCTGCCATGAAATGCGCACAAATAGCACGTTGATATGCGCGTTAATGTACGCGTTATGGCCAAAGTAAAGCTATCAAATTCTGTACATATGGCCTGTGCACAAGCAATGTTTCAGCCAATGGACCTCCTGGTAACCCGGAGGTCCATTGGCAAAAACATTGCATGTGTTTGCTATGAGTAACCAAGAGAACCTGCCGTGCTTTGGATGCCATTCGATATGGCAATTGCGCGCAATTCCAACGCGCAATTAAGCCTAGATAAGCGCACTATTCGTGACAGTACTTCTAATTTTAACCCTTTGCGACTACGGTACGTAATATTACGTACGCAAATTGCCGTGCGTTGCGATTACGGTACGTAATATTACGTACTCAGACTTTGAACCCGACCGGTCGCTTTTTCGTCCAGGAACATGATACTTCATAAATTCATTAAATAGGATGGATGCTAAGTGCATGCGTGTGGTAGACCAATCAATATTTTCAACGTGCAGCCACAAGGCTGCACGTTGCAAATATTAATTGGTCTACCCCCAACTAATGAATATAGACTCTTCCTGCTGCTGTCATTGAACTGATATGGAAGATATCACCAGGGTTCAAAGGGCTAATTTTTGCGTTTGACGTCGCCAAAACCTGATTCTTAAAACGTCACGATAACCGTAGTCGGAAAGGGTTAACTGTAGCTGGTCTATATATATTTTACATTAAAAGGTGTATAAAATGGTACAAAATGGGGAACATGAAGCAATCTGACCGAGGGTACAATCGAAAGAGAGATAGGAAGTAGTGTTACAAGTCAGGAGTAATGGTACGTGACTGATGTAGAAGCTAATGACAAGACAGATAGACCATAGACAAGTTGTGGCCTTGAAGCTTTGAAGATGATGGGTGGTCTAGATGCTGTACAGGAGCTGTGTAGGAGCCATATAGGAGCTAGGAGTCAATATTATTTGTTTACTAGTCCCCCAACATACACCACAGGTCCCCAAACATTCGGCCCCACTAGTCCTCACACTGGTCCCCACTAGTCCCCAAACACTGGTCCTCAATAGTCCCCAAAAGATGACCTTTGCTGGTCCCCAAATACTCGTATTTGCGAATGTGCTGCATGTTTTGTGCGCAAATTATTCACTTGCACACCGGCACATATTGGCACATTTTGCATGTGCTGATCTGCTACATGTGCTATTTGCACATTGTGTACAAACACATATCATAGTAGTCATTGGTCCACACACTGGACCCCACTAGTCCCCAAACACTGGTCCTCAATAGTTCCCAAAAGATGGCCTTTGCTGGTCCCCAAATACTCGTATGTGCGTATTTGCTGCTTGTTTTGTGGGCACTTGCACACAGGCACATATTGGCATATTTTGCATCTGCTGATGTGCTAAATGCGGTATATGCACATTGTGTGCAATCACATCTCATAGTAGGAGTAATGAATTTAGCAGCAATGGCGGCGGCGGAATAAGCCAAGACCTTGGTTGCAAACGGTAACACTGTTGGCAGCAAAAGGTTTAGTACTGGGTTAAGACGGTGGTTAGACAATACTTCTGACACTGGTCCCCAAACATTGGTCCCCACTATTCCTCAAAGGCTGGTCCCCACTTGTCCCAAAAGCCTGGTCCTCACTAGTTCCCCCAAACACTGGCCCCCACTGGTCCTCTAATACCCGTATGTGTGCATGTGCTGCATGTCTTGTGCGCATATTGTGCACTTGCACACATGCACATATTGGACATTTAGCATGTGCTGATGTGCTATTCGCACATTGTGTACTCAGTTCACACTCGTTGGAGCGAAGACGATGTTGATGGACAGAAGCTAAGTTAATAGAGTGATTTGATAGTTTTTTTAATCCTGGAGAAGTGATCTGATTGGTTATTTTATCAGAAATAGTAACAAAACAGACGAAAGAGAGCAAGTCATTCTCCAGAAGAACGGAATCGTACTCTAGAGAAGCAGGACGAAGAAACGTGGATTTTGACCCAGAATAACAAAATTCGAGTCT
Source organism: Pictodentalium vernedei (assembly GCA_031216915.1). NCBI lineage: Eukaryota > Metazoa > Mollusca > Scaphopoda > Dentaliida > Dentaliidae > Pictodentalium > Pictodentalium vernedei. Next base: position 506,838,034 of record CM062293.1, read on the forward strand.
TCAAAAAACACCCCTGTCCAAAATGGGGCTTTACCAAATCCGCTTCGGTAATTTGGGGCGGAGTTTGGTGATTTGGGAGAAATTGTCAGGCTTATTTGGGTAATTATATGAATTAAACGAAAATCTAATCCGTCCCAGAAAAAAAATACTCGAATTGATTCGAACACCCCCTGCTCAAAATGGGGCTTTACCAAGTCCGTTTCGGTAGTTTGGGTGGAGTTTTGTGGGGTTTATTTGGGTAATTATTCGAATTAAACGAGGATTCGGGGAATCCGTTCCAGAAAACTAATCTTATACAAAGGAACATACCCCTGTTCTATAAGAAGTTTTTTGGGCAACATAGAAACCACGTGTCACCATAGAAACAAAGATGGCGACCTCCTGCATACAAAATGGACGACAGAAACACGTATCGCCCTAACAATACGAGCTGCGCATGCGCACTCACATAACCGATCTACAATGACGTCACCACATGGCCGCTCACGCGGGTTACCAAGGCAACCACGTGATACCCATAATACTTTGTGATATAACGTCACATGATAACCACCATATTGAGAACCACCAAATAAGTCTCGAAAACACCATCTCCTACTACTGATATGACTCTAGCTGCTGAACGTGTCGATAAACCACAATGATGACGTTGTCAGAATATTTGTTAGTGGGATAGTTGTTACAAATAACGACTGGAAGTTGTTTTGTAGATGAATACATTTAATACCCATGACTTCCAGCAAGGGTGGACTTGGGTTTTCCAAGCTTAAATCTCCTAGAAAATTTCTAACACCAGAGTATCGATATCCAAGACCCCAGTCCAGAGGACACTGCGCCGATTGGAAAAAAAGCACTGGCCTGGGAGGAGCATCGCAACGCCCAACACCTCCTTGTTTACGTCACTGGTTACCTCGAACACACTTTTCAGCCAGATTGGAACTTTGAGTGCCGAAAGTTTCAACAAATACCGATACGAATACCGATAAATACCTGAGGGGATGACGGGGGCAGAGGAGGACATCTTTGCCCAAAATACATAGTTAAGAAACTAACTGATAAAACTGGAGATTGTCGACCCAGAGAACGATAAATTGTGAAAGTTATTTCATTTTCACAATCATCGTTTTTTTAAACACTTCCGATTTGCATTTTGATTAAGGAAAAACAAAATGTCTCTCCCCGAAGAGATCGTACATTCAGACAAGGAGTGGCTGTTAGATATCAAATTATTTAATCCTCAGAGTAATTTAACCCTTTACCCAACGAATCCGCCGCATCCGCCCGCGTAATATGCAAATTCAGCAGTTGAAAAAATATTATTTTTCAAAAATTTTCAACAAAACCATATCACGTGACCCCTCGTTGGAACGAGCTCGTCGAGCTCGTTCCAACGAGGGGTCACATTATATGGTTTTGTTGAAATTTTTCGAAAAATTTTAAAAAATTATATTCAAAATAATAAATTTTGATATCGTCTGCGTTGGGTAAAGGGTTAAAAGCATTGTATTTGTAGACACATATTTCTTGTATCAAATCTAAATCATATCCTTACAACTGACACACTGTGTACTCATTATTATACTGTCAGTTGATTGTTAAGCCTACAGAAGTTCTTCAGATTAAAACTTGTCTAGTATGAACCAGTTCTGATATGACTCTTATGGACATGACATTTAATTTTTTTGTTTAAACAATAGTTATTTGAACAGAAAATGCTACGTTACATGCAAACAATAAATAACACACATATTCAAAGAACAAAGGTAATGTACAGCACAGAACACAACAATACGTATGTTAAGAGGTTGTTTACTAAGGGATTCGACAGAAAGCTTCCAGCTTATATTAGTCGTCTTTATCTTCATGGCATTCACATAGTCATACCTTGGAGATAGGATGTTGAGAGTTGAGGTACGGTGTACACAACCTTAGGCGAAAAGTTCCTCAAATATCAAGTACCACACTCATGTCCGTGGGGAACAAAGAAACTATTTTATCGGGATGAAGGGTTAAACTCTTCATCGTATAGAGATAATCAATGCAGAGCGCATTGTAGTGGCAGAACAGAAAAGAGGTTGCTGTTTGGCTTACATACCCATAACAGTTGTGAACTACTTTTGACATTTCAGACAGAGAGAGAGAGAGAGAGAGAGAGAGAGAGAGAGAGAGAGAGAGAGACAGAGACAGAGACAGACAGACAGACAGACAGACAGACAGACAGACAGACAGACAGACAGACAGACAGACAGACAGAGAAAGAGAGAGAGAGAGAGAGAGAGAGAGAGAGAGAGAGAGCTTTGGAGGCACTATTGGCACTCAGGTCTCGACGTCAAACAGTGTTGCCCTACAGAGTTTTCCAGTTTTTAAACTTTGTGATAAATTTCAAAGGTTTTGCATTCGGAAAGTAACATTTCACTTTTCAACAAAGTATTTCGCCAAATAGACCTTATTGAGAGCTCAAAGGCCCTGGACACAGTGGCGTCACCATCCTACACGAGACATAACTATTGGTAATCCTAAAAACGTTACGTCGAAATTGTTTTCCCCAGACTATTTTTTCAACGGATGACCTGTGGGCAAATTGAGCAAATTTTCATCAAAGACCCATGACACTAGAGGTAAACTCCGAGGGAGGGGTAAATATACGTATCAAATTTCGTCCACCTCCATTATCCAGTAAAAACGAGAACAAGAACAATTTCACTAAAATGAGCCTTTTTTAGATGTCCAGGAGCACAGACTAGTGATGTTCCAATTAAACTGTTAAATGTTTAAGAGCACACACAAGTGATGTTCCAGTTAAACCTAAAATGTTTCTCTAATTAGTTTCTCACAGAAGGAAAAAATCCGAAAACCACTAAAGAGAAAAAAATGTCCTTTTTTCAAAGCTCATGGAGCTCGCAATAAATGAACTGCAAATGTACCAACGACATAATATGACATCACATCTTCATATTTTACCATGTTATGCGCAACGTTTTTTGTAAGCTGTGGGAACTTTCGGCTCTCCCTGCCACGAACCCAAACGGGCTGGGCAGACAAAGTTGACTAGTTTTTAAATTTTTTAATAGATTTTCAGGGGAGCGCGGTAGCTCAGTAGGTAGAGGTGCAGGCTGCAAGCCGAGAGGTCCTCGGTTCGAATCACACCTGCAGCAACCGCGTTGTGTCCTTGGGCAAGACACTTCATCTCCATTGCTCGAGTGGGGGCACGATGACGCCGTGTACTAAGGCGTACTGCACGCCGATGGTACGCATGTCTTCAACCAATCTAACCCTGCCTGTGCCGTGGTGCAGATTTCAGAGTTACGATGTTGGGGAGCTGGCAGCTGCTCGTCGTTGCTCGGTGGTTCTCTCTGGGTACTCCGGCTTCCTCCACCCGTAAAACTGTCACGGTCATGATTAGCCATTTTGCATAAATATGTGACCTTAAACATCAATAAATAAATAGATTTTCAAGATTCTGCAATCAGGAATTAACAACATTTCACATTTCATAGAAGATTTTCTGTTTTAATGAGGGATCATGCGCTATGTTTTGTGACAAAGAGTGAAAGTTTTATATCACTCATTAATTAAGTTTGCCTGTTATATGAAGGGTGAGGCTTACAAATTTCATAAACAGAGGAATCAAAATAGCGCAATTAGTTTGATGTTATATTGCATTACACACCAATTCCCGTGTCTTCTCCGGGTTGGTAAGAGACGTGAACCCTTTACCCAACGTAACGGACAAAACCGGCCAGCGCTATTCTCAAAAATCCCCAGTTAATTTTCATTATTTTTTCATTTTTTGTCTCAAAAACATAGGTTATGACCCCTCATTGGAACGAGCTCGTCGAGCTCGTTCCAATGAGGGGTCATAACCTATGTTTTTGAGACAAAAAATGAAAAACATCAGTTGTTCAAGAATTTGTTTTGCAAGTGTCGTCTGCTTTTCATGTTCAAGTGACGCCACTTTAATACCTGTACTCACTTACCTTTCTAGTCTTGGGTCCGTGCGTTCTGTGAATTGGCGTGTAAGTAAGTTACTAACCTCTCTGTCGGTATTCATGAATTTGTATAACCTGCCAACTTGCTGTAACACAAAGCGCACGTTGGCAGGTTGTTCAAATTCATGAATACCTCCAGCTCAGTTAGTAACTATTACATAGCAGTCTGTTGAACAAATAACGCTGTCTCAAATGATTAAACTTAAATTATTTTCTGACAGCTAACAGCTGACTGTATCATTATGGCGGTGGTTACGTGAAGAGACACCTCATATGTATAAACCAATTCGTGTGCATTAACCGCAACAGTTTTCAAATATTAACTATGGAGGCATTTTCGTATTATTTTCGTGTTATTCTCGTTGCAGTTCTTGTCAAATTTCATATGTGCACGAATCGCTGTGATCCTTCATATGGACCCAGGGGAAATATAGCATGCTTTAGTGTACTTAACAATCAAGACAAACAATGGGCTGCATGTTTATCTTCTAGTTACATCGAACGCATGAGTTTTGGAACCGACCGCTGCGGAAGATCTGAATATTGCTGGTATACGTGTACGCCAGAACTTAATGGTGGAATCAACTCGGGCAAGATTGCTGACACTTGTATTTGTAAAGAATGGGATAGTGAAATAGCCAAACGAACGTTACCAGAGTGGTGCTATAGTCCAGATGGTTCGGATTGTACCTGGTACAGAAAATGTCTTGAGGTGAGGTATCCGTGTATCGGAACCAAATACGATTATGCTATAACTTACGCAGAACATTTTTGTAATTTATATACGTATTATTACTCAGGATTTAGCGCAAACGGACAACAGTGGGTTGACGCTGTGAGGAGGTGTTTACAAGTTGCGTTAGTCCCAGAAATAAGGCAATGGGCGTCAGCTACATGTAGCGAAATACAGGAGAAAGCCTTTGATTCTCATACTCACTGATACGTGAAGCCGTTTGTAGGAGCGCCCTCGATATGTAACTTGCCACCGAGCGATTTCCTGAGAGTTTTCTGGACAATAAAAGGAGCGTTTCTCAGTGCACCGAATCCTTCTCTCAAAGGTTTATATGAAACCGCTATGGAATGTTCTGAAATATATGCTGCGGAAGTTTGGCAGAGTATAAAATTGATTTATCTGAGCGTTTCTGGAGGGCTAAGACGATTCAGACGTTCAAGCGAACATGAAAACCAGTTGCTGGCGTCAGAAATTACGGATAGCGTAGCGCAACAGATGAATTGGCAGAACTCTGGTATACTATGGTTTGCATATAAAAACGACTCTCTTCAAAATGCTGTGGGTAATAACCCCAAGAGTGGATCATTTGGATTCACTGTTTTACTTTCGGATCAGAACAATTTTAACCTTAAATATGCAAATCAAACGGAGCATACCGCCACTGATTTATTGCAAGTAATATCGGAACTTGCTGCGCGTGTTAAGAACGGCGAGTTGCACATTACATTACCGAATGGTCAAACACCACGAATCCAACAAGTGAAAGGATGCGACGAGGTAACGTGTCAAACAACGTTTATGGAAGTCAAAGCGCCATCTGGTAGTCGACGCTTTCATGAATTATCTTCCTATTCCATCTTACTTACAATCCTTGCCTGTTTGTTGATATAAAAAAATATCGTTCTCGTGTATTTTTTTATTCACATTATTGGGGCAATGGGGGGGGGGGGGGGGGGGGGGGGTATTTATTACTTCGTTCCAGCGTATATTCATCATAGACAGAGAGGTTTTCGCTGTCTTTCAAATCCAGAATATATAGAAAGTGCAAAATTATACACACTAACCCATCCAGCCCTTTACTTAACACGAAAAGCAGACGACACTTGCAAACAAAACTCTTGATAAACTAATTGTTTTTATTTTTGGTTTCAAACACACAGCCTATAACCCGTCATTGGAACGAGCTCAACGACAGGACATTCTAGCAATCAGGCGATGAAGGGGTGATATGCTTTGCTTTTGAGATAAAAAATGAAAACAAAATAATCCAAACTGAGTAATTTTCTTGTGAATAGCGCTGGCCGTTTTAGGATGTTATGTTGGGTAAAGGGTTAATTTTAACCATATCATTGTTTGCCATCTTTAGTTATGTTTTTACAGTTACATGCATCAATCACAAAAGCGTAAACAGTTTTGAATATCTAGATTTTGCAGTAATATTGGAAAACATTGTTGGGCAATAAAAACCGTCCAACGAAGTGGTTCAATTTCACCGAGTGATTGCATTAAATCCTCTTTTAAACATCTTGAAACCGAAAGTACACTCTTCTCTTCCGTGATGTATTACAACAGAATCTAGAGTGTTCCATCCAAAACACTTTCTGCTGAAGAATAATAACCGAGTGGGCAGGCATTTTCTTGTCGAGTGCCACCTGCCTGTCCTTCTTTGACGGCACTTCACTAGAAAAGGCTTATCTGCCAAGTCTCGAGCAGCATGTGATGCTCAACAAATTCTAATTTCACAAACTTTCCCGGGTACTTATATCCACCTTGACAGAAATCCAACACACTATCTATTGAATGACAGGTTTAAATAATTAGCCTCTCATACGTCTAATGCTTCATCAGGCAATTTCCCAAATTAAGATTTGTTTTCTTTACAGGTTACTTTTATATCGAGAGAACGCGGTGGCTCAGTGGTTATTTATTGATTCATTTATTGGGGTTTAACGGCACTTTCGACGACCAGGAACACCTCGTCGAACAGTTTTGCGGGTGGCTCAGTCGGTTAGAACATTGTATTTTAAACTGAAAGGTCACTGGCTTGATCCTGACCAAGCGAAACTGGGATGTGTCTTTTGGAAAGACAAGTAATATCGATTATCCACGTGTAGGCGGCACGGTGACACCGTTTTCTCAGATTATCCACTTGGAGACAAAGTGGCGATCTGCATACTGATTATCAACGTGTATGCACGATGGCGCCGTGTATTCAGATCATCCACCTGTGGGCGGCACGGTGGCACTGTGTATTCTGATTATCGACGTGTACGCAAGATGGCGCTCTGTATACGGATTATCCACGTGTGGAAACAACGGCGCGGTGTATAGAGATGGCACACGTGTAGGTGGAATGGAGACGCTGTGTACACCGATTATCCACGTATGGGCGGCACGGCGACGCTATGTACACAGAATACTCAAGTGTGAGTGGCTGGGTGATGCGGTGTATTCCGATTATCCACGTGTGGGCGGCACGGCGACACTATGTACACAGAATACTCAAGTGTGAGCGGCTGGGTGATGCGGTGTATACCGATTATCCACGTGCAGTAGGGACAGTGGCGCTGTGTATACATATTATCCACGATGAGTTTCGTTGGCGTTGTGTAGGCTCCGTGGCGTTGTGTAGGCTCGGTGGCGTTGTCTAGGCTCTCTGGCGTTGTACAGGGTATAAAATCACTGCACAATTCACGCAACCTATGTAATATGTTTTTCAGATAGTTATCAAGTGTAATCCACCACTGCCTTGTACTTGGAAGATACACACATATAAGACTAAAATAATAACAGTAATCATTAATCATAACCGTGGTTTTCTGTTATAATCCTAACATACTTCCGATAACTAATAGACACATGGTAGCATGCATGGTGGGTAAGAATAATCGTTAGAGCCAGCCACGGCCAGAATATACAGTTAAAACTAGAAGTCCTGTCACGAACTGTGCGCTTATCTAGTCTTAATTGCGCGTAAAAATTGCGCGCAATTGCCATATCGAATGGCATCCAAAGCACGGCAAGTTCTCCTGGTCACTCAGAGCAAACACAAGCAATGTTTCTGCCAATGGACCTCCGGGTTACCCGGAGGTCCATTGACTGAAACACTGCTTGTGCACAGGCCAGAATTTGATAGCCTTACTATGGTCATAACGCGTAGATTAACGCGCAGATCGACGTGCTATTTGTGCGCATTTCATGACAGGGCTTCTAGTTTTAACTGTAGGAACCAACAAATATTTCAGTAAAATGATATACACTTTAAGAAATTACAGGTGTTATGAAATTTAGATAACAATATCTAAGGTATGAGCAGTTAAGGCATAAAGGGGGCCATGAGATTATAGTAAATTAGAACAGATTTCAAGCACTGTAAGGCACTCAGTTGTTTCGAAAGAATAGTATATGAAACTGCCATCGGAGTAGATAGGGCACTGATGAGTTTAGCTAAGGTCTTTCAATTGTGTCAATCATCGAGACTTTATGATATGTTATGGGGTAACTGACATAGCGCTCCAATAAGTTGTCAGATCATGTTGTGGTTGTTGTGATTTGGGGAACTGAGTAATAAATAAACGTGTATTTGTATGTTATTTGTGTTTACAAAAAAGTAATAAACTAAACTAAACCTTTACTCAAATTCTTCGGACGAAATTAAAGGTTCACTTATTGGTACAGGCGATTTTGCTTGATGCAATTTTAAAAGCATAAAGTATCCATTATATGCGTTACGTGATTTCCCTGCTTCAATGATTTAGTGAAATCGTGAAACTTCTGGCCAGATTTTTCAGTGATTTTACGAAATCCATGAAGATTTTAGGGATTTCATGAAATTTCTGAGTGAAACAGGGATTTCGTGAAATCCCTGATTTTACGTTCTCACCGTAACATATATACTAGTTTAAAGTAAAATGCTCATATGTATAGTGTTTAAGCGACTGACAACATATAGAATAATCCCATAGTAGCTTGGTGTACCAAATGTTCACCAAGAGTGGTGAACATTTGGTACACAAAGCTACTTTGGGTATATTTTATTTATACCATGAGCGTCAGATTATAGAGAGACGCCGTTATTTTTTCTCTCGATTTTACTGAGCAGCATCCGTACGAATTTGTTTTTGTTTACATGAGGATCGGTGGGCGGTACTTCCGCTGTCAGTTTTATCACCGAAACGAAATAGAAAAAGAAATAGGACCTTTTTCATTTTAATAACATAATAACATGATATGTCGAGTTAGATGCTTTATTAACATGAGACAATGCATGTTTGTTAATTTTTGTTTTTTATGGGGTAGACTCATTTAAAAACGCAATAAATAATTGCCACTTTCATTTCACTCTTCGCGAGGCGACGTGCGATAAATTTAGACAAGTTCGCATTCAGGTCGAAGTCACCAAAGGTCAACTTGGATGAAATTCCACTGTAGGTGAAAATTTTAACTACTAAAATCCCATTGCTGGTGTGTTCACCATGGTTGGTGTATAAAGCTAAAATTTATGTCATAGGCTTTTCATATATAGTAGAATAGGTAATCATGATATAAAAGGTGATGTTATCTAAGGCCCAAAGCTATTATTGAATGTTCAGTATGGGCGCAAATACTCTGGGCATGCAAAAACACAAATATCAGAGACGTCATTACAATTTACAGACAATTGGTTGAAATATTAAGTTAAGTGCAAATTACACCAAGTAATTATTATTGAGAAGACTGTTTTACTGATAATAGGTTTAAAAGCTCAAATTCTTTCGCTTGTATTCTTCTATACTAACTAATGACATGCATATCTGTTGACAAGGTTAATATATATTTCATATCCAGAATTTTAGGGTCACTTACTCGAGTGACAACGACTGACTGGAACTATGAAATATAGATCAATTTCAAAAAACACCTAAAATGACACAAATAAATACTCTTCAGGCGGAAAACAGTTCTATCTAAATTCCTGTTTTGGGTTGCCTAGTTAAGAAGACAATTTTAAGGAAATATTACCGCTGAATTCCCCAATCTTCCGACTTTTCAGCGAAGCGTCTCCTTACGTCATGGTGTTAGATAGTGTCATTTCATTACTATACTAAATGTGGATAGTCACTGCACATGTCAGGTTGATCACTGCACATTTTGGGAACTCTGCACTCTTCTTTTATTCCATGGCGCTGTGAGGCGATTAGCCACGTATAGGTGCGGTTGTTCTGTCTACAAAAGAGTACTGCACGTCAATGCGGCACTTGCCTTAACCCTTTGGACAGGAGAGGCAGCTTTTCCGACCCAGGAACATGATACGTCATAATTTCATCAAGATTGTCGCCAAGTGAATGTGTGGGTAGACCAAGCAATATGTTCAACGTGCAACTCCAGAGCTGCACGTTGAAAATATTAATTGGTCTTTACCCAAATAATGAATATGGACTCTTCCAGTTGCTGCTTTTGAACTGATATGCAAGATGCCACCAGTGTTTAATCCTTTACCTAACCTGAAAAGCAGACGACACTTGCAAAAATAATTCTTGAATAACTAATTTTTTTTCATTTTTTGTCTCAAAAACATAGGTTATGATCCCTCGTTGGAACGAGCTCGACGAGCTCTCGTTCCAACGAGGGGTCATAACCTATGTTTTTGAGACAAAAAATGAAAAAAAAATAATGAAAATTAATTGGCGAGTTTTGAGAATAGCGCTGGCCGGTTTTGGCCGTTACGTTATGTAAAGGGTTAAATAGTTAAGAATAATTGCCTTTAATGATCAATTATGATGAAGGGCTAAATAAATTACCAAAAGGGGCCAATATGTTTTGTTATTAAATTCGGGTCTTCAGAGGTCGCTTGAACTGATAGATAATCCGGACCTCTTTATTCTTCACAGTTTCGCGTATTGACATACACACTAAAAACTAAAGTGTTAAAACTGACACTTTCAATGTGTTAAACCCATTCTAACTCTTAGAATTTGATTTTAACACTCAAAGTGCAATGCTTTAAGCACTTAGACATTACAATCATCAGACATCTGAAACGTGAATGGATGGCACTTCCCATGTGTCTAGCATTGCTGGTTCTTCCAGGCTGCATGATGAATATTTTAATTGGTCTACCCCAAAATAATGAATATAGGTTCTTCCAATTGGTGGCATTAAATTGATTTAGAAGACACCACAACGATCCAACGGTTTAAACAGTTACTAACTCTGCTCGTGCGGAATTGGTAAGTTGAAGAGTTAGACATTTGTTCGCCACTGCTTTATGGTTCCCTCTGAGTACTCCGGTTGCTTCTTCCACCCGACACAATGCGACCCTGGATGCTGAAAGTGCCGTTAAACCATAATAAAGCATGGTAATAAACAAACAAACTTTTAGGTTAAACACAATCAGCGTTTCGATAGCAGTAACACGGATTTTTGTTTGCTTGTGTTGTTTATTATGTGATGCCCACAATCACCTCTGTGCATAGTGGGTACCATCTTCACTTTTAGGCGGTAGACAGGGTGGTGTCTGGGTGGGGTGGCGTGCATATTTTACCTCAGGATAGGTTTTCTCTGATAATTTTCACATATTATAGCACATTCAAAATTGATACCCCAAGTGGTTGCCATTCTCTGTTCTCTTTTCTGTCAACACTGCAGTTGAATATCACCAGTGGAAAACCAACATGAAAAAAGTTTTTAACTCTTACGCAGGTGTCTTTTATTCTGTTCTGTCATGATCTGCACCTCTGGTGCAGGTTTCCTTTATTTCATTCTGTCCTGCTTTGTACCTCTTTGGAAGGTTTCTTTTATTCTATTCTGGCTTGATTTGCACCACCGATGCAGGTTCCCTTTATCCTATTCTGCACTGATTTGCACCACTGATGTAGGCTTCCTTTATTCTGTTCGTCATGACTTGCACATCTGCAGGAGGTTTCAGTATTCTATTACAGTTAAAACTAGAAGTCCTGTCACGAATAGTGCGCTTATCTAGGCTTAATTGCGCGTTGGAATTGTGCGCAATTGCCATATCGAATGGCATCCAAAGCACGGCAGGTTCTCTTGGTTACTCATAGCAAACACATGCAATGTTTCTGCCAATGGACCTCCGGGTTACCTGTGCACAAGACATGTTTCAGGCCATGAACCTCCGGGTAATCCGGAGGTCCATTGGCAGAAACATTGCCTGTGATTGCCATAAGTAACCAGGAGATCCTGCCGTGCTTTGGATGCCATTCGATATGGCAATTGCGGGCAATTCCTACGCGCAGTTAAGCCAAGCAAAGCGCACAGTTCGTGAAAGGACTTCTAGTTTTAACTGTAAGTGGATGGAGAGAAAAAGGATATGAGTTGTACACAAAATGCAACGCAAATGAAGATTCAGAGTCGTAAGTGGAGTTCGTCGAAGTGAGAGAACAGATAGTTAAGTTAAGCTATCCGAATGTCGTTGCTTTCCCAGTGGAGATGCCATCACTTTTAGATAGCTGAACTGGGAGAAAACAGGGTCGGCTGAACCGGGGGGGGGGGGGGGGGGATGGGGGTAGCTGTGCCCCGCCGTGTTTTGTTTTGTATGTATATATTTACCACAACCAATGACTGGTGAAACAAGGGGCGGATCCAGACTGCCCCATATTTTCGCCAGCTATGTTTCTCTCGTACTGGCTTTCGGATCATTTATTTTTTTTGCAGTAAGTGGCAGCAAACGCTAAAATGTATACAGTCTGTTAAAAAATCGGTTAACTGAAATAGATCGTAATCTTACAGACTAACAAGTACCAAATCCACCCCGAGACAAGATAATTCACAAACATTAATCACTGGTGTTAACTTCTGGTAAAGCATACAGGTGAGGTCTATTTATCAGCTTTGGTCGTTACGACCAAAGGTGATAAATAGACCTCATCTGTATGCTTTACCGACGCTTTTTAACGGCTCCCAAAGTGTGAAATCTTTCAAATATATCTCCTGAAAAATCTTAAAATATCCGCTCAGATGCATGGAAATGGGGGTTTTGGGACCCAGGAATTTAAAATTTTCGTACGACGACCATACATCGCCCGATTCTGACCTGTTTTGTTCCTCTGATTCAGGTTTCCTTATTTTATTCTGACCAAATTTGAACCTCTGATGCAGGTTTCCTTTTTTCTATTCTGTCCTGATTTGCACCTCTAAAGGTATCGCTGAACTAAATATTGAAATTAGAGTGAACCGCCTTAAAATGTTGCACTCGGAAATGATGCAATCTCCAAAAATAAACAGCCTTGGGAAAATCCATTGTTTCAATAAACGTTTGAAACATTCTATTGACATCTTGCATTATTGTTGAATATTCCTGATAAAAAAGAGGGTGATTTGGTGACTTTTGGACCTAAAAAATACAATTTACTTTTTGTGTGTTTTTGTAGGGAATTCCCTAAAAAATATGGGCACGTGACCGGTTCTGCCCTTTGTGTCAGTTTTTCTCTCTTATTTGTTGCATGACCCCCTGTTTTCAGATCAGAAAAAAGTTGTCTGAAGTGCTATACTTGACAGAGATATTTGAATGCCAACATTAAAGTGATGCGCTCATATTTTTTTCCGCATGAGCGTTATAATGGTCGCCTATGGGAAAATATTTAGTTCTGTGATACCTAATGGAGGTTTCATTTATTCTATTCTGTTCTGAATTGCACTTCTCATGCATGTTTCCCTGACTTTATTCTGTCCCGATTTGCACCTCTGATGGACGTTTTTTTTTTGTCTATTGTACGTCTGGAGCAATCAAGCAGTAAATGTTGCGTTACGGCGCAAAATGGAGCAGTTGTACGATGAGGTATTAGCTATGCCAATATGTGATGGTTACAGTTAAAGCTAGAAGTCCTGTCATGAAATGCGCACAAATAGTACGTCGATCTGCGCGTTAATCTACGCATTATGACCATAGTAAGGTTACCAAAGTCTGTACATATGACCTGTGCACAAGACATGTTTCAGGCCATGAACCTCCGGGTAATCCGGAGGTCCATTGGCAGAAACATTGCCCGTGATTGCCATAAGTAACCAGGAGATCCTGCCGTGCTTTGGATGCCATTCGATATGGCAACTGTGGGCAATTCCTACGCGCAGTTAAGCCAAGCAAAGCGCACAGTTCGTGAAAGGACTTCTAGTTTTAACTGTAAGTGGATGGAGAGAAAAAGGATATGAGTTGTACACAAAATGCAACGCAAATGAAGATTCAGAGTCGTAAGTGGAGTTCGTCGAAGTGAGAGAACAGATAGTTAAGTTAAGCTATCCGAATGTCGTTGCTTTCCCAGTGGAGATGCCATCACTTTTAGATAGCTGAACTGGGAGAAAACAGGGTCGGCTGAACCGGGGGGGGGGGGGGGGATGGGGGTAGCTGTGCCCCGCCGTGTTTTGTTTTGTATGTATATATTTACCACAACCAATGACTGGTGAAACAAGGGGCGGATCCAGACTGCCCCATATTTTCGCCAGCTATGTTTCTCTCGTACTGGCTTTCGGATCATTTATTTTTTTTGCAGTAAGTGGCAGCAAACGCTAAAATGTATACAGTCTGTTAACAAATCGGTTAACTGAAATAGATCGTAATCTTACAGACTAACAAGTACCAAATCCACCCCGAGACAAGATAATTCACAAACATTAATCACTGGTGTTAACTTCTGGTAAAGCATACAGGTGAGGTCTATTTATCAGCTTTGGTCGTTACGACCAAAGGTGATAAATAGACCTCATCTGTATGCTTTACCGACGCTTTTTAACGGCTCCCAAAGTGTGAAATCTTTCAAATATATCTCCTGAAAAATCTCAAAATATCCGCTCAGATGCATGGAAATGGGGGTTTTGGGACCCAGGAATTTAAAATTTTCGTACGACGACCATGCATCGCCCGATCCAGCCCCCCCCCTTCCCACACACACTTTGAAAATCGTCCCGCCACCCTGGAAGAGGAAACCTCAGACTCCATGAAAATGATGAGCGACAGTAACACTGTCAGATCTGAGAACATTTTGTAATTATTTATTTTGGTTTAATAAATAAAAAGGTGATTACTTGGTTAGTTTTATATCGCAGCGATATTAGCCCTCGATAACTTCACATCAACCTTCGATCTTCGGCCTCAGTCGGATATGAAGTTACCTCGAGCGGATATCTCGGCCGATAGAAAATTAACCAAGTAATGATTTCTTATTATCTGCAACGGCATGCATTTTGTAGATTCATGAGCCCATTAAGGTAGTGCGTTTTCTAAACAGGGCACCTTCGAATTTATCTTCAAACCCTTCCCATTGATCAATCAAGACATTAAATATCACCTGGCCTCGATGTGACATAATGTGCCATCTATCTTTCAAATTTTCCAATAGATCAATCAATACCCTAAACTCCAACTGCCCCCTTTTAAGTCCATCTTAACGTTAACTACTTTAATTATCCTGTCCTTCAATCGTCACAGGAATTCAGTCTCTTCAACGTTTTTTTCAAAATGCTCCGTCAAACGTCGGAAAGTACAAATAACAAGATATTTTTCACATTAGTGGTTATCTGGTTGAGGGCTAGATTATTTTTGGTGGTCTGAATTTGTTATTCAAAACTGGATTTATTGCAAATTATTGGAGTGTCCACATGTACTATCCAATAATTTGTAATAAAACACACCTATATACACAAAATATTATATTTGTGTTTGACTGAGTATGCAATATAAGCAAGGAAAGTGTTGGCTTTTTCTCGGTATCTTCAATTTTTGAAAGCCCCGATAGTGGCTACCAGCACTCAACGAGTTAAGATTTCTTGACAGCAGGATTATATTAGTATTTTAAGCTCCGATAAGTTTTGGGTCATCGGTTGTCACTGAGCGCAATTCGGTAGAAAATAGGAAATGAGGTTGAAACTTTAAAAAATCGAAAAATAATAACAAAACACATGACCACAAAGTACCAACGCACTGTTTAATTTCGAACGTAATTAGATGTACAAAAATATCAAAGGGTTAAACTTGTTGTTGCTACTACGCTTCTCAACAGATATCAAAAACAGATGAGGAGATTGACAATAAAAGGACAGGTCTTAGAGTAGTCTCTTTTCTGCCCCCCCCCCCCCTCCCCCACTGCATGTGTAACATACGTGTGTCCCGGGTGAGATAGCAGGGAGAGACAGATGTATCCCACCCCACCCACGTGACGTTATACATTTATAACTTTATTATGACGTTATACATATCGTATCAGTTTCTTGCTACCAACTAATTTATATTGACGCCATCGGAATGCAGTGTGACCAAAGTTCGATGCTCTGAAACTCTTCAACCCTCGAGCTGCCGCCGTTCCTAATCGATTTCGTGGTATAGCTTTTACATGCTCTTTCCGATGGTGTCATTAGTTTTTTCAAAACAACGAATACCAAATGAGTTGATTACATCAGCACGTGACCCCCGATTACCACAGGCTAACGTAATCGCTGAATGGTGGGGGGAGAAAAATAATCCCTGATGGGTACGGGTGTGGGATGGGAAAATCTCACCCTCGGGACAAGATATTTGGTCCAGACACTCGGCGAGTGTCTGGACCAAATATCTTGTCCCGAGGGTGAGATTTTCCCATCCCACACCCGTACCCATCAGGGATTATAATAGTCATCTCGTCTAAGTTCTGTCTACTTTGCAGGAGTTCATGGTGCCATGACTCAGTATTAATAGCATTAATAATGAGTGTAATGTAGTAGTTCGAAGGTTCTTATCCAGCTCGGATAGACAGTAATTGCGATGTGTTTCCTTAGATCATGAAAAGGTGGTTAATCGATACGGCCCATTTAGGACGGGGCCGTGATAAATTTGTTTAACATAACAACTCAGTGGAAAAAGCGGACGTGACATCCGTTACTTATTCCTAGTTCCTTATTCGACAATCGTTATCAACCAACCGGTTAGCAACGAATGTCGAATAAGGAACTGAAAATAACTAACGGTTGTCATGCCCCCATGGAATATTTCATCACACGTATCTTGGAAATGAAAGCATGTGTTGTGCTGACACTAACATTTTGAAGTTAGTTTCAGGCGTCGTGAAGTTCTGTGTACGTACACAGTGTGGTCATAACCCCTCATAGCTACCGAGTTATAATCTCCTTTCCAAAGCAGTTCTTGAAAGTTTGTTTCCCTGATCTCAAGAAGCACTGACATTCTGATGATTAACTTTGTCTTTTGATGTCAGGTACCATACCGAACTATTAGGTTTGAGGAAAACATTTGGAGTTGTCGCACCCCCCCCCCCCCCCCACCTTATTTTTTTTTTCATTTGTGACAGCACAACTTACTTGAGCGGAATTATTTTTTGATCTGTCGGACTTAAATAAAAAGCTGCATACCTAATTGTGGGACAGCGATGAACTAATTAATGTCCAGTTGTCCTGAACATACTAATAAAAAGATATATGAAAACGATGTATGGATACCAACAGTTGGCGACTTATTGTAAACCGAACATCGTATTTTGAATATTTGGATATTCGGGATTACGCCTGAACTAAAAAAAGAAAATAATAATGATTACAAGTGGTGTAAATATACAGTACGTGGAGAGTGTATTATCACTAAATCACCCGCAGAGTGGAGATTCTACCCAAGCAATAATTGCAAATTTGTTGCAAAGCATAACCAGCACAAGCAAAGTTTCAGCCAATGGACCTCCGGGTTAAACCCGGAGGTCCATTGGCTGAAACATTGCTTGTGTTTTTTGTCGATATGTACAGAATTTAAAAGTTATAGCTTGGGTGATATCTCCACTCCGCGGGTGATTTAGTTACAATCCACTCTCCACGTACTGTAGACTAAATAGGTACCAGGGCCGGTAATCAAATTTAAACCACGAGTTGGATAAGGGTTTTAACCACTCGGCTTTCCAGTGGTTTAATTCTGATTACCGGCCCTAGTACCTATTTGTTTTATTTATACCATGCTCTTAAAAAAAATTCAAATTTGTCACTTAAAATAGAGAAAAAAACGATACTTTCTATCGCAAACACACGGCTTTGTTTTGCTTACATCTGCGCCGGTGGGCAGTACTACCGGCTGAACGTGAATGCTCGATTGACAGCTAGACACGTCGTCAAAGTTGATTGAATTTACCTTGCTTTTTCGGTCAAATTATTATTAAGAATTGTTAAATTTTATTTTAAATATTTAATAGTTGGTATTTTAAACTTAATAAGTCATTGCACGTAGTAGATTGTACCGCATCGCGAAGTGTGAATGGGTCGAAGGTGGCAAATTGCGTCATGCCAAAGGTCAAGTTGAATGAACTTCCGACTCTTGGTGTATTTTTTTTTAACCGCAGTTGAAGTTTTACGCAGGTAGTGTGTTAAAAGCTAAAATTTAACATAAGGCTTTTCACAGGTAGTAACATAGATGAGCATGGTACAAAATAGTTTAACCCTTTACCCAACGCAGACGATATCAAAATTTATTATTTTAAATTTCATTTTTTTCAAATTTTACAAAACATTTCAACAAAACCATATCATGTGGCCCCTCGTTGGAACGAGCTCATCGAGCTCGTTCCAACGAGGGGTCACATGATATGGTTTTGTTGAAATTTTTTGAAAAATAATGTTTTTTCAACTGCTGAGTTTGCATATTACGCGGGCGGATGCGGGCGATTCGTTGGGTAAAGGGTTAATTCGTTTTAGCTTTAAAGCTACTTCAGTCAGCCTTTTTCATTAATTTATGAGGAAATAGACACAGATAAAATTAGAAAGTTTGAACAAGAATGGAACTGTGAAGAACTTTGTTTACCAATAAGAATTTAACATTATGTTAAAGAGTACATGCTAAGCTTTTTGGCCATATGAACACACATTTGATGGAAAAAGAATTTTGAGTGAAAAATTAAGTTTTACGTCTTTCTCCCTTGACAGCTACAGTAAATTAAAAACTGAAAACAACTTAGTTTTTCGCGCATGCTCATCCAGGTGAATAGAAATAGTTGTACATGATCTGTATCTGCAACGTGCATCACATTGCTTGGACGGGGAGGGCCTAACACGCCCTAATCTCTCCGAATGTCATTTACAAATGGAAATTCCAAACCTTTGGCTTGCAAAAGTATCGAACCTCGCGACCATCACAATTACTTCCACTTTTACTATCAAGACTACGATAAATATCCGTACTGGAAGTGCGACAAGTGCACTCTGTTGTAAAAATTATTCTGGTAATGATGGTGATAATAATGATGCTGATGATGATAATTATTGTGATTGTGCAAATCTGATCTCTTTCCCATACCCGCTTCTTTGCGGGCACTGTTTAATACGGTACATGTGCACACGTAACACCATTTTCCTGGTATAGAAAGAAAATTAAATTATGAATATTAGTTACTGGAGTTCATTGGGTGGGTGATGTAGATTTAGATAATTAGTTACTGGAGTTCATTGGGTGGGTGATGTAGATTTAGATAATTAGTTACTGGAGTTCATTGGGTGGGTGATGTAGATTTAGATAATTAGTTACTGGAGTTCATTGGGTGGGTGATGTAGATGTAGATATTTAGTTACTGGAGTTCATTGGGTGGGTGATGTAGATTTAGATATTTAGTTACTGGAGTTCATTAGATGTGTGATGTAGATTTAGATAATTAGTTACTGGAATTCATTGGGTGGGTGATGTAGATTTAGATAATTAGTTACTGGAGTTCATTGGGTGGGTGATGTAGATTTAGATAATTAGTTACTGGAGTTCATTGGGTGGGTGATGTAGATTTAGATAATTAGTTACTGGAGTTCATTAGATGTGTGATGTAGATTTAGATAATTAGTTACTGGAGTTCATTGGGTGGGTGATGTAGATTTAGATATTTAGTTACTGGAGTTCATTAGATGTGTGATGTAGATTTAGATAATTAGTTACTGGCGTTCATTGGGTGGGTGATGTAGATTTAGATAATTAGTTACTGGAGTTCATTGGGTGGGTGATGTAGATTTAGATAATTAGTTATTGGAGTTCATTAGATGTGTGATGTAGATTTAGATAATTAGTTACTGGAGTTCATTGGGTGGGTGATGTAGATTTAGATAATTAGTTACTGGAGTTCATTGGGTGGGTGATGTAGATTTAGATATTTAGTTACTGGAGTTCATTGGGTGTGTGATGTAGATTTAGATAATTAGTTACTGGAGGTCATTGGGTGGGTGATGTAGATGTAGATATTTAGTTACTGGAGTTCATTGGGTGTGTGATGTAGATTTAGATAATTAGTTACTGGAGTTCATTAGATGTGTGATGTAGATTTAGATAATTAGTTACTGGAGTTCATTGGGTGGGTGATGTAGATGTAGATATTTAGTTACTGGAGTTCATTGGGTGTGTGATGTAGATTTAGATAATTAGTTACTGGAGTTCATTAGATGTGTGATGTAGATTTAGATAATTAGTTACTGGAGTTCATTGGGTGGGTGATGTAGATTTAGATATTTAGTTACTGGAGTTCATTAGATGTGTGATGTAGATTTAGATATTTAGTTACTGGAGTTCATTGGGTGTGTGATGTAGATTTAGATAATTAGTTACTGGAGTTCATTGGGTGGGTGATGTAGATTTAGATATTTAGTTACTGGAGTTCATTGGGTGGGTGATGTAGATTTAGATAATTAGTTACTGGAGTTCATTGGTGGGTGATGTAGATTTAGATATTTAGTTACTGGAGTTCATTGGGTGTGTGATGTAGATTTAGATAATTAGTTACTGGAGTTCATTGGGTGGGTGATGTAGATTTAGATATTTAGTTACTGGAGTTCATTAGATGTGTGATGTAGATTTAGATAATTAGTTACTGGAGTTCACTGGTGGGTGATGTAGATTTAGATAATTAGTTACTGGAGTTCATTGGGTGGGAGATGTAGATTTAGATAATTAGTTACTGGAGTTCATTAGATGTGTGATGTAGATTTAGATAATTAGTTACTGGAGTTCATTGGGTGGGTGATGTAGATTTAGATAATTAGTTCCGGAAACTTTATTAGTCATAGCCACAAGTTGTTGATAATTATTATTACCACTTTTTGCGGGCATTCCTAGCACATTAACGATGTTTTGTCAGGCGTTGAAACTTCGTAATGCTCAACAAGTACAAGTCATGTGACGTGTTGGGCCGTTATTGACTATAACAGCCCAACACGTCTAAATATAGACAATGACGTCACATCTCTCAGCCGATCAACAACATTTTTCCCAGATTTCCATTTGGATCGAAATTCAGTTCAATTCGGATTTTTTTTAATTTGTTAACACAATCGCATTTCGAAGATATATTTCATCATCTAACTTCTCAAATTTCGCCGTACACTGATCAGACGATAGTCATGTTACCCAGTTTGTTTCTCAACAAATGAGACGATAGTGTCGCTGTTTTTTTTTAATTCTAAAACGTCAAACTTCATTTATTTATCTTATTTCCCATATAATTTAATTGTAATGTCTCCGATGTACGAAAGTGGCAATAATAAAAATAACATGACTTTGTCGGGAATTACAATGTATCAACGGCTCAACAGAAATGGTTAACAGCCCTTGAGCTTATTAGCGGCCCTCGACTTCGTCGCGGGCCGCTAATAAACTCTTGGGCTGTTAACCATTTCTGTTGAGCCGTTAATACACTGTAAAGCCCTTCAAAATCATGTTATTGTTATATTAAAATTAATCTTCATTTCAGTTTTTTTAAAGGAATAAAGCATTTTGAAGATAGACGTTTTCGTTTACCTTTGGAAGTTAGGTACATCTATTTCTGCGTATTTTACTGAAATTTTGAGTTTCTACCAGGTCTCACAGAATTCAAAAACGGGGTTCTGGCAACACATAGGTCTGTTAGATGCTATTTGTTCCTGATGTCAACATTTTGAGGATATACAGCTTAGTTGGAGAAACGATGTTTGTGCGTTTTAAATGGCGTCAATGTTATTTGTCACATGGTTCTTTATTCAATAATTCTTTGGCTCATTGTGTCTTTTTTATTAAAGTCTATTAAAGTATATTCTGCTATTAAAATGAAGAATGTCTTCCTCATTTCATATCAAACACTTTACGCAGGGGAGTGGTGGTTACAAATAATAAACCAGGCTAAACAGCAAATTTCCTTCAAGCAATTCATATTCACGAAAATATTACACTTTGATAAATGAAAAGAATGGATATGCGGGTAATGTACAAATATGTCGCGGCAATGCAAACTAAATATTTACAAGATATTTTAGATATAAAAGACAGAATACAGCGCCGAGGTTAGAAGGCATGTTTTCGTGATAGGCTTTCTATTGATGATTTGAAATTTAATACGCTGTGACTTCAGTCACAGCGTTATAGTTTTTCTACGTCATCAACGTCATTGACTGTGATAATTTAGCGCTCTGATTAACATCAGGCAGTTGCTACGTTTTACGCTGACGTTCCAGAAATTCGGTTGTGAACCGATCAGTGTTCAAAGTATGAGGTATCGAGTGTGTCGAAAGTCCACTCGTAGGATATATTAGTAATAAACTGCCTCTCATAATGTACATGCACATGGCTGCGTACACACACATTTGGTATAAAAAACAAATAAATAGAGAGTAATCGTTTGACAGGACTGGTTACGTGAAATAATTCATGAGAGGTGAGGGACGTTGTACAAGCACGAGTGCGCGAATGCTACGAGTGTTTTACAATATAGTCCATCGCCTCGAATGAATTATTTCACGTAACCAGTCCAGTCAAGCGATTACTCTGTTTATTACTTTTCATTATTAACGATAATTATATTATTTAATCCTTTACCTAATGTAACGGCCAAAACCGGCCAGCGCTATTCTCAAAAATCGCCAATTACTTTTCATTATTTTTTTTCATTTTTTGTCTCTAAAACATAGGTTATGACCCTCATTGGAACGAGCTCATTCCAATGAGGTGTCATAATCTATGTTTTTGAGACAAAAAATGAAAATAAAAGTTATTCAATATTTTTTTTTTGCAAGTGTTGTCTGCTATTCGTGTTAGATAAAGGATTAAAAAAACAAAAAACAATGAAGTCCCCATTACACCCACCGCAAATCGTCTTCGTTTGCGCACAGGGTTACGTGACCGAATTGTTGATTGCATAATTCACTTGTGAAATTATCGTTTATAATCAAACCCGGAAATCCCAGTAAATCACACTTTGGAAAGTCATAAATAAAATAAAATATAAAAATACCTTACAACAGAATTTTAAATTTGCTCAAATATGACAAATCTCAGTCTCACACAAGTGTAAAATAACCAGGTCTTCATAATATTCAGAGCAATCTAATGAATGTGAAGAATTTGCTTTCACTCAGTTATCGGGAGCGGGGTGGCTGGTTTGTTAGAGCCGTGGATTTCATACCCAAAGGTCGTAGGGTCAACTTTGACCAGTATCATATCCGTCGTTCCCTTGGGCATGTCTGTTAACCCTTTACCCTGACGGTGCCAGTTCAGAACCATCAACTGGTAAACTTGTCAACGTGCAGCCTTGAGCCTCGAAGCTACAGGCTGCAAATCTTGATTGGTCCACCACACAAATGTACTGAGCAACTATCCATTTTTGGGGTTTAGCTCGCCAATCCATGTAAAACATATATGATTAAATAAACGACCCTGGACCGGAAAAGCGGCCTGCAGATACAAAGCGTTAAATCCTAACTGCCCAAATGGGAGCATGGTGGCGTAATGTACTAAGATGTACTGTACGTCGATGTTACACATTCATTCAACTGAATGTGAGTAACTGTAAGACTGTGAGTAACTGTACGACTGTTTACAAACACCTACAAACCCTGTTTGTAGGTGTTTGTAAACAGTCTTACAGTTACTCACATTCACTCCGTGGTTCTCATCGAGTACTACATCTTTCTCTACCTGTAAATCAGGCGAACACAACTAGACTAAGTCTGTTGAAATATAGATTGAGGTGGGTGGAACCGTGGCTAATTTATACCATTACTTTACCAGTCCAGTGCAGATGGTAAAGACAACCCGCACCCTGGAACCGAAGGAGGTGGTATTTTATCATTTCCTCTCCCCACCTCCTTCGCGTATGATAATTGTGTTCCAATAAAGCGGTCCCTGCAATTCTGTACTTATAATTCTGTCCCTATAATTATCTACCTATAATGATGCTCATATAATTCAGCCACTATAATTCTGTCCCTATAATTCTGTACCTATTATTCTGTACCTATAATACTGTACCCGCAACTCTGTCTGTATAATTTTGTACCCATAATATTGCACCTATAGTTCTGTCCCAATAATATTATTCCTATAATACTGTACCTATAATTCGGTTTCCATACAGCTCTTTCGATAAGTTTGTTCCTATAATACTGAACCTGTACTTCTGGTCCTATAAATATTTTCCTACAATTCTGTTTCTATGCTATTGAACCTATACTTATGTTTCTACAAATCTGTTCCAACAATTCTGTCCATATAATTTTGTTCCTACAATACTCTATCTATAATACTGTCCCTATAATTCGGTACCTGTAATTCTATTCCCATAATACTGACCCTATAATCACGTTCTTATAAATTTGTTGCTATCATTCTGTCCCTATAGCTATGTACCTATAACACTGTATCTATAATTCTCTTCCCATAATTCGGAACCTTTAATTTTGTTACTATAATTTTGTACTTAAAATTTTGTCCCTATAATTATGTACCTATAAATCTGTTCCTAAAATTCTAAAATTCTGTTCCTATAACTGTGCTCCTATAATTATGTACCTATAATGCTTTTCCAATAATTCTGTCCATATAATTCTCTGCCATAATAATACTTTATTTATAATCCTCTTCTTATAATTCCGTACGTATAATTTTGTTCCTATAATTATGTACATATAATTTTGTTTCTATCATTCTGTACGTATAATTGAGTTCCTATAATTATGAACGTATAATTTTGTTCCTGTAATGCAGTACCTATAATAATGTACCTATAATTATGTTCCTATAATTATATTCCTATAATACTGTGCCTATAATTCCCTTCCTGTAATTATGTCCATTAATTATTGCTCTATAATTCTCGACCTATTATTATATTTTTATAATTGTGTTCCTATAATAGTGTACTGTACCTAAACTACTGTGCCTATAATACATTAACTATAATTTTGTTCCTGTAATATTGCACCTATAATACTGTGCACATAATTTTATTCATATAATACTTTACCTACACTACTGTACCTATAATGCCTACAGTTTTGTTCCTATAATAATGCTCCTGTAATAATGTATCTACAATTATGTTCATATAATACTATACCTCTAATGCTCTAACTTAAACTCTATAATTATATACCCATAATTCTGTACCTATAATTCTGTTCCTAAAACACTGTTCCTATAAAACTGTGCCCTTAACTGTGTTCCTATAATACTGTACCTACAATCCTGTACCAATACTTCTGTATCTATAATACTCTACCTATATTTCTCTTCCTATATTATTATTCCTGTAATACTGTACCTACAGGTATAATATTGTACCTATAATTTTGTTCCTAAAAACTGTTTCTATAATACTGTATCTATAATACTATTCGTATTACGCTGTATCAAAAATACTGTTCCTATAATACTCTACCTATAAACTTATATCTATAAAACTGCGAATGTGATTCTGATCCTATAACACAGGGCATATAATACTGCTCCTATAATACTGTCCTATAATACTGTACCTATAATTTTGTTCCTACCATACTTTTCCTATAAACTTTTCCTATAATACTGTACAGATAATTCTGTACCTATAACACTGGTCATATAATATTGTACTTATGGTACTGTACCTACTGTTTCTTCTATGCTGTTCCTATAATACCATACCTATAACTATGTTCATATAATACTCTACCTATAATACTGTGACTATAATATTAAACCTTTTAATTGTGTTCCCATGATACTGTTCCTATAATACTGTATCTATAATATTGTACGTATTATACCGCTCCTATAATTCTGTACACATAATTTTGTTCCTATAACATTGTCAGAATCATTTTGTTCCTATAATGTACCGATATTTATCTCCTATAGTTCTGTCTCTGTAATTCTGTACCAATAATACTGGTCCTATAATTATGTACCTATAATTCTGTTCCTATAATACTGAACCTATAATTTTGTACTTATAATACTATTCCTATAAAACAGTACCTATAATAACACACCTACAGTTTTGTTCCTATAATACAGTTCCTATAACACTGTTCCTTTAATACCGTACTTGAAATACTATACCTATAACTCTATGCTTATAGTACTGTACCTATATTTCTGGTCCTATAATTTTGTTTCTATCATAACCCCCTATAAGACTGTTCCTATAATAATGTACCTATAACACACTTACTATAATTATGAACCTATAGTAATGTACCTATATGTATGTCCCATAATTCTGTCGCTTTAATTCTGTACCAATAATATTGGTCCTATAATTATGTACCTACAATTCTGTCCCAATAATACTGAACCTATAAATTTGTACCTATAATACTATTCCTATAAAACAGTACCTATAATACTATACCTACAATTTTGTTCCTATAATACTGTTCCTATAATATTGTTCCTATAATACTGTACTTAAAATACTATACCTATAATTCTATGCTTATGGTACTGTGCTTATATTTATGGTCCTATCAATCTGTTCCTATCATTATGCCCCTATAAGACTCTACCTATAATACTGCACCTATAACATAGTTACTATAACTATGAACCTATACTAATGTGCCTAAAATACAATGCCTATAATTTTGTTCCTATAACTCTGCTCCTAAAATACTGTACATGTAATACGGTACTTATAATTGTACCTACAATTCTGAAGCTATAAATCTGCACTTAAAAGACTGTTCCTATAATAATGTGCCTACAATACTGTACCTTTGATACTGAAAGTATAATACTGCGCACATAATTTTGTTCCTATAATATTGTACCTATAATACTGTAGATATAACTCTGCATATAATATTGTACCTATCATTTTGTTCATACAGTACTGTTCCTATAATACTCTACCTATAATGTTGTACATATAAGTATGTTCATATTACACTGTATCTATAAGACTGCACCTATAATACTTTAGCTGTAACACTGTACCTATAATTTTGTTCCTACAACACTGTACCTCTAATTCTCTCCCGGTAACTCTGTCTCTACAATTCTATAATTATGTTCCTATAATTCTGTACCTACAAGTCTGTCCCTATGATTCTGTTCCTATAATTCTGTACCTATAATTCTGTACCTGTAATTCTGTCTCTATAATTCTGTTCCTATAATTCTGTCCCTACAATTCTCTACCTACAATTCATTTCTTTAATTCTGTAACTATAATTCTGTACCTATAATGATGTTCCTATATATCTGTCGTGTAATTCTGCATCTATAATTATGTTCCTATAGTTCTGTCCCTATAATTCTGTAACTATAATTTTGTCCCTATAATTGTTTTTTTTAATTTTCTACTTATAATTATTCCACTGTAAATTTGTTCCAGTAATAAAAATATCTCTTCCTATAACACTGTACCTATAACACTGTACCTATAATACTGTACCCATAATTCTGCACCTATAATGCTGACCCTTTAATTATGTCCCTATAATTCTGTTCCCGTAATAATGTACCTTTAATACTGTACATATAAGTCTGTCACTCCAATGCTGTTCTTATAATTCTGTCCTTATAACTCGTCATGTATATATTATGTACCTATAATACTGACACTAAAACTATGTCCCTATAAATATGTCCCAATAATGCTGTCCCAATAATTCTGTGCATATAAGTTTGTTTCTATAATACTGTACCTATAATTTTGTCACAATCATTCTGTCCCTATAACTCTGTTCCTGTAATTATGTTCCTATAATTTTGTTCCTATCATTCTGTTCCTATAATTTTGTCCATTTATTCTTGTCCCTATTACGCTCTACCTGTAATTCTGTTAAAACACTGTATCTATGGTTGTCGTCATATAATTATGTACCTTAATCTTGCCCGATACCTCTGTACCTAACATTTTATCCATATAATTCTGTTCCTATAATTCTGTTTCTATAATTCTGCACCTATAATTCTGTATCAATAATTATGTACCTATAATTTTGTATCTATAATTCAGTACCTATAATTATGTACCTATAATCCAGAGACTTCAATTCTATTCCTGTAATTTTGTTCCTATAATTCATTCCTTAGAATTCGGTTCCTATTATTGTGTACCTATAAATCTGTACCTATAATTATGTCCCTATAATTATCTACCTACAATTCTGTTCCTATAATTATGTATCTACAATTCTGTAATTATAATTCTGTTTCTATAATCGTGTCCCTATAATTCTCTATCTATAATTTTGTTCCTATAATTCTGCACCAATAATTATGTTCCTATAATTATGCACCTATAATTCTGTACCTATATTTCTGTTTCTATAATTCTGTCCCTGTAATTATCTACCTTTAATTCTGTTCCTATAACTATGGTCCTATATTAATGTACCTATAATTGTCTCTACAATTCTGTGCCTACAATTCTGTTCCTATAATTCCGTACCTATAATTCTGCACCTATAATTCTGTTCCTATGATACCGTACCTATAATTATTTTCCTATAAATCTGTTCCTATAATTCTGTACCTATAATTCTGTTCCTATAATTCTGTCCCTATAATGCTGTATCTATAATTGTGTACCTATAATTCAGTACCTATAATTATGTTCCTATAATTCTGTTCCTATAATTATGTCCCTATAATGCTGTACCTATAATTATGTACCTATAATTCAGTACCTATAATTATGTACCTATAATTATGTTTCTATGATTCTCTACCTATAATTCATTGCATATAATTATCTACCTACAATTCTGTTCCTATAATTATGTACCTATAATTCTGCACCCATAATTCTGTACCTATAATTATCTACCTATAATTCTGGACCTATAATTATTTACCTATAATTATGTACATATAATTCTGAACCTATAAATCTGTTTTATACTTCTGTACCAATAATTCCGTCCCTATTTTTCTATACCTATAATTCTGCACCTATAAATCTGTACATATAGTTATGTACCTATAATTCCGTTCCTATAGTTATGTACCTATAATTTTGTACCTATAATTCCGTCTCTATAATTTTGTTTCTATAATACTGTTCCTACAATTCTATACCTATAATTCTGTACCTATTATTCTGTTCCCATATTTTTTTACCTATAATGCTATATCTACAACTCTCTACCTATAATTCTATCCCTATAATTCTCTACCCATAAACCTGTTTCTATTATTCTGTCCGTATAATTCTGCACTTATAATTTTGTTCCTATAATACTATACCTATAATTATGCCCCTATAATTTTGTCTCTATAACTTTGTCCCTACAATTCTGTTTCTCTTATTCTACAAATATAGGTAATTGCATACCTATATTTCTGTCCTACAATTGTGTACATATTATTCTGTATCTATAATACTGTCCCTAAAATTCGGGTTCTTATAATGCTGTACGGATAATTATCTCCCTATAAATTTGTCCCTATAAGTCTCTACCTATAATGCTGCCCCTATTATTGTAACGCTATAATTCTCTTCCCGCAATACTATATCTATAATATTATACCTATAATACCATACCCACCATTCGGCACCAATAATTCTGTCCCTTTGATTGTGTGCCTGTAATTCTGTATCTGTAATTCTGTCCCTATAATTTTGTTCCTGTAACAATGTTCCTATAGATCTGTTCCTGTAATACTGTACCTATAATTTTGTCTCTATAATTCCCTCTCTATAGTTCTCTACCCATAATGCTGTCCCTATAATTATGTACCTATAGTGCTGACCCTTTTAATTTTGACCATATAAATCTGTCCCTATAATGCTTTCTCAATAATTTTGTGCGTAATTTTGTTCCTATAATATTGTGCCTATTATTTTGTCCGTATAATTCTGCCACTATAAATCTGTTCCTATAATTCTGTACCTATAATTATGTACCCACAGTTTTATTCCTATTATTCTGTTCCTATAATTCTGTACCTATAATTCGGTACCTATAACTCGGTACCTACAATTCCGTAACTCTGTCCCTATATTTCTGTCCTACAGTTCAGCTCATAAAATTATGTATCTAAAACGCTGTCCCTTTAATTTGGGTTCTTATAATTCTGTACCGATAATTATGTCCCTATATATTTGTCCCTATAATATTGAACCTATTATTCTGTCCCTGTAATACTGTCCTTATAATTCTGTCTCTATAATTCGCTCTCTATAGTTCTCTACCCATAATGCTGTCCCTATAATTCGGTTCCTATAATACTGTATCTATAATAGTATACCTATAATACTATACCCATAATTCTGCACATATAATGCTCTCCCTATAATTATGTCCCTATAACACTGTCCTTATAATTTTGTCCCTATAATTCTGTCCCTATAATAATGTTCCTATAATACTGTATCTATAATATTATACCTTCAATACCATACCCATAATTCTGCACCTATAATGCTGTCCCTACAATTTTGTCCCTATAATTCGGAACCTATAATTATGTCCTAATACTTTTGTTCCTATAATAATACACCTATAATTATGTTCCTGTTATACTGTACCTATAATACTGTACCAATTATTCTGTCCCTAGGAGGCTGTCCCTATAGTTCTGTCCCTAAAATTAGCTTACTATAATTATGTGCCTATAATTCTCTCCCTATAAATCTGTCCCTATAATGCTGTCCCTATAATTGTTTGCGAATAATTTTGCCCCTATGATACTGAACCTATAATTTTGTCCTTATAATTCTGCCCCGATAATAATGCTCGTATAATTATGTTCCTATAATTTTGTTCCTATAATTCTGTTCCTATGATTATGTCCCTATACGTCTGTCCCAATAATTCTGTTCCAATAATTATGTCCCTATAATTATGTCCCTTTATTTTTGTCCCTATAACTCTGTACCTATAATTATGTTAAAACACTGTATCTATGACTCTCGTCCTGTAATTGTGTACCTATCTATAATGCTGTCCCAATACCTCTGTACCTAATATTTTGTCCATATAATTCTGTTCCTATAGTTCTATAATGTTCGTGTGATTCTCTCCCTATGTTTCTATTTCTGTAATTTTGTTCCTATAATTCGTTCCAAAAATTTTGTTCCAAAAATTACGCTCCTATATTTCTGTTCCTATCATTCTGTGCCTAAAACTTTGTATGTATAATAATATTCCTACAATTTTGTACCAATAATTCTGTACCTATAATTCTGTACCTTTTTCTGAATTCTTTCCCTATAATTCTCTTCCTATAGTTCTGTTTCTATAATGAAACCAATAGGGAATACAATGTATTATGAAAATTAATTTCAAATATATATATAATTAAATTAAACATCAGAATAAAGCTTTACGGTGTATAGAGTACGAAAAATATATGTGTGGATCTCGCAAAGTTGATAGCAGGCATCAAGGGTTCTTGAAAGTCTGCAACCATATTCGAACCAGAAGTGATAATAAAGTAATATTTCACAAGAACAACTCATGGCCAAATATGTTTCAGGTGTCCGGGAACAAAGCTAAAAATTCAATATACATTTAAATGCTAATCTTGGTAAAATTATTTGATTTGAAATAAATACTGTTTAAACAGAACTGGTTCCATCTCAGGGACAAGATTAGAACCATTTTGGGTTCTAAAGAGAACCTATATTTTTTTTGCAGTGTATATACATCTCGCTATCATTTTAAGTGAAGTGTGTTATTATCGAGTCGGGAAACTGTTTTCAAGAAAAACATCCGAACACCGTTCACTCCATTGGTGCACAAAAAGAAAGGATTCCAAAATTATTACCTCATTTTTTTTAATAAGCTTTTCACTGCAATCATCAGATTTATTCGATTTAGTATAATACATGAACTGCAACTTCTCCTTCGTATGGCTATCAAATGATTCTTCGCGAAATGCAAGCGAAAAGACAGTGAGAAGCATTACTGACTTTTAAAGTTACAGTACGACCGTCGAAGGCTGGTGGTAATCCGCAGGTAAGCAGTGGTGTCCACGCATGCTTTTAGCTGGTAATAACAGTCATCATGAGCACAATTTTAATTAATGAAGCACAAGGTTGCAGCCGGTGCTTCATTATTTATTTATTTATTTATTTATTTATTTATTTTTATTTATTTATTTATTTATTTATTAATTTATTTATTTATTTATTTATTTATTTATTTATTACAGTTTAACGACACTTCAACGGCCAAGGTCATATCGTGTCGGAGTTTTAAAGGTGGCAGAAGCCGAAGTACCCGAAGAGAACCACCGATCAACGACGAGCAGCTGCCAGCTCACCAGTACCATAACTCTGCACTGCAGCAGAGGCAGGGTTAGACTGGTCGAAGACATGCGCAACATCGATGTGCAGTACGCCATAGTACACGGCGTCATGGTGCACCCATGTGGACAATCGGGGTTAAGTGCCTTGCCCAAGAACCCGACGCGGTAGTCCGAATCGATCGCTCGGACGGTCACCCAACCAAGGACTAACCGGGCTCGACGTTGCTTAATTTGGGTGATCTGACGAGAACCGGTTACCGCAACGCCACCGCGTCCCCACTCGGTGCTTCATTAATTAACTTTGTGATGATTATTCCTATAATTATTGTTTGGAATCCAATATTATTGCGTCCGTGGACATATTTCCCACCCATGGAAGGCGACCAATCCACGACGGCCGTACTGAGGTGACGTTTACGTAACAGTTCAATAGTTTGAACTCGCGGAATGCTATCGTTTATTATTCATGGTGTACTGTTCACATGTTTGTGCACACCTTTTATTATTTATTCTATTTCCCATGGCGACTGTACTGTGCGCCGTTTACGTACCAATTCAAGAGTTAGAAGTCTTGAAATGCTACAGGTTATCATTCATGGTGTATTTTCCCATTTGTGAGCACACATTGTATTATTGGGCACATTTCCAATGAACAAGTTTCAACCTTTTACATGTCAGCATTTGTTATTTTAATTTTTTTCAGTTCTTTAAACAAGTTCAACAAAACAAAGAGTGGTACGGACTGTACCGCATGGACGTATCCGGTCTGCTGTCCAGGGCTGGACTTCGTTTCTTTGTGAGTTCAAATAACATGCAGACTATATGTCATTCCCTCTCAAACTGCAAGGTGGTGTGCCCATGTACAGTTAAAACTAGAAGTTCTGTCATGAAATGCGCGCAGATAGCACATCGATTTGCGCGTTAATCTTCGCGCTATGACCGTAGTAAAGCTATCAAATTATGTACATATGGCCTGTGCACAAGCAATGTTGCAGCCAATGGACCTCCTGGTAACCCGGAGGTCCATTGGTAGAAACATTGCCTGTGTTTGCTATGAGTAACAAGGAGAACCTGCTGTGCTTTGGATGCCATTCGATATGACAATTGACCGCAATTCCTACGCGTAATTAAGCCTAGATAAGCGCACAGTGCGTGACAGGACTTCTAGTTTTAACTGTACACGCATGTGTTTTCTTTCAAATGTGAGTAAGAAAATGATATGTGACAGGCCATATCTTCCAGTTGTCAGATACATGCACTATGTAGCCTAGCAAATAACAGAATGTGATCATTTTTCATACGAATTCAAGGAATTAGAATCACTATTCGTTTCCTGCCCCTGACGCGTCCCACATAACCCACCTTTCTGCTGCGCATTTTGCGCGTGACAATCACAAATCGAACTCCATTACTTTTGCCAAGATATAAAACTGTGAAAGTTTAAGTCGCCATCTAAATTCATTATCGAGATTACTTTCCATTTCCTCCGACCATCATCTTCGTGTACAACATTTTCTTCGCCTTTGCTGGTCTTCTGAATTGATCGAAAGGCGCTCCTGTGAGTTGAGGGAAAAATGCGTATAGCGTTTCAACTTGTTGCCCGCTATTTTGAACGAAATCTCTCTGTTATTAGTGGTTTTGGAAAGGTGGGGTGGGTTGTGTGTTTGGGTTTATGTTCACGTACGTAGCGAACTGATTTTGAACGTAAAATGAAAGGCAGTATTTGTTCTGAATATGAACATCTTGCTTCCAATCACGTGTGAAATGACTGCATTTCAAATCGTTTTAGCTGTTGTGAGCTCTGAAAATAAACCCGTTTGGAACCTGGAATGTGGTTAGTCCTCTTGAAAAATCTCTCGTTGGTGAAGATTTCAGAAATAATAGGTTTTTAAAAGAATATAAGTTGCTGTAAAATTTTTATTCAATTAAAACTTCTGAGTTTCACGTTCATTTTGCAAAAGTTATAATAGATATATACAAAAGAAGCTGAATAACTTAACATGTTAATCAGTTTTGGTCGGACCAGACCTCTTTGGGCAAGTCCAGGGTGCTGACTGGTAGGGACTGGACCGAACCGGACTGGACCGCTAAATCAGTGGACCGGACCACCCAAGTCAGTCTGTCCGAAACCAAATCATGTGATCGTGTGCCCCCCCCCCCCCCGCCCACATTGGAATAGGATCGAAGAGCTTTTTGCATTGGGGGGGGGGGGGGGGGGGTAATATGCTATGGCTTTGTTGAAAGTTTTTAAAGATCGTTTTCTACTGCAAAATTTGTATATTAGAATACCGACCGTTAAACTTCTCTATTTTCACGAGGGTCCCCCATTTTGGACGCTGTAAAAAAAAATCCCCAAACCGGCCCGCTTGGCTGCCGGTGAAATCTCATTATAGAAGGTCTCTTCTAATAGGAACAGATTAGAAAAGAAACTTCTTTATACGTCATTGTAGGGTAATGGTACCATTTCCTGTGGCTAATATACTCAGAATATCGGAGCGGGGTTAATGACTCCAGGAGCCTTAATTACATGGTTAATCGCCGAGCTGGTTGTTGGTCGCACAGTCTTTAGATCACCGCATGGCATAATTCAGCTTAGAGGAGGACTATCTCGATCTTGAGAACTCCATTCCAGAAGAACTGGAAGTCTCAATATCCCCAAGTTATTTACAGGATATACTTCAATTCATCTAAAGGACAGACGCCTACTGTTTGTCTGTTAAGAGAGTTGTGCAGGGGAAGTTTCTAGACCCCCCCCCCCCCCACCCCCATACTGTCCAATGTTAAAACATTGCCAAATTCAGCACGTCTCTACATCACCAATTAGAATGAGGACACTACGGCAGTTTCTTCTTCAGTCTCCATTCATCTTGCACACGTACAAGTTTTCCGTGTCAAAATATTGGTTGTGCATAGTTGCTTAGTTCTCAATTTCGCTGTTTTATGTTACGTTGCTAATAGCGCTTTATTTCTCTACAGGTCTAAGGTGCGGTTTCTTCTATAGAGCGGAATCGCGATTCCTTGCCCGGACGGCAGATACTTTGTGTTATTAACAAAGATTTTTTCGACATTCCTGAGGAATATGTATTGCTATTTCCAGGACTCTTCATTTTCTTCGTTTGATGTTTCGGGTAAGTTATCCGCGATTTACTCGTGTAATGGTCTGTGCAACTCGGCAAGCTTGCATCTGCTATTTTTGCACTCTTGACAACTAACTAACTTTCGTCCACCACTTATTTTGGGAAAAACTAGGAGACGACGTTCAAGGACAATTTCGCCTGTCAGCTCGGTCGGGCCGTGTTCGTCCGTGGACAATTTAAGAAGGGCGTATTTTGCCCTGTCGTCACCGGATGGTGTCTTCGGGATTTCTCATTTCGACAATAACACAGGTCGGATATAGACAATGAGCGTGGCATTCATCGTCCAGTCTCTGACGGGCACACCGGCTGTGTAATAGCTGCTCCCTTTTCTTCGAACCCACGGAATTGGCCTGTTGCACAAATTCATGCAGAACTCATTACTAGGGTCATTACTCCGCCTTCCAAAGTTCGTAAGTCTGCACTCATACTCCACTTGGAACTTCTGGCTGTGAGTCCAGGTTGACGTCAGAGTCAGCCATACACTGGTTTAGACTTGACACCAAGACATACATTAGCTTAGATCCCTGGCCGACGTCATACTCGGGCATATATTAGCTTAGAGTCTAGTATGACGCCTCACTCAGGCATACTCTGATTTAGAGCCCAAATCGACGCCACACCTAGTCATACATTGGCTTAGATCCCAGGTCGCCGTCACCCCTTGGCATATCATGGCTTAGAGCCCATGTCGAGGTTACACTCAGGTATACACTGATTTAGAGATTAATTCGACATCACACCAAGGCATACATTGATTTAGACCAGGGGTAGACTTCACAACCCAATACATTGGATTAGAGCCCAGGTCGGCGTCACATCCAGGCATACACTGGCTTAAAGCTCAGATCGAAGTCACACCCAGCCATACATTGGCTTAGACTCCAGGCCGACGTCACACCCAGGCACACAATGGCTTGGAGCTCAGATCGACGTCACACCCAGGCATACATTAGCTTAAAGCCAAAGTGGGCGCCACACCCAGGCATACATTTGCTTAGGGTTTAGTTCGACGTCACAACCACGAGAAATACAATGGCTTAGAGTCGAGGTCGACGTCACACCCAGCCATACACTGGCTTACAGTCCAGGTCGACATCACACCAAGAAATACATTGGTTTAGTGTCCAGGTTAACGTCACACCCAGGCATATCGTGGCTTAGATTCCATTCCAATGTCTAGAGCCTGGTCAACGTTACATCAAGGCACACACTGGCTTAGAGCCCAGTTCGACGTCACACCCAGTCATACACTGCTTAGAGCCAAGGTCGAAATCACCACCAGGCATACACTGGCTTAGAGCCTAGGTCAACATAACACCCAGGTATACACTGGCTTAGAGGCCAGGTTGACGTCACATCTAGGCATACATTGGCTTAGAGTCCAGTTCTACGTCACGCCCTGGCATAGAGTGGCTTAAAGTCAAGGTCGACGTCACACCCAGGCATACAATGGCTTTAAGCCCATGTCGACGTCACACCCTGGCATACATTGGCTTAGAGTTCAGATCGACGTCATACCCAGGCTTACACTGGCTTAGAGCCAAGGTCGATGTAGTGGTGTGACTATATATGTATTTTACTTCAGATATTTTAGGAGCACCGGAACAGGAAGGCTTAACTGAGTTGAAACATAATCTTTGAGAAACCACCTATAAAATATATATAGCAATGTTGCTGCATTGAACTGGGTATAACTTATTGTTCACACTAATTGATTTCAGCTACCCCTACCTGCTCTCAGAATGCACACAGACGCGGAGTGGGTCCTAGCTTTTTTTCTGCAATTATTATGCATGTTGTTTGCATCACTGTTCATCGTGTCCAAACGGCTGCTGACAAAGAAGATATATCAGTAGACTTTTCTATTATTTGTAGAAAATGAAATGCATTTGCGTGACGAATAGAACACATGATTTTTAAAATCATTTATCTTTGAAC
Organism: Pictodentalium vernedei; assembly: GCA_031216915.1. Taxonomy (NCBI): domain Eukaryota; kingdom Metazoa; phylum Mollusca; class Scaphopoda; order Dentaliida; family Dentaliidae; genus Pictodentalium; species Pictodentalium vernedei. The sequence continues at coordinate 506,875,249 of CM062293.1, forward strand.
ATCTGCGGTGAAAATCACAGCGCCTAGTGCAAGGAACACGGTTATCTTTACAAATTTCGCTAATCGCATTTTTCTCGGGAGGGCATTTTGTATACACTTGGAACTTAATTATGTACCACCTGTTTTTTTCCGCAGTGGTGTTTACGTGTTAATAGAAACTCCCATTACTTTCAAGATATCTTTCAAATGGCCAAAAGTGATTGTTTGCGGAAATAAAGGTTTATTGACAAATGAAAGACAACACAATGATGAAAATATGCAGTATTTTAATGGCACTAATTACACATATCTGTCACTAAAATGTTTTTGATGAAAAATGTTCCCTCAACAAGTATGGTGCTGCAAGCGGTCCATGATGAAACAATGCCGGTAATTACTGACAAAACATGTAACTTGTGATCTCCTGAATACAATAGCAGTGTCTGACGTCAGTAGCGAGTGTATCTACCGCGTGCTAGGATGGCAGCCTGAACTCTTATCCTAATGCTACCAGTGAGCCTTCTGATACAGTAGGAGACGGCTTAAAATAAGCTCAGGCTTGATGCCGAATCCTGTCAATATCTCAATTTTCCATTATTCAATTATGCTTAACTTGTATCGATGTTCCTATTATTAAGTTGTATATCTCCTTATTGTATATGTTTTGCATGTGTTTATTTTTTACTCTTTGAATAAAATACTGTTTAAACTAACTGCTGCCACTTATGCAACGCAGCTTCCGAATCGGCCGAATTCTGTACAGACGAATTTCTTGCTTGCACACGACCCATATGTCTTCTAAGTGATTCAAATCGGGGCGCATTACAGGCAAGGTAGTGTTGTAAGTGCGTTGATCAGGAGGAATGCTCTCACAGCATGGGAACGATGTGGCCTTGCATGGTCGACCATGAATACAGGGCGAGTAGCCAACGGTCGGTTGTCAAAAGAAGGCATGACAATGGGATTGATAATGTCCCGGATGTACTGATGACCATCGAGTTTCCCACGTACATTCACCATATCAAGTTTACAATCATGAGAGAGGCATCGTCAGCTCATTATTGATCCTCCACCATACGGAACAGTAGGTCTGATGTTCCCGGGCACGTAAGCAGTATTTCTATGCCTCCACACTCTCATGCGACCATCTGTGACGTGAAGCAGGAACCTACTCTCGTCTGACCATTTGACTCTCATCCACGTCGTTAGATTTCAATGTTGTCTTGCAATACACCACTCCAAACGTCCTCTTTGATGCTGATCATACTGAGCTGGACGCCTGATGACCCTTCTGGACCTCATACCCAAATGCTTTGAGACGGTTTCGGACAATTCTGTTGCACAAGCACCTGTTGGGGAGCCAAAGGCGTTTCAATACCCTGTTGCATGCATGCCAACGCTTTACCATCTTAGTGCCACTGACGGTCTCTTCCTTGCCATATCAACATATTTGATAAAAGCCGTGACAAACTTTCTTGTTTTATAACAAGATATTGCATGTGAATGATGGTGTTTTTTGTGACATTCATGGGAAACACGCTTCACGTGGACAAGGGGGTGTCTTTGGGGTACGTTATCAACCAGAAACATCATGTTTCACAAGACGTAATGGACTGCAAGACATAGCAATCATTAAAACATAATAATCTGTAACAGCAACTTCACTGTCAGGAAACATTTCAGGGGCTGCTTCATTAAGTTCCAGGTGTTTATTGACGTAGATCAGTCTTCATCGTCAAAAACATTTGTGTCAAAAGGGACACTGAATTTGATAATACAAACATTTTTCTCTGTTTTATCGAACATGACTTATGGACTGCAAGTTGCAGAGGGCTGTAAATTGATATATTCTACAAAACACCCGTACACGCCCGGGGTAGGAGCACACGGACATTAAAGAAAAAAAAGGCCGAGAATTACATCTGGTTTAAAGGTTTTAAAGAGGGCGAAACTACAATAGCTTACAAAATTTGGGGAACATACAGTACGTGGAGAGTGTATTATCACTAAATCACTCGCAGAGTGGGGCTTCCACCCGAGCAATGTTGCAAAGCATTACCAGCACAAGCAAAGTTTCAGCCACTGGACCTCCGGCTGAAACATTGCTTGTGTTTTTTGTCGATATGTGCAGAATTTAAAAGTTATAGCTTGGGTGATAACCCCACTCCGCGGGTGATTTAGTTACAATCCACTCTCCACGTACTGTAGTTTATATGAGAGTTAATCTGGTATTCTGTTTCTAGTCACTGACTGTAATTTCAGATATTCTCAAGTACTGCTAAACGAATACTTACTTATAATAGATTGCCCATTGCCTGTAATATGATATTCAAATTTGAATTTAAATTGGTTTTATTTTGAATAGAAAATTTTCTAAAGAAGAATTTTCAAGTTGTTTCCCTCTGTTGATTATCTATCACCCTGCATGACAAAACGTGTGATGCATCAGAAAATTAAAAATATAATCTGCACATTGAATTAATTTACGTCAATATTGTCGTAGAACCATTTGCGAGTATTTTACCGCATATATATGTACCAAATGCATTCACTCGTAATTTAATTCGTGTCAAATTTAGACTTAACCCTTCCTCTGGAAATCCCAAACAATAAAAGACCTTTTGATATCTTGTACACAGAAGTTTCAGATTAGCAATATGGTATTTTTTTTAAATTTTAATCCTTTATCTGAGGCACAAGGTATCAAAATGTGTTATTTTAACTATTTTTTTACAAATGTTTCAAACAATTTCAACAGAACAATATATCATGTGACCCTAATAGGGACAAACAGTTCGAGGGGTCATATGATATGGTTTTGTAGTAATTTAAAAAAAAACAAAACAACTCAACTCCTCATTTTGTAAGTTAGGAGGCATAGGTGAGCGTACGTGCATAGGCAGCCGTTTCCGTATTGTAAAAGATTAAAACCGTAACGATTGACCACTTTTGCAACCAAGTTCATCAAGCTCATTCCAATAAGGAGTTGTGACCGTGTTTATAAGATAAATAGGAAAGTACCATGAAAAGCAGACGAGTTAAGGGCAAATACAAATACTCTCACTTGCAAAGGTCGTTATGATATTTCTACCGTTTTAAATTTAAAACTATAACGTTCCCTCCAGGCTCTCAAGTCACATGTCTAATTCCGCAAGGATAACGATGCTGTTACGAACTGTTTGTTCACCCACTGTTCGTGGAGTTGGCACAGTCTAATTCCGCAAGAAATCCGATGCTATTATTTCTTTACCCACCTTCGTGGAGTTGGCCCAGTCTAACAATCTAATTCCACAAGGAATCCAATGCTATTATGTGCTGTTTGTTTACCCACTTTTTTGTGGAGTTGGCTCAGTCCAGTTCCGGAAGAAATTCGATGCCTTTTATGGATTGTTTGATTACTCAGTTTTCTTGGAGTTTGTCCAGTATAATTCGGCAGGACTCCAATGTTGTTATACACTGTTTGTTTGCCCACTTTTCGGGAGTTGGCCGAGTATAATTCCACAAGGAATACGATGTTTTTATGTGTTTGTTTACCCACCTTTCGTGGAGGTGACCCAGTCTAATTTCGCAGGAAAACCGATGTCTTTATGTACTGTTAGTTTACCCTCTTTTCATGGAATCAGTCCAGTCTAATTCCGCAAGAAACCCGATGCTGTTATGGTCTGTTTGTTTACCCATTTTTCTAGAGTTGGCCCAGTATAATTCTGTATAGAATCCGATGCCGTTATGGGCTGTTTGTTTACCCACTTTTCGTAGCGTTGGCCCAGTCTAATTCTGTATAGAATCCGATATGGGCAGTTTGTTTACCCACTTTTCGTAGAGTTGGTCTAGTCTAATTCCGCAAGGAATCCGATGCTTTTATGGGTTGTTTGTTTACCCATCTTTCGTGGAGTTGGTCCAGCCTAATTCCGCAAGGAATCCGATGTTGTTATGGGCTATTTGTTTACTCATTTTTTGTGGAGTTGGCCCAGTCTAATTCCGTATGGAATCCGATGCTGTTATGGGTTGTTTGTTTACCCACTTTTCGTAGAGTTGATCAAGTCTAATTCCGCAAGGAAACCGATGTTGTTATGGGCTATTTCTTTACTCTCTTTTCGTGGAGTTGGCCCAGTCTAATTCCGTATGGAATCCGATGCTGTTATGGGTTGTTTGTTTACCCACTTTTCGTAGAGTTGGTCCAGTCTAATTCCGCAAGAAATTCGATGTTGTTATGGGCTATTTGTTTACTCTCTTTTCGTGGAGTTGGCCCAGTCTAATTCCGTATGGAATCCGATGCTATTATGGGTTGTTTGTTTACTCACTCTTCGCGGAGGTGGAGCACAAACTGCCGCCAATATAATTTGGTGTCCTTTTACACATAAAGATATACTGATATTCTTTCGTACCTTAATCACAGATATTCCAATCAATACGTCCTTTGTTTGGGAAAGTGAAACAGTGATTATTTACTGTGACAAACAAGTTGAGTGTTACTAGTAAAATAGGACCCAGTCACCAATCCTTAGTATAGGATTCCTCTAAAATAGGCAAAATGTGTATAAACGACTGACTATTCTTGACTTTAGCGCAGTGTTGCGGTCACGATTAGACATTGGGCAGAAGTATATGACCCTATACACAAATAAAACTTTAAGATATTGACACAACAGGTTGAATGGCGCCGCGCAATAACTTCGGCAGTGGAGTGTCTTCATTCCTTATGCTTATGTCATTATAAATTAGTTCAAATTAAATTTCGATTGAGTAACGTTTGTTGCGTTGACGTTTAACTGGTAGAGTGCTAAGTTATTTTTGGTTATCAAAATTTGTTCAGGAGTCTTTGCCTTGTTACAATTTATGGGAGAGTGCCAGGAGGCACTCTCCCATAAATTGTAACAAGGCAAACCCATATAGACTAAGTAATTTCGCTTCTAAGATAATGTGAAGCACATCCACAGAATATGACACCTTCTGGCTGGGGTACCTGCTCTTCATATTAAAGCCCTGATAGTGGCTTCTAGCGCTCTATCAGTTAAGGTACTTTAGTTTCATTTACTCTACTGGAATATATCATATATCAGTTGATCAACCAACTGAAATATTCCAGTAGAGTTAATTTGAAATAGGCGATAGACTATTAAACGGTTCGACCGATTTCAAGCCATAGCATGGTCTAGAACGTATAATTAGACCTGTGGTTTTCAAAGAGAAATGGGAATGTTGAAATAAGCGCAAATATAAATACTATCAATTGAAGAATGTAGAGGAAAACGGGTTTAAGACTAATATATATATATATTTTTTTTTTGCATCCGACATTCAAAATTCTGTATTTTAGTTGGGAAGTTTCAAGAGATCACACTTCTCAAAGTTGTATCGCAAAATGACTCGCGAACTTCAATTCCTGGCTCTTCACTTGTTTTAGATTCTCAACCATCAATGGCAGAAAATATTGATTGAATTTTGGATACATATCATTACCGATAGAGCGAGTGGCGGCTCAGCGATTAGAGTGGTTAGAGCATTGTAATTCAACTCGAAAGGTCATCAGTTCGATCCTAATCAGCGATAACTGCACACTGTCCTCAGGCAAGATAGATAGCCACAAGCTACACAAGCTAAGGTGTATTACGCGTCGATGGTGGACTTGCCTTCAGTCACCGCTAACTCTGCTAGTGTCAAGTACATAAGTTCGAGGTGCGTGGTATTTCTCTTCAGCTAGTCCGGCTTCCTCCACTTGTATAACGATCCGCCGCGATGTGGCCCCACTATTAAAAGTGTCGTTTAACTCCAATGGACGGTAAACAGACAATTATTACTCAGAATCAGGCCGCGGACACTTAATTCTCATGTGAACGGAAGAGTGTAGGACACATCTTGTGTTTAGTTTTGGCAGTGGCGATGCCACAGAGGGTGGTCGTCCACCTCCACTTTTCCGTCGCCACACCCGGAAAATCAATTTTCAAACCACTATCGGACTGTGGTTTTCCCACCCACTATCGGGGACCGATTGGCAATAAATGATTGCGGTGTCAAGTTCTTCTTTGCCCCTCTCTATTTTCGTTTTCCACAACGAAAACTGGAATGTTTTCGTTGGGTTGATTCTTGACTATATATGTGTCATCCTCCCATCGATTAGACAGTTTGTGTCTGCCATCAAATGCTAGTGCTTTTACAAACACTCTGTCGCCCACTTGAGCCCAGCTCTCCGGATTCATGAGTCATAATTTTTCTTCTGTCGAGCTTGAGCCTCTTTTTCAGCTTTAGATGCTATTTCATAAGACTTGCATAAACGATTTGTAAGTCCTCTGTGTAGCTAGAAATAGAATCATGCGGCTAGGAGCGATCAATACTAAAAGCTAGGTCTACTGGGAGTCTAGGATGTCGTCTGAACATGAGGTAGAATGGAGACTGTTTTGTACTTTTGTGTCGAGTACAATTATATGCATGAACCAAAGGTGCAACAGAACTTTTTATGTTTTGCTTCTTTTCTATATCTAACGTACCTAACATATTTAAAAGAGTCCTTTTGAACCTTTTACACATATGGACTGGTTCTAGATTTCTCAATTCCGGTCAGGTCACATAGTTCTTTAATAATCTTGCTTTCAAAGTTGGCCCCTTGATCAGAGTGAAGCTTTTTGGAAACCCATACTCAACGAAAAAGTTGTTAAACAAAGCTTTGGCTGTCGTTTTTGCAGTCATGTTTTTGGTTGGCACTGCAATGGCATAACTCGTAAAATGATCAGTAATCACCAAAAGTACTGGTAACCACCTTTTGGTGTTTCTAGAGTACGAAAATCAGTACAAACTAACTCAAGATGAAATGTAGTAGTTATATTTACCGGAGGAGCCCTTATATTCATTGGAGATTTTCTCTTGATACAGCAGTCACTACTTTGAACATATTTTTCTATTTCACTATCCATGAAAGGCCAGTAAAATCGTTCCTTTAACAATGAGATAGTCTGGTCCCGATCCGGATGTCCTACATCATCATGCAAACATTGTATTGCCTCTTTGACAAAAGATGATGGAATAACCAATTGTTTAGATGCTTGATCATTGGTATTGGCACTATGCTTATATAATACACCTCGGTGTAATTTTAAAGCACCATATATGCAATGAAATGCATTATGTTTGTGATCTGTGGGCAATTTAGTAAATTGTGGCCTAATTCTGTTTCTAACAGCTGTCATCCTGAATGATATAACTGGATCTTGAGCCTGATCTCTTCTCCATTCTATGTCAGTCATAGAGCTGATGTCCTGCCCTACGTCTGGTTCATCAACAACCACAAAATTCGACAGACATAAACTCTCGATAAAAGATTGTTTCTGAATCATTGAGCAAATAGCTTTAATCAGTGTTTACCATTTCGGAAAGTTTGTCATTGTTTTGCAGAAAGGGAAGCCTTGAAAGGGCATCAGCATCTGCATTGCTCTTTCCTGCAAAATATGTTATGTCAAGATCATATGCTGCTAAAGCCAATAACCATCTATGGCCAGCAGCATCAAGTTTAGCTGAAGTTAAAACATATGTCAGGGAATTGTTATCTGTATACACCTTAAATTTATGACCATACAAATAATCATGAAATTTCTCAGTAACCGCCCATTTTAAAGCTAAAAATTCTAATTTATGAGCTGGATAATTCTGTTCCACTTTCCCTAAACCTCTGCTTACATAGCTGATTACACGTTTTTTATCATCTTGTTCTTGGTAGAGAACATCACCTAGACCACTACCACAAACATCAGTGTGTAATTCAAATGGTGCTGTATAATCAGCATAAGCAAGTATGGGAGGGTTGCATAGAATCGATTTCAAAGTGGAAAAAGACTTTTCTTGTTCAGGCCCCCATGCCCATTTCAGAGAAGGTTTAGTCTTTTTCCATTTCGATTCTTGGCAACTGGGTTAGGCATGGAATATATAATGGTTTTGCTATTTTTGAAAAGTTATTTACAAATTTCCTGTAATATCCAGCAAAACCGGGGAATTGTCGAACGTGTTCTGGATTAGTTGGTCAAGGCCAGTGCAAAATATTTTCAATTTTACCTGGATCGGCTTCAAAACCTTCAGCTGATACAACATGACCAACGTAAGCAATATTTTCTTTAAACATGTGGCATTTCTTAGGTGTTAACTTTAATCCACAATCACGCAGCCGTTGAAAAACAGTTTTTAAACGCTTCAAGTGCTCCTCAAATGTTTTCGAAAAAATGATTAAACAATCTAAATAAATTAAACATTCTTTCAGGTGCAAATCACCTAAGCACTCTTCCATCAACAAAAATGTTGAACTTAAACCTGAGTGGAAATACGAATCAATATAACGTCATACACTCAATGTGATGTTTAACCCTTTACCCAACACAGACGATAACAAAATTTATTATTTTAAATATCATTTATTCAATTTTTTTCAAAAAAAATCAACAAAACCCTATCATGTGACCCCTCGTTGGAACGAGCACGACGAGCTCGTTCCAACGAGGGGTCACATGATATGGTTTTGTTGAAATTTTTTGAAAACTAATATTTTTTCAACTGGTGAATTTGCATATTACGCGGGTGGATGCGGGCGATTCGTTGGGTAAAGGGTTAAACCACACATGAGCTACAAGAAGTTTGGGGCGAACTCCATCTTTAACGAGATTGAAGTTGAGACTGCAAATACTCTTAAAGTTAGCTCGTTTACTATTGTTTTGGGTATCTAAGTGGAACTTGGGACAATAAAACCGTTTTCACTGTTAAAAGAGTATATCCAATCATTAAACGTACGCTTCGGTGAACTGTTCAGGAGAACTGTTTCATCTGGATTTATTCCTCTCAAAAATATAGACTGGAGGTATTCCCAGAAATACAAGGCCTAAAGATGGGTACTGCACTACGAGAGTAACAAATTCCTGATAAGCGACACTTGCTTTTTCAACAGACTGCAACATATTTTCCTCCCTCAAGAAGACAAACCTATTTTGACAGAGAGAGAGCACAAGTACCCAGCCACACGTAATGTCTCACCTTTTGATTACTGCGCACTAATTTATGATTATTGCATTCAGTATATGAAAACTGATCCCAAATGGATGAGCCGCTCTTACACCACCATTCAATTTGTATATCTGAATCACCATATCCCCTATGCAAATACTTCCCTAGACTTGATGAAATAGGGACATGGGAGGTATATTTGCCAGCTGAAAGCACGCATGGTCTTTCCAAATATTTCTCTAACCTAGGTTCACTCATTAAAGTGGGTACAAATTAACTTTTCTACAATTAAAAGTTTAATTTTGTTTCCGAGAACACAATCTTATTAACTACGAATGGGGTTGTACCAGATTGGTCCCACAAGTTACACACCCTGTCGAGTAAGTTAAGGAATTTGTTTGTTTTTTTAGCAAATTAATTTAATGACCCTCAATTTCAAAAACATTTAAAAGAACCTGAAAAAAATACACATAAAAATACAAATATACATGTTGCCACGGGTCACTCAAGACATGAAAGTTTGTATTAAAAATGTTCACATAGGAATGATCTCTGCCATCTTGTCACTGGAACATCAACATATTGGTTGTTCTTGGGTCTAATCAAAATGAATTTATCTGCCCTCCATACTCTGGATTACAAACGTCAATATTTGTGAGTTTAAGAAAAAAAGATCCACTTTATGATGTTCTTCTAATCCCTCTGTGGTCTACGATTATTTGGAAACATGGTCATGGAAATGGTAGCCTCGTCAATTGTAACCAGGTCCGCAGAAAATGAACTGCAAGTCCAGACCAGGTTAAATGTTTATTTATATTCATAACCCAGCCAATCCTCAATCATTTACATTCTACAAAATAAAAATATAAACATGTGTGAAGGTCGCTAAAGGTTACAGGTCGTCGTCATCAATAACTGTTAAGGTTAATGGCGTCACACTGTGTGAGGATCTGCAGCACTGAACTCACCAAGTCCAATGCAACGGATTGCCAGACAGACACATGTATACCAAACAGCACCAAACGGTGGCCATGCCCAATAACACTGTGCTGAACCTCAGGTTAACCGCAACAGATCGCCAAACAACAAAGAACAAATTTAATGTATCATAAATGGAATTATGCTGCCAGCCGATCTATGGCACTGAACTCACTGAGTTCACTGCAACAGATCGGAGGGGGGGGGGGGGGCAATCTATGCCCTGTCGAATAATGAGTGTATTAACACAACAACACATAGTATTCAATTTCAAAACTACATAACCGTTTAGATGAACACACCCACCCTGCAGTAAATGGCATGAACAAGACAAATCTGCTACGGTTTGGACAAACATTATATCTTTATAATCCCTAACAGCATTTAACTATAAATGTAGTACCGGAATAGGGATCTATAAGAATAGAACGTGAGTAAATGAGCTCGACCTATACTACCCTACAATATTCATGCTAGCCATAATTATAACTATAAAAGTAGTACAGGAATAGGGATCTATTAGAAGAGAACGTGAGTAAATGAGCTCATCCTGTACTACCCTACACAATTTATGCTAACCAACGACTCAAGGAATTCTTATATAAAATGGATGCATAATTAGTACCCCAAACATGCGCAATCGCGTTCGATATGTCTACTGTCGATCTGCATTAAAAGTATACAACGTCAAATAGTGCATCGAGGAACGTCGCCATCACGTAACTGGATTCATAACTTTGGGTGTGTGATATCTTCGGGGCGTAATCCAGTAGGCATTTGCCTATAATGGCTAACTAAGGCGTATGATACACTGTCGGGTGGGTTCAGTGAACCTCCCGACACTGTATCACACAGCAATGTTAGATCTGGAAAATATATAGATTATGCACGGAAAATCAATCATTCAAATTAATGAATTGTTGATATATTACTTATTTATTTAATATGAAGACATTTTAAAAACTTACTTAATCTGTGGGATTAAAACGTCCGACAAACAGCTTCCATGATTCAACGAAAATTATACAATAAAATACTAGCGTCTTCTCGGCTGTTAAAGTTGACAAAAAATGACAGACTATTGGATTAAAATAATCATCAGCGATTTGTTAATTAAAAGCATGCGGCGTGCGTCCAATCGTGGCTATTCGGGTTATTGAAAAATTAATAATAATATTTATATAGCAATAAATATATATAGCAATAGCAGTTGTTTTCAATATGATATGTCAACTCACTTTCCTGCTATTGACTACGAGGTTTGATGATATCGTTTTATCACTGTTGCTTCTGCTTCTCGAGAAACGTCTGCTATCTTGCGTCTCTTCTTAAGTTCTGCAAACTTCAATGGCTGAGATCTGGCGAGATATTGTTTATCATCCAATCGACCAATCAGATGGATTCGGCCAACATCGGTTCTTCTCGCCCGACAAGACAACGGCAACACAAGTCGGGCGTAATCTCAATACTCAATTTCACTACACTCTTCCCCCTTTTGATTGAACTTTTTGTTGTAGGGAAGAGTAGAACCGAGGATATGTAGATCCTGCTAGGGCCGAATCAGCAACTCGCCTTAAACAGATATATTCAATTCATTATAAAAAATCTCAGCCCAATACTTGGGCACTCCCTGATCACGCAAAGTGCTTTTGCCTTCACAAGAAGCCCCATAAAAATAATTTTGATTTACAATTAAGAGATCGCTCAAAGCCGATTTCATTTCAATTAAAATCCATAAATTAGGGTATCAATTTCAATAAATAATTTGTTTCTACCCCCAATGCGTCCGCACCGGGTGTAAGCCCTAATTTCACAGGAAAAGAAACTACATGCCGTTACACCTCAGGGAATGTGCCAAACTGAGTTGTTTTCAAAACAAACATTAAGTCCACAGGCCACCCTTGCTTGTGTGCTCAGGCAACCAAACGGATAATTACTGTAATTAACTAAATTTTGAATCCTCAGGCCACCCTTGCGTCTGTTCAGGCAACCAAACGGATAATTACTGTAACTGACTAATTTTGAAGACCACTAGCCACCGTTGCGTCTGCTCAGGAAACTCATGGGTCGCGTCCAAAAATGGATGAGAAGGCGATCATGGGATTCCGTAAACCACCTTTGCGTTTGCTAGGGTGGCCTCCAGAATCTCCTGCATACCCTCCTGGTACTGATGATTCACCCTGGCAATACCTGCCCGGTTGTGAGTAACCTCTTCAGCTACTTCACCAATAACTGCTGGGATAGTCCAGTGTCGCCTTCCCATGGGGAAATTGGTCACGATTAGCCATTGTGGATAAGTATGTGACTTTAAACCCCCAAAAATAAATAATAAAATATTGACCAAAAACAACTATAAGGCTTGAAAAGTCGATACAGTGTTATTAGATTTGTGTGAGGTAAATGACATGAATTTAGGTGACGTGAAACCTGTTACGCTCTGACGTAACAACTTTCACGTCATCAAGCTTCGTGGACTGAGAGAGCAGTTATTAGGTTGATTGACTTCACGCCATCTTGAGGCGAGGGACAGTGTGAGCAGCGGCGTTTATCGCCGACGTTCTGGCAGAGAAGTAGTATAGAGATTAGTGTGTCGAAGGTTGAATTGTGCAGCGTGTTTTTATTTAACGTATGTATTAATCCTTTACCTAACATGAAAAGCAGACGACACTAGCAAAAACAATTCTTGCATAACTATATTTTTCATTTTTTTGTCTCAAAAACTTAGGTTAAGACCCTCGTTGGAACGAGCTTGACGAGCTCGTTCCACCGAGGGGTCATAATCTATGTTTTTGAGACAAAAAAAAAAACAAAAAATAATTAAAATTAATTGGCGATTTTTTGAGAATAAGGCTGGTCGGTTTTGGCCGTTACGTTGGTTAAAGGGTTAAAGTTTGGTTATACAACAATTGGGCGTTTTGTCGGAATTTTAGTTTACATAATATTTTATTTCCTTGATTTTACAGAATATTATGATACATTTCATCAAGATACATAAATGTGAAAGAGGAAAGAGGATTCAGCAGCAAGTTATAGCTTATGTAAGCTGTCTCCTTGTAACAAATTACTCATAACGAAGCAACATAACGAAGAAAGTTCAAACGATGAAAATGTGGAAATACATAGAGGATATTCACGAAAATTTGATGAATACCGAAAATATCTCGTGAGTGGCTACAAAGAAATATGAGGATCTTCACGAGCGACGCAGTCGCGAGTGAAGATCCTCATATTTCTTGTAGCCACGAACGAGATATTTTCGGTATTCATCAAATTTTCGTGAATTTTCTTTTTATTTAATGCTCTACGACTACAAACTCTCCAATTTGTGGCCTTTATTTGCCATTAAGGCGCAAAATTTATGTGCCGAACCGGCGTCCATACAAAAATTACAACAACCAAACTCCAACCATTGGAATGTGTGAATATCCGCACAAAAAGTAGTCCCGTCTTATTTCTCCCCTAACTTTACGATTTACCAAGGCTGGCGAATTGAAATAATCGCAATGTGTTTCGAAGAAATAGAACAATAACAAAAAACACCACTTTCTTATTTTCAATAACAAGACACGTCATTTTATTTTTTTTGAACTCAATGCACTGAAGACGTGTGAAGTTGAACTGAAGAAATTTGAAAGTGATTTCGGCTTTTCGCTGGAAGGTGAATGAGAAAGTCAAACTTTGAAACCGCTGATTTAATGAATTGATTTAGTCACTGTCACTATCAATTATTCGAATTCGTTTGTATTTGGGACTCTGGAATTCATTACTGATGTGCTGACTCGTTTAAAGTACATGTGATTCGTCATCCGAACCTACGATGAAATATCGATTTCTAAATATCATTTTGATATTTCGTTTTGCCGACCGACAGGGGAATATGACTTAATTTTTCAGCGTGAATTGATGCCTGAGCATTAAATAAATTATCATACACGGGTTGAACATAACAGAAAAGAGTAAGAGATGTCATGAAATGAGAGAATGCGAGGAAAGGAGTGAAGGTAGTAAGAAGGAAAAGCCCAGGTTGTTTGGAATTGTCACACGTATAATCTAACAACTATTCCCACGAGGAAAGCGCCTGATTCTGGTAACGTTAATCAATCTTGGTAAAAACACTGGTTGTAGCTTGGTCAACCGACCTGCACAATATTCTGGTTGCACTGTCATCCTGCCATAGGACGAGACTCACGGATCCCTGGACCCGCGGCGAGTTGCAAATAATCGAGAGGTATTCGGGTAACCAATTTGGGCATTTGTCATCATAGTATGGTCTGTCCTCCCATTAGGTATCTCCCCATCCCGTCAGTTACCCATGTTACTTAAGGTACTTGAAAAGACAAGAGGGGTGAGATGTCGTTACGGATCGTGATTGACCGAATTGGAGGGGGCGCGGATGGGGTTTGACTGTATGATATGTACCGCGGTTGTAAAAAACAAAGCAAAACAAACAAAAAACTTGTGGGTTCCTTCGGTAACTTGCTAGTGCGATCAACACCATTCAGGCAACGTCACATTAAAATCTACTTGTTGCCTCGATATATGCGTGGACGAATTTGAATATTGTCTCGTTGACTTCAGGGGGATAAGAGGCACATCCGTATTGAAGAGAATATGTGACAATAGTGTATGGTAGAGTTTCGAGCGTTTCAGTTCTGATGTCCGAGTACAACTGGCAGTTAAAAAAATAGTGATCCTTCGTTTCCCGCTCTCCACACCCACAAAAGGGGAGAACTGGACAGATGATTATTGTAGAGGTGATCATTTAGATTGCTACAACGCAGCCGTAATCTGCAGTGGTGTATTTGGGTTTTGCGTGACTTTAGGAAGTGGGTAATTTGTCCCTGTTTAAGTACAACATAAATTGGTAAAATGAACTATTCTCCCTGATCTCAGTGGGTATGCTATTCCATATCTTGGTTGTGGAGGGTATGAATGAATCCTGATGTGAGGTTGTGCGACAGTAAGGAATAGATTGATCACTGTTCCTGCGAAGGAAATAGCCATGAGCAACCGAAGAGGATGGGGGAATTAATGTTGATAAATAAACAGGGACGAGGTGGAGGTACATTTTATAAAATTGTTTTAGTTTATGTTTTTCTCTTCGAGCCTTCAACTTTTCCCACCCCGTCTCGACATATAATGAAGTTTTATGGGCACTTCTAGTTGCTCCGGACTTTGTTCCAACTCCGTTACTTCCCCTGCGGCGCACATATCCCAAACAGTGTCCGCATATTCGAGCACGGGGCGTACAAAGGCAAACTTAATTTTTTCCAGGGTTTTACGGTCGAGAGAAAATTTATATTTCCTGAGAAGGGATATTATTGATTCCAACTCAGTCCGAGTGGAAGAAATCGACCCTAAATTTTCCTCAACGTTCGCCATCGCGAGCTAGACGTTTCAATCAATCGTTGGCGAAGGCGGTGCGGCTCGGTGCGGTTTCCAACTCAGCATTATAATTTCGAAAAAAATAGAATCGACGAAAAAAATTTTCCCAACGTTCATCGTCGCTTTCTAGAGCGTGGTGAGTGCGATCCAGTCGCTGACGGGATTCCAACTCAGAAGAAAGCGGAGTTTGGAAATCCTCGATCGTTCGCTGTCGTGAGTTAGATGGTTCGATCAATCTTTGGTGAACGCGTGGTGATTTCTGGGGACACTAGGGTTTCCAACTCAGAAATATAAAAAATTAAGATGTTGAAAAAACTAGAATCGATGAAATTTTCGACGTTTGTCATCGCGTCCTAGACGGCGCGATCGATCGTTGACGAACGGTGAAGAGTTCTGGGACGGGAACAGAAAAAAAAAACAAATGAAAAAATCGCGAGGCGTCGTAGGCATTCGTTGCCACCTGGTCGTTTAATAACGCGGATGTAAATGGTAAGAACAATGTACTCCAAAAAACAAAAACTCAAAGAGCTTGAAAAAAGTAATCACCAATCTCTTCAAGTACCTGACGCTAATTAACCAATCAGACTGCTTGATTCTCATAACCTGAACTTAATCATACAAAGTTATCTCCTCTTATTACAAAAAAGTCCTATTGGATTCTTATCACCAGATTATTCCAGGAGATTACGAAAAATAATATTTTTAACCCTCGTCGTGGGGGTGGGGGTCACGTCCATCAGAAAATTGAAAGTTTCGAGAAGGTGGCCATGTGACCTATCAAACTGAAGGTATCGATGAGTGGATTAAGAAGATCGTAACTGTAACCCTCGTCGTGGGGTGGGGTCACGACCAGAGCCGAAAAACGTTTTCCTTTTTACAAATCCAGGCATGTGAGGTACTGATATGAAGGGCTCGAAGAATACATTACAAAAATTACATTTTTCATTTATGTGGGGGTGGGGTTAACACCCGTCAGAAAATCGAAAGTTTCGAGAAGGTGGTCATGTAACCTATCAAATTGAAGGTATCGACGAGTGGATTAAGAAGATCGTAATTGTAACCCTCGTCTTGTAGTGGTGTCATGACCAGAGACCAAAAACGTCTTCCTTTTCACAAATCCAGACATGTGAGGTACTAATATGAAGGGCTCGATAAATACATTACAAAAACGACATTTTTTTTTCATTTTACGGGCGGAGAAGAGTGGGGGTGGGGGTCACACCCATCAGAAGATCAAAAGTTTTGAGAAGGTGGTCATGTGACCTACCAAAGTGAAGGTATCGACGAGTGGATTAAGAATATCGTAATTTTCACCCTCGTCGTGGGGTGGGGTCACGACCAGAGCCGAAAAACGTCTCCCTTTTCACAAATCCAGACATGTGAGGTACTGATATGAAGGGCTCGATGAATACATTACAAAAATTACATTTTTCATTTATGTGGGGGTGGGGTTAACACCCGTCAAAAAATCGAAAGTTTCGAGAAGGTGGTCATGTAACCTATCAAATTGAAGGTATCGACGAGTGGATTAAGAAGATCGTAATTTTAACCCTCGTCGTGGGGTGGGGTCATGACCAGAGCCGGAAAACGTTTTTCATTTTACAAATCCAGGCATGTGAGGTACTGATATGAAGTGCTCGATGAATATATTACGAGAATGACATTTTCAACCCTTGCCGTAGGGATAGGGGTCACACCCATCAGAAAATCAAAAGTTTCGAGAAGATAGTCGTGTGACCAAATTAAAGCTGTCGACAGAGATATTATGAAAATCACATTGTTTCCCCTTCTTGAAATCGAAAGTATTAAAAAAAGGTAATTATGGAACATATTAAATTGAAAAAAAACAACTTGAATCTGATGCATCATTCCTTTTGATGTATGTGTTCAAACACGGAAGTGTGTTTTCAATATATTATTCTTATGCTAAATAGAGATACACTCACCTGTTAACAAGTCAGGCCTTGAGATGATTCATTCAATAATAACTCTGTTTACTGAACCATAGATTTGTCAATAAAAACTATAAGTTGATCTGCCAACACGACACGTTTCTACATTTTGAGGATAGCCTATTTCACCATTTCCGAAAAAGTGTCAATCTAGACAAGCTATCTTTTTAGGACAAAATGGCTATGAGAAGACATTACATAACTGAATGAGTATAACTGTGACTAAATTCAAATAAACCATTTGTCACGTGTTAGAAAAGATTTTTAAACAGTATAAACGCACGTGTGGAAAAGTTGATTTGTTTTTGTTTTTTACAACAGGAGTTAAAATATTTCAAGATAGGTGGCGTTATATTAATACAGCAACAACAAAATACAGTGTATACAATGTGCCAGCGTATGACTGAATGAAATGAGAGAAAGAGTTCTTTCTAACCACCTGCTAGCGAAGCAGTACCTCGGTTTACTGCGATATTCATCACAGGTGTTCAACACGTGCAAAAATCATGAAAAATAGTGTATCAGACATTTTTTGTTTAGAAATTATGTATTGTTTTCCATATATAACAGAGAAAAAGTACGCAACTTCCTAGCTTGGAACATTTCGACTCGTCTTATTCAAAACACGCTGAAAAAAAAACAAACTCGTGAATTTGTAGTCGCAATATTGATGTCATCCAACAGCAGCCAAAACATTAAGCTTTTACGTTGGTATACCACTTGTCCAAAACAATTCTCTTTTAACGCTAAAACGGGTGAAATACATCTCGGGAACGACTCCCTTTTTTTCTTGATCAGACACGGTTGTTGGCGGAAAGTTGACTGGAGGGTCGTTCAAAACAATTGATCAAATATATCGAACAAAAACGACTCATTTTCTAACTACGAATGTCGTCGTATTCTAAACGTCACCACACTAATCATACAATACGATATTGGAAATGCGCTACCTCTTGAATATTACAAATTTACGATTTGTATTGCCTTCACCACAAATAGTAAATTCCTTGTAATATACCGCATCGAATTTGACCTCGTCATCATCCCCATGCTAGATAAACCTGAACTCGTCATCCGAATGGTGTTGCGAAATGAGCCCATATGGGTTAATTAAGCTCGCAAGCTCGAGTAAGAGCTCAATCTTTTGGGGTTTATTTTGGGGACGCAGTGGACTCAAGTTTATTCACTAAGCCTGATATTGTTTGGTAAGGAAACACAAAATGCCAGCGCTGGTGAGACCTTACAGAACTGCCAGTAATCACAACGTTTATAGTCCGATCTTACGATCTCTGATCGATAATTTTTCCCTAACATTCCGTAACAATGGTTGATAATAGAAATTAGTACAGAAAATCGCATGAATTGTTCTCTGAAAATTGCATTCGCTTGTGCAGTATTTTCTGATTTTTTTACAGACTGCGTTCAGGATTCATAAAAAAAAAACCTTGCCAAATGGTTAGGTTCAAGGGAAGTAACTCAGCAACAACTCATCCACCAAATGGGTAGGTTCAAAAGGGAAGTAACTCTGTCATCCGTAGGTAGAGGTTTATTATGAGGTCATCAGAGGTCATGATACAGGTTAGGTTCAAGGGAAGTAACTCCGTTCATCCGTAGATAGAGGTTTATTATGAGGTCATCAGGGGTTATGATACAGGTTAGGTTCAAGGGGAGTAACTCTGTCATTCGTAGGTTCAAAGGAAGTAACACTGTAACACCGAGGTTATTATTAGGTCACCAGGAGTCATGATACAGGTAAGGTTTAAGTGAACTCTATCACCCATAGGTTCGATAGAAGTAGTTTTGTAGCACCAAGGTTTACTATGAAGTCGTCAGGGTAGGTTCGAGGGAAGTAATAACTCATCCCAGGTT
The DNA here is from genome assembly GCA_031216915.1 of Pictodentalium vernedei. Lineage (NCBI taxonomy): Eukaryota > Metazoa > Mollusca > Scaphopoda > Dentaliida > Dentaliidae > Pictodentalium > Pictodentalium vernedei. The sequence goes on from CM062293.1 coordinate 506,894,388, forward strand.
TATTATGAGGTCATCAGGGGTCACGATACGGGTTAGGTTCAAGGACAAAGTAACAGGTTCGAGGGAAATAACTCTGTAACACCAAGGTTTATTATGAAGTCGTCAGGGTTGGTTCGAGGGAAGTAACTCTTATAACAAATCATCCGAGTTTTATGATGAGGTCATCAGGGGTCACGATACGGGTTAGGTTCGAGGAAAAAGTAACTCTGGACAAAACAAATAAATATTATAAAGTATAATTCGTGGTATTTTTTGTTCGTTTTCTTTAAAAAAAAAAATATAAAATTATATATATTAATAAATTAATAATAGAAAAAAATTAATAAAACCATACGAAGTTGATTGTCTGTTTCTCAGGCCATTTTTCCAAAAAAGCTTGCGGGCGGGCGGTCTTTTTTTTCTTTTTATTTTCTCCCCGAGAGGTTGTTTGTGGTAATTCAACCCCACCCAAACGCCTGGTGGACCACGCAAAATTTCGCAAATATATTGGTTATTCACCGTAGGGGTGTTGGGTTATAAATGAAGTGGAGTTTGAATGTTTGTTTTTTCAGTGAAACGTGAAAATTATGAAACAGGACGAAACGCCTCGTGGGTGAAACGTCTCGGGATGAAACGTCTCTGGGACAAATCAAATGTCGAAGTGCCAACTTTCACAGATTTATTTTACTAAAAAAAATCCTTTCCCAACCTGCCTATTAATATCGTGAATAACAATTTTTCCCCATTATATTCAAAATCAACATAACCCATTTCAATGGGCAGTTCATCCATAAATCATATTTTTCGGAAATCTGAAGATGAAATACAAAACGAATGTTTGCGTGTTTTTATTAACCAATTCGACCGCACATACCTGCCTATATGCGATTTATTTTCAACGATGACTGTTACTTTTATATCAAGCAACGGTTACTATTAGTCTTCCAATTATCCTACATCTGAAATGCATTTATTTAAATTAACTGGGAAACTCGTAACGGTTTCAAATAACAGTACTCAAATTCCCAATGACGGCCATTTACAATACAAATGTTACTAAAAATAAATGCCAGGAGACTGACTGTGTTCCATTCAACATAGCACCCGACTTTACAGACTTTCTGAGGGTTGGTGCGAATCAAACGTGGTGCGAATCGACCATTCCCCTTTGTGACTGTTTGTTGTCAGACTGAAAGACACCCTCCTTCTTGCTGTCATTATGACTTACCTTTTACAGAATAAAACACTTTCTGTCGTGAATCTTGCTGAAACCCACCCACTTTATTAAAGTATGATGTAGAAAAAGATTGAAGTGTGTTAATTTAAAATTTGCGAACACATCGATATCGATTTACCGAAATGAGCACAATATCTCAAATTTTTTTTTGAAGATTTGTTGGTGTCATAAAAAGGTTGCATGCGCAGCAAAAATGACCATGCGCGCGGGCCTAGGAAACAGAGGTTCTTTTTTATGGCCTAATGTAATTAATAATACATCATTTTTTTTGAAAAAACAATCAGCTTTTTAACTGATAGTAGTGTTGTTGTTATGACTGATAGGTAAGGATTTTTATTACGAGTACATCAAGGTGGACAGCTCTATTCCATTCCCTCCCTCAAGTCCCTTTGCGTGAAGACTTCTTTTTTTTTTAGTTCAATTCAAGAGGTGTTAACCTCATCTGACGAACAACGTCTATGGAGAGTTTTTATCTTACTTCGCCACAGTGTCACCTCTTAGCATGCCCCCCCCCCCCCCCCCCACACACACACACACACACACGTACAATCCTGAAGGCACTCTGGCAATATTTTTTCTATTCCAAACATGTTTTTAGGGTATCTTGTTTCTACTTCTCCGCTTTTTTTTTTGAAAAGCTAAGAAAAAAAAACAACAAAAAATGATAAATTAAATAATAATCGTCATCAGATTTACGGTTTATAACTTCACGAAATATACATTTCTCTTGCTGTTTGCTTAATTTTTTATACAAAAATAATGACTAAGTGTTTGTTGAACCTAGAAACGTCTTTTAGATTTTCTACTTGATAAGACGCGAACACGATATCAAACGCAGTTTATCTTTCTTGCTTCTCACGTTTTCAAGTTGTAAGAATCGTTTGCTTTTGACCAATCTGTCTTGAAAATCGAATATGTGTTTGGTAAACGGATCGAACGATTTTTCATCTTTTTTACCTTCCAGAGGAAATTCGAATTCTCCTCTTTCGGTTACGAAAACCCATTGATCTTTTCCAGGTCCGATCCGGGTGAGCAATATACTGTAACACACACGCTATCGTAAGGACAATGCTTTTTATAACCTACATTAGGTAGGGGTACGGGCCCCCAGAATTTCAAATTCTTGACATTATCCCTATCTTTTTACACAGTAGAGTAATAAGACCTAATCTCTGAGATTCTAACAGACTTTACCGGAGATAAAACGCTCAAGTTGAGATACTTGCACTTCATTTTCTAATGATACTGAAGCGGGAATTGTCCCTCTGAAAACTACTATGGAAAACTATGATTATAGGCCTCAACTAAATTGATGAACACAACAAAAAATATTTATCCTGTACACCTCCCTAACCAGACCCCCCTCCCCTCCCTTCTACAACCCCTCTCCCCTCCCCTCCCCTCCTCTTCCCTAACCCCCTCCCCTCCCCCTCCCTACCCTCCCCTTCCCTCCCCTTCCCTAGTCTCCATCTCTCTCTCCCTCCCCTTCCCTAATCTCCTCCCACTCCCCTCCCCTCCTCTAACCCCCTCCTTCCCTAATCCCCACCCCCTCCCCTCCCCTCCCCTTCCCTTCCCTAACCCACACCTCCCCTCCTCTCCTCTCCTCCCATCCCTTCCCGGACCCCCTCCCCTACCCTAATCCCCCTTCCCTAAACCCCTTCCCCTTCCCCAGAGTTACATTTCCTCGAACCCAACCCGCATCGTGACGCCTGATGCCCTCATCATAAACCTCGGATGAGTTGTTAAACAGAGTTACTTCCCCCGAACCTACCCTGATGACTGCATAATAAACCTTTGTGTTACAGAGTTACTTTCCTCGAACCTGTTACTTTGTCCTCGAACCTAACCCGTATCGTGAAGCCCTGACCCCATAATAAACCTGGGATGAGTTATTACTTCCCTCGAACCTACCCTGACGACTTCATAGTAAACCTGGGTGCTACAAAGCTACTTCTCTCGAATCTATGGATGATAGAGTTACTTCACTTAAACCTCACCTGTATCATGACTCCTGTTGACCTAATAATAAACTCGGTGTTACAGTGTTACTTCCTTGAACCTACGAATGACATAGTTACTTCCCTTGATCCTAACCTGTATCATAACCCCTGATGACCTCATAATAAACCTCTACCTACAGATGAACGGAGTTACTTCCCTTGAACCTAACCCGTATCATGACCTCTGATGACCTCATAATAAACCTCTACCTACGGATGACAGAGTTACTTCCCTTTTGAACCTAACCACTTGGTGGATGAGTTGTCGCAGAGTTACTTCCCATGAACCTAACCATTGGACAAGGTTTTTTTTAAAACTGAACCCTGAACACAATCTGTAAAAAATCAGAAAATACTGCACAAGCGAATGCAATTTTCAGTGAACAATTCACACGATTTTGTATACTAATTTCTATTATCAACCATTGTTACGGAATGTTAGGGACAATTTATCGATCAGAGATCGTAAGATCGGACTATAAACGTTGTGATTACTGGCAGTTCTGTGAGGTCTCACCAGCCCTCTGGCATTTTGTGTTTCCTTACCAAACAATATCAGGCTCAGTGAATAAACCTGAGTCCACTTGAGTCCCCAAAATAAACCTCAAGAGATCGACCTCTTACCCGATCTTGCGAGCTTAACTAACCCCTATGGGCTCATTTCGCAACACCATTCGGATGACGAGTTCAGGTTTATCTAGCAAGGGGATGATGACGAGGTCAAATTCGATGCGGTATAGTACAAGGAATTTACTATTTGTGGTGAAGACAATACAAATCGTAAATTTGTAATATTCAAGAGGTAGTGCAGTTCCAATATCGTATTGTATGATTAGTGTGGTGACGTTTAGAATACGGCGACAATCGTAGTTAGAAAATGAGTCGTTTTTGTTCGATATATTTGATCAATTGTTTTGAACGACCCTCCAGTCAACTTTCCGCCAACAACCGTGTCTGATCAAGAAAAAAAGGGAGTCGTTCCCGAAATGTATTTTACCCGTTTTAGCGTTAAAAGAGAATTGTTTTGGACAAGTGTTATACCAACGTAAAAGCTTAATGTCTTGGCTGCTGTTGGATGACATCAATATCGCGACTACAAATTCACGAGTTTGTTTTTTTTTTCTGCGAGTTTTGAATAAGACGAGTCGAAATGTTCCAAGCTAGGAAGTTGCGTACCTTTTCTCTCTTATATAAGGAAAACAATACATAATTTCTAAACAAAAAAACGTCTGATACACTATTTTTCATAATTTTTGCACGTATTGAACACCTGTGATGAATATCGCAGTAAACCGATGTAATACTTCGCTAGCACGTGGTTAGAAAGAGAGGTTTTTTTTCTCATTTCATTCAGTCATACAGTTAAAACTAGAAGTCCTGTCACGAATAGTGCGCTTATGTAGGCTTAATTGCGCGTTGGAATTGCGCGCAGTTGCCATATCGAATTGCATCCAAAGCACGGCAGGTTCTCTTGGTTATTCATAGCAAACACAGGCAATGTTTCTGCCAGTGGACCTCCGGATTACCCGGAGGTCCATTGGCTGAAACATTGCTTGTGCATAGGCCATATGTACAGAATTTGATAGCTTTACTTGGGCCATAACGCGCACATTAACGCGCATATCAACGTGCTATTTGTGCGCATTTCATGACAGGACTTCTAGTTTTAACTGTACGCTGGCACATTGTAAACACTGTTTTTTTTGTTATTGCTGTATCTATATATACCTCACCTATCTTAAAATAGTTTAACTCCTGTTGTAAAAAACAAAACAAAACAACTTGTCCACCTGTGCGTTTAGACTGTTTACAAATCGTTTCTAACACGTGACAAATGTTTTTATTTGAATTTAGTCAAGGTTATACTCATTCAGTTATGTAATGTCTTCTCATAGCCATTTTTTCCTGAAAAAAAAATAGTTTGTCCAGATTGATACTTTTTCGGAAATGGTGAAATAGGCTATCCTCAAAATGTAGAAACGTGTCGTGTTAGCTGATCATCTTATAATTTGTATTGCCAAATCTATGGTTCAGTAAACAGAGTTATTATTGAATGAAACATCTCAAGGCCTGACTTGTTAACAGGTGAGTGTATCTCTAATTAGCATAAGAATCATATATTGAAAACATATTTCCGTGTTTGAACACATACATCAAAATGAATGATGCATCAGATTCAAGTTGTTGTTTTTTTCAATTTACTATTTTCCATAACTACCTTTCCTTAATATTTTCGATTTCAAGATGGTCACAACTCCACCGTTAGAAGAAGGGGGGAAATATGATTTTCCATAAAATCCTTGTCGATAGCTTTAATTTGATAGGTCACACGACTATCTTCTCGAAATATTTGATTTTCTGATGGGTGTGACCTCCATCCCCACGGCGAGGGTTGAACATGTCATTTTCGTAATGTATTCATCGAGCCCTTCATATCAGTACCTCACATGCCTGGATTTGTAAAAAGGAACACGTTTTTCGGCTCTGCTCGTGACCCCACCCCACGACGAGGGTTAAAATTACAATCCTCTTAATCCACTCATCGATACCTTCAATTTGATAGGTCACATGACCACCTTCTCGGAACTTTCGATTTTCTGATGGGTGTTATCCCCACCCCCACATAAAATGAAAAATGTCATTTTTGTAATGTATTCGTCGAGCCTTTCATATCAGTACCTCACATGCCTGGATTTGTAAAAAGGAAGACGTTTTTCTGCTCTGGTCGTGACCCCCACCCCATGGCGTGGGTTAAAATTACGATCTTATTAATCCACTCGTCGATACCTTCAATTTGTTAGGTCACATGACCACCTTCTCGAAGCTTTCGATTTTTTGATGGGTGTTACCCCCACCACCACATAAAATAAAAGATGTCATTTTTGTAATGTATTCATCGAGCCCTTCACATCAGTACCTCACATGCCTGGATTTGTAAAAAAGAATACGCTTTTCGGCTCTGGTCGTGACCCCCACCTCACGACGAGGGTTAAAATTACGATCTTCGTAATCCACTCGTCGATACCTTCAATTTGATAGGTCACATGACCACCTTCTCGAAACTTTCGATTTTCTGATGGGCGTGACCCCCACCCCCACGACGAGGGTTAAAAATGTTATTTTTCGTAATCTCCTGGAATAATCTGGTGATAAGAATCGACTAGGACTTCTTTGTAATAAGGGGAGATAACTTTGTATGACTAAGTTCAATTTTTTTTCAATTTAATATGTTCCATAATTACCTTTTCTTAATACTTTCGATTTCAAAAGAGGAAAAAATATGATTTTCATAATATCTTTGTCGATAGCTTTAATTTGATAGGTCACACGACTATCTTCTCGAAACTTTTGATTTCCTGATGGGTGTGACCCCCCCCCCCCCCCATCCCTACAGTGAGGGTTGAAAATGTCATTTTTGTAATGTATTCATCGAGCCCTTCATATTAGTAGATCACATGCCTGGATTTGTAAAAAGGAAGACGTTTTTCGGCTCTGGTCGTGACTGCACCCCACGACGATGGTTATAATTACGATCTTCTTAATCCCCTCGTCGATACCTTCAATTTGATAGGTCACATGACTACCTTCTCGAAACTTTTGATTTTCTGATGAATGTGACCCCCACCTCCACGTAAAATGAAAAAAAAGTCATTTTTGTAATGTATTCATCGAGCCCTTCATATTAGTACCTCACATGTCTGGATTTGTAAAAAGGAAGACGTTTTTCGGCCCTGGTCATGACCCCACCCCACGACGAGGGTTAAAATTACGATCTTCTTAATCCACTCGTCGATATCTTCAATTTGATAGATTACGTGACCACCTTCTCGAAACTTTCGACTTTCTGATGGGTGTCACCTCCACCCCACATAAAATGAAAAATGTCATTTTTGTAATGTATTCATCGAGCCCTTCACATCAGTACCTCACATGCCTGGATTTGTAAAAAGGAAGATGTTTTTTCGGCTCTAGTTGTGACCCCACCTCACGACGAGGGTTAAAATTACGATCTTCTTAATCCACTCGACGATACCTTCAGTTTGATAGGTCACATGACCACTTTCTCGAAACTTTCGATTTTCTGATGGGTGTGACCCTCCCTTATTTTTCGTAATCTCCTGGAATAATCTGGTGATAAGAATCGACTAGGACTTCTTTGTAATAAGGGGAGATAACTTTGTATGATTAAGTTCAGGTTATGAGAATCAAGCAATATGATTGGTTAATTAGCGTCAGGATTGTGAACTGATTGGGTGATTATTTATTTCAAGCTCTTCGAGCTTTTGGTTTTTAGAGAACATTGTTCTAACCATTTACATCCGCATTATTAAACGACCATGTGGCAACGAATGCCCATGACGCCTCGCGATATTTTTATTTGTTTTTTTTTGTTCGCATCCCAGAACTCTTCACCGTTCGTCAACGATCGATCGCGCTGTCTAGGACGCGATGACAAGCGTCGAAGATTTCATCGATTCTAGTTTTTTCAACATCTTAATTTTTGATATTTCTGAGTTGGAAACCCTAGTGTCCCCAGAAATCACCACGCGTTCACCAAAGATTGATCGAACCGTCTAACTCACGACGGCGAACGATCGAGGATTTCCAAACTCCGATTTCTTCTGAGTTGGAATCCGCAATCGTCCGTCAGCGACTGGATCTCACCCACCACGTTCTAGAACGCGACGATGGACGTTGGGAAAAATTTTCGTCGATTCTAATTTTTTCGACATTTTAATGCTGAGTTGGAAGCCGCACCGGGCCGCACCGCGTTCGCCAACGATTGATTGAAACGTCTAACTCACGATGGCGAATGTTGGGGAAAATTTAGGGTCGATTTCTTTCGCTCGGAACGAGTTGGAATCCTGACTTGTTCGCCAATAGCTGATTGAAACGTCCAACTCACGATGGCCAACTAGTGGGGATTCCTGGAATTGTGTATTATTTTATGTACATTTATTTAAAATACATTATATTGTTTGTCAAAAAGAAAAACTTTGTAAAAAACGATTTTTGTACATATCTGCTGAAATTAAAAATTATTAAAAAAAAAAAAAAAAAAAAAAAAGAAGCTTGATGGAGAGTTAATCGGAGTTATGCCTGGAATGTTCCACAATCAGAAGTAAAGCATCAGTGAACCGGTTTTCAAATTTGTTTGCAAATTTTCATTTACATTTTGCGATACAAGATAATCAACTGCAGCCTAATAGGCTGCAGTTGATTGTCTTGTATCGCAAAATGCTATACATAATTTAACATTGTGTAGCTTTTTGCAAGTTTTGCATAGCAAAAAGCGACGCGAAACCGCTTATTTTGAGCCCCGGTAGAATGCCAAGCATTGCTTTTCCCGTTGGGTGTGTTCATTCCTTCTTTCTCCTTTTTCTTTAATTTCAGTATGGATATCATTACTTGTAATTTCGCCATCGCGCCTCTGTCCTTAATCTTTCTCTCTCTTAACACTAATATTTTATTTCAGCTACTAAAATTAGTTTTTGAATCATACAACTTTCGAGCCATATCTATTGTATGAGTAATTCATAACTGGAAACAGCTTACAAAAGCTTCTAGCTTGCTGCTGAATCCTGTCTCATAACAAACAGTATGTGAAATGTTAATTTGTTGCTTATCTAAACATTAATGTGAAACTGCGTTATGAAATAAAAAAATATTGTTTAAACTAAAAAAAAAAAAAAAAAAAAAAAAAAAAACTAGTGCGGATTCCAACTTAGATGTACAAAATCGTGTACGTGTACATTTCTTGTACATTTTAACACTGAACTCTATGGGTACATGTACGTGTACCTGTACATGTACACGTACAAGACAAACGTGAGCTGGTATCCGCCTTTTTCACCTACTAACCAATGGAGCAATTGTTCTGCAATTTCTATCTTTTCCAATTTGAATAGTAATCCCTTGTGCCATATCTTGTCAAACGCCTTACTGATATCACAGAAAACAAATCGTATTTCTTTACCCTCATCAAGGCCACCGCTGATTGTAGTGTGTATTTCACTCAGCTGAAAGACTGTGGAGTATTTGTGCAAAAACCCAGATTGGAATCGGGTCAGCAGGGAGTTTGTGTCGAGGAAGGCGATCACTTTTTTGAATATGCATCCTTCAAAGATTTTCCCGATACAACTCAAGAGGGAGATGGGGCGATAGTTTGTCACGAGGTTAGGGGATTCATTTTTGAAGATCAGAGAAACATTTGCCTTTTTCTATTGCGGGGGGTAAAAACTCTCACTTAGGAGGCGGTTTAAGATTATAGTTAATGGTTTGGCTAAGTTATCTTCATTCCTTGAGAATTCTTGGGCTTATTTTGCCGGGACCACATGCTTTCGAAACGTTGAGTGACTTCAGTGCATCGAGGACGTCTTTTGGGGTAAAGGGAATATTTTCGAGGATTGGACGATTGGGGTCGAATGCCGGTGGTGGGAGTACAACATTGGAATCAATGACATTTGATATCGAACAAACAAACTCTTTGAAAGCTTCGGCCTTTTCGACTTCTGAGCTCAGTATTTGACCGTTGTGGTCTCCCAGTTTATACTGCCGAGAAGAGATTTTAGTGTTTTCCACCAAAGCTGGGCTGATACTGTGCGGGATTTCAGTGTATTTTCAATATCACTAAAACATCTGGAACTGGCTTCCCTTACAGAAGAGGTAGTTTCATTTCCTTTTTTACGATATTTCTCCAGGGCATGCACAGAGTTTTTAGCTTCGCTAGGCGATAGCGCTTTTCGCTGACGAATTAGTCGCTTTATTCCGGTATGTATCCACCTGAGCTCATTTGGTCTGGTTAAGATTCGTTTGTTAGGGATAAAATTAGAAGCCATCTTACCTAAGAGTGTTGTAAAATGATCAACAACAGCGACTGTCGACTGCAAAGATAAAGTGTCTTCCCAGCCCGTGTCCACAGTGCACTTATTAAATGCGGTGAAATCGGCTTTTGCGTAGAGCCATATTTGTCGCTGAACTGAATAATTATGTTTTGTTGGAAATTTTGGCCGATAGGAAAATGATATCGTTTAAGTTCAGCATAAAAGGGGTCTTCAACAAACTGTGCGTTAACGAAATCCTGGTTATTTGTGATTATGAGATCCAACAAGGCTGACGAGGTTTCAGTGAAGGATGTCGGTTGTCTCACAAATTGAGATTATATTGCTTCAGTACATCTATAATTGCCCCGGACTGTGATGTCTTTTGATCGTCGTTAAAAACTCCTGTTAATACGACTCATTTTATATTGGAATCTATTGCCCGCTCCAAGGATTCGGAAATGAGTTTCCAGACATTATTATCGGAGTTTGGCGGACGATAAAAGGATCGAGGCAAAAAGCTTTGGTTGTTACTGTCTACCTGTAGCCAAATGCATTCCAGGTTTGCAACTTCGAGGTCTTGCCGACATTTGAAGGACAGTGTGTTTCTAACATACACTATTACACCACCACCTGTGGTTGGTCAGTCTTTTCTGATTGGGTCGTGTAAACCTTGGATTTGCAGGTTAGAGTTTTCATCGGATTCACTAAGCCATGAGTCAGTGAAAACACAAATATCATAGTCAATCGCTTCACACCGTACAAGATCAAGTTTCGGCTTTAAACTTTGAATGTTGAGATGGAACAATATTAGAAGGTTTGACTTAGATTCGGAAGGCGCCCCAATCGAGAAATTATCAAGATCAGAACTTGATGTTGAGGGAATTTTTGACACTGTGTTCACCTCGATGTCGCCTGATAAATGTATTAATATATGAAGCCAACAGCATACATGTACGAGGACGGGCCCAACTGTGAGGGGACAAATTGATATGGGACATAACTTATTCTGGGAGGTCAGAAGATCATTGAACAGCTGAGAATTCGTTTTATTCCATTCAGGCTGAAATGAGTACAATACGGGTGGTAGTTGTGATCTATGTTCAAATCACAAGTTGTTATGATATTGAGTAACAGCATTAGTGTTATGCCCTTCGCGCCGAAGCGGCACGGGATATCTGCAAAAAGTACCTCGGAGAAGTAGAGACATTTTTGGTGGCGCTTTCCCATGCGGACGTTGGGGTAAAACAGTCCCAGTCTTTTCCTATATGTACCCATATCAGCCATTGTCTGAGATGGACCTTCCCTGGTGAATCCTACTTGTATAGCTCAAGAGTGGGACTAAACCGGAATGCAGGCTGTGATTGTGGAAACTTCCTGGGCTTTGTTATAGGAAAAGATACATGTAAGTAGCATTTGGAGAATGAATAGTGCAAGGAGCAGAAAAAGGCTATGATATATATATACAAGTATGAAATGTATGGAATAGGCTTGATGCAGGGGATTTTAGGAGGATAGGGTAGTGATGTCTTGAATCGGAGACTGTCTTGCCGATTTTCCGCGCGAGTTATCGTACATACTGAAAGCGACGGTTCGCGCGGAAATGCGCAGTGTTAATAAACAATCCCCCTCCTCCCTTTTGTATACGTCAAATAACCTATATTATTGTCAATTCTTTGTGCGTTACCAACACATTAACAGTAATTTACATAGACGGTAAGAAAGCCCAACATACTTATAAATAGACGTGCATATTTTCCAGCCAGTCGATAATGGCTATTTATTGCCATTATCGACCGGGGGCCGGAGTCAAATATGACGTCATGACCTACTTCCGGAAGCGTTGTTTATGTTTACAGTTTGCAGACTACAAACGTCAATATAAGTACAGTACGTGGAGAGTGGATTGTAACTAAATCACCCGCGGAGTGGAGTTATCACCCAAGCTATAACTTTCAAATTTTATATATATCGACAAAAATCACAAGCAATATTTCAGCCAATGGACCTCCGGGTTTAACCCGGAGGTCCATTGGCTGAAACTTTGCTGGTGCTGGGCATGCTTTGCAACAAATTTGCAATTATTGCTCAGGTGGAATCTGCACTCTGCGGGTGATTTAGTGATAATACACTATCCACGTACTGTAATAATAAGTAATAAAAGTCATGTCACAATCGTTCTCTCAGTCTCATTCGTCAGAGTTGGATGAAAATGAAATAGAACAAATGGAAAGTGATTCTAGACCTGAGTCTACAAAAAGATCTTCTACGGTGCATGGAATAGAAAAGTTTACCAGTTGGTTGGAAAGGCGAAACAACGACTGTGACTTTTATTCCATCAAGGCACCAGAACTGAATGAACTTCTATGGAAGTTTTACGCTGAGGTTAAAAGTATCAAACCTGGAAATACCCCGAGCCCAAGTACATTGACCTGCCTTAGAGCTGCAATTCACAGACATCTAACATCCACACTGATAAATCGAAATATGAACATTATTACAGACAGCGATTTTACCACTGCCAATACTATTTTTGCGGCAAGGTGTAGGCTTTATTTCAAAACTGGGAACCAGAAACCACAACACAAGCCGTCAATTGGAGAGGGAGACATGAGGAAGCTGGGACTTTATTTCAGAAATTAGAACTGTTCTCCAGGAGTACTTCTGGAGACATGCTGGGTTTTTTTGTGTGTGTGCTATTTTTTTGGGCACAGAGGAAGAGAGCGATGGGCCGAATTAAAGAAAGATTCATTTGAAATTAAAATTGATTCCGAGGGACATTAATATGCAACATATTCGAAGACAGTGGTTTCAAAAAACCACCAGGGGGGAAGTAAACAAAAAAGACATCAACTGTAATAACCAATGCATGTATGGCGTTGGGGTTGGTATACTCAAGTTTTATATGTGTAAAATACACCCCGAATTAGATAGACTCTTTGAGAAGCCACTTAATACATATAATTCTAGACAGTGATACAAAAAAAGATCCAGTTGGGAAGAACTACCTTGGCAATAATAGTTTCCAAGGAAGCTGAACTATCAGAAACGTTACACGTGTCTGGTATGGCATCAACAGTGACCATTCTGTATCATGCTGGAATTTCTCGCCAAAGTATCAAGGCTGTCACTGGGCACACAAATGTTAACAGTTTAGATCATCATGTGAACGACTTGAGTAATAACCAAAAACGAGACTGTGCATCAATTCTAAATGGGACCCTCAATGTACCCGTTGATCTAGCTTCGACAGTCAATAATGACGAAGGGAATTCCCCTTCAGTGATAATGAGGAACTTGAAACAGGACAATTCGATATTGATGTAAGGGACGTTGGCAGCAAATTAAGCGAGACAGTGTCAAGCAGTGAACAAACTGTTCAAGTTCATGTTCCCGATTCCCAGGGCGTGTAACAATTCCCACTGGTTCTTCTCATGATGGAACTGTATTCAATGTTGAAATTCCTACCTCAAATATTCAATCAAATAATCCATCACAGAAGGCTAATTATTGGAGTATCATTCAGGCAGCTACGTTAAATAACCGCACGATAAACTATAACATAAACAAGAACAATTGAATAGCTGACGACAGTGGTCAGGGAGATTTTGTAAATTTATCTTTAATAAATGTTGTTACTGTTAATTTTATTGTGAATATTTAACGGGTAACCCCAGCAGTCCTACTGATACTACTGTGTCTGAATGTAAAGTACCGCAGAGCGGTATTGATAATAATAAAAATATTTTCTTGGGCATTTGGGTCCATTATCGGACCGCTATCAGTGATTAGCAGCCCTACGGTCATTAGCGACCCTCGGCAATTGCATCGGGCCGCTAATGACCGCTGGGCTGCTAATCACCGATAGTGGTCCGATAATGGAGCCCGACGCCCTCGAAAATGTTGTTATTGTATAATTACTCAACCCAGCAAGGCCCGAGGTCATGCAGTAATACCAATAATCCTAATGATGAAACTGGCGCATTCACGGGTTGACAATGATCGAGGACACATCATCCAGCGGCGAGGACGAAATGCTAGGTCTGTTATCCGTCTCCACGATTGTCTGGGCACAGATAGGTCGTAGTACGCCCTTTGATCTCGCAATCTGATTGGCTGAATAAAATTCTTTGCGCGCGAACAGTTCCCAAAAATTGGCTCTGGGGCAATCTTTGTGGTTTTCCGCGAGAAGACAAAAAGTCACAAAATGGGGCGCGTTCGCTTTAGTACGAACGACTCCATTTCAATTGGTGTTAATAAAACAAATGCGTCCACCGATGCCGGAGTCGCGGTCGCGTTCGCCTCCAGTATAAAATGACCTTTACTGATAATTAACTTCATATAAAACAAGCTCCCTTTCAGTTTACTGTCGGATTCAATTTTGTCTTTGTTTAACTTTTCTGTTTGTTTATGAAAAAATATTGTTTAAACTAAACGCTATTTTGAAAATATTTTTCGCTTGTGCAGCGTTCGACACCTCACAGCTGCTCTATTTAATTCCCTGTTTTCTGACAGGGTATTTGACTGTATATACATTTAGCTGTCAAAGTTTACCTCCTACTTCATGCGACAGTGAGTCATACATTCTTGTCAAGCGAACTGCCATCCTGACAGACGTACCAACACAGTCAGTAGTTGTCCGCATCCGGTCGCAATAACAGATTGTAGTGGGGACTGCAATACTCATGACCATTAAATCAGGGCGACACTGACGCGACAACTGGTATAAATCTCGGAAAAAACACTGGTGAGATACGCGTGCCTTGAAAAAATCATCAACACGACTCAAAACGAAATATGTCCCAAAGAGAAGGTGCGGCCCTGGAGAAGAACAATCTCAGTGGACACCCTCTCACTTATAAAAAAACTAAAAGAAAAGAACTACGCGCACTAAAATCAGAAGGCGAACCAAAGAGTGGACCTAAAAAACCTATAACCGCCTTCATGGCGGCGAAGAAAAAAAACCTAACAAGCTAACCTGAAAAATGCCACAGCAGTAGTATAGCACGTATGAATCGTCCCTGCTCACCCGGAATTTAACCGGTGCAGCTAGTGTTAAATTTCCATAGGAACCGGACTTTTGCCGTGTATATAGTATGGACATGTGCTGGGAAAATGATGGTGAAGTGGATTTTCTTTAAAGTATTTTTCCGCGAAACTGTTGACGTTGCTCTTGACGCCGTGACGACATGGTGGGTACGTGATGTCATACAGACGTTGCCCGCTGTTGTTGTCCACTGTACATTCTGACATAACGTTATTCGGGTAAGGGGGTGTCGGGTTTTTCGATTGGGTGGGGGTGATCTGGTTGTAGTAGTATATATCCATGCTGGTATACTATTAGCCCTTGAGCCTTCATATTATCCTATGTCTGCTATAGCTAGGCCAGGCAGTTTTGTGGGGCTTTGGGTAATGCATGATCGCCTAGTGCAGTATCTTGGATGTTTAGATTGGCAGTATACGTTGAATGGTCTGTTGGTCTATTACCCCCTTAATACTATTAACCTACCGAATCTTTTGTATTATTTTATGCCTGGTATTTGTAGTTCGTAATGCTAGGTCAGGCAGTATTATAATCGTTTGTTTAGAACGGAGGCATAGGATGCACGGTATATATCCTTGTAGGTCCCCTGTTAGTCTTCGGTATTATTAAGCAACCGATTGCTTTGTATTATTCTATGACTGGTATAGGTAGTACGTTATGGCAGGTCAAGTGGTATTGTGGGGTGGGGGTGGGGGTGGAGGTAATGGCTTGTAGTATAAAACGGCAGTATAGTATGAGTGGTATATGTATATGCCTCGGCGCCCCCCCCCCCCCCCCTACCCCGCCCCCGAAAACGATTTTTTCTACTAATCGACCTAATGCTTTATGCCATCCCATGACTGGTATAGGTAGTATGCAATGCGGGGCCAGACGTTACTGAGGGGGTGGGGGGAGGGGGGTAATGCCTGGTGGTATAGAACGGTAGTATAGTATGGGCGGTATATATCTCTGTGGGTCCCCCGAAAGCCGTTGGTACTACTAATCGACTCAATGCTTTATGTAATCTCATGACTGGTATAGGTAATATGGTAATATGTAATGCCGGGCCAGACGGCTTGAGTGGGGTGGGTGGAGGTAATGAATTGTCGCCTAACGTGGTAGTATATATAACAGTTTAGATCATCATGTGAACGACTTGAGTAATAACCAAAAACGAGACTGTGCATCAATTCTAAATGGGACCCTCAATGTACCCGTTGATCCAGCTTCGACAGTCAATAATGACGAAGGGAATTCCCCTTCAGTGATAATGAGGAACTTGAAACAGGACAATTCGATATTGATGTAAGGGACGTTGGCAGCAAATTAAGCGAGACAGTGTCAAGCAGTGAACAAACTGTTCAAGTTCATGTTCCCGATTCCCAGGGCGTGTAACAATTCCCACTGGTTCTTCTCATGATGGAACTGTATTCAATGTTGAAATTCCTACCTCAAATATTCAATCAAATAATCCATCACAGAAGGCTAATTATTGGAGTATCATTCAGGCAGCTACGTTAAATAACCGCACGATAAACTATAACATAAACAAGAACAATTGAATAGCTGACGACAGTGGTCAGGGAGATTTTGTAAATTTATCTTTAATAAATGTTGTTACTGTTAATTTTATTGTGAATATTTAACGGGTAACCCCAGCAGTCCTACTGATACTACTGTGTCTGAATGTAAAGTACCGCAGAGCGGTATTGATAATAATAAAAATATTTTCTTGGGCATTTGGGTCCATTATCGGACCGCTATCAGTGATTAGCAGCCCTACGGTCATTAGCGACCCTCGGCAATTGCATCGGGCCGCTAATGACCGCTGGGCTGCTAATCACCGATAGTGGTCCGATAATGGAGCCCGACGCCC
This sequence comes from Pictodentalium vernedei, assembly GCA_031216915.1. Lineage (NCBI taxonomy): Eukaryota > Metazoa > Mollusca > Scaphopoda > Dentaliida > Dentaliidae > Pictodentalium > Pictodentalium vernedei. The sequence goes on from CM062293.1 coordinate 506,911,324, forward strand.
TCGAAAATGTTGTTATTGTATAATTACTCAACCCAGCAAGGCCCGAGGTCATGCAGTAATACCAATAATCCTAATGATGAAACTGGCGCATTCACGGGTTGACAATGATCGAGGACACATCATCCAGCGGCGAGGACGAAATGCTAGGTCTGTTATCCGTCTCCACGATTGTCTGGGCACAGATAGGTCGTAGTACGCCCTTTGATCTCGCAATCTGATTGGCTGAATAAAATTCTTTGCGCGCGAACAGATCCCAAAAATTCGCTCTGGGGCAATCTTTGTGGTTTTCCGCGAGAAGACAAAAAGTCACAAAATGGGGCGCGTTCGCTTTAGTATGAACGACTCCATTTCAATTGGTGTTAATAAAACAAATGCGACCACCGATGCCGGAGTCGCGGTCGCGTTCGCCTCCAGTATAAAATGACCTTTACTGATAATTAACTTCATATAAAACAAGCTCCCTTTCAGTTTACTGTCGGATTCAATTTTGTCTTTGTTTAACTTTTCTGTTTGTTTATGAAAAAATATTGTTTAAACTAAACGCTATTTTGAAAATATTTTTCGCTTGTGCAGCGTTCGACACCTCACAGCTGCTCTATTTAATTCCTTGTTTTCTGACAGGGTATTTGACTGTATATACATTTAGCTGTCAAATTTTACCTCCTACTTCATGCGACAGTGAGTCATACATTCTTGTCAAGCGAACTGCCATCCTGACAGACGTACCAACACAGTCAGTAGTTGTCCGCATCCGGTCGCAATAACAGATTGTAGTGGGGACTGCAATACTCATGACCATTAAATCAGGGCGACACTGACGCGACAACTGGTATAAATCTCGGAAAAAACACTGGTGAGATACGCGTGCCTTGAAAAAATCATCAACACGACTCAAAACGAAATATGTCCCAAAGAGAAGGTGCGGCCCTGGAGAAGAACAATCTCAGTGGACACCCTCTCACTTATAAAAAACTAAAAGAAAAGAACTACGCGCACTAAAATCAGAAGGCGAACCAAAGAGTGGACCTAAAAAACCTATAACCGCCTTCATGGCGGCGAAGAAAAAAAACCTAACAAGCTAACCTGAAAAATGCCACAGCAGTAGTATAGCACGTATGAATCGTCCCTGCTCACCCGGAATTTAACCGGTGCAGCTAGTGTTAAATTTCCATAGGAACCGGACTTTTGCCGTGTATATAGTATGGACATGTGCTGGGAAAATGATGGTGAAGTGGATTTTCTTTAAAGTATTTTTCCGCGAAACTGTTGACGTTGCTATTGACGCCGTGACGACATGGTGGGTACGTGATGTCATACAGACGTTGCCCGCTGTTGTTGTCCACTGTACATTCTGACATAACGTTATTCGGGTAAGGGGGTGTCGGGTTTTTCGATTGGGTGGGGGTGATCTGGTTGTAGTAGTATATATCCATGCTGGTATACTATTAGCCCTTGAGCCTTCATATTATCCTATGTCTGCTATAGCTAGGCCAGGCAGTTTTGTGGGGCTTTGGGTAATGCATGATCGCCTAGTGCAGTATCTTGGATGTTTAGATTGGCAGTATACGTTGAATGGTCTGTTGGTCTATTACCCCCTTAATACTATTAACCTACCGAATCTTTTGTATTATTTTATGCCTGGTATTTGTAGTTCGTAATGCTAGGTCAGGCAGTATTATAATCGTTTGTTTAGAACGGAGGCATAGGATGCACGGTATATATCCTTGTAGGTCCCCTTTTAGTCTTCGGTATTATTAAGCAACCGATTGCTTTGTATTATTCTATGACTGGTATAGGTAGTACGTTATGGCAGGTCAAGTGGTATTGTGGGGTGGGGGTGGGGGTGGAGGTAATGGCTTGTAGTATAAAACGTCAGTATAGTATGAGTGGTATATGTATATGCCTCGGCGCCCCCCCCCCTACCCCGCCCCCGAAAACGATTGGTTCTACTAATCGACCTAATGCTTTATGCCATCCCATGACTGGTATAGGTAGTATGCAATGCGGGGCCAGACGTTACTGAGGGGGTGGGGGGAGGGGGGTAATGCCTGGTGGTATAGAACGGTAGTATAGTATGGGCGGTATATATCTCTGTGGGTCCCCCGAAAGCCGTTGGTACTACTAATCGACTCAATGCTTTATGTAATCTCATGACTGGTATAGGTAATATGGTAATATGTAATGCCGGGCCAGACGGCTTGAGTGGGGTGGGTGGAGGTAATGAATTGTCGCCTAACGTGGTAGTATATGATGTACCCTTTTGTACCCTTTCGGGGCCCAAATTTGCCCTTAGTACTATGAATCAACACAGTGCTTTGTTTTATTATATGACTGGTATGGTTGTGTGTAATTCCAATCGGTATTGTGGGTAAGGGTAATGCCTGGTAGTTTAGAATGGTAGTAGAGTATGGGCGGTATATACCCATGTAGGTAGTTAGTTCTCGGTAGTATTAACCAACCGGTTGCTTTGTTTTATTATGTAGCTGGTTTAGGTAGTACGCTACGGTAAGTTAAGTGGTATTGTGAGGGTGGTGACAATGCTTAGTAGTTTAGAACGATAGTATAACATAGGCTGTATATACTCTTGTTAGACCTTGGTGCTCCTTATTCACCAGATTCTTAATATTATCAAGCGGTATTGTGGGGTGGAATTAATGCCTGGTAGTACAGAACGGCAGCAGAGTGTGGTTGCTATATGCCCTTGTAGGTCCCATCTTAATCGTCGATAGTAGTAACCTATCGAATGCTTTGAATCATCCTATTACTGGTAAGGTGGTATGTAATGCCAGTAGATCCTACCATATTCCGAGTACACTTGTTCTTGTTTCATCTATCGAGATCATCCAAACATGTCACTTTATCACCACGACTGGTCTTCGGCACCCCTTTTTCCCGAAATGAGGCTAAGAATCGTGTGTGCGAGTCACTCGATCGAGCAATTGCTCTAAAGCAGATTTGCTCGATGCAATTCGAGTCGTTTGAGCAGTATATGCGAGTCGCTCGAGGCAAGACGGAATCCCACTTATGGAATTCCTTTTATTAGAATCCCTATAGAATTCCTTTTTAGGATATTATGTGGCGATAGAATCCCCTTTTTCCGAAATGAGTCGTATGTGCGAGTCAGTCGATGGAGCAGTTTCTCTGAAGCACATTTGCTCGATAGGGTACGAGTCGTTCGAGCAGTGTGTGCGAGTCACTCGAGGTAAGACGGAATCCCACTTATGGAATCCTTGTTTTTAAATCCCTATCAAATCCTTTTTTTTCGAAAACATATGGCCGTTGGCATCTCTTTTTTCTGAAATGAGGCTAAGAGTCGTATGTGCGAGTCACTCGATCGATCAGTTGCTCTAAAGCACATTTGATCGATGGGATTCGAGTCGTTCGAGCAGTATGTGCGAGTCACTCTGGGTAAGGCGGACTCCCACTTATGTAATGCTTTCTTTGGAATCCCTGTATAATCCCTTTTTAGGATATGCCTGTGGCTACTGAATTCCTTTTTGGCTGTATGTGCCTATGTGCTAGTGTACAATGTCTCACAATGTGCCTTTTCACATAAGCACATATTGGCACACCCAGCATGTGCCAATATGTGCTTATATGAAAAGGCACAATGTGACACATTGTGCACTAGCACATATGCACATATTGGATGTAGGGCTTCCAATAAAAGGGGTTCCATAGGTTCTATAGGTGGGATTCCGTCTTACCTCGAGTGACTCACATGTACTGCTCGAACGACTCGAATCCCATCGGCAAATGTGCTACCAGATCACCCCCCCCCCCCCATCCCCTTACGAGAAGCCCAATACCCTCTGACCCGAACAACATTATGTCGGAATGTACAGTGGACAACAGCAGTCAACGTCTCTATGACGACGCGTGCGCACCTTGACGTCACGACGTAAATAGCAACGTCAACAGTTTGTCAAGTACATACCCATACTATATAGACAGAGCCCTGTGTTTACAAATATCACTATACTATTTTTTTTATTTATTGGTGTTTAAGGTCACATATTTCTGCACAATGGCTAATCATGACCACGGCATTTTTACGGATGGAGAAAGCCGGAGTAGCCGGAGAGAACCGCCGAGCAACGGGCGAGCAACTGTCAGCTCCCCAACATACTAACTCCACACAAGAAGGGTTAGCATTGGTTGAAGACAGGTGCACCATCGATGTGCAGTACGCCTTAGTAGACAGCGTCACCGTGCACCCACGTGCTCAATGGGGGTGAAGTGTCTTGCCCAAGGACACAACGCGGTTGCCGGAGGCGGGATTCGAACCGAGGACCTCTCGGCTTGCAGCCTGCATCTCTACCTACTGAGCCACCGCGCCCCCATATATCACTATACATACCATAGCATACTATATTTGCAGCAGCTACACCACTTGCCGGATCTAGTTACAAAGAGCCGTACTTTTGCACCGGCAAACGTTGAACCGTCAAAAGTCCGGTTCCTATGGATACATTTAACACTAGCTGCACCTGCAAACGTCCGGGTAATCAGGGACGGTTCATACGTGCTATACTACCCACAACCAACCTCAACGGAACTAAAGTAGCCAAAAAGGTTTGGAATACCTTCAAGGTGTTGACAGGCCAAAACCTTAATCGCAATAAAACAGTCACCAAACCCCTTATTAAAGAGGATGGCTCCACTGCCGACAATGACAAGGAGAAGGCCGACACTTTTTCCGACCTCCCCAAGAAACCCCACCACCCACAGGAAGGACCCCGATACGATGACGCAGTCAAAGAAGCGATCGATAGCTTCATTAATGAACACCCCGATATTTGCCGTGGTCCAAAATTCGACACCTAACTCGATCTCGTATCCCCCTTCTCAAATGACGAAATCATCAACATAATAAAAAGTGCAGAAACTCTTCCTCACTCGACGAGGACGCGATCACCTACAAAGTCCTAAAACATAACCCCCAATTCGCTTATAACTAGGCTCGTAATCCTCTATAACGCATGCCTCAACCATGGGTATTTTGAAAAATGTTGGAAATCGGCCATTTGTGTAATGATACCCAAACAGAAAAAGGACCTGTGTAATCCGGCTAACTACCTCCCAATCAGCCTCCTCAGCTACATTGGTAAGGTTTTCGAAAGAGTCCATACCAATCGACTGAGGGAGCACCTCGAAGATACCGGCTTCTTCAACGACTGGCAAGGGTCCTACGCGAACCATAAGGAAGGAATGGAACACGTCCATCGCCTTGTGGAACAAATGAAAACAGCCATAACAATCAGCAACCCTACGTGATGTAGAAAAAGCGTTCGATTCTGTTTGTCCAAAATGAAACTCCCAATGAAATTGTTAATTCTGGTCTCCTCCTTTCTCAACGACCGTACAATAAAAATCAAAAGTCAACAATGAAATGTCTAACAGTTTCGCACTCGAAGCTGGCACCACTCAAGGATCCGTTCTGAGCCCCCTGCTCTATATTATTGTCGAAAACCACGATTTGTCGTTGATGGGGAAAATAGATTCACGGCTTGTATTCAGCAATAACTCAAGGAGTATCGCCGGAATCCGTGCGTGAACGTACGTATCGCCGTAAAGAACCTGTCCGTTTCACTTTGTTGGGGTGTATTTTATCCTGAAGGGACCTTTCCTCTAAAAGCATAAATCAGCAGGAGTTCACTGGAAACAACAATTTTAATACATACATATAAAAATAAATATGGTAATTCGTGACTGACATAAAAACCAAATGAATAAGAAAAAACAGAACGTCGATCACCCCTACCCACACAGTTTTTGCATCACTTGCGAGCCCACATTTGCTCTCTGAATTCCATTACGGATAATTTCCAAGGGATAGCCCAGTTTTCTGAGATTATCTTATAATTCGGCAATACGCCTCTCCTGAGTCGCGAAGTCTCTTACAAAAGTTATGATTCTTGAAGCAAGGTTGAATGGGATGTTTAGCTTTATGTGTTTTCGGATGACAGGAGTTGAAATTGAGACAGTTGTGTGTGTCCGTTCTTTTGCAGAATATGTCTGTAGTGATTTCTGTGCCGCCAAGTTTTACGAGGACATTGAGAAAAGCAATCTCCGTATTACTTTCATTTTTGGTGAACTGGATTGACGTATGCAAACTGTTAAGTTCACTGAAGAATTCTTCTAGACAAATTACATGGGTCCATACGATAAAGCAATCATCAAGAAATATTTTCTAGTTGTTTCTCAAATAGTTTGAAAAATCTTTGTCGGGCTTTCCTCAGCATTCTACCAAACAACATCTCCTCCAAAAATCCTAGGACTAAAGTACCGTAAGTTGGTGCAACATTGCTACCCATGACAGTTCCCTTCACCTCCATGTAATATTTTCCATCGAAGTAAAATGTATTGCGGTTTAAAATTATTCCAGTTATTTTAAAATGAAGTTGTGGTTGAACCGTCGATCTATTTTTGGGGCATTTTCTTCAAAGAGAACTGGACTGCTTTTAGGCCTTTACCCAACTTAACGGCCGGATAATGGGGTATTTTAACTGTTTAATCAATATAAAAGGAACTAAACGCGACCAATTGATTGGAAAATTAACCACATATGTCCACGCTTCTTTATCGCACTACTTTGCAGGCTGAAGTTTTCCACATCACACTTTAAAACACTGTGATGCGCCTTATTCTGAGATCTTTATCAATCTGTGTAGTGTATAAAACATAGCTGACAGAATATGTACAGATTATCATGATAATGTGCATGTCCTGTGATTTGTATCAGATTCTCGGTGGTGTCCAGAATGGGATCTCAACGAGCCGGTTTTGCCGGCGAGTTGTGATCCCATTTTTGGACACCACCGAGAATCTGATACAAATCACAGGACAAGCACATTATTATGATAATTCATTTATCTAACAATTCTGGCACATAAACAGATTAAATCTTAACCCTTTACCCAACGTAACGACCAAAACCGGCCAACGCTATTCTCAAAAATCGCCAATTAATTTTCATGTTTTTTTTGTCTTAAATAAACATAGGTTATGACCCTCATTGGAACGAGCTCGTCGAGATCGTTCCAACGAGGAGTCATAACGTATGTTTTTGAGACAAAAAATGAAAAACAAATTAGTTATTCAAGAATTTTTTTTGCAAGTATCGTCTGCTGTTTCTGTTAGGTAAAGGTTTAAGCCGAGATCATGTGGAATGTTAGCATATAAACTAACAACATCAAATGTAGCTAATGTAGATTCAGCTTCAACAGTTTGAGGCAAATGGTTTAGAAAATCAATATTATCCCTGACATATACAGATTATCATGGTAATGTGCATGTCCTGTGATTTGTATCAGATTCGAGGTGGTGTCCATAATTTGGTCTCAACGAGCGGCTTTGCTTGCGAGATGTGATCTGATTTTTTTTGGACACAACCCGGGGGGGGGGGGGGGGTAGAAAAAAATTGCAAACACAGTGTCTAAAACTTTTTCTCCGCCTGCCGGGTACCCACCACCCCAAACCTGTAAATTTGTTCCACCCTTGAGTCATTTCCACTTTTTTTCCGGGTCAATGGACCCACCCACCCCTACCCTGTGTCTGGAACCTTTTGGCAGATCCTACCCCCTGCACCACCGAGAATCTAATGCAAATCACAGGACCTGCACATTATCATGATAATTCATTTACCTAACAATTCTGTCACATAAACAGATTAAATCTTAAATTATTAATACAGTTTTGGGACACAATGTTGGGGGAGAAAAAGTAAAAAAAAAACAACATATTTTATGGAACAATATTGTTGTGCACTTTAACAAACAATAATTAACGCGGGCACAGCAAATTTTCAAACTTGCGTTGTAAAATTATTCACTCTCAGTGTAACTTCCTATGATGATACGCTTGAATTTACAAGTGTGTAATAATTAACTGTACAGTTTATATTTACTGTGTGCATGTGTGGGGGGGGGGGGGGGGGGGGGGGGGGAGTCGACCTAAAAATCATCTCCGCGTTCACCATCGCAGGTCAGACCTTTCGATCGATCGTTGGCGAACGTCGGCAAAAACGCTTTGGGGATTCTGGACCACCATCAAAATGCGTGGGGATTCTGAAAGACCCCACGTTCGCGATAGCGTTCTAGACCGGCAGTGGGTGCGATTCGATCGCAAGGATTCTGAACCAGGAAAATCGATCCTAATTTTTTTTTTCCAACAGTCGCCAACGGTCGATCGAACGGTCTAGACCACGATGACCAACTTGTGGGAATTTCATTCAGAACTGCAAAAATGTAAAAAAAAATAAGATTTGAAAAAAACTAGAATCGATGAAATTTCGACGTTCACCAACGATCGATCGAACCGTCTAACTCAAGATGACCAACTAGTGCGGATTTCAGGACAGCAAAACACAAAAGTTAAGAACGTCGAAAATTAGAACTGAGGGAAATTGTCTCTCCACGTTTGCCATCGCAGTCTAGACTATGGTGCGATCGATCGCGGAGGAACCAGTGGAGGGAACGGATGAAAATATTAAATCGTTACGAGTTTTGAGGTAAATCGTAATAAAATCACGAGATTCACAAGAGGAAAGAAAAAGTGATTGATATATAGGAGAAAAAAAATATATAAATAAATAGTTATTTAACCCTTTACCTAACATGAAAAGCAGACGACACTTGCAAAAAAAACTCTTGAATAACTAATTTTTTTCATTTTTTGTCTCAAAAACATAGGTTATGACCCCTCGTTGGAACGAGCTCGACGAGCTCGTTCCAACGAGGGGTCATAACCTATGTTTTTGAGACAAAAAATGAAAAAATAATGAAGATTAATTGGCAATTTTTTGAGAATAGCGCTGGCCGGTTTTGGCCGTTACGTTGGGTAAAGGGTTAAAAAATAAATATCGAATCAAATAGATAATAAATAGGTAAATCGTGAACGATTCCCAGTTTATGAGGACATCGTTTCTTATAAAGATGCTGATGAGAGCCTACGCATTCTGAGTGAACAAACAACTGAATCGTCTCTTGTTAGAACGATGCGCGTGGTCTAGACGGCGGTGCGATCGATCGCGAACGAAAAAACGGCGGAGAGTGGGGGAAGAAGAGACGAAAAAGAAATAAAAAATCGTTATGAGTTTTGAGGTAAATTATAACAGAATCATGAGATTCACAAGAGGAAATAAAAAGTGATTATATATAAATAAATAGTTATTTAAAAATAAATATCGAATCAAATAGATAATAAAATATACGTAAATCATGAACGATTCCCACGTTATGAGGGCAGGGTTTCGTTTAAACATGCTGATGAGAGCCTACGCATTCTGCGTGAACGAACAACTAGGTCGCCTCTTGTTAGAACAATGTGTCGGGTGTCGGGATCATCTAGACTTCGATCACGAGGATCATTCGTGTCTGACGATGGAAAGGGAAGATATGGTCGTCAAGTATTTCGACCGGCGTTCGAATGCGTTCAAATCGACGATGTGCTCAAGTTTTGGAGGAGATTAATCTTCTGTAGCGGACGAGACAAGCCCACTGATTCGGAAGAAAAGAAATTGGCGTGTAGAAGTCTGACTTTCTTGAAATTATTGTTGAAGGAAGCATACTTCTACGTTTTCTTGTTGATATAAAAAGTGAAAATAGAAAATAAAATAAATACACACGTAAATTTTTATCGTATATTAGAAAGAAAAACAAACACAAAAATGAGACTTAGAAATAAATTGTATCCATCGTTAGATGACGACGAGGATGAGAAGCCGAACGGCGTTTTGCCAACGGCGTCTTCGCTAGAAGAAAAAGAAAGAGGAGAGAGGTATCACATCGATCAAATCAGTAGAATCCAATTGTATCTGACTCGAGAGAGAGAGACTCTCGCCATTCTCTCAAGAAGAAGTATTCGCGCCTCGTGAAATTCGTCAACGAGGTTGACACGACACTCATCATGATTTCTATGGGTTTCCATGCGGCTGGCATTGGATTGTTGTCGACCGCGGCTGGTGTTCCGATCGTGTTGTCCATAGAAGGAGTGGCTCTCGTCGCCGAATTGTTTAGCACGGTCAGAAACTTTTTGAGTAGGAAATTATATCTGTAGGCTAGGAAACACGAAAAGATTCACGTCTTGATCGACTCCAAGATCGACACGATATCCGAAATGATCTCGATGGCGTTGAAAGACGGTTGGATATCGGACGGAGAATACTTCACGATATTGAGGGAGAAAACGAAATACGAAGCCACGAAAGAAGCCATGAGAATCAAGACTAGTCAGATCATCAAGGAAGAGATGAAGGATTCTCTCGTGGAAAAGGGGAGGAAAGAGGCTAGGGAGGAATTCGGTAAGTTGATAGAACTCAAGAGCAGTGATTGAAAATAATATATATATAATAAGAATAGAATTTTAAAAAAAAATATTAAATTTATATATAAAAAAATAAAATGAAATTATTTAAATAACCCACAAAATCAATGTATTGTGTAAAGTGTAAGAGAGTTACCGAGATGGGTAATTCTCAAGAAGTACGAACTAAAAACGACAAACAGATGCTTCGCAGAATTTGCAAGGTGTGTGGTTCGATGAAGACTCAATTCGTCAAAAAACAAACGAGGAGAGGCGAAGGCGTTGCGAATAAAATGACCAATAATCTACCTTTCGAAATGCATCTACTCGGTCACAGTTTCATGGGACCCGGAACGAAATTAACAAGAGACTCAACGCCGATCAAACTCCTAAATCTTGGAGCAAACCCATTGACGCGGCCGCGTACGATCACGATCTGTGCTACGCCGGACATCCCGACACCAAGACTCGCAATCACGTCTGCGATAAAAACATGTTGGCGAAATTGAGAGACATATCGAATCCGACCGGCTGGTCAGCAAAGTGATTGATGTGAAACGTCGATTCGGATGGGGCGTTCAAAAAAAAAGCGCATCGGAAAAGAAGAAGAAGCGATTATTGACGAGCGAATTGGCTGAGGAGTTACACAAACCCATCGTGCGTAAATTTCGAAAGAGAAGGGAGTTCGTGAAGGGTCTGGATGATATTTGGTCTGCCGACTTGGTCGACATGAGATCGTTTTCGAGGTGGAACGAGGGCGTTGAATATCCGTGTTTCATCCATGTCAGGCCACCGCGATGTTCTTGACGTATCCGGATGATTCTTCGAAATCTAGGTGACTTAATCAGTTGTGGGTGAAAGACACCGTATGCCCCGCCAGCGCCGGCGCCGCCGCGATATTCGACTACATCGTCAAAACCTCTAGACCCAAAGGAACCTTTCCGTTCAGGATACCTTTGAAACACATCTTTGGATTCGCAGATGATTACAACAAGATCACGAATGGATTCACACAAAATCTGACATTGATTCGAAAAGGAAACGACGACGCGATAGTGAGACTCCCTGCAACCGATGCGGCTAAGTTAACGCTACACAAGATATCATAGTTTGTTCCGCAGGCTTCGGACGTGGAAAGAATGCGTCTCTACAAGATCATAGAGTCCAAGAGTAAATTACCTGTGGGATTTAGAGTGAGACAGTGTGACATGGCTAGCATTCTGCTCTCCACGAATCACTTTGATTGGAGATTGACCATGAAATCCACTTCTGAGAGACCGCGTTTCATCGTGGTAGCGTTTCAGACTAACAGGGATGGGTCTCAAGAAAAGAATACATCGCTGTTTGATCACTGCAATTTGAGGAACATGCACGTGCTTGTAAACGCCACGAGATATCCAGCAATCGATTACAACGTGTCGTTCGACAAGAACATTTTTTTCCAGACTGTACGGCGACGCTGCAGATTTTAGAAAGAAGTATCACGGTCTGGACGAATTGATGAGCAACCCTAATATATCTCCCGGCAAATACAAGTCGATGTATCCCATGTTCGTATTCGACGTCAGTAAACAGAGCGAACGACTCAAGAGTAGTGTCTTAGACATTCAGATCAAGATGCAGTTTGACAAGAACGTGCCAAGAAAAACCGAGGCCTTTGCCCTGGTCCTATCGGATAGAGAATTACAATTCGAATCAGATGAAAATAAGATGTCGATCATTTGATGAGAGACGTGTGTGTGTAAAGAAAAGACAAAAAATATATAAATAAAAACAATAAAAAAAATAATTACAAAAATGAATGATAAAGAACGTATTAAATACAAAAAAGAAATAATAAAAAGTAATGAGATCTAGAGAGATTGAACATCTTTCTAAATCTCATTACTTTTTATTTTTGCTTCTGTTTTTTTTTTTTTGTTTTTTAATAATTACTCATTATTTTGTAATTAATTATTTCCACACGTTTACCGTTTGTTCAGAGGATCTAGTGCGATCTAGTTCGATCAGTAGGCTCACCACGGAAGTGGCAGCTTCGGAATTATTGGTTTTCATAACAAAATTAATCCTGTCTCCGGCGTTCACTTTGAGAGATGTGCCGATGTTTAAGTGTTGATTCTCGGTCTTTTCAACGCTGTATCTCTTATCGCTCTCTACTCCGTTCATCATGAGATTGACGACCCCTCTGTAATTCAAATCCGTGGAAGCCAGACCAATTCGAATGGTTTTGCCACCAAACGGCATGGGATGTCCCACCTAACCATGTTGCGATCCGCTACCCCCGTTTCCGAAAGACCATTCGGTTTTTCCCGCCTCTAACGCGCCACTCTCCTTGGCTCACACGGTGATCAATTGCCTGGCGTATTTGACTTTCTCCACCACCGAAATCAGGGTGCAGGTGTCCGTCATACGCACAGGATCCTGCAGATTCGCGAGCGCGTGTCCGCCCATGTCTAGTTTACCTTCCATGATGTTGCCCTTTCTCCAGACCGAGTTGTCGTCCACGTACTTCCTGCTGACTGCACTGGAATCGTATTCGTGATCGTGGTCAAGACCGAATAAATTCTTACCGTTCATGTTGATGCCACCCTCCATGGTTCCGCCAGATTATTTGTTTAGGTAGAGATCATCCACTTGCGATTCTATGTATTCATGAGATCATGTCATGGTGGAATCCATGTAGCCCTTGTTGACCGCAGTGGAGTCTGCATCCGTGTCGTCGATCTTCGACAGATTCAATATCTTGTTGAATCCCGCATTCAGATCCGATTTCATTTCTCATCTCTCAGACTTTCTCTGTTCCAGATCTATGCAGTGTTTGGTCGCCACGTCCTTGGGATTCGTAGGAGTGGCCACGTTCGTTATGTTGTTAGAATTGACGTTCAGTTCCGATTGCATCGTTTTCTGAACGTATCTATTTCTCAGGTGTTCGCTGAATCGCGCATGAGAGTCGTTCACATATTTCTTAGTCGCGGCATCGGTGGAATCTTGGGATTCGCGACGTTCACCAAATGTTTGGATTTCAGATCGAGATCATCGGTCATGGCTTTACCCTCATAATTATCTAGCATGATTCGTTCGAAATCCGCGTTCCGCCTGTAGACGTATTTTTTAGTCGCCGCATCTGCGAGATCTACCAGCTCGGAAAGATTGTAGAGCTTGTTATCGTTCATGTTCAAAGGTTCCTCTCAAGGTTCGTATATCCGAATGTAACATTCATCCAAGTTGGCAACGTCATAACCATCACCAACTTCGAGCATCTCCCTCTTCTTTTTGGGTTGACTTTCGTCGTCACTTCTAACAAATTTATCGACTGGCATGTTGTTTTGAGGTTTTCGTTTTAAAAAATATATTTCAACGAAGTTTTTTTAAAACTGAATTATTTATCACCTAATTTATTTTTTTGTTTTATTCAATTAAGTTTTTGAAAATATTTTTTTTACTTTTATGTATATACTAAAAACATCTCTCTCTAATGTAAATCATTGAGAATGTCTTGAAACCGATCTCCTTCCGACCATCTCTTGAGAATGTAGAGACACAGGTGACCGCAAAACACTTGATCCAGCGATTGCACTCGTTCTGTGTTGTAACGAACCACCGATTCGTCAAGATAGTTCTTTATTTCCTTTGGCGGCAAGATTCTGTAGCTGGCGAAATAATAATTATTCTTCTTCCCGTTCTTGAACCACGCCACCCAATGAGTGCCTTCACCTGATAAATCATCCAAATTTTAAATTCCGCATTCCGACTGTCATAGTCGAGGTCTTGTCTTTGGCAAGGCATTTCTGGAAAACACGCCTCGAAAATCTTTGATTTTCAAATCCTTCACCGCATTCGACAGATCAATGTTGGATAGGGGTTCATTAGGTAAGACAACACCTTCTATGGATATCCATATTTTCTTATTCATATATATGTACATTTTGTTTTATTTATTTTATTATAATTCACTAAATGACGTTATTTTTTTTATTTTTTAAACTAAATCTCTCAATGTCTTTATCGATTTCTATAATCTTGAATTCGTCCAACAATTCCTCTTGATTTTCTAGCATCCTATCATCCTTAATCATAGCCATAGCCCAATGTCCGAGCGCCAAAGTGCTTATTTTATCGTTTAACATGAATCTCTTATCATCGTCGGCCATCAGCAAAATCTTGTTGACTATTTCGGTATACACGTCATGATTGTCGCTTCGAATCGCTTTCGTAGTCTTGTACACTGGCCCACTTCCGAACAGACAATCTTTTTACTCTTGGATAAAGATGTTTTACTTCACCACGCACACTTTAACTCCTTTGCACTTCCTGGTCTCTTCACTTTCTAGGTGAGAAGCGTACATTTTGGGTCTCAAAGCCACGAATTCAACGATTGGTTTACCACAACTCTCATCCTTAAATTTACCCAAACCTTCTTGTTGTCGTTCGATTGAATGTTGGACGGGTGATCGTCGGGATAATTGCTCATGTCGAACCATATAACCACGTCCGGAGATATATCTCGGTAGACATCTTTCATCTCTATCTCATAAACCAAACTATCCATGTCGGTGAACAATAGTTTGGCTTTCTCGTTGAATTTCTGTTTGACATAATCGTAGTGAAACTTGTACATCAATCGCTTGCTGATATCTAAGATGATCGGTCCGAGATAATAGGGTTTGCCAAACTTCAGGTGCATCTTTTGCCACTAGATTTTTGTCGAATATGGTTCGGTGTCTGTTATTAGGTTTCGCCACTAATTTTTTAGCACTTTTTTCAGACATGACGAGTCGAATGTTGCTTCTCTTCCTGATGTTTTCCATCAATTTACTGTAGACATAGTTGTTCATGAGTTTGAAAAAATCTTTTTCGAAATCGTTCTTGGCTCGAATTCTGAGATTCATGTTGAGATCGATGTATTTTTTCATCCAAGGCTCTTCGTTGAATCAAATGATGTGATGTATGTCAAGTAATTTCATCCCGTGATCAACGTATTGTTTCAAATTCTCACCGTAGACAACGTACTTACGTTTGTTAAATAAATTGGGAATGAGTTTTTTGTTGTCTCCTTCGACCAGTTCCATTCATTCAGGAGCCAGCAGATAATCGTTTTGCAGGTTATGTAACTCTTCCAGATTGTTTAAATCAACTTCTAAAATGCAAGGATAGTCTCTCCATTTTTGCATCTCTTCCGGTCCCATCACCCATTTGAAATTTCCAATCGGTAAAGGATGACTCATGGCCCAACCATACAGATTATTAGCATCCCAATACTGTATGTATTTATTTGATCGTTCCGAATCGAAACCTTCTTTCATGTAGGGATTGTTGGCTTCAGAATATCTATGAGAGATCATCGAGACCCCACCTCTCATATCTTTTTCGAACATGAGTAACATGTCCACATCAGATAATAATTCCAATTAAACTTCAGTGGTCTTCAACAGAGCGTCCCACGCCAGACCGGGTGCGGTGAAATACCAAGCCAGATCCAGATCGTACTTTCGATGACAGACGTCTCGAAAATTTCGAACACGCCTGCCAGGAGCAGAATGTCGATCTTCAGATAGAAGTCGTAATAATATCTCATGGTTTTCATATCGAACAATTTCCACACGTTTTCGGCATGTTCGTAATCCTCGTCTGAAATGTCGGATTCGTATACTTTTGAATAAAAATCTTCTTTCGAAGGTAGCGCGGTGTCATCGAATCTCTTTAGATCGTTCATGTAATCGTAAGGATAGTCTTCTTTCCTCATTTTCCAAAGTGTACGCTCGTGATTTTAAATTTATCCTTGCTCATGTTATCGACTAATTGTTCCAGAGTGGTCGACATGAATTTAAAACTGTCGATGAAACGTATAGCTCTATGAATGGATTTTGTTTCTTCTTCCAATGTCTCTCCATTGATTACTCTTTTCTTCTCCATGACCTTCCATTTTGTGAAGGAAGTGTATGTTTTTTCGCTGTTCGCGATGCAATTTAATGCTTTGTGGGAGGTGCCCAGATTTTTCACGAACAGATGACTGTCATAACCCGAGAGATTGTGAAATATCACCAGATAGAAAACGGCATCTCGATATCTTAAATTACACTTGCTGTGAGCAGGACCTCGATACAAACCCGTGTAATGATCGTGGTCTCTGACCTTCTTATTTTCCTGCGAATTCTCGTCGAACAATTGTCTGCATATATGACTTTATGACTTTCTGTGGCTCTGTTATTTTCGTCCTGCTGCTCTCGCATGATGATCATTTTCGGTGGAGTTTTGAATTTGTCGTATAAAATTTTAATTTTCAATTCTAACTCTTCCAGAAACCTTTGAGCCACGTCGTCCACTTTGCACCGTTTCGTGTAGATGAAGGGACCCATGTCGTGTTCTGAGTCAAAAGTGCATTTCACGTAAATGCAATAGCCAGAGGCATGTGTTTTTGATATCTTTTGACGTAACTTCGAAGAGCGTCGGGTTGGCAGGAACTCATTTTCACGGTGAAGCATTCGAAATCAGCGTACGCAATGAATGACACTTTTAACCTTCTATTGTGATCACGAAAGTTCATGATGGTGTTGGGTTTAGGCATTTCGATGGCGCCTCCTCGATTTTCGCTGCAATATTCCTGATGTTTTACTAACGATTTTTCAGTGTGAAACGCGTTCATGCAGTTGAAACATAAATATATGTTTTCTTTATGTTTACTACTCTGACTCCACAGTAATCAGGCCGGATTTTTAAGCCAAAAATAATGACGATTGTCACCGTTCGAAATCAATAATAAAATAATCATCTTTTCTCTTCCGAGATACGAAGTCTGTCTGAGAGGATAGATCCTTCGTTTTTCCTCGTCGTATCCCAAGACGTTCACCGCTACGGTGGGATTTTGAACCTCGAAATGTCCAATGTCTTTTAATGGCGTTGGAAAAGTCACTCCGGTCCAATCGAGATTTTTACAAGTCTCCTCGTAATGAGAAACTTTATTGGAGTGCATTTTGACGGGGGTATAAAGCAGAGGTGACTGCCCATTTAAAACACTGATCATCTTTATTTCTCACGTTGACCACGGATTGTTTTTTAGCTAAGAAATATGGTAATTCCACATAGGAAGATGCTTTTAATGAATCGTATTTGGTTATGTGAATTTCGAGATACAACACCTCTTCGAATGTCCAATTACTACCTCTATGTTGATAATTCGCGAGAGACGTCATCATCTTGTCTTTCATCATTTCAAAAACGTCCAATAAATCTCAACCTCGAAATATGAGTTGGACATTAGATCTGAAATATGCATCTCTCACGATGCTTTCGCTGGAGTTCTCGTCAATTTTATTCATCGCGCAATGGAGTATCATCTTAATTTTTATTCCCACGTCCATGTGTTCACGAAACAAATCCAATACTTTTTTCTTCACCCATTCCATGAACAATCGAATGAAACGGATCGACTTTCTTGAACGAGGGAACCATGTCGAAAGTTTTAAAAACACCTTTAATCACACTCTCCCATTCTACGGGATTCAAATGGAATACTTTTGTGACGGTTCATCTTACATATTCTTCTCCTTTCCCTTCATTGATTCCTCGTTGAATTTGGTTCAGTATATATTGTTTGTCTCGATTCTGGACAGCATCAACTTATTTTTGTTTTTTATATTTTTTAAACTTGCAGTTCTTCGATGGCTTTTCGTTTGATCGTCTTCTTATTTTTTGCAACTGAAACATTTATTTTTTTTGGGATGTCAGCATTTTGATTCCCTTTGGCACTTTTTTCTTCTCATTTTTCGCAACGGGAACGTTTTTGTGACGTCATTGTATCAACGTTTTGTTTGCCTTTTCATCGAGCAAACTATGTAATGCCTCACGTATGATCTCTCTTTTTTTTCATCATGCTCAGCATTTTCTTTCTATCATTAAGAGTTACTGCAATCAACTTATTTTTTCGCAATTCAAATCTGTTTAACTTTGTTCACTTTCGATCATTTGATTTCTTTTCTTTCCATCACCTCGTGGATGATACTCTTGTATGACTTTCATTATTTTTTTGATTTGGTTCTATGATTTCTGAAATTTGGAATTTTTAATTCTTTACAAATCTCGTTTAACTTAGGTACAGTATACTTATCTAAATTTTCCATTTTTTTTTATTTGTTTGCTTTATTTGTAAGAATATATTTAACTTTTTTTTTTGTTTAAATAATAATTTTTTGTAAAAAGTTTTTAAAATAGTCTATATATATATGTATGTTTTAATTCCCTCAAAAAAATTTTTTTGGGTGAGATTAATCGATTTTTATTTTCCTTAACGTGAGAAAAAATTGAATTAATATGACCAAAAAAAAAATAAAGGAAATTAAAATTTAAACTTTTTATATATATATATATAGAGAAAAAAAAACGAACTTTTTTAACAAATTATTATTTAAACACAAAATTCAACCCCCCCCCCCCCCCACTCAAAAAAAATCGACCATGACAACAACACCTAAAAGATGTGAATTGAAATGGAAACAAGTCGAAATGTGCAATAAACTCGGTTGTAAAATTTATAGATTACAATGACATGATGCCATCGAATTGAACTAGATCGAGACGAAGGGCTTACAACATAAATACGACAAATATAGCATGCCTTTGAAATTGGACGAAGCCACGCTCGATTTGTTTTACGAGTACAAAAGCAATCTACAGAATATCGTTGTCGCCGAAGACAGAGAATTTGACAAGAGCGATTTGTCGTTGCCCTACAGAAGTTACATATATCCAAACATCTCTCTCGAACTCCTGAACAAATCGGGAGGTGAGAGCACGTTGACTGAAGTAAAAAAAAAACTCGCAAAAGTAAAGATAAACATTCAACACATATGCGAAAAAGGAGAAGACACGACCGTCAACATGCTAATAACGGACTTGGAAATATAAAAAAAAAACAATAGAGAGACCGATTTAGTGAAGAAGAAGGGGAAAAAAGTTCTGAGATCTAGAGATGTTCAATCTCTCTAGTTCTCATTACTTTTTTTTTTTTTTTTTTCCTCCTTCTTCTTCTTCACTATCGCTCATATATATTGTAATAACGTTTCCTTTTTCCTCCACTTTCAGCATTGATTCTTCTTTTCTTTTTTCTTTTTTTTTTTGATATATTATGCTTTTTTAATAATAACAACACATTTGATTCTCTCTATCATAGTTTTTAAAGAATGTGGTGCATCTCTTGGCAACACTCGCATTGGTATTATTCTCTTCAGACAGCGATGGCGGTGGTGGTGGTGGTGGAAAACAACTCATTCTTCATCCTCTATTTTTTCAATTCTTTTTCCAGTTCTTTCCTGAAATATCCATCATTATCATTCAAAAAGGTCTCATAATCTTTTTTTATCCATTTTTAAATTATTTGTTTTTATACTGTGTATAATTTTTTTTTCACTTTATAATAACATACTCAAAAGTGGTATACCCTTAAATGGCGAATTCGGACCAAACTGCAAACCCTCACCGATTCGCTCAAAGTCCTGTCCACTCTTCAGATAGAGACCATTTCCACTGGAAAAAAGGTCACCACTTCTCACATGATTTAGATTCAATCCTTTACCACCGTCTGTCTTGATGTGACACACAACTCCTCCCTTCTTCAAAAACAGTCTGCCGCCACCCATTAATTTCTGAACTCCCGAACTCGCGAGTCACGTGGCAGCTCCCACGCCGAGAGCCGGCAACAGAGTCTTCCCCATTCCTGCCAATAGTTTTCCAGTGAGTCCTGCCAATACCGGTAGGAAACCGCCTTTCGTTCTCAAATTGTATCTCAATTGAGCAGAACTCAATCTCACCATCAGTCCTCTCCCATAATGAATCGCTTTCTCCATCCTTTTCATTTGAGTTCTGGTCCTGGCGATCGAATGGCGACCGCCACTCGTCAGATCTTTGTGAGTAAATTTGAATTTCACCACCTCGCCTCGAGTTTTTAATGCTCTCAGGAATTTCTTCCTCTGTCCTTCGGATATGTTCACGTTTTTAACCATGTATTCACCCATACTTATTTTTTCTTTTTAAAATATATTTGTTCAATTGTTTTTTTGTTTAATGATAATTATATATATTAAATATTTTTTTGTAAATTAATATTGCATTTATTTTATTTTCTTATTTATATATATACGCAATATTTTATTTTTTTTTGCTTTTTATATTTCTCTTATGTGAAATCGTATCGTCACCCTCTCTCCATGGAGATCTAACAGTTCACCATTTTGATCTGTCAACGTGGTTTTGAGACTCTACAACGAGTCTAAAATCACGGGTAGATAAACTAAATTTCGAGGTCGTTCCACGATTTTATAACCTGGTGACACGTTTGGAAAGAAGGAATAGATTGTTGGTTGAGGGCTACCATTCACGTATCTTCCAGCAATCACGTCCACGTTGACCAGAATACTATTGACGGCGAGAATGCTGACCATATTTTCGGATGCCACGTGGCCTCGATACATCTTTCAATCGAATCCCAGCATCTTGCTGATCGAATCGTCTGTGTTGAAATCCAGTCGAAAATTATCTTCCAAATCCAACATCGTCTGTAGGGTATTAAGGTTGGGAGCGAGTCTGATCTTGTTGCTTCCCTTTCTATCCGTCTTCATTCGCATCTGAATGTAATTTCTTCAAGTTGTCTATGTCATAACTTCCTTTGGGAATTCGAATTTCCAACCAATCCACTCCGTCGGGATACTTGAATGAGTTTTTCTTTTTGGTGACGTTGGGAAAGGAATAATAAGTCTCCTGATTCACCGACGCCATCTCGTATCTTTTCTCTCTATTCAATTCGATGGAAGGTTCGAATTTCGTCATGAATCGAGTCAAATCACCACTCTTCACGATTTGAATGGACTGTTTTGCAGCCGTATTCTCGGCTATCTGTTCTAACAATTCTCCTTGTTCGAACATTATATTTTTTTATTTTTAATTATTTTCAAAACTAAATTATTGATGATTTATTATTTTTAATTTTTGTTTCCGCTCTCTGTTTTATTATCATCAGAAACATAAAACTTGTCGAATCCACTCTGATATTTTCCGTGATTAAATTTGCTAGTCAAATCGATCACAACGAAATTGTGAAGTCCTCCATCCCAAACCCTCTTGCAGAATCTCCTGAATTCTTCTCTGCTCATGTCGTTTGTGACGTGATCTCCATAGATGTGATTGAGATTCTTGAGATCCTGGCGAAAGAGGCACAGGAAATTAGCATTCTTCCTTATCATCTGTCTGGGCAATCGAAAATAATTCTGAAACAGGTAGAAACAGTCCACATTGCTGTGACGACCTCTAACATAATACGATTCGCATCGGTTCTGTCTCTCTAAAAGCAGATCGTCGAAAATCTTGAGATTCTTATTTTCCGATTTTAATTCTCTGGGGTCCGGAACGTCGCTCGCGTTCTCATAAAATCGACACTTGACGTTTGAAGATGCATTTCTCTTCATCAATTCTATCACTGCACCGTCCAAAATGGTCGAAAGAGAAGCTTCACTTTTGTCGAATTCCTCCCTACTGTCGACAATTTTGGCTATAACGTCCTTGGGAAATCTACGATCCAGCACTCTCGACTCTGTATTCGGGTTGAAACAAACTCTTTCCAAACACGAATAATCTGTTGTAATCTAACCAGCCGGCTTGCGACAACAGATTCATCAACAGATTGGTCTTTCCACAATTCGATTTTCCCACTATCAAACCTCTTATGCTTTTGGGAAAGAACTTGTTATTCAACCTCTTGGTCGCAGCATCATTCCATAACATATCTTTGAATTTCATCTTTTATTTTTTTGATTTTTTTGATTTTCAAACTCAATTTTTTTATGTTTTTTCAAACTTTGTTTATAAATATTATTATTATTTATTTATATTGCACCGTCACAAGTTTCTTCAATCCAGATCCATTCGTCATTTTGGCTAAATCTTGTATGGGTATCAAAGCATCCTTAAAATCTTTCCAACTTTTCAGCGATCGCTCTAACATAGCTCGCTTCACCGGTGGACTGATCAACTTGTCAATCCTTGAACGTAAGTCCTCTGTTCTTTATCACCAACATATTTTATTTTATAATATATTTTGTTTTTTCGCTCATAAATCGTTTTTTGTTTAAATACTTTTATTATTTTTAGTGTAGATTTACTTTTTAATTTATCTATTTTTTGTTTTTCTTTCTACTTATTATATATGAATCCTTCAATTCATTCATCAACCTTCTGCCTCAACAATTCGTCGCATATGCTCACTATCTGATTATCCACACCAGTATTACCAGCGCATCGACTAGCCATCAACAATTGCAATTTTGTGAACAGAGTGTTGGAATCGCTCAGAAGAAAAGTGGTTGTTACTCCCATTCCCGTCACCGATTCGTTGAATTTCTTATTCATATCCCATATTGGTTTCACCACCTTCATCCACGTGTAACCTCTGTTAGCCTTGAATCTCGTCTCTCTGGCATCGTTATTCCTCTTCATGGCCTGGGTCTGAACCAGAATGTCGCTGTAATTGTCGAAATCCTGATCCGAGTAATCTCTAGGCTTGTCGTAAAGGAGCAATCTTCGTAGTCCATCGGTTATTTCATACCTATTCGAACCGACGATTAAATCATCATCATCTATTTCCACTTCAGTATTGCCCACGAATTTCCTACCACTCGAATCCTCGTAAATTCCATACAACAGATCTCTCTTACCGCCATCGTCGGACGATGCGACGCTACTAGTGGTAATAGTTGAAGCTGTATCATCGCTCTCGCTCACATCAGTTTCGATTCTCATGGGAATGTAATCCGGTGAAAATCTTTGAAAGGAATACTGCCTTGTAAAACTATCAGGCCACGAACCCGTTCTCAAAGAACTCTCTTTTCTAGGTCTCAGTTCTTCAATGATCTCCTTCTTACTTCGTTCCTGAACCTCCGTCACAGGTTTGAATAGTTTAATAGTCTCTCGTCTTAATTCCATCTCTCCCAATCGTCTGTTTCTGTAGGCTGATCGAATACTCTTCTTGACACGTTCATATTTGTCAAGAAGTTCGTCTCTTCGCTTGGAATCTCTGATGTGTAGAAACATTTTTGTTCTCTCGATTATTAATATTTCTTTTTTAAAGTGTAGTAACGTCGATTATTTCCATTATTCTCAAAATTAAATGTAGTTATTTTTTATGTTTTTAAGTAAATAAAATCTTCCGTCTTTAATATGTATATAACTAAAACCAGTTGAGGAAAAACATTTACAAATAAAACCTCGATAAATGTGTTGCCCTCAAACGTGTTAAATCTCATCGGCGGTTATTCTCGCAATGGAGAAAACTCAAATAGTTAAAATCTTAAATAACATCTTTTTCAAAACGTGTTAAATCAGAAAGAATTACTTAATCATTTGAAACTGGTTCATTTTCATTCGTAGAATGGGTTAAACAGAATTTCACGTCATCAAAAAAGCAAAAATACCATTTGAAGTAATTAAGCAACACAATTTCCAATTAAACATATCCTCACACTTCGAGTCATTCTCAAAATAAAACCATTGATAAAATGCGTTGCCCTCAAACGTGTTAAAGATCGCATCAGCGATTATTCTCACCATGGAGAAAACTCGAATAATTAAAATCTCAATACATTGATATCATTACAACGTTTTCAAACGCATTAAATCAGAAAGAATTAGAGTTAAATAATTTTGAAACTGATTTCATTTTCATTCGTAAGATGAGTTTAAAAACAAATTCCATTTCATCAAAAAACAAAATACTGTTTGAAGTAAACAAAACAATTTCTCGATTAACACGTCTTCAAAAGGATGCACGTTTTGCGAATAGGAATAATGGGGAAGTGAGTCTCGTCAAAAGGTGTTTATTGATGTCTCTCGAACCGAGATGCAAGTGAACATTATTGTAGGCAATTAAAATTCAATTTACCTCTTAAAGCCCATCTAAGTGGAACGCAATTTCACCGTGTGAATTTATTAAATGAAAAACCATTCATTTACTCTGAGTGCAAGAATGAAACTCCACAAAACTGATCTATTATGATTTACCTCAAAACTCATAACAATTTAATATTTTCATCCGTTCCCTTCACCGGTTCCTCCGCGATCGATCGCACCGTCGTCTAGACCGCGATGGCAAACGTGGAGAGACAATTTCCCTCAGTTCTAATTTTCGACGTTTCTTAATTTTTGTGTTGTTCTGTCCTGAAATCCGCACTAGTTGGTCATCGTGAGTTAGACGGTTCGATCGATCGTTTGGGAAGGTCGAAATTTCATCGATTTAAGATTTTTTCAAATCTTAATTTTTTACATTTTTGCAGTTCTGAAATTCCCACAAGTTGGTAATCGTGGTCTAGACCGTTCGATCGACCGTTGGCGAACGTTGAAAAAAAAAAAATTAGGATCGATTTTCCTGGTTCAGAATCCTTTCGATCGGATCGCACCCACTGTCGGTCTAGAACGCGATCGCAAACGTGGGGAGGTCCAGAAGCCCCACGCATTTTGATGGTGGTCCAGAATCCCCAAAGCGTTTTTGCAGACGTTTGCCAACGATTGATCGAAAGGTCTGACCTGCGATGGTGAACGTGGAGAAGATTTTTAGGTCGATTTCTTCGTTTTTTTCTTTTCGCGAATTCGCAAAAAACCTCGTTCGCCAACGGCTGTTTGAACCGTCTAGACCACGAGGAGCTACTTCGGGCGATACAGGGACCACCACTAAAAACATGTTTTTCTCTTGTACATGTACATTTTAACATTGACGGCTATGGGTACATGTACGTGTACATGTACAAGAGGAAAAGTGGTCCCGTATCCCCTCTTTCTCCCTACTGAGGGCATCCTACTTGCTTGTGTGTCCAGTACAAATACAAGAAGAGCCAAAATTGTGTTCCCGCTCGTTTGTCGTTATAAGGTGAGTAAATTGTCGAGTTTTACATTTACTCTCCTCTGTTTGGTGGTTTTGTGTGGGTAGCTGCCTTCGGCTATCCGTAGAATTGTCAGACAGGATTTGCTGTTCGCTAATGAGTGTCTCCTTGTATGAATAACACCCATTAATAAATGGACAAACAAATAACTGGTGAATATTTAGCACTAACTGGTAAGAAATACTTTTCAATGTTCCAGGAGAAAACATTGCAAGTTGTGATCTTAAGTGATATCTGAACTAAAACAGCCGGATAATTGTGCAGCTAGGGTGGGTTGTGGGAGGTCTATTATTTTGTGTTTCAGTTAAAAGTGAGGGGCCATGCATCTAACTTGGATGAGTGTGTGTGTGGGGGGGGGGTGGGGTGGGGGGTTGGGACTCTGATCCATAAAAACACCAGTGAACTGACGATGTACCAAACTGACGTCGGCAATGCACTAGTTCCCCAAAATTCTCCAAACCGCAGAGTAGGTCTGCATTGTGTACTTTTACATGATTTTGGGGAACTAACTACCTCAACGCAGGCTCAGACAATCGCTGTGTCGAAAAATAAGTTATTTTGGTATTAAGGATAACCACAGGAGTTTGAATACCAGGCCATTTAATGTACAAACCCATGAACCAGGATACTAATAAGAGCGTTGTTGAAACTCAATTGTTTACTATTTTCAAAACTATTGTGCAATTTGTGAGGAAGGGAGGTGGGGGTGGCTGCCTGCTTCCATCCCCGGCTCTGCGGCCCCTTGACACTTTTTGAAGTGACTATTAAGAATGTAGTGTCTTTAGTGTGGACAAAATGTTCTGGGCCGACTTACTCATGAGGTGCAACAGCAAAAACCCGAGTTTCTACTTTTACAATAAACGTGACAATAAATCACGTTATGTTCACAACTTTTATTTTAATGTGGTAATATCAAGTATTGTGTATCATCTTTGAGATAAATTGTTTCTCATGTTTTGTTCATGCGTAGAAATAAATGAATGGACATGAGTAGAATAAATATTGAACTGTTTAAAAAATCGAGGTAGGAATTATCTGTCCTCCCTTTTGTTGAATTATAGTATTCATAATGGCCGCTATAAGTTATGCTTTTCTTATAAAATTATTCTATCAAAATAAACCATTGTTGGTGATGAGCCCCTGTGATTAAACTCTTTTGTGTCACTTTTATAAACCCATACCGGGGATGTATGACAATGGTATTCATTTTCCTCCTTGCTGTTTTCTGGCTCTGTTTGTACAGTTCGTGAAGAGTAGATTGTAACTAAATCACCCGTGGAGTGGAGTTATCACCCAAAGTATCACTTTCAAATTTTGAACATACAGACAAAAAAAAAACACAAGCAATGTTTGAGACAATGGACTCACGCAATAATCGCAACTGCCGACCGGTCTTGATTATTACACTGACGGTTCAAATGTTCAGAACATCAAAGCTTTGATGAATGTACCTGAAAGACAATTGCTTCCAACAGCTTCTTGGGGGTTTAACATCGATGTTCGTAACTTTTTACCTTTAGAAACAATAGTTTTTTCATCAAATTTTCTTTTAATTATTGAACGTCTAAAACGGGATACAATTTACCGATTATTCGACAACGAAAAATACTAATCGATTTCTCCGTGACCGATCAATAGTCGATTAATCGAATAATCGTGACAGCTCTATTCTAGATGATAACTTAGTTTGACTGAACAAAATGAAACAAAGTTGTATTCCCAGGCTTACAACTTCATAATACCGTTTGGGATTATTTTCCGACTTAGAAAACATGCTGATGTTGGTTTCCGGACGATAACTTTAGTTTGAGTGTACGGAATGAAACACAATTTTAAACATAGGTTTATAACCACATAATACAGGTTGGGATTGATGGTGGGTTTGGTCCAGTATTTTTTATGAGTGTCATGGCCCTTTTTTCGATTTAGAAGGCATGTTGATACTGGTTTCCAGATGACAACTTGAGTTATACATGCAGATGTACGCTTTATTTAAAACTTAGAATATAGCTTCCTATAGCGAGTTTTCAGACATGTTTGATTATGAGAGTGGTCCTATGGACACATTTGGAGGCCTACTGCTTTGGTGCTATAGTTTGATGGAGATAAGATACTTGGATAAGATATTTATTATGCCCCTGACCTGAGAAGTAGAAGGGGTATGTAGTGGAGACCTCCGTCCGTCTGTCTGTTCGTCCGTCTTGCCGTCTCCACAAACATTTTCCATTGTATTTCAGCCACTGCTTCTCCGTTTTGAATGATATTTGGTGTTGTGATAGAGCATCATGGGGGAACGATACCTGAGTTTCATGATGACCCTTCACACATTTTATGGCACTTTTTCAAGCTTCCGACTTAGAAAATATTAGGCGCGTCGGGGGCATACTGTTTGCTTTGTCCTGGGGGTACACTGTTTGCTTTGTCCTTTCTTGTGAATTCAATACCAACAAAGACAAAATGACCAGAAACTCATGCTTGGCAGTGGGCGGGGGTGGGGGGGGGGGGGGGGTAAACAGCAGGGAGCATTTGCTGTCGGCCCCTAGTTGTTTCTGGGCGGATTTTGATAATATTTGGTGTGTTTCTGGATATGCATGTTCAACACCAGATGATGCAAAAATAGGGCCCATACATGCGTTTTAACAAGAGTTATGAGCTTATGGCTCTCTGCTCAAATCGACTAATATTGAGCTTGATAGGGCGATAACTTCAACAGACGATATTTGGCGCATTGGTGTCATGGAACAGTTTCCTGATCGAGTTCGAAAACGGGTTCGGTCCGATTTACGGCAGCAGAATTATTGGACTGACGTGGTAATTTTTTGCAAATCTTGTGCTTGATTGCGCAAAACTTAAACAAACATCAACCGATTCCATTCATATTTGTTTTGTGGTTTTCTAAGAAGATTATCTCAATCGAGTTCGAAAACGGGCTCGGTCTCGATAGCAGAATTATTGGGCTGTCTTAGTCATTTTTGCGAAATTTGTGCTTGATAACGCGATGAGTTGAATAAACGTCAACCGATCCAATTCATTTGCGTTATGTTGGCTTCCAAGAACATTTTCTTCATCGAGTACGAAAACATGCTCGGTTCGATATATGCGGCAGCAGAACTATTGGGCTGACTTTGCCATTTCTTTTTGCAAATTTTGTTCTCGATGGTGCCATAACTTGAACAAATGTAAATCGATTTAATTTTTTATGTGGGCTTCCGGACAATTGTCTTGATTGAGTTTGAAAATGGGCACCGTGGGATATACGGCAGCAGAATTATTGGACTGACTCACATGTAAGTCATTTGTTGCAAATAATTTATTTAGAAAAGGTACAGTGACGCTTTCTAGTTCATAACCACAGTTGTGTCAGTCGCGAAGCAAATTCTTGTTAACTTACTGTAAGAATGAGTATTGTTTTAGTTCATCTGACTGAAATTACGGGTGAGTTATAGTGATCGATTGTCCTTTGTCCATCGTCCATACACATGATGTTTAGTCTTCTCCAAAACCGCTGGGCCGACTGCATTTTCTTTTTGCAATTTTGTTCAAATCAACATGCCAAGCCGCAAAAGGAAGGGTGGGGGGGGGGGGGGGGGACTGGGTGTAAATGCTTCCAAATCTTAAAAAAAAACCTCATAAACTAGCCGTACAGTGACTTGATATTTGATACTGAGCTTCCTTTTAAAGCGTAAAACCAGATTTGTAGAACAGTATTTGCCTTTGTAATGGGAAATTTGTATTTCCTGAAAAGATGAGCCGATTTGAACCAAATTTGGTATGTATTAAAGTGAAGCCATGTTAACAGAGTTACCACTCTACCAAACAAAATTATTCAATTAACATGAGTATTCAATTAACAGGGATTTGTGTCACATTCCTGTATTCTAGAGATTAATTTAGCATTTATTCTATTATATCTTGTTTGACAGAGCTCCATGAGCTCTGTCAAACAAGATATAATAGATTAAATGGCTGTATTGGATGTTGTGAAGTCAAATTGGTCTATAAACAAAGGAAAACTGGGGAGAGTCAGGGTGATTTTTGGACAGGTTACCAGTATAAGCTTTTTTATTCAATTAACAGGACTTTACTCTATAAACTATATTCAATTAACAGGTCAAATTTGTACTGAAGGAACGGTAAATGGTTTTATGTTGGGAAATTATATTCCACTAACGGGGGTTATTCAGTTAAAGGATATCCAATTAAGTGGGCTCCAGTGTATTATTAAATCATGTTAAAGTACTTAATTCATACAACAAAATCAATTTCCTGTATTACCGAGGGAACCCCAGGAGCTAACAATAGAACCATCTCCATACGCAAGTATTCCCCAAACTGTACACAACAGAGATATGTCATTTGGTATGAAGCATTCTTGGGTCAAGTAGAATGGACTTTATCATCGGTTCTATTCATAGTGTACTGTAAAAGGCGAATGGAAAAAATGCTGTGTCAGCATATTTGCATTTTTTTTTTAAATAAACACTTTTCCAAAACCACTGCTCAGAATATTTTGATATTTGGTATACAGTGTCTATGAAGGGGGGGGGGGGGGGGTGGGGGGGGGGTGTGTGTGGGGTGTGTGTGTGTGGGGCAGGTAACAGTTTTAAAAAAAAAAATAAGTCTCTTGGCTCTTCATTTAATCTTATTTGTTTTACAAGGATTGGCGAACAAGTTGTGCAACTTCTATATTAACGCCTCTCCTTGGCCCAATGGCGCAGGTGTGTGGAATGACCTTTGCAGCGGCAGCTTCGTGGCCTTGCTCTTCTCGTATACTACGAAGGGAACATTAGCCTGCACGGAGTGTGTCTCTCTCCGCAAAGAGGACAGCCATTTTACGTCCCCGTTCGATAGGACGGTACACTGTGACAGTATCAAGCCCACAATTGATGCTGACAGAGAGTGTTCGGACACCTCGAGAACTTTCCCTGACTCTGGATCGATCTCGGGACCTCTGGCATGAGAGATCAGCGCACTTATCCACTCGGCCACCAGTCTCATTGGCTCTTATCGTCGCCTGAGTGCTAGAATGTTCTATGTCCCATGGGGGACATAGAACATTCTAGCACTCATGCGACGTTATATGGACAGTGATCTGAGAAAGGGAACGTTAGGGGTTAACAAATCAAACTTGAGTTTATTTCACATCTCTAATCTTCAGAAATCAACCTTTTCAACAAAGTTTATGTCAGGATGATCTGACAATTAGAAATAGGTCAAAATGGGGTGTTAAGTGAGATGTCAACGAGCTCAATCAGTTAAATTGGCCGTTTGACGTTTCAGTGTAATACCCATGGAATGCTTATGTGCTACGTCATCAATCCACACAGAACTGAGTTTATTAACCCTTTACCCAACGTAACGGCCAAAACCGGCCAGCGCTATTCTCAAAAATCGCCAATTAATTTTCACTATTTTTTTCATTTTTTGTCTCAAAAAACATAGGTTATGACCCCTCGTTGGAACGAGCTCGTCGAGCTCGTTCCAACGAGGGGTCATAACCTATGTTTTTGAGACAAAAAATGAAAAAAATTAGTTATTCAAGAATTTTTTTTGCAAGTGTCGTCTGCTTTTCATGTTAGGTAAAGGGTTAACCATTTACCCTAAGTAGGTAATAAAGGCGGATTCTGGACCACCTTGTACATGTACCGTAGACGTACATGGTGCGTTTACCATCGTAGGATTCAGTGTTAAATCGCCAACACGTTCGCAAAAAATGTCATTTTTTCATGGTGGTCAAGAATCCGCTGTTATTTTGAGACTCCTAGATCGCACTTTTAACGTTCAAATACCCGTTGGCGAACGTGTTGGATGTACACGTTTTTCAAAAAGGTGAAAATGTACGAAATTGTACATTTTTTTTACTTAAAAAATTTTGTCGACGTTCCCATCGCGGATCAGACCTTCAATCTATCGTTGGTGAACGCGAGCAAAAATCGCTTTGCGGATTCTGGACCAGCATCAAAAAACAGTTTGCGGATTCCGGACCACTGGTCCAGAATCCGCTATTGTTTTTGAGGCCCACAATAGAATCGCGCGCAACTTTCTGCCAAAACGTTTTTCGAAACGAAAAGAAATTTCAAAATTTGACCATTTTAGAACTCAATCTCGTTTTGTAAATGTTCTTTTTTTCTCAACTGGAATCGGTATTGAGGAGAGGAAATAGAAAAAAAGGGATTGATATATATAGGAGAGAAAAAAATATAAATAAATAGTTATTTAAAAAAATAAATATATCAAATCGGATAGATAATAAAAAAAATACGCGGTATAGGGTGCGATTTGATCGGTGAAAAAAAAACGATTTGCCGTGGTTTTTAGTTATTATATTAAAGACAGAAGATTTTTATTTACTTAAAACATAAAAAATAATTATACATTTAATTTTGAAAATAATAAATAACTCACCATTAGCATACTCAAAGAAGATATAATAATTTAAAAACGAAAAAAATGTTTTTACACGTAGATGCCAAACGTAGAGATCAGATTGTAAACGAATATGAACGTGCCAAGAAGAGCATTCAATCGGCTGACAGAAGCAGACGTCTTGGAGAGATGGAACTCAGACGCGAAGCAACAAAAATAGTTAAACCCGTGATGGAGGTTCAAGAGCGAAGCAAGAAGGAGATAGTTGAAGAATTGAGACCCATAAAAGAGAGTTCTTTGAGAATGGGTTCGTTGCCCGGTAGTTTTACAAAACAGTATTCCTTTCAATCTACACCGGATTACGTTCCCACGAGAATCGAAACCGACGTGAGCGAGAGCGACGATACACCTTCGACTGTCACCACTGATAGCGTCGCGTCGTCCGAGAATGGTGGTAAGAGAGATCTGTTGTATGGAATTTATAAGGATTCGGACGGTAGAACTTTTGTGGGCGACACAGAAGTGAAAATGGATGATGATGAATTAATGGTCGATTCGAATAAGTATAAAATAACTGATGGACTGCGCAAATTGCTCCTTTTCGACAGGCCTGGAGGTTACACGGAACAGGATTTCGACAATTACGGCGACATTCTGGTTCAGACCCACGCCATGAAGAGAAATAACGATGCCGGAGAAACGAGACCCAAAGCCAATAGAGGTTACAAGTGGACGAATGTGGTGAAACCCACATGGGATATGAATAAGAAGTTTGACGAGTCGAGAACCGGGAAAGGAGTGAGAACCACTTTTCTTCCGAGCGATTCTGACGCTCTGTTTCAGAGATTGAGATTGTTGATGGCAAGTAGGCGCGCTGGTAACACAGGATTAGATAATGAGATAGTTAGCATATGTGACGAATTGTTATGACAGAAGGTTTTGAAAAAAAACATTATAAAAGGCTGATGAACGAATTGAAGGATTGATGTATATAATAAGTAGAGAGAAACAAACAAACAAACAAACAAACAAAATATATAAAATAAAAACAGTAAATTTTACACTAGAATAATAAACGTATTTAAACAACAAACGATTTACCAGTGAAAAACAAAAAATATATATTATAAAATAAAAATATGTTGGTGATAAAGAACAGGGGATACGTCAGAACTTACGTTCAAGGCGGTTCTGGCATCGTCGATTCTATAATGCGAGCGTTCACGAGTGATGCGGGTAGAAAACTCGCATCGACCGTGTTTGAAGTCGGTAAGAAGACGGCTTTGGATGCTGGTAAGAAAGCCGCTTCCGAAGCCAATGGTAGGATAGCTTCTGTGGCTGGCAAGAGGGCAGCCGACGCGTTGATCGACAAGTTGATCAGTCCACCGGCGAAGCGGGGCTACGTTAGAGCGAACGCCGAAAAGTTGGAAAGATTTTAAGGATGCTGTGGTACCCAAGATTTACCCAAAATGACGAGTGGATCTGGATTGAAGAGAACTCGCGACGGTGTAATATAAATAAATAATAATATTAAAAAACTGAGTTTGAAAAAAAAACATAAAAATTGTGTTTGAAAAAATCTAAAATAACAAAAAAATAAACAAAGATAAACATTAAAGATATGTCTTGGAACGACGCCGCGACCAAGAGGTCGAATAACGAGTTGTTTCCCAAAAGCATAAGAGGCTTGATAGTGGGAAATCGAATTGTGGGAAGACCAATCTGTTGATGAATCTGTTGTCGCGACCCGACTGGTTGGATTACGACAGATTGTTTGTGTTTGGCAAGAGCTTGTTTCAACCCGAATACAGATTGCTTCGAGAGTGCATGGATCGTAGGTTGCCCAAGGACGTCATAGCCAGAATCTTTGACAGTAGGGAGGAATTCGACAAAAGTGAAGATCCTCTTTCGACCATTTTGGACGGTGCGGCGATGGAATTGATGAAGAGAAATGCATCTTCGAACGTTGAGTGTCTTTTTTATGAGAACGCTAGCGACGTTCCGGATCCTAGATAATTGAAATCGGAAGATAAGAATCTCATGATTTTCGACGATCTGCTTTTGGAGAGACAGAAGCGATGCGAATCGTATTACGTTAGGGGTCGTCACAGCAACGTGGACTGTTTCTACCTGTCGCAGAATTATTTTCGATTGCCCAGACAGACGATAAGGGAGAACGCTAATTTACTGTGTCTCTTTTGCCAAGATCTCAAGAATCTCAATCACATCTACGGCGATCACATCGCAAACGACACGAGCGCGGCGGAATTCAGGAGATTCTGTAAGAGGGTTTGGGATGGAGGACTTTACAATTTCGTCGTGATCGATTTGACTAGCGAATTTAATCGCGGAAAATATCGGTGCGGATTCGACAAGTTTTATGTTTCTGATGATAATAAGATAGAGCGTGAAAATAAAAATTAGAAAATAATAAATCTTCAAATAATTAGTTTTGAAAAAATAAAAATAAAATTAAATATAATGTTCGAACAAGGAGAATTGTTAGAACGGATAGCCGAGAATACGGCTGCAAAACAATCCATTCAAATCATGGTAAGTGGCGATTCGACTCGATTCGCGACGAAATTCGAACCTTCCATCGAATTGAATAGAGAGAAAAGATACGAGATGGCGTTGGTGAATCTGGAGACTTATTATTCCTTTTCCCAACGTCACCAAAAAGAATAACTCGTTCAAGTATTCCGACGGAGTGGATTGGTTGGAGATTCGAATTTCCAAAGGAAGTTACAACATAGACGATTTGAACAATTACATTCAGACGCGAATGATGACAAATGGAAAGGGAAGCAAGAAGATCAGACTCGCTCCCAACCCTAATACTTTACAGATGATGTTGGATTTGGAAGATAATTTTCGAGTGGATTTCAACACGGACGATTCTACAGGCAAGATGCGAGGATTCGATCGAAAGATGTATCAAGGCCACGCGGCATCTGAAAATACGGTCGACATTCTTGCAGTCAATAGCATTCTGGTGAACGTGGATGTGATTGCTGGAAGCTATGTGAATGGTAGCGCTCAACCGATGATCTATTCTTTCTTTCCAAACGTGTCGCTGGGTTATCGAAATTTAGTTTATCTACGAGTGATTTTAGACACGTTGTATAGTCTCAAAACCACGTTGACGGATCAAAATGGTGAACTGTTAGATCTTCGCGGAGAGAGGGTGACGATACGATTTCACATAAGAGAAATATAAAAGCAAAAAAAAAAATATTGTGTATATATAAATAACAAAATAAAATAACGCAATATTAATTTACAAAAATTATTTAATATATATAATTATCATTAAAACAAAAAAGACAATTGAACAAGATTTATTTTTAAAAAAAGAATTATGACAGAATACGTGGTTAAAAACGTGAACATATCTGCAGGACAGAGGAAGAAACTTAAGAGAGTGTTAACAACTCGAGGCGAGGTGGTGAGATTCAAATTCACTCACGAAGATCTGACGAGTGGCGGTCAGGATTCGATCGCCTGGACCAGAAGTCAA
The DNA here is from genome assembly GCA_031216915.1 of Pictodentalium vernedei. NCBI lineage: Eukaryota > Metazoa > Mollusca > Scaphopoda > Dentaliida > Dentaliidae > Pictodentalium > Pictodentalium vernedei. The sequence goes on from CM062293.1 coordinate 506,946,430, forward strand.
ATCAAAAGGATGGAGAAAGCGATTCACGATGGAAGAGGGTTGGCGGTGAGATTGAGTCCCGCTCAATTGAGATACAATTTGAGAATGAAAGGCAGTTTCCTACCGCTATTGGCAGGAATCGCCGCAAAAGTATTACCCTTTGCCGCAAAAGCATTACCCTTTCTCGGAAAGACTCTCGGCGTGGGAGCTCTCACGGGACTCGCGAGTTCGGCAGTTGAGAAATTAATGGGTGGCAGCGGACTGTTTTTGAAGAAGGGAGGAGCCGGTGTGTCGCGTCCACGTAGACGACAGCAGTGAAGGATTGTATCTAGAACCTGTTAGAGGTGGCAACTCTTTGAGTGGAAGTGGTCTCTATCTGAAGAGTGGACAGAACGTTAAGTGACTCGGCAAGGGTTTGTTGTTTGGTGAAAATTCGCCATTTAAGAATATACCGATTTTGAGTTTCTTATTATAATGTAAAAAAATTATATAATTATATAAATATAAAATATAAATCATAGAAAGTATAAAATAATATAAAATGGATAAAAAGGTGGAAAAACAATTAGACGATAATGATGAATATCGTGAGATAGAGTGTGAAAAGATGTGGAAAAACGATTAGATGCTAATGATGGATATCTTAGGAAATAACTGATAAAAGAGTTAAATAAAGATCAGGATAGGCGGTTGAAATTTAAAGTAATGAGACGTTTTCCATCGTTACCACTACCTTCTGAAGAGAATGGTAACAATGCGAGTGTTACCGAGAGATGCACAACATTCGTTCATAATTATGATTCGGATAAACAAATGTGTTCTTATAAAAAAACGTAACATATCACAAAAAAAAAGAAAAGAAGAATTGACGTTGAAATTTGAGAAAAAAGGAAACGTTACTATAATAACTGGGCAATAGTGAAGAAGGAAACCAAAAAAGAAAAAAAAAAAAGTAATGAGATCTAAAGAGGTTGATCATTTCTAGATCTCATTACTTTTTTTTCCTTCTTCTTCACTAAAAAATCAATCTCTCTATTGTTTATATTTCCAAGTCCGTTATTAGCATGTTGACACTCATGTCTTCTTCTTGTTCGAAAATGTGTTGAATGTTTATCTTTACTTTTTTGAGTTTTTTTACATCGGTGAATGCGCTCTCACCACCCGATTTGTCTACGTGTTCGAGTGAGATTTTTGGATATATGTAACTTCCATAGGACAACGACAAATTGTCCTTGCCGAATTCTCTATCTTTGGTGATGACGATTTTCTGTAGATCGCTTTGGTAGTCGTAAAACAAATCGAGCATGGCTTCATCCAATTTCAAAGGCATGTTATATTTGTCATATTTGTGCTCTAAACCCTTCGTCTCGACCTCGTTCAATTCGATGGAGTCGTGTCATTGTAATCTATAGATTTTATAACCGAATTTCTTACACGTTTCGACTCAGTTCAATTTCAATTCGCATCTTTTAGGTGTTGTTGTCATGATCGATTATTTGTTTTTTTGTTTTATGAATTCTCGCAAATAATATATATTTTAAATTTTGTATTTTAATAATTTGTTAAAAAAGTTTTTTTTTTACTCTTTATATATAAAAAAAAGTTTTTTTTTAATTTTTAATTTTCTTTAATGTAAAAAAAATTTTTTGTAAAAGTTTTTTCTCTTTATATATATAAATAAAAAGTTAAATTTTAACGTCCTTTTTTCTCGTATTAATTCACTTTTTTCACAATAAGGAACATAAAAAATAGATTAATTTCATCAAAAAAATGTTTTTTCACATAAAAGAAAATTAAAATTAATTTTTTTTTTTTTATATATAAAGAGTAAAAACAAACTTTTAACAAATTATTTAAATACAAAATTCGAAAAAAAATATTCTTACAAATGGAGCAAACAAATAAAAAAATGGAAAATTTAAATGAGAAAACCATACCTCAGTTAAACGAGATTTGTAAACTATTAAAAATTCCACATTTCAGAAATCATAGAACTAAATCAAAAAAAATTGAAGTCATACAGGAATATCATTTGCGAAATGATGGAAAGAAAAAAATTGAAAGATCAGAAGTGGATAAACTTAAACAGTCAAAAAATGTATCGGTTGTGAAAAATAAGAAGACCACTAAACGAAAAGCCGTTGAAGAACTTCAAGTTTCAAAAGAAAAGAAAAAAAAAACTAAAACGAAAACGAGTGATGCACTTCAGAATCTAGACACACAAGATATATCAAGCGAAATTCGATGAGCAATCGACGAAGGGAAAGGAGAAGAATATGTAGCATGACTCATCACAGAACTATTCCAATCGAGGCCTGTAGAACGGGAGAGTGTGATCAGAGGCGTTTTTAAAACTTTTGACGTGGTTCCCTCATTCAAGAAAATCGATCTGAAATTGTTCATGGAACGGGTGAAGAAAAAAGTATTGGATTTGTTTCTGGAACACATGAACGTGGGACAAAAAATTAAGATGATACTCCATTGCGTGATGAATAAAATCAACGTGAAGTCCGATGAGAGCATCGTGAAAAATGCATATTTCAGATCTAACGTCGAACCTGTACTTCGAGGTTCAGATTTATCGGACGTTTTTGAAAAGATGAAAGACAAGATGTTGACGTCTCTCGCGAATTATCAACATGAAGGTAGCAATTGGACGTTCGATGAGGTGTTGAAACTCGAAATTCATATAACTAAAAACAATTTGTTGAAAGGAACTTCCTACATGGAATCACCGAATTTCTTTGCTAATATCTTTCCGTGGTCAATGTGAGAAATAAAGATGATCAGTGTTTTAAATGGGCAGTCACCTCCGCTTTATACCCTGTCAAAATGCACTCCGATAGAGTTTCTCGTTACGAGGAGACTTCTAAAAATCTCAATTGGAGCGGAGTGACTTTTCCAACACAGTTAAAACACATTGAACGTTTCGAGGCTCAAAATCCCACCATAGCGTGAACGTCTTGGGATACGACGATGAAAAACGAATGATCTATCCTCTCAGACAGACTTCGTATCTCGAAAGAGGAAAGACGATTATTTTATTATTGATTTCAAATGGTGACAATCGTCATTATTGTTGGGTTAAACATCCGAGCCGATTACTGTCGAGACAAAATAATAAACATAAAGGAAAGATATGTTTATGTTGCAGCTGCATGTAACCGTTTCAGAGCGAAAAATTGTTAGCGAAACATCAGGAATATTGCAATGAAAATCAAGGTGTCACCATAGAAATGCCCAAACCCAACACCATCGTGAAGTTTGAAAATTGCAATAGAAGGTTAAAAGTACCATTCATCATGTACGCCGATTTCGAATGCTTCACCATGAAAATGAGTTCCTGCCAACCCGACGCTCTTCGAAGTTATGTCGAAAGATATCAAAAACACATGCCTTCAGGCTATTGCATTTACGTGAAATGTGCTTTCGACTCACAACATAACCTGGGTCCCTTCACCTACACAAAACAGTGTGAAGATGACGACGTGGGTCAAAGGTTCGTGGAAGAGTTAGAATCGAAAATTCAAATGTTATACGACAAATTCAAAACTCCGGCAAAAATGATCATCACGCGAGAGCAGCAGAACGAAAATAACAGAGCCACCGAATGTCACACATGCAGACAATCGATCGACGAGAATTCGGAGGAAAATAAGAAGGTCAGAGACCACGATCATTACACGGGTCTGTATCGTGGTCTGGCTCACAGCAAGTGTAATTTAAAATATCGAGACGCCATTTTCTATCCGGTGATATTTCACAATCTCTTGGGTTATGACAGTCATCTGTTCGTGAAAAATCTCGGCACCTCCCATGAAGAATTAAATTGCATCGCCAACATCGAAGAAAGATACATTTCATTCACGAAATGGAAGGTCATGGAGAAGAAAAGAGTAATCGACGGAGAGACGTTGGAAGAAAAAATGAAATCCATTCATAGAAGCATATGTTTCATCGACAGTTTTAAATTCATGTCGACCACTCTGGAAAAATTAGTCAATAACATGAGCAAGGATAAATTTAAAATCACGAGCGAACATTTCAGAGAACGAGTAGACATCATGTTGAGAAAAGGAGTCTATCCTTACGATTACTTGAATGATCTAAAGAGATTCGACGACATCACACTACCTTCGAAAGAAGATTTTTATTCAAAATTTTACGAATCCGACATTTCCGACGAGAATTATGAACACACCAAAAACGTGTGGAAATCATTCGATATGAAAACCATGAGAGATTATCACGATCTCTATCTGAAGACCGACGTTCTGCTCTTGGCAGACATGTTCGAAAATTTTCGAGACGTCTGTCGTCGAGATTACGATCTGGATCCCGCTTGGTATTTCACCACACCTGGTCTGGCGTGGGACGCTCTGTTGAAGACCACCAAAGTCCAATTGGAATTATTATCCGACGTGAACATGTTGCTCATGTTCGAAAGGGCTGTGAGAGGTGGCGTCTCGATGATCTCCCATAGATATTCTGAAGCTAACAATCACTACATGAAAGAAGGTTTCGATTCGAAATGGTAGAATAAATACATACAGTTTTGGGACGCTAATAATCTGTATGGTTGAGCTACGAGTCATCCTTTACCAATTGGAAATTTCGAATGGGTAACGGAACAGGAAGAGATGCAAAAATGGAGAGACTATCCTTGCATTTTAGAAGTCGATTTGAACTATCTGGAAGAATTACACGATCTACACAACGATTATCCGCTGGCTCCCGAATGAATGGAACTGGACTGAAGGCTCCACGTGCGGAACGAACCACGATATCTTCTGTAGAGTTATCTTACCCGCATCGGTCGCAGTGAGTCTCACTATCGTGTCGTCGTTTCCTTTTCGAATCAACGTCAGATTGTGTTTGAATCCGTACATGATCTTGTTGTAATCGTCTGCGAATCCGAAGATGTGTTTCAAAGGTATCCTGAATGAAAACGTTCCTTTAGGTCTGGACGTCTTGATGACGTAGTCGAATATCGCGGTGGCGCCGGCGCTAGCAGGGCCAACGGTGACTTTCATCCACAACTGATTGAGTCCTCTGGATTTCGAAAAATCATCCGGATACATAAGAGTCCGAACATCGTGGTAGCCTGACCGGGATGAAACACAGATTCTATCTCTTGTCCGGATAGCATGTATTTTATATTACTGAATAGATGCATGATGCCATTATTGGCTAGAGAAACCATGTCGTCGTCGGCGTAGTCGGTTTCATCTTCCTTGGTGAGACGTCCCTGCACCACTATGTAACTTTTGCTAGGATGAACGGATAGATCTTGAGTTTCAATGTTGATTCTTACCTCTCCCGCATTGTTCAAACTCGTTCCGGTTATCGGTTCATATTCGTGAACCTCATATTCTTGAATACTTTCATCTTTCACTATGCTTTGTGCGATATCTAGTATATTTGCCATTTTTGAAGGGTTTTTGTTTTTTTGTTTATTAATTAGCTTGCTTTTTTATCTAAAAATAGTTTAATTATGTTTTATTATTATTTTTCTCTCCTATATATACGTGTAAACAAGAAAATGTTAAAGAGAGTAAATAAAAAAAATTGTTTTCTTTATCAAAACTTTGTCTTCTGTAATTGTTGTTCGTAAAACTTTCAGATGATCTCTTCTCCATCCAAAGCTTCCATTTCGTAAGTCACCGGATCGGTGTGAATCATTTTGATTATCATGAAGATTTCCGAGGTCCTTCGAGAAGTATAACCCTTTTCAAAGTGATTCTTATAAGAGTAGATTCTCACTCGATCGCCGACCGCAAATTTCGGCGTTCTAGACTTCTTCCTGATCTTAGATTTCTCAGCATATAGATTCGCGTAGACCCGTTTTTCGTTTCGAGGATCGCTAGCTTCCGCAGGAGTCATCTTGATCGATCTGTGTCGCGTGTTGTTGTAATCTTTGACCAGACCGTTCAGAGCGTATATGTATTTCTTGGTCGAATTCGCCTTGAAGTATCTATGCATCTTTTCCTTCATCATTCGGTTCCAACGTTCCACCACGCTGGCTTTCTCTTCGTTTTCGATCAAGTAGAGGTCGATCAATCGATGAACGTGTTTGTTGTAGAATTCCTTTCCCTAGTCCACCCACAATTTATTTGGTTTTCGAGAAGATGAAACGAACACGCTCTTCAGAGCCTCGGCAACACAAGGTCCCGATTTATTCTTCAAAGCTCTGATCCAACTGTATTTGGAAAACACGTCGATGACCGTCAATAGATATTTAACACCCTCGTTCCACCTCGAAAACGATCTCATGTCGACCAAGTCGGCAGACCAAATATCATCCAAACCCTTCACGAAGAACCTTCTCTTTCGAAATTTACGATCGATGGGTTTGTGTAACTCCTCGGCCAATTCGCTTGTCAATAATCATTTCCTCTTCTTTTCAGATGTGCTTTTTTTTTGAACGCCCCATCCGAATCGACATTTCGCACCGATCAGATTACCGACCAGCGAACGTTCTATCTTCTCTCTCCTGGTCAGATTCGATATACCTCTCAATTTCCCCAACATGTTTTTATCGCAGACATCGTTGCAAGTCTTGGTGCCGGGATGTCCGGCGTAGCACAGATCGTGATCATACGCGGCCGCGTCCACCCTATTCACAGGTTTGCTCCAAGATTTACATGTAGGAGTCAAATCGGCGTTGAGTCTCTTGTTCAATTTCGTTCCAGGTCCCGTGAAACGGTGACCAGGCAGATGCATTTCGAAAGGTAGATTATTGATCATTTTATTCACGATGCCTTTACCTTTGCTCACGTTCTTTTTTTTGACGAATCGAGTCTTGATAGAACCACACACGTCGCAAATTCCGCGAAGCATCTGTCTGTCGTTTTTAGTTCGTACTTCTCGAGAATTACTCGTCTTGGTAACTCTCTTACACTTTACGCAATACATTTTTTGAGAGTTATTCAAATTCATTTCGTTTTTATTTTATATATAAATTTAATATTTTTTTTTTAAAATTCTGTTCTTATTATATATATATATTTTTCAATCGCTGCTCTTGAGTTCTATCATCCTACTGAATTCCTCCCTAGCCTCTTTCCTCCCTTTTTCCACGAGAGAATCCTTCATCTCTTCCTTGATGATCTGACGAGTCTTGATTCTCACGTCTTCTTTCATGGCTTCGTATTTCGTTTCCTCGCCCAATATCGTGAAGTATTCTCCATCCGATATCCTACCGTCTTTCAACCATCGAGATCATTTCGGATATCGTGTCGATCTTGGAGTCGAGACGAAGACGCGAATCTTGTCGTGTTTCCTCGCCTTCAGATACAATTTCCTACTCAAAAAGTTTCCGAGCGTGTTAAACAATCCAGCGGCGAGTGCCACTCCTTCTATGGTTAATACGATCGGAATACCGACCGCGGTCGACAACAATCTGATGCCGGCCGCGTGTAAACCCATGAAAATCGTGATGAGTGTCATGTCGATCGCGTTGACGAATTCCTCGCCTTCAGATATAATTTCCTACTCAAAAAGTTTCCGAGCGTGCTAAACAATCCAGCGGCAAGAGTCACTCCTTCTATGGTTAATACGATCGGAATACCGACCACAGTCGACAACAATCCGATGCCGGCCGCGTGTAAACCCATGGAAATCGTGATGAGTGTCATGTCGATCGCGTTGACGAATTTCACGAAACGTGAATACTTCTTCTTGAGTGAACGACGAGAATCTCTCTCTTGATTTAGATACGCTTGGATTCTACTGATTTGATCGATGCGATACCTCTCTCCTCTTTCTTTTTCTTCTAGCGACGGTGCCGTCGGCAAAACACCGTTCGGCTTCTCATCCTCGTTGTCATCTAACGTCGGATACAATTTATTTCTGGTTCTCATTTTTGTGTTTTTTTTTTTTTTCTAATATTAGATAGAAAATTTATGTGTGTATTTATTTTTATTTCTATTCTCCCTTATTTTATATCAACGAGAAAACTTAGACGTATGCTTCATTGAACAATAATTTCATGATGCATCCCTTGTCTTCTAAAGTCAGACTTCTACGCGGCAATTTCAGTTCTTCCGAAACTGTGTCTCGATCCTTACAGAAGAGTAATCTCTTCCAAAACGCGATCACTTCGTCGATTGGAACGCGTTCGAACGCCGGTTCGAAATACTTGACGACCATATCTTCCCTTTCCATCGTCAGACACGAATGATTCTCGTGATCGAAGTCTAGGTGATCCCGACATCCGACGCATCGTTCTAACAAGAGGCTACCTAGTTGTTCTTCACACATAATGCGTAGGCTCTCATCAGCATTTTTAAAAGAAACCTTGCTCTAATAGTCTGGGAAGCGTTCACGAATTACGTATTTTTTTATTATCTATTCGATTTGATATATTTATTTTTTTAAATAACTATTTATTTATATTTTTTTTCTCTCCTATATATATCACTCACTTTTTTTTATTTCCTCTCCTCAAAACCGAAAAAGAACATTTACAAAACGAGATTGAGTTCTAAAATGGTCAAATTGTGAAATTTCTTTTCGTTTCGAAAAACGTTTTGGCAGAAAGGGGCGCGCAACTCTATTGTGAGCCTCAAAAACAATATCGGATTCTGGACTAGTGGTCCAGAATCCGCAAACCGTTTTTTGATGCTGGTCCAGAATCCGCAAAGCGTTTTTTGCTCGCGTTCACCAACGATAGATTGAAGGTCTTATCCGCGATGGGAACGTCGACAAACATTTTTAAGTAAAAAAAATGTACAATTTCGTACATTTTCACTATTTTGAAAAACGTGTACATTCAAAACATTCGCCAAAGGGTATTTGAACGTTAAAAGTGCGATCTAGGAGTCTCAAAATAACAGCGGATTCTGGACCACCATGAAAAAATGACATTTCATTTTTTTGCGAACGTGTTGGCGATTTAACACTGAATCCTACGATGGTAAACGCACCATGTACGTGTACGTGTACGTGTACGGTACATGCACAAGGTGGTCCAGAATCCGCCTTTATTACCTACTACCCTACGTAACAGCCACGTCGAGTTGAGGTGGTCAGATTTTCGGATCACACGAGCTGCCGCAGGCAGCGAGTGTGATCCGAAAATCTGGCCACCTCAACGAGACGTGATGCGACGACACGGATCAACACACTGTTATGATGATATGTTTATCATATGACACGCAGATAGTAACATAATTTGCTCACTTCGATTCACTGGCCGTTATAAATTAGATACCCAGATTCTTCCCGGCAGACGAAACAACAACGACTTCCCTAGTTACGAAAACTATTCACGGAAACTCTCGGATATTTCCGTGGGAGTGTGATATGGATTTTTGATTACTGTAAGAGTGTGATATGGACTTTTGATCCGGAAAAATCTCACCCGGTGTGACACAACAGTTTGGAAAACATCGTCAAACAGTAGTGATATTTAGGGTAAAAATGTCACAGTCATATGATAAAGTATCAAGAACACCTCGAGAACTTTCCCCGACCCCGGATCGATCCCGGGACCTCTGGCACGAGAGATCCCGGGATCAATCCGGATTATGATGACAAAATAATCGAAATTGAACGGTAATGTTTGTGAATAGCGTTTGCCGGTTTTGTTCGTAACGTTGGGTAATTTACTAACAAGGCAACTTTTAACAATTACATGTTTAGTAAATAAATCCCCCATGTTTCACGATGTAGGTTTTGGGCCATGGGTTGTGTCGTATTGGAACCTATACATTATTGTGATGAATTGACGATAACATGGTCTGAGGTTTGCGGCAGGAAGTGTATGTTCAACCGAGACGCAAACCTCAGACCATGCTACCGTGAATTCATCACAATAACTTATACTGTCAGTGTCTAATCGACGGATACAGAGAACAATAAAATACTACCCCCCCCCCCCCCCCCCCCATTAACACCAGTGAAACATGCCGTTATATGATAATTATCTGTATGTGATGATCGTATTCTAGGTGGTGTGTGAGGGATGGTGTGTGAAAGAGTACTACAGTTAAAACTAGAAGTCTTGTCATGACATGCGCAAAAATAGCACGTCGATCTGCGCGTTAATCTACGCGTGATGATCCTAGTAAGGCTATCAAACTCAGGACATTTGGCCTGTGTACAAGCAATGTTTCAGACAATGGATCTACGGGTAACACGGAGGTCAATTGGCAGAAACATTGCCTGTGTTTGCTACGAGTAACCAGGAGAACCTGTCGTTCTTTGGATGCCATTCGATATGGCAACTGCGTGCAATCCCTACGCACAATTAAGCCTAGATAAGCTCACAGTTTACGACAGGACTTCTAGTTTTAACTGTATCCACGTCGATATGCGGTCTTGCATCTTTTGGCCATTTTAAGGAGCAGTGCAATTATGAAGACTGAATATCCGATAGTAATGCGAGAACTCGCGTGCAAGTCCTTGCAAACAGTAGTATTGGTGCTGATTGAGATAAAGTAAATCTTGAATATAGAATCAATGGAAAGCTATCGCACTCATTTCGTCTCACATGATCGAAACAAATAAAAGCATAGGACGAAATTTGTTATAATGTGCCTACTCTTAATTCAGTAATATTTATAAATGATAATTACTGAATTAAGAGTAATTAAGAAGACGGCCAGCTATAGTATCCAGGATATCTAGCAAATCGATATCCAAGCCTCCAGTCCAGATGAACATACGCTAATGACTTGGACTGTCACGATTAATCGATTAGTCGATTGTTGATTGGTCACAGCGAAATCGATTAGTATTTTTCGTTGTCGAATAATCGGTAAATTTTATCCCGCTTTAGACGTTTAATAATTAAAAGAAAATTTTATGAAAAAACTATTGTTTCTAAAGGTAAAGAGTTAAGAACATCGATGTTAAACCCCAAGAAGCCGTTGAAGCATTTGTCTGTCAGGTGCATTCATCAAAGCTTTGATGTTCTGAACTTTTGAACCGTCAGTGTAATAATCAAGACCGGTCGGCAGTTGCGAAGTTCGCAACTGCCGACCGGTCGTGATTTTTACACTGGCGGTTCAAAAGTTCAGAACATCAAAGCTTTGAATGTACCTAAAAGAGGATCGTCTTCGTTTTTTTTACAGGAGGTAGGTCAACTGACTTGAACTTCATTTTTTATCGACGTCAGAGAGAGGGAGAGGGGGTCATCTAGGTACGATTAATCGATTATGGTCGATTATTTGCGACGATTAATCGATTCCTAAATTAAAAAATCGTGACAGCCCTACTAATGACACAATATTGTGCATCAGAGCAAAGTCACCTAATGTACACAACACACGTATGGGTCCATACCTCGGCGGCAAAGAAGCTGAACAGTTTAAACATATATACATGCAAATAGTCAATAACAAAGTGTAACAGCTCCAACACAGAGCCGATAACCCTTTACCCAACGAATCGGCCGCATCCGCCCGCGTAATATGCAAATTCAGTCGTTGAAAAAATATTATGTTTCAAAAAATGTCAACAAAACCATACCATGTGACCCCTCGTTGGAACGAGCTCGACGAACTCGTTCCAACGAGGGGGTCACATGATATGGTTTTGTTGAAATTTTGTGAAAAATTTGAAACAATTATATTTAAAATAATAAAAATTTTTATCGTCTGCGTTGGGTAAAGGGTTAATCAGAATTCGTAAACTCGAAGCATTTTACAAATTAAATGTCTTGCTGTTTATGTATGAATGGGCTTAAAAAAACAACAATCGTTAGATAGACTGTATTCACTTAACATCTGTGAAATAGAAAGGCTCACCAGGCAAACTGGTCTTATAAAGAGATTTCAAACACGAACTCAGTTCACAGCACAACATCCGCTTCATACTTTTGGAATGATTTTGACCTCGAGACTCAGTGTTACCTTAGACATTCTTTTAAGGGGACGTCTAACGTAACTTTGGTCAAATTTCATGTAATTTTCTTTCAAGTCTAAAAAAGGCCCAAAATGAATACCCCCAATAAATTATATACCAAAATGTTTGGAATGAACATGTAGAAACTGAAATTTGCCATGGAACTGCTGCCATGTGTAAATAGCACCACCTGAAAGTATGCTATGGCATAATTAAGAGAACAAAATTTTTACAATAAAATACCTCAAACTAAAATAACAGCTGTATTCTATAATCATTGAAGTACATACTCGAAGAAATCGAAGAAATCTTTTCCTAATTCGTTAAAGTAATAAAGATTGAGACCAAATGTTATAAGTGGAGTGCTCACTGACTGAAGGCAGACATTTTCTTTTGTTTATGTTTTGATTTGGGGAGTTCAACAAAGGTCAACTTGAAGGAGTCCACCAGAAGAAGTATGGAAGGAGTGTCTCCCAATATAAAGATGTATGTGTCACTGTATTGGTTTGGAAAGAAACTATGATATTCTCCTATGTAGAATGCACTGCAAAGTCATACATTGTAGTTGAATAAATATATTTAGAGACCCCTTGCACTGTAACCCCTTTTATCCCATGCATCAATTTGATAGTGATTAAACTGTTAAATTTGTCTGGTTTATCAATAAGTATAATAGCTCTGTTTTCTCTTGGACACCAATACACTCATGATATCCGTTGGAGAAGAAATAAGGGTAACTGCAATAAACCATCTAATGTTCTTAAAAGTACATCGTTATTCAAAACACATCAAATCAACCTTACATAGCCATTATTGCATGTACTTTCCCCAAGGAGGCTTATTGGCATATTGAGATCAGAAGGGCACATCCAGAGGGTCTCACATATTTTTTTCAAGAACGCAGTACACAAAGCAATCCCCAAAGGTGACAAGTGAGCTCCATTTGACTCAAAAAATTTCCCAGGGAGGGAGGGGGGGGGGCTCTCTTCCTTGTATGACTCTACCCCCGGCATTCAAGGCATATGCCTTTTTTCTCAAAGTTTAACTCTTTTTTTTCTTTTTGAAGATCCTGGCCATACATGCTCCAAACACTATCAGACAGGTAACCCCACAAATAAGTGTATCTGCAAAAATCATGTTACATTGCAAAACATTTTTTTAGACTTTTAGTTCTGGACCTTTCATGCTTCTTACTTCCATTCCATCTATAACACTTAATGTATCGATTAATGGGTGAATAGAAAAGTCCTGCCATAATCAACATTTTGATTTCCATAGGCCTTCAAAACAGCTCCGATAAAAGTGTCAAACATCTGATTGGTGGCTTCATACAGAATATTCATTAGGTTTTTGCTTGATGAGTAATAGGAACAAAATCATTTGCGGTATCAACAGGCACTTTGCAACAAATTGTAACAAATTTACTAGTTTTAAAAAAAAAATTTCTAACGCAAAAGAGTTAAAAAGTACCACAACTCTGAAAAAAATGTGGGAAGAAACACATGCTACAGCAGCTACACAGGCATTGTTTCCCCATGATGCTCGATCACAACACCAAATATCCTTCAAATTGGAGTAGCAATGGTTGAGATACAAGGGAGAATGTTGGTACATGTAATGATGAATGGGTAAGACTAAGATTAAGAGGACAGGGGTCACCACTGCACGGCCCTAGATGCACCTTTGATTTTCCAACTTCCAGGTCTGGCATAATAATCGCAACACATCCACCTTATCAATTCATAATTTCAGTAAAATAAAAGGAATTATCAATTTTAATTAATTTATAGATGGTGGGAAATATTTGGCTTCTTTCGCCTTCTCGTACTATTAATTACCACAAACAATATCAGTTTGATGCCGACAAACGAAACTGAACGCATGTGGTCTGGTTAAAAAGTAACTTGGCATGGATAATGAAGAAATTGCGAATATTTCGTGTATTTCATTTGTTTAAAAGCTAATTGCAGCTAATTTTGACCGTGGATTCGATAATTCGTTTCGAGTTTGACCACACGGTCACACTGACAGCGGTTATGTTTATTGTGATATGCATATTGGGAGATAGTTTCCATTGAAGGAGATTTGTCACATTTGTCAGTGTAAAACGATGACAAAAGACATTGATCGACGCTTGTGTTAGTATGGTTGGTTGCAAGAAAAAACTAAATTCTCAGCATCGTCCAAGCGCACCTTATTTAAAAGCGCGAATGCATCATTTTTTCAACCCATCTTCAATCGGTCCTTTGAAGACTTCAAACACAGCCGCGACAAATTCCATTGTTACTACAGTTAAAACTAGAAGTCCTGTCCTGAAATGCGCACAAATAGCACGTCGATTTGCGCGTTAATCTACGCATTATGACGATGGTAAGGCTATCGAATTCTGCACATACGGCCTGTGCACAAGCAAAGTTTCAGCCAATAAAGATCCGGGTAACCCGGAGGTCCATTGGCTGAAACGTTGCTTGAGTTTGCTATGGGTAACAAGGAGAACCTGTCATGCTTTGGTGCAATTCGATATGGCAATTGCGCTCTATTCCTACGCGCAATTAAGCCTAGATAAGCGCACAGTTCGTGACAGGACTTCTAGTTTTAACTGTAGGAAGTAAATAACTTCACAACTTCGGGAGAAATCAACACGCTCAATATAGTTTCAGGTCACTTGGAATATACTTCGTGAAAAAGTGATTTCTGAAGCATTCTGCTTACTTTGTTATGAATATTGCCTTATTTTATGTGTATCGTCCCGATTTTATACACTCGTTTATTTTTTTACAAGTGGTTCATGCCCTTCGAGTGCGCAATAACTCGGATTTTTTGTCAACAAAAAAGTTCAGACGACCTGTAAAAACGAGAGGGAATTTCGAACCATATTTTGCAGTTATGACACTAACAGCTCAAGTATTTGCTCTCACCTGTTTGCAAATCCGCTCATACATTGTCCCGAACAAATAAAGAGCGTGATCACGTCCTTGAATTCTTACGATTGCCCAAATTGAGTACTTCTGCAAGAACCACATCGTAATCACATGACCGGAATAAACATCATTGAAACATGGCCACATCCGGAACATCCAAAATTTGTGTTGGTGTTATTACATTCAAACATCAAAACCCACCAGAGTGTGTGTCAAAAAAGTGCTTTCTCCGAGTCTGTAGTATGTTATCATTATATTAAGGACAAGGCTTTCGAATTACCGATTATTTTGTGGTTTTACCGGTTCGTTACTTATGCCATTGGCAAATTAATCTTCTTCAAAATCATAAAATTCACTTGTTTTCATGAAAAAAAAAATTATATGTACCTTTTCTATGCACTTTACTTATTATTTTGATATATAATTTGCCTTTCCTTACTTTTCTTATCTGTTTCTGAGGCAATGGGAAAAATGTAAAAAAAATGACCAAAGTTAGGTTGGACGACCCCTTAAAACGAAAATGATACAGATTTTAGTTTAGTATAATGCTTCTGTCAGATACACTAACTGAACGTTTAGAATAGAATATTCATCTGCATCTTCGTTAGTGTGACTCGGGACAACAACATTTCTCAACTTTATAAACATTCACAATCTTATTGCAAGAACTCAAAAAAAAATAATAAAAATTACAAGATTCTTGTCTAACTTAACCAGCATGTATTATTGTTTGAAGTTTGTTTTTATCATTTTCTTTCTCTATAATTGCTATTTTTCCAGCCAACTATGCTTTTTCCGTATTTCCACCAACATGCTGTTCGTACTATTCCTGTTTTGTTTCTTTTTTTCTTCTAGGTGGGTGACACTAAAACCTCCAGCTAGCTATGTCGTCCCCTCCCCTCGCAAAATACTAAGTTGTTTCAACGATTATCGTGTGCGTATGCCCCATGCAAATAAATTACTTCTGAATTATTCACATTAGTGTGTAATTGCTTTTGTATTACTATTTATATATTTTAGTCCTCTTATACCGTATCTTTCTAATTTGTTTAATAGGATGGAGTGATCTATAGTACCAAATGCTTTAGAAAGGTCAAGATACAGGGCGAAGGTATAGTTTTTACTTTTCTTATTATTTTCATCAGCCACCCTTTTGAGCAGCTGCATGACGAGGGTCATAGTGTTATGTCTCTTTCTGAATCCATACTGAAAAGGGTGTCCTATAGTGAACCGGTCTAAAACTGTCATGGGTCGTACAGACATGAGTTTTTCTAAGATTTTTGAGAAAATAGGCTGATATGTCTATAATTAGTAAAGTTATGCTCATCACCAGATATGAATAAAGGAACGACTTTGCCAATTTTCATTCTATATGGGACAATACCGTGTGCAAACGAGCAGTTGATAATGTGCGTTAGTGGGGTTAATAACATAGTCGATACTAAGCGTGACAATGCTTAAACTGATGTTGTCACAGTCTTGCCTATTTTTTTTTTTTTTTTTTTTTTTTATTATTTGGGTTTAACGACACATTAACAGCCAGGGTCATATCATGTCGGTGACAGTTTTACGGGTGGAGGAAGCCGGAGTACCCGGAGAGAACCGCCGAGCAACGACGAGCAGCTGTCAGCTCCCCAACATCGTAACTCTGAACTCTGCACCGCGGCACAGGCAGGGTTTTTTTGGTTTTTAAAGATTTTACAATAATTCTAATTTCTATGTCACACACTGGGTTGATGTAAACATTTTCAAATGAACGTTCATCCATGTAGTCGTAAGACGATTTACTTGATTCATGTATTTCGTCGGCTGATTGCTAGAATGTTCTATGTCCCATAGGGGACATAGAACATTCTAGCACTCAGGTGACGATTTGTTCACTTGTAAGCTTGCCAATATTTGCAAAAATATGTATTTAGTTCACACGCTGTTTCATTTGGTTAATCAATTTTTGTGTTATCTTTCATAAAGAAAGAGGGTAAGTTGACTAGATTTTTGATGGCTTCCTTTAGTATATGCCAGGATTTTTAATACTATATAATACGTGGAGAGTGGATTGTAACTAAATCACCCGCGGAGTGGTGTTACCACCCAAGCTATAACTTTCAAATTTTGTACATATCGACAAAAAACACAAGCAATGTTTCAGCCAATGGACCTCCGGGTTTAACCCGGAGGTCCATTGGTTGAAATTTTGCTGGTGCTGGTTATGCTTTGCAACTAATTTGCAATTATTGCCCGGGTGGAATCTCCACTCTGCGGGTGATTTGGTGATAATACACTCTCTACGTACTGTACTTACATGTATTGGTATTTAGGATATTTTTATAATATATTGCTATACATTGCTTTGTCACTTTATTAAAGATTTTGCAGTAATTTGTATGATGTTTTTGGTTAGATTCCGTGTTTTTTTTTATTTTTTATGATAAAATTTGTTTTTATGTTTATAATATAAAATTAAGCCTTTTGTCATCCATGGATTCTGTTTAATGAGCTTACTGTTCCTACAAACGCGTTTTAAGGAGAACGCCAATTCGAATATTTCCAGGTGCATGTCAATAAAAGCGTTGTAAGCAGAATTTGGACAGTTTAATTCTAAGACTGATGAGAAGTCACATTGAGACAGAAGTGAAGAGAACAATGCTTTGTTTTCTGCAATAAATTTACGTGACCAAACGAAGATTTTATTGCTGGATTTCTCGGGAAGGGTTTCTGCATAAAAGACACCAAAATGATCAGAGACATCGGCTAATATTATTCCGGGCACAGCGGCTGTTTGAAGATTATTTGTGAAAACGTGATCTATTAGTGTTGCTGAGCGAGTGGTCTCTCTGGCGGGTTTTGTGATTGCCGGCAGATATCCCTGGCTAAACATTTAATTAATATAATTTTCACATGAGACAAGTTTTTTAAGAGGTCAATATTACTGTCACCAGTTATGTATCCGAGTAATTTTTCTTCATTTATTAGTTATTTCAGTTATTTTGGCAAGGAAACTATCAATATCCGCCCTGGGTGCTGTGTTTGGTGGAAATACTACGCTAACAATTCTGCGAGATTTGTGGATGTTAATTTCAATGAATAGGAACTTTATGATGTGCGGAATGAAAATGGAGAGGTCTTGGCGAATTTTGATATCAATGTTTTCCTTTATAAAAATCCGAACTCCACCCCCCCCCGCCCCCCCCCCCCCCCCTGTGGTCATCGTCTGGTCTGTTCATTTTGTTCAATGGCTGATAGCCATCCACAGAATAAGTTATGTTTGAGTAAATATTAAAAACATCTGTGAGGCCAATGATGTCAAAGGTCTGTTCTGTGTTCTGCATGTTGTACAGGAGACCATACAGGGAATCCCAGTGTGCGTTGAGGCTCTGGAAATTAAGGTGAAATAGTGAAAATGATTTGTCCTTGTTGATAGCTGAGAACCAAAACTGTTCCAGGAGATAATGAATGGTGAATCTTTTGCATCGTCTGTGTGGTGGTCAATTTCGTTATATCGAGCTACAAAATCATATTCCAAGTCGGTCTGGATTTTGTTTAGTGTACAATTACTCGCCATCTTCCCTGTCAGGGCTTCCGCTTTCATCAATACATCATCTGAGTATAATGCACTGAGTCAAGTGTTTACTTTGTAAAATGTGTTAAGAAGCTGATCCATATCTAGCAGTCTTGTTTAATGTGTAAGAACATGCACGGACGGAAGAAAACAAAATAAATGAGAGCAAGAAAAAAGAATGAATTACAATTAATTCAACACAAACGAACAAAAACTTCATTTTTACAAGCAAGTTTCAAGCAATATTTTTCTTGGTGGTGTAAAAACTACTGATATCGATGTTATGAAAAATACTCTTTTATAAGGATGGAGTGTTAACATTTTACCTAACACGAAAAGCAGACGACACATGCAAAAAAAAAATCTTGAATAATTATTTTTTTTTCATTTTTTTGTCTCAAAAACATAGGGTATGACCCCTCATTGGAACGAGCTCGAAGAGCTCGTTCCAATGAGGGGTCATGACCTATGTTTTTGAGATAAATAATGAAAATTAATTGGCGATTTTTTAGAATAGCGCTGGCCGGTTCTTGCCGTTACGGTGGGTAAAGGGTTAATTCTATCGAACAAAAGGGGGAGCAGAAACGAAAGAAACATCTGTCAGTTGTGTTCATGTTTTAATTTAGTGTGCAAGTCAATGATTCATTTTATTGGCGGAATCTGCAAATAGTGTACGGACACGGAATATTTTCTGCAAAATAGGTGGGTACAGGTCGGTGAGCGAAGTCAGGCAATTGTTGAGATGTGCTCATAAACCTGTTTAACAAGTTCCACTACAAATTATGCAGTATGTAGTGAAAAAGGCTATTGTGGTGAGCTGGGCGAGCTCGCATCAGATATAGAAATAATTTAACCCGAGTGTGATAGATTATTATCGCGAATTAACAATGCAGTGTATGCCGTCATTGAACTTCCGTTACTTCCTAATTTCACAAAGTAATAAGGTACCAACACCCCAGAAAATTACGGGAATACATGGGAGGCTCCGCTTAGTACATTTTAAGTTACCAATCCACCCTCTTCGCACCAGCATTTTTTCCGTCCAAGCGCTTGTCAGGCGTTATGCCTAAGCGTGCCCATTTATTGAGAATGTGCTACCCCCAATTAACAGTGTGCACACTGTCTAGTAATACTACATAACTGTGGAAGCGCGAAATTTCATTGTGTCTAATGTCTTAGTGGTTTGACTCCAACAGCCGTCAGAATTCACATTTCCCATTGCATGTTGTTAGTTTCCAGGTATACATTAAGCATAATAGTTATTAAGTATATTAGGTATATAATTGGGTTATTGGAAATAGTAATATGCTCATGTAATGGAAACCCCACTGACAACATACATGGGTTTAGTACCTCAGACAGAAGAGTTCGTAAGACACTCAGATGAAATTACTTCTTTCCCCGTGGCAGACTCAAACGAGCTCGCTGTAAAAGCTCTTCATTATTTACTGGTTGTTTTCTACTGGATATTTTGTAGTAAGTTTGTGAGCACATGTTTTGTTAGTTCATTTCCCAGGCTTTTCATATCTACGAACAAAATTACTTAACCACTGAAATCATTTGCGGTATCAACAGGCACTTTGCAACAAATTGTAACAAATTTACTAGTTTTAAAAAAAAAAATTCTAACGCAAAAGAGTTAAAAAGTACCACAACTCTGAAAAAAATGCGGGAAGAAACACATGCTACAGCAGCTACACAGGCATTGTTTCCCCATGATGCTTGATCACAACACCAAATATCCTTCAAATTGGAGTAGCAATGGTTGAGATACAAGGGAGAATGTTGGTACATGTAATGATGAATGGGTAAGACTAAGATTAAGAGGACAGGGGTCACCACTGCACGGCCCTAGATGCACCTTTGATTTTCCCACTACCAGGTCTGGCATAATAATCGCAACACATCCACCTTATCAATTCATAATTTCAGTAAAATAAAAGGAATTATCAATTTTAATTAATTTATAGATGATGGGAAATATTTGGCTTCTTTCGCCTTCTCGTACTATTAATTACCACAAACAATATCAGTTTGATGCCGACAAACGAAACTGAACGCATGTGGTCTGGTTAAAAAGTAACTTGGCATGGATAATGAAGAAATTGCGAATATTTCGTGTATTTCATTTGTTTAAAAGCTAATTGCAGCTAATTTTGACCGTGGATTCGATAATTCGTTTCGGGTTTGACCACACGGTCACACTGACAGCGGTTATGTTTATTGTGATATGCATATTGGGAGATAGTTTCCATTGAAGGAGATTTGTCACATTTGTCAGTGTAAAACGATGACAAAAGACATTGATCGACGCTTGTGTTAGTATGGTTGGTTGCAAGAAAAAACTAAATTCTCTGCATCGTCCAAGCGCACCTTATTTAAAAGCGCGAATGCATCATTTTTTCAACCCATCTTCAATCGGTCCTTTGAAGACTTCAAACACAGCCGCGACAAATTCCATTGTTACTACAGTTAAAACTAGAAGTCCTGTCCTGAAATGCGCACAAATAGCACGTCGATTTGCGCGTTAATCTACGCATTATGACGATGGTAAGGCTATCGAATTCTGCACATACGGCCTGTGCACAAGCAAAGTTTCAGCCAATAAAGATCCGGGTAACCCGGAGGTCCATTGGCTGAAACTTTGCTTGAGTTTGCTATGGGTAACAAGGAGAACCTGTCATGCTTTGGTGCAATTCGATATGGCAATTGCGCTCTATTCCTACGCGCAATTAAGCCTAGATAAGCGCACAGTTCGTGACAGGACTTCTAGTTTTAACTGTAGGAAGTAAATAACTTCACAACTTCGGGAGAAATCAACACGCTCAATATAGTTTCAGGTCACTTGGAATATACTTCGTGAAAAAGTGATTTCTGAAGCATTCTGCTTACTTTGTTATGAATATTGCCTTATTTTATGTGTATCGTCCCGATTTTATACACTCGTTTATTTTTTTACAAGTGGTTCATGCCCTTCGAGTGCGCAATAACTCGGATTTTTTGTCAACAAAAAAGTTCAGACGACCTGTAAAAACGAGAGGGAATTTCGAACCATATTTTGCAGTTATGACACTAACAGCTCAAGTATTTGCTCTCACCTGTTTGCAAATCCGCTCATACATTGTCCCGAACAAATAAAGAGCGTGATCACGTCCTTGAATTCTTACGATTGCCCAAATTGAGTACTTCTGCAAGAACCACATCGTAATCACATGACCGGAATAAACATCATTGAAACATGGCCACATCCGGAACATCCAAAATTTGTGTTGGTGTTATTACATTCAAACATCAAAACCCACCAGAGTGTGTGTCAAAAAAGTGCTTTCTCCGAGTCTGTAGTATGTTATCATTATATTAAGGACAAGGCTTTCGAATTACCGATTATTTTGTGGTTTTACCGGTTCGTTACTTATGCCATTGGCAAATTAATCTTCTTCAAAATCATAAAATTCACTTGTTTTCATGAAAAAAAAAATTATATGTACCTTTTCTATGCACTTTACTTAGTATTTTGATATATAATTTGCCTTTCCTTACTTTTCTTATCTGTTTCTGAGGCAATGGGAAAAATGTAAAAAAAATGACCAAAGTTAGGTTGGACGACCCCTTAAAACGAAAATGATACAGATTTTAGTTTAGTATAATGCTTCTGTCAGATACACTAACTGAACGTTTAGAATAGAATATTCATCTGCATCTTCGTTAGTGTGACTCGGGACAACAACATTTCTCAACTTTATAAACATTCACAATCTTATTGCAAGAACTCAAAAAAAAATAATAAAAATTACAAGATTCTTGTCTAACTTAACCAGCATGTATTATTGTTTGAAGTTTGTTTTTCTCATTTTCTTTCTCTATAATTGCTATTTTTCCAGCCAACTATGCTTTTTCCGTATTTCCACCAACATGCTCATCGTACTATTCCTGTTTTGTTTCTTTTTTTCTTCTAGGTGGGTGACACTAAAACCTCCAGCTAGCTATGTCGTCCCCTCCCCTCGCAAAATACTAAGTTGTTTCAACGATTATCGTGTGCGTATGCCCCATGCAAATAAATTACTTCTGAATTATTCACATTAGTGTGTAATTGCTTTTGTATTACTATTTATATATTTTAGTCCTCTTATACCGTATCTTTCTAATTTGTTTAATAGGATGGAGTGATCTATAGTACCAAATGCTTTAGAAAGGTCAAGATACAGGGCGAAGGTATAGTTTTTACTTTTCTTATTATTTTCATCAGCCACCCTTTTGAGCAGCTGCATGACGAGGGTCATAGCGTTATGTCTCTTTCTGAATCCATACTGAAAAGGGTGTCCTATAGTGAACCGGTCTAAAACTGTCATGAGTCGTACAGACATGAGTTTTTCTAAGATTTTTGAGAAAATAGGCTGATATGTCTAAAATTAGTAAAGTTATGCTCATCACCAGATATGAATAAAGGAACGACTTTGCCAATTTTCATTCTATATGGGACAATACCGTGTGCAAACGAGCAGTTGATAATGTGCGTTAGTGGGGTTAATAACATAGTCGATACTAAGCGTGACAATGCTTAAACTGATGTTGTCACAGTCTTGCCTATTTTTTTTTTTTTTTTTTTTTTTATTATTTGGGTTTAACGACACATTAACAGCCAGGGTCATATCATGTCGGTGACAGTTTTACGGGTGGAGGAAGCCGGAGTACCCGGAGAGAACCGCCGAGCAACGACGAGCAGCTGTCAGCTCCCCAACATCGTAACTCTGAACTCTGCACCGCGGCACAGGCAGGGTTTTTTTGGTTTTTAAAGATTTTACAATAATTCTAATTTCTATGTCACACACTGGGTTGATGTAAACATTTTCAAATGAACGTTCATCCATGTAGTCGTAAGACGATTTACTTGATTCATGTATTTCGTCGGCTGATTGCTAGAATGTTCTATGTCCCATAGGGGACATAGAACATTCTAGCACTCAGGTGACGATTTGTTCACTTGTAAGCTTGCCAATATTTGCAAAAATATGTATTTAGTTCACACGCTGTTTCATTTGGTTAATCAATTTTTGTGTTATCTTTCATAAAGAAAGTGGGTAAGTTGACTAGATTTTTGATGGCTACCTTCAGTATATGCCAGGATTTTTAATACTATATAATACGTGGAGAGTGGATTGTAACTAAATCACCCGCGGAGTGGTGTTACCACCCAAGCTATAACTTTCAAATTTTGTACATATCGACAAAAAACACAAGCAATGTTTCAGCCAATGGACCTCCGGGTTTAACCCGGAGGTCCATTGGCTGAAACTTTGCTGGTGCTGGTTATGCTTTGCAACAAATTTGTAAATATTCCTCGGGAGGAATCTCCACTCTGCGGGTGATTTGGTGATAATACACTCTCCACGTACTGTACTTACATGTATTGGTATTTAGGATATTTTTATAATATATTGCTATACATTGCTTTGTCACTTTATCAAAGATTTTGCAGTAATTTGTATGATGTTTTTGGTTAGATTCCGTGTTTTTTTTATTTTTTATGATAAAATTTGTTTTTATGTTTATAATATAAAATTAAGCCTTTTGTCATCCATGGATTCTGTTTAATGAGCTTACTGTTCCTACAAACGCGTTTTAAGGAGAACGCCAATTCGAATATTTCCAGGTACATGTCAATTAAAGCGTTGTAAGCAGAATTTGGACAGTTTGATTCTAAAACTGATGAGAAGTCACATTGATATAGAAGTGAAGAGAACAATGCTTTGTTTTCTGCAATAAATTTACGTGACCAAACGAAGATTTTATTGCTGGATTTCTCGGGAAGGGTTTCTGCATAAAAGACACCAAAATGATCAGAGACATCGGCTAATATTATTCCGGGCACAGCGGCTGTTTGAAGATTATTTGTGAAAACGTGATCTATTAGTGTTGCTGAGCGAGTGGTCTCTCTAGCGGGTTTTGTGATTGCCGGCAGATATCCCTGGCTAAACATTTGATTGATATAATTTTCACATGAGACAAGTTTTTTAAGAGGTCAATATTACTGTCACCAGTTATGTATCCGAGTAATTTTTCTTCATTTATTAGTTATTTCAGTTATTTTGGCAAGGAAACTATCAATATCCGCCCTGGGTGCTGTGTTTGGTGGAAATACTACGCCAACAATTCTGCGAGATTTGTGGATGTTAATTTCAATGAATAGGAACTCTATGATGTGCGGAATGAAAATGGAGAGGTCTTGGCGAATTTTGATATCAATGTTTTCCTTTATAAAAATCCGAACTCCACCCCGCCCCCCCCCCCCCCCCTGGTCATCGTCTGGTCTGTTCATTTTGTTCAATGGCTGATAGCCATCCACAGAATAAGTTATGTTTGAGTAAATATTAAAAACATCTGTGAGGCCAATGATGTCAAAGGTCTGTTCTTTGTTCTGCATGTTGTACAGGAGACCATACAGGGAATCCCAGTGTGCGTTGAGGCTCTGGAAATTAAGGTGAAATAGTGAAAATGATTTGTCCTTGTTGATAGCTGAGAACCAAAACTGTTCTAGGAGATAATGAATGGTGAATCTTTTGCATCGTCTGTGTGGTGGTCAATTTCGTTATATCGAGCTACAAAATCATATTCCAAGTCGGTCTGGATTTTGTTTAGTGTACAATTACTCGCCATCTTCCCTGTCAGGGCTTCCGCTTTCATCAATACATCATCTGAGTATAATGCACTGAGTCAAGTGTTTACTTTGTAAAATGTGTTAAGAAGCTGATCCATATCTAGCAGTCTTGTTTAATGTGTAAGAACATGCACGGACGGAAGAAAACAAAATAAATGAGAGCAAGAAAAAAGAATGAATTACAATTAATTCAACACGAACGAACAAAAACTTCATTTTTACAAGCAAGTTTCAAGCAATATTTTTCTTGGTGGTGTAAAAACTACTGATATCGATGTTATGAAAAATACTCTTTTATAAGGATGGAGTGTTAACATTTTACCTAACACGAAAAGCAGACGACACATGCAAAAAAAAATCTTGAATAATTAATTTTTTTTCATTTTTTTGTCTCAAAAACATAGGGTATGACCCCTCATTGGAACGAGCTCGAAGAGCTCGTTCCAATGAGGGGTCATGACCTATGTTTTTGAGATAAATAATGAAAATTAATTGGCGATTTTTTAGAATAGCGCTGGCCGGTTCTTGCCGTTACGGTGGGTAAAGGGTTAATTCTGTCGAACAAAAGGGGGAGCAGAAACGAAAGAAACATCTGTCAGTTGTGTTCATGTTTTAATTTAGTGTGCAAGTCATTGATTCATTTTATTGGCGGAATCTGCAAATAGTGTACGGACACGGAATATTTTCTGCAAAATAGGTGGGTACAGGTCGGTGAGCGAAGTCAGGCAATTGTTGAGATGTGCTCATAAACCTGTTTAACAAGTTCCACTACAAATTATGCAGTATGTAGTGAAAAAGGCTATTGTGGTGAGCTGGGCGAGCTCGCATCAGATATAGAAATAATTTAACCCGAGTGTGATAGATTATTATCGCGAATTAACAATGCAGTGTATGCCGTCATTGAACTTCCGTTACTTCCTAATTTCACAAAGTAATAAGGTACCAACACCCCAGAAAATTACGGAAATATAATCAATAATACCCATATTTATCATATGACTCGTCCGTTTTATTCACTTTAAAACATTTGATATTTTGTTTTCATATTAATCAGTGATAAATAAAGCCTTCCGCCAATTTCATTTGTCAGTTTCAAAACTAGACAATTTGATTGCCTAGTTTCATATTGGCTGAGATATCCGAACGAACGAACGAAAGTAATACTTACCTGCAGTCTATGAGCTCCCACCCCGCCCACCCTCATCACATGGGAGGCTCCGCTTAGTACATTTTAAGTTACCAATCCACCCTCTTCGCACCAGCATTTTTTCCGTCCAAGCGCTTGTCAGGCGTTATGCCTAAGTGTGCCCATTTATTGAGAATGTGCTACCCCCAATTAACAGTGTGCACACTGTCTAGTAATACTACATAACTGTGGAAGCGCGAAATTTCATTGTGTCTAATGTCTTAGTGGTTTGACTCCAACAGTCGTCAGAATTCACATTTCCCATTGCATGTTGTTAGTTTCCAGGTATACATTAAGCATAATAGTTATTAAGTATATTAGGTATATAATTGGGTTATTGGAAATAGTAATATGCTCATGTAATGGAAACCCCACTGACAACATACATGGGTTTAGTACCTCAGACAGAAGAGTTCGTAAGACACTCAGATGAAATTACTTCTTTCCCCGTGGCAGACTCAAACGAGCTCGCTGTAAAAGCTCTTCATTATTTACTGGTTGTTTTCTAGTGGATATTTTGTAGTAAGTTTGTGAGCACATGTTTTGTTAGTTCATTTCCCAGGCTTTTCATATCTACGAACAAAATTACTTAACCACTGAATGTTTGCTCACCAACGATGTTGAACTAGCTCTTAAGTTTTATTATATTTATATACTTGTTAGTTTTGTTCTGTTTCCAGTCATCGGATGGAACGAGCTCTAATAACTGGTCCCAACAGACTATCTTCTTAGTGATATGACTCAATTCCTACAATCATCAGAATTTACACTTCTATTGTCTGTTATTAGTTTCTGGGCATATATTAAGTATAAAATGTATATAATTGGGTTATTGGAAATAGAAAATGCCCAAGTAATGGGACCCACAGTGATAACATTCATGGGTTTAGTATCTCAGACAGAAGAGTTTGTAAGACGCTCAGATGAAATTATTTCTGTACTTGCTGCAGGCCCAACGAGCTCGCTGCAAAAGCTCTTCATTACATACTCAGTATTGTTTGCTGGAAATTGAGCGGCAAACTTATGAGCACATCTCAGACGTTTGTTAGTTAATATACAAAGTCCCCCATATCTACGAATAAAATTACTTAACCACTGAATATATACTCACCAAGGATGCTGAAAGAGCTCTTACGTTATAGTCTATTCATTCTCCATAAATGGGCACACTTAGGCATGACGCCTGGCAAGCGCTTGGACAGCAAAAAATGCTGGTGCGAAGAAGGTGGATTGTTAACTTAAAATGTACTCAGCGGAGCCTCCCATGTGCTGGGGGTGGGCGGGCGGGGGCTCATAGACTGCAGGTAAGTATTACTTTCGTTCGTTCGTTCATTCGTTCGGATATCTCAGCCAAAATGAAACTCACCAAGTAATTACCTCTATGTATCAAACATGACAAATGTGATTCTTTGTTTAAAAAATATCACGATTTGAGTATCGTGTAGAGAGGTCGCATTGTATAAGTTTGACAGTACGTATTTAGGGGCCTCTCAACAACTTAGCAAGGCCACGTAAAATGCTAGTCCAGAAGATATCTTCTCGATTGGTTTCCTTTGGCCAGACAAGGCGAACTTTCTTATTGTACAGATATTTCAACACCCCGTTTAGTTCACTTTCCTTTATATCTTCAAGAAAAACAAGGATAATTGGCTTTTTCTTTACCCAAGAATACGATGTTTCGAAGTTTGACCACGAACTCTCTAGAAAGTGTTTGCTTATTAGTGCAATTGTGCACCTACAAGATAAAACAGCTCTGACGATCTCTTCATCTATCACTCCAGGAACTGTGAAATCTTTATCGTTAATATATAACACATCGTCTTCAGTATTGAGTAGCGATTGTAGTCTACGATTCAGTTCAGGATATATTCGACTTAGGACGATGTCCTTATCATGATGACTGTATGCTAAAAATATCCTATTCTCTACATCGACAGATTCTTTTCTGAACCGCCAAAATCTACACAATATATACAGCTTTCTGAAAAGTATTCTCTTAATGTAAAGTATTATAATACCACAAATGAGAAAAAGGCTCGTTAACACTATAGAAAGTAGTATTACAAGTAGCTCCAACAAACAGTCGTCTGCAAGTTTTGATTGGCTGACTGAACCAATATTAGTTATAACACCTTTGTATAAACATGTATATTTGTCGTATTCTATCAATACTTGTGAAATGGAACTGAGTATTCGAATAAATTGTTTATTTTTACACGAACAAATTATTTGATTATCTGACAAATTGAGATAAGGTTTATTGTTAATATCATAAATTGCTTTCAACTCGCCGGCTACGATAGAATTTAAGTTATGTACAACGTTCTGGTATAAATTGAGATGCCCAAGTCGTCTGAGATGATTAATATAAAATGTTATCATAGTTAACTTGTTTTTAGATAGATTTATAACTTCTAACTTGTTGTTGTGATGAAACATATATCGAGGAATATATGATAATTTATTACTTGATAAGTCAATATGTCTCAGTTCGAAGGAATACATTAGAATTTTCTCGAATGTTCTGTTGTACTGGTATTTCCATAAATTATTTTTACCGAGAAACAAATTTGTCAAATTCTTATAATAACGTATTCCTTCAGGGGTCACCAGTTCTATTTTATTTTCAGAGAGATCAATTGTTTCTAGCAGATGTAAACCATAAAAAGCAAAATTCCAGGCAAACAATCCACAATTCACTAGAGAAATTATGCGCAAACTATTTTTAGGGTCTACGCAAAAGTAACTCGTATATATGGCAGCACACCGAGAGTCAAAGTCCCGAGAATTGTCCACTTTAATTGATTGTAAATGGAAAGGTAGATAAATGAATGGTATATTTTTGGAGGCACAGTGATCTGCCAGGTTAATGTTTCCTACGTTTCCTTCGCATTTGTTCATATGTTGTTGTCGAAATGTGGGGTTTCTGACAAACCTAAACCCTTCATAGACAAGGTAGTTCAAATTCGGGAATAGATATGAAATGTTGATTTTACTTTTATATCCCCGCAATCGACGAGGGACCGAAATAATTGCCTTAGATATATTCCAAACTTCTAACGAGCGTAGTTTCAGCGACGACCAGTCACAGTCAAAGACGAGAGAACCCGTGTTTGAAATGTCTACAGAAGGTACAGTAAGGTTTCCAAAAGCTTCACACCACTTTTGATTCAAAACATCTACACGTGACCCTTGACTGTATGAATTAGTTCGACTCAAATTAAGAATATTTAAGTGTAAGTCTACTAAAGTAAGAACCACATCGACCAAAGGGAGTGCATAGTTATCACTCAAGTCCAAAATTTTAAGTTGTTTTAGTTGGCTAAATATCCCGGGTTGAATATAGCGCACATCTTTAATTCTTATGTTTTCCAGGTAGAGTAATCCATTGAATGTCAAATTCGACAAGCTAAAATAATCCTCTTCACTTGCTATCGATAATGAAACCAGATGTCTCCATGATATATGACAGATCTTCAAATGTTCTGCCAAGTTGTCATTGTTAGTTCTGTTCCCCATTGCCCATATAGGCAACTGCATTGTTGTGTCTTCTCCCCTGATTGCTGTGAAATCAAACTGTGTTGTATTTGGTGGAAGGATAGATGGTACTTGAGTGCATGTCACTCTGGCATGACATTCCACCATTTTACAAACACACGATGCTGGACATCCTACGAATTCAGCTGTTTGACAAATGACAGAACCACATAGGATTACACAGATGAACGTCCCCATTTTTTTAAATACTTTCATCATCATTAACACGCCTGAAATACAAAATAAGTAATATATATATTAACCCTTTGCCAAAACGTACAAGAAATGTTTTTTTCAAAAAATGGTACACGTACAAAACCATGTCATGTAAACCCTCATTGGAACGAGGTCAACGACCTCGTCCATAGCGGGGTCACATGATATGGCAATGTTGTATTGTTTTTTATTTACAAATAAAACAAAATACTGCATTTTCATTGGCTGACAGGTACGGTATAACTTGCAATTCACAGTGCATTTTTTTACACCGTATTTAACCACGGTGTAAAAACAAGAATATACAAGAGCAAGCTATATGGCTAAAAAGTACCCATTTTTAATTATTAATTCACACCTTTTGCTCGGTTATGTTAGAACAAATATAAAAATACAGGAAATTTAATATTTATGTGCAATAAAATATTACAGATTCGGATGTCATTGGAACTGTTCCAGTGTCATACATGTTTGTTTGGTTTTATTTAAAAAAAACTTGGAAAGTACAAATTTTCTGTCAGTTTTTGCCCGCATTGTAGGTTAAAGCATTAAGTACACCAAAATTCTTGGAAATAAATCCGTTATCCTTGTGTCTTCCATGGTGTATGGGAATTTACACCGGTTTGGGAACTCATACACCCTTCGGCTTCGCCTCAGGATGTATGGGCTCCCAAACCGGTGTAAATTCCCACACACCCTGGAAAACACAAGGATAACAAATAGTACAGACGTTGTTTTTTTTTCAACTGCTCAATTTGTAAATTATGCGGGAGAATGCTGCGGATTCGTAAGAAGAAAAGCTGACAATTGCTGTCCGTTGTACAACCTGATATGACGTTATATGGGCCAGGGTCTGTTGGGCTTCTCCTACTAAACTGGTGGGCTTCTCCTACTGGAATGGTGGAAATTTAGTATATTGTAGAGGTAAAAAAATAGGAGTTTTAATTTTTCTATTAACCCTTTACCTAACTTGAAAAACAGACGGCACTTGCAAAAATATTTCTTGAATGACTAGTTTTTTTCATTTTTTGTCCTCAAAACATAGGTTATGACCCCTCGTTGGAATAAGCTAGACGAGCTTGTCCCAACGAGGGATCAAAACCTATGTTTTTGAGACAAAAACTGAAAATAAGAATGAAAATTAATTGGGGATTTTTGAGAATAACTCTGGCCGGTTTTGGCCGTTACGGTGGGTAAAGGGTTAATCGCCATTATTACCACTTCATAGGGCGTTCCCTAGTACACTAACAAAGTTTAACAGGGCATTACAAGAACGTAACGCTCAACTTAAAAAGTCACGTGATGTGTCGGACCGTTAATGAGTTAAACATCTCATTAACAGCCCGACACGTCAAGTGACTTTTATTCGTCGCTGTCCTACACTCGAAAATGGGAACAGTTTCCAGAAATGGTTTCAATTAGTAAACAATATTATTTTTATTTAAATTATTAAATATTTAAAATGTCCAACAAAGTTAATCCCATAAAAACAAGCAGCTGTGTATAGTGAGTAAGTTTGTAGACATTTTAAGTCTTTATTCCTGACTTAAAAGCGGTAAATATCGGGTTTGTTTTTAAGTTTTCTAACTTCGTTACAATTGAAAGAATACCGGTGACGATCACGTGATAATCATGTCACACCAGTTAAATAAATAAATAAATACAGTTTTGAGCCAATGAATCAACGTAAGTGCTCTCAGGCTTCACAAGTAAAATAAAGAAAACATATGTTTGAGAAAACTCAGAACAGAATAAAAATAATATCATCTGCCAAAATTGAAAACGGTAACCCTTTAACCAACGTAACGGCCAAAACCGGCCAGCGCTATTCTCAAAAATTGTCAATTAATTTTCATCATTTTTTTCATAGTTTTTTGTCTCAAAAACATAACCTATGTTTTTAAGACAAAAATTAAAGAAATTAGTTATTCAAGAATCCTTTTTTGCAAGTGTTGTCTGCTTTTTATTTTAGGTAAATGGTTAAACATGTCTCAATCAAGCGAATTGAATGAAGACCAATTGGCTGTTTGTTGCCGCCATGTAACGTACAGGGTCAAAACTTTCTCAGGATCGCAGTGTTAATAAAAGTAATAACATGACTTTGGCGGACCTTGTGGTTTATTAACGGCCCAACAAGTGTGAATAACAGTCCTTCAGCTTATTAATGGTCCTCGATTTCGTCTCGGGCCTTTTATAAGCTGTCGGGCTGTTATTCACACCTGTTGGGCCGTTAAGAAACCACAATGCCCTCCAAAGTCATGTTATTGTTATATTATTTGACGTTTTTGCGTCGCTTCAAAGTTTGATCATTATGTTTATGTCCATTAAAAACGCTAAGCTTCCTAAGGCTTAAAACATTTTTTTATGAGCTCAAAATGATATGATTGTGTCCGGCAGAGTTCCCAAAAACAAGATTGAAAACTTTGTTCTCATACATTTGGCCACAGTTTTGTGTCAACATACAGTTAAAACTAGAAGTCCTGTCACGAACTGTGCGCTTATCTAGGCTTAATTGCGCGTAGGAATTGCGCGTAATTGCCCTATCGAATGCCATTCAAAGCACAGCAGATCCCCCAGGTTACTCATAGCAAACACAGGCAATGTTTCTGCCAATGGACCTCCGGGTAACCCGGAGGTTCATGGCTGAAACATTGCTTGTATACAGGCCATGTGTACAGAATTTGATAGCCTTACTATGGCCATAACGCGCAAATTAACGCGCAGATCGACGTGCTACTTGTGCGCATTTCATGACAGGACTTCTAGTTTTAACTGTACTATGCTGTTATTCCGGTGTGAGATTCTCGTTTTGTTTTTTTTTTGGTGATTGGGATCGACATGGGACGCGTTATCGACCGGCCTGGTATGTTAAAGACAGCCTATACCGCCTCAGCGTTGTTGAGTTCATTCAGTAGTGGACGTATGTCGTGGAATGACTTCTGCAAATTAGATTGTAATTTAAACATGATGTAGTTTTATTTTGTTCTTTCTTTTTCGTTAGCCCCGAAGATTTTCACGTAGTTCCGCGCCCCTCACACATACTCATGACCTTTGTCACACTTATCGAAAGCATGAAACATCTGGAACACAACCAATTGTTTTCTGAATTATATCCATGAGGGAGGGGTGAAGATTTTCAGTTTATTAAGTCTTTTAAATATGTTTTCCTCTATCACCCCCTCCCCGTTTTCATATATAAACAAATAAACATAAAACATGTATGAAAATGAGTCGCTGTTCTGGGAAATACGCAACCACCCAGTTCCATCATGGGGGTCTTAAGCACAGGCGCTCGTCGTGTTATCAGAATTTTACATTTTAAATTAATTCCCAATTTTAGTATGTTGTAGAACTAATTAGGAGGTAACTGTTTTCAATTTTTCCATCTATCGCCATTTTGTTTTTGTTTTAACAATTAAGAGATACAGTACGTGGAGAGTATATTATCATTAAATCACCCGCAGAGTGGGATTCCACCCGAGCAATTATTTCAAATTTGTTGCAAAGCATAACCATCGCAAGCAAAGTTCCAGCCAATGTACCTCAGGGTTAAACTCGGAGGTCCATTGGCTGAAACATTGCTTGAGTTTTTTGTCCATATGTGCAGAATTTGAAAGTGATACTTTGGGTGAGAACTCCACTCCGCGGGTGATTTAGTTACAATCCACTCTCCAGGTACTGTAGCTGGGTTATTTTTAGGTATTGCGTCATTTAAACTTTATAGCCTGTTTTAGACATTCATCATCAAATACCTAATACAGTGACACGATGCGCCCCTTACTTGTTAAAGATTCAGCTTTGAAACTTCACACATCGACTTCCGGTTATTTAAAATTCTTTTATCCGTTTTTACGTTTGGTAATTGCCACCCTTAGCTGGAAGCAAACGGATATTATATGTAGTTTTAAGTTTTTTTAATTACGAACTCATTTTTAAGCGAATCTTATTAAAAAAATTAACTCTAATAATAATCCTATCTAAAAGATATGAAAATCTCAGCCGGTGAGGTAAAATTATGTGGTGACATCATATGGGGTAGTGATAGAATCAACATATAAAATGGGTCACATTTGTTTGAAATTGTATTGTGTTACAGGGTTTTATAATAATGATTAGGATATACAGTACATGGAGAGTGGATTGTAACTAAATCACCCGCGGAGTGGAGTTATCACCCAAGCTATAACTTTCAAATTTTGTGCATTTCGACAAAAAACACAAGCAATGTTTCACCCAATGGACCTCCGGGTTAAACCCGGAGGTCCATTGGCTGAAACTTTGCCTGTGCTGGTTATATTCTGCAACAAATTTGCAATTATTGGTTGGGTGGAATCTCCAATCTTCGGGTGTTTTAATGATAATACACTCTCCACGTACTGTAGTTATTTTACAATTCTTCGATTTCGATTTATCGCCCTTATTGATGTTTTAAATCACTTCAAAGTTTTACCATTCGTTACATATATATTAAAACACCAAGTTTTTTGGAAAGGTTAGCAAAGTTTTTTCTGGAGGTGAGAATGACATTTCCATATTTTGCACAGCTCCTAGAAAAAAAACACTTAAAATTTAGAGTAGTTGCTCAAAGACAGTTTGCCATATTTTAATGTCAGTGGGCGGAACTATAATTCTAGTGTGAGATATGCATTTTTCAGGAGGCACGGAGTGACACAAGAAGCGTTATTCGTTGACTTAGTATATTAATTGGAAGTAGACACCTTTTTCCCTTTTGTTGAGCCCACTAAGTGACAGACAGGTTTCTTGTTTAGCCCACTGACAGACAGACAGACAGACAGACAGACAGACAGACAGACAGACAGACAGACAGACAGACAGACAGACAGACAGACAGACAGACAGACAGACAGACAGACAGACAGACAGACAGGCAGGCAGGCAGGCAGGCAGACAGGCAGGCAGGCAGGCAGGCAGGCAGGCAGGCAGGCAGGCAGGCAGGCAGGCAGACAGACAGACAGACAGGTTTCGTTGAAAACTTCTGGAAATTCGATATGCGATTTCAAATCCATCTAGTATCTTCATGGATTCATGGCGAAATAAATATTCATTGATTGGAATATCTGCGAAGTATGAAAGAATATCTGTATATATTTAAGATTTAAGGCACACCACATTTTATTAACTGTTGGCGGGAAGTGGATAAACATACAGCCTAGCATGGGTTAAAATAAGATGGACAGCTTTAAGCAGGGGTTTGACAGGCCTTCTGGGGAATCTCAACCTTTCTTGCTGCAGAAGTTAGCTTCTGTTTATGGGGAACAAATCATAAGGTAAGAGAAAACAAAATTGTAACACATGGGTTGAATATTCTACATAATGTAACTTCATTTATTGTGTGCCCGAACTTCGTGGGTGCCATTTTGTTTCGGCGTCGACCCTTGATGTTAGGGTGCCCCTCAGGCTACATTTTGGGTACAAAAGACAGCAGTATGTATATGATCGGCATATGAAGCCCCACTTCCATAAGTAAATATCAGTTAAGGATATATAATCTAATATAAACAATGTGTACAATATTCAAATCTGGGTAAAATAGTTGCAATATGCTTCATTCTTGTCAATGGATTGTAGGTTAAGCGTGATACGTAGTGCATTTCTCTCGTCCTGTTAGTTTTGCCTAAATATGAAGGATACGCGGAATTATATTCTCTCGGTAGATATATGCTCTAATATCTTACTTCCTACAAGTATCTGGGAATTTCATTGGTTCGAAGACGCCACATGCAGACTGCATATAAAACCATATACTACCTGTCAACATCAATATACGCTGACAGCTATCGGTATTCTCCCCTTTGTTCATTGCTTATTCAACATGGCAGCAGCCGATAAATGCTTCAAGTTGAAAGATTGAGTGTTGGAAGCCCATATTTGGTCTGAAGTGCAGGTACGGCAACTTAAAAGGCTTCACATTCTGTGCATGTGTGTCATGTTACCTTCGAAATGAAACTGTTTGGTATGTATGAATTTGCCTTGTTACAATTTATGGGAGAGTGCTCTCATTCAAACACAAATAATATTTTGTTTATATAAATTTGTTTTATTACAAATTATTGGAGAGTGCCTGCGGGCACTCTCCAATAATTTGCAATAAAACAAGTTTTGAATAACAAATTCAGATCACCAAAAAATTAATAATATAGCCCTCAACCAGATAATCACAAATGTGAAAAATATCTTGTTATTTGTACTTTCCGACGTTTGACGTCGCATTTTGGAAAACTGAATTCCCAGTGACGTTTGAACGTCAGGACAATTAAAGTCTCAAAGGGTTAAAGAAAATTAAAACCTTAAGAAATATTCTCAGTGTCATCTTCAGCCTCGAGGCCGATAGGTGTGTGGACAGAGTAAATATTTACCAAATTAGCAACTTGGTTTTCTGTTTTGAACAAATTCCTACAAACTTTGGGACATTGTCCGTAAATGGAAATGTTCTCTCTTATTTATGTAGTCAAAACAGTGAAAACGCCTCCGTTCGATACCAAACCCGAAAACCGCATATTTGCGAATTGTAGAAAATGTCAAA
Organism: Pictodentalium vernedei; assembly: GCA_031216915.1. Classification (NCBI taxonomy): domain Eukaryota; kingdom Metazoa; phylum Mollusca; class Scaphopoda; order Dentaliida; family Dentaliidae; genus Pictodentalium; species Pictodentalium vernedei. The sequence continues at coordinate 506,982,877 of CM062293.1, forward strand.
TTCACCCCTATAAAACGGTGCGTGCAATATGAAGAGAGAAGGAAGACTGAACCGTTGCGAAGATTTTTGAATATTGAAGTTTTTCTTACAGCATCCTTCTTCACACAGCCATAAAAACAAAAACGTAATAAAAACCAACGTGTAACAGAACATGTGTTATTCCCTGCATACGGTATCCAGTATACAGTTAGGCGATCACGAGCTGACCATGTCGAATTTATGCCGGAACGCGACAACGGGCTTGTAATTTTCAAAATGGCAGCAAAGCCATAATGCTTCGTCATAAAATTCCCCAGATGAGTTCAGGGAGCTATTTTTGTTTCTCATTGATTCACCAGAGAAGAGCCTTTGTGGGCCACTTTCAATTTTTTTTTTTTTTTTTTTGGGGGGGGGGGGGGACGAGAATATATGTTCTGAATGGTGTAGGACTGAAAATGGGAAAACGGAGATCCCAACAATCATTTCCGCAGACACATGTTAATATTCAAAGATTTTATCAGCAAGTCGGAATGATATTTGTCCCTTATACCAATCATGTAGAACAATTAGCAAAGCTTAATATTTCACAATTTTGAGCTGATCGTGGACGGAATGTTTTGGACTGTAGATATTATGCCGAAACCGAACAACCAGATAAACAAAAACATCTTTGGCGGTTAGAAACTGTAACGGAATACACAATTCCGTTGTGATGGGGTCACCAAGAAAATCAGAAAATCAGATTCTTCGAAACCTGGATAAATCGTTTTTGTAGTCATAGTAGCATCAATATTAAAGTAAATAAATACGTATGTTTCAAATTAGCTTTTCTTTTTTGTTACAATGTAAATAAAAAATAAACATTTGTGTTTCTTTGGAATTAAATTATCACAAGCGATACGTCAAATAAAGTAAACAAGATGTTTTTTGTTTTCGTTTATCGAAACTATCCCTTAACTCTTTTGGCGCGACAGGCGACTAAAGTCGACAGACCTCAGACCGCGGGAAGGTAGTGCAGTAGTCATTTTAGCTAACTGTGTGTGTCCATTTCCAAGTGCTTTTAACCCTGTACCCAACGCAGACGATATCAAAATTTATTAATTTACATACCATTTTTTCAAATTTTTAAAAAAAATCAACAAAACCATATCATGTGACCCCTCGTTGGAACGAGCTCAACGAGCTCGTTCCAACGAGGGGTCACACGATATGATTTTGTTAAATTTGTTTGAAAAATAATATTTTTTCAACTGCTGAAGTTGCATATTACGCAGGAGGGGGGTGCGGCCGATTCGTTGGGTAAAGGGTTGAACAAACATACGTATTCCTATGTTTTATGCACCATTTATGTCCTATCCATGGACAACCATATCGTCTCTTGAAAGTATAAAGGTGCCATTTAAATATATACAGGAAATCATTTGAAAAACTGTCAATGAGATCATTAGAACATCTTTTAAAATAATAACGCTTTAGTCTAACAACCTATACTTTTTGTAAAATTCCTGATGAATATTAGGCGCTAAGAATTCTGTTTCTCAGATTATTCCGAGCCAAAAGAGTTAAGGAAATACAGGAGACGACTTTATATCTGAAATATATTTTCTATTTAAAATGAAAAGATAATAAAAGTGCATACCTTTTCTTTTGAAGAGTGTTAAAAACTTTCCCAGTTAAACACTTTTTTCGGTATATATTTTACAAATTTGAAGATTCCACTCTTAAAACAACCGTCTACATAAGCCTTCCGTCTATTTTACTGATTAACGTTGAATACACTGTTATCAAAGTCATAAAACACATAGACGACTAGACGACAAGCATGTGTAATGGTGTCCTGCAGTTTCCGCTTTGACACACTTGAAAAGAAATACGGTACTATCAAATTCAATTTAAAGTCAGCTTTGAATTTTAGTTTGCTATCTTACTAATATTAAAGAATAAATATTTTTGGAAGGACAACAATCAACCCACGCAAATCACGTGTATTACTTTTTACCTCATTTTCCACGTAACAATCATAATTTTCAATAGTTGAATACTTGCTTCCTGTTTGCAACTTTTCAGACTGTATCGACCAGTCGATTTTAATTTTCAACCCGTGATTACAGTTTTTTTTTTCTTATGGGCTTGACGATCGGTTGCGGTTACCGGCAAAGCCAAATCGATTTTCCATTTTTCGATCAGATTCTCCGACATTTCTAATCAGCTGACAACATTTTGGGAATTCCTGTTGTTAAAATGATTTAAGCCAGAGGGAGGCCTCAGGATTCATCTCAGAAGTTCACTTTTTTTCCACCATCGAGCACAGGCACTCGACGTATTATCGGATTTTATCAATTTTAATAATATATATATTATATTATCAATACTAAAAAAAGTAAAGGTATGACACTTCCCAGATCGAAATTTTCAACAATCTCTCAAATAGCGAATACCTCGTCGATCTCGCTCAAATAAACGACAAAATGTCGTGTAATTCGCGGAGCCACTCAGATTTCGAGCCCAAGATTGACGGAATTTGACCTTTATTCGCATTTATTTCACTTTTTATCGGCTGAAACGACGGAGATGTCTATCGACGACTGGTCAATTCCGGTACACAAGCAAATTAAAGCAATGAATGCAACGCCGTGCGTTCATTGGTCGTCTACTTATAGCCACAACTGCGGGAAATTCAAAATACTGTTTATGTTTCACTCAATACAACACAAGACGGCACAGCAACATAACTTCAATCAAAATATTTTATTCTATCAGAAAACAATGTCAAAACCCATAATGATGGTGTCATGGTAACATAACATATACAGTTATTTAAAATTAACATTACCAGTCATGCATGCTTTTGATATTTTAATTCGAGTGTTGTGGGGGAGGGGAGGGCATGGTCGTGTGTCATCCACATGCAAACTACAAAAAATCCTCATTCGAATCGAATCTGATACACAGCATCAGAAATTCACTTAGTTTCTATTGTCATAGTTACTATCACCATAAATACATGTAGTTTACATGGGAAGTGAAAATTTGGAGGGGGGGGGGGGGGCAGGAGTGTTCTTCTTTACCCTTCCCACCTGAAACACAGGCACTGATATTTCTAAAACTCTTGGAGAGAGATTATCAGAAACCAGAACAAAGTCGGCAGATCATAATACAGTACCAGCTGAAATGTGTTGCAGGGTAATCACAACAGAATTTTCGTAACATTTTTCCTTTCTTGATTATTGCATTATTTGATATAATTCTCTAGCAATGAGATCAAGGACTGGAATTATCAACACAGGAGAATGGGATGAAAAGTTTCTTGTAGTTATTCTACAACTTATTTCAGCTGATACTGTATGTGCATGTTAGAGTGGAGTGGTGGATCTAGTTGGGGGGGGGGGGGGGGGGCATCTTTTTCCAAAAGTATGTTATCTAGGGACATAATTATGACCTGTGGTTATCTGTGCCAAATAGCAATTGATGGTGGACACTTTACCCCTGCCCAAGAATTAAGCAAACTGCATTCTTTGGCATATTGAAAAATAAATTTCCAGGGGGGGGGGGGGTGTTCAGATCCTCACGGAAGTGGGCCCGGAAAGAGGAAATTAGGGTGCCAGGGTTAATTCTATGATGGGCCACCTTTCCAAAGTGCCTGGATATTCATCGTGATGCTGAAGCAATGATGGGGGATGGGGGGGGGGGGGGGGGGGGGTCACCCCAATAAAATTTTGAAATCTATTTTAAATGATGGATACTTCTGACAGCTTTAGAAAATCACAATATCTTTTGGCCATCAAAATGGTGTTTTTTAGCAGCATGGTTCAAATTTTTCAATTCAACAGTATCCAGTAACAGTATTTTTAATGCACAATTCTCAAAGGGTTACATGTAACTTTATTATGTCAAGTTGATTTAATACAGTTATTATTTTACTTCAAGAATCATGCAGTCCAAAAACACAACCGTCTGTCAAGTGCAGAGCTCCATTCACGATACAGCCCCCTTCTAAACTGTTGGCACAGGAGTCAGAATCTTGCAAGGGGCCCCTAATCCAAACATGTCCTGAAAGCCCAGATTTTAATTTTTTAAACAAAAAATTTAATATCAAAGAAATAAAATAGTCTTAGACTAAGGGGGTGGGGTGTGGTGGGCTTACCCAGGAATCCTGGACCAAACCCCCAACCCACAAAGTTCTGGGCCCTGGGATAACTACCCAGTCTCCTGGCGGGATACCTTGTATGCTCCCTACAGCATATAATGTGTTTGTTGTGTTGGGACTCAAAGGACTCTACTCTGACATCAACATGTACAGCAACTTACAAAACTAATTGCAAATGCAAACATGTGGAATTTCTTCTATGAAGTATCTTTCTGATATGATTCCTCTTCATTAGCCCCACCATTCCCTGGCAGTTAGTCTCAGAAAGCTCTTTCTTATTACTTACCAAGATTTAGTGTCATAATCTGATATTTAAGAGAAAGAGAGGTCATTGAATAGCTCAGTTATTTTAAGTGGTAGCCAGAAAAATGTTAAGAACATACAAGGCTTGGAAAAATTGTCCATGGAATCATATAATCACAAATTATAGCAGCTGGAAAAATGAACTGAACACTTTAAACAGTGTTTTCATTCCAATTAATATGAAAATTTTTTAATATTTGTGTAAAGCTTTCCAAGAAAGGATTTTAGGTATGGATAGGTTAGAACTACAGATTAAAAAATATCCACTTGAGAAGAGGGGGGGGGGGGCAATGAAAAAATGCCTCATAGCACCAAAAATTCTATAAATGGCTTGGGGGGGGGGGGGGGGGGGGTCCTGATACCCAGATTAAAAAAGATTCAATCCCCACTGATACCCCACCCCCCCCCCCTATACAAACCATAGGATGAGTATGAAACTTTTGATTTTTCTTTTGTTATACAGCCTGTAAACTGAACATCTTGAAACAGAAAAACTGGAAATAAGATGCAGGATAGATAACCACATTAAAAATTTTGATCGCATTTTTTTCCTGTATTACAAATATCATTTGAACCGTGACATCATTTCTTTGGAACCTCTCTTCAAGAGCTTTCCAGGAAATGCTGTCAAGGATTGGAATCATAAACAAGGGGGAAATGTAATGGAAATTTTCTTTGGTTAATAAGCTGAAAAATTGCTTGGTCTTTTTGAAGAGCAATAAATACTTACCACCCGACCCCCCCCCCCCCCCCCCCCCCAATTTCCAGCGCACACACATACAAACATTTACATCCCACATTGTGTTGGCCCATTAAACTGCTTATCAGTGACAGTGCATTTTAAATTTATTGCCCAAAATTGCAAATTGAATCAAAGTTTCAGTCTGCTCTCTGCCACAGGCACTTGACATATTATCAGAGTTTATCAATTTTAATAAAATTAAAATTGATAAAATCTGGTAATATGTCGAGTGCCTCTCAGCAGACCTCTTGACAGATAGAGGGGGGGGGGGGGGCATTAGCGTAAATTTAGATGTTTTGTTCTTTCATAAAATGTCCAGATTGGGGTTCTTTGAGAAAATCCACCCCTTCAGTGTTTAGATAATAATATTCAATAAACCCTTTGCAGGATGTTTCAAAGTGAATTGTTCACTTACCTTCAGATTGTCGATGCACAGTGGTCAGCTTAAACACATGAAATCTAAGTTCTTCTGCAGATATGATGAAGTCTCCTGGGTCATCAAAATTCACATTGGGTACCGGTCGCAGCTGGAAGAAATCCCCACACAAAATCATCTGAATACCTCCAAAACCATTTCGGTGATTCCCTCTTACCTCCTTACAAATTGTGTCTATTTGTCGAAAAAGTTTCAGGGAAAGCATTGATACTTCGTCGATAATAATCACATCTGCTGACAACATCCTGTCTTTTACATCATAATAATTGTCATCAAACTTGATTTTCTGTATTAAAAATGCGTCTGAAAATCTGCCGTCCGCCAAACCAAAAAATCTGTGAACGGTCAATGAACCGCGAGGCAAATTTGTGCTTGCCATACCTGTTGTTCCCAGTGTATAAACCTTTTTGTTCATATGTGTCAGTCCAGTGTTGATCTTATTGAGATGAAATGTTTTTCCCACACCAGCCTGTCCAGTTATTATTATATTGTGGCCTTTTTCAGTAGCAATTGCAATTTCTGAGAGCGACATCTTCGAACGAACTTCAGTGATAAAATGAGCACGTTTTCATTGTTGACTAGGAGTTATATTTAAAGTGAAAAATAATGTGTTGAATTTTATATTGACCAATGAACGCGCGGCGTTGCATTCATTGCTTAAATTTGCTTGTGTACCGGAATTGACCAGTCGTCGATAGACATCTCCGTCGTTTCAGCCGATAAAAAGTGAAATAAATGCGAATAAAGGTCAAATTCCGTCAATCTTGGGCTCGACATCTGAGTGGCTCCACGAATTACACGACATTTTGTCGTTTATTTGAGCGAGATCGACGAGGTATTCGCTATTTGAGAGATTGTTGAAAATTTCGATCTGGGAAGTGTCAAACCTTTACTTTTTTTAGTATTGATAATATAATATATATATTATTAAAATTGATAAAATCCGATAATACGTCGAGTGCCTGTGCCATCGAGGAAGAAGGAAGAAACTGTTTGGGTTTTCTTGATGACTTCGATGACAATTCATCTACCAAACTGTCCTTCCTTTAATTTTAATAATTCAGTTTTAATCAGATAAATATAACAAAAACAAGATATAAGACACAGAAGAGGATGTTTGCGACAGATACAGTACGTGAAGAGTGTATTATCACTAAACACCCGCAGAGTGGAGATTTCACCCAGCCAATAATTGCAAAATTGTTGCAAAGCATAACCAGCACAAGCAAAGTTTCAGCCAATGGACCTCCGGGTTTAACCCGGAGGTCCATTGGCTGAAACATTGCTTGTGTTTTTTGTCGATATGTTCAAAATTTGAAAGTTATAGCTTGGGTGATAACTCCACTCTGCGGGTGATTTAGTTACAATCCACTCTCCACGTATTGTATGTGAATTAATTAAGGGGTCGGGCGTTGGAGATGGGGGTCTCAAGATGAAGTTCAAGAGTTGTTTTTTACCCAGTCTTTGGGCTCACACGTCGACTATCCAATTATTGGGATATAATAGGATGGGTGTATCTAAGATACTGAACCATACAGTACGTGGAATGTGGATTACCAGTAGAACCGGAACGGCAGTGGCACAGTTATTAGAGCATTAGACTTCAAAGCAACAGGTCCTCGGTTCCACCCTGACCAGCAGTAACTGTTTTGTGTCCTTGGTCAAGACACTTAATCCCAAATGTCCTCTTTGGGACACGGAGACGCTGTGTACTAAAGTGCGTTGCGTTACACCTCGACGGTGCACCTGCCTTCAACCAGTGCTAACCATGCTTGCACGGAATTAATGGTTGGGGAGTCTGACAAGTGTTCCCGCAGTGGATGGTTCTCTCCAAGAACTCCGTCTACATCCACCCTCGACACTATCGAATACAGGCGACCCTGGCTGCCAAAATCAACACCACTAGGACAACATGGAATGAAAGTTCCATACAGGCAATAACTTCGATTGCTCCATTGATGCATAAAAAGACCAAGTTATAGGTCCATTTACTGCTAGTTTGGTTGGCCTGCTTGTGCCTTTTCACAGACAAGGAGTTCTGTATGGGTAGAAACAGCACTTCACGAGTGGTTTGGCGTAGGCCACTCTCCTCGTAATGCATGCCGATGTTATATTATACAACCAAACGAAGATAGACACTCACGGTTGTCAGTATCATTGACAATTTTTCACTCTTATGCTGTACTATTTCCACGCGAACTTGTGTCCCAAGTATGGGTGTAATAATTATATCGATTTTCCTAAACGATTACTTGCCTGAGATATTGTATAATAATCACCCAATCTTACTCACGTGGCCCCTTAGGAGTATTACGGAAACAAACAAACATAACCCGAACAAAAACGAACATCCAAATTCGTCCTCGTTGGATTTGGGAAACTGTCATTGTTGAAATGATTACCCGCGCCCCATTGCACCGCATTTCGCACTGTTCGTGTGTTACTAGCAGCGACGTAAGACTCAGCTGGGACAGGGGGTAAGCAACCCCATCCCACTCCCAACAGAAGTATAATAAACATAAATCGGAGAGAGATGAAAAAAAAAGATATGGGATAGAGAGAGTGAGTTTAGGGCAACATTATATTTAAAAACCCTGCATTGCAATCTTATCGGAAATTGGTATGAAAGGGACGCACATACTATTTACACTTAATTATATTGTGAGACTGACACTTCACTAGTTTGGCTGTCACTGCTAATGCCTTTAAAGTCGAGACAATGCATATTTTGGGCTCCATATTTAACAAATGACCTTTAAACATGTTAGATATGGAACGCAATATGTGAATCCTTCACAATGGAGAGGGAGTAAACAATTATCGATTATTCGGCTAAGGAAAATATTAATCAATACTACGATGGATAGTCGAATAATCGATTATTCGTGACAGTTTTAATGTCCAGTACTCAAACACTTCGCAATACAATGTCACCGTTCATGCGCCAGTACATCGATTGAATAATGGAGAATGTGTGTACACAATTGCAGTGGTCTTTCTGACGGCACGTCGATTTACACAGTAGTACCGAATACTACGCGATGCTGTCTGACACGTAGTCTAAACACCCAATATTTGAGTAACACGCGTCCAATACAACCCCACAGCACCCAATACTTATCACAATGTACCCAATATCTCCTCAATGAAACCTAATACCTACCAGTCAGCAGACAGTCTCGGAAGGACGAACACATTGAATAAAATGTTCAAAAATGGCATATTCGGTTAACCCTTTACCCAACGAATCGCCCGCATCCGCCCGCGTAATATGCAAATTCAGCAGTTGAAAAAATATTATTTTTTAAAAAAATTCAACAAAACCATATCATGTGACCCCTCGTTGGAACGAGCTCGTCAAGCTCGTTCCAACGAGGGGTCACATATGGTTTTGTTGAAATTGTTTGAAAAAATTGAAAAAAATGATATTTAAAATAATAAATGTTGATATCGTCTGCGTTGGGTAAAGGGTTAAACTATTTGCGTTACTTGATGGCTTGTGGAGGCTACAATCCTAACAACGCCAGTTAGGTAATATTGACAGAGAATTGTATGACAGAGAGAAGACCTGGGGCCAAATGGAAAAGTCCACAAGGCATAAGTGGCCAATACATTTAGACCTTATAGAAGGAGGCGTGCGAGACGTTTTGTGGACAACGTTAGACTGTTTGTCCAGATAAGCCTCGATATATATATGCAATCAACTGAAATTTTATCGAGTAGTTTATACATTGCAGGGTGAATTTCCATATTACGATATGCATGCTCAATCGTTTAAAGCAGTTGTAGGTCGTATGGCTAACTGGTCACAAGGTTATTACAAAAATCACGAATAAAATATCAAAGTTCCGTAACAATGGCTCGAATCACTGTTGTCACTATTTTCATCCAACCAACTTTCAGAAACATTGCTTCCAGTATATGTGTAAGTGCCTATAAATCCATGATCGTAAGCTGGGACTAGTTGTTGTGTAGCTGACAGAACCGCGAAGTCCCACCAGCCCGTGGCTTTCGGATTTCTTACAGACGAACCTTGAACACAGGTTTCAGACAATGTTCAGTTTTCCGTAACCTCACGAATCTTGTCGTGTATCAAAATGATTTTAGCGCAACGAACTGTTCAGATTTTTATCTATAATTGTATTTAGAAACGATCGATTAACCGTCATTATCTCTGGCTACTATTCAGAATTTAACAAAGTTCATACCTCGTAGCAACAGTGGCGGCAAGTCTTGTATGTAGGTGTACTGCAGGTGATGAGCCAGGAAACCACATGGCTCGATCACCCAGAAAACGGTGCTTATATTCACCGATTTTCTGACTGGTAGACGCGTGTACCTGTTCACGCATCTACCAGTAAGTGGAAAATTGAGGGAAACTCCCCTGAATTAGCAGTCGCCATTGTTGGACTCTTATACTTCCTAGTAGACTGCCGGTCAGTCAGCATGCAGTCCATGGACTCTTCACATGCAAATGGTATTCTTCTGCCGGATGCCTGTTAACCGGCAGAATGTCCCAGTGGAATGCACAATTTGCAATTCAGCTTCACCTGATATCTGGTAGTGTTCCACTTGGTGCATGTTATGATTTGGTGACAGCTCGAACAATACTATCCCAGAAACTACAGCAGAATGTTATTGTTCTATCTATCAACAAATCCTACAATAGTACTGTTTGTTGGCAATATTGGCCTGCAAAGTTATGTCTAACAGAACATCTGTTGACAACTCCTATGTGGGTGCACAAAGTACACCTGCACTCTGATCGACAGTTAATGCAATTCCATGTCATTTAGCTTCAAACAATTCTGTTAATAAATTTGAGTCCAAATTACCAAATAGAAATTGTCAATGAAAACTATTCATGACCCTAACATTTCCCTGCAACACTTAACGGGGCTTAGAAGAGCTGTAGCTCTTCACCCGACCTTGATAAACCCCTGTGGATGAAATTCGCAACATTTGGCTTAAAATCATCCACATACACATTAATACATTTTGAAAATTGATTTTTCTTAATTGTATATATGAGGTCAGAAACTTTCGCCACCACCAAATATGGACCTGTCCCTTCAAATACTAGTTTTTCTTTAACTTTGGAGGATACCATCGTCATACCCAAGATCCGACAGCATATTCCCTATTTTTCAGCTGTTGGTCATAATACGTTTTCTATCGCTTCGACATCAAACTAAAATGTTCATATACAAAGGAAAACGACTGTTGCATAACATGTAGTAACCTCTCTACATACCGTGCAGGACACGGTTCTCAGTGTTCACTCGGGGTGCATTCCTACTATCATGTTAATAGGATAGTGTGTTTCCCGACCGAACATCAATAAATGTGGTGAACAACCTGTTCGCTTATGTTCTGTTGCACGATATGCCATAAGAATATTTCGTAGATGGTCATCCCAGTCAGTCTGACTTTCGTTTACAAAAACACGAAGCATCTGTTCTATTGAAACGTTCTACCAGCCCATCAGACTAGGGGTGAAAAGGTGTTGTTCGAGAGTTTTGAATCTCACGGGCCTGATAAACACTCTGGAAGAAGTTGACTCAAATTCTGGTGCTTGCTCAGTGTGAATCTGAAGTGGGCCCCCAAACAGCACAAGTGTTTTTTGTTAACAGTTTATCTGTGACTGTTTGGGCAGTGTCGTTTTGAGGCTACAAATGTCTCTTTCCATTTTGTAAAATAATCTTCAGTTACAACAGCCCTGGTAATTCACCCTCAGCAATTATCAGTGTCAAGGAAAATGCTGAGGAAACGAAAAATATCCACAGCACAAACACTGCCGAGGATGCCTTCTCCAGAAAGCCTTGTGGTGGCAGAAATTGCACACCTTCTAGGTTACACAAGGAATAAAACCATGTGAGTTGCACTACGCTTTAGTTATAATCTTACAAGTTACAGTACAGGATGCAATATAACCACTAGAAACTATGTGTTCTGCTTCTTCTATGTTGATAATACCAAAATCTGACATCAGTGCCTGGAAAGCTCTTACAGGGCTTTCCAGATACTCTTGTGAGAGTCTGGTGTTATCAACATAGAAGCAGTGAGATACTTAGTTGGTGGTTATGCTGAATATTATTTTCACTCATACTATACATATTTAGCAAGACGCTTCCAAATTTTTTTCTCATCATTCACATGGTTCATGATATTGGCATGATCTAACTGAGTGAAAGATTCTGCACATTGATTGTGATTATATACACATGTATCTCGAAATACTTTCACATGTTAAAGTTACTTGATAGTTTTCACTTCACCGCATACTACATGTACATGTCAGTTGAGACTATGCCCTGCTCTCTGATGATTTCTACACAATCGAACAAGTTTCACAGCAATTGCCACAGCAGCACCAGTTTTCCATAGCAATTGTTTTGCCGAGGAATCAAGGATGAATTACCAGGACTGCTACAACGATATATTCATTAGAGTTGTTTATATTGGTAACGGATTAAGTATGCAATCTGCATTGATGGTGTTGTTTTCATTTGTGCAAGAGGATATTTCCAATCACTTGGTCCAGGTTTTCCTGTGGCACATTAATCACAACGTCTACCCCAACGTCGATACAGTCGCCCATCCCTGGCCACGAAAATATGTGATAACATCTGATATCGATCACGTCCAAAATGCTCGGGAATAGTGTTGACAGCAACTCCGCATTCTTCCAAACATATTAGTTATTAGTTATTTGGGATTTGGTCAGTACCTTTGTCTAAATAACACGATAAACTGTGATATTTTTGGACTGTTGACAATCCACATCAGCTCTTTCTGTTGGAGTACAATTTTGTTCACAGATACTGTGATGAATTCAAAATCACCAGTGCTTTATTATTTATGCTCAAAACAATCTGGGCATTTTTCATTTTCACATTTGTGCTGAATACTACGCGAAAGGCAGTATGCTTTTTGCATGTTTAGCCCCTGTTCTACGTTCTAAATGAACATCGAATGTGTCTATAGTCCTAATACAATGTGCCACCATTCCCACCGGTTCTTTCAAGTTTTTTTTTTAACCAGAGCAGTGGTGCATGGTCAGTTCGTAAAACAAATGTTTGTCCAAAATGGTAATGTCTAAAATGTTTAAAAAAAGTAACAGCAGCCAACAAATTCCGTTTCGTAGTACAATATTGATGTTGAGCTGTGTTTAACCCTTTACCCAACGAATCGCCCGCATCCGCCCGCGTAATATGCAAATTCAGCAGTTGAAAAAATATTATTTTTCAAAAAATTTCAACAAAACCATATCATGTGACCCCTCGTTGGAACGAGCTCGTCGAGCTCGTTCCAACGAGGGGGTCACATGAAATGGGTTTGTTGAAATTTTTTGAAAAAAAATAAAAAATGATATTTAAAATAATAAATTTTGATATCGTCTGCGTTGGGAAAGGGTTAATGTTCGGCTGGCATAAGCAATTACCTTTTTACCCTTTTGAATTTGTGGGAGTACAGCACCCATTCACAACCACTAGCATCAGTATCAAGGATGAATGAGGCTGTTCCCGTGGGAAAAGCTAAAATAGTAGCAAAAAGCATCCATGCTTCTAATTCTCCACAACAACTATCCCTTTTAAATCTATCTTTCGTATGTGGCAAAGGTGTGATCGGATGCGCAATGCCCGAAAAAAAAAAAAACATGTATAAAACGGCGATAATATCCAACTAAACCCCAAAAGCTTCAAAACTACTTACGGTTTGTTGGCTGTGAACAATTTTGAACTACTTCTGTTTTTGAATGGATCACATTAAACCCCTTCACTTAAAACAATATGACCAAGAAATGTTACATGTGTTTGAAATAAACTGCATTTCTCAGGTTTGAATTTGAGATTATCTCTCGTAAGAACCAATTTTAACATCTTCAATGCTTCGCGAATTTCTTTTCCAAATATAATTATGCCGTCAAGATAACTTAAACATTGCTTCCAATGAAACATTCCCTCAACCAGTCGTCCACAGGGGCAAAAGAATTCGAAAGCCCGAATGACATTATGTCGAACTGAAAATGCCCAAGGTGACAACTAAACGCTGTTTTACATTTATCAACCTCATCCATCGGAAACTGCCAATATCTTTTAAGTCTAACGTACTAAAGCACTGTTGACCCCCTAATGTATCCAATGTTTCATCAATATGTGGGAGTCAGTATCCATTTTTCTAACTTTACTGTTTAGTTTCCGGTAATCCAAGGAGAACCTTGGTGATCCATCTTCCTTTTAACAATGCAAACCGGAGAAAACAGGGGACTGAAACTAGGCTATTGGAATATTTTCATCCTACATGTTACTTATGTCACCCTCTATTATCTCCCCTTGAGCCAGTGAAGTTCGTCTATATGGGACCTTAATTGGAGGTGTGTCCCCAGTATCTATCTTATGAGTAATCAAATGTGTATGACCAAAATAATCATCTAACTTCCATAATTATCAGGTGCTACAAAACCTTTTCTTTTGACAGAGGTAGAATCCCGTCGATACTTGGTAATCCATTACCTTGAAACTGGATACCGGTCGCTAAGTATTAGTCAGTAACAGTTACTGAAAGGACAGGTGCTTATAAAAACAATAATCTCTTTGACCTCTTTGTATATAATGCGGTGCTGAATTTACAGACTGAGTTACCGTTTGTATTTTTTTCAGAGAAGTCCTTAAATTTCACTGCTGGCCAGGGCTGGGAGAAGTTAAAATTTCTCTTAACACGTTAACGTGTTAAATATTTCTGCGTTAACGTGTTAAATGACGTTAAATGTTAAAATGAACAAAATTGTAGTATAACAGACCAATTCCGGCCATTTTTGCTGATTTGATCTTGAATCTGATTGAACTTACGTACACTATTAACCCTTTTAACTCCAGTGGTATCTCCCATCCCAGTTCAATGGCAGCAATTAGAAGAGTCCATATTCATTATTTGGGGTAGAACAATCAATATTTTCAACGTGCAGCCTTGGGGCTGCACGTTGAAAATACTGATTGGTCGACCTCGCAGATTCACTGAACAGCCGACCTATAATATAATGGCGTTATGAAGTGTCATGTTCCTGGCCGGGAAAACGGCCGCCTGGATTCAAATGGTCAATATAGTTCTCTCGACAATGCGGCACAGTTTCAGTTAACTGAGTGAGACGAAAAAATAGATGCCCTATACAGATACATTATATGATTCACGATGAGTACAAAATCATTCCTGATGCACCCTAACAAACTTCAAAGTTAAATGTTAATAACTTAGTCAAAAATTTTTTAACTTTGTTAAAATAATTTAACACGTTAACGTTTGAAACGTTAACTGCTCCCAGCCCTGCTGCTGGCTCCCTGTAACCAACACCATAACGTGGTACTGTAAAATCAGACCTGACAGAACGATCCAAATTCGATTTCAACCCAGTTAAAATTGGGGTACTTGGTATCCCAGCGTAAAGTTTCTCTTTCATATTGGCCATGTTTGCACATTCCATTCTTCTCTTGACGGATGAACGTTTACATCCGACCAACTATTTCAGATCACTACCCGTCTAATAACCATTGTAGAAAGAATCTTGAAGTTTTGACGCGATATCATATTGGTCATACCCGACTAACACATTCCTGTTTGTTGGCGGGTACTTTGCTACCAGAGTGTGTTCCCTGCCAGCAGGTGATGTCAGTGGAACACATTCTTTTACATTGTACTGATTTTAATCATGTCAGAGGGCAGTATTTTCCATTGGGATCTCTAAGAGATATTTTTATCGTACGAGCACGAATAAGATTGTTGAAATAAATCTTTTTAGAAAATTTTAAAATTGATTTTATTATTTTAACCTAGAGTCTTCAAGACTTGAACTCACCAGGTTGATTTGTGAGACATTCATATTTCATGTTTAGTCACTCATCAGTACAATTGTTCATACCACATTGTCTTTGTCATTTTTAATGTAGTTGTTTTATGTTTTATACTCATCTTTATTGCCATGTTTTCTTTTTGAAGTTTTCTCGCCACGATATAGCCTTAGCTGCTGATGTGGCGTAAAGCACCAACAAATAAATAAATAATAAATGAACGTTCACAGGTTGAAAAGTGAGTGCCTTGTGTGAGCAATATTTTTTATCGCTTAAACCGTGAGCAGCCTCACTTTTCAGCTTTCTGGGAAAATTTTTACAAATACATTTTACTGACTTCAAACTCAACCCAACTCTATCAACATTCCTCTCACCTGACTCCGCTACATTTTGAGGCGAAAAATAATAATTCCTCCATCAATACTCGCAGAGTACTCTTGCTTAAAAAGAACATTTTGTTTCTAGGTACTCTTATGGGTAACTGGTAGGGAGAGAGCGTTTCCCATTTCATAATGTTGATGGCCTGCCAACACAGGCTCAGAAGCCTCTCGCGACAATATTCCGCGGCGTTTGGTGGTGCATACTCTCGTATTCGAACTAACTAGGGGTAGTGAGTAATCCTGTAAGGTTCGAGCTCTAGACTATTCGTCGCCTGAGTGCTAGAATGTTCTATGTCCCCTGTGGGACATAGAACATTCTAGCACTCACACGACGTACTGTTAATAATAAGATTCTCCTAATTCTGATAGCTGGACTGTATGGGGTGTTTTTGATCATGTGCATCGGATTGCAAGTAGATGGAGGCAAATTCTGGTGTGAGTCTGTAAGTTTGCAACACAAGCCTGCAAAATTACAATTTTGTTAATGCGTGGGATGGTATCACGAAATGTGATGCTCTCTGGAGATAATTCTGCAGTGAATGCAATAGAGATGGTGAAAACAAACTCCAACATATCCGATTTAGTCCATCTTCACTTCAAATCAATATCATCAATGAACCTGAGCCATGACATGGGTGGGGGAAGTGGTGAGGATAATAAACTGAGCTTCTCAAGAGGACCCATAAAAATGTTGTCATAAGAAGGAGCCATGTGCGTGTCTATATCGTTTCCACTGATCTGAAGATAGTTCAAGCCTTTAAATTAAAAATTGTTCAACTTCAGAACAAGTGTGATATGATCTACAATGTGCTCTGTGGGGTGGTGTGTAGGGTCTAAACATGAACGTGTATCCAGCGCCTCCCTGCAGGATTCTCCCCATTTATCATGGAGTATGTCTGTGTACAGAGAGAGTACATCTATCGTTCACAACAAAATGTCATCTGGAAGCTCTCACAGTTCTTTCATTTTTTCTGAGATAGTGGGTAGTATCTCTCAGAAAATTCGTCAACAAGAGGTCACAGATGAAAGTCAACAAACTGGGAAAATGGTTCACTGGGGGTAGTTGTTACCAGAAATTGTTAGGCGACCTGGGTTCCCTGTATTTTTGGTAACGGGTACAGTTAAAACTAGAAGTCCTGTCACGAATAGTGCGCTTATCTAGGC
Organism: Pictodentalium vernedei; assembly: GCA_031216915.1. Lineage (NCBI taxonomy): Eukaryota > Metazoa > Mollusca > Scaphopoda > Dentaliida > Dentaliidae > Pictodentalium > Pictodentalium vernedei. Next base: position 506,999,873 of record CM062293.1, read on the forward strand.
TCAATTGCGCGTTGGAATTGTGCACAATTGCCATATCGAATGGCATCCAAAGCACGGCGGGTTCTCCTGGTTACTCATAGCAAACACATGCAATGTTTCTGCCAATGGACCTCCGGGTTACCCGGAGGTCCATTGGCTGAAACATTGCTTGCGCACAGGCCATATGTACAGAATTTGATAGCTTTACTGGAGCCATAACGCGTACATTAACGCGCATATCAACGTGCTATTTGTGCGCATTTCATGACAGGACTTCTAGTTTTAACTGTAGAATCTACCAGCACGGGGTCTTTTTGGAAACAAATACTCACGAGTTTCTTCAGATATGTGCCTTTCTATACAGATGGATGTGATAGTTTCGGATACTTTCTGAGAAAATTCGTTGGTAGGATCACGATCTAATTGTTGATAGAAACGTGTATCTGATAACTGTCTCTCTGCCTCAGCTATGTATGTCGATTTATTCATGGAGGCCACTGATAAGGGTTCTTCTGCGTGTTTGATGGCAATATCTCGCTGGCGTGAACTACGTTGCGCTGATAGCTCTTGTCTTAAACAGTTGTCGTGATGTGCAAGGACAAGGAGCTGTAAGATCTCCTAACTAGTTGCCTCAATATATGCATCCGCGGCTAGGATTTTGTCTGGAGGTAGCCCCATTTGCCTTTCGAATCGAACGGATTCCGCAGAACATCAATATTGTTCTGATGAGCAAAATGGTCGGCAAGTAGAGTCTGCGAAAAAATCTGTGGCAGCTGGTGGAAAGTTTATTGCGGTTGAGGTGAGCTGGAGTTGCAGTGAGACAAAATCGAAATCCACGAGATAGGATATATGTTATCACCACCCCCCCCCCCCCCTCCGTCCCCTCGAACGCACACCAACACGGCTTCTGGGCGCTGCTCACGGCTCCCTCCTACCTCGATCGACCGACAACAAGTGATTTGGAATAACAGCACCAAACTCGTACCCACATCTAATCCATCTAATCCATCAACACACTGTAAAAGAAATTAATTCTCGAAAATCATTCAAATCGGGTATTAAGACATACCTTTTCCTGAAAGCATATTTACAGCTAAAGAGTGCCATGTGTGGATTTAAGGCTTCTCAATTATATATTTATTATTATTATTATTATTATTATTATTATTATTATTATTATTATTGTTAAAGCGTACTGAAAGTTGGTGGTGCACTTGCCTTAAACCAATGCTAACCTGCTTATACGGAATAGTACATTGCGATGTCTGACAGTTTATTGCGGCGGTTCGATGAGTCTCTCAGGGTACTCCGGCTTCCTGTACATGTAAAACTGCCCGATACGAGGTGACCCTATATGTCGAACGTGTCGTTAAATCCCGATAAATAAATACCAATGGATATTGTTTGAAGACAAAGACAAAATAATAAATCTTTGCTCATTCTTTCCTCTGATTTTACATTTTACGCTCTAAACGTTACCAGGCGCATTGTTCCCTTTACACGCACTATTCAGTACATTCACAAAACATTTGTTCGAATACGGCTGTTGAGATATGTTTATTTGAAAGCTGATTGGACACTTTGTGTCTTGTCAATTTAAACGTCTGCAGCCGGACTTCCTGGTTTAGTTGAATTGTTAAGCTCTCTACTGATCTGAAGATAGTTCACTCTATTAAACTGAAAATTGTTCAACTTCAGAACAAGTGTGATGACATCTCCAATGTGCTCGGTAAGGTGGGGGTCTAAAAATGAACATGAATCCAGCGCCTCCATGCAGGATTCTATCCATTCATCATGGAGCATGTCTTTGTACAGAGAGGAGACGACAGTAGTAGGACAGGGTCTAGACGTGCCCTATCTTATGGCCCTAGGCCGGTGGACCTAGGAAGTGACGTCATCCCGCAATGTATTATGGGTATCACGTGGTTGTCATGGTAACCCGTGTGAGCGACCATGTTGTGACGTAATTGTCATGAAGATGGGTGATGTGAGTGCGCATGCGCAGCTCGTGTTGTTAGGGTGATACATGTTTCCGTCGTCCATTTTGTATCAAGGGGGCCGCCATCTTTGTTTCTATGATGGCACGTGGTTGCTATGAGCCTGAAAGGTCTCCACCAGGGCCAAGAGGCCCGTAACAGGTATGTTCGATTGACTGGGAGTATTTTCTGAAACGACTTCCCTGGATAATTACCCAAATGAGCCCGATAATGGGCGTAAATCACCGGAAACGACTTTATTTGATATGGATTCCCCGCAGAATCCTGCTTTTAACCGAAATGGACTTGTTTAGAGTAGCACGTGGTGCTATAGGTTTTTAAAAAATCGTGTTCGATTGAAAGGGAGTATTTTTTGGAAGGACTTCCGAAGATAATTACCCAAATGAGTCCGTCAAACACATATTTCTCCCCCCCCCCCCCAAAAAAAAAACAAAACAAAAACAAATAACAACACTGAATATAAATTTAAATTTCTTTTATTACTAAACATTATGGAATATATATTGTTAAATATTCATAAACAGTCTTTCTACATATTGGACACCTTTTCAGATGTTTACAACAGTCCTTGCACAGGCACAAATGATGGCATGGTCGCGGTGCAACATTGGCTTCTGCTGTTAAGCACACACAGCATTTCTGTGAATCCGTTTAAACTTTTTCTTGTAATTCGTCTTTGTTTTCCATTTCTTCATCGTCGATTGTATCAGGTAAGTTGTGAATGTAACAACATTCTTGGGAATACATTTTGTGTTGTTGTATGACACTGTCTTCTGCCTGCCAGTAGCGTACAATGACCCCACAGTGAAAACATACACTTCTGTCTTTAATTCCTAGGTAGAAAAATCCTGCTCTTGCAAGTTCTTTGGGGGTTTTCGCACATTCACTTGGTAACACTGATTCAAAAGTTTTTAGACTGTTTGCCTCCAAAGCATATTTTATATGTTTGGGTCGACGGATACCAGAGTTTCTCCGAGCAATTATCAGTCGAGGACCAGTTCCTGCGAATACCAACCCCGTTAGACTCATTCTTTCTTCGAAACCTCTAGGAAAAATGTTTCTGGGAACCCTTTGTCCACGATAGTCATTTAGAATAGATTGAATCAAACACGGGATTGTAAACATCTGATCTTCGGTTGCACCCCTTATTTATAGTTTTTTTTTTCTATGATGTCATTTGTTTTGATTGTCTTTCTTTTTTTAGATTTAGATTGTTCCATATTTCTTTTTTTCGCCGTTTCAACAGATTGAGTCAATTGCTCCCATTCGTTATATACAAACTTCATTCCAACATTGTTCTTGAACAGGTAAATTTGTAATTGATCATTGAATTTGAACACAGTTACTTCCGAAGACATCTTCACTCTTCGACGGATGGAACGATAATGCTGAGATGCCACGACTGGTCCTCTTTTTATACTGTTTAGGCTATGACGTCACCAGAAATAAAGTCTCTAACTAAAATGTCATTGTCCAATAAATCCGCAGAAAACATGTTTACAATCGCATGCATTGGGATGCCACGAGAGCGATGTAAAAGATAGAACAATCAATAATGTTCACACATGGACAGCGGTCCTTGAATGGGTTTTGTATTGTACTTCCATCTTTGCTTTTTCAAAAAATTCTTGAATGATCTGTGCTGTGGTGGCATTTCATACGAATCAAAATATTCTATGTCCCGATCACTGAAATAGAAGGCCACCCAATGTTCCCATTCTCTGTGGTCTGGATGCGTGTTAGCCACAAAAGCTAATGGTCTGTGCCTGGGTAATCTTCTTGGTAAGCGGTTTCTTGCAAAGACTCCCAGAGTGATATTTCTTACCACACGATTCGAGCGGAAAGCATTCTCAATTTGCAAAGTGTTCATGTCGAATAATCAAAGATGACGCTCCTGTTTTTATCGACTTCTATAAAGTGCTGAAATTCGGCATACACCAGTACGTTTACGGTGGTGGGCAGCGGTTCTTCAAAATGAATTTCTAATCTTAAATTTCCCCGTTTCACCAAATTGAAATGTTGACCATGAGACAGGTCTGGTGTCAGGTCGAAGACAAAGAGTTTGCACCCTTTTATGTACTCCTCTCTGTCGATGTGATTTCCTTCGTTCTCATACATTTGACCAGTTCCTGGAAACAAGGTAGCATAAAACCTCGCCACTTCTTGTTGATCGAATCGCGGTTGTAAGGGCTTTGCTGGAATTTGTTGTCCATCCACATACAATGCCAGGTAATTGATGCTGTAATTTTTAATGTTAAAGGGATTCTTTGAAAAGTTCCCATTGAAAGCATCGTTGTCCACACAACCCACGACGATACGTTTCGGAAGTTGGCCTAAAAATAAATTTTCTTGTGTGATGCTCAGATTTCCCTTCGGCACCGAGAACACTTTGGTTTCCACTCTGTCAATGGGATCATTTGCTGTTGCCTTTTCCAATGCTTTAGTATGAGCCACTCTCACAAAAGGGTTGAGTTTCTCCTTTCTCACAAACAGGGATACGTCTTGGATTTTGATTTTGAATGTTTCCCCATCGGACATTAAGGCAAATGCATCTTTTACCTATTCATTTTAATGTGAACGTTAACTCCATTTAGGAGATAACGTGTTTGATAGAACATGTCCAAATGTAACCTCCCAGTCATATCCACGACTTTACTTTCAACCGTAAACTTTTTTCTTGTGGCAAATCCCTTGTTGTCATCCGTCCGATCATCCATGTGTCCCGCCTTGTCCTTGTACCAGAGAGCACCAGTCAGCTGTGACTTTTTGGCATCGGAGCCATAACTAAACAAAGTCTTTATGTATGCTTTGTAGTGGTAAGTATTATTGGACGGTGGCACCAGTTTCTCGTTTAGACTGATGTCGACCTGGTTGAAAAGAGAATGCAGCCAGAGATTGACGGGACCCACCTCTGCGTCGTCTGCAATAGGTCCACCACTGGAATCGACGATACGTGCTTTCACGTACAGATAAGTTTGAGCCAAGTTCAGATAGTCGTCCCCAGATCCAGAAATGTTAAATTCTATAGATCCACTATTCCCTATGGTGGCCAAAGGGCGATGTTCTATGCATTGACCATGTTCTACACTAGTCTGTGTGGGTGGTATCGGGAATAAGTCGAGTTCGCTATTGACACACTCACAGGATTTTTCGTTGATCAAAGACATTATGCACCCAGAGCGTCAAGTATCGTCACAGTTCGCCTTCTTTTTATCGATCTGCCAGTTTTGCGTGGTGCTGCCCTTTTTATACCTCTGCGGCCGAGAGGATTCCATCCACCCACCACTTCGTTCAGAGCATCGACTCCAGCTTGTTTAAATCTCCCGATAGCGGCCTGTTTCACGTTTTTCCCTCTGATGACATCTCCAGCAAATGCGGCTCCTTTTTTCAATAACTGTCTACCCATGGTTTTGGCTGTCGTTTTCAATAAGGGAAGGACTGCATTCTTCAGTCCTCCAAGTGAACTACCCAGCCCATGACCCATCTGTATTTGTGATCTCGAAAAAGCTGGCAGACCGCTACCTGCCTGTTTCGTGTAATACTCTTCGTATAATTTAGCATTACAACAGTAAGGCATTGTTTTTTCAAAGAAAATGCAAAGATCGACGCTTTCTGAAATGTAGTGTCACTGTCACTTTCCCAAGTTCAAATGGCACTGTGGCTCCCGTGTCGTCCCTTATATACACCTGCACGGTGCTGAAATTCTTCCTTTCAACCGGTACATGGTGCACGTTTTCAAAAGTTTTGGAAATGATGTTTCCATATTTTCCTCTCACAGGTACGATGTGAAGTAACGACACCCTAGTATCTCCCACTACCTGATCACTAACTAAATTACAATATACGTAGAGTGAATAGAATCCTTAGTTGACATCGGCGACTCGAGAAGATTCAAAAGCTCCCGACTTGAACACACATTTGTTAAAACCCAATATGTTTTGCAGAGTGGGACTCAGTGTGAGTACGACCCCATCTCATACATTGATTCGAACTTCACCAGTGACCTTGTCTAATTCAAACTCTATCTTATCGTGACGCGGTAGCAGCAATTCTTTAACACCATTGATGCCTCGTATCACATCGGAAGGTTCCGAATATCGACCTTCTTTCAGAATGATCTGATAATGTTTTTTTCGAAGTCCAGTACACTGTGAACAAAATTCCTTGCCACGAATGTTAAACCAAGTGTTTGGATACTGGATCTCCGCCAAACCCACCTCCCATTCCCCCGTGAGGTTCACTGGTTGTGATAACTGGGTGGTGTACGTTGTCAGTGTGTTTTCTGGAAACACGTCCATGGAACTGTTACTTGGTAGGGTCAGATAAAACATCACGTTTTCTTAATTGTAGGATTGGGCAATAAATATCCTATACTACTACTTAAAAGAGCCGTCCAAAACTTGCTGTCCGTATTATCGAGGGTAAGATTAACGATGCTGCTGATGATGATTATATATAGTATGATAATTTGGGAAAAGTAAGTAATCTCGCTCCTTGGGACTTTCTTTCCAAACAAAGGCCACGATCCGTTCGGAGTTCCTCCCTCTTCCATTTTAGGGGAAATGGAGCTAGTTCACACCCTTTTATATGCTAGCTGGCTTTGATTGATCCTTGAGTTGAACGATGCTGGATACCCCAACCATTTTACAAACAGTTCTCTCTTCTTTCCGCGACCACGTTTTTGAGAACATGTTCAATTTTATAAATGTTTTTTGGTGTGACACACTGAAGCTCTTCTGTGTAGAAGGACCCCTCCAGTACTTCCCCACTATCGTCTGTTAGAACATAAGTGATGGGGTGACTTCTCTTGACAGAATGATGCCACTGTCAATAATTCTTCTGTCCAATAGGGCAAGTAACCTTTTTTCAAAAGTTTTCTTGGCTTTACTAATTCTCACCCTGTCACCCACTTTGAACTTTGGAGACTTGTGTTTTATGTGGTTTCCATAAAGTTTTTGCCACACTTTTTCCTGATTTTCCAAACCCATGTCAGCAGGGGGAATACCGATGCTGCGATGATGGGTGTTGTTATACGATTTCACAAAAGTTTGAAGTGGGAAAGTCAGTGTATCGTTCTTTGTAAAATATTTCCACATTTTGGTTTTCAAAGTTCTGTTAAATCTCTCAACTATGGAGCATTTTGTTTCTACGTTATGGGTCGTGAAAAATTCTACTTCTCGTTATTTAAGAAATTTCTGGAATTTTGAATTCAAAAATTCTTTGCCTTGATCAGTTTGTAACTTTAAAGGTTTTCGCCCCTGTTTGAAAATTTTAGCAAAAGCTTGCACTATGGAATCACCAAATTTATTCTGTAATGGCATCACCCACGCACATTTACTGAAAACATCGATACAAGTCAGAAGGAATTTTGTGTTTTTATTGTGTTTACTGATGCTTGTTAAATCAACTAAATCAGCTTGCCATTGTGCATCGATACCACTAACGATCACTTTCCTTCTTGGAAATGTGCATCGAACGGGTTTGTGAAGGGTGTACGTGTCTTGACCCTGCAACCATTTTACAACGTGCTTAGTTTTTTTCTTGGATGCTCTTCGAAGAGCATTCACACCACCAAAACTCCCGGGAGCTTCGGGATCGTAATAAACGCTTTCCATTGGATTAATATTTCGGCCACTTTGACGTACCGGCTACGAGTCTAGCTTTGACCTTTCTTTTAGCAGAGGGGGTGGTTTGGGGCTTTTTCTCTACTCCATAGTCACGTCGCATACAATCCCAACGTTCCCTGTGGCCCACACGCTCCTGGGGAATATTACTTTCTCTGAGGGCGTGTGCCAACACTTCCCATCCTTTGGGTTGAAAAGTCTTTCGCTTTCTCAAGAGATCATTCAAGCGATCGGTTATGCTGGAACCTACGACTGTTTCGTCTTTGTGGACCAAATCTCCCTTCTCATTCCAAGACAGATTGGTATCTGCTTTTATACGGTTCAGCAGCAGTTTGGGTTTTCTTTTCATGGTTATTGGAACGGAATCTATAATATCTTCGTCTCTAGCATCTTTCTCGAATTCGACCCTGATAGTGCGAGGGGCCGTGGCTTTTTCGCGAAATGTTAAAAATTTTTGAAGAATCTGATTACAGTGGGTTATCTTATCAGTTTCTGCAAGGTTATTCGAATCTAACATTTCACGCATTTCCCTATCAAGAGAACTTGCGGCAATTTCGTTGGGCTGTTTGCTGATAGGGACCTCCTGTAAACGTTCGAGCAACCTCGGTTCTACTAAGGCCATCGTTTTTGCGTATTCCATCACAACTGTCAGAAAATACCTTTAGCCGCACCAAGTAACACAGGCGCTAACAAAGCACCTAAAAATCCTCCTTTTTGCAAAATTTGCTTCTTTTTTTTCTCGGACGTACCTTTCTTGACAATTGTCCTCACAAGTTTTTTGTGTCGAACTAATTTAACTTTGTGAGCTTTACTCAGAGGTACGGCACCTTTCACTATGTTTAAGGCACATTCACAAATACAATTGATCAAGTCTTTGTCGGCCTGTTTCAAGACAGAATTGACACAAGTGGGTTTTGATTTACTCAAGAGCTTGAGAATCGCGATGTTCGGTGAAGACGGTCAGACATGATTTCGACTCGACAGCAGATTTGCACTCCCCTTTTATACCTTCCGGAGGTACAGATATTGGGTTTCTCCAGGAAATATTTGGGTTCTTAGTCTCATGTGTTCGGGTGTGCCCTGTTTAAGATCTAATAAAAGATAACCATATGGGAGAGATGTGGCTTTTTCAAATACTTCTCGCAAAAATTTGGAATGACCAGGATACATCTGGGCTGCCAAGTGTATGATCTGAGAACGATCCCAGGTTTTTTTTAATAAAATCATGTAATGACTATTGAGAGCCACAGTTCTATGAACTTTGTCTTTGTCAAATAGATTTTGTACGATATAAATCACACTAATTTTACGATGATGACTTCCTTTTGTAAACAACCGAGACACTCGCTCATCCACATCGAGCATCAGATCATCTAAAACTACTATACTGTCAGATTTCATTTCTTGAGGGAGACCCTCGACGAATTCTACTTGGGGCAAAGCATCATACAATGGTTGCCATTCACTATAACACCATATTATATGATTGGGAGTAGGAGTAGATAATTCTGCAATGTGTTGGATGACTTTTTTCACAAAAGATGATTTACCACTACCAGTTGGCACACACAACAAACAAGTAAAATGGTGCTTTCAGCGGGGATCCATGTTTACCTAAGAACATGATCTACTCACCCTTTTATACGTTTTTGGAAAGGGGGCATCTAGCGAGTTAAAAAAATGTGTATGAGTGTACTGTATGCAGAGGAACTAATTTTTATTTTTGTTGAAAGAAAAAGGTTCGTCCTTGCCTAAAAGTAACCTATCAGGCGACTTAAAGACATCCACGACACCTTTCTCTGTGGTTGCCAAAACAAAATTCAGAATAAAATGTTTCTTCCTAATTTTTTTTTTTTTTTTGTATTTTGTAATTATTTTTTTTTCAACAACTTTTCAGAAACCAGTTGTCAATTGTCTTGTGGCTGTCATTGAACTAACAACCATATCATGTATGATTGCTTTTTGTTCAGCACTAAACTGTTTGATAATGAGATGAGAGTATTCACAAGGTGTTGGTGTTAGGTTCATGAAACTCATGCGCGTTTGACACAATGTATAGACTTTGTCTTTATAGACTCTCTCCAGAGCTTCGTCAAAGCACGCATCAATTCTCTCTTCTAGAGTCATCATTAGACAAACATTGTGTTGTATTTGGCTGGGATGATTCACACTACACCCATAACATCATCAGTACTCAGTTTCAACTATTCACCAGATCTGGTGTACACATTAACACAACAACTCCAACACATATTTGTTGGAAATTAAGTCACCAACACACTTGTCAGTAAATGATTCATCAGTTCACTGTTTCAACTATACACCAGATCTGGCGTACACATTAACACAGCAACTCCAACACACATTTGATGAAAATTAAGTCACCAACATACTTGTCAGTAAATGATTCATGAGTTCACTGTTTCAACTATACATCAGAACTGGTAGATGGTGGATTGTGGTTACAAGACTGGAGAAGAATTCAAAAAGACACATATTGATGCATTAAACAGGCATGCCTGATAGGACTAATGAAACTGTATGATTATATGCTTGGAGAAATTGGGGGAATACTTGGAGGTGTTGTATGTCTAGTGGAATTGTGGAAATGCCATCAGCTTGCACTTGTCTCTTTGGGTAGAAGTAGGAGAGGCCGTCTCTGCTCTGCTTATACGTATACATGTGGTTGTCGTTTACAACAAATCTACGATTTATGCCTGTTCCACTATCTTGCATTTGCAACACTTCCAAGTATTTTCTCTTGTTGAGGTCGTTGTGGCGTTTACTGATCCCCTTGCAACTGAACTTGTCCTTTGGACCGAAACAATAATATATTTTGCTGCAGAGACCGATTATACCATCGCCTTGCCACTCCACTTTAGACAAACCAAGAGTTCTCTTATCGTATGCCTGTCGGTCTCTACAGCATGGGTTTTCAGCTGACCAGTTTTCACCTTTCATTTTTGCTGCAACATTATCATTTCTGTGCATATCACACGCTTCGGATGGTAACCAATGATGCAGCTCTTCGAAAAATTGTTTTTTCATGTCGGGTTTCACCACTTCTTCTAGAGATGAAGCACTGAAAGCTATATACAGTGAATCCGTGTCCATTTCACATACCTCGTAGTCACACCGATCTACGAAGGTATCAATGAAGTCATAATAAAATTGAAGCATTTTCAGCTTTGCATACTGGTATACAAGAAACCCGATGGTCAACGGCAAGTCCGGATTGATTCGTTTTTTGTTCATTTCCACCTCATAAAGGATATCACTGAGGGGATTAAGAGTTCTGAACGATACATTATTTATGGCCTGTGTGACTTCCTCCTAGGAACAATAACAGACGCTACGAAACTTCTCCTTATTCGTAACTGTCTTGCCATAGCCAGAATTGCCCAGAAGTTTCACTGTATCTGCTACAATGGCCTGATTTGGATCTCGGTCACCCTGGCGTCGAGCCTCGGAAACTTCATTCCCAAACCTTTGAAAACATGCTTTCGGCTGGTATTGCACAATCGGATAAATATGCGTAACTTCCAGCCCATGCTGTGTATACCATTGCATCAAAGGAGTGGTGAACAATATTCTGTTTCCAAAATAACTGCCGATCAGCGATTTCCGAGGCTGACTCAAAATGTTGTTTGTTTCAGCAAAAGCTCTCATATGATCGCCGATATCTATTTTGGTGATATTGATAATTTTGAATATCGGCGTCATCTCTTCGGAGTGCGACCTCAATTTATCTGGCACATGGATATCACATAGTACGAGGCCAAACAGTTCACCATTTAAGATTTTATTCACAAGTTCAATTTCTGTCATTTTTCCTCCAGAGCTGGCTGAATCGGAAAACCCACGCAAGAATGTTTGGAGAGTGGGGTCTTTTCGCTTCATGTCTCTCCATTCACACTCCAAAATTTCAACAAGATTGTAACCGAGCTCTCGAATATATTTTGAGTTGGCTTCGGTTTCTTCGAACAATTCTTGCATGTTTTTTTTTCTGATTTCGTGATACAAAACGAAAGAAACATCTTTCTGCTTATTCAACCGGCACTCGTGACCGTGTCAAAAGCAGCCATGAAACTGATAGCAAGTCTGTGTGGTGGCGCACCATCCATCTACAGGCAAACGTCTTTTGCCAATGCGTTTCTCAATTCCGTTGAACTGGTGACGAAGCTTCACACCGTCTCTTGCCGCAATAAACTCCAGCCATTGCTCCGCCATTCTCCCATACTTGTGGTTATACTCGGGTCGAAAACCATTTTCTTCCCTTCGTCGCACGTACCAACCAGTAGGCATATCCTGTGTCAACGACCACAAGTATAGGGCATTGGCATCGTACCCAACAACACCGGCACACATTTTTGCTTCATCACCGAAGTTTGCTTTCCTCGCAAAGGTACTATCTTTCTCTTGGTGACGATTAAAGATGATGGATGGTCCACCAACAATATCATCTTTCACCAGATGATGTAAATCTTTATTTTTGTCATCAAACAGTGTGAAAAAGACTTCGCTGTCTACTGTGCTGAAGAGGTATTTCAATGTCAACCCCGGGACGCTTATACCATCCTTGAACATATCGATTGATCTTTCTCGATAAAAAGCACACTGCTTTTCAGCAGCTTCAAGAAATGGCTTAACATCCCGGTTGTTATACCACGTCAGAACATCTCTAAACGTGGTCATACCATTCTCTTTCCACACTTGTTTGCAATAAGAATAATCATCTGGTGAAATATTCTCTGCCTTTAGAGAACTGTAAAAAGCCTCGTACTCTGGTAGGTCATCACATTCCAATTTTTCCAAATTGGTAATCCACTCGCAAGGTAAAAATCCTTTGGTGGCTGAACAATCAAAAGCTTTCAGAAATTTGTCGTAACTGAAGCCAGGTGCCATATAATTTGTTATGTCAAGAAATTTAAATGAGTCCGTTTTCACACACATGAAGTTGTTTGATTTTTTGACAACAAATTTTCATGAGCTCTTCAATTTCAGGAAAGCCATAAACTCACGTTTAATCACATTTATGTCAGACTTCCCCGAATTGAAACCCAATACATATAATTCCATCATGTAGCGACGGAGTTCTTCCTCCAACTTCTCCAATGGGTGAGGTTTGGAATTTTCCTCCTCCGCAGTAGATTGTTCTAGTTCTTTCATGTCTCTAATTTTTTGCTGGAGGGCAGTCAGTGTATAAAAATGAAGCTGTTGCATTCTGTGATAGCTCTCTGTCGACATTGCCGTTAAGCAGGTAAACATTTCATTTACCAAGTCCTGCGGCTCCACTTTTGACACGAAACACTGTGGTTCATCATAACCTGGGATGTTACTGCACACACTTACACTGAGTGGTTTGTGTTCTGCTTCCCATGATAACTTTTCACTATTTACAGGCAATGTCGATTTATCAAAATACGACTCAAAGTCGTGAGTTGCCCTGTAGGGGAAAAAACGATCCTCCGGTGGTACCACGATCCCCTCGTCCTCTAATTTTTCAAAAATTGTCTGGGGGACGTAGTACACTTCAACAGGATAACGGTAACTAACATCTTCCGTACATATTGTTTCATGGCGATGTGCTCTGCCAACAATGTTCCACAATTTGCCACATTTTCTACATGAAAAAGACTTACAATGGTCATCGATACTTTGTATGTAGGACAAATGATTTGCATAGACATTCACATACATGGTTTCAGGGTATCAGCGATGTGAGCGCTGAACCACCTCGGCAACAACACCATCGTCATGTTCCACAAGTTCTTACACGTTTATGTTCACGTCGAAGTGTTTTTCAACTTGGGATATTTCCTGTAGGCTTACACCGCCGAAATCTGTCTTACCAACATCAGTATATTTACGGAACAGTGCATCGGTGGTTGTATTCATATTGTGGTACGTACAACCACTCCACAATGCCAGATACCTGAATAAACACAAATTATCATCATAAATGAAATTGTTTTGCTGGTCTTTTACGAGACCCACAATGGCTTTGTTGTTCATGATGAAATCTGGCAACTCGACTTCGCCAGCACCAATGGGGTGGTCCTTAATCTTGGTAACAAAAAAGGTCACATTTGTTAAACGGTGGACCACCCATTTAGTGTTTGGGCGTTGCTGCCTAGCCCACTCCAGAATATCTTCTTAATAGATCGTTTCCAGAAACTTTTTGAAGTCTTCCTGGTTACACACCAGATGTGGTGAAGTCAAATCCCGAGAATTATTCTGTGAGTGAGGCATGATAATACCTCAGCGCTCCAGTCTCATTATTTCGGAGCACAAAACCATAACTCAAATTTATTTTAAATTTCCATCGCTGTGATGCGAAGATGGTGGTTTTGAGCTCCGAATTAAAGTCAGATAAACCCATCAATCTTTAATTGTATAAATCTTGTACCCGTCTGTTTACAGCATGGTGTGTTCTTATAGAACTCCAAGACTCCCGGTACAAGTTTACCAATTCAGTGTCTTCATCCGTCTCTATAAGACTAGCATCAAAGTTTTCGGGGTCAATATCAAATGAGATCGTGTTTTCGGTTGGTCTCATTTTTTTACCCCAGCCACATGTTTGGTCGGTGCTTTCCTTTTAACAGACACTGGACGGTGTGCAAAACTTCTGTGTCTGTTAAAATGTAGGAGTTGGGTAAATGCCTGACCGCAATCCATACATGTCCATGAATCACCACATTTTTTCAAGTGATACTGGAGGTTTTCCAGTCTTGTAAAAGAGTTTGTGCAGTATGGGCAAGAATGATTTGTTCTACCTTGGTGCACTGTGCGTACATGCCTATTTCTGTTGCGCTGATCGGTAAATATTTTACCGCAATCTTCACACTCACGCGATGCCATAATTCAATAATCTCAGAATCTCAGCACTCGGATTCACAACTTGATCTTGGGATACAATTTATCTATTTTTCACCCAGTTAAACAAATGTTTTCACAGCTAATGAGAAAAACACTTCGTTGGTGCAATCCAAACCTCTTCGTTTTTCAAAGACAGCTCTGGAAAAAAACTTTTTTTTCCCAAGTACAGCTTATGAGAAAAACACTTTGTTGGTGCAAACCAATTCTTAGTTTTTCAAAGCAAAACACCAAGTTTTTCAAACACAACTGGTAAATCAGTCAATTGGTGAAAACCAAGCTCTTTTCCAAGCTAGCTTAGGTAGTCAACCACCGATCCAGACCCCGAGATCCGAATGGCAAATGAAGTTGCTTGCTGGTATTTATACTTTTTTTTTTGGGGGGGGGGGGGGGACCGAGCTGAAACTTCTCGCAATCTGATTGGTTCTTTAAAAGAGCTATCAAAAAGGTAAAAAATCCTGCATCTGATTGGTCAGCTCGCTATTAGAGCTGGAATCTTGATCCCCAAAGCACTTCAAGTGTGTTTTCGACTGTACATAAAAATGAAAAAAATAAATATTTTCCAGAGTATTTCAACATGGAAAGTGACTTTATAAAATAAAATAAAGTGCGTAAAATATATTTTGTAAAGAAAATTGTTGAGAAATTATTTTTTTTAATGTAATTTGATGATTTGAAGTGAAAATAATGATGTGTTTTCGGCGTGCCGATCAGGACTGACAGGAGTTGGTATAAGCCTATTTAGTACAGTGTTCTCCTCGTCATTTTCAAAGCAATGAAAAAAATATATAACCCATCAATACATTACGAAAAACTTAAAAACTATGTAAAAGGCGAATAAATGAAGCGAGAAAAATTAGTTTATCACGGAGAAAAGATTTATTTAATATTTTTTGGTTGAAAAAATGTTTGGTCAGTCTGTCGGCTTCTTTCTGGTAAATCGAGCGTAACGTCGCTTAGAAAAGCGATTTCACTGAATATCTGATCCCATTACGTTCTCATTGTCAGAAACTGAATTAAAGTTGATAAGAAATTGATCTGTTGACATTTATTTTGTAAAAAATCGCACAGAACGTGGTATTTCGGTACACCCAAAACAAGGTTAGAATTTACGAACAAAGCGTTTCTCACTGTTGACAGTGTTGTCAAGAAGATATACACAAACAGGGAGGGAGATAACTGAACCAGTTTTACGTTCTCACCAAATTATCAGATGGCGGTGTTCGACCCAACATTGCATATGCAACGAATTCTTGAGAGAGCGCAATCTTATCAAATAATTGGTTAACATTGCCACTGTGGCAGAAGAAAATGTAGCTGGCTGCAAAGCATTTTTTGCCTACAGGCGTTCGAGATGTAAGAGAAAGATCCCATATATGATAAACGTGGGTTTGGGATGTAAAATACGTAGTAAGTGAAGGGTGGTGAGTGGGAACTCTTCCTTTAAAATTAAATAAAAAAAAATTAACATTATTTATATAAGTTGGGAGTGGGGTGTACGGTAAACAAAAATCCGAGCCTTCATAAGATGGGTGTTATTGGATCATTCTGGTGTACTCCGTACCAGAAAAATACTCCCTTTCAATCGAACACGACTTTTTAAAAAATCTATAGCACTACGTGCTACTCTAAACAAGTCCATTTCGGTTAAAAACAGGGTTCTGCGGGGAATCCATATCAAATAAAGTCGTTTTCGGTGATTTACGCCCATCCTCGGGCTCATTTGGGTAATTATCCAGGGAAGTCGTTCCAGAAAATACTCCCAGTCTATCGAACATACCTGTTACAGGCCTCTTGGCCCTATTAGAGACATTTCAGGCTCATAGCACCCACGTGCCACCATATAAACAAAGAATGCGGTCCCTTCATACAAAATGGACGACGGAAACACGAATCACCCTAACACCACGAGCTGCGCATGCGCACTCAAATCACCCATCACCATAACAATTACGTCACAACATGGCCGCTCACACGGGTTACCATGACAACCACGTGATACCCATAATACATTGCGGTATGACGTCACTTCCTATGTCCACCAGCCTAGGTCCATAAGATGGGGCACGTCTAGACCCTGTCCTACTACTGACGACATCCATCATACAGAAAGTGTTATCATGAAGCTCACCAAGAGCTTTCATTTTTTCTGTGAGAGTGGGCAGTATCTCTCAGATGGACAGCAATCTTGTTAACAAACTGGTCAAATCCGCGAAACGGAAATACTTATCGGACTTATTGTCAGCTAGTGTTAATTCCCCTAAGACACAGCCTGTCTTTCTTGAGAAGCTTCTGTATCGTCTAAAGACAACCGTACTCCCAGAGCATTCGTCACCCAAAGACTTTGCGAATAGATTCTCTTCTTTCTTTTCTGGAGAAATTGAGACTATTAGAGCTTCGCTTGATGCAAACTCACAATCTGATCTTCGACAGATGGCCCACATGCCATGCACCCGTGTTAAAGCTGTTGCACAGTTGTCCCAATTCAAACCTTTGGCTACAACAGATATCCAGATGTTAATACCCAAGGCACCATCTAAGCAACGCATGCTAGATATCATTCCAACTTGATTGTTACAAGCATCTCTTTCGGAGTTAACTACACCGATCTTGAAACTGGTCATTGCCTCACTCCACTCTGGCGTCTTTCCTACAAGCATGAACACGCTTTAGTAAAACCTCTTCACAAAAAGCCAACACTTGACCCAGTGGTTCTGAAAAACTACCAACCGGTCTCTAATCTTCCTGATAGATCAAAGATTATTGAGCGTGCGGTGGCTTCTCGGCTGAATTCTCATTTGGCAGCCCACGGCCTAGCCGAAGTTAACCAATCTGCATACAGATCTAATTGCAGTACAGGAAGGGCGTTTCTAAGGTTCCAAAATTATATCCTCCTATCCGCGGACAGGCACAACCAAACATGTCTTGTTTTGTTGGATTTAAGCGCCGCTTCTGACACCATAGACCATAAAATACTTATTGAAAGACTGGCAGTGAGAATAGGCCTTACAGACCGAGCACTTAATTGGTTTTCAACGTACCTTAATGGTCGCTCACAGAGTGTCCTTATTGGAAGTGAGTCGTCAGGAAAAAATCTCTACGTAAAACATCACCAAGAAGAAACACTGGGGCAATTTCGCCCATACGTCCACCTTCTAAATCACCACTCATACATGGATAATACACACAAACAAAATACTATACAGTGGAATTGTCGAAGTTTTGGAGCGAATTTTCATGAACTGGGCCTTTTAAGCCAAAAATATAAACCGGCAGCTTTTTGCTTGCTGGAAACTTTTTTAAAGAAACTCGTGGCTAAAGATCATTCAGCTTTTAAGCATTATTTTTTGTATAATGCCTGGGCAGATAAAACTGATCTTCATATTCGCGGAACGTCCGTCTTGGTTAGAAACGAGATTATTCACAGTTCTGTATCATTGCAATCAAATTTGCAGGCTGTAGCGGTACGCCTAACCTCAGACAAGACAATTACATTATGTTTTGTTTACGTTTCACCAAGTAAAACCCTACAGCTGAATGATCTTGAGCTGCTGATCCAACAGCTTCCAACCCCATATATTTTATTGGATGATTTTAACTCACATAGCCCCCTTTAGGGTAATTCCCACAGTAAAGAAGGTGTAAAGGGTAAAACTGTGGAAGACTTCATTACAAAATATGATCTGTGTTTGTTTAATGATGATTCAAACACTTATGTGCACCCCGCATCTGGCTCGTATACACCAATTGATCTTACAATTGCATGCCCTTCTGTCTTCCTCGATTATTCTTGGAATGTAGAAGATGACTTGTGCGGGAGTGACCACTTTGCAATTGTGTTGGAGAGTGTAGTTCCGGCGAACGATGAGAGGGTGCCCCGGTGGAACTTTAAAAAAGCTGACTGGGACACTTTCTCGTCGCTTTGTTCTGAACGCCCCACACGGGAGAAATATCAAGATAGTGCTGACCAAATAGAACATTTTTCAAACGAGCTGCTTGACATTGTAAACACAGTCATCACTAAAACCTCGGCAAATCCAAAACGTTTCACCAAACCATGGTTTGATAATGAATGTACAAAGGCTATAATGGATCGCAAGAAAGCTGAAAGGGAATTTAACAAGTCACCAACTACACATTATTTAGACAAACTACGTATAAATCGGGCAAAAACAAGACGACTTATAAAACAAACAAAAAAAGAAAAGTTCTTGGGAAACCTAGGTTTCTAAGATTAACCAAAACACCCCCATCACTAAAATTTGGCAAATTATTAAAAAGATTAAAGGAAAAGAAACCAAATCAACTGTACAATACCTGAAGGAAAGCAACACCCTAATTACATCCAAAAAAAGAAATTTCAAACACATTGGCCTCCACATTTTCGAAACATTCGTTGTCTGAAAATTGTAGTCCAGCATTTATCAAAAGAAAACAACAGCAAGAAAAACAAAAGATCAAATTTACCTCCAACAATTTAGAGGATTACAATGAACCTTTCTCGATCGAAGAGTTAAGTAACTCTTTGCATTGAGAAAAGGATACTGCCACTGGTCTCGATGAAATACACTATCAAATTTTAAAGCATCTGCCTCAATCTTCACTTGAACGTTTATTATAAATTGTTAATGGCATTTGGGTGACTGGCCAGTTTCCACCATCCTGGCGTAAAGCAACAATAATTCCTATTCCTAAGCCTGATAATGATTCCAGCAACACAAGCAATTGCAGCCCTATTGCCTTAACCAGTTGTCCATTTCAAAACCATGGAGTGGATGATCAATGACCAACTTGTCTGGTTTCTGGAAGCGAACAATCTACTTGCGAATGTTCAGTGTAGTTTCAGAAGCCAGAGAAGTACTGTGGATCATTTGGTCAGACTTGAAATGTTTTTTAGAAATGCCTTAGCCAGAAAAGAACATGTGGTCGTCATCTTCTTTGATCTGGAGAAGGCATATGATACAACGTGGACGTGTGGAATTTTAAAAGATCTTTTTAACATGGGGTTGAAAGGGCGTATGCCTCTTTTTATTGAAAACTTTTTAAAAGTCCGCCAATTACAGGTTCGTGTTGGGTCAACGTTATCTGATCCTCACGAACAGGAATTGGGGGTTCCTCAGGGTAGAATTTTATCCGTTACCCTGTTTTCGGTTAACATTAATAGTATCATCGATGCAATTGAGAATATGGTAGATTCTTCATTTTATGTCGATGACTTTTTAATCTGCTATAGCAGCAAAAACATGAATGCTATAGAGCGCAAACTTCAGCTGTGTTTAAATAGGATTCGAAACTTGGATATAGAAAATGGTTTTAAATTTTCAAAGTCAAAAACAAATTGTGTTCACTTTTGTAAGCTTCGGAAACAACACCTCGAACCGGAGGTAAAAATCGATGGGAGACCTATTAAAGTTGTTAAGGAAGTGAAATTCTTAGGTTTGTTGTTTGACAACAAACTGAATTTCACTTCCCACATAAAACAACTAAAGGTTAACCCTTTACCTAACATGAAAAGCAGACGACACTTGCAAAAAAAATTCTTGAATAACTAATCTTTTTCATTTTTTGTCTCAAAAACATAGGTTATGACCCCTCGTTGGAACGAGCTCGACGAGCTCGTTCCAACGAGGGGTCATAACCTATGTTTTTGAGACAAAAAATGAAAATATTTTGAAAATTAATTGACGATTTTTGAGAATAGCGCTGGCCGGTTTTGGCCGTTACGTTGGGTAAAGGGTTAAATGTTAGAGAGCACGAAACCTACTGAAGATTGTTGGTAGCACAGATTGCGGTGCTGACCAAAAACCATTACTCCATCTGTATAGATCGCTTGTTCGATCAAAATTAGATTATGGTTGTATAATTTACGGTTCTTCAAGGAAGTCATATCTCAAACTACTTGATGCAATTCACAATAGTGGTATTAGAATTAGTCTACGGGCTTTTCGAACATCCCCAATAGATTCAATGCTTGTTGAAGCAGAGGAGCCTTCCCTTTAGAACCGCAGAATTAAATTATCTCTCCAGTATGTCTCTAAAGTGTTGGCCAATCCTTCAAATCCTGCTTATAACTGTGTTTCAGATCCTCAAAATATTGAATTTTTTTACCGACACCAGAAACATATTCCTCCATTGGGAATTAGAAGTAAACCCCACATGGAGTCTTCTAAAATTGATTTCGATTCTATAAAAGAAAACTGTAAATCACATATTCCTCCTTGGCATCTTAAAAAACCTACAATTATTCTAGTCCTTTCTACTACCAAAAAATCTGATACAAATTATTTGCAGTTTAAACAAAAATATGCCGAAATAAAGTCCAAGTATCCAAGTATAGTACATATACAAGGATCTATACAGGTGGATCTAAAGATGGTGACAAAGTATCATCAGCTGCTGTTACTGGTGATCATATTACCTCAGTCAGAATATCGAATCAGAGTTCCATTTTCACAGCTGAAGTTAAAGCTATACAATTCGCGCTTGAACATATCGAGAATGTATAGGAAAATAAGTCGATTATTTTTTCCGACTCTCTTTCCACTTTACTTGCTTTACTCAACCCCAAGTTGAAGAACCCTCTCATTTTGGAGCTTCGTGAGAAGTTGACAACTCTCATGTCTGACCAATATGATATCGTGTTTTGCTGGTTACCCGGACATGCAGATATCGCTGGTAAAACCAGAGCGGGCAGTGCAGCAAAACAGGCTTTAAACAAGCCTCTCACTGATTTTAACATCCCTTTCAGTGACTTCAAACCACAGATCACAAACAACATCAAATCTGTGTAGCAGGCGGATTGGGATGGAATGACAAATAACAAGCTCCATCGATTCCGACCAAATATTTGTGATCACTATCTGTCTAGTAACCTTTGTAGAAAGGATCTTGCAGTTTTGACGCAATGTCATATTCGTCATACACATACTAACTAGGGCTGTCACGATTTTGAAATATAGGAATCGATTAATCGTCGCAAATAATCGATGATAATCGATTAATCGTACCTAAATGCCCCCTCTCTTTGAAGCCGATAAAAATGAAGTTCAAGTCAGCTGACTTACCTCAAGGAAACAACGAAGACGATCCTTTTTAGGTACATTCATCAAAGCTTTGATGTTCTGAACTTTTGAACCGTCAGTGTAACAATCAAAACAGGTCGGCAGTTGCGAAGTTCGCAACTGCCGACCGGTCTTGATTATTACACTGGCGGGTCAAAAGTTCAGAACATCAAAGCTTTGATGAATGTACCTGAAAGATAAATTCTTCAAACAGCTTCTTTGGGGTTTAACATCGATGTTCTTAACTCTTTACCTTTAGAAACAATAATTTTTTCATCAAATTTTCTTTTAATTATTAAACGTCTAAAACGGGATACAATTTACCGATTATTCGACAACGAAAAATACTAATCGATTTCGCCGTGACCGACCAATAGTCGATTAATCGAATAATCGTGACAGCCCTAATACTAACACATTCCTTTTTGTTGGAGGGTACTGTGCAACCAGAGTGCGTTCCATGTCAGCAGGTATGTCAGTTGAGCACATTCTTCCATACTGTACTGATTTTAATCTTGTTAGAAGGCAGTACTTCACAGGTGGATCCCTTAGAGATCTGTTTTATAATACGAGTCCACACAAAATTTTATCACTTCTGAAAGTAATCAACATTTTTAATAAATTTTAACATTGTTTTTATCTGTTAATCTCGACTCATCAAGTCTCAATTCGTCAGGTTGATTTATAAGTTATTCACTTATTTCATTACTCATTAATTTTCTAATCATTCTTGTCTTTTATATGTCTATTGTGGTTATTTTTTTTATTTTTTTCAATCTTTTACTTCATGACTAATAATGACGTTTTACATACCACAGTTTTCTCGCCACGATATGCCCTTAGTTGCTGATGTGGCCTTAAACACCAATAAATAAATAATAAATAATAATGAATATATATTTTTTGACCCCCTCCCCTAGTTCATGTGAGTATAAATTGCTGTGGACTTTTATAAATGCACCTCACACGACAATAAATCAATCGAAACTAGCCAGACTGTTCATAACTTTCACGAAGTTCTGATCTGAAGGTTGCTGGCTAACTGATATAAATGGGTCAGTGACATATGGACAAACAGGTATTTGAACGGATAGCCCACGACCAAATTAATTAAATGACAACCACTGTTTTTTGCGTTGCTCGTATAACCGCATTGCATAAACAATCCGCTATTTTAGGGTTTCTTAACCCGCCCACTGTAAGTAAGAGTATTGCTGATTTGGGCACTAGGATAACGGATTACACCTTTCAAATATATGTATGTGATAACATTTGAGCTCATGTGATATCAAATTCGCCATGTTATTAAGTGATTCGTTGTTAATGCGTGTCATTTGTGATGCTAACTCTGGATAAACTATGAATACAATAAACACAAATAAGTTTTAACCCTTTACCTAACGTAACGGACAAAACCGGCCAGCGCTATTCTCAAAAATCGCCAATTAATTTTCATTATTTTTTTCATTTTTTGTCTCAAAAACATAGGTTATGACCCCTCGTTGGAACGAGCTCGTCGAGCTCGTTCCAACGAGGGGTCATAACCTATGTTTTTGAGACAAAAAATGAAAAAAAATAGTTATTCAACAATTATTTTTGCAAGTGTCGTCTGCTTTTCATGTTAGGTAAAGGGATAAAGGGGAGAAGAAAAGTTAAAAAAAAAAATTAAAATTAAATACATGAATATTTTTTGCAACGCCTTAACTCTTTAGGTTTTAGTGTTTCCCACCTTTGCATTTTCCATGGGGGCTTACCATATCTCCATTTTCACTGTCAGTTCAATAATACTCCACTTCAATCATAGATTTCATGAATTCCACAATTTATCAGTTTACTGAGCCATGACATTTTGTGTATACATATGTGCCATCGCCTTAACCCTTTACCCAACGTAATGGCCAAAACCGCCCAGCGCAATTCTCAAAAATCGTCAGTTAATTTTCATTATTTTTTTCATTTTTTGTCTCAAAAACATAGGTTATGACCCCTCATTGGAACGAGCTCGTCGAGCTCGTTCCAATGAGGGGTCATAACCTATGTTTTTGATACAAAAAATGAAAAAAATTAGTTGTTCAAGATTTTTTTTTGCAAGTGTCGTCTGCTTTTCATGTTAGGTAAAGGGTTAACCCTTTGGGGATAGAGTTTTCCATATATACATTTTTTTAGATATTGTGTTTACAGTACAGACGTCGTGGATTGGTCGTAATCCACGCTAGGGCAGTAATGTCAACGCATGCGCTTACCAAGTAATAAAAATTTGCCACCAGCAAAATTTTAATTAAACAACCCGGTGCTTCATTAATTAAAATTTTCCTAATTATTCCTGTAATTAGTGTTTGTGGTCTACTGTTATTGCGCCTGTGGAAATACTGTCCACCCCGTGGAAATTGTCCAATCCACGGAGACGGTACTGTACCATGTCTCTATATTTTCAGTGGGGCTTGCTATTTCCCCATTATTCTTGTTAGTCCAAATGATTCACCAGTGAGAGCAGAGACCTGTCCGATGCGAACTGATAATTCACATCAACCACATCCATGTCCTCACCGATGAATCACTTCAACCACAAATTGACATGCATACATTTTATGACCCCCCCCCCCCCCCCCACCCCCCAGTTTAGGGATTTACTGCCCCATCAAATATACACTGTGGATGTGTGTTTTCGTCAACCACATCCATACCTTCACTGAGGAATCATTTTAACCACAAACTGGAGTAAATCGATGTTATAAGCCCCCCCCCCCTCCCCCCGGTAGTTTTTTGTGGTTTACCATATCTACATTATCTAAAATATACCACTTTAATCATAGGTTTCACGAATTCCACAATTTATCAATTTGCTAAACACTGAAGTATACACTTTGCGTACTTGTATGCATATGTAGCTAGATATATTAGCATTATGAAAAATACTCCAATTTTATGAAAGGTTTCACGAATTCCACAATTTATCAATTTGCTAAACATTTAAGTATACACTTTGGGTGCATGTAGCTAGATATGCATAGGTAAGAACATCATAGCCCCTTGGGCACAGAGATACTATATATAATTCACACCAACCACATCCCTTCCCTCAAGGATGAGTGACCTCAACATCCCTAAACTCATTGATGAATCACATCATGACCTCAACATCCCTATCCTCATTGATGAATCACATCATCCATAAATTGAATTGCATACGCATTTATACATTATATATATCTACATGTACATAGCAACCATCTTTGTGTATAGTGGGGGTTTTCCACTGATAATTCTCATCAACCACATCAATGCCTTCACTGATGAATCATTTCAACCATAGATTGAGGTGACTAAATGTTGTGAACCCCCCCCCCCCCCCATAGTTTAGGAATTTTCTCCCTCATCAAATATACACCGTTAATGTGTATACATGTTAACCACATCCATACCTTCTCTGATAAATCACATCACTGGAACCACTGGTCTCATAAAATAATGAAGTATACACTGTGAATATACACATATTGGTTTTAGTACTTCCCCTGTCTACGTTTTCAGTTTACCACGTCCCCAGTTTCACTGTTAGTTCATCAGTGAAGGCACAGATGTGGCAGATGAGAACTGATAATTCACATCAACCACATTAACCCCTCACCGATGAATCACTCCAGCCATAGCTTGTAGTAAATAAATATGCACAGTGCATACAGCGGAACTTTTCACTAATAATTCACATCAACCACATCCATGCCAGTCACGTCACTGTTTTTTCATCAGTGAAGCCGCAGGTATGGCAGATGTGAACTGATTATTATTCACCTCAACCATATCCATACCCTCAGTGGTGAGTCATTTCAACCACAGATACAAGTATATAGATTTGATAACCCCCCCCCCCCCCCCCCCCCCCGGTCCGGTTTTGGGATTCACTGCATCTAGCAGTTAGCACTTGAACTTTAAGTTCATTTTATTAACGAAGAATTTCATGAAATGACCAGTTTAAGCATTCATTGACTGGATATGCATATGTGTTTTGTCACGGATATAATATATATATAAATTAAATCAACCACACCCTTCCCACAAGGATGAGTCACCTCAACATCCCTATCCTCATTGATGAATCACACATCACCCAGCAATTGAATTGAATAATCATTTATGCATTATATGTATCTACAGTACGTGGAGAGTGGATAGTAACTAAATTTCCCGCGAAGTGGGGTTATCACCCAAACTATAACTTTCAAATTTTGTATATATCGATCAAAAACAAAAGCAATGTTTCACCCAATGGACCTCCGGGTTTAACCCGGAGGTCCATTGGCTGAAACTTTGCTTGTGCTTGTTATGCTTTGCAACAAACTTGCAATTATTGCTTGGGTGGAATCTCCACTCTGCGGGTGATTTAGTACTAATACCCTCTCCACGTACTGTATATATCAACCATCTTTTTGTACAGTGGGGGTTTTCACTGATAATTCTCACCAACCACATCAATATCTTCACCGATGGGGGCGCGGTGGCGTCGCGGTAACCGGTTCACGTCAGATCACCGAAGTTAAGCAACGTCGAGCGCGGTTAGTAGTTGGATGGGTGACCATTTCAGCGACTGATTCGCTCTCCCGCGTTGTGTCCTTGGGCAAGGCACTTAACCCCGATTGTCTACATGGGGGCACGATGACGCAATGTACTAAGGCGTACTGCACGTCGAAGGTGCGCATGTCTTCAACCAATCTAACCATGCCTGTGCCGCGGTGCAGAGTTAATTAATAATTTAGGGATTTACTACCTCATCAAATATACACCGTGGATGTATATATATCTCCACCACATCCATATCTTCGCTGATGAATCATTTCAACCACAGATTGAATTGAATAGATTTTATAACCCCTCCCACCTGGTCTGGGGATTTATCTAACAATCATATAGATTTTGGCCTGAAAACCACGAGAAACGGTACGTGTCACATAATGTGTTCCGATTCCGTATCGTATAGACGACTCATTCTGATTCCGTATCATATAGACGACACGTTTCCGGTTGCGCTACGGGCTATCATAACAGGCACATAGATACATTCTATGTGCGTTTCAGTGGTCGACCGAACATTATGTCCCAAAAATGTTTAAAAATAATTTAACCCTTTACCTATCATGAAAAGCATACGACACTTGCAAAACAAATTCTTGAATAATTAATTTTTTTCACTTTTTGTCTCAAAAACATAGGATATGACCCCTCGTTGGAACGAGCTCGACGATCTCGTTCAAACGAGGGGTCATAACCTATGTTTTTGAGACAAAAAATGAAAAAATAATGAAAATTAATTGGAGATTTTTTTGAGAATAGCATTGGCCGGTTTTGGCCGTTACGTTGGGTAAAAGGTTAAGATTTAATCTGTTTATGTGACAGAATTGTTAGATAAATGAATTACCATGATAATGTGCGTGTCCTGTGATTTGTATCAGATTCTCGATGGTGTCAAAAAATGGGATCACAACTCGCCGGCAAAGCCGGCTCGTTGAGATCCCATTCTGGACACCACCTTGAATCTGATACAAATCACAGGACATGCACATTATCGTGATAATCTGCATTTATTGCCTCATTAAGTATACACTGTAGATATGTATAATTGCCAGCACCTGAACTCTTCGAATGTGGGGTTACCATATCTACATTATCAATGATACTCTTCTCCAATCATATATTTCAGGATTTCTACAGTTTATCAATTTACTAAACCATGAAATATGCACTTTGGGTATGCATATGCAGTATCACATTTACCCATTAATACATTCTCTGAAATCATTAATCTACGATTTACTAACCTATGACTTATATACTGTGAATATGTATATATGGCACTATCTTAACCCTTTAGGTATAGAGCTTGCCAGATCTCCATATTCACTGTTAGTTCAAATTATTAACCATGCATTTAATGAACTCCCTAGTATAAAGCATTTATTGACTTATGAAATGTACACTGTGGATATGACTCTGTGAGAACATCTTAACCCCTTGGTCATAGAATGTGCTGTGTTTACACTTTCATTGATAATTCGCTTTGGCCATATCTATACCTTCACAGATGACTCACAAGAACCATAGATCTCATAAACTGTGGATATGCATATATTGCAACACCTAAATCCCTTAGTTTTAGTGATTCCCATATCTACATTTTCAGGGGTGGGTGGGGGGAGGTGGGTTACCATATCCCCATTTTCACTGTTAGTTCACAGATATGACAGATGTGAACTGATAATTCACACCAACCACATCCATACCTCACCGATGGATCACTCCAGCCATAGATTGTAGTAAACAAATATACACAGTGTATACAGTGGGGCTTTTCACTAATAATTCACATCAACCACATCCATACCTGTCGCTGTTTGTTAATCAGTGAAGTCACAGATACGGCAGATGTGAACTGATTATTCACCTCAACCACATCCATTCCCTCACTGATTAATCATTTTAACCACAGATTGAAGTGTATAGACTTTA
This sequence comes from Pictodentalium vernedei, assembly GCA_031216915.1. Classification (NCBI taxonomy): domain Eukaryota; kingdom Metazoa; phylum Mollusca; class Scaphopoda; order Dentaliida; family Dentaliidae; genus Pictodentalium; species Pictodentalium vernedei. Next base: position 507,027,911 of record CM062293.1, read on the forward strand.
TAACCACCCCCACCCCCCCCCCCACCACCCCCTGTTTGGGGACTTAAATATACACAGTGTATACAGTGCGGTTTTTCACTAATAATTCACATCAACCACATCCATGCCTGTCACTGTTTTTTCCATCAGTGAAGCCACATATTTGGCCCCCATTTCATGTAATACCTAGTTTAAGCGTTCATGGAATTATGAAGTATGTGCAGTGGATATGCATATGTGAGAACATATTATCCGTTTGGGCACGGATATGATATATATACTCGCCCAAAAAAGAAAGAGTGCATTGCAGAAATTGATCAAACTCCAAAAAAATAATTTCGTAGGTGTAAAGAGTGTTAACCTGTTCATGAATAAGTTATATTGAACACAAAAACAGCTTTCCCCGTTAAAATTGCATTCACGTTAAATGACGTGCTGCACGTTTGTGAAAAGGCATGTTTTGCACGTGGAGAATCTGAAAATTCATGCAGCAGTGTGAATCCTTGTGTATTTAAACACTAAAGTAAGGCCTTCCTATCGTTCACATTCAAACTTGCGCTGCTGTTAAAACGACTCCACATTAGCATGCCAAGATTGACAATGAATCAACGTCTCCTTGCCCTGGGTATGATTAGAGCTGACAGAACACACAGAGAGGTCGCCCAGCATTTGAACTGCCACCGTAACACTGTAAACAGGCTAGTCCATCGACATGCACAACATGATGACGTTCGAGACCGACCCCGCTCCGGGAGACCCCGAGTTACCACCCCTGCACAAGATCGGTATATCCGTGTCGTCCATCTCCGGAACCGGCAACAAACGGCAACGACGACAGCCAGGAACATCCCTAACCTGAGACGGATACATCCTCAAACAGTAATCAACCGGCTGAGAGAATACGGCTTACGTCCTCGAAGACCTGCAATTTGTCCGATTTTGACGTTACGTCATCGTCGTGCTCGACTGCAGTGGTGTAGACAACATCTCAGGCATCCCTTACACTGGTGGCGACGTGTTTTGTTCACAGATGAATGTCGTTTCCATCTTTCATCATCAGATGGCCGCCAGAGAGTGTACAGACGTCGAAACGAACGCTACGTAGATCCATGTGTCGTGGAGCGAAACCGTTATGGGGGAGGGTATCTCATGGTGTGGGGTGGCATCACTGCCCGTAACAGAACTGAGCTGGTCATTATTGATGGAAATCTCAATGCAGCCAGATATCGTGATGAAGTGCTCACACCTGTTGTTGTCCCATTTCTGCAACGTCACGGCCCCGGCGTCATTCTACAGCAAGACAACGCCCGACCCCACGCAGCTCGTTTTGTTCAACAGTATCTGCAGCAACAACAAGTGGATGTTCTTCCCTGGCCCGCAAATTTGCCCGATATCTCACCCATTGAGCACGTATGGGACGAAATGAAGCGTCAGCTACGCCGGCTTCCCCATGCACCGTCAACGCTTGTGGAACTCCAAAGACAGCTTATCAGAATATGGAACAACATCCCACAACACTTCCATGCTAACTTGCTCGCTTCCATGAGGCGTAGATGCACAGCAGTCGTCGATGCAGACGGATGTCATACCAGATACTGAGTGTGTGACTTTTGTGTTTGACCCTCGGTGTCTTTGACTCTCCATGGCACCAAGAGTATTCGTCGTAGCGTAATGAAATTTCTCGTGTTGATCACAAATTGATTCATCTGTGATCGAATAAAATGTCCATGAATGAAAATGATAATTATCTTTTTTTAGTATTATTTTTTAGCATGCACACTTTCTTCTTTGGGAGAGTATATAATTCCCATCAACCACATCCCTTCCCTCAGGGATGAATCACCTCAACATCCGTATCCTCATTGATGAATCACATCACCCATACATTGAATTGAATAAACAATTATACATTATATGTATCTAAAAAGCAACCGTCTTTTTTTGTATATTGGGAGTTTTCACTGATAATTTTCATCAACCACATCAATATTTTCACTGATGAATCACTTCAACCACAGATTGGAGTGAATAAACGTTATGACACCCTAGTTTAAGGATTTACTGCCTCATCAAATAAACACTGTGGATGTATCTATATGTCCACCATATCCATATCTTCACTGATGAATCAATTCAACCACAGATTGAATTGAATAGATTTTATAACCCCCCCCCCCCCCTCCCCCGACCCCCTGGTTTGGAGATTTACTGCCTCATCAAATATTCACTGTAGATATATATAAATGTCAACATCTGAACTCTTCGAATATGGGGTTTACCATATCTTCAATATCAAAAATACTATTGGTTATCCATGTATTTTCCAGGGTGTATGGGAATTTACTCATGGATTTCATGATTTCCACAGATTATCAATTTAGTAAATATTCACCCCACCCCCTGGTCTGGGGATTTACTGCCTCTTCAAATATTCACTGAAGATATATATAAATGTCAATATCTGAACTCTTCTTGGGGAGCTGACAGTTGCTCGCCATTGCAAGGTGGTTCTCTCCGGGTACTCCGGCTTCCTCCACCCTTAAAACTGTCACGGTCATGGTTAGGCATTGTGCAGAAATATTTGACCTTAAACACCAATAAATAATAATAATAAATAATAATCTGAACTCTTCGAATATGGGGTTTACTATATCTACATTATCAAAAATACTATTGGTTATCCATGTATTTTCCAGGGTGTATGGGAATTCACACCGGTCTGGGAACTCATACACACTGAGGCGGCTTCGGCTGGAAAACACAAGGATAACGGATTGGGGTGCTTTATACTTTAACCTACATTGTGGGTAAACACTGACAGAAAATCTGTACTTTGCAAGTTTCTTAAATAAAACAAGACAGATATGGATGTCATTGGAACTGGCTCAATGAGCCAGTTCCAATGACATCCATATCTGTAATATTTTATTGCACATAAATATTAAATTTCCTGTATTTTTATTTTTGTTCTAACATAACCGAGCAGAAGGTATGAATTAATTAAAAATGGGTACTTTTCAGCCATAAAGCTTGCTTTTGTATATTCTTGTTTTACACCGTGGTTAAATACGATGTAAAAAGAAGCAATCGTGGATTGCAAGTTACACTGTACCTCTCAGCCAATCAAAATACAGTATTTTGCTTCATTATCAGCAGAAATACTCCACTTTACTCATAGATTTCCACAGTTTATCACTTTACTGAACCGGGAAATATACACTTTGGTTATGCATGTGTGGTATCACATTAACCTAGTGGATATATAGTTTCCCATACTTACATTTTTGCTGGTATTTCACTTTTATCATACATTCTTACTAATTTATAATTCACTAACCCATGAAATATACACTGTGAGTATGTACATATGGCAATATCTTAACCCTTTGTGTGTAGAGGTTGCCATTTGTCCATACAAATATGGTAAATGTGAGCTGATAATTCACATCATCCACATCCATACCTTCACCGATGAATCACCCCAGCCATAGATTGAAGTAAATAAATATTCATAGTATACACAGTGGGGCTTTTCACTGGTAATTCACATCAACTACATCCACACCTTTCACTGTTTCTTCATCATTGAATCCACAGATATGGCAGATGTGAACTGATTATTCACATCAACCATGTCCATATTCTCACAGATGAAAACTTTTAACCACAGATTGAAGTGAATAGATTTTATAACCACCCCCCCCCCCCCCACACCTTCCTGGTTTGGAGATTTACTGACACTTGAACTCTAACTATAGAACTATAGTGTTTATCATATCTACTTTATCAAAAATATTCCACTTCAATCATAGATTTCATGAATTCCACAATATATCAATTTACTAAACATTGAAATATACACTTAGGGTACATGTAAGCATATGTAGCATCACCTTATCTCTTTGGATATAGAATTTTTCATATTTCCATTTATCCATACCTTCACATATGATTCACTTCAGCCATAGTAAAGTACATGTATACACTGTGGATATGCCCATATTGCAACACCCAAACCCTTTAATTAACGTGTTTGTCATGTCCATATGTTCAGTTAGGCCAGATGATCCATCAGTAAATGCACAGATGTGGTCGATCTGAACTGATACATCAACCACATCTCCGCCCTCACGGGCGGATCAACCCAGCCATAGATTGAAGTGAATAGGCACTTGAACTTCATACATGTTTACATATATATATATAGCGACCATCTTTGTATACAACGGGGAGCGCGGTGGCTCAGTAGGTAGAGGTGCAGGCTGCAAGCCGAGAGGTCCTCGGTTCGAATCCCACCTGCGGCAACCGCGTTGTGTCCTTGGGCAAGACACTTCATCTTCATTGCCCGCGTGGGGGCACGATGACGCCGTGTACTAAGGCGTACTGCACGTCGATGGTACGCTTGTCTTCAACCAATCTAACCCTGCCTGTGCTGCAGTGCGGAGTTACGATGTTGGGGAGCTGGCAGCTGCTCATCGTTGCTCGGTGGTTCTCTCCGGGTACTCCGGCTTCCTCCACCCGTAAAACTGTCACGGTCATGATTACCCATTGTGCATAAATATGTGACCTTAAACATCATTAAATAAATAAATAAATGGTATACAAAGTGGCTTTTCACTGGTAATTCTCACCAACCACATCCATACCTTCACCGATGAGTCAATCCAACAACAAATTGAAGTAAATATATTTTGCCCCCCCCCCCCCCCCCCTCCCTTCTGGTTTGGGGATTTACTGCCTCATCAAATATACAGTGTGGATATGTATATATGTCAACACCTGAACTCTTTAAGTATAGGGTTTACTATATATCTGCATTATCAAAGATACTCCACTTCAATCATTGATTTCATTAATTCCACAATTTATCAATTTACTGAAATATAAAATGTACACTTTGGGTATGCACATATGGCATTACCTCAACCTTTTAAAGTTTTCCATATTTACATTTTTGCTGGCGCTTCACTTTTACCTTACTTTCTCTGAACTAACTAGTTTAACATTTATTAACTCATGAAATGAACAGTGTGGATATACATATATAGCAAGACCTTAACCCTTCAGGTATAGAGTTTGACATATCTTCATTTTCACTGATATGTGGACTTCATTTTAACCACTGATTGCATGAAATTCCTTATTCATGAATTTCCTTGTTTAAGATTTTACTGGCTCATGAAATATTAACTGACTCGTGAAATGTACACTGTGAAAATGGATAACGTTAGCCGTACTTACACTTTCAATGGCACTCAATGGTACCCTGCTTTAAGCATTTACTGACTAATTTAATATTTACTTACTTGCTAAGTGCACACTGTGAGTCTGAACATATGGCAATACCTTAACCCTTTTGGAGTAGAGCTTGCAATAATTCAATTTTCATTGTTAGTTCGATTTATTAACCAGGCATTTCATGGATTCCCTAGCTTAGGCATTTAGTTACTTATGCAAATTCACCTGTGAATATGCATATGTGAGAACATCTTAATCCTTGGGCATAGAGTTTGGCATGTTTACACTTTCCTTCACTGATGATCCACCTCAACTATATATCATACAAAATAATATTAGTTACACAGTTTGTTGGTGGCCTAATATGGTATATATGGTGTCAGTCAATTTCATATTGGACGAGAGCGAAGCAGACAGTTTGTTGGTGGTCTAATATTGTATATATGGTGTCAGTTAATTTCATATTGGATGAGAGGGAAGCAGACAGTTAGTTGGTGGCCTAATATGGTATATATGGTGTCAGTCAATTTCATATTTGACGAGAGCGAAGCAGCTTTCGTCCAATACGAAACTCACACCATATATACCATATTAAGCCACCAACAAACTGTGTAAGGAATATATCTTACCGACTGCTGAATCGATGCACAGAACTAATAACAACAGCGATCAAAAATCCATGAGATAATTCTCGCAATGTGTCCGCGTGTCTTTGCCTTGTTACAATTTATGGGAGAGTGCCTGTAGGCACTCTCCCATAAATTGTAGCAAGGCAAAATCATACATACCAAACAGTTTCATTTCGAAGGTAACATGACACACATCCACAGAATATGAAGCCGTTTAAGTTGCCTAATCTGCACTTCAGACCAAATATGGGCTTCCAACACTCAATCTTTCAACTTGAAGCGTTTATAGGCGGCCGCCATTTTGAATAATCAATGAACAAAGGGGAGATTACCCATAGCTGTCAGCGTATATTGATGCTGACAGGCAGTATATGGTTTTATATGCGCGTTTATAGGCTGCCGCCATTTTGAATAATCAATGAACAAAGGTGAGATTACCCATAGCTGTCAGCGTATATTGATGCTGACAGGCAGTATATGGTTTCATATGCAGTCTGCATATGACGTCTTTGAACCAATGAAATTCCCAGATACTTGTAGGAGGTAAGATATTGTAATATACACTGTTATCTCCCTCTTCGTTGTAAGTTCAAATGAGTCATCAACGAAGGCATGGGTATGGCCGATATGAACTAATAATTAACATCAACCACATCCATACCCTCACTGATGAATCACTCCAACCTAAGATTGGGGTGACTAGATGTTTAACTGAGTAAAGACGTTTGCTGGCCCATACTGTCAGTGAATTGCTGTTCAGCTGATGTAATTAATACACTATTGCCTGTATAGACTATTTCTGAAGTCAATATGAGTATCTCCAAGGTCACTGAGCTGACCACTTGAATGTTTATCGCTGGGTGATCACAGTAAGGCCTACTTTCTCCTTCAATACTTTCTATCAAGTTATTCACTTCCTGGGTACTGAACAGTCTTTTCACATAATTATCTGCCATTTGGGGGCGCGGTGGCTCAGTTGGTAGATGTGCAGGCCGCAAGCCTAGAGGTCCTCGGTTCGAATCCCACCTGCGGCAACCGCGTTTTGTCCTTGGGCAAGACACTTCACCCCCATTGTCCACGTGGGGGCACGGTGACGCTGTGTACTAAGGCGTACTGCACATCGATGGTGCACCTGTCTTCAACCAATGCTAACCCTGTTTTTGTGGAGTTGGTGTGTTGGGGAGCTGAGAGTTTCTCGCCGTTGCTCGGTGGTTCTCTCCGGGTACTCCGGCTTCCTCGACCCGTAAAACTGTCACGCTCATGGTTAGCCATTGTGCAGAAATATGTGACCTTAAAACACCAATAAATAAATAAATCTGTCATTTTAACAAAACATGACACCATCATAGAGTCCATGTCTGGCTGATTTTCTTTTTCCTCTTCTCCTTACACAATACTGGTACTGCTAGAAGTCTTGGGTTTTTTATGGACTGATTAAATCTGTCTCGAACCCTGTAACTACAGAATTCCACTAGAGTTGGTCGTGGTTGCTTTCTAGTTTTCTTTGGGTCACCAAAGCGATGGCTCCGCTCTATGTCCCAAATGTCCAGGTCAACTCCTATTTTTTCCCCGATGCTTGTAACCACATCATGAGTGGACTCACTCTTAGACCCCGGGATACCAGATATTCTCAAGATATTTCTCATCCTGTATTGCTTCAAGTCATCGAGTTCATTCTCGAGGGTCACTATGGCCTTATCCTTAGCTGAATTTGATTCTTCCAATTCCTTGACTCTCTTGTTAGCTCCGCAATTTGCCTAGAAAATGTTGATTTCAGTAAGCTTTCTAGCACAGTTACTACAGAAGGGTGCGTTAAGGCACTAATTAAATTAGATGTCATGTCATCACCAGGAGCACCATGACTTGCCATGTTACCGGTCTCAACGTTGGTGTCAACACTGGCGTCAGCCTCATAGAACGAAATATCAGACACGGAATCACGTATTTCCTTGTACCTTTTTAATGTTTGAGTGTCAAACGAACTATCGCTAGATCCAAGTCTTCGCTTATCAGAATCCCTTAAACCTTGTTCAGATCTAGGAGTAGAAGTAGAACTTTCCATTTTAAAACTAGTATGACCAAGTCGTCCCCTGAGTTCCAATGTGTTCTATGTGCCTACTGGCACATAGAACACATTGGAACTCAGGGGTCGAAGTTACAACGACGAAAGTTGATACACCATATTGCTTGATGACCACGAAATAAGGTGGAACATCAATTGCTCTTTTTTAAGATAGCATTAAAAATCCGACACCAGGTTGTCCAAAATTATAGTAATTACATCTGTAACTCAGCTGAAAACAATTTGCAAAACCATCCCATACAAAAGCTCTCTATTTACGCCATCCGCAAGAACAAAATAGAAATTTCAGCTAACCACCAAATATCGTTTGTTTCTTTTGTCCTCGGTGACACATAAGTCCCCACAATACGGGGAGACAAGCCAAAGTCCCTTGCATTCTTTGTAAGGAAACGAAACAAACAAAGGGAATATTCATTGGAACCAAAACACTATTACCTAGGTTGCCATAAACTCGGGAAGACAAACTGTCTCCACACACCCAAACCCTCACAGTGTAACACCCGAGCCTTGACCCCACGAACTTATAGTTCGTACACTCCCGACTAGAGGTCAGCTTTGGGGTCGCAACCCAAAATATTAATTGGTCCCCAACACCAGAACCAAATCTACACTTTGTATAGACTTAATGATTACCCCAAACAGGAATACCCAAGGCATCAATCCATAATTTTTGGTCCTCAAAAAAATGGGTGTGGGATTATTGGGCGCGACCCCATGGATTAGTTCTGGTATTTGAATTACTAGCACTTTGGTGGGCACTAGCAGAGCTGAAAATATCTCAACACTTATGGAAGGTTTATATGATGTTTTATTTCACTTGCAAATGTTCTAGGCATTTATTATTTACAGAATAATGAACAGGTTTACCAGTTACCGATTATTTATAACTTCCGCGGCAATCACCCATTAAATCAGGACCCAACAGGTTCATGGGAAACAACAAGCGCCCCGCATCTGCAGGCGACCCAAAAAGCACCGTGATCGAATTCATAATGCCCTCGGTTCGTCGGCAGGTGCCGAAAGCCTATCGGCAAATTCTGCTATAAACATTCTCCGGGAGAAAAACTTAAGTGTATTCGCAGGCTAACATTAAATTATAAATTCCCAGGAATAACACTGCCCCTTTTCTGTGATCCAGACTCTAAACGATTCGGGGCATCAGCAAGTGTCCCGCATCTGCAGGCCAACCAAAAGCACCGTGAACGAATTCGCAATGCCCTCGGTTCGCCGGCAGGTGCCGGAAGCATACTGTTAAAACCCCCAATAAGTATTCTCCACTGGAATATTTTGAAGGAATTAATAAGTTAGCATTCTTAATAACACTACACAGTGGTGTCCACCCGTGGTCTATTGGAATCCCAATAACAATATATGATAGCTGCCTTGTTCCATGCCTGCCAAATGGAATGTGCAGAGAATAAAGTGGTTCACATAATATTATAGAATGACGGCCAAATAATTTCCAAGTTTCTCGTAAAACGTGCCTTTGCGAACTCTCTCGCATAACTCAGACTGTATAACATAATTAGCCTGGTTATTAGATGCAACGAGAACACAAACAGTATTCTTCATCAAACATACAGCTCACACGAGAGCAGTCAACCGTTACCGCATCACAACATATGATTTTCATCCTGGCGATATTTACGGCAATGTGTAACACAAGCCTGTCAGAAACCATTTTATACAGAATCACCTGGTTGGTCATCTCCAGAAAGTGAAGTAGGTCCAATAATTATTGAAGCCAACAATCAAATCCTCCAGAAAGTTTTCAGCATGAACATACTCTCTGATGGAGAAAATTTAGCAGCTCGCGAAACATTAAAAAATTGTTTAATAAATTGTTATCAAACCTGCTGATGTTTACGATGGCTGATTTAGGACACTCAAATATATATTTTTATCTCGTTATAACGAGATACGATCTCGTTATAACGAGAAAACATCTCGTTATAACAAGATACTATCTCGTTATAACGAGAAAATATCTCGTTATAACGAGAAAGTATCTCGTTATAACGAGAAAAGATCTCGTTATAACGAGAAAGCATCTCGTTATAACGAGAAAAGATCTAGTTATAGCGAGAAAACATCTCTTTATAACGAGAAAACATCTCGTTATCTAGAGATAAAATCACGTGACTCTGATGACATGAAACATATAGCCCCACCACCAAAACAGTTTATATATCTCGCGGGTGTTTTCAATATTCTGGATGTAATACATGGGGAGAAACACCTACCCACCCCCACCCCCAAGCATCCCAACCGTGCCCGTGAAATACCTCTCCTCTCCCTCGCACATGTTGTCAACGATAATTACGATAAGCGCATATAACTCTCATACCAATAAACACATTCCCGTGGTATGTCGTTCTCGACCCTCGCAATAGTACTGCCCCCCCCCCCCCCCCCCCCCCAACACACATACAATTTGGGATCCTAGCTCTACACAGTAAAAAACAATTTTCTAGAGCTTTAGTATTCATGCATTGCATTATTGTTATATTATTCACACCATTTAAATCTATTTCTAAGAAGAGCACAAGTTATCGGTATACCGTATATATTGGCCTAATCATGATAACCCTTTTACCAACCGCAGCGACACAAACCGTCCGTGTAATATACTAAATTCGCCACTTTAAATTTATGTTCATAATTTTTTCTCCCAAACCATAGTTTATGATATCGCATCGAAAAGAGCTCGACGAGCACGTTCAAATGAGTGTCATAAGCCGTTTAGTTTGGAAGAAAAAAATGAATTTCATTTATTTTTTTGTGTAAAAATAATTGCATGGATCTCCGCCCTGATACCCCTCTCCCAATACTTTTACCTTCACACGTCCCTGTCCTTATTCTGTTAGTATGAGCGTTAAATACACTTGTCGTAATTATCTTTTACAACATGTGCGAGGGGGGGGGGGGGGGGGGGTATTTAGCGGGCATTGGTGGGGTGCTTTGGGAAGGAGAGGGGTAGGAGTGTTTCCCGTGTATTACATCCACAGTATTAAACACACGCGTAAGATATGTACACTGTTTTGGGGCTGAGACTATAGTCGTGTTTTGAGTGCGGTGTGTCGAAAAAGTGTTCCACATACGGTGTGGGGAAGGGGCGGGGGAGGGGGGGGGGGCAGCGAGTTTATTACGCTATAGTTGTTTCATTTGTTTGTATGAATTCCATCTCATTTTCTGTGTTTATTGGTATGAGAGTTATATGCGCTTATCGTAATTATCGTTGACAACATGTGCGAGGGAGAGGAGAGGTATTTCACGGGCATGGTTGGGATGCTTGGGGGTGGGGGTGGGTAGGTGTTTTTCCCATGTATTACATCCAGAATATTGAAAACACCCGCGAGATATATAAACTGTTTTGGTGGTGGGGGCTATATGTTTCATGTCATCAGAGTCACGTGATTTTATCTCGAGATAACGAGATGTTTTCTCGTTATAACGAGATGTTTTCTCGTTATAACGAGATACTATCTCGCTATAACGAGATGTTTTCTCGTTATAACGAGATACTTTCTCGTTATAACGAGATGTTTTCTCGTTATAACGAGATAATATCTCGTTATAACGAGATCGTATCTCGTTATAACGAGATCGTATCTCGTTATAACGAGATAAAAATAAATATTTGAGTGTCCTAAATCAGCCACCGTAGATGTTGGCAAAATGCACCTAAAAAGTATTTTTCGAGACCAACAATTTACAAATGTGTAAATTGTTGGTGTCGAAAAATATATTTTTAGCTACACTGGTTGTTGATAGCATTCATACCGATATCAACATTAATCAAGTCAAAGCTGTCAAAAATCCATTCGAAAAGTATCCTGATGTAAAATCCCGGATGAATAAATTTTGGATCTTTTGGAGTTCATATTGAAAGGAAGAGACTTCGAAAGACTTCGAAATGAATGGCGAAAAACAAATTGCAAATGAGGGATTGTCCAATGTGCAGAAAAGTCAGTCCTAATTTTGCAATCAATTACGATTCAAAATGTGAAGGTAGAAAATGATGTTGGCAAATGTTCCAAGTAACCTTTCGTATATCTAAGATCTACGGGCTATGTCCTAATTAAAAATAATAAAGTTATCATCTCGCATTTCTGTTAGATGAGGTGCCAATGAAGATGAGGGTAAGTGTGTGGTATTTGCGGATAGTCATATCACCCCTTTTCCAATGGTTGCATACGAAAGAAGGAGCAAGACCTGTGCTATTATCACATGTCTTGTTTCGAAAAAGAAAAAGGGGGTTATGTCGAAACAAACGTCCTTATAACTTTTAATCTTAACATTTACCGAACACCCGATCTTGTGTCTCTACCGCGACAATATGTGGATGACAGGAACATTATAAGGATATCACATCTTCTCCATCCTGTCTCACGAATCAAGTTATCCAATTAAATATTGTCAGTGTATTATAGGCGGGTGCAGGGACCTATAAATATTCCTCCCTCTAATTAAACCCTTCTGAAACATGCGGTCGAGTGATAATGATCTTTATCTCACAATCGGTGCGTTTTTGCAAGGTTACAGAACTAAAGTTTAATGTATCTGGGCCCTTGTTCCGAATCTGTATCAAGGGCCCCTGATACATGCGCGTGATTCTACCGTTGCCAGAACAACGGCATTGATATCATTTTTCGATCGCTTAGCGTTTTTCCCTTCAGAGAAAACAATATTAGGTGAGGCTTCGCCTCACCTAATATTGTTTTCTCTGAGCCGTATATGACACTTATCTGCCAACTAAACGCACTGTAACATATTTATTGTGCACGGCATGCTAAAATGTCACTGGGGAAGTTAACTCCACGAATAGTTAAATTATGCGCACTTTTCGGCATCTTGGGCTGGTTTGTAGCCTATTATTGGGATCTTCCTGAACGCTCGAGTCGAGGAGTTAAAGAATTAGCCTTCGCTATGAAATGTGGAAAACTCCACCTCAATAAACGATGAACGGCATATTTTAAAATATAACAAACCTTTACACCAAGAGGGATATTTAATTCACCAGTAATTATTGCAAAAGTAACAACCAAATTCACGCTGACGAAACACACAATTGCTCCACTTCGCAAGACAGTATTCAGTAAAGTGAATCCCAGTGACGTAATTTTCTCTGAAGTGTAACGTCATCACTGACCGCAATATGGAGATCAATGAACGCTATTCTATTTTTCAATTTGCGTCTCTCCATCGATAAGGCAAATGAAAAAGTTCCTCTTGAAAAAGTTTTTTAACACATTTTGTGGTCAATATTGTGAGATAAATTAATCATCACCGCAGTGTGTGTCTCCGGAAATTCTTATCAAGTCTCGTTGTAGGCACAGAATCGCATTTCGACTCGCCCTAACGGGCTCGTCGAAATACTGTTCTGTTCCTACAACTCGACTTGATCTGAATTCCCGGAGACACACACTGTGGTGATAATCTGTATGTATGTGATAATAGCGTGCTAGGTCGTTTGTGAGGGGTGATGTTTGCAAGAGTGCTATCCAAATCAACATTAGGACATGGATCTTTTGATCGTTTTAAGGAGGAGCGCAATTATTAAGACAGAGTATATCATAGCATTGCGATATCTCGCGTGCAAGTCCATGCAAACAGTGTTGGTGTTGATTGGGATAAAAAATAATAATGGGAAGCTATCGCCCTCTTATCGTCTCACAGGAACCGAATCAAACAAACGCACAGGACGAAATTATATAAAAATACGTCAAGACCATTCTTAATTTAGCAATATGTGTCAAAGGTAATTCAAATAACTTGAGGCACAAATGAAGCGAATCGGGTCGGTAATTGTCGCTTTTTTCCAAGAAGGCGATCAGCTTTCGTATCCAAGATATCGAGCAAACCTATTTCTGAGAATCTAGTTTTGATGAAAATACGCTAAAGACAGTGTTTTAATACACGTCTGTTTTATGAAATGCCCATCTGCAGCAACACTAAACCATGACCATGAAAATCCGTTCCGCACACATGACCCAAACGGAAATCGTTGACGGACTATAATAGAAGCGAAATTTAACTGGAATTTTCTACAAATCGTGCACCGCAACTACAATTTAAAACGCATGCGATAACTAAAATAGTAACTCGGGTTACCTTAGCAAATTTATTTGGCGTTAAAAATGCGTTCTTTTTTGTTCATATTTCGTTCCCTGAGCTCCAATGTATTCTATGTGCATGTTGATGCATAAAACACTTTAAAACTCAGGGCCGAATTGTAAAATGAATTTCTGAGTGTCCCTCTAATAACTGCGTTTATAAACGATAAGGACACTATATTGTACGTTAGAGCACCGTCATCTAATGTACACACTACACGTATGGGGTCATGGGTAGGCAGAAAACAAGACGAGTAGTTTACAACAGGAGCCATACGAATAATCAACAAAAAGTATAGCTCCCGCACAGAGCCGTTAATCAAGAAAAACGATTTCTAAAACTCACAGATCTTTACAAACTAAATGTACTGCTGTTTACGGGTCAAACAAAAAAAAAAAAAAAAAAAAAAAAAAAACAAACACTACCGCAATCGTTAGATAGGCTATATTCACTTAACATCAATGAAACAGAAATCCTCACTGGCCCCACTGGCCTGATAAAGAGACTTTAGCTCTTTTGGCGCGACAGGCGACTAAAGTCGACAGACGGCAGACCGCGGAAAGATACTGCAGTAGTCATTTTAGCCAACTGTGTGTGTCCATTTCCAAGTGCTTTTAACCCTTTACCCAATGCTGACGATATCAAAATTTATTATTTTAAACATCATTTTTTCAAATGTTTCAAACAATTTCAACAAAACCATATCATGTGACCCCTCGTTGGAACGAGCTCGACGAGCTCGTTCCAACGAGGGGTCACATGATATGGTTTTGTAGAAACTTTTTGAAAAATAATATTTTTTCAACTTCTGAAGTTGCATATTACACGGGAGGGGGTGCGGCCGATTCGTTGGGTAAAGGGTTGAACAAACAGACGTATTCCTATGTTTCATGCACCATTTATGTCCTATCCATGAACAACGATATCGTCCCTTGAAAGTATAAAGGCCCCATTTAAATATATACAGGAAATTATTTGAAAAACTGTCAATGAGATCATTAGAACATCTTTTAAAATAATAACGCTTTAGTCTAACAACCTATACATTTTTGTAAAATTCCTGATGAATATTAGGCGCTAATAATTCTGTTTCTCATATTATTCCGCGCCAAAAGAGTTAACTACGAACCCAGTTCTCAGCAAACCTTGCGCTTCATACTTATCCCAAAATATGGAATAGTACGATAACCTCGACACTCAGAGTTACCCTTGACATTCTAAAAAAAATAAATATTTTTAGACTCGTATAGTGCGTCTGTCCGACGCACTAACGGAGCGTCGAATCGGTGCGGGGGAAACTCCCAACCCCTGTACTCAAGGACGGACCTACCTCCCCCTCCTCTTACAAACGTGAAGTCTCATAACATTCTGCCCAAGATACCGACCGTATAGGTGCACTTAAAAAACTGGCGACTCACAAGAAATTGTCGCTTTAACTGTAATAATATTTTTGTCTTCGGCTTTGTAAAATTACTCATCGCCTTAGCGATCTTCTCCAGCTCACTGCACTGGATGGGCGGGAACAGAATGTTAAGAATAGAATATACATCTACTTCCTTGTTAGTCTGAATGGGGACAATAACATTTCTCAACACCATAGATATTCACAATCTTGTTGCAAAAACTCAGAAATAATTTAAATGACAAGATTCTTGTCTCACTTAACCAGTATGTGTCATTGTTTGAAGTTTTTGATTTTTTTATTTCTCCATAATTGCTATTTTGCCAGCCAACAATGCCTTTACTGAATTTCAAATCAACCTTCCCTTTGTACTCTTTCTGCATATTTCTTATCAGGGTGGGTGATACTAAAACCTACAGGTGGCTATGTCCCCCAACCCGCAAAATGCTATGGTTGTTCTCAACGATTATCGTGTGTATATGCCCCTTGAGAATAAATTACTTCTCAATTAATCATATTTGTGCGTGATTGCTTTTGTATTCCTATTTATATAGAAAGTATTCGCTTGACTTACGTGAAATAATTCACGAGAGATGAAGGACGCTGTACAAACACAAATGTGCGAATGCGCACGAGTGTTTTACAATATAGTCCCTCGTCTCGAATGAATTATTTCACGTAACCAGTCCAGTCAAGCGATTACTCTGTTTATTACTTTTCATTATTAACGATAGTTATATTATTTAAAAAAAACAAAAAAAACCAATGAAGTCCCCATAACACCAACGGCAAAGCGTCTTCGTTTCAGATACATGACCCAATAGTTGATTGCATAATTCACTTGTTAAATTATCGTTTATAATCAAACCCCGAAATCCCAGTAAATCACACTTTGGAAAGTAATAAATATTTTTCATCTGCAAAATAGTTTCATTCATTCATTCATTCATTCATTCATTCATTCATTCATTCATTCATTCAATGCCCGTACAAGTAAACGTATACAAATGATGTCACCCCAACACCCCACCCCTAGCGTCCCACCTGGTTTGGCCAATGAGATAGTAGTTCAGAAAATTCAAATATATACGAGGTTGAAAAAAAATGTCTTTGTTAGGCAAAAATATTTAAGGAATGACTCCAACACGTTATTGACACTGTAACACAATGGTATAAGTAATGATTTGTAAGATATTAATTTCTTTTCAGAAACTGCCCATCATTAAGCTCGGTTGATACGATTTCAAACCTGGCTTATATGACCCTATCTTGGCTGATATGAATTAAGGTAGAGTTGTCCCCCGTGATGCGTTACTGGGTTATTCCTCTAAAGCGATCGGGAAAACTAGCCTTACCAGGAAAAACGGAACATTTTGTTTGATGAGGAATCAATGATGGCAATATGGGTTAAGGCGGATGAAGTGAAAAAAACAGGAGAGTTGTGAAAGAAAATTTAACGCAAGCTAACATTCTGGATCGTACGTGGAGACTCGTTGAAGTGAGAGAATATATAAATTAAGGCGTGAGATATATTAAAAACTTCTAAAGTGCGCAGTTTAGCCACGCGAACTCCTTGGCTTCCCCAGTTCGAATGGATGAAGTAAGAGAAGAGGAAACTTCCGGCTTTATACGAAAAGAATTAGAAAAAATGACACTGTCAAAAAACAGCAACAGATCGGAGAACATTTTGTAATTATTTGTGTAGGTTTAACCCTTTACCCAACGCAGACGATATCAAAATTTATTATTTTAAATATCATTTTTTCAAATTTTTCAAAACGTTTCAACAAAACCATATCATGTGACCCCTCGTTGGAACGAGCTCGTTCCAACGAGGGGTCACATGATATGGTTTTGTTGAATTTTTTTGAAAAATAATATTTTTTCAACTGCTGAATTTGCATATTACGCGGGCGGATGCGGGCGATTCGTTGGGTAAAGGGTTAACCCTTTACCCAACATGAAAAGCAGACGACACTTGCAAACAAAATTCTTCAATAACATTTTTTTTATTTTTTGTCTCAGAAACATAGATTATGACCCCTCACTGGAACGAGCTCGACGCGCCCGTTCCAAATTGGGGTCATAAACTATTTTTTCAGACAAAAAATGAAAAAAATAATGAAAATTAATTGGCAATTTTGAGAATTGGGTTGGCCGGTTTTGATCGTTACGTTGGGTAAAGGGTTAATAAATAAAGATGTTATTACTATTTTCATATCGGCCGCACTATGAGCCCTCGGTACCTTTACATCTATCTTAGACCTTCAACCTCAGGGTGATATTATAAGTTACATGTCGTGTAGCTGGCTGATACATTTCTACACAAGGCGATAAGAGTTCATATCAGGTGAGTCGATAGTTCATGTAAATCAAGGAATTAATCAATTTCACGAGAAAGAAAGAACGACCGGACGTTTACGTCTTAGAAACCGTTGATGACATCACCGCGCAGAATTCACAACAGTTACTGGCACGTATCCATGGTCGCTGTTCGAGGTGCGATATCTGTTTTTTTTTTTACAATCAACAAGTAGTTTGTCTGTATTAACTCCGCAGCTGTCGTGTATCCCCCCTCCTCCTCCCCCCCCCCCCCCCCCCGATACAGACGTTTGTATCAGGGTGTCGGATAAAAGTACGGTCCTTTCGCGCCAGTTCCATTTGTGTTCTTTTTGTTCATCCATACGAATAAATAGTTCGTTATATATTCGTCTACATTCTTGACTTATCCCCAATATATTGTAAGATAAAATGATTATTACCATTATGTGGATGTACAAATTATGCATCAGAATCTCGCTCCGGGTTCTAAGGGTAGATCACGACTCGTCTTCGACTCGTCGTGATCTGCCCTAAGAACCCGGAGCGAGAGTCGGATACATATTTTGTACATCCACATGACGGTAATAATCTCTGTATAATATAAAACGTATCGCTACAAGCCTATCTGTAATACCCTTACATGCATTTACTGCCATTACCACATGAAAAAAGGTTTAACTGGGCGCTTTTAAACATTCAAAAAATCACTTTTAATCTGTTGTATAAAAGAAATTGTTCGATTCAGCAAAAACATATCGATGCAATCGTAGAAACTACAAAGAACTTGTTTTGCAACTACAAATACTATTTTCTGTCCATTTTTTAATATTTAATTTTTCAAATCAATAAATACGGTACCTTGAAAATATTTTTGGTTCTTAAGTTCTCTCACTTTGTTTTAATTCAAAATTTGAAAATTTGACTCGAGTGGAAATGCACCAAAATAGTAATGGCTTCTACTAACCCGTGTCAAATAATACCAGGTGAGTTAACTGACAAGGGTACGGATAAATTTACTTCGGTCTGATATCTCAGCCAATATGAAACTAACCAAGTAATTACCTCTATGGGTCAAGTATGATTTTTTTGGTGATCGTAGAGTGGTCGCATTGCAAAAGTTTGGCAGTACCTATTTAGGAACTTCTCAGCAACTTAGCAAGGCCACGTAAAATATTTGTCCAAAAGATATCTTCGCCATTGGTATCCTTTGGCCAGACAAGGCGAACTTTCTTATTGTACAGGTATTTTAGCACCCCGTTTAGTTCACTTTCCTTTATATCTTCAAGAAATACAAGGATAATGGGCTTTTTCTTTACCCAAGAATACGATGTTTCCAAATTTGACCACGAACTCTCTAGAAAGTGTTTGCTTATTAGTGCAATTGTGCATCTACATGACAAAACAGCTCTGACGATCTCTTCATCTATCACTCCAGGTAGCCTGAAGTCTTTATCGTTAATATATAAGACATCGTCTTCGGTTCTGAGTAGCGACTGTAGCCTACGATTCAGTTCAGGGTAGACACGACCTAGGACGATGTCCTTATCATGATGACTGTATGCTAAAAATATCCTATTCTCAACATCGACAGATTTCTTTCTGTATGGCCAAAATCTCCAAAATATATACAGCTTTAAGAAAAGTATTCTATTAATGTAAAGTATTATAGCCGCACAAACGATAAAAAAGCTCGTCAATACAACAGGTAGTAGTATTACTAGTAGCCCCAACAAACAGTCATCTTCAAGTTTTGATTGGCTGACTGAACTAATATTAGTTATTCCATCTTTGTATAAACATGTATATTTGTTGTATTCTATCAATAGTTGTGAAATGGAACTGAGTGTTCTAATAAATTGTTTATTTTTACACGAACAAATTAATTGATTATCTGACAAATTGAGATAAGGTTTATTGTTAATATCATAAATTGCATTCAACTCACCGGCTATGCTAGAATTTAATTTATGTACAACGTTCTGGTATAAATTGAGATGCCCAAGTCGTCTGAGATGATTAATATAAAATGTTATCGTAGTTAACTTGTTTTTAGATACATTTATAATCTCTAACTTGTTGTTGTGGCGAAACATATATTGAGGAATATATGATAATTTATTACTTGATAAATCAATATGTCTCAGTTCGAAAGAATACATTAGAATTTCCTCGAATGTTCTGTTATACTGATATTTCCATAAATTATTTTTACCGAGAAACAATTGTTTTAAATTCTTATAATAGCGTAATCCTTCAGGAGTCACCAGTTCTACTTTATTTTCAGAGAGATCAATTGTTTCTAGCTGATGTAAACCATAAAGTGCCAAATTCCAGGCAAACAATCGACAATTCACTAGAGAAATTATGCGCATACTATTTTTAGGGTTTACGCATACGTAACGCCTTTTTATTTCAGCACACTGCGAGTCAAATTCCGGTGAATTATCCAATTTAATTGACTGTAAATGAAAAGGTAGAGAAATAAAATATATGTCTTTGGAGGCACAATGATTTGACAGGTTAATGTTGCTTATACTTTCTTTGCATGAGTTCTTATTTTCGAGTCGAGCTGCGGAAGTTCTGACAAACCTTAACCCCTCAGATACAAGGTAGTTCAATCTCGGTAATAGATATGGAATGTTGATTTTATGTGCATATCTCCGGAATTGGCGAGGGAACGAAATCATAGTGTGAGACATATTCCAAACTCGTAAAGTGCGTAATGTCAAAGATGACCAGTCACAGTCAAAGACAAGAGAACCCGTGTTTGAAATGTCTACAGAACGCACAGAAAGATTTCCAAAAGCTTCACACCACTTCTGATTCAAAACATCTACACGTGACCCTTTATTGTATGAATTAGTTCGACTCAAATTAAGAGTTGTTAAGTGTAAGCCCACCAAAGTAGGAACCACATCGACCAAAAGAAGTCCATAGCTCTCACTCAAGTCCAGAACTTTAAGTTGTTTTAGTTGGCTAAATATCCCGGGTTGAATAATGTCTACCTTTTTAATTCGTATGTTTTCCAGGTAGAGTAACCCCTTGAATGTCAAATTCGACAAGCTAAACCCACTCGCTTCACTAATCATCGATAATGAAACTACATGCGTCCATGATGAATGAAAGATCCTCATTTGTTCTGCCAAGTAGTCATTGTTAGTTCTGTTCCCCATTGCCCATATCGGCAACAACATTGCTGTATCTTCTTTTCTGATTGCCGTGAAATCAAATTGGGTTGTATTTGATGGAAGTGTAGAGGGTACTTGAGTGCATGCTACTCTGACATAATATTTCACCATTTTACAAACACACGCTTCTGGACATCCTACCAATTCAGCTGTTTGAATAATGACAGATCCACATAAGATGACACGGATGAACGTCCCCAGTTGTTTTAATACTTTCATCATTAACACGCCTGAAATACAAAAAAAATAACAGCTGTATTGTACGTTAGTCACCGTCATCTAATGTACACTCTACATTAAATTCCAGCTTTTTACAGACACAGCCTTCTGAACAGTCTACCAATTCAGTTGTTTGACAAATGACCAAATCACATATGATGGCAGAGATGACCATCCCCAGTATTTTTAATACTTTCATCATTAACACGTCTGAAATACAACTTAAATAATGGATATTAACCCTTTACCCAACGTAACGGCCAAAACCGGCCAGCACTATTCTCAAAAATCGTCAATTAATTTTCATTATATTTTTATTTTTTGTCTCAAAAGCATAGGTTATGATACCTCGTTGGAACGAGCTCGCCGAGCTCGTTCCAACGAGGTGTCATAACCTATGTTTTTGATACAAAAAATGAAAAAAAATAGTTATTCACGAATTGTCTTTGCAAGTGTCGTCTGCTTCTCAAAATATTTGTAATTTTAATTAATCTTTTTTTTTATTCTACTAAAAACTCTTACAAAAATCTTGTCACGTTGGAACGAGGACAACGACCTGGATTCAACGAGGAGGGTCACATGATATGGTTTTGTTATGATATTTTGAAAACATCTTTTTTCTCAACAGCTCAATTTGTAAATTATGCGAGCGGATACTCCCGATTAGTTAGGTAAAGGGCTGACAATTGAACATATTTTTTTTTTCAAATTTCTCTTGAGTTTTGCTTTCAGTTTTTTAATATTTTTTTTAATTCTTTTTTCCATCAACATTGAAAAGCATTTCCGACGGGAGAATTTGTATTATTCACCGATGCTGTAAGAAAAATGAACAGTGAGCTTTTATGAACATCTATTTCCGGACGTGCCCACGTGCGTTCGAAGAATGCAGAACGTAGGGGTCGCGGTCGCATAAGACAACACACGCACGGGTATATATATAAAGTAGCTATTTATGTCCCTGCTGTGGAATGGTAGGCATACAAAACACAGAGGTATATTGGGGATTAAGGCTCCTTTATCCCTTTACCCAACGAATCGCCCGCATCCGCCCGCGTAATATGCAAATTCAGAAGTTGAAAAAATATTGTTTTTCAAAACATTTCAACAAAACCATATCATGTGACTCCTCGTTGGAACGACGTCGTCGAGCTCGTTCCAACGAGGGGTCACATGGTACGGTTTTATTGAAATGTTTTGAAAAATTTGAAAAAAATGATTTTTAAAATAATAAATTTTGATATCGTCTGCGTTGGGTAAACGGTTATTTGAGATCTTCAAGGAACTCGACGTCTGCCAAACAAAATGTAATTGATTAAATTCCTAGTATTATTTCTACTATTTCTACAACAGTGAGTACAGGATTACTACTTTTTTGTATTCACGTATTACCAAGCTGATGTAAAATGCTGTCCAATATTTATCTATAACTTTTACATATCACTGATGTAATTCGGTACATTATAAGCTATCTCCGCCAACATGTATGGTTTATGAAGATTTAATACATGGATGTCGGTTTTTAAACACCGAGCCGCAAATTTGTGATAATTATTTTTTTTTAATCGCAGAAGACAACAGACAGAGTTACATGCCTTGGGTCGTTTAGGAAACGAGTTAACAGTATTTTGTTGACATATCGTCCCCTGAGTACCAATGTGTTCTATGTGCCAACTGGCACATAGAACACATTGGTACTCAGGGGACGAATTTTTTTATCTTATTTTATTTTTATGATTGAATTATCGGAAATCTGATATTCGTGACTATTTTCAGGTTTTTTGGTTCGATTTTTATGTCGAGGCGAGCAAACTCGGAAAGCTTTCGTTTAAACCATATACCCCCGATGTTTCGCATGCGCTTATACCCTGGATGTTGCATGCTCTCATATACCTTGGAAGTTGGGTGCAACCCCTTGCCATGGCTATTTCTCCAAGGCATTCTGACCAATCAAAAGACAAAATTTATCGGGATATAGGGACAAACTAATTTAAACGAATAAATTATAAGATAAAAGATATCGGAGGACTGTTAGGGCGAAATATCGGGATCGGTTCGGATTGAGGACGGTATAGGTCAAATACCATATTTCACATTTAAAACCTGGAAACAGAATGGGTCAAAACTCGGGGACGGATTGAGCAAGGGTTTGGATGGCATTGTACATGGCCTCTCTCTTGCTCTACTATGATACTTCGCATGACATGAAAGTAGTAGAGGAGGGCCAATGCGTCCCCCAGACGCCATCCATTATCCGATGCAGCTGGCTGTTACAAAAAAGGACACTCTATTTTCAAACAAATGTATTGATTTATCTACTTAAAAATTACAGCTGCCATATAGTCATGCTACTCTAACTGCATAAACGATTTACACATTTTCTATGAACCTGGTCCTATCACAACGAAACAACGAAAGTATGTATTATGTTACTGTCACAGCCTGGTTTACAGATTGTGAAAGGTGCTACTTTCATCACATTTGCGTCTCTGGAAATTCTCGAAAATGTTCGACCAGGATCGACACAGACACTTCACACATTTATGTGTAACACGTAATAATTGATGATCATACCATGTACCTGGTGAGACTCCCCGGATGTCTGGGGATGCTGAGTTGTGAAATTGCACAATTCACCAGAACAATATGCCGGTTAACTGACACCTGGAAGAATACTATTCTATAGTCGAGATTCCATGGACTGCATGCTGACTGACCAACAGTCTGCATGGCGGTATATGAGTCCACAAAATGGAGACAGCCACGTCAAGGGACTTTCCCTAAATTCTCCAAAAACTCAGGAAGAATTTGCTGACGGTCGTCACGTATCGAGGTATTGCATCAGAAATTTGGTGTATATAAGCACCAATTGCCGACTGCTTAGATAAGTTGTCTCTGGTCTCTTGACGAACACGAAACTGTCTACAAGGAGAAAACTGGATGCCGCCACTGATATTGAAGGTATGAACATTGATGTTTGATACATGCCACATTTATGCCAGAGGCAACGACAGTTTAGTCGCGATTTTTTTTAATAATATAAATGATTGATTTATTAAAATAATAGATAATTTGAAACTGGTATTCGTTCTGCTGTACACGACAAGTTCGTGAAGTTACCTACTGAACCCAGAATCTGGAGACTGTGTCTGATATCGTCTGGTAAGGAATCACAAAAAGCCACAGGCTGGTGGGACCTCACAGATCTGCGAGTAAACCAACACTTGGAGTCAAAATGTACGATCACAGATCGATAGATTTTTACTTAATTCCGCAACACATTTAGGAGAACACAAAACAACATTCCCGTGCACGTACACGTTTAACCCGTCCCACGTCGCGCCCTATCTCTGGGAATATAGTGTGTGTATGTGATGGAATATTGATGGGGAAGTTGAGTTTTCTTGAAAGTTTTTACAGCGAAACGGTTGACGTTGCTATTGAAGTCGTGACGCTGGAATGCACCCCCTACAGTACGTGGAGAGTGGATTGTAACTAAATCGCCCGCGGAGTGGGGTTATCACCCAAGCTATAACTTTCAAATTTTGTACATATCGACAAAACACTAGCATACTTTCAGCCAATGGACCTCCGGGTTTAACCCGCAGGTCCATTGGCTGAAACTTTGCTGTGCTGGTTATGCTTTGCAACAAACTGGCAATTATTGCTTGGGTGGAATCTCCACTCTGCTGGTGATTTAGTGATAATATACTCTCCATGTACTGTACGTCATCTAAACGTTGACCGTTGTTGTTGTCCACTGTTCATTCTGATATGACGTTATTCGGGCCAGTGCGTGTTTGGCTTCTCATATTGGACTGACGACATTTTAGTATATTGTTGAGCTCAAAAGGTTTTTCGATTTATCGGCATTTTGGAGCTTTGGCGTCGCTTGAAAGTGTGATCCTTCTTTACATATCTAATGAAAGTGTTAACCCTTTACCCAACGAATCGGCCACATCCGCCCGCGTAATATGCTAATTCAGCAGCTGATAAAATATGATGTTTCAAAGCATTTCAATAAAACCATATCATGTGACCCCTCTTTAGAACAAACTCGTTCCAATGAGGCTTCACATGATATCGGTTTGTTGAAGTTTTTAAAAAAAAAATAAAAAATGATATTTAAAATACTAAATTTTGATATCGTTTGCGTTGGGTAAAGGGTTAAACCATTTAAGAGTTAAATATGTTTTCAGGGGTTCAAAATGATATGGCAGAGTTTCAACAAATATTATTACATGCCCATGCAGTCTCTCCTATGCAATACGGCGTGCAATACGGCTGTGCAATACGGAATTCCGTATTGCACACCAACCTGTTCCAACCGGGCTTTTTTTATGCAATGCGACTGCATAAAGTGCATGGTGTTTACCACCGTTGATAGAAAAGAAAATTAGGTCAGTAGGTGCTTGGGTCATGTAATAAATACAAAACCACATGTATGTTTCAATGAGTCGTTTTGTATTCAATTCGTCAGATGTGCGTAGAAAGAAAACGTCTCGACCTTCGGTCTCGACGTTTTCTTCCTACGCACATCTGACTCATTGAATACAAAACGACTCATTGAAACATACATGTAGTTTTGTCTATATATTGAACATTTTGCTCCCATAAATTTGGCCTCAGTTTTCTGTCAACATACGGTTCTGTTATTGCAGTGTGACATTATTGTTATCCTTCATGAGTGAGGGTGTGAGACGGGCAAATCTCACTCGAGGGCAAGGTAGTTGGGCCAGACACGAGGCTTGCCGAGTGTCTGAACCAAATATCTTCTCCCGAGGGTGAGATTTCCCCATCACACACCCACTCCCATCAGGGATAATCCTCCCTCCTTCCTAAACACCCCGAACCACCAAACGTAATTCAGAGCACATGCAATTATATCGAACAATTTTTTTATCCATTTATGAAAAAAAATATTTGCTTATCGGAAAGAACGCACAAATCTTCTGTGTACAGTTAAAACTAGAAGTCCTGTCACGAATAGTGCGCTTATCTAGGCTTAATTGCGCGTTGGAATTGCGCGCAATTGCCATATCGAATGGCATCAAAGCACGGCAGGTTCTCCTGGTTACTCATAGCAAACACAAGCAATGTTTCTGCCAATGGACCTCCGGGTTACCCGGAGGTCCAATGGCTGAAACATTGCTTGTGCACAAGCCATATGTACAGAATTTGATAGTTTTACTGGGGCCATAACGCGTACATTAACGCGCATATCAACGTGCTATTTGTGCGCATTTCATGACAGGACTTCTAGTTTTAACTGTATATCAGAGGTATATACCACGGAATTAAATCCCAACGCCGGAAAGACAGGAGTTAAAGATTTGTAGAGAAATGAACATTGACACATTCCTTTGACGTCATATTATGGATTCTGCAATGTATTCGTATTACTTTTCGATGGGAATTTCGTGCAACTACATGTATCTCCACTCATAATGGCGTTGACCCAAAAATTCATATAAAAGAGTCAAGTGACCTTTGGTTTTGTTATCTGTGTTTTTATTTCTATTTTCTTCGACAAACGTTCGTTTGTTAATATTTCCTAAACGAGACACCATGTTGTTTGTTTACAGAAATTGAAAAAAGCCAAGTTCTGCGGAAGAACGTGCGATGATTGAATTGTTTTGCGCTCATTACATATTCTAATAAGCCGTCAGGTGGGTAATGTGAGAGAGATATCTAGCCCGCATGGCCTTCTCTTATGAAACACGCATATCGTGCATAAGCGGTGTGTCTATCTAGGGCGGGGCGGGGGGGGGGGGGGGGGGAGAAATTTCGGCCTTCAGGTGATAGGGAGCGAAATGTGACGCATTATCTTCCTGCTTCGTATGTTAATAGACAGCATACACCTTCACGTCGTCGTTGGACCCACTCGGTGATGGACGTATTTCGTTGGAAGACTTCTGTAAATTAGCTTGCGATTTACTAATACTTTTTTTTCTTTCGTCTTATTTAGCCTTCCAATCGTTAGTAGTATATGAGGTGCATTTCAACCCTATTTGCCCGGGGAATCACCGGAGGAGATATTTTTATGACGTAACCGGTTTTTATGACGTAACAATTTTTTATGACGTGACGGGTGATTTTTGGTTACATAACGTTTTTTTAGTGACATAACGGATTTTTTCAGATGTTTTTTATGTGACGTAACGGGAACTTTTAAATGTTTTTGTGACATAAGAGGTGTTTTCTCCTACAAATGGTCATGACCTGACAAGTTCACACACGTGCGTTTAGGTCATTAATCACAATCTGTCACGTTTAATTATAGAAATGTCGGAATTTTCTGCGAATGTTACAGACAGCTGTCATCAACCAGCGCATTCAGCTTATAGTATTTACACTCGTTTAGTAAATGGGTGGATCTAATGAAGGTCGTCAGGGAACAGCGGAGTGGTCGTTATATATATCTTTCTTCACTTAGCGCGTTTTGCTTATAGTATTAACAATCGATTAGTAAATGAGTGTGTCTGATGGAAGTCATCGGCGATTCATCTGAGATGGTCACTCTGTACATTGATGTGTTATTGAGAGGGAGTTTCGTTTTATCGCTCTCAGCAAATTTTACTTTTATTGAAAATTATTTCATTGAGAACAACAATGGATAACGTTATTGAATGTAACCACTGCTCGAAGACTTTTACATCAAAATTCAACAAGGACCGCCACGAAGCCACATCCCATGGATCACCATTCCTTTTCGACTGCCGCTTTTTTGCGAGAAGAAATTCACAAGTTCTTTTAACAGGAATCGCCACGAATTTGGAGCTCACCCTATCAATGGCTGAGAACCGACGAAACGTTTCAACTGTGAACACTGTTTCAAGGCCTTTAGTCGGAATGAGGATTTGGCGCGCTACAGCAAGACTTGTCGGTAGACCTACACATGCGCAACTTGCAGAGAACGATTTCATCAACTCCTTCATTTTAACCGCCACAACGCCATGGCTTATCGAGCTACCAAGAGAAATGAGACCACTACAGCCGTCTCTAATCCAACCAAAATTCCGAGGATCGCTACCAAGGCCCATGATGTGGACCCCGAAGAATTCAGCTACTGAGTTACTCGGTGAAGATCTACCGGAAGTGATGGCATTATTCGAAAGAGAATGGGGAGCCATTCCCACTCATCACCTGACTGGCCGCCCAATCCATGACTTAATTAATTATCGGATCACCAACATCTCAGGGATGGGCGAATAATTATTAGATACCATCTTTGAACAACAGCATACGAAATTTAAAATAGAGCTAAGTCTGGGATTTATTTTGAAGCACGCAGAGACTGGGGATCTACGCTGCTTGCATTCATCTACGAACAACGCCCGGGTATTCGAGTCGCCACACGTGATCAGCAACCGAAAGAACATCCCGAAATGTCTTCATGCCATCGCTGAAGAGGATTTACTGGCGGAAACTCGTTTACGCCGAACGTCGATGAAATGGTTGTGGAACGAATCACAAAATTTTCGTACTACGTGAATAAAATCGAGGATCACCCCATAGGAGCGCTGCTAGTCGTACCTAAATTCATCCCAGACAACCCAGCTATCATCGTGTTGCAGTGGTCTGAACAGCACGGATTTCAATATCACGACGAGCTCCGTTTGTTCCTATGCCTAGCTTTATGAAGCGGAGCTACGCGCCGCGAGCTTGTTCCGACATGGAAACGAAGGCTAAATGCTACTTAAGAAAATTCACCAAAGCACCCCATCACAAAGTTTCTGGTGTACTTTTATCCCAGTTACCGGAAATCGAAAACCTTTTTGAAGTGAACATCATTGATTACCAGCTCACCTAAAAAACAGAACAACAGCAGGATCTGCAACAGGATCAGCAAGAGGAAGACGATCATATAATAGTCAGCCTCGTCCAGCGGACACTAGAGCGTTACGATGACACCATGTATGTCAATCTGTACAATAATCACTTCAGTTACATTAAGGATATCGACCAGTACACAAAATCGTTTATATGTAGAAAATGCGGAAAACTGTGGAAGTAGGCCGACTGGTGCGTCATGAAAGGATCTGTAAGTGTGAAAGTGTGTTCGACTTTATTGAGGGTGTGTAACACGTACCGAAGACCATATTTGAAAAATTAGAAGATGGAATATTCGTCCCGGAAGAAGACAGATTTTACCCTTGTAAAACCACCTTCGATTTCGAACCGTACTTTGACAAAACGCAATTGCCGTCTAACACCGATAAGATGTCGTGGGAGGCCAAACACTTGCCGCCCAGTGTGTCTATCTGCAGTAATGTACCAGGTTTCAAAGAATCACAGATGGCGATTCAAAAGATTTGGTGGAAAGATTGATGAGATATCTGGGCGAAAAATCATTTTCTGCTCGAATGAAAATGACCAGCAAACACTCGTCGACGTTCAGGCAGCTGATGGAACGGTTTGCCGCCGCTGTTGAGTGGAACTAGACAACAAGAAACACCCACTGGAGTTACTAGAAGAACAGCTGGAAAAATACAACCGCGGGCTTCCAACTTTTAACAGTGGAAAGTATGATGTCCAGTTGGTGAAGAGAGACTTAATGCAGTACTTCGTGGACAATTCAGCTATACTGTTTAACGTGAAGAACAGCAACAATTTTGTGTGCATCAAGACACCGGACTTGAAACTTATGGACATAATGTCATTTTTTTTAGATTAAACATATTTTATTTGTTATAATTAACAAAAAGGATTGGATAACAAGTGCTAGCACTTAGATAATATCCTTTCCTTAATATACAATTGAACATTACAATTTATGATCACATATAATTACAAGTAGTTACATAAAAAGATATATGTAATGGCGAAACAATGTATGTATAATATTAACCAATTTTGTGTATGTACAAAGTTCGAGAAGGAAGCTGATAGTTAATCAACTTTACGAGAGTCAGAAAACAGAAATAAGAAGGAGAGAAGAAAAGTAGAATGCCACACTAAAACACATCAAATTTGAGTCAACATGCCTATAGGCATATTTCAACACCACCACAACTCCAAAAGTCCAAAAAGCCCCCTATCACTGCCATAACCAGGACAGGCAAGACAGACATGCTGAGAGTACTGATTCGCGTGTGAGGCAACCGTGATGGCTACCGATCGCCATCGGTTTCAAGGTCGGACCGTCAGACGAGCAACCAAGTCCTAAAGTGACTAAGACACTCTACGGCTTGATTACTCACCCAGCGAACCAGTCTAAAACCGTTTCGTGGACTTAATGAAATACTGTACACTCCACAAAAGGTGAATATTGACGGAATCCGGTAAATTGGGGATACCATAAAGAAGATCGTTGACCGATGTTATTGTCAGAGGCGCAAGATTTCTTTGTAGGACTTGTCTTTCATGTGAATAGTTTCTACAGACAAAGAAGTAATGATTCGCGTCTTCGCTCTCATAACACATGAACAGTTAGGTGTTTCACGAATGTAGTTAGAAAATTTATCAGAATTTAGGTCGCTGCAAAAATTACGCAGCTTGCAGTGTATTATATTGGACATCCTATCGCCGTTGTTGAAGTATTTAGGTGGTCTAAGCACGCCTCTGTTAAAATATATAACAAAGTCATTCAGTGAACTCGACTGTCTAACTGTTAGAGGAAATGCATTCCATTCCACAACACACGAAGGAATAAATGAGCGCTTAAATACTTCCGTGTGTGTAAATGGTAACTGAAAGTTGGAATGTGACCGGGTGCTGTACGAGGAAATATCTTCAAACCTTTGAGGTAATAGGTCACAAAGACATGCGGGAGCCTGGTTATTTACAATTTTGTAAAACGTAACCATTTTGTGGAGATAGCGTCTCTGTCTAAGGGTCTCCCAGCCAAGTTCTGCGATTACATTTGATACCGAGGTAGCTCTCGTAAGTCCGGATATTATTCTGGCTGCATCCGCGTGGATTCTATCGCAGAATACTCCAAGAGAAAACTGGTTCCTATCAAAGGCCAAGCAGAGATTATGATATATTTCAATGAGCTGATAAACGGTGCTGTGCTGGGGCAGGAAACCGGACTGATATTTAAAAAAAAGATTATTAACACAGCAGTGTTCATACATGCGGTTAAAAACAATCCTCTCCATAACTTTGCTAACACAGCTAAGGAGTGAGACGGGTCTGTAGTTATTGGGATCGTGTGCATCGCCCTTTTTAAAAATCGGCACGACTGTTGCCATCTTCCATTCTGATGGGTAGACACGTGAGGAGAAAGAGAGCCTGAATAATAGAACCAATGGCTTGCATATTGTTATTTTGGTTTCTTTGAGCATATGGTTACTAATACCGTCGTGTCCAGTTGTTTTTTTGGCATCAAGATTGCTGAGGATCCGAATCACTTCGTCTTCAGCGAAGTCAATCTCAGACAGGCTCACAGAACACTGTAACAGAGTCAACGTGGACTGAGTCATCTGGAAGGGTTAAGCGTGTGTCGCTGAAGCATTTATGTTTTTTTATTTTCGAGCCTCAATAAGTGTTAATATAATAAGTGCTAATATATATAGAGAGAGATAATAGAGATAGAGGTAATGAGAATTCAGATTTATTCTGATGGAATTGATATTTTAATAATGAAAATGTAAATGAGAATGTAATTGAACAAGCACAATAGGATGTAGTCAATATTCTGCTGAGTCACTGTGATAATGCAAATGTTGGAAATATATTCTAACATACTGCAGAGTCACTATGAGAATGTAAATGAGAATGTAATTGAACCTTCGTGACAAAGCACAATAGGATGTAGTCAACATTCTGCAGAGTCATTGTGATAATGCGAATATTAGAAATATTATTCTAACATTCTGCAGAGTCACTATGATAATGCAATGAGAATGCAATATTCCACAGTAGGTGTGGGCTGGCTGTTTGTGATATAAGTCGATGTTCGCCACAAATCCAGCAGTGCTTTTTCCATCCAGCACCCGGTGTGTCCTCCATCTAGAGCACCGCAGTAGCACTTAGACTTTGAGAGTGAGAGAGAGAGCACTAAGAGAGGCCAGTTTTCTTTTGTTTAGACTTATTAAAATTATAATCACCATACCAATTTGGAGTTGTCAGTTGACTGAAGTTACAAAGAGCCTGTTCCCAACCCTAAAGCGACGTGCAGCCGTTGGAGAAGGAGATCAGTGGACAGCAGACTGGGCGAGACCACAGGGGAGAGGAGTCCCTCCGTAATCTAGACGATCAAAGAACAGGAGAGAACCGCTACTACTTTGGTAGGGAGCCACGGCCCTATCGAAGGAGGTCTTCAAACGCAGTAACCCTCGCACATCCAGTTGTCTGGTGTCACAACGGCCAGACGCGCTGCCCACCTGAGGTGACCTCACGATCCGTAGTGTTACACGGCGTTTTATTGGTGCCGTGACCAGGATTTCAGTCCAGATTGACAGACAGATCAACAACCATCTACAGCACCAGGTTAGTGTAATTTATTCTTTTGATGAATAGCTAGAGTTGGTTGGTGATAGATTTTACATTTGTATTTGGCAAAAATAATTAGATTGATTGAAACAGCGATCAATGTGCAACACTGAGCCCAAGATATTTTCATGTACATCTGATGACCCTTTGGCTGTAAGTTTTGCGGAATTTTGTGATATTGTGAGACCAAAATATTTGGAATTTCAGACTAATTTGGTATATATAAGAAAGACTGTATTAGTCAGCAAACTTTCGACTTGTTGTCTGCTGATTCGATTACGAAATTCAGTGTACAACAGGGAGAAAAAATCTATCATTGACATTGGCACTACGACCCAGACATTTAAGTACCCCTTCACAGACGGAGAAATTGAAAATCCTGAGAAAACGTTGATGCAAGTAATTAAAAACGTTAAACCTGATGATTCCACTTCCACTGGGAATTGAGCCCAACGACCCAAATTCACACTACATTAAATACATACAAATTTTAAACATTGTGACAGTTTGTAATTGTTGCGATTTACTATTTGAACAACACATAACTGTAAATAAAGAAGACAACTCGATAGTGCATTGTGACGTAAAAGTTAGACCTATTCCTAAATATACTTTTCCCTTAGAAGGCGAACCCCCACTAAAGAAATTACAACTGTAGACAAGTAGGCCATATCGCCCGGAAGTGCCGTTTGCCAAAACAGGAAAATATGAAACAGGGAAACTAAAGCGTTCTGTGTTGAAGCCCGGAACATGGAACATTCACAATAAAAGGGTTAAAAGAATAAATAGAGTTCCAAGGAAAAACAAAGTATATGTAGATAAAATAGTAGATGAAAGTGTACAGAAAATTAGTAAACAAAGTAACAGCTCTCTCTCGAGTAAACAAAGTGATCGTATGAATAGTAGTAAGATTAAAGGGAAACAGGAAGTAAAAGAGTTAAATGTAGATGGAACACCGATTCCGACTTCCGTAGTTTTGAAAGTAAATAAACAGAGATTAAGAGGTTTGGTGGTTACTGGCGCGCAGTATAGCTTAATTAGTTACCAGCTGTATAAAAATTTGAAGGATAAACCAAGGCTTGTTAAAAAGTCCTTGTCCTTAAAAGGGGTTGGAGGCACTCTCCTTGATGTCAAAGGAGTGGTCCAACTGAGCTTTCAGATTAAAAACATATGGTTAACTCACGAGTTTTGGGTTGTCGATATTGAACGCAATCTGATCCTCGGTATTGATTGGTTAGCAAAAAATGGAGTTAGAATCTATTATGATTTAGAATGTTTTCGACTTAAGAACGAACTAATTCCATTAGTGCCAGATATCCACATATCATCGCTAGTAAGGAGCAAGAATCAGCTTGTAATTAAACCTCAGACATGTACTGTGTGTACAGCGAAAATAGTAGGTGGCAAAAGACTGTATGAAACAGATTTATTAGAAGTAAATCCTATAGAAACAGGATATGTTAGTGAACAGGCAGGATTAATGAATGCGAATACAGTTGTAAACAATAATGACCGAGTAGTGCCGGTCATGATTTGTAATAGCACAGATAAACATTATAAAATAAGACGAGGTTGTGTACTAGCTAGAGTGTCACCTGTAATTGATTCAAGTGTGAAGACTGTCAATGAAGTAGTGAGTATAGGCAGTTCTTCTGATAACGACAATCAAATAAGTGAAATAAGTGAATTAGAACAACCAGAAATGGATCAAAGTAAAGAATCAAATGACAATTTAGAAATTAATCTAAGTGCTACAATGAGTACAGGTGACAATAAATATGAAAATCAATCTATTACTCTAGCTGAGATAATTAAAGGTAAAAGTCAATCTAATACTCCAAATGAGATAATTAAGAGACAAAGTGTGGAGGAAGGTGAACCAGAGAAAATCAATAGGATTGCAATTATAAATGCTGTCCTTGGAGCACTACGATCGATTGTGTAAGTTGCTGAATTGTGGAAGAAGACTAGGCTTCCACGAGTAAACATAACTCCTTAAAGGTAAATAAAATACTGCATGATACTGACATGTCACTGATAATCAACAGTGGGAGATTTTGTTTACTTGATGAATGTGGGTGTATAACTAAACGATAATTTAACCCTGTGTTAAAAACGTTGTAGTAAATTGTAGGATAATTTACTAATTAGTGTTGGTAAGGTTTAGGGCCCTATTAAACTGCACCAGACACGGATGCATGCAAGCAAGTGGAGAATCAGAAGTTAAAAGAATTAAGTATTAGAAGTTTGAGAGAATTAAATACATTCATCAGTGTTAAGTGAAGTAGAGTAGAAGTAATACAGTTAAAATAGAAATAGTAGTAAAATTCAGCCGCCAATCGAAATAGAGATAGAAAATAGTGGAATGGGAACTGAAGGAAAACTTTCTTTCTCTCACTACAGGAGAAAGATGATGTTTCAACTCATAATAATAGTCCTGATAACGGCGTTGGCAAGCAGTAACGAAACTAAATCTAGGGATTTTATAGTGAAACATAACGTGATTTTCCACAAGGAAAAAGAAATTAATTTAGTGAATTCTGACTGGACGATAGGGTTCTATATCGACCTAGAACTTTTTGAGACATATTTACAGCATGTAGGTAGGAGCATAGAGGGTGTAAGGAAAGTATTTCACGAGGTTCCAGGGAACATTAAAGATATAACTAAATTATGGACTACGCCAGCCCCAGTAGTAGGAACCACCCAAAAGCAGATTTCCGGGATAAATCATGGTAGGTGGGCCAAACAATTATTACATTCAGGATTTGATGACTTGTTTCAGGGACTAGTTCAGGATATAAATTCTGTGATGCAAAAGTATGAGTTGGTACTCAAATAGTTTGATGGTTACAAACAATTGCACCACAGAGACAGACGAGCTTTATTGCCATTTATAGGCGACGCCCTGTCGTTTCTATTTGGTACCGCTAGTTCCTCAGACTTGGACACAATAAACCATAATATTGGCATTCTTTCAAAGAATCAACGAACCCTACAACATCTGGTTAAAAAAGGTTTTACCATAATGAATGTTACACGTAAACAGGTACAACAGAACAGACACTCAATTAGTCACATAATAACATCATTAAGGACCCTGTCTGCCCGGATAACTGACATTTACAAGGCCGTGTCCATGCGACTCGCTTTCCTGGAATTTTATACACAGTTATATCATAAATTACAGCTATTAGTTCATGGGGTCGATCAAATGACTAATCAAGCAAGATTTTACATTGAACATCTACACACACAATTTAACTCGTTGATAGCACGACAGTTAGTGCCTAGTGTGATTGAAGCAAAAACGCTACACAATGTTTTAGTAGATTTAAAAACGCACCTACCTGCTCATTTAAAGTTGCCCTTCGATGAGACCAGGGAATTGTGGAAATATTACAAGTACTTGTCCAGTAGTGCCGTGTTTGAGAATCAGC
Source organism: Pictodentalium vernedei (assembly GCA_031216915.1). NCBI lineage: Eukaryota > Metazoa > Mollusca > Scaphopoda > Dentaliida > Dentaliidae > Pictodentalium > Pictodentalium vernedei. The sequence continues at coordinate 507,063,964 of CM062293.1, forward strand.
GGTTGATTATTGTAGTGAAACTACCTCTAGTAGATGTCCGTAAGACATTTGAGCTATACAAGATATATTCCTTGCCTTATCCTTTGGTTAATGCAACTATGAAATTAAATCCACAATTTAAATCCCTAACAGCACAACATAAACTGGAAACCGAGTATTTGACAATAAATAAGAAACGCACACACATAGCTCACTTAACTAAAGCACACACCTGTCTGAGTAATACTTTGGAATTTTGTTCCTTGGATGGCGTCATACACACAGTACGACCTGAAGCTTACTGCAGTCAGGCTTTGTTTCTGGGAAATGAAAAATCAATACAGTTAGCTTGTTCAGTGGAAGTGAAAGTTAATACAATCTTGCCCAGTGCAATGCAAATTGCCCATGGTGTATGGTTTGTTAGTACACGTGACCCTTTGCCATTTGCTGTCTCATGTGCTAATACTACCAACACACGTACCTTCACTATTGACACACCTATTGGCATGTTACAATTACCCCCAAAATGTTCTGCTACTAGTGCCACCATTCAAATGATAGCATATTTACATGGAAATACCAAAGAATTTTATGATGCCATGGAAACGAAATTATTAATTAATCATAACACCACAAACTTCCGCTTATGGTCCCCATTGTTTACGAAATTTCCGACTTTGACAAATGTAGTTTTTCCCAGACAGCTTAAGGACGTCGATCCAATTCCAATAGAATCATTTATTGATCAGATTGAACACCTTGATACGATATCGGAGACGGATACGAAATCCTGGTTAAAACCTTGGGGTTACGGTATCTCCTCTACGGTATTTGCCCTAATAGTAATAGGATGTGTTGCATATTGTTGCTGTAGAAAACAGCTCTGTTTAAAGCTGCGTATTTGGCACGGGAGGCGTGAAGCCGCTCGTATCCGAAAACGCAGGCCGGCGATGATTCGGCGTTTACTGCAAGAAACACAAATTAACAAAGACTGCCAACTTGAGGCTATTCAGCAATTGAGTGAATTGCGCAAAATAGTTCGTACAGGACCAGGTTCCGACCCTATGCGGAACACAGACCCAAATGAGTACTTGACAGCGACAGCAGCTTGTCCAACAAAACCAGAAGAGATTGAAATGGAAGAATTATCACCTGAACGTGATGCAGAGACCGGCGAGTTCGTATACGCAGAGCCCCGTGTTCTGTTTGCAACCGGCCCTGAGTACATCACACCAGTTCCGTAGAAAGTGAAGCGAGATGTACATAGACACAATAGACTTTGGTTGACAAAGCAATTCTATAGACATATAGACAATATAATCAGTGTTTTCTGTAATCAACAAAGGTGTTTTATGTATATCGTATATCCTAGTCAGAAAGTTGAGTGTGAGTGACCAGACCCTTTAAACCTTTTAGAAAGGTAGTCGGTATATTCGACGTTGTATTAGTAGAATTGGTAGGATTCTAGTCCATGAATCCTTCGCGATGTGACGATACTCCTACGTCACATTGAGGTTGCTGCACAGCAATCCTGGTCACAGAGTAGTACTAAGTTCAAATGGGTTATGTACAGTTGAACCCAGTTTGATGTTGTAGTGGTATTTTACCGTATATATTTTGTCACACCCACCTGACAGACGCCCTCGTTGACACTGTTACTTTCGTTTTCTAGAGTTTTCTTGTTTCCACAAGAAAACTTTGGTTGGGGGAGTTGTGTAACAGAGTCAACGTGGACTGAGTCATCTGGAAGGGTTAAGCGTGTGTCGCTGAAGCATTTATGTTTTTTTATTTTCGAGCCTCAATAAGTGTTAATATAATAAGTGCTAATATATATAGAGAGAGATAATAGAGATAGAGGTAATGAGAATTCAGATTTATTCTGATGGAATTGATATTTTAATAATGAAAATGTAAATGAGAATGTAATTGAACAAGCACAATAGGATGTAGTCAATATTCTGCTGAGTCACTGTGATAATGCAAATGTTGGAAATATATTCTAACATACTGCAGAGTCACTATGAGAATGTAAATGAGAATGTAATTGAACCTTCGTGACAAAGCACAATAGGATGTAGTCAACATTCTGCAGAGTCATTGTGATAATGCGAATATTAGAAATATTATTCTAACATTCTGCAGAGTCACTATGATAATGCAATGAGAATGCAATATTCCACAGTAGGTGTGGGCTGGCTGTTTGTGATATAAGTCGATGTTCGCCACAAATCCAGCAGTGCTTTTTCCATCCAGCACCCGGTGTGTCCTCCATCTAGAGCACCGCAGTAGCACTTAGACTTTGAGAGTGAGAGAGAGAGCACTAAGAGAGGCCAGTTTTCTTTTGTTTAGACTTATTAAAATTATAATCACCATACCAATTTGGAGTTGTCAGTTGACTGAAGTTACAAAGAGCCTGTTCCCAACCCTAAAGCGACGTGCAGCCGTTGGAGAAGGAGATCAGTGGACAGCAGACTGGGCGAGACCACAGGGGAGAGGAGTCCCTCCGTAATCTAGACGATCAAAGAACAGGAGAGAACCGCTACTACTTTGGTAGGGAGCCACGGCCCTATCGAAGGAGGTTTTCAAACGCAGTAACCCTCGCACATCCAGTTGTCTGGTGTCACAACGGCCAGACGCGCTGCCCACCTGAGGTGACCTCACGATCCGTAGTGTTACAACACTTCGGTCTGAAATCGGGTAGGCTATGTCCAACATCGTGTATTTTACTATTTGATAGGAAGGTTTTATTGAGCAGATTAGCTTTGTCTTTGTCATCTGTTACCATTGCTGTGCTGTTCGCATCATCTTTGTCGTTTAGAAAGGGGACAGAAGGTTTACTCTCGAAATTGTTCAGCAACTGTTTAACAGTGCGCCAGAAGACTTTGGGGTTTCTATTCACTGCAAGTGAGGTATCTAGATTTGAAGAATATGTGGATTTGGCCTTCTTTTTCATATTAGTCACTTTGTTTCGAGAATGTTTATATTTTTCAATTGTTTGTGGGTTTGGGTATTTCAGGGCTCGTTTCCGAAGACGATCTCTGTGGCGAATTTCAAGGCGAAGAGCCGAGTCAAACCACGGTTTATCATTAGGGCGGATGACCACCTTATAAGAAGGAATACATTCTCTTACAATGTCAAAAAATTTGATTACAAATTTATGATATGATGTATCAAGTGTCGTAGTGTCTGAAATGAAAGACCAATCTGTTTCGGAAATCAAATTGTTCATTTTGGGGAAGTCAGCTCTGTTGTAGTTCCAGATTTGTCGGATTTTTGTTTCGTGCTGTGTTTTTCCTGTTTCTATAACTGCTGATACGGCCTTGTGGTCAGAAACACCAAATTCGTGAACTTCTGAGTTTAAAACTACAACACTATCACTAACTATTATAGGGTCCAATAAAGTACTGGAAGTTGGAGTCACACGAGTCGGTTCTTTAATGGTGTTATGAAGGTTGAAACAATTAATAATTTCATTTAAACGACTAGAGGGGTTGAGAAGGTCGCTATTTAAGTCCCCGGCGATTATCAGGGAAGGGTTTATACTAAATGAGTCTTCAATGGCGCCCTCGAGCTTCTCCCAGTATTCATTACAAGAGAATTGAACCGATTGATATGCCAAGCAGAGCAAGAACTTGCGTTTTGAGGTAATCTCAAACCATAAAATCGACTGATCAAATTCAAGTTCTGGGACACGTCTGGCATATATTTCTTTTGAGAAATAAACCGCGACACCACCACCGTGCTGGTTCCTGTCTTTTCTGACTGGTGGGAAATAACCAGGAATCATCAAATTGTCGGAATTAAAACTGGGATCGAGGAGGGGCGTTTCGGTGAAGCAGATAACATCAAAATCATCGATATCATCTGCAAAGTGATCAAACTTATTCCTGATGCTTCTAACATTATAATTAAGTATAGAAATACTGCTTACGTCTACTTCCCCAGTTCGGGATGGACCCGGGTTAACTTCAATGTCCCCAGACAGGAGAATGATCAGGATGACACACAAAGTCAATGAGAAACGAAGTTTAACGGTACGAAACTTCACAGAATGCTGAAATCCGATTGGTTGCCTGGTCACGCAGTGCCTGCACACGAGAAAGTTATAGTGCAATCCGATTACCGTCCTGTGTTGTTCTATACTAATACTCATGTTTAGGGCCTAGAAACAAATGGAAATGGAAAGGGGCTCACCAAGGCACCTTGAAGCGCTGTTAATGTCTTTGGTAAAGAATGTTTGTGTGGCAGTGAGAATGTGTGACAGTATCTTAGGAAGACAAAAGGAAGTGCAGGAGTAATAAGATAACAAAGGAAATATGAACTGATAGGAAAGGCAGGAGTAATAAGATAACAAGTATATACAATTTGTAAGAAGATGAGAAATGTTATACACATGTTCTTCTGGATATAGGTTGTGTGGTAATATCGGCTTGTAGCTCAACTTAACTGGACTATTCCTCAATCCCTTACCCAACGCAATTTACAAACGACAGTACAAACGAAAGACACAATCTCTTACCGGATCCCTCATCTGGCCATAGCCCGTGCCTCTCATTGGAACGAGCTCAATGAGCTCGTTCCAATCAGGGTCACAAGTCCGCACCCTTAAGAAAGAGGCGGCAACATAAAATTTAAATGGCGACTTTAGTATATCATACGGGGTGATACGGTCGTTTCGTTGGGCAAAGGGTCGAATCTAATTTATGCTGGGAATTTTAAATTGGTTCCACCGCCATGCTTCCACGCTCATCATGGGCATATATAGATGACAAAAAGAAAGAGAGTCTAACAATGGACAATCAGGAGAACCAGCCGACAGACTGGGTTCTATTGGTTATATTTTAGGCATATGAACTGATAGCTGAACGTTGTCTACGACTGTGTTTCCAACTGGGGAAGTGTATTAAGATGGCATCTCAAACCCTTGGATAAGTACTTGTCCGTTCAAATTAGTGGAGCCATGAAGAACTTTTTTATTTCTTTAAATTTGAATGAGAGGTGCCAACACGTATAGCCAACCTCATACAAATGCAAAGGAATAAATGGCAATAAAGTACTAAAAAAGACCGAAATCCGAAAAACAGATAAATTGAGATTAACTGGGGACGGAGCGCAATAACGAGTTCACGAAGTTTAATAATGGAAACGCTAATGCCGTAAATCTATTGTGGCTTTTTAATATGACAGTCTTGTGGGTCATGAGTGGATAACACAGTAAAATCTGCATTATCTGTCCACAGTTCATATTCGCCCTCGACGACATGCAATTAACACCATGGCAAGTTATTCACACCTCAACTATGCTGACAACATTGTCCAAACCCACTGTATCACATAGAGTGTTAAAAGTTAAAAGTTGAATTGGCTCTTGTCTCTTTCCTCACCAAGTGAGTACAGGTTTCAGTGAATTGAGATGACTGTAATAAATTGCATTTCCACAACTGGAGTTACCAGATTGAATCCTTGGCCAAAAATAACGCTTGGGCATGAACCTACTCTGGCTGATAAGATCTGATTATCGATGCGACAGGGAAGGGCCATGGTGTATGGATGTTGTGCGTGATAGGGAAGAGCACAGAACTCCACTTTATGCTTGGGTGGCGGATGCTGTGTTTGATAAGATTGGAAGCAGAAGAGTGTGGAGAGTCTGGAGGCGCAGAAAGGGGATTCATCTTAGGGAGTATATTTTGAAAAGCCAATAAGAACTAGTAAATACAATAACAACATGTTAAGATGGGATCTCTACAACTTTGTGGGAACATTTTTGAAACGGGGCCAACACTATGAGAAAGAGAACCGCGCGTTGGTATTTATTTAACCCTTACCACTACGAGTAGCAGAAAACAAATACAAATACAAACACAAATAATATTTTTGGAATAACTGTTAAACTCGATTCCGTGTCCCAAACACAACTCGTGACCCCTCATCAGAACGAGCTCTTGGGCTCATTTCAACGAGGGGTCACGAGCTATGTCTCCAAGACAAAACTGAAAACACATTGAGTGACATTTTTCGTGAATATTTCTCGTCGATTTTGGCCAGTTACTTAGTCCTTTACCCACTGTGGGTGGCAGAAGACAGCTGCAGTAACTCAATAACTGTAAAGTTTTGTCTTGTCGGCAAATTGAGTGACATTTTTTCGTGAATATTTCTCGTCGATTTTGGCCAGTTACTTAGTCCTTTACCCACTGTGGGTGGCAGAAGACAGCTGCAGTAACTCAATAACTGTAAACTTTTGTCTTGTCGGCAACTTCAGAAACATTTCTTGAATAAAAGCAAGAAAAGTATTGTGTGTCAAGAACACAGCAGAAGAACCCCATTGAAACTAGCTCAGTTAGATTTAAATTGTGATTTTAGTGAGCAATGTTGGCCAGTTTAGACTGTTACGTTGGTTAAAGGCTTAACTATAATGTTTACTCAACATGTCAGTACACGGTTAATTTCCCTCTGATGATCTGTGATTTATTTATCAGAAATAAATTTTGCAAGTGACGGACTGTCTGTGTGTTTGTCTACCTCTCACTGTAAATATTAATATAGGATCATCCAGGGTGAGCTCTGGGAAAGCGAAGTCATAGAGCAAAAGAACCTACTTCTCTTATGTCATAACCAAAATAATGAATGCCCTTACACACAGATGAGTATAAATTGAACAAAACTACACCCAAAGCTACTTAGACCACTGCAAAAATTGACTCTGTGTCCTAAACACAGCCCACGGCCCCTCACCGCAACGAGCTCGTTGAGTTCATTCCAGTGAGGGGTGTTAGCTGAGTCTCTGACGCATCTGAGAACATAATCATTCTGCGTTTCATCACAGCTTGTGGCCCCTCAACCGAACGAGCCAGTTGGGCTCGCTTCACTGGGGGGGGGGGGGGGAGGGGGGGGGGGGGCTATGACTTACTTTGAGCCAGAATCGAGAACATAAAAAAGTTTGAGTGGCATTTTTGTGATTGTCTCTAGGCAGTTTTGGCCAGTTACTCAGCCCTTAACACACTCTGGATCTCATAAAAGGTTACATCTCTTCGGGTTTGTGTGACTCTGCTGCAACAGACCATGTTAAAAAATGGTTCTGATATCGTAAATCTCTTTCCAAATGCTATTAACAACTTTTTATTATTCTAACATACGCCGCCAGAACGCAGCTTGAGGCCCTCCATCAAAGCGAGCCCATCGAACTCGCCTCGCTGAGGGGCCAAAAGCCACATTCCTTGCTACAATAATAAAATATTGGTCTGCTTATTCCTATTCATGCTATCGTGACAAAAGGGGCAAAAATCTAATTTTTTAATTATTTTTACTACTCGGATGGTGGTTTTTTTACTATTCTAATATCTGCCGCCAGAACGCAGCTCTTGGCCCACCATCGAAGCGAGCTCGTCGAGCTCGCCTCGCTGTGGGGTCAAAGGCCTTGTTCCTAGGGCTAATTTTAAAGTATTGGTTTGATTGTATGTCTATTGCTATTGTGGCAATAGGGGCAAAAATCAAATATTTTAATTATTTTATTTGTGGCAATAGCGGCAAAAATAAAATATTTTGGCTGTTTTAATTATTGTTACTACTCAGATGGCAGGAGTATCACTCATTCGCTTGGTGGTGGAAGAGGTAGATATGGGATTAGGGGGCGGGGGGGGGGGGGCATATGACTTACTTTGGTTCAGAACTGAGAACACAATAAAATTTGAATGGTATTTTATGATTATCTCTGGGCAGTTCTGGTCAGTTACACAACCAAAAACCGAACGAGCTAGTTGAGCTCGCTCCACTAGAGGGGGGGGGGGGGGGACTTACTTTGAGCCAGAATCGAGAACATAATAAAGTTTGAGTGGCGTTTTTGGTTTGTGATTGTCTCTAGGCAGCTTTGGCCAGTTACTCAGCCCTTAACACACTGGATCTCATAAAAGGTTACATCTCTTCGGGTTTGTATGACTCTGCTGCCACAGACCATGTTAAAAAATGGATCTGAAATCGTAAATCTCTTTCCAACTGCTATTAACAACTTTTTATTATTCGAACATACGCCGCCAGAACGCAACTTGTGGCCCTCCATCAAAGCGAGCTCATCGAACTTGCCTCGCTGAGGGGCCAAAAGCCACATTCCTTGCTCCAATAATAAAATATTGGTCTGCTTATTCCTATTCATGCTATCGTGACAAAAGGGGCAAAAATCTAATTTTTTACTTAGTTTTACTACTCGGATGGTGGGGTTTTTACTATTCTAATATCTGCCGCCAGAACGCAGCTCTTGGCCCCCATCGAAGCGAGCTCATCGAGCTCGCCTCGCTGAGGGGTCAAAGGCCATGTTCCTAGGGCTAATTTTAAAGTATTGGTTTGATTGTATGACTATTGCTATCGTGGCAATAGGGGCAAAAATCAAATATTTTAATTATTTTATTTGTGGCAATAGCGGCAAAAATAAAATTTCTTGGTTGTTTTAATTATTGTTACTACTCAGATGGCAGGAGTATCACTCATTCGCTTGGTGTCGGACGAGATAGATATGGGATTGGTGGGGGGGGGGGGGTGGGGGGAGCATATGACTTACTTTGGTCCAGAACTGAGAACACAATAAAATTTGAATGGTATTTTATGATTATCTCTGGGCAGTTCTGGTCAGTTACTCAACCAAAAACCGAACGAGCTAGTTGGGCTCGCTCCACTGGAGGGGGGTGGGGGGGGGGTGGGTAAGACTTACTTTTAGCCAGGATCGAGAATATAATAAAGTTTGAGTGACATTTTTATGATTGTCCCTGGGCAGTTTTGGACAGTTACTCAGCCCTTAGCACACTCTGGATCTCACAAAAGATAATATTTCTTCGGGTTTGTATGACTCTGCTGCCACAGACCATGTTAAAAAATGGTTCTGATATCGAAAATCTCTTTCAACTGCTTTTAACAACTTTTTATTATTATTCTAACATCCGCCGCCAGAACGCAACTTGTGGCCCTCCATCGAAGCGAGCTCGTCGAGCTCACCTCGCTGAGGGGGCCAAGAGCCACGTTCGTAGCGCCGATAATAAAATATTGGTCTGCTTATTCCTATTTATGCTATTGTGACAAAAGGGGCAAAAAATCTAATTTTTTAATTATTTTTACTACTCGGATGGCAGGAGTTTTCACTATTCTCATATCTGCCGCCAGAACGCAGCTCTTGGCCCCCCATCAAAGCGCAAATGAATTCAGCTATGACAAATACTTTAGGCTTACGGTGCCAGTGTGATAAAGGACCACCTCTGCTATGAGTGGATTGACAGTCATGAGAAGCTCGAAGTAAATTCTCCCCATGATGCCGTCTACAGCGAGTTGAAAAAGGCAAATATATCCGAGGAAGACTACCATCACTGCCAACGAGTGTGGGAAGAGAACGGCATTACTACATTCCAAGATTTCCTCATTTGGTACAATGACCGCGACGTAAAACCTTTTCTGGAAGCCATAGAAAATCAATTCCCTTTCTACCAAGAACTCGGTATTGACATGTTTAAGGACGGAATAAGTGTGGCCAGACTCACCCTTAAATATATGTTCAGTACGATGGATGAGGATACCTACTTCACTTTATTTAACGAGAAAAACAAAGACCTCTTACCATCTCATAAAGAAAAGCATTGTGGGTGGACCATCCATCGTCTTCCAAAGACATCATGAGAAACAAAAAACAAAAACGAGGATGGACAAGCCATCACCAGAACAAGGATCGTATTAGGTTAGACCTCCCGCTTCTACTCGGCTATTTCGTGTACCAGTATGCAAAACTCCGAATGCTCCAATTTTATTACGACTTCGTTGACAAATACATGTACTTGGAGAGGGGATTTCGAATATTGTGAGATGGACATAGATTCTGCGTACATAGCCATCGCAGCTCAGAAGTTTGAAGACGTCGTCAAAAAGAAAAAGAAGGAATAATTTTACCAAAACTGGGATGACTGGCTTCCAGCTGGGGCATGTGACGCGCACAAACAAGACTTGTTCACAACCAGATTGGCTAGAATTGAATAGATTCCTTTAGCATGCTGCGAGAAACGTAAACACTTTGACAGGAGGACACCTGGTGTATTTAAGGTGCAATGGGAGGGTGATGGCAACATAGCCATCTGTAGCAAGACTTGTTACTGCTTTGGAAAAAAGGATAAGGCCACCTGTAAAGGGATCAGCAAACGCACCAATCGAATGGAGAAGGAAAACTATCTCGATGTCTTGCGGACTCAGTGTAGCGACACCGAAGCTTTGTTATGAATGATCAAGCCACGATGACGTACATACAAACGAGAGCCGGCCTGTCGTACTCCCACGCAAAGCGTAAAATGGCGGATGAGCACCACTCATCTGGATATACAGAGTGGTTAATGAGATGGTAGAGGGGCGGGGTGAGTAGTTAACATCATAGCCCCCGTCGTAGGCTGCCTTAATATTCGAGTCCCCTCTTACAAGGCAGCTCTCTCTAATATAACCCTCATGATTATATGATTATTATAATCCCCGATGGGCCTAGAGGTGGGATGGGAAAATCTCACCCGAGGGGCAAGATAAGATATATGAACCAGACCCGAGGCTTGCGTAGGGTCTGGTTCAAATATCTTGCCCCGAGGGTGAGATTTCCCCGTTCCCACCTTCAGACTCATCGAGTATGATTCCCCCCCCCCCCCCCCACACACATCATGCAGCGATTACGTTAGCCAGAGGTAATCGGGAGTCACGTGCTGATTCAGTCAACTCATTTTGTACTCGTTGTTTTAAGAAACTGATGACACCATCGGGAAGAGCATGCACAAGTTATGTATATACCAAAGGTATATACCACGAAATCGATTAGGAACGGTGGCAGCTTGAGGGTTGAAGAGTTTTAGAGCATCGAACTTTGATCACACTGCATTTCGATGACGTCAATATGAATTAGTTGGTAGCAAGAAACTGATATGATATGCATAACGTCATAATAACGGTATAAATGTATAACGTCACGTGGGTGGGATACATCTGTCTCTCCTTGCTATCTCACCCGGGACACACGTATGTTACACACGCAGTGGGGGAAGAAACACCTGTCTCTCCCTGCTATCTCACCCTGGACAGACGTATGTTACACATGCAGTGGGAGAGAAAAGAGAGTGCGTTAAAAGTTATTTCTATTATACAAATAATCTTGTAACCGACGCCTGATGAGTCGTATGTGTGATATTTCATATGAACACGAAACGAGTTTTTTTTAATTTTGTTTCACTTGGTCACTGATCCCTCTTCGAGATGTAAATAATTTTAGGGTAAAAATCGAATTAAATAAACTAGCATAACTCCAAGCTGTTTGGTCATGCTTAAACTTTGGTTGAATGGGGTTTGGCTCGGATTTGAACGTCGTCCAACTAAACGTCGAGAAAATTCATGTTGTAATTCTTAAAATGGAATGGATTCTTTCCAAAACTTCCGTTGATGGCTTCTCTGTCAACACACCCTACTACAATGAGCTTGAGTAACTGTCCCAAAAATATATTCTCTTGAGTTGTACTCATATTACCTCTCGGGGCCGAAAATACTTTAGTTTGAATTCTGGCGATGGAGTACTTCGCCGTCCCACACTCCAACGCCTTCGCGTGTGCCAGACGCGGAGGTGGGTTCAATCTTTCCTTTCTAACAAACATTTACATGTCTTCTATTTTTACTTTGAATTTCGCCGCATCTGCCATTAATGCGAAAGAGTCTTTGGCTCTATTCATTTTTACATGGACGCTCACTCCAATTAATAAGTAGCGCGTTTGAAAACACATGTCTAAATGTAGTCGACCAATCATGTCAACAACCTGGCTCTGCGCCGTGAATGTTTTTCTGGTGGCTAACCCCTCGTTAAAGTTTAAGTCATTCATGTTGCCGGCAGTGTCTTTGTACTACGAGGCCCTTGTAAGCTGAGATTCTTTCGCGGCTGGACCATAACTTAACAACGTTTTCGTGTAGGTGCGGTAGTGGTAAATATTGCTTGACGGGGAGATCAACTTCTCGTTCAGGCTACTATTTACCTGGTTAAATAGAGAATGTAACGACAAATTGTCTGGTCAGCTTTGACAGGTGATCCGTCCATGTTCAAGATTTGCCTTTTCAGATGTACAAAAGTTTGACCAAGGTTCAAATAATCGTCCCCAGACCCCGAAATGTTGAACTCAATCGGACCTTCATTGGCAGTGGTGTCCACGGTCGGTGTTCTATCCATCTTCTGGATTTTACATTGATTCGTGTGGGTGGTACAGAGAAAAGATCCAGTTTGCTGTTAAGGCATCCTGTCGATATGTCGTAAATAAGTGGCATTGTGGACCGATTCGCCTGCTTCCTTTTCCTCGCTCTGCTAGTTTTCCTTTGTGGGGTTTCTTTTATAGGCCGACCTGGAAGATTGGACCCCCACCCTCTCACGGTACCTCTAACATTTTTTTTTTATTTAGGGGAGCACCGCCTGCTTGACGGCACCCTGGAGACTCCCCAGGCTGTGACCTTTCTGCATGCTACTGCCCGAAAAAGCTGGGAGACCACTTCCGACTTGACCGCTATAATAATCGTTGAATAATTGGGCATAACAATAAGACATAGTTAGTTTCATTCTTTAAAGTGAAGTGCTACATTCACTTTTCCAAGCCCGAATGATATAATTTCTTTAGTGTCGGCTCCTAAATATATCTCAAGTGTGTCAAACTCTTTCTGTTCCACGAGGACGTAGTGTACATTTCCAAACATTTGTGAGATGAAGTCGCCATATTTCCTTCAATTGGTACTACACTGAGTAATGGAACTCCGTGTAGTACCAATTGAAGGGCAATATGGTGACCAGGTCGCGTATCACGTTACAATAGACGTATAACGAGTTAAACCCCCTATCGATATCTGTCCTCGCTAGTGCATCCCACCAGTCAGGGTAAAATTCCTCATTTTTAAATCCCATTATGGCGCGAAGGGCTGGACGCAATATCAAATACACACCTCTTCTAACGTGAATGGAAGTCACTTTCAGCCACCCAGCAACATCAAAAGTTGAATTGTCCAACCAGCCCCACTTACCTACCACTGGAGTAGAGTATCGCCTGTTTCTAAAATGTCAAAACAAATTATATGTTTCCATTAATTTGTTTAGTTACAGGCTTGGTAACAACTCCGTGTAAAAATGGTATTTTAAAAGTAGCCAATTTTTCGAAACCACTATTGCCTGCCCATATTTCCGCTACTAATTTACCACTGTGCATCAGACTCCAGCTCTCTGACCAAAACTTCAAATTCTCTTGTCCAACAAATAACCTAATGCAATCATACAGTACGTGGAGAGTGGATTGTAACTAAATCACCCGCGGAGTGGGGTTATCACCCAAGCTATAACTTTCAAATTGTGTACACATCGACAAAAAACACAAGCAATGTTTCAGCCAATGGTCCTCCGGGTTTAACCCGGAGGTCCATTGGCTGAAACTTTGCTTGTGCTGGTTATGCTTTGCCGCAAATTTGCAATTATTGCTTGGGTGGAATCTCCACCCTGCGGGTGATTTATTGATAATACACCCTCTACGTACTGTATAACTGATACTAAAAATACATCTCCAAGTTACGTGGAATTAGTTTCAACATATGCCCTTGGTTTAAAATTTAATCCTTGTGCAGTTGTGCGAAATTGTGGAGCGGAACCTCTGCTTTGAAACTTCGCACATCGACTTTCGGTTATTTGAAATGCTTTCATCCGTTTTTACTTTTGGTAATTTCGACCCTCAATTAAAAACAAACGGATATCAAATGCATTTTAAAAATATTTTAAAGTTGAGCTTATTTTTAATCGAATTTTTTTGAAAATTTAACCCTTATTAAAAGCCATGTCTAAAAGATGTGTTGCTGTACTAGGAAATTCCCGACAGTCACGACAAAACTATGTGGTGACGTGTTATGGAGGGGGGGGGGGGGGGGGTCATAGAATCAACATTTAAAATGGGTCGCATTTGTTTAAAATGTTATTATGTTATAGAGCTTTTTATCAATTATTAGGATATAGCTGTTTTTATTTCCCCGATTTTCACCCGTATTGATGTTTTTAACACTTTACCCGACGTAACTCCCAAAACTGGCCAGCGCTATTCTCAAAAATCGCCAATTAATTTTCATTATTTTTTTCATTTCTGTCTCAAACATATAGGTTATGATTTTGAGACAAAAAATGAAAAAAAAATAGTTATTCAAGAATTGTTTTGTCAAGTGTTGTCTGCTTTTCATGTTAGTTAAAGGGTTAACTTAAGTCATTTCAAAGTCTGACCATTCGTCACTTATACATTAAAACACTAAGTTTTTTGGAAGGGTTAACGAATGGAGTTCCCATATTTTGCAATGCACCAAGAAAAACACATGTACAATTTGGAGAGCTGCGCCAAGACATTTCGCCATAGTTTACTCTCAATGGACGGTACTTTAATTCTGGTGTGAGATATACAATGTTTTCGGGCGGCGAGGAGTGACATGAGGAAACGTTATTCAGCGACTTAGTACGATAAAAGGCTGTTGATACCTTTTCCCATTTGCTGGGCCCACTAAGTGATAGACATTTCGTCACCTGAGTGCTAGAATGTCACCTATGGTACAGGATTGGGAGGGGAGTCCCCTATGCGACATAGGATATTTTAGCACCCAGGCGACGATGTTTCGTGGACTGACTTCTGGGAATTCGATTTACGATTCCTAGACCATCTAGTATCTTTAAGTTTTCATGACGAAATAAATATTCATTGATTGGAATAACTATGGAGTACGAAAGAATATCTGTAAAGCATTGTAATTAAAGGAACGCCACATTGTTGTAACCGTCGCATGAGGGCCAACTCCACAGAAAGTGGATAAACAAACAACCCGTCAAAGCGTCGGATGTCATACAGAATTAGACTGGTGACTTGAGAGCTTGATTTCAAATAGGCTGGATAGATTTAACCATGGGCTTGACGGGCCTTCTTCTGAGAATCTCCAACTATCTTGATGCACAAGTCAAATTCCGTTTACAGGACCACATGATCGGGTAAGAGAATACATAATTACAACACATGGCTGGAATATTCTACATACAGTAACTTCATTCACGGTGTGCCGGAACTTCGTGGGTTGCATTTTGTTTCGGCGCCGAACCTTGATTTTGAGGTCCCCCACAGGCTAATGTTGTATACAATAGCCAACATTAAGTGTACGGTCGGTATTTGAAGCCCCTTCCCCATAACTAAATATCAGTTAATAATACAAAGTTTATTAGAAAAAGGCTGCATAATGTCCAAATTTGTATGGAATAGTAGCAACATGCTATCATGTTCCTGGAATGGAAATGCGGGATCGCGTGTTCAATTGGTTAATAATGACATATTCGATATAAATGCGGGTGAATATGTCGCCAACAGCAAATGTAGCCCCTCCCTCATACAGTACAGTCGCCGCTGGCCGGTCGTAATGTCCAAGAGTGCGTTTACCAGGTAATAAACATCATCAACAACACCATTTTAATTTATGAAGTACCGGGTTGTTCTCGGTGCTTCATTAATGGAATTTAATATTATTGCGTCCGTGGAGATATTTCCTACCCGTGGAAAGTGACGAGTCCACAGCGGTCGTACTGTAAGTAAATATCGGTTATAATATAAAGGGTATTATAAAACAGGCGTGTCGTACATTTCTCCCAGTGCTGTATATTTTGCCCAAACCTCAAGGATTCGCGGAATTATATTCTCTCGGTAGGCATATCCCCTATTATCCGTGAATGTCCGATAACATTTTCAGGCTTCTAATGTTTAATATGTTCTCTGACAAACGAGAGAGAACAATTCTAGTGAAATGGCTCCCCCATCCATGGTTTCATATTCCCTAATATTTTCTGACATAGCCCGAACGCTCCCACCCCATCACCGACTATCTCTCTTCGAGAGTTGAAAGCCATTTCCAGGTGGTAGCGTACCGTCATTGGGTCTACCAGAGCAGCAGAATGTTACTGCATTACACCAAGAGACATCTAGACATGCTCCGCGATACAGCTTGATCCATATCTGATACAATTCATCAGCACAATGCGTGAGTTTGTTGTTAAGACTTTGAACTCTGGATGTGTCATCCATGTCAGTTCAATGGTATCAATCGGAAAAGCCCATGACCATTTTTTGGAGGTAGATCAATTGATATTTTCAACGTGCGGTCACAGTATTGATTGTTTTACTCCACGCCTTACCCTAGCTGCCATCCTGCTTAACCCTTTACCCAACGAATCGCCCGCATCCGCCCGCGTAATATACAAATTCAGTAGCTGAAAAAATATTATTTTTCTAAAAATTTCAACAAAACCATATCATGTGACCCCTCTTTGGGACGAGCTCGTTCCAAAGAGGGGTCACATGATATGGTTTGACTGAAATTTTTGGAAAAAAAAATTTAAAAATGATATTTAAAATAATAAATTTTGAAATTGTCTGCGTTGGGTAAAGGGTTAATGAGTTATGAAATATTATGTTCCTGAACCGGGAAGGTTCATTACTTGAGAGCGTTTGTACTTCACTCTCTGTCTTCTCTCTTCTCCTTTCTCCAAACTCCTTCTGTCACATGACTTTTTTCTCATTTTATCTTTTAAAGTCGGTGACAATAAAACAGCCAGCTGGCTATGTCATCCCCCTTGCAGAAAAAAGGTAACAAAGTCTGTATTTACTGGACGTATAAGCCAATGTGTTGTATTTAATGTTGTTTGGTAAAAAAATGTTCAAAAAGGTAGGGGATATTTGATAAAAGTGAGATATATTAAGAAATATATTTATATTTTCATCAAAAAGACAGTTGAGGCATTGCACTGTGATATCTGGTGAATGATTTCAGCGACAGTTGGGTGTTTGACAAGCACACATTCCACGCACTGAGCTGCAGAAGACATGGACTTTCAGTCAGAGAATTTACCACATTCAGTCCAAGACCCCAGTACCTTGTAAAACCTCCTCGGTTCGCAAGACAAGCGCGGATCCGACTTTGCATACTCCTCACCAAAACGTCCAATATCAGCTTGACTGATGTTATTTCACTCTTTCTGCAGTGTAGCAGCGGCAAGTTCCTGGACATTTGTAGGTGAGTGTTAGCGTTGTCGTAGGCGCCTGCCAAGCGGATCTCAGGCGTGCTCGATCGGTGAAAGGTCAGGACTTAGTGCAGGCCAAGGCAGTGTAGTGATGTTCTGCTCCTGGGGGAACTCTGTAGCGACACGAACCCTGTGTGCTCGTGCATTGCCATCTAGGGAAATGAATCGACAGCCGTGACGTCGCGCAAATGGCCTCACACGAGCTGCTAACATGTTGTCACTGTAGTACTGCCCTGTGACACGCCCTTGGATGACATGTAATGCTGTTCTGCTTGTCATGGTTATGCCTTCTCAGACCAAAACCCATCCACCACCAAAACGATCGTGTTGCCTAACAGTTACGTCATGGTATCGTTTGTTCCGCCGCCGCTACACTCTGTTTCGGCTATCCTGGAAGTGGAGAGTGAACCTCGATGCATCGGAAAACATGACGTTACTCCACTGGCGATTGTCTCACCGCTGTCGTGTTCCACACCAATTACGCCTTGCTGTGATGTGACGTTCATTCAAACGCGGATGTATTCGAGGTCGTCGAGCGTACAAATTCCAGCTGTGTAGGCGATTTCGGATAGTCTGACCACTGACTCGCACATCTGTAGCTCGGTGAAGCTGCTGTCGGAATTCTGAGGCACTTTGATGGCGGTTACGTAATGCTGTGGTTCGGATGAAACGCTCCTGGTTAGCAGTTGTCGCCCTTGGATAACCTGACTGACGTCTGTCATCAATATTGCCTGCTTGGCGATACCGTGACCACAACCTGCTAATCACCGATTGAGTAACGTTGAAAATTTGAGCCACTGCCGTCTGTCTGTTGCCAGCTTCCAACATGCCACCAGCACGTAAACGTTCGTCACGTGTCAGTTTTCGCATACCTCAAAAGTTACGTTTCGACCAAGCACTATTGACGAACGATTTTATTTATACCAAGAAAAGAACGATGAGACCTCCGAAAAAGTCCAGTACGAATTCATATTTCAAAACGTACCCCACATACATTAACGCGGCTCTCGAGCGAGAAACTTGCATGACGTTTTCGTGGGCCGGTCGCATTCATGATTCACACTAAACTTGGTAACATATTGATGTGTCCAATCACGCGTATCGATTACCATTTTCCGAAAATATCAACTTCAGTTTGGATATACCCTACTTTTTGTTGAATAGCATACAGTTAAAACTAGAAGTCCTGTCTTGAAATGCGCAATAATAGCACGTCGGTGTGTGTGTTAAAGTACGCGTTATGACCATAGTAAGGCTATCAAATGCTGTACACATGGCCTTTGCATAAGCAATGTTTCAGCCAAAGGACCTCCGGGTAACCCGAAGGTCCATCGGCTGAAACATTACCTGTGTTTGCCATGAGCAGCCACGAGAACCGATATGGCAATTGCGCGCAATTCCTACGGGCAATTAAGCCTAGATAAGCGCGCAGTTCGTGACAGGACTTCTAGTTTTAACTGTATATGCTTGTACTGTATATTTTCTTTTTGCAAAATAAAGTCATTCATTCATAAAGGTTAACAATGACATGTTCGATATCAATGAGGATGAATTTGTCGCCAACGGGAGAATTACTCTCTATAAAAAAACAGAAGCTTTGTGAAATTTTCTCAGCATTATCTTCAGTGTCGCATCCTGTAGGTTTGTGGACAGTGCAGATGTTTGCCAAATTAGCAATTTGTTTTTCTGATTTGAACAAATTCGTCCAAACTTTGCATTTTCTGAAACTGATTTTTGTTCTTTTATTTAAGTAGTCAAAACATTCCATATGCTTAAGTTCGATACCAAAACAGTATTTTTGTGAATTGTAGAAAATGGTAAATTCATCCGTGTACCGCAGTTTGTGCAATAATTACTTTTATCATATGACTCGTCCGTTTTGTTCACTTTAAAAAAACATTTGAAATTTTGTTTTCATATTGATCAGTGATAAATAAAGCCTTCCGTCAATTTCATTGGTCAATTTCAAAAGTAGACAATTTGATTGGCTGAACAAAATAAAACTCAGCCACATTTTCATAATTTGCATAATTAGAGTTGGGAGCTTTCATTGGTCAATTTCAAAACCGAACAATTTGATTGGCTAAACAAAATACAACTGGGTGACATTTGCATAATTTCAGTTGGGAGAATTTACGTTATCTGTCCTATTTAGAGTTGTTTATATTGTATTAATCCTTTACCTACAAGAAAAACGTCATTCATTTTTTTTTATATTTTCACTTTTTGATTCCAAAACATAGGTTATGACCCCTCATTGGAACGATCTCGACGAGCTCGTTCCAATGAGGGGGTCATAACCTATGTTTTGGAAACAAAAAAATGAATTTCTTTAGTCAAACGAGGATGTTTTTTCCAAGTGCCGTCTGCAACTCAAGTTAGGTGATCGGTTAAAAAGTCATACTAAGTGGCTAATTTGTGCGTGTGTGTGTCATATGATAAATAGAATATGAAATGAGTGTTTTTCTCATATAATATTTATGAAACTCGTCCGAATTTTCCGTTTGGGCTCGCCAGAGGCTCGCCTAAACGGTAAATTCTTAGACTCGTTTCATAAATATTATATGAGAAAAACACTCATTCCATATCCTCTATTTCTGTGAAGGGAGAATGAATACTGAACATTTGCGGAGTTTCTTGAATATTGAAGTTTTTCTTGCAGTGAACTTAATCACGTAGCAACAAAAAAGAGAGATAGAAACCAAAGTGTAACAGAATATGTGATATTCACTGAATGCAGTATACGGTATACATTAAGGCGACCACGAGCATGCCGTATCGAATATACACCGGAACGCGACTACAGGCTTTGTCATTTTCCAAATTGGAGTTGAGTCATAAAGCGTCGTCTTAAATTGCCCCAGCTGAGTTCCAGGAATCATTTTTGTCCCTCCTTGGTACATCAGAGAAGAGCCATTCAACGCCATTTTCATATCTTTTTTTTGGAGGGGGGAGGGGGTGACGATATCTGTTCTGAGTGGTGTAGGTTTCAAAATTGAACGAAATAGATCCCAGCAATCATTTCCACGTACAGCTCCAGTAAGCATTCAATGGTTTTGTGAGTAGTTCGGGATCATGTATGTCTGTTATATCAATGTAGACCAATTGGCAAATTTTGATGTCACAATTTAGAGCTGATCATTCACGGAAAAGTGTAGAATATAACCATTCTGCCGTAACTCAGCAACTAGATAAAAAAAAACATCCGAGTATGTGCGGTTACATATAGAATATATCCATAGTAGCTAGGGGTACCAAATGTTCACCAGGAGTGAACCCCACTTCACCACGAGTGGTGAGCATTTGGTACACCAAGCTACTTTGGGTATATTTTATTTATACCATGATCATCAGATTAATAAGAGTTTAAATGTTAAATAAATCAATATTCGCATGTATGAATCTGTCTTTGTTCACATGAGCACCGGTGGGCGGTACTTCGGCTGGCAATTTTATTGCCGAAACGAAACAGAAAACGAAACATACAAATTGCGAGGACGTTTTCATTTTAATAGCATAATAACATACTATTTCGAGTTATGGGACAATGTATGTTTGTTAATATTTGGTATGTTATGAGGTAAATTTATTTAAAAACTTAATAAATAATTACCGCGAAAGTTTGCTTTCACGGCGAGGTCGCTAAAGGTCAGCTTGGATGTAGTTCCCCAGTAGGTGAAAATGTTAACAACTGAAATCCTATTTCTATCGTGTTCACCACGGTTGGTGTGTAAAGCTAAAATTTATGTCATAGGATTTTTTTATATACAGTACGTGGAGAGTGTATTATTACTAAATCACCCGCAGAGTGGAGATTCAACCCAAGCAATAATTGCAAATTTGTTGCAAAGCATAACAAGCACAAGCAATGTTTCAGCCAATGGACCTCCGGGTGTAACCCGGAGGTCCACTGGCTGAAACATTGCCTGTGTTTTTAGTCGATATATGCAAAATACGAAAGTTATAGTTTGGGTGATAACTCCACTCCGCGGTTGATTTAGTTACAATCCACTCTCCACATACTGTATAGTAGAATAGGTTATCCTGGTATGAATAGCATTTCAAACTAAAAAGCGTGTGAAAAATATTCGGAACAGTTTGTTTAACCCTTTACCCAACGTAACATTCAAAACCGCCCAGATTATTCATAAAAAAACACCATTCAAATTTCATTATTTTTTTATGTTTTATCTAGAAACATAGCTTATGTCCCCTCATTGGAACGAGGTCATTGAGCTCGTGCCAGTATGGGCGTAAGCCATGAATGTGACGCAAACATGATAAAATAGTCATTCAACAATTCTGTGTTCAAGTATTGTCGGCCTTTTGTGTCATGTAAAGGGTTAACCTCTATTGTTTGAGAAAACAACGTACAGCAAATGCATTTGGTGTCCTACCTACACGCAGAGGAGCAAAGGAAATCCATTTATTTATGCCAAACTGATACAAAAGGCTTCTGAAGGTGGAACACTTTCTAAAACAATATATTTGTCAATCATTCGCATGGGAGCGCGATGACTCAGTGGCTTCGGCATTGATCTTCAACAGAAAGGTTCACGGATCGATCCCACAAGGAGTAAATACGTTGTGTCCTAGGACAAGGCACTTAATCTCGATTGCCCACGTGGGGGAACGGTTGCCTGTATACTAAGACGTATTGCACGTTGACAGTGCACTTTTCTTCAACCAATGCTAACCCTGCTTGTGTGGAGTTAGTCCGTTGGGAAAATATGACAGCTGCTCTGCGTTTCGCGGTGTTTCTGTCCGGGAACTCCGGCTTAATCCACCCGTAAAACGGAACGACACTAGGTGACCCTGGCTATCGAAAGCGTCGTCAAGCCCAAATAAAAAAGTAAATTATTCTCATATCAAACAATACAAATTACTGTAGGCTGAAATAAATTCGTGGATGGGAATTAAGTCCCGCATACGTGCTCAGAAACGTGTTCTTCTAAATGGAGACAGTTGCATGTGAATGCTAATTAATGTGGGGAATCTATGGCTGTCACGATTAATCGATTAATCGACTGTTGATCGGTCACGGCGAAATCGATTAGTATTTTTCGTTTTCGAATAATCGGTAAATTGTATCCCGTTTTAGACGTTTAATAATTAAAAGAAAATTTGATGAAAAAACTATTGTTTCTAAAGGTAAAGAGTTAAGAACATCGATGTTAAACCCCCAAGAAGCTGTTGGAAGCAATTGTCTTTCAGGTACATTCATCAAAGCTTTGATGTTCTGAACTTTTGAACCGTCAGTGTAATAATCAAAACCGGTCGGCAGTTGCGAACTTCGCAACTGCCGACCGGTCTTGATTATTACACTGACGGTTCAAACGTTCAGAACATCAAAGCTTTGAATGCACCTAAAAAGGATCGTCTTCGTTGTTTCCTGGAGGTAGGTAAACTGACTTGAACTTCATTTTTATCGACTTCAAAGACAGGGAGAGGGGGGAGGGGCATTTAGGTACGATTAATCGTCGATTATTTGCGACGATTAATCGATTCCTAAATTAAACAATCGTGACAGCCCTAGGGGAAACTGTCGTATATTTGGGTTCTTCCTTTCCGAAAGACGTTATTGAGAGGAACCACGCATGCTTCATCAAATATGACTTTTTACCGTTCATTGTGTGAAGTGTCTGAGTCAATCATGATCGAACATTTTCGAGAATTTTCAACACGACAATGTGACGAAAGTATCAACTGTTACTACATGCACGCCTGGTTATGACAGTAACAGAATACATAATCCAGTTGTGATGTCGCCACCAAGAGGATCAGATTCATAAACAAAATCATAAATCGTTTTTGAAGATATGGTAGCATCAATATTAGGCAGCTGGTTTTTAAGTAACTAAACCATGTGTTTAAAATGAGGTTGTGTTTTGTAACAATGTAAATAAAAAAATAAACATTTGTGTTTCTTTAGAATTAAATAGTATACCCCCGGGTGTAAGTCAAATAATGCTACCAATATTGTTTTTTTTTCATTCATCTAAACTCACCTGGAAATACTGGAGACGACTTTGTATTTGAAATTTCTTTTCTATCTAAAATGAAAAAGTTAAGAATTTAAATCTTTTCTTTTGAAGAGTTTCAAACACTTTCAGAAATTAAACACTTCTTTCCGTATTTTCAAAGTGTGAAGTTTCCACTCTTACAGCAACCGTCCACATAATCCATATCCTTCAGTTATGTGAATCTAAACATAAATAGTTGACAAACTTGTGTCACAAAACAACGCCCACAACAAAGAGAAACTGGATACTTTCACATTCAAATTGATGTCAGTATTAATATAAGGTTGCTCTTGGTGATAGTCAAGGAAACAATGGTTTAAAGGCTTTTTTCACTCAATGTTTGCAAAGTACAGTTAAAACTAGAAGTCCTGTCACGAACTGTGCGCTTATCTAGGCTTAATTGCGCGTATGAATTGCGCGCAATTGCCATATCGAATGGCACCCAAAGCATGGCAGGTTCTCCTTGTTACCCACAGCAATCACAAGCAATGTTCCTGCCAATGGACCTCCGGATTACTGAAACTGTGCTTGTGCACAGGCCGTATGTGCAGAATTTGATAGCCTTACCATCTCCATAACGCGTAGTTTAACGCGCAAATCGACGTGCTATTTGTGCGCATTTCAGGACGGGACTTCTAGTTTTAACTGTAGGAAGGGTTGAAATTTCAAATGAGAAGCAAAAAATCAGCCATCTATTAGAATAAAACATATCTATACCCGGAGGACCATTGTCTGAATCATTGCTCATGTTTTTGTCCACATGTACATAATTTGAAAGTGATACTTTGGGTGATAAATCCACTCCACGGGTGATTTGGTTACAGTCCACTCTCCACGTACTCTATCACATTAATGTATATGTTCCAGTAAGACACTACCCATAGCCCAAAACCTACATTGTGAAACACGAGAGATTTATTTACTAAACCTGTGATCATTAAAATTTGCCTTCTGGAAGGCAACTTTTAACGATCACGGGTTTAGTAATGTTAACACCACTTGACCACGAGTGGTGAACATTTGGTACACCAAGCTACTTTTATTTATACCATGATCGTCAAATTATTAAGAGTCGCTATTATTTTTTCTCGATCTTACTGCGCAGCCTGTTGCGTCAAGCTAGACTTCAATTGGGCACGCTAATGGGCATACTCTAACATCAGCATGATGTGGTGATCCCAATACCGCTTTCCACATACATCCACGTACAACACGTGTCACACACATTTGAACTTGTTGGTTCATTTCTTCCTCAGCATCAGCATGCCTTTACATGTCCTTTTCGACTGACTCGATTCACAACTCATAAGCAGTTATGTCGTGAATATGCTTGTTAAGCAATATTTCTGTCATTTTAACAATTGAGCTGAAAAGAATGTAATTTTATTAGTAGGTTATGCCTAATGGCATTTAAATTGATAATAAATAGTGTAACGGTCAGAACAATTAAAATATTGAAATGAAAACGAAGAAAAATGTGTCATGTTCTCAGTGCATTT
Source organism: Pictodentalium vernedei (assembly GCA_031216915.1). Taxonomy (NCBI): domain Eukaryota; kingdom Metazoa; phylum Mollusca; class Scaphopoda; order Dentaliida; family Dentaliidae; genus Pictodentalium; species Pictodentalium vernedei. Next base: position 507,088,560 of record CM062293.1, read on the forward strand.
TCTAAGGCTCCATACTGAGGAGGGAAGATGTTTGAAGACTAGCCCGTGTGAGCACGAAGAGATATTTGAATAAGCAATTTAAAAAAAAAACTGGGCTGTATTGACAGTACAAGATGAAAGTGGGTTATGGAAAAAAAAATTAATTGGACTGCTGTTTATCAAAACAGTCAATTGAAATTTTGTGTGAAAATGAGAGTATTTACAATGTTGTAGTGAATGGGCCTTCAGTTTGTAATTTGAAGACCCATTGTCTGAAACTTCAAACTTAAGGGTTTTGTTATTTTTATACAATTTTAGCGCGTTCTGTAACTGAATTTCAAACAGCCGTGTTACTTCTGTTATTACTTGGACCTCTGTTAGTGGCTAGGTTGTGCAAGCTACATATGGAATGATTGATTTAATTCAATTGCCCATGTGCTTGGTTTGCGAATGCTCGGTTTCTTGCCATATCTGGGAGCAGTTAACTCTGGAGATAATGCTTTGTGGTAGAAAGCCTTCAGTTTAGGTAGCATCACGTCCTCCCACAGTTGTGAGTCATGGTATATCCACTGTACATGAAAATGATGTGGCTAAACTCTACGCACGACAGGGTCTGCCCATGGCATTTTAAGTGCAATCAGTTGTCCTTGTATCTGGTAATAGGACTTATGAGACTTCTTCACTTTTAATGCTCCATCGCATAGTTCCAGACAAAAAAAATGACTCTTTGATGCTGCTTCTTGAAATGACATCGGCTTGTTCACTAAAACGGTTTTCACTTCTATGATGCCTTCTCCAGAAGAGTCACTTGAAACAAGTCCATCAACACTTGCGCCTAGGAAAGGGTTTCACGGTCAATGTACAAGCCAGACTTCTTAACTGCAACCTCCTCTCCATGTTCTTGCTTTGACTGAATGTATTCCCTTACAGCAAACCTTCCCAATCGAAGACCACTTTTTGTTAACTTTGTGCCCGTGAAAGATGAATATAATAGGCGTTCAACTAATTTGCATAATGAAATGGTTGGTTTTCTCTTTATAACACTGGCGAAATTCGATGCTGTGATCCTTTTCTTCCTCTCATCAACCAAGTAGCCGTACAGGGACTGCTCACGAGTTAGTTCCTAAACATGATCCATGCTTTTGTGTAACATGTTCACTTCTTTCTCATAGAAGAAGATCTTTTCTCTCCTCCAGCTGTGCTGTTGTGAAATCACTGTATACTTCTGACCCATATTCTGGCATATACTTCATTCTCGCTTTCTTCGTCAAATTTGATTCCATTATGGCAACTTTCCTCATCCAGCGATTGATCTTATATTCTTTCTTTGCCTGATGTTCACTTGCTTTACAAAGCTTCCGACTTCTCTTGAACTGTTCTTCCTCAAAGCATACCCAGCAGGAGTTCCAGTAGCCTTCTCCCATTTGATTGGTGCCCAACTGAGTCCCAAATTCTGCCGAAGAGAAGAGCACCATAGCATCAGTAACCCCAGGATCCACTATTGCACCTGTTAAACAAACTCGCCAGCGCTATTCTCAAAAAATCTCCAATTAATTTTCATTTTCTGTCTTAAAAAATAGGTTATGACCCCTCGTGGGAACGAGCTCGTCGAGCCCGTTCCAACGAGGGGTCTCGTAACTTATGTTTTTGAGACAAAAATGGAAAAACCTTAGTTATTCCAGAATTTGTTTGGAAACTGTCGTCTGCTTTTCATATTAGGTAAAGGTTTGATGACTTTGCCAACACCATACTCGAACTTCATTCTCATCCCCATCGAACATTCAGCTAAATTTGTCGTTGCATTCAATAATAACTTGTCAGCTTTCTGCGCGATCCTATCCTGTTGAATTATGACATCACAATGAAGTGTTTGATCGACTTTAATAAATACATTTCCTGCAGACCTTACTTCCAAGATGTCTCTCGATGACATACCCTCAGACCAGTAATCACAAGTTCCTCAGAGGAAGTCGTCATATTGATGACCTAGATGGTCTTCACTCATATATGAGGTCGACTGTTGAGGATTTATCCCTGCTTTTTGGAATAGTTGCATGCTTTGCTTGTGATTTCCAAACACGTGGAGCACACTGTTCATAATATACGCCTTCAGAAGATTTAAATTATTTTGCCTGTTTTGGTAGATGAATTTCCATGGCGATAGGCTGTAGCTGATCTAACAACAGACACACGTCTCACTCTCCTAGCCTTCGTCAAATTATTATTTCCTTTGTAGTAATGATAATAAGCTACCAGTCGCTCCAGTTTGGTACGTAGGCATTTGGTGATGTGATTGGCGCACACCTGTTCGTGCACAAATCCCTCCCACGTGTGGCCAGTACTGTTTTCTGTTTTTGATAGCGTATGTCGTGTCAAACCAGGCATGTTGAATGTTGTTGCCTGCTCGTTCAAAGAATTACAGTCACCATAGCTCCCCAAACACCACGAGCATTCACATCATAGATGCACTGTGTAGCGAAGTCAGTCTACTCACTTGTATGTAAATAGAAGGTTTCTAAGCAAGTCCATAACGCTTAGATTCACTCAACAAATGGCATGGTCTTTCATTACAATTTATTAATGAGACAGCAGCAGGACACTGACTGAGATGTATGACTATTTCATTGATGTAATCATTTATTTTGCCTAATTCTATTATTTCATGACCACTTATGGTAGAATGTTTTTTCTTCTTTAAAATCAAAGAAACTCTTTGTCCATCCTCAACAATGTTTTTAATATTATATACACCACGATTTGTAATAATTTGGTGGAAATAAGGGGGTCGATCACTCTGGTCACGACATATTCGAATACGTAAACCCTTGTTAATCAGTTCATTAACATAACAAATTTAATTTAGTTTGACTTTTGTTATTAAATTCTCCATGACTCTTTGCTTTTTTTGTTGTGCTGTGTCGACCTGGTTTTTTTCCAAATTTACCCCTTTTCGTGTATTTTGATCTCTGCTTGGAACCCATCTTGAGATCCATATGGAACACCTTAGGTGTTTTCACAAGCTCATGTTCAGGTAAGAATTTGAAATAGGCTATTTTTTTTAGTTCGGCAATATTTACCCTGTTTTCGCATTGTACACAACACACAGGCCGAAAGTTTGTTAGGATTTTCGTTTACATTTTTAAATTTTATAACGACTGTTTACAATTTCTGTGACGGAAACAGCGACATGTGAAATGCCATGGCATACTTACCACTTTTATTTATTAAATATTATGGGCGATCGGAAACACGAATCTTACAAGAACATGAACATCGACATACCACGACACCTCACATGCATTGGAATGAGGATCGCACCAAAATTAAACTTTAAATTTGATTCGATTAAATTTTGATCCTGAACTTGCAGACGAATTCGGTTTGAGCACCTAGCGTATTAATTCATGTAACAATATAGTTCCGATGTTATTCCATAAGCTGTGATTGAAAAACCCATTTTCATTGCAAAACAAATGAACAATAATTACTTCACATTGCCTCTCCTTGCGTTTTCACGCACTTGTAAAATTTTTTCTTAAATATTAACTACCTGGGCGACTTTCTACTGCGTCAGATGACAACAGAATGTGCTGAAGAACCAGGGGTGTGGCTAGAGGGTTTCAGCTGGGGGGGGGGGGTGGAGGGGGGCACCGGTGTAAATTCCAACTGTGAGTGGTTTCGATATGTGATTGCACTGTAGCGCTAGGGGATATCTTTTAACCCTTTACCCAACGAATCGCCCGCATCCGCCCGCGTAATATGCAAATACAGTTGCTGGAAAAATATTATTTTTCGAAAAATTTCAACAAAACCATATCATGTGACCCCTCTTTGGAACGAGCTCGTTGAGCTCGTTCCAAAGAGGGGTCACATGATATAGTTTTGTTGAAATTTTTTTTAAAAATTTAAAAAAAATGATATTTAAAATAATGAATTTTGAAATCGTCTGCGTTGGGTAAAGGGTTCTGAACCCTTCTGAAAATTTCCACTAGTCCTGAAACGGAAAAAGCATCATTTATAATGTGTCTGGGTCAGAAAATTTACCGGATTGATGTCATAGTCGATATTTTGAGGCCATGTCAATTTTAGAGTAGGAAATATGAAACTCAAGTTTCTAGATGGAAATAAAAGATCAAAAATTTCTCATCATTAGTTGGAATTTTAATATTTTTCATGAACAATGTTAATTTATTGAATTTCCAACCATTTGATTTTTGTCCTCGGAATTTCCAACTATTAAAAACAAATACTCCTAGCTGGGGTGGGGTGGGGAGTGGGGGGGGGGGAAGAGTTTATTGAATTTCCAGGAATTTGATTTTTTACCTCGGAAGTTCCAACTATTAAAAACAAATACTCCTAGCTGGGGTGGGGTGGGGAGTGGGGGGGGGGAGAGTTTATTGAATTTCCAACCATTGATTTTTTACCTCGGAAGTTCCAACTATTAAAAACAAATACTCCTAGCTGGGGGGTGAGACCCCGCCCCCCTCCCCCCACCATGTCGCCACATCTCTGTGAAGAACTACGCCATTTTTCGGTGTTTTTAACTGTAATAGTCTACGCAAAAATACAATATATGTACCACACACAGTTTATAGGGACTGAGTGCCCGATTACACGTGAATGATAATTTTCGATCGTATGTCTTGTCTCTCTCAATTCCACTGAATGCCGAAATTGTATCTAAGTTCGTGTTACCTCCATGTGCAACATTGCCAGCAAGTCAACTTCGATAATCGCCATTTATTTATTTAGGCGACCACTCCTTTGGCGCTTTCGTAGTACATCATTTGCATTTATTTCGTGGGCTTCCCTGTCTAACAATATACACCAAATCAAACCTTAACCCTTTACCCAACGCAGACGATATCAAAATTTATTATTTTAAATATCTTTTTTTTAAAGTTTTCAAAAAAATTCAACAAAACCATATCGCGTGACCCCTTGTTGGAACGAGCTCGTTCCATCGAGGGGTCACATGATATGGTTTTGTTGAAATTTTTTGAAAAAATAATATTTTTTCAACTGCTGAATTTGCATATTACGCGGGCGGATGCGGGCGATTCTTTGGGTAAAGGTTTAAACTTATTTTTGTAGGGACCAAAAATGTTAGTTTTTTCCCTTAATAAAAGCATTTTTGCGATTTGTTTTCAACGCTCACAATATTTGTATTCAGTTTCTTTTCTATTCTTCTTTGTATAAAGCATCAAAGTACAATGAAAGATGGGTTTCAACTGAGATTATCAGCAGTGAGGGGTGACACTCTAGGGTCAAGCATGAAACACTGAATTCCCCATACCCCAATACTGACACTATAGACAGAAAATTAACATAGGATTCTCCATAGGATTTTGTCCCTCAAGTGTCATTTTTGTCCCTCAAGTGTCATTTTTGAAGCCAGGAAAAATATTTTTCCTGGCTTCAAAAATGACACTTGAGGGACAAAAATGACACTTCAGGGACAAAACCCTATGGAGAATCCTATATTAATTTTGTCCCTCAAGTGTCACCATTGGTGTATTGGGAAATCGGTGTTAACTGCTTGTCCCTAGAGTGTCACCCCTTACTACTATTATCACCTCCAACCCTTCCAGTCTATTTTGGTAGACAAAGACATTAAGAAAGTAGAACGATTCACCCATGCAAATCACGTGAATTTCTTTCAATTTCCTTACAGCCAGGAGCGGATGGGTGTGGGGGAGGGGGGGGGGGGGCGGTCTCGCCGTGCACCAGTGATAAGCATCATAATTTTCTATAGTTGGAAATTCGAATTTATAAATTCCAATAGTTGGAAAATCGAACAAATAAATTTCCTTCATGTGACCGGAGAGCCAAATCGATTTTCAACTTTTCCAATCAGTTGACAAAACTTTCCGATAGACCGACTCGAATCTGTGACCGGTCAACTTTTTTCGATTTCATCGTTCCATTTCCTACTACTTCTAGTCAGTTGGAAGGATTGGGTATTGGCTGAATAGCTGTCACGCTATAGTCCCTGAATAGCCTGGTCAGCGAAAACGCAAGGATCTTCCTGGAAAAATGATTTTTTTCCTTTGAAGAAACTAACTAAATTTTAGCCAGAGATAGGTTCCAGAATCTACCTTAGGTGTTCAAAAATTAAAAGTTTTCCCCGGAGGAGTCCCTCGGGACCCTCCCCTATCAAGATGGATATGCCCCCACTCGAACTCTTTTCCAACACCGACCTTTGCTCCCTCGGGACATGCCTATCGAAACTTTTTTTTTTTTTTTTATCTTGATCACTTCGACAACAAATCATCTGGTAAACAGTCCCTCCTTTCATTTTAACAATTCAACTTTTAATCTGACAAATATAAAAAAAATAAGATATAAGAAGCACAAGGCGATGTTTGTGGCAGATATGCGGATTAAAATGCCGTACGTTAGAGGTCGGATGTTGGAGTTGGAGGTATCAATGTAAGTGTTAGGCAGAGATATTTTTTGTTTGGAATCAGCATACAGACAGTTCTCCCCACCCTGTGTTTGGAAGTCACACGTTGGCCATCAAACTATTTGGGGTTTAATGGGTATGTATTTAAGCTATTGGACCATACACCACGTGGATGATGGATTATCGCTAGAACCGTAATCGGGGTGGCTCCGTTATGAGAGAATTGAACTTTAAAACCGATAGGTCCACGGTTCGCACCCGACCAGCGATAACGACTTTGTGTCCTTTGACAAGCACATAATCCCGTTTGTCAACGTGGGGACACGGTGATGCCGTGTACAAGATTGTGCTGCAACTCGATGATACCCAAGCTTCCAGCCTGTGCTAACCCTGCTTGTCTGGAGTTAGTGGTTGGGGAGTCTGACTAGCGTTCGTTACTGCTGGGTGGTTCTCTTCGGGTATTCCGGCTACATCCACCCGGAAAACTATCCAACACGTGGTGAACCTGGCTGTCTAAGGTGTCTTCAAACCTTACTAAATCAATACGACTAGGACATCGCAGAGTGAAAGTTCCACGCAAACAATAACTTAGATTCCTACATCGACGCATAAGACGGCCAAATTATAGGCCCCTTTACTGAACCTTTGTTGGCCTTTTTATGCTTTTTCACAAACAAGGAGTCTTGTTTGGGTGGAAACTGCACTCCACGGGTATTTTAGTGTATCCCAATCTTCCTGCAATGTATATCGATGTTATATTATACAACCAAAAACAAGATACTCCAGGTTGTCAGAACCATTGAAAATGTTTCACTCTAATGATGTTCTCATTCCTTGAATAAAACACGATGGTGTTATAATTATATTGATTTTCCCAAACGATTCATCGTCTCAGATAATCGACTAATCGTATCAATCTGACCCCTTGGGAGTATTACGAAAACAAACATAACCAGAACAAAAATGAACATCGGGAATGATCCACGTTGGATTTGGAAAAATATGCTTGTTGAAATGATTAGATGTGCCGCTCGCACCACATTTCGGACTGTTTGTATGTTACTAACAGGGAAGTCGACTCAGCTGGTACAGAGGGTATGCACCACCCCCACCAACAAAGAGGTATTGGAAACATAATTCGGAGAGAGAGAGAGAAAACGAGAGACATATGATGGAGTGAGTGAGTTTAGGACAACATTATATTTACAAACCCATCATTGCAATCTTATTGGAAATTAGCATGAAAGGACGCACATACACATTATTCTTAATTATACCATGTAACTGAGACTTCATTAGTTTGGTTGTCTCTACTAGGGCCTTCAAAGTCGAGATAAGGCATATTTAACAAATGACCTCTAAATATACTATTAAAAAAGGTAGGGAATATTTGATAAAAGTGAGATATATGAAGAAATATATTTATATATTTTAAAAACAGTTGAGGAACTGCACAGTGACATCTGGTGAATGACGTCAGCGATGGTTGGTGTCTGACAAGCACATATTCTACGCACTGAGCTGTAGAGGAATTGACGGTCAGTCAGAGAATTTACCACATTCCGTCCAAGACCTCAATACCTTGTAAATCTCCCTCGGTTCGCGGGACAAACGCGTGTCCGACGTGGCATACTCCTCACCAAACGTCCAATATCAGCTAGAATATCAGTGATTCCCTTCTTCCTGCAGTGCAGCGGCGTGTTCCTGGACATTCTTGGGGGGGGGGGGGGAGGAGGTGTTGGCGTTATAGTAGGCGCTTGACAAACATATCCCAGACGTGCTCGATTGGTGAAAGGCTTGGACTTAGTGCTGACCAAGGCAGTGTAGTTATGCCCTGCTCCTGTAGGACCTCTGTAGCGACACGGGCCCTGTGTGCTCTTGCATTGTCATCTTGGAAAATGAATCGACGGACGTGACGTCGCGCAAATGGCACCACATGATCTGCTAACATGTTGTCACGGTAGAACTGCCCTACGACACGCCCTTGGATTACATGTACTGCTGTTCTGCTTGTCATGGCTATGGCTCCCCACACCATAACCGATACATCACCAAAACGATCGTTCGTTCCGCCTCCGCCACACTCTGATCCGCCTGTCGTGGAGGTAGAGAGAGAACCTCGATTCATCGGAAAACATGACGTTGCGCCACCGACGATTGTCCCATCGCTGTCGTGCTCCACACCAATTACACCTTGCTACAATGTAACATTCAGTCAAACGTGGAATTATTCGAGGTCGTCGAGTGACTAAATTCCAGCAGTGTAGGCGATTTCGGATAGTCTGACCATGGGCTCGCACATCTGTCGCTAGATTCAGCTGCTGTCCAATTTCTGAGGCACTTTGATGGCGGTTACGTGAAACTGTTGTTCGAATGAAACGATCCTGGTTTGCAGTTGTCGCCCTTGGATGCACTGACCGACGCCTGTCATCAACATTGCCTGTCTGACGGTAGCGTGACCACAACCTGCTAATCACCGATTGAGTAACGTTGAGAATTTGAGCCACTGCAGTCTGTCTGTTGCCAGCTTCCGACATGCCAACTGCACGTAAACGTTCGTAACGTATCAGTCTTCGCATGCCTCAAAAGGTACGTTTCGATCAGAAAATATTGATGAACGAGTTTATACCAAGAAGAGAACGGTGAGACCTTCGAAGCCCTCCAATACAAATTAATATTTCAAAACCTTATCACACAGACATTAACGCGGCGCTCGTGTGAAAAACCAGCACGATGTTTTCGTGGGCCGGTGACATTCATGATCCACACTAAACTTGGTAGCATATTGATGTGTCCAATCACGCGTATCCATTTGCCGCAAATATCAACATCAGTTTGGATACCCCCTGCTTTTTTGCATAGTATAGTACAGAATATTACCCCTTACTATCTGATATGGAGTCTAAAGTACCCAATACGTGAGTAATACGCGCCCAATACTACCCCACACTGCCCAATACTTATCACAATGTTCCTCACATCTTCCCAAAGCAACCTAATATCTGTCAGTCAGCAGAATGTCCCGGAATGCCGAACACATTGAATAAAATGTTAAAAAATGGCATATTCGGTTATAGTATTTCCACTTCTTGATAGCTTATGGGAGCTCCAGTCCAAACAGCACCAGTTAGGTTGATATTGACGTATAAATTTTATGACAGGGAGAAGACCTGTGACAAAATGGAAAAGTGCATAAGGCACTAGTGATACACACATTGAAATCTTATTGAAGGAGGCCTGCGAGACATTTTGTCGACAACGTCAGACTGTATGCCCAGAAAAGCCTCAATATGTATATGCAATCAATATTTTGGATAGTTTGTGTTCTGTAAGGAGAATTTCAAATTACTGTATGCATGTGTCAATAGTTTAAAGGAGACGCGATTCGTGTGGCTTTCTGGTCACATGTTTTTTACATAAATCGTCAATAACATCGCTACGTCGATTGTTTCCGTTGACGTTCGACATAAAGTTGGCCATCAAGCTATTTCTCGGGATTTTCCCGGGGAAACAGCTCCCCAAATAAGAGTAGTAGATGCCATGAGAGATATGTGGTGTAAAACTGTTCATCCACACAAAACAGCAGCTATGCAATGGTCATAAATAATGGACTGATTTGATGGGATAGTCATATACAAGAAGGCTGTGTACTCTGAAAAAAACTATTTTAATTTGTTCTTCCCTCTTCGAGTTTTGCACTATTTACCATCACATCCCACCTAACATTGCCCCGTGATAATACGTGCCAAGGAATTAATAGATGTTAAAACAAAATTTATGTATTTTTGTAAATACCTAGTGATAAAGTTTTATATATTTGTCACGAATAACGACGCTATGTGACGAGTATTGCGAAGTTGGGAATATTATTAGTTACACAGTTTGTTGGTGGTCTAATATGGTGTACATGGTGTCAGTTAATTCCATATTGGAAGCTCGAGTCCAATGTGGAATTAACTGACACCGTATATACCATATTAGACCACGAACAAACTGTGTAACAAATATATCTTACTGATCGATGCACAGAACTAATAACAACAGCGATCAAAATTAAATGAGAGAATTCTCCCAATGTGTTCACGTGTCTTTGCCTTGTTACAATTTATGGGAGAGTGCCTACAGGCACTCTCCCATAAATTGTAACAAGGCAAATTCATACATACCAAACAGTTTCATTTCGAAGGTAACATAACACACATCCACAGAATATGAAGCCTTGTAATTTGCCTAACCTGCACTTCAGACCAAATATGGGCTTCCAACACTCAATCTTTCAACTTGAAGCGTTTATCGGCTGGCGCCATTTTGAATAATCAGTGAACAAAGGGGAGATTACCCATAGCTGTCAGCGTATATTGATGTTGACAGGCAGTATAGTATATGGTTTTATATGCAGTCTGCATGTGGCGTCTTTGAACCAATGAAATTTTCAGATACATGTAGGAGGTAAGATATTGTTTAGCGTGGAGTCTAATTTATGGATATCAAGCAAAAGAAAAATATTTCGCTTCCGGAATCTCGTAATGTTCTATGTCCATTTTGTTGATTTTAATAATATGAGATTTAAAATTTGAACTCCTTGTTATTAAAACTGCTAACATGTTTACGTGTTTTAAAAGCTGATTTGTTCATTAAAGTAGTTTGGCTAATTGATGTGTACAAAATACTTCAGTAAATGTTTCCGCTACCTAAAATGGGGAGAGACTTCTATTTTTGAAATGGAACATACAAAGGATGTATATCTTACCTCCTACATGTATCTGGGAATTTCATTGGTTCAAAGACGTCACATGCAGACTGCATATAAAACCATATAGTGCCTGCCAACATCAATATACGCTGAGAGCTATGGGTACTCTCCCCTTTGTTCATTGATTATTCAAAATGGCGGCAGCCGATAAACGCTTCAAGTTGAAAGATTGAGTGTTGAAAGTCCATATTTGGTCTGAAGTGCAGGTTAGGCAACATAAAAGGCTTCATATTCTGTGGATGTGTGCAATGTTACCTTCAAAATGAAACGGTTTGGTACATATGAATTTGCCTTGTTACAATTTATGCACTGTCCCCTAAATTGTAACAAGACAAAGACACGTGAACACATTGTTGTTATTACTTCTGTGCATCGATACAGCAGTCGGTAAGACATATTCGTTACACAGTTTCTTGGTGGCCTAATGTGGTATATATTGTGTTAGTTAATTCCTTATTAAACTCGAGCTTCGCTCTCGTCCAATATGAAATTAACTGACACCATATATACCATATTAGGCCACCAACAAACTGTGTAACTAATAATATTCTCCTCTAGAATAATAGTGGTAATCGGGCAATGGACGCAAAACGTAAGTAACCATTTCACCCTTTGAGTAAGTGTGGTATCGTTCATGTCGGTCAAATGGCAGCAATTAGATTCCTTCAAGGCTGCACGTTAAAAACTCCGATTAGCTACCCCACACTTTTACTGAAAATTGACTCAACAACCACCATTCTTTATGAAATCATGAGATATCTTGTTTCTGGGCCAGAAAAAAGGTATCTCATACCTGAGTGGTTAAGATTTCCCAGTGTGTGTTCTATTAACCCTTTGCCCAACGCAGACGATATCAAAATTTATTATTTTAAACATCAGTTTTTTTTAATTTTTCAAAAAATGTTAACAAAACGATATCATGTGACCCCTCGTTGGAACGAGCTCGACGAGGGGTCACCTGATATGGTTTTGTTGAAAGTTTTTGAAAAATAATATCTTTCAACTGCTGAATTTGCATATTACGCGGGCGGATGCGGATGATTCGTTGGGTAAACGGTTAACCCTTAGCTCACATAACTTTCTAGAGAGTTAGTTAAATAATATTAACAAGCGAAGTTCACGGGACTCAAGTTTCTTAACCCTTTACCCAACGCAGACGATATCAAACTTTACTATTTTAAATATCCTGTTTTTTAATTTTTCAAAAAATTTCAACAAACCATATCATATGACCCCTCGTTGGAACGAGCTCGACGAGCTCGTTCCAACGAGGGGTCACATGATATGGTTTTGTTGAAATTTTTTGAAAAATAATATTTTTTCAACTGCTGAATTTGCATATTACGCGGCGGATGCGGACGATTCGTTGGGTAAAGGGTTAACCCTTAGCTCACATAACTTTCTAGAGAGTTAGTTAAATAATAGTAACAAGCGAAGTTCACGGGACTCAAGTTTCTTAACCCTTTACCCAACGCAGACGATATCAAACTTTACTATTTTAAATATCCTTTTTTTTAATTTTTCAAAAAAATTCAACAAACCATATCATGTGACCCCTCGTTGGAACGAGCTCGACGAGCTCGTTCCAACGAGGGGTCACATGATATTGTTTTGTTGAAATTTTTTGAAAAATAATATTTTTTCAACTGCTGAATTTGCATATTACGCGGGCGGATACGGACGATTCGTTAGGTAAAGGGTTAATATAAGTTACACCATGGTGCATAGTGGTTTGTATTGAAAGGTATATGAAACAGAATCCTTACCAACCGCATCACTGAAACGTTTTCATGCATTCAGACACTCGGATATCTATCTTGCCTCTGCTATTTATTTATTGATGTTTAAGGTCACATATTTATGCACAATGGCTAATCATGACTGTGACAGTTTTACGGGTGGAGGAAGCCGGAGTACCCAGAGAGAACCACCGAGCAACGACGAGCAGATGCCAGCTCCCCAACATCGTAACTCCGCACTGCAGTACAGGCAGGGTTAGATTGGTTGAAGACATGAGTACCATCGACGTGCAGTACGCCATAGTACACGGCGTCATCGTGCCCCCACGCGGGCAATGGAGATGAAGTGTCTTGCCCAAGGACACAACGCGGTTGCCGCAGGTGGGATTCGAACCGAGGACCTCTCGGCTTGCAACCTGCACCTCTACCTACTGAGCCACCGCGCTCCCATCTTGCCTCTGCTAATAATAATAATAATAATAATAATAATATTAATAATAATAATAATAATAATAATAATAATAAATAGAGGGGTAATCATGGCTGCCAGCAGGTCATAAACTTATACACTTCGTTCCATCTACAGTAGCTTGTGACGAGACAGTTTGGACCAGCGACTCGACATTACCAGCATTTATTCTAGAAGCTCTGCACAACTCGACCGTGTTATTTTTAAAAGTCCAGGGACCGAGCACGTGCCCAGTGGGAACTTCACGCGCATGCACCTACGATCTTTTGAGATTCGACAAGATGAAATGCGATATTCATATCGCTCTTCACGGGAAGTGTTGCAGCAACTATTTATGAACAACGAGTGAAAGTGTCTCGCAAACTCGCTGAGAATTGGAAGAGATATTCCGTTTTAATGAGAGACGATCATGGTGGAATTTCGGTCTTTTTCAAGCCGGTGCGAAAGAAGACGGTGGGAATGTGCGCAGACTGTCTGAGTGCTCCTATCTCTATGCTAGTTCCTCGTAAAAGTTATAATTGCGTGTGACGGATGGAGAGATGCTTGCAAATCGAAGTTCCTTCTCTTCGAACGTCACACTGGGATCTTGACACCAGCTTTAAACCTTTGATAATCGTCAGAAGTTAAAAGTGAAAAATCGTTGGTGAGTAGTTTTTGGCGGGGAAAGATTAACGGAAATTGGTCAATTGGACATTGAAGTATCACTTCAGACATACACGAACTGTGAATGCAGCAACTAGATATATTCAGAATTTGTTCTACGAACCCAGACCGACATTTTCTTATCGGTTTCGATTGATGAGACCGCGTGGAAACGCCACTCATCGCGTGGAAACCGATAGTAAGATTTGTCCCGACTCGATCAGTTTGGAATGAACTTGGGCAGTGTTGTTGATTACTGAGGAGCAACGATTGAACATAAAGGGATTCCGAGGTACAAGCGATTTGAGATAAGGTGCTTTTATCCATTTTCGGTCGTTGTTGCCATGGTAACATCAACCATCGTGATAAATTAGGCGATAATTTATCGTCAACTGTTCGGCAAAGATACATACTATGACATTACAAAATTTCATCTGGCTAGCATGAATAGTTATTGAGATATTGTGCCAAATGCCTTAACTGGTCACATTTTGGGAAAATTTGCCTTCTTCTGAGATGCATGGTAATACTTTCAGAAGAACATGTTTTCTTCCAAAATACATAGACTCTGGAGGTTCACAACCTTTGTTAATTTCAGCAGTATGGACCTATTGACTGCTTAGAAACTGTATTGTTTTTAACAAACCAGATCTTTGGGCTTATTTTTTCATCTGGATTCTAGAAATACGTCAATTTGTTTTGTTTTTTGTCGCTCTCATAGAAACCCCACCTTTCTCTAACACATCCCACACTTTTAATACAACTGAACCACTGTGTTATCACATTACAGCTTTATTTCCTAACCCCTTGTGTTTTGGCGTTGCCATTGTTACCAACGAAATTTATCGAAAGTGACAGAGCCGACGTTATAGAGGAGATTGAGCATATATCCGAGTTCAAATTTCATCGTGCTGCTTTGTATAGTTTCTGAGAACATTCGTGTACAGAATTGCGGAGGAATAATAATACTGACCCTTTACCCAACGCAGACGATATCAAAATTTATTATTTTCAATATCATTCTTTAATTTTTTGAAAAATATTTCAACAAAACCATATCATGTGACCCCTCGTTGGAACGAGCTCGACGAGCTCGTTCCACCGAGGGGTCACATGATATGGTTTTGTTGAAATTGTTTGGACAATAATATTTTTTCAACTGTTGAATTTGCATATTACGCGAAGGGATGCGGCCGATTCGTTGGGTAAAGGGTTAAGAAGAAAAATGATGAAACTTTACAATTCCAATAAGAATACACCACGTGTACACTTAATAATACAAATAATAAGAAGAAGAAGAATGCAATGTTAACGTCTGTAATCCAAGGCATTGCTCTCTGACTTACATTATTATCACGTATCATGGACGTGCACACCCTTTATTCATTCCATGACATTCCCAGAGCAACTCTACTGAGCATACTGTCGGTGATCCACAGACGGAGCACACAAGACAGCCGTCTCGTCAGATCCTTACACCTTGGTACGGTTATGATTGCGTTGAACTCTCCCAAAGTTCACGACTGGCACGAAATTCATGTCGCAGCCACACACTCAAACTTCGCTGATCGAACACGGACAACAACCAAGGAGAGCACCCGAATCAATCGCTTTGTTGTCACCCAACCAATGAACTACCGGGCTCGACGTTCCATATCTTCGATGATATAACGCGAACCGGTCTCGCTTCTTCAGTGCACCCGTGAGTTAAATGAATTTCATATAACAGAGTCGAAATAAAAATGGGGTTGGTCTTATTTTTTATTACACATCCATTTAAAATTAAGGTTTGTTCACGACATTCCAGGATGTGTGATAAATAATAAACTTTTACGGCACACGTGTGGGATACAGATTTTTGAACTTTTTAATGTACGAATGAAATATTTCTGGGGATACATGTGGCCCGTTTCGATGCAATGGGTCATTTATTTTGATGTTGCAAAGTGGATGTTAGCGGTCTATAGTATCTGAGTTTCTATTGTTTCCGTAGAAACTCACGCCCTTCCAATACACCGACCGATCATCAAAAGAAACTTTCTAATTCATTTTCTTAACGTGAACAATACTGGATATTGACTAAATAACCCGATGGGTTATTGTATGGCATGGTAATGACTGACGTGCAGTTCAAACTAAAGAACAATGCAGACAGGATATGAAAGATTCTATGAGTGACGTCATCTCGAATGAATGGCGTTGCGCGAGCAAGTTTCTAGGTCACCAAATTCGAAATACAAAACAAATTGCCTGTCGGTATTCACTGGAATTCGTATTGATTCTGTGCCCCTGTTAAAATCTATAGTACGAACTTTAATCGATTTTGAGCAGGCATTGTGAACAATAAGATCCTTTCACTTGAACAATAAGGATATAAACTTCATTTCTACATTTCTAAAGCTACAGTCACCAAAGTTAGCACATTTATTAATGCCCACTTCTAGTTGTACAGTTTGGAGTCATATGCTTTTTTTATATTCGACCCTTAACACTTCACCCTCATTGCCCACGTTAGGGCACAGTGGCACTGTGTACTAAGGCGTACTGCACGTCGATGGTGCACTTGCCTTCAACCAATGCTAACCCTGCTTGTGTGGAGTGAGTATGTTGGGGAGCTGGCAGCTTCTCGTCGTTGCTCGGTTCTCTCCGGTTACTCCGGCTTCCTCCATCCGCAAAACTGTTACAGTCATGATTAGCCATTGTGCATAAATATGTGACCCTAAACACAAATAAATAATAATAATGATAATTCGACCTTTAGCCAACACAACGTCAATTCTAACGTTTTCTCTCTACCCTTAATATCTTCGCCTGTATCAAACCTTCCTCTTTTAAATCTTGTAAAAAACATGTCCAATAAAACAATATCCAAAACGTTTGGGGTAGGGCTGTCACGATTAATCTATTAATCGACTGTTGATCGGTCACGGCGAAATCGATTAGTATTTTTCGTTGTCGAATAATCGGTAAATTGTATCCCGTTTTAGACGTTTAATAATTAAAAGAAAATTTGATGAAAAAACTATTGTTTCTAAAGGTAAAGAGTTAAGAACATCGATGTTAAACCCCAAGACGCTGTTGGAAGCAATAGTCTTCCAGGTACATTCATCAAATCTTTGATGTTCTGAACTTTTGAACCGTCAGTGTAATAATCAAGACCGGTCGGCAGTTGCGAAGTTCGCAACTGCCGACCGGTCTTGATTATTACACTGACAGTTCAAAAGTTCAGAACATCAAAGCTTTGAATGCACCTAAAAAAGATCGTCTTCGTTGTTTCCTTGAGGTAGGTCAACTGACTTGAACTTCATTTTTATCGACTTCAAAGAGAGGGAGAGGAGGGGGGGGGGGTCATTTAGGTACGATTAATCGTCGATTATTTGCGACGATTAATCGATTCCTAAATTAAAAAATCGTGGCAGCCCTAGTTTGGGGCCGTCATTGGAAATTATGAAGCATTCTGGACGATTTTGTGTGTGACGTTAATGACGCCGACGTCACCAAAATATTTTCAGGAAATGTTAGTGTGTTGTAGAGATCAAAAAATAAAGAGACGGGTGTTTTTTTCTAATTTTATTTTTTGTTTATTTATCACTATTATGTTTATGTTTCTACATCATTTCAAATAATTCACAATTTTAAAGGAGATATCTGTTTTTGCTCCTTTGGTTTAACACCACTTTGACGTTATTACGTCCCTTCGAAGTTTAGCCTATTTTACACATCCCTAATTAAAATCCCACGCTTGTGAAAAGGTTTTCCAGGAATTTATACGCACTACAATTATGAAACTTTACTCACATATTTATGGTTATCCGCAAATGTTCCGATCTATTTTTTTCATTTCAATTCTGCCACCTGATACCAGCGATTCAGATTTTAAGGTTTTATTCTATACCTTTTATTTTCAGCCTGGGGGCGCGGTGGCGTTGCGGTAACCGGTTATCGTCAGATCACCTAAATTTAGTAACGTCGAGCCCGGTTAATCCTCGGATGGGTGACCGTCTGAGCGATCGATTCGTACTCCCGTGTTATGTCCTTGACCAAGGCACTTAACCCCGATTGTCCACGTGTGGGCACGATGACGCCGTGTACTAAGGCGTACTGCACGTCGACGGAGCGCATGTCTTCAACCAATCTAACCCTGCATGTGCTTGCAGTGCGGAGTTACGATGTTGGGGAGCTAGCAGCTGCTCGTCGTTGCTCGATGGTTCTCTCTGGATTTTGGGAAAATAATCTTCGCAAAACACATATCTAAAAATGTGGTGCTGTGCTTGGGAATTATCAATCATTATACCCGAACGCTCAGGTGACGTCAAAGAGGGGGCATATGTTCAAAAATTTAAAATGCATCGGATTTTTCCTCAATATTAGTATGTTGCAGAGTTAAAAAAAAAATATGAGACAGCTATTTTTTTTGTTTTTTTTCTTCTGATTCAACGCCATTTTTTCGTCTTTACCTCACTTCAAAGTTTAGCCTATTTTTTACATAATTCATTAAAAATGGGCGACGGCTAAGCGTAGTACACGGAAGGGCGACATACCCCCCCCCCCCCCATCCCCCATTGTAGGGTCCTTGGGCGTTGACCGTGATTTGTTGAATGACTTCTGGAAATGCAACTTGTAATTTTAAAGCCATCTCGTTTATCTTTGTTGTGTACATTTAAAATATATTATAAAAGTTATTGGTTGCGTGGCAGTAGAATTTCCATAAGATTCATGGAAATGGCTGGGGGACACATTTTCCGTGTTGAGCAGATGCCAGTAGGATGTTCGTGTAATGGTGAATACCACAGATTTGCATATTTGATCTCGTAAATGGACGTTCATTCGAACAATAAAGTCTTGAGTTGGGTCCTATCCTCCGAGGCACTCTCAGTCTCTCACATTGTTCGAGCCCTCTCTGGGCCGCACTTTTCGGATCATCATATCTGAGTAGGTTAGGTTGTCCGTATCTGGACCACTAAGAGATACAAACCATAAATCACAGCGATAGCTGGGTAAGCGTTTTTGTTGTAAACGCTGTCCATCCCGGACTGGCGCATGTTTTGGTGTTTTAAGTGATTGCAACAACAACCTTTACTTCCGCTTCTCGCCCGTTGTTAGAAAGGCATACTTATCTTCACCCACCCTCCCCAAGAAAAATTCCATAATGTTAAACCGAATCAATGGATAAATTTTCCCGAATGGTCTTCAGGGTTTTAAATCTAATCAGTTGACAACCGTTCCCGAATGTTCTGTGGCGCTAAACCGAATGGACAACTTCCGAATATTATATATGCTAAACCGAATCAATGAACAACTTTCGACGTGTGTCCTATAGCGTTAAAAAAAATCAATGGGCACCTGTCCCCGCATGATTTATGGTTTAGTTATTTATTGGCGTTTAACCCTTTACCTAACATGAAAAGCAGACGACACTTGCAAAAAAAATTCTTGAATAACTAATTTTTTTCATTTTTTGTCTCAAAAACATAGGTTATGACCCCTCGTTGGAACGAGCTCGACGAGCTCGTTCCAACGAGGGGTCATAACCTATGTTTTTGAGACAAAAAATGAAAATATAATGAAAATTTATTGGCGATTTTTGAGAATAGCGCTGGCCGGTTTTGGCCGTTACGTTGGGTAAAGGGTTAACAACACTTTCGACCGCCAGAGTCACACTAATTAGTGTCGGTGTTCTATGGGTTAAACCAAATCAAGGGATACCGCCACCTTTTCAAATGGGATAAACTATTGATCTTAATTTAACTGGATTGCTGGGACATCGGCGACAAATATTGCCTCCACCTCTCCCCCCCCCCTCCATGCCAGATGGCGCCATTAACTATCCATAAAGATCCAAAGCTAACAATTGTCGTCATAGATTTACGGGAACGTTAGCTTCCCTCAAGTTACTAATGCTTCCAGTAAATGTAACACTAATGGCGTGGGAAATTAAGATAAAATTAAAATTTCGAAAAATTAACTATATTGTATCTTTGATGTGCACATCATTTCAACAAACTGCAGAAAAAAATTTTCTTGTGGAATTATATAAAAATACAGAAGCAGGGTCTTACAGTTTTTATTACACATCCATCAAACTTTAAACCCTTGTATTCAACGGAATCGCTGCTATGATATAAATGATTCTGTATTCAACGGGTGATATACAAGCCGGAACGTTTTTACCGCACCGTTTAGTTACGCTTCGCAAATTTTCCAAATTTCGTTATACAATCATCGACCGTCTGTCGCATAGTGTTAAAATGAAAACGACCAAAGCAAAATAAAGTCGGTTCACAAAACATTAGCCAAAAATGAGATAATATTTTAAAAAAACCCAATCATTTCCAACCAGAACATTAACCCAGTCCCGTTGCCGTCTCGTTTTATAGATCCCAGTATATCTAAATTGGTCAACCTCATTTCGGTAAATCTTCGTACACCTTGACATGCTTCGAACTTCTTTTAAAGACGTTTCTCCCAGCTGTTTTGCAAATCTGCACATATTTGTACTTATATTTTTACTAACAGTAATAGCCACCAAATGGTTAGGCGTGAATGAGCACCAGCCCAGCCCATTCACGCCTAACCATTTGGTGGCTATTACTGTTAGTAAAGAGCGATAGAAATTTCAACAAACACTGGTTCCGAAAAGGTTGTTTTGATTTTTATCGATCCATATGACCAGTACAGCTTCAGTCAAAACAAACTCTTCACTTTTGGGTTTAATAATCGGAATTAAAATTTGTTTATTTAAATGCATTTTAATGCATGGGTTGTGTTATAAACACAGAACGCGATGTATGTTTGAATCGGTGGGTGTTTTACATAACTCGTTGGAATGGCGTAATCATATTTCGCTCGAGCCTACGGCTCTCTCAAAATGTGACTACGCCATTCCAACTCGTTATGTAAAACACCCACCGATTCAAACACACATCCCGTTCTGTATATTTATCCCAGTCGATTTTGAATGTTTGACTATTATTTTCTGGATAAATGCCTTAAAAAAAAAGAAAACGGCGTTTTCAGCATCTTTTAACCCTTTGAACAGCAAATGCCCCTTTTCCGGTCGGCCCTAAGGCTGCACATTGAAAATATTAATTGGTCTAACTCCAAATAATAAATATGGACTCTTCCAATTGCTGCCATTGAACGGACATGGAAGATACCAGTAGGGTTCAAATATTTAATGTAAGCATAATCAACACATTCATTCTTCACAAACATAGAAGTACATTTTAATAAAAATAGATCAGATATTGCGAGGAATCGGGAAAGTGAAAACCTGTTTTTTGTTGTGCATTGTTCATTTATATCACCCTTCCCCCACTCTTAAGATACTGGAGACACCCTTCCTTGTATGAGCCCAATACAACTACAGTACGTGGAGAGTGTATTATCAATAAATCACCCGGAGAGTGGAGATTCCACCCAAGCAATAATTGCAAATTAGTCGCAAGGCATAACACGCACAAACAAAGTTTAAGCCAATGGACCTCCGGGTTAAACCCGGAGGTTCATTGGCTGAAACATTGCTTGTGTGTTTTGTCGATATGTACAAAATTTGAAAGTTATAGTTTGGGTGACACCTCCACTCCGCGGGTGATTTAGTTACAATTCAGTCTCCACGTACTGTATATAGAGATTGGTGGGTTAAACTGAATCAATGGCCAAGTGCTTCACTACTATTCGAATTGACTAAAACCATGAACATTTGTCGAGTAATACTCCAGCAGGTTAAACAGAACCAGCGAACAAAGATTTATTAATATATGACAGCAAACCACTGATAATTTACTTGGCTGAAACACTCATCAGAAGTGTGTGTTAATATACTCCAATATTGCTGATCTATTCTATTTATATAGAAATCGAGTTGATAATTCAACGTTCTGTCATTGTTGTCTATCAAAAGCGAAAGTAGGTTGATATATTGATTCCAAATACCTGTTTGCGATGAAAATAGAAATGGTATCTCCAAACTGCTCCTTCCTCTAATTTCCCTGTTCCAATGTTTAGGAACTGTTCAAATAAAACAATTAACTACAACATGAACAAATAAGTAAATGCATATTGCTTCTTATATATAATTAGTCTGTGTGAAACACACAGACTATTGTTTTTGTATGGTTTCTTTTTCTTTCTTCTTCTTCTTCTTCTTCTTCTTCTTCTTCTCTTCTTTTTCTTCTTCTTCTTCTTCTTCTTCTTCTTCTTCTTCTTCTTCTTCTTCTTTTTCTTTATCTTCTTCTTCTTCTTCTTTTTCTTCTTCTTCTTCTTCTTCTTCTTCTTCTTCTTCTCCTTCTTTCTCTTCTTCTTAATCTCTTGTCTTCTGTCTTCTATGTTCTTCTTGTCCGCACGATAACTCGAAACGAATCGTCCTATCTCGCTGAGTTTTGGCATAATGATTGACAGTCAGACGTTCTCGGCCACCTATGTTTTTCAGATTCCTGGGGCTTTAGGGGTGTCCGTAGGGGTGTTTTGAAAGTGTGTCACGCCCATATCTCAGACATGGCATAACGTATGGACCTGGTACCAACACCAAGTGAGTCGAAACTTGATGGAGATTCAAAATATGGATCAAGGTCACTGAGGTCACCCAGAGGTCATTGAGTGCATTTTTCAAAAATGCTGGAAATCACATTTTTTGACTTCACAATCCATTCCCGAAGATCATACATGCAATTTTACATGAAAAAAGTGGGCGTAGCCAAAATGTTTGAAAGTGGGTCATGCTCATAACTCAAGCATGGTACGATGCATGGACCTGGGACTAACACCAAATGAGTCGACACTCGATGAAGGTTCAAAATATGGGTCAAGGTCACCGAGATCATCCAGGGGTCAATCAGAGCATTTTCCAGAATTGCTGGAAATCGCATTTTTGACCTCCAAATGCTTTCCCAAGATTTATACATGCATTGTTTCATGAAAAAAGTGGGCGCGGCCGAAAATTTTGAAAGTGGGTCACACTCATATCTCAAGCATGGTATGATGCATGGACCTGGAACAAACATTAAATGAGTCGATACTCGATGGAGGTTCAAAATATCGGTCAAGGTCACGGAGGTTACCTGGGTCATTGAGTGCATTTTTCAGAATTGCTGGAAATCACATTTTTTTTACCTCCAAATGCTTTCC
This sequence comes from Pictodentalium vernedei, assembly GCA_031216915.1. Lineage (NCBI taxonomy): Eukaryota > Metazoa > Mollusca > Scaphopoda > Dentaliida > Dentaliidae > Pictodentalium > Pictodentalium vernedei. The sequence continues at coordinate 507,111,674 of CM062293.1, forward strand.
CAAAATTAATACATGCATTTTTTCATGAAAAAAGTGGGCATGGCCAAAAATTCTCAATTTTTGACACTCTAAAGCATTCCCGAAGTCCATGCATGCATTTTTATGTAAAAAAGTGGGCGTGGCCAACATTTTTGAAAGTGGGTCATGTTCATATCTCAAGAAAGGTATGACACATGGACCTGGGACTAACACCAAATGAGTCAACACTCGATGGATGTACAAAATATGGGTCATGGTCACAGAAGTCACCTAGGGGTCATTGAGTGCATTTCAGAATTGATGGAAATAACATTTTGGAACCCCATGATGCATTCCCAAAGTCCATCCATGCATTTTTACGCAAAAAGAGGGCGTGGCCAATAATCATGAAAGTGGATCACCCTCATATCTCAAGCATGGTATGATGAATGGACCTGGGGCCAACAGCAAATGAGTCAACACTTAATCAGGGGTCAAAATATGGATCATGACCACTGAGGTCTCCTAGGTGTCATTGAGTGTATTCTTCAGAATTGCTGGAAATCAGTTTGTGTGACCCCTAATGCATTCTCAAAGTTTATACATGCATTTTTACATGAAAAAAGCGGGTGTGGGCATAATTGCTGAGAGTGGGGCACACGCACATCTCAAGCATGCTATGATACATAGACTTGGGACCAACATCAAATGAGTCAACACTCGATAAAGGTTGACACTATGGGTATAGGTCATTGAGGCCACCCAGAGATCATTGAGTGCATTTTTCAGTAATGCTGGAAATCACATTTTTACCCCTAATGCAATCCCTTGATTGAACCTTTTTAATGCTGTGCACATTTATGCCCTTTCTGGTTTCTTAGAAAAAATGTTCGATTCCTCTATGAATACCTGTAAATACTGTTAACGAAAATCCATTTCTGATTTGTTTAAAAATATTTTACTCCCGAAAATAAGCCTCCATAAATTCTCTTTCCATGTAGTTTTTCCTGATAGATACGTTAACCCTGTTCACACAAAGTTTACTGTAGTGTTTCACCTGTGTCATGGCATTTCTAAGTTTTCCACTTTCTGCCAAAAGCGTGCCAAATGTTGTCATAATGTTACGTTTTGCCACAATTCTCAAAAAGACCTTGGACGATTCGGCTGAAGGTTTTGTAATATTTGTAGCATGACTTACTACACCTGACTACATAAGCGGTATTATCCACGTTGACTCCTTTTTGCCACAAATGTCAGAACGAAGTGCAAATTTGGCAAAATTGGCCAATTTTCACATGCGATTTCTCAGCCCTGCAGCCACATTTTCTCAAAACGTTTCCCATGAGAGGTTTTTGTATTCATCCAAAAATAATTTTGTTGTTATATATATGTTTTATTTAAAGTTTTAACCTTCATCCAGTTTGCGGGCCTTGAATTCGGGAAGCCTAAAATGCTTCATAAAATTGGCTCATTTTGAGTTCATTTTTCTTCCATTTATCAATGGAATATCGAAAAATGATTTACATGGTCGTATTCACAATTAACTACCGAGCATATTTGCTGTTGTACGTTTTGTTCTTCAGTTTAACCATATGCCCATTCTGTTTGCATAAAGATAGGTGCAGTCCAAAAAACTCTCGTTTTTCAGAATTTGATACAATTAAGTGACAATTTACTCCATTCCTAATTGATTGTGAGCTGAATGTTTTCTATGGCTGCATGCAGCTGTCATAGTATGATAACTTTTGTTTTATATGTTAGTATAAAAAGTTTAACTCTTGGCAGATTTGAGACTTCCCATATGGGTACTGCCGGAATAATTGTTATTTTCGCAAAATCACTGAATATTAGAAAGTGTTCAGTGGTAGTTTGGAACAGAATATCTGAAAATTCTTTTGACATTCAGATGTACAGTTCAATTCCAAGAATATTTTCCGTTATAAGTTTGCAGTAAAGTTTAACCCAATTCCTGTTTCGGTTGCATAAAAGATAGGTGCCGTCGAAAATAAATCCATTTTTCAGAATTTGGTAAGTTTAAGTGACAGTTTACTCCATTTCTAATTGATTGTGCGCTGAATGTTTTCTATGGACACATGCAGCAAGCAAAATGTGACATCTCTTGTTTTATATGTTATTATTAAAAGTTTAACCCTTGACAGATTTGAGAGTTCCCATGTGGATACTGTCGGAATAATTGTCATTTTCGTAAAATCAATCCCTGATACTAACTGTCGAGCAGGGTTAGTAGAACACATTCTGAGAATTTCAAGTAGCTGCCTTGGGTGGTCTCATTCCAATTGGCGTATATCCAACACTGGCGTCTGTTCAATTCTGCCAAATGACGGTTTTTTTGCCAATGGGTCTAGTTGTCATTTTCTGTCGGACTGTCTAAAATAAACAGTTTAACTCCAAACTTTCGGTCCTATATAAAGGTGTGAATAGTTAAAGTTGAACAGTTCATGAAATAGACCGAAATAATGCCAAAACCGACCGGTGACAGGTAAATAATGAAGGGAACGTCATTGCATTTAGAATAGAGGAGGGACTAATCTTCCACTCGGTTTCCACGAGATCCACGAAGTTCCCTCCTGGCCTCGGCACTCGATAAAGATACTAAAGTGTTGGGCAGGGATAATAGAACAAATTCTGAAGATTTCATGTAGCTGCCTTCAACGATCTGGACACAATATGCGTATGACCGACAATGGTGGTATCTGTTCAATTTAATGTCAAATTAGGCAAATTACCGCTTTTTCGCCATTAACCCATGCACGATTTTTGTCAACGTTTCATTCCTGGCAATTATCTAATTGTTACCGGCTTGTCGGAGCCCATTTGGCGCCAATGTGCGAGATGCATCTTCCAGTCACCAGCATCTCTCCACTAGTAACTGTGAATTATAAGTTTCAAATGGAACTAGCTCAGAGAGGGAGCACAACCAGAACCTCAGACAACCACCCAGAGCCCACTCGCCCGGCTAGAAAAGGACCAAATTCAAACAATTACCCCCCGTCATCAGAACGCTATATTTCCGCCAATTCTCGGCCTATTTCCATGAAATTTTCACTCATTCTTCAAAATAGTTATCGCATCGTCTCACAGAGAGAGAGAGATACCAATTTCGCATTATATCATGTTGAATGTCACGAGATCGTATGCGCATGCGCAGATATTCCCACGGGGCAAGTGTTTGGTTTTCTGGACTTTCTTATAATAAAATCCAGTTCAGCAGAGCTTCAAGAATAAACGCAGAAACTTTGGAGTCGCTGCTTCAAAAACGATCGGCACAATCTATGATACCTGATACGCACAGGTTGTTATTATTAAATACTAGCGGGTGATACCCGGCGTTGCACCGATGAAGATGGTTATATCAGCTGTTTTCGAAATAGAAGGTCAAGGTCACCAATTTCAAGGTCAAGGTCACCCCGCACGGGCACCCCGATAAAGCCAAAATGATCGATGGTCAATATTCCCGCACATATGAAATTTTAGCCCGATCGGCCCAGCCGTTTTCGAAATAAAAGGTCAAGGTCACCAATTTCAAGGTCAAGGTCACCCCGCACGGGCACCCCGGTAAAGTCAAAATGATCGATGGGTCAATATACCTACCCGCACATATGAAATTTTAGCCCGATCGGCCCAGCCGTTTCCGAAATAAAAGGTCAAGGTCATCAATTTCGAGGTCAATGTCACCCCGCATGGGTACGGCGCCCATCCCATGTTACTCGCAGGGACGAATTACCCCCGTGTACAAAGTTTGAGATCGATCGGTCGAGAAACGGAGGAGTTCACCCGGAACAAAGATAGATAGAGAGATAGAGAGAGATATAGATACAGACATTCACATTTTATATTAGATACAGGATCGGTCAAACAGATTGCCATTTACACCTAACTTGGACATTAACCACACACCATTCACGCCAATGTGAAAGAGTACTTCCGGAAGAATTGTTAGACGCGGTATTCTATTGATTGTGTACTTAGCATATCTTGAAAACAGACCAAATCTATATTTATACACACAGACTATTGTTTTTTTACAGTTTCTTTTTTTTAATCTTCTTATTCTCCTGCCTTCTGTCTTCTAAGCACGTTTTTGCCAGCAAGATAACTCGAAAACGAATTGTCCTATCTCGTTGATTGTTGGCATACTGACAGAGAGTCACAAGTTCTCGGCACCTAATGTTTCTAGATTCCTGGGGCTTTAGAGATGTCCGTGTGGTGTTTTGAAAGTGGGTCACGCCCCTATCTCAGGCCTGGAATGACCTATGGACCATGGACCAACACCAAATGACTCGCCACTCAATGGAGGTTTAAAATATGAGTGAAGATCACGGAGATCACCTAAATGTCATTGAGTGCATTTTTCAGAATTGCTGGAAATCACATTTTTGAGCCCCTAATGCATTCTCAAAGTCCATACGCTCATATCTCAAGCACAGTATGAGGAATGGACCAGGTACTAACACCAAATGAATCGACATTCGATAGAGGTTCAAACTATCGGTCATGGTCGCTGAGGTCACCTAGGGGTCATTGAGTTCATTTTTCAGAATTGATGGAAATCACATATTTATACCAGCGAATGCATTCCCGAAGTCCATACATGCATTTTTACCTAAAAAGTGTGCGTGGCCAAACATTTTGAAAGTGGGTCACTCTCATATCTCAAGCATGGTATGATGGATGGTCCAACGGCAAATGAGTCAGCACTCAATGGGGAGTCAAAATATGGGTCAAGACCACTGAGGTCTCCTATGGGGTTATTGAGTGCATTTTTCAGAATTGCTGGTAATGACATTTGCTGAACCCCTAATGCATTCCCGAAGTTCATACATGAATTTTTACACGAAAAAAATGGGCGTGGGAATTTTTTTTAGAGTGTGTTACACTCACATCTCAAGCATGGTATGATGCATAGACCTGGGACGAACACCAAATGAGTCGACACTCGATAGAGGTTCACAGTATGGGTCAAGGTCACTGAGGTCACCCAGGGATCACTGAGTGCATTTTTCGTATTGCTGGAAATAACATTTTTGGACCCCTAATGCATTTCCTTGGTCGAACCTTTTGAATGTTGTGCACATATCTGCCTTTTCTGGTTTCTTAGAAAAATTGTTCTGATATAGTGAGACACAGCTCCTACATCCCACCCCCACAGCTACGTGCTGTTTGGAATGGCGAGTGTCTCCCTTGGAGTACCTAATCCAATTATGAATGAAGGAAATGGAATATTCAGGTGGTGCTTTTAACTCCCTTAATACTTCAATGTGTGTCCGAAAGCTTTCATTTAATGTTACTCATGGCTGTAAAACGTTTTGTATGCTTCTGTCACATTGCCACACTGTACACAAAAGCCAATCTTCAGATCCAACCAACTTCTTATTTCCAGTATGTCTCTAGATGCCGTTCATTGGCTCAGGCAGGAGAGTAGTGACTCACTGGATATGGCGTTGGACTTTAAAATCGAAAGGTCCACAGTACATGCCTCACCAAATGCAACTACGATGTGTCCTTGGGTAAGGCACTCAGTTCTGATTATCTATGTGGGGACACAACGCCATTGTGTACTAAGGCGTACAGCACTTAGATCGACCCATGCTCACCTTGCTTGTGTGCAGTTAGTGTGTTGTGAATTTTGATAGCTGCTCATCGCTGCTTGGCATATGTATTCAGGTACTCTGACATACTTCGCATGTAAAACTGTCCGATACAAGATGAACTTCAACCTCTCAGTCGAAAGTGCTATTAAACCCCAATAGAAATGGTCAGGCAGGCAAATATCTCAAGCACACTATGTGATAATGTGACCTATACATAATTTCTATACCCTTCCTTTTGTCTCGACGTTAACTCAAATACAAATCATCTGTCCTGGTGCTGTTTGGCATACTGTATACAGTCACTCGTAATGACCCAGCTATGTTTTTAGGACGCTGGAGCCTTTGGGTGTGGCCCACTGGGCCACAAAGTTTTTTACAACCCCTAATTTCTTTTAACAGAAAGGTATCTTAAAGAAATACTTGTTTTATATTTATATACACAAGAGAATAATGTAAACAATCAAATTAGACAGAAGTTGCTATAGTTGTCGCACTTTTAAAGATATCAGCTGTTTTGATCAGAATTAAATTCCATCCCTAAACCAAGTTAGAGGAAAGCCTTCGAGCTGCAAGAAAATTTATTTATTAAGCAGCTCTATCTTACAACACTTGATTAATTCTAGTTGAATAAAAAACCCTTCACTTTTCACAGCATTTTTTTTTTTTTTTTCAATTCTCAATCATAACTCAAGATCAACACGTTTCGGGTCGAGTGGTTAGTGGCTTTCTCGAAACACTTATCACAATTATGAATTAATGAAATGAATATTTAAATGGCCTGTTTTACCCCTCTGCAAGCTTCACCGCGAAGAACATGAAACTTCATTTCACTTATGAATGTAGAACGTTTTGCATGCTTCCTGCCATATTGCGGGCCTTTACACAAAAGCCCTTCTTCAGGTTTCCACTATCTTATTTTATGTATGCCTTGCTTATGGCACTATATGCTCTTGTAAGAGTAGGCCTTCAAATGAGCTCTTGGGGCTTTTAAGGCTTTTTATGACAATATCCCCGATATGGAATATATGCACCCATTGTCAGCCCGATAACTCAAATACGAATCGTCCTATCTCTATGTATTTTCGCATGCTGGTTAACAATAACCAGTTTGCACTCATCTATGTTGTTTCAGCTCGTTCGAGGCCATGCGTGTGACCCAGTAGGCCAGTTGACATAGAGTCTTCTGGCTCATAATGAATATTTGCTATCATCACAAAAAAATGACAGATCTGAAGTTGGTGGAGAGCCATTACTTTGAAGTGGGCTGCTCTTATTCTTGAATGTAGATGTAGACATGGGACTACACCTACTGAGTTAAAAATTGCTGTTGATTCAATATATGGTCCACCTGAATGAGGTAACCAAGGTCATCAAGTCCATGTTATTCAGAAAGACCGGGAAATGCACTTTTTTATACCTTAATGCATTTCTAAAGTTTATGAATGTATTTCATCACTCAAATTAGTGGGCAGAGCCAAAAATGTTCATTTCTAAATCGTGTATCGAACTCTTTGAATGCTGGTCACATATATGCCTCTTCTGGCTTCTTATAAAAAATGTTCTGATTCCTGTATGAATATCTGTAAATACTGCTAACGAAAACCCATTTCTGAGTTGTTAAAAAATATTTTACTCCCAAAAATAAGCCTACATGAATTCTCTTTCTATGTAGTTTATTCCTGATATTTTAACCCTTTTCACACAGACTTGAATTTAATGGTGGCAGTAAATTCTGTTTCTCTAGTGTTGAAATTAAATTTATTTTGTTGCATATAAATATGCTGTTTTTCTTTGAAAATAATGTAATAAAGCAAGGAATTTGCATACTATTTTTATGTCATAAGGCCACACAAAGTAGATATTCTGTTTCTCAGGCCATTATTTGTGAAATTGCATGCGGGCGAGCGGTTTTTTATTTTATTTTTTTATTTCAGTAATTACTTCTTTGCCATCAAAAGTTCATGTTCTTGGTTCAAGTTTTAGGCCTAATGATCTACAGAATAGCATGGGTGGTGGTGTATTTAATCCCTTGAGAGCAAGAAGGCTTTGCAATGCTAAAGCATTGCAAAAACCTTCTTGCACTCAAGGGACAAATTCATCATTTTTTTTTAACTTGGGTAAAATATCAGACATAAACCATTTAATTTTAATTTTTTTCAAGTTTAAGTTGGTTATAAAAAGAGAGCATGTGGCAGCCAAAAGGACCATGCGGGAGGGCCTGAGAAACAGTTTTTTTTTATTTTTTTAGGCCCAATAATGAAACAATAAAATCAATCAATCGATCAATCACAGTAATTGACTAGGGCCTCGGTAAATAATTCATTTCTCGGGTTGATAATTCCTTATATCAACCCCAAGGAAAGTCAATAATTGTATACTATCGCCTGTTCAAATGGATCAAACAACAACCTGTAACTAATCGTTCTGTAGGTTAACCCTCAATCTAACGATTTGACCGCACCCGCAAGGGTAATATGCAAAATCACAATATGGAAAAAAACATTTTTTCAAGAAACATCAACAAAATCATATCATGTCACCCCTCATTGGAACAAGCTCGATGTGATTTGTTTGAAAAAATTGGGAAACATGATTTATTACACACCTGTTCTATGAAATCCCCATCTACAGCAACACTGAATCATGTGGAAAATGAAAAATCCTTTCTGTATCGAACCCGTGCAGCACTGGAACTTTGATAGAGAATAGTGATTCTCACAAAATTCCTTAATGTCGTTCGTCAAACTGGCTTTATAGATGAAATATTTCCCGACCTTTTTATAATATGTTTACTTTAACCCTTTATCTAAGGTAACGGCAAAAACCGGCCAGCGCTATTCTCAAAAATCGCCAATTAATTTTCATTATTTTTTTCATTTTTTGTCTCAAAAACATAGGTTATGACCCCAACGAGGGGTCATAACCTATGTTTTTGAGACAAAAAATGAAAAAAATTAGTTATTCAAGAATTATTTTTGCAAGTGTCGTCTGCTTTTCAGGTTACATGTAGGTAAAGGGTTAAATAATCAACAAACATACTCAATTTGCTTCTATTTTGGTTCTCCAATTTACCAATTTTCACTCATTTTCTTTCGTTCGGGAGGTCAAATGTTATAGCCCCCCTGTCGGAGAGGTCAGCCCCCCTGTCGAGAAATCCCTGGCGCCTCCCCTGCCCCATTGTCAAGTTGATGGAAATACTATTTATTACACGCCTGTTCTATGAAATCTCCATCTACAGCAACACTAAACCATGCGGAAAATGAAAATCTGTTCCGCACAAATGTGCGGAATAGACATAGTTGACGAACTATTTTTAAACACAAGCGATGCACTGGAAGTTTCTACAGATCGTGCAACGCAATTACAATTTTAATCGCTACGGATAGCTAGAAATCGTCCACTGAGTTCTCCAGTAGGCACATATAACACATTGGAACTCAGGGGACGAAATATTAATACGGGTTCCCATCGCAAATTTGGATGGCGATAAAATGAGGTCTTTTTGGTGATAGCTGTCAAATGAATTGCTGAGTGTTCTTCTAATAATCATGTTTATAGACGCGAAGGCGGGTCGTGAACGCGTGTGTCGTTCTGTGAATAAAGAAAACAATAAATTTTGATACCGCCTGCACCGGGAAAAGGGTTAAACCAACGAACAACTTGACTAATATTCTAAAGCGTTAAGCTGAATTGACGGACAAGTATCGTATAATCTTTCACGTGAAACAACTCATCATTATTTCTTCGACTCCTCTCTTTATTTGGGTGGGACAAGCTCGAACAACAGCCTTACACCATTAACCATCTTCCTTACGGTAATGGCAATTTATTTATTTATTGTCGTTTAACAACCACATTTTTGACAGCCACGCTCAGCACGTGTCGGACAGGTTTGTGGGTAGGGGAAGCCGGAGTACCTGGAGAGAAATTGTCCGACACGAGGTGACCCTGGGTGTCAAAAGTGTCATTAAACCCCATTAAAATAAATATATAAACCTAAATCAACAGGCAACTGTTGCCTCACTTCCCAGAGGATTTGGCTGTCGAAAGTGTCGTTAAACTCCAAAAAATGAATACCCATGTAGATTGTTCCAACACAAAGAAAAACCTTATGAATATGTACTCGATCTTTCCTCTCATTTGTTCACGCGGACAGTTATCCGGCGCAGTGTCCCCTTTACACGAGCCATTTAGTATATTCATAAAATACTGGTTCGAACAGGGATGTTGAGATATATTTATTTGAAAGCTAATTGGAGACACTGTGTTTCGTCAATTTAAACGTCTGAAGCCGGACTTCCTGGTTCAGTTGCATTTAAAAAGCTCTCCATCAATCTTGATTGAATAAGAAAGACTTATTCTAAATTACATCAACTGACGCGTCATATTTTAACATTCGTGTTCCTTTTCTTGGATTTAATTCAAATACGAGCATTATTAACTGGCTGAGTGCTAAAGTCACCATCACGGTTTTAAAACAATGAGGTATCTGATCAAAATCTAACAATTTTCTTGCTCATGTTTTATATTCAGTCAAACGCAAATGATATTTTGTTTATATTAATTTGTTTTATTACAAAATAATTACATTGTTAACGTAGTTATACGTTTTGGGTCCTAATACTCAATTCCCATTGGTCAGCTGGATGAAAACGTTGTGACTAAATATAATTCATTTTCCACTGAATACATTTGGTCGAACTTTGACCCGCAATTTCGGTAGAGCACAGTTGACAGAATGTAATTCGGGCGGTGTTTGGGCGGGTTTTTAACTTTTCGCGCCACTCGCAGTGATCAACTCCACTGCTGTTTCTTCGGTGACATTTCCCAACTGTGGCATAAAGCCCGTTAAAATTGTTTTGAACATTCCAAGTTTCTTTGCGAAAGACGGCAATTTGACAAATTTGGGTCAATGCCGAAAAACAGCGCTCAACTCAGAGTTGTGAGCTTTGTCTTTTGTGTGAGGGTGTTTTTTCGCCTCGTTCGTTCGAACATGTTTTATTTCGTCTTTCTGCTTTGTTGTTTGGTAAAAAGTAGCTTAAACAGTTACGGAATGTACGAACGGAATGCAATTTTTATAATCTTTATTGGAGTATGAACGTGTGGGAATGGGTACAAATTGTACGAATCCCGAAATTCATACAGTTTGTACCCATTCCCACACGTTCATACTCCAATAAAGATTATAAAAATTGCATTCAATTCTTAATTATTGTATAGTTCCAATAAGCTTGGACCACTAAAAATAATCTAGCCTCCAATCAGTTAATGCTTTACCAAATGTCCACTGCTTCCCACAAATTCGTCATCAAAATAAACCATCTGCACAATGATATCGTTATTTCCAGTTGCGGGGCGGGCGTCGCTAAGGAACTTAAGGGTGGTTATGGATACCACCCTTCCATTTCTTTTCGTTAGGGACATTTGTGTCAGGACTGGAGTCTAACGTATCGATTTTCTTTTCAGTTATTGTGTACTTTCTTAACTTTTTACTCAACCAACCCGATATCAAAATTTATTATTTTAAATATTATTTTTTTTCAAAAACATTTTCAACAAAATCTGATCATATGCCCCCCCCCGAACCCCCCCCCCCCCCCCCACCCCCCACCCCCACACACACTCATTATTCGAAGAGCTCGTCAGATCAATGAATGGGTCGCATGATATGGCTTTGTTGAATTGTTTTGACAATATTTTTTTAACCTTCTCAATTTGCATATTACGAAGGCGATTGCAGTACAACCGCCGTGGATTGGTCACTTTCCATCGAGGTGCGATATTTCCACGGACGCAATAATATTAGATACCAATTATAATAATTATAGGAATAATCATTAAACAAATTAATTAACGAAGCTGCGGGTACAACACGATGCTCCATTAATTACAATTTTTGCTCATTATGATTTTTAGTACCTGGTAAACGCATTCCTGTACATCCCTACCCATGCGTGGATTACGACCACTCCACGGTGACTGCACTGTAAAGGGTTAAAAGACTAGATTTAATACTTGGATTTGCGTCACATACATAACCGGTTTTATCAAAGGAGGTCCGTATTACACAAATAGGCCTGTTTGAGGCCCAGCATGTCGGTCTTACCAACGGAGGTCAGTTGTACCCGAATCGGTCTGTTTGAGGCCCAGTATGACGAATGTGGAGTACAGTACGGGACGTGTTACGTAAGTAAGAAGTTTTGTCTTAACTACTACATACATGTTTTGTTTACTCACTAATAAATTTCCAAGTATTCTTGATTTTTTTAATGAAAACTCCCTTCACTAATATTCCCACTACAACACCAAGGCATACCTTTGACTAAGGCATGCCTTGTTGATGTAGATGGAATATCAGTCAACCGGTTCGTTAGCATGACAGTCGGGACAAATCAAATTTACACCCCTTCCCGCCACTCTGTCATCTTTCCGACTCCAATGGAAATATGTCTAATCTAAATGCGAAGGCGGACTTGTCGGTTTTGGGGGTTACATTAGGCAAGGGATTAACTGTGATTAAATATGATTGGTGTAACACAACCGACCCAACCCACACCCCTTCGTCCGAGGTTTAAACTCTCTGGACTAAATATTTAAGTGGTCAGCAAATTATAATCTAACCTCTCTTTCTAACCTCTTCTCCTGATAAAAAAAAACTGGTATAAAAAGAAGTACGCGATGGTTGATGTACTTCTCCCCTTGTGATTTAATTATACTGGACTCAGAAATGGCTGTGAAAATTAGGACCCTCCCACCAAATTCCATGATTTTTGCTCTGTTTTTTTTTTTATTTATTTATTTATTTTTTTTTTTTTTTTGCAGCATCTTCTCCGGGATGGAATTTGAGCAGTCAGACGTGAATCCATTCAAGTGAGAAAGGTAATTTCATTGGTTGAAATAACCCATGCAAATTCTTATCAATCTCCCGCCCACAGTCAGCTGAAACATTATGGATCATCACGAAATTAGATGCCGAAACTCGTTGTTCGAGATTAATTTAGTATAAGTCTCATTATTGGTTTAACATAAAAACTCTGCTTCTCCGGTAGTGAGGACAGACCAGTCCTGCAGTTAATCAAAAGAGACACAGCGTTTCAGATTTCGACACCTTTTTCTAATAATTCTCCGCAGAAAAAAACTCCAAGTATGTACAGTCTAGTTTGAAATATGTTTAGGGTTGATACGATATAACTTTAACGTTATTTGTTTTGTTTGTTTTTTGTTTTTGTTTTGTTTTGTTTTTTTTTGATCTATCTGTATTGGACTGAGGGCAACTTTGTTTCCGATGAACTAATCAACTCGTTGACGAGGAGCACATCGCCGCACCAAACTCGATGCCTGTGGCAGCTCATTTGATACGGCGATCTGACTCTCTTCAACTCGACGTGAAACTACGACGGATATATTTTCACTGAAGCTATGATATTATGAATATATCGGGCTCTCGCTAAGACCTCATATGACGTTTGTTCGAAATGTGTAATAGAGTGCTGGCTTGTCGTTCTAAATCGTAGTCTAGTGACTGCTAAACACAGAACAGGGGGGGGGGGATATCCGCCTTAACAATTTAAACCCGAGAGGCCGCTTTCCGGCCCAGGGACATGATACGTCATAATTCCATTAAGCAGAGTGGCTGCTGAGTTAATGTGGGGGGGGGGGGGGGGGGGGGGGGGAGACCAAACAATATTTTCAGCGTGCAGTCACAAGGCTGCAGGTTGAAAATATTAATTTAATTATTTATGTTTAAGGTCACATATTTCTGCACAATGGATAATCATGACCGCGACATTTTTACAGGAGGGGGGAAGCCGGAGCATACGGAGAGAACTACCGAGCAACGTTGAGCAACTGTCAGTTTCCCAACATACTAAATCCACACAAGCAGGGTTTGCATTGGTTGATGACAGGTGCACCATCGACGTGCAATACGCCTTAGTACTCAATGCAACCGTGTCCCCACTTGGGAAATGGGGTGAAGTGTCTTACTCAAGGACACAACGTGATGCCCACAGGTGGGATTCGAACCGAGGACCTCTCTGCTTGCACCCCCACCTCCCGTCATTGAACTAACATAGATGTTACTACAAGTGTTCAAAGTGTTAACACGACTGGATTGATACTTTTGACCCTTAGCTAACGAAGTGGTCACGTGCGATCGCATAAACTTACAAACGGAACAGTTGGAAAAAATATTTTCTCAAAACCAATTAACTGGTAGAGTGACGGAAGCCCATATTTGGGGCCTTATTCTGAAGTGCAAGTGCCTTAATTTCATGGCCTCGTACTCTGTGGATCTGCTTTATATCATCTTTCAATTAAAATTATTTAGTCTGTGTGGAGTTCCCTTGTTACAACTTATGGGAGAGTGCCTTAGGCACTCTCCCATAAATTGTTACAAGGCAAACACATGTGATCAAATTTTCACCATCAAAAAAAAATCAGCACTCTACCAATTAACAAAACCATATGATGTGACTCCCCCCCCCCCCCCCCCCCCCCCCCCACCTACACTCCTTGAACGAGCGAATTGTGCTCGTTCCAATGAGGGATACATTATGTATTATTTTGTTTTAATTTAAAACAAAGCGCTGGCCTGTTATTCTAAATCGCAGTCTATTGACTGTTAAATACAGAACATGGGAAAAAATACCCTCCTCAACAATTTGAACCGGAGAGGCCGCTTTCCGACCCGGGTACATGATACGTCATAATTTCATTAAGTAGAATGGCTGTTGAGTTAATGTGTGTTAATGTGGGCCTTCACAACGCAGAGTTCTGAGTACCCTGCGCAACGTGTTTTCAAAGGCACATGGAACATTGTATTTATCACCTATTGGCGAAACAACATTCAACATCTTCGAAGAGATTACTCATTTGCTTTTGGAATATACCTGATACTATAAGTTACATAGCGTGTGCCTTGCTGATACATTTACACATAATCCGACGAGAGTTCATATGAGGTGGTGCGAAAAATGTATCAGTCAGCTGCACGCCATGTAACATATTTATCATATGGAAAATCCATGTCAATCAATGGATAATACATTTTCACGAGAAACAAAAAAAACGACCGACCGTTTTATTTTTCAGAACCCCCTATTGACAGCACCTCGCATATCATCAACATTAAATGGCACCCGATACGTATCCATGGCGACAGTAAACAATTGTCTCTGTTCGAAGTGCGATATTCATTTACAGGATAAAACTTATCGCTGCACTGCAAAAAATATAGGTTCTCTTTAGAACCAAAACTAGTTCTAATCTTGTCCCTGAGATGGAACCAGTTCTGTTTAAACAGTATTTATTTCAAATCAAATAAATTTATAAAGATTAACATTAAATATTAACAGAATTAAACATAAATTGAGGGGGTTTCAGCCGTAAGTTTAGAGCTCATACGAGGTTGTCTCAATTCAGTATTAAGCAAAGGAGATATGAACAGTTGGCATATCGAACCAGTTTTGGTCTATACAGAACCAAAACTGGTTCGATATGCCAACTGTTCATATCTCCTTTGTTTCAAAATGTTTGGCGACTGCGTTGAATAAGCTCCAAGTTTACTGCTGAATCTACTTCAGTTCATGTAATATTCTGTTAAATTGAACGCTAATCTTCGTAAATTTGTTTGATTTGAAATAAATACTGTTTAAACAGAACTGGTTCCATCTCAGGACAAGATTAGAACCAGTGTTGGTTCTAAAGAGAACCTATATTTTTTTGCAGTGTGCAAGCATAATTACCGGAAATACCCTTACATACATTTACTGTCATTACCACCTGAAAAGGGTCAACAAAGCACTCTTAATTGTTAAAAAAATCACTTGTAATCCGCTGAGTAAACTGTAAAAGAATATGTTTGCTTCAGTATAAAAGAAATCGACTGATTAGTAAAATTACTAAAAACAACAAATAACTTTTGGGACGATAAATAATATTTTCTGGACAATTTTTTTTTTAATATCTAATGTTTTAAATCAATAAATTCGGTTCCAGAAAAATATTTTGGTACTTAATTTATTGTTTTAATTAAAAATTTTGAAAATCGAAGCGAGTGGGAATGCATCAATATAATGTTGGATACACACCCGACATCAAATAATATCAAGTGAGTTAACTGATACAGCCGAACCCTTAGATGGTATTCCAGCGTTCTGATTGGACAAAACTAACTTTGAGGCATAACAATACAGTGAATGGTGCTTTATACTCTGAAGGCGAAGTCAGTGATACAATCACAAATAATAGAGATTTCAACAACACAGTTGAGTACTCATATTTTGGAGATTTTATACCAGCGGTCAAACTTAGTGTCGTCCTGATTTGATGGTTACGAATATGCCAATCCTCATTCCAATCTGTTGTTGCGACTGGGTACGGACAATTACTGACTCTGTAGGTACCTCCGCCAGGAAGAAAGTTCGCTTGACATGAACGTATGACTCACTATCACCGGAAGAGGTTATATTTGTCAGCTAAATGTATATACATACAAAGATCCTGTTAGATAACAGGGAATAAAATAGAGCAGTGGTGAGGTCTCGAACGCTACACTAGCGAAAAATCTTTGCAAAATAATTCGCGTTTAGTTTAAACAACATGTTTTCCTAAACAAATGAACGGAAAAGTTAAACAAAGACTACATGGATCCGACAATAAGCTGAAAGTGAGCTTGTTTTGGATGCAGTTAAGTATAAGTAGGGATTATTTTTGCTGAGCAATAATTTGATCGAAGACGTTAGAAGATCCCCAGAGTCGGCCTCATTAACCCTTTACCTAGCATGCAAAGCAGACGACACTTGCGAACAAAATTATTGCATAACAATTTTTTCTCATTTTTTACGTCAAAAACATAGCAGACGACACTTGCGAACAAAATTATTGCATAACAATTTTTTTCTCATTTTAACGTCAAAAACATAGGTTTTGGAGAAAAAAAATGAAAAAATAATGAAAATTAATTGGCGAGTTTTGGAATTAGCGCTGGCCGGTTTTGCCCGTTACCATGGGTAAATGGTGAACGATCTCAACGAATATAACAAGTTAGCGACCCGTATCGGACCGATATGTTTGGACGAGACGACCTACGGGTGTCCAGTACGGTCTGCATCCCCTCCCCTCCCAGAAAAAAACGATTACTAAATCAAACTTTCGACAAAACGCCTAATTGTTATATAGCAAACTCACGATTATTGAGGCAAACAATCAAATCCTCCAAAGTGTTCAGCATGAACATACTCTCTGATGGAGAAAATTTAACAGCTCACGAATCATTGAAATAAAATTTAAATATAGTTATCAAACCGGCTGATGTTGGACAATGCACCTAAAAAATGAAGTTTTCGAGATCAACAATTTACAAAATGTCTAAATTGATGGTCTCGAAAAATACATTTTTAGCTACAGTGGTTGTTGATAGCATTGTACCAACCACTTTTGCAATTCAACCACTTTTGCAATAAAATTTATTACAAAAGTGGTTAACGCGTACCAACCACTTTTGTAATAAAACCACTTTTGTAATAAACTGGCCATTATTGTAATAAAATCATTTCGGTGATAAATCACGGACGACCATTTTATAGTCGGACATTGGGGTGGGGTGAGGGGCTAGTTTACCTAAACATGTTTGTGTGTCGTTCGATGGAATAACGTGTCCATTCACCTATTGAAACTTGGTAGTGACTGAAGAAAGTACGCAAGTACTTTTACAATAAACTTTATTACAAAAGTGGTTATCGCGTACCAACCACTTTTGTAATAAAACCACTTTTGTAATAAACTAACCATTATTGTAATAAACTGATTTCGGTGATAAATCACGGACGTCCATTTTATAGTTGGACATTGGGGTGGGGTTAGGGACAAGTTTACCTAAACATGTCTGTGCGTCGTTCAATGGAATAACGTGTCCATTCCATTGATCTGTTGAAACTTGGAAGTGACTGAAGAAAGTAAGTAACTCGCGTACCAACCACTTTTTTACTAAACTAACCATTATTGTAACACACCTATTTTTGTGATGAATCACGTACGTTCATTTTATAGTTTGACATTGGGGTGGTTTTGAGAGCTAGTTTACCTAAACATGTTTGTGTGTCGTTCAATGGAATAAAGTGTTCATTCACCAGTTGAAATGTGGCAGGGTCTGGAGAAAGTACGCAACCACTTTTGCAATAAACTTTATTACAAAAGTGGTTATCGCTTACCAACCACTTTTGTAATAAAACCACTTTTGTAATAAACTAACCATTATTGTAATACCCCTGTTTTTGTGATGAATCACGGACGTCCATTTTATTGCCAGACGGTGTGTTTGTTTGGAGAAGGGGTAGCACAAAGTAGCGTCAAAGCTATTCCCAAATTTGGTGGGCGCTGAAATCTTACTGCACACGGATGGATGGGGAAAGCTGGGTTTGACGTCTATCGTTTTTGATATGTCTCCCCGAATTCCTCCTACGGGCGCAGTTTGTCTTAAACCCTGTAGTTCCTATCGAGCTTGTTGTCCCTTTTATAGGTCTGGTTGAGTTCTTCTAAATGAGGCGGACATCCCCTATTTTTTTAATTTTTTTAAATTTTTTTTACTTTTCAAGGTGTCATGTGGTTACTAGGGGGTATCATTATAGGTCGTATCACCACAAACAACATGGCTGTATACATCGAATCACCCCGAAAATCCCGACAATGTCTATAAACTATCAATGGATGGATTTGTTTTCTGAAAATATCGCCTCTTTCTGGCATGAGGGACGGCGGCGGCAAAGGGGACCAAGGACGGGGGGCCCGAGGCGACCAGGGGAGCGGGGGGAAGGATCAATGGCTCTCCTCCCTCCACATTCCCTCTCTGTTTATTTTTTACAAAAAATAACAATATATCACATTCATTTAAATTTCTTTTATTGAACAACTATGGTACATGAATCGTCATATATTCAAACACTACTTTTCTACATTTACAACAGTCTTTAAACAAACACAAATGATGACAGGGTCGCGAAACGACATTGGCTTTTTTCTGGTTCGAATTCTGTCGGAATCCTCGTTTTCCATCCTTAGGCGAGCGCCATATTTTTAAACGGCGGATCTTTGGTGCCCTACTTGTTATATGAAACAAGGAAGGATATGAAAAGGAGCTCAATGAGTGAATCTTCATACGTCACATACCCTCATTTAAAAAAAGCTCTACCCTGCTGTAGTCGCAATATAAAAAAAATATTAAGGATACTAGACCTACTGAGGAGGGCGCGGTGGCGTTGGCAAAACCGGTTCTCGTAAGATCACCGAAGTTAAGCAACATCGATCTCGGTTGGACTGTAGATGGGTGACTATTTACAGATTAATTCGAACCCCGCGCTGTGTCCTTGGGCAAGACACTTCATCCTGATTGCCCACGTGGGGCCACAATGACACCGTCTGCTGAGACGTTCTGCACGCCGAGATGCACATGTCTTCAACCAATCTAATCCTGTCTGTGCTGTGTAGTGCGTAATACTGCTATGCGGTGCATAGTATGGTCTGGGGTTATGACGTTGGAGAGTTGGCAAGTGCTTGTCGTTGTTCGGTGGTTCTCTTCGGATACTCAGGCTTCCTCCACCAATAAACCTGTCACTCGATATGACCTTGGCTGTTAAAGTGTCGTAAAACACCAATAAATAAATAAATAAATAAATAAATAAATAAATAAATAAATAAATAAATAGACCCACTGAATACCCTTTTTCGTCGTATGGAACAATGAATGCTGTGAAAATGAGCACATTGCGCGCAAAATCTTATGTTTCAAAATGAAGATTCAGGCTAAGCGTAGAACGTGAAAAAATGGGTCAACCGGGAATAAATTTGTAGAGAAGCAATTTTGGTGTCAAAAGACGCAGGAGAGTCTCCCGAGTAACATATCCAAAATCCGCAAAAATCCGTTTTGGGGAAACTTTTTCAGCGCACTTTGAAATGAGGACCCCTATATGATTTTCGAGTCAGATTTTCTAATACGTTACCGAAGGTCCACTGTCCGGAACACCCGAATTGTGTGGAATTCTAGCCTATAGTGTCAAATATCGATCACTTTAGGTTGATTGCGAGGTACTCAAACACATCGTGCCATAATTTGATGCTGATAGCCAAAATGTCGGCCAAAGTGGCCGCAACATTTAAAAAACAAATGCTGAAATGTTTTCCAATCTTGAATATTTTTTATTTTTTCTGGTTATTCTCCAGGATAGCACCGTTTTGTTTATATTACGGCGATGGCAGGTAGGTATCTTCGCTTATATAAACAAAATACACACCAAAGTTGTAGCCAAATTGATAACTAACAGAAAAGGAGGGGGGGGGATTTCCATGAAGTCTTTAATTGTTATTGGTTCCTGGGGGATGGTAATTATACCAGAAGGCTCCAACAGACAGACATGCCAGCCAAGGTAAGATGAAATATGCGGTCTCAAAATAGACAATAAAGAATAAACTGAATCATTATGTCTTGGAGAGAGAATTAAGAATGAACACTAAAATAATCAGCTCCAAACATAATATGTCGCGTCCTGATTACATTATTAAAAATTTCAACTCATCCGAAATCATCGCCCACAAGGAGGAATGATATTCAAAATGACGCGCACCAATTTACAAAAGCATTGTCGCAATCCATATCGTCTCAGGATGTGTCGTCGCTATCTTCCATGACAATATCTATTGAGTTTCTGCACCCATTCCCTCGACAATCACCACAAGCAACGACACACTCAAGTCCATTTTTTCTACATGAGCATACGTTACCCCCACATGGATTCTTACTCGACATCTTGCACTTACAACGTACAAACTTCAACAATGCCTCTGGTGCAGGTTCAAGGTCTGTCATGACCGGAACTAATTGTGTTCCCTTTATTTTCCAACCCCAGTCCTTGGGGTCCATGGCAGTTCTCCCCAGCGATTTCCAAACAACCACTTGTAGATGAACTCTCAGGCTGTGGAAATATGCGGCACGTTCTGTAGGGGGAAGTTTCTGTGGATCTGATAAGCCCTTGCTTGAGGACACCATCTCCATAACCTTCGCATATCTCAAGTCATTGAGCGATCCACCGGGCTTGGCGCCATACAAAATCTTGAATAGATTAACACCAGCTTCGCCTACACGACTTTCATCGGCACTGGAATCACTTAGAACAGAAGATATTTTCTGTATTTCTCGCGATTCTATCTTTTTCAAAAGACTGGTTTTCCCCTGACCATAGATGGCTGATGTTGTATCGCATCCTGACCAAGCATGAATAAACAGAATATGCGACGATCTTAGTGTTCCGGTCTTTTGAACAACATCGCGTATTTTCCACATTACTGGTCCACGCGTTGCTGATTTTCGTGCATCAGATAAACGATATATATCTGCCATGTTTTCGGTCCAATGATACATGAGGAGCACTATTAAATCGGTGTCATCTGCAGCCACAACTACGTCTGTTCCTTGAGCTGCAATTTCGAGAGCGCACGACACTATCAATGTATCAGCATCTCCATTACTGATATGCACTGTTTGCCCATTCATTTGAAGCAATCGACTCAGTAGTTTTATGAATTGGGTTTTGTTTTTTTCATTTGACAGGAATACTTCTTGATTATTATGAGCCTCCATATTTTCATGTAAACGATATCAGCACATGTTTTTCCAACTCTTCTCGCGTGCTCATAGTCTTTAGTGGAAGGGCCGAGTTCATACCCATCAAACACTATGCACGCGTTTGTATAATTTGATTGGACGTATTGCAGATATTTGTGAGCTAACTCAAAATAAGTAGAATTCTTCACCCACTTAGCACGATGCAGTAGAGCACCACCGTCAACAACATACGTAGTACAGATGGGGCATTGTGCTTGTTCAGATGAATCTGTAAGAAATTTAGCCAGTTGAGACTTAGTAGGCTTTCTCATGAAATTGTCTCTGAACAATGATGTTGGTACAGCTGTCAATTCATATTTGAAATAGGCGGCCATGTTATCCTCCCGTTGAGCAATAGCAATTAATCTTGAAAACAAAATTGTTGGGTTAATTTGCATTTTCTGATTGTCCATTCTGATTCCAGGTAGGAGAGAGTCCAACGATTTTACATGCTGACTCCTTTTAATTGACGCCGACGCAACACTCACTTCATCGAGGTGCTCATGAATTTTCATTCCCATCATTTCTGTTTGATCACAATTTACACCATCACCATCACCAGCCGTAAGGCCAGACGACAAGGACCGTAATTTGTTTTCACCGAGATCGAACGGCTCGTGTTCATCGAACCACAGCTGGATCTTTGATAGACCTTGAAAATCTCTCTCAATTCTACAGTTTCCCAGTTCGATGTGCTGTTCACTGGTTTTGTGTTTAGCGTCGGTCAAGTTTGTCATTGCATCATGGATTTCAGCACACCTGTGCATGGTATCCAATCACTGTAGTCGCACAGACTCAGTCATACCCCTGCCCCTTGTCAGCCCGCCCCTACTTTTGATCGACCGCATAAGAACCTGTTCGATGATCAAATCAGTTGACAACCCTGCCCAAAACCTGTTACTTCTTCGAACTGTGTGTAAACCATGATCTATGAAAGACTTGTACAGCACTGGGTGGGTCATGGGTAGGTCAAGCATCATTTGGAGATAAAGGCGGCAGCGTTTTGCACAATGTATGTGGCCTGTGGCAGCAAGAAGATTCAACATTTTCCCCATCGTCACAAGATGTAAGTTCCAATTACCTGTCCTCTCTGATCTTATAAATTCTTTCAAAATCTGTACGTATTCAACATACTGTAACCACAACCTTGCGGTTGGTGATTTTTCGGAAAGCAGTGTTTTGTACTCAGATAAGCATGTTCCGAGCTTAATTAATTCAGGTGAAAGAGAAGCTGATGAAAATGTAATAATTTTGTTGTCAACATTATCATACACTGCTTTAAGAGTTTCAGCTTCCGATACGGTGAGTTTGGGTAGCTTGGCAGACGGTAAATCAGATACATCCGACGAAGTACGATCAACAACAGTTTCATCACTAAATTCCGGCGAAGATGGGTGTTCATCGCCATCTGGTGGAAGTTGTACTGCTAAGTTGCCAGAACCTACTTGTTCTGTGTCACAATGAGATCTATATGAAGACGAGGTGATGTCTTCTGTCAGTTTGGTATTATCTTGTGAACCATGGGGTAACTCTACTACTGCGCCTACTAACTTGTTAACCAATGCCGCCTCTACTAGGTTATGCCCACGAAGAGCCCTTGATATTGCTTTACCCGACATCATGTGTTGAACAGCATGCGGACCATAGACCATTTCCATCGCCTTCTCTAGGCCAGACCCTTTCATCATGGATCCGATGCTTCCCAGAAAACTTATCATGACGTGAAATCCACCAAGTCTGCACACTACTCGCAGAGATTTGGCTGTAATTATTTCTACAGCCTTAAGTCACAGAGGTTGATCAAAGGTCAAACACGGGAATGAAATGCCCAATTTGTTCGCCTGGTCTTGGACGAAAAGTAAAGTTGAATAGATACAAGTCTCATCAGACGGATTCAAATCAATAATCGGCAGGAACAACACTTTTGATTTTGGGGATGGACCACTTTCCGATTCTGAGAAGATATGTTGCATGTAACCTGACCAATTGGGTCTCGGTTTGGTAGCGTCCCTGAATAACCAACCAGAATGCCAAAGCAAGTCTGAGTTAATATCTAATGGCAATGTAAAGGGGGACTGTAACTGGAGCAATGGTTTGTATGTAATTGCTGAAAGACCCTTGCCCGAGATGCCCACATATTGGTGAATCGGGACTCCTTTTGCGTTTATAATTCCATCTATCCTGTGGCGGGGTTGCCTAAAGATTGCAGGTCTCCTTGGTTCTAGTGGTGAGTTACTATTTGGGGTACAAACTGCAATTATTCCCATACCATGAAAAGTTCCTTGACCGTCTAATGTTGCAATGTTATGATCAACATTATCTGCGACCCATTGGGTGAACGCCCCAGGAAAGAATGGACCGAGATTATCGCTATCTTCAGTCTGGATAATGGACTGTTTGTATCTTTCAGCTTCATCATATGGTATTGAAAAACCTAAACGAGAGAGTTCGGTAATGAGCCATCTGGACCCAAACATGTGATCAAGCTCGATGCCAAGACCAAATAATATCGGAGATATGACTGATTTTGGTCGTGCAGACTGAATTGTTGAATGGCCAATACTGATCTGCTTCAACTCTGAAGGAACCAGGATTTTTAACAAAAATAGCAAATGTGGAGGTATCCAATTTTTACCTCGCTCAGTATCACTGATATCCTCGCACCTGGGATATACATTGGTATTGTACTCTGTTTCCCTTAATTGTGCGGGAATAATCTTGGCTGCTGTCTTAACAATTCTATCACTTTCTTCTTCAATGTCAGTTTTCTTCTCGTCATACCATCGTTTATTAATTATGAAGGCAGCCATGTTTCGAAAGCAAATTGCATCACTCCGCCACTCCGCCTCTGAAAAAAGTATGTGTTCACCATAATGATCCTGCAGGTTTTCTTCAACCACTTTTTGGAGTAAACGTCAGAACTATTGACAAATTCAACCATGGTAGCATGCAGTTCAGGGAGCGTATACAACTCCGCGCCAGCTTCAGATTCCATCCACGAGCATACCCTCTCAAACCAATGTTGCATTTCGTTGTCGTTTTTTCGACCAAGCTTTTGTTTCATTTCAGCTGGCATCATATTCATCTGCCTATTCATCATGAAAAGTGGCAGACAATTATCATGATATACAGCTTCAGCTGCAACCAGATCAATGCAGCCAGAAAGTCTTCTGTGAACATTGCGAGCCACTGTATCGGCTCTCGTAGAACAACACTCCAAAAGTGTATCACGAATGTGGAGTGTAGAAAATCTACGAACATATGTTCTATGAGGGTGTCTGGGATCAAACAGAGCAGGTTGACCACAGAGTAGACAGTCTTCTTTGTAATCGAACCTTGAAATACAGGATCTCAATTTTTTGGAGATGCCATTTCAGCACGGTCCTCACTGGTTTCGGAGGAGACCCTCTTAGTATCTGTAAAATTTCGACGACATGTTTTGTGCACCAAAACCTTTCCAACTGGCGTGGTACTCAACTGATAATTCAAGTATCGTACAAGCCCTGTTTGACCCCGTTTCTCGCCAAAACTAGCAAACGTCATTATGCCTTTCTCCATTACACTAACTGACGGCTCGTTCTTAAAACCAGTACCACAAATCACACACATATCGCCCGACAAATCACTACTTTCGCCTTGTAGGTGTTCGTCAGACATCAAATACTATAAACAAAACCAACTTATTCAATAAGAAATCAAAATATGGAAAACAAAGTATCAAAAATGTCTACTTAAAGATAATATTCTCATTGAGATACCCTCATCACCGAGAAAATAACAACTTACATTAGGTTTAAACAAAATACAATTTTAAATATTTAACTGCAAATCGCAATTGAATATCAAAATGTAACAGTTTGCGGAAGAGCAAAATAAATTGCGGGCAACTTGACAGACAGCCAACGACCGAATGAGAAAGATGATCAAACTGGAACTATCAATAAAGAGCGTTCCACGAATGGGCGGTGGTGTATCCGTTTTAGTATAATTACTACCCACCAGAGCATTCTGGTATAATTACTATCCACCAAAAAACAACAACAGATAATTATGTACATGTAGGAAAAAAATGAAAACGTCATGGAAATATCTCCATTTTTGTTGGCTACAATTTTAGTGTGTATTTGACTTATATGTGCGAAGTTAATTGTCATCGCCATTAAACAAAAATGTGCTATCCCAGATATTCTCCAGAAAAAATAGATAATGTTCAAGATTAGAAAAATAGACATTTTTAAAAAAATGTTTCAGACACTTTGACCGACATTTTGGCTATCGGCATCAAATTATGATAGGATGTGTTTTGTGAGATTGTAATCAACCTAATCTGATCAATACATGACACTATCAACTAGCATTTTGGGTACTACAGACAGCCGACCTTTGGTAA
Source organism: Pictodentalium vernedei (assembly GCA_031216915.1). Taxonomy (NCBI): domain Eukaryota; kingdom Metazoa; phylum Mollusca; class Scaphopoda; order Dentaliida; family Dentaliidae; genus Pictodentalium; species Pictodentalium vernedei. The sequence goes on from CM062293.1 coordinate 507,137,289, forward strand.
CGTATTAGAAAATCCAAGTCGAAAAATCGTATAGGGGTCCTCATTTCAAAGTGCGCTGAAAAATTTTCCCCAAAACGGATTTTTGCGGATTTTGGATATGCTACTCAGGAGATTCTCCTGCGTCTTTTGGCACCAAAATCGCTTCTCTACAAATTTATTCCCGGTTCAACCCTCTGACGGCCAGACTAATTATGAAAGTGAGTCCAATACGTGCAAAATCATACGAATCATAGCCTCATTTTGATATTTTTGGATCCGCCGAGTCACTAACTAGGACTCATTAAATGGATTCTAAGGGAAAATCATTTTACAAACAGGCACTTTCTGCTTTCAATGGAGATAACTCTTGTTATTTTTTTAAACAATAAACAGAGAGGGAAAATGGAAGGAGAGGAGCCTCCGCCGCTTCTAGCGCCTCTAGGCCCCCAGTCACGACCGCCCCTGCCCTTGCCACACCCACCCAATAGCCTCTGGTTCCCTACCGCCTCTGCCGCCTCACCCCAGAGCTCCTGTTCCCCTTTTTCTCCGCCGCCACCGTGTCTGGAAGACGCGATATTTTCAGAAAAATGTCCATCCATGGATAGTGTTTTAGACATTGTCAAGCTGTTTGGGGTAATTTTATGTTTTCCCAAAACACACTCCGTACAAACATTGGATCCGGAACGTATCCACGTCCCAGCTACAACATTAACATGGTTACCAGACTAAAATCCACTAAAATACACGAAAGTCGGGTTCATTTGTGTTCTATACTATTGGAACATACTCCCCTCGAATCAAACATACCCTCAAAACATACCCCCCCCCCCCCGATCTTATAACAAGAGGTAAGGTTTCGTCACCAGGCAACCACGTGACACTTGAGAAACCAAGATGGCGCCCCCATACACAAAATGAACGACCAAAACACGTGTCCCCATATACACATAAGCTGCGCACGCGCATTCGAACCTCGTATCGCTATGGCAATGACGTCACAACATAACCACGCACATTGGTTACATGTCAACACAACATGGGCGCCCGCAGCAACGTGACATGACGTCACTTCCGAGATCCATCTGAATTGCAAGAGGGCGCCTTTGGCTGGTCTACTGCTGTACTAAACGGCTGCTCTTAGGGATGTGATAGCAGGTCTGACTCTGCAACCATGAAAAGGGGCTCACATCATATCACTTCTGACACCGGAATCTAAACTTTCGCGTTTCTCAACTGCACGTTATCCCCCCTGGTAAAGACAATGCGAGTGCCACAAGACAAGTAAAACATGCCTCTTTGCTTTTTGGTACACGAAAGAATGGCGCAACCAGGACGCTGGTGATAAACTGGATTCAACTTTGATCCCTTTGCATCCATGAAAAGGATTCATCACTGGCCCGATTGCTCCCTCTGAAACGGAGTAATAAATTACGTGCCGTCGCTCACGTAATCTTATTAATCATCTGAGTCTGAATTTTCATGAACCTAATTTGGCAATATAACAATTGACTACGGGCCGATTGGTATACTGCCATACCGGAAGGATGAGTGTTTCAGTTGGCAATATAACAGTTGGCAAATGTATAGTAGTCAAAAGAAATTTATTTACTCTGATCTAGTCCTTCCACATAACACGAAACCAGTTATGCATGTCCCTGATCTTGTGCCGCATGGACGGACTGCGCAACGGTTAACTTATCCGTAGCAATAATCGTGTCTGAACTTTCATCGTTCTTGAAAAGAAATAACCTCTGCTTAATGCAGAATAGCAACAGTGACCACTCATGTTCAATCTGACGCGATCCCTCCATGTGCTACCAACCAATTGAATATCTTGCTTTACATGGGACATTGACCCCCGAATGCAAAGTGGATCAGCGCATCAAAACCCTTGACCAGATATAAAAAATATGTTTATTCCAGTTTAGATTAATATTATTAACGCTTTCTTTACAGTATTTGGCAACACAAAGCTCCTTATGCGCCAATCATGCTGTCATGGAATGTTTAGTCGAGCAAGCCAGTCAGCTGTACACTGAAGTTTTGTCCAACTGATGTAAACGTCCTGTCTTTTTCAAGTGACGTATTAAACAGATTTTGATAACTTGTGTAACTTGTTTTTCATTTTTCTTTTTTTTTTCGTAATAGGAATTACACCGTATACTGTGGTAGGCATACCCCTTCTGACACAACAATACAGCAGTCTATTTTACCATGTATCGTGAGCTGCGCGCTTCTCAGTTACCCACATAATCCACTCGATAAGAATTGTTACAACCGGTAATGTAATACAACCTATTATGCAATAAATTTATTGCATTATCGGTTGCGTTGTATGGCAAACCTAACCTATTTCGCAATAAACTTATTACACGTTGGATGGCAAACCTAACCTATAATGCAATAAACTTAATACATCATCGGTTGTCTTGCATGGAAAACTTAACTGCAAATACAATAAATTTATTACATTATTGGTTGCGTAAGATGACAAACCTAACCTATTATGCAATAAATTTATTACATTATCGGTTGCGTTGGATGGCAAACCCAACCTATTATGCAGTAAATTTATTACATTATCGGTTGCGTTGGTTGGAAAACCCAACCTATTGTGCAGTAAATTCTTTACATTATCGGTTGCGTTGGATGGCAAACCTAACCTATTATGCAATACATTTATTACATCATCGGTTACGTTGAATGACAAAGCTAACCTATTACACAATAAAGTTTATTGCATTATCGGTTGCTTTGGATGACAAACCTAACCTATTATGCAGTAAATTTATTACATTATCGGTTGCTTTGGATGACAAAACGTAACCTATTATGCAGTAAATTTATTAAATTGTCGGTTGCTTTGGATGGCAAACCTAACCTATTGTGCAATAAATTTATTACATCATCGGTTACGTTGAATGACAAGCCTAACCTATTATACAATAAAGTTTATTGCAAAAGTGGTTGCTTACTTTCTTCGGTCACTTCCAAGTTTCAACAGGTTGATGGACACGTTATTCCATTGAACGACACACAACATGTTTAAGTAAACTCGTCCCTCACCCCACCCCAATGTCCGACAATAAAATGGACATCCGTGATTTATCACTGAAATGAGTTTATTACAATAATGGTTAGTTTATTACAAAAGTGGTTTTATTACAAAAATGGTTGGTACGCGTTAACCACTTTTGTAATAAAGTTTATTGCAAAAGTGGTTGCATACTTTCTTCAGTCACTACCATGTTTTAACTGGTGAATGGACACGTCATTCCATCGAACGACACACAAGCATGTTTAGGTACACTAGTCCCTCACTCCACCCCAACGTCCGACTATAAAATGGACGTCTGTGATATATCACCGAAATGAGTTTATTACAATAATGGTTAGTTTATTACAAAAGTGGTTTTATTACAAAAGTGGTTGGTACGCGATAACCACTTTTGTAATAAAGTTTATTGCAAAAGTGGTTGCGTACTTTCTTTAGTCACTACCATGTTTTAACTGGTGAATGGACACGTTATTCCATCGAACGACACACAAACATGTTTAGGTAAACTAGTCCCTCACCCCACCTCAATGTCCGACTATAAAATGGACGTCCGGGATTTATCACCGAAATGAGTTTATTACAATAATGGTTAGTTTATTACAAAAGTGGTTTTATTACAAAAGTGATTGGTACGCGATAACCACTTTTGTAATAAAGTTTATTGCAAAAGTGGTTGCGTACTTTCTTCAGTCACTTCCAAGTTTCAACAGGTCAATGGAATGGACACGTTATTCCATTGAACGACACACAAACATGTTTAGGTAAACTTGTCCCTAACCCCACCCCAATGTCCAACTATAAAATGGACGTCCGTGATTTATCACCAAAATGGGTTTATTACAATAATGGTCAGTTTATTACAAAAGTGGTTTTATTACAAAAGTGGTTGATACGCGATAACCACTTTTGTAATAAAGTTTATTGTAAAAGTACTTGCGTACTTTCTTCAGTCACTACCAAGTTTCAGTAGATGAATGGACACGTTATTCCATCGAACGACACACAAACATGTTTAGGTAAACTAGCCCCGCACCCCACCCCAATGTCCGACTATAAAATGGTCGTCCGTGATTTATCACCAAAATGAGTTTATTACAATAATGGTCAGTTTATTACAAAAGTGGTTTTATTACAAAAGTGGTTGGTACGCGTTAACCACTTTTGTAATAAATTTTATTGCAAAAGTGGTTGTATTGCAAAAGTGGTTGGTACATAGCATTCATACCAATATCAACATTAATTAACTTAAATTAGTCAAAAATGCATCCGAAAAGTATCCTGATACAAAACCACGTATGAACAAATTTTGGATATTTTGGAGCACATCTTGAAAGGTGAAGACTTCGAAATCAATGGCGAAAAAATTACTTATAAGGGATTGTCCATTGTGCAAAAAAGTCAGTCCCAGTTTTGAAACCAATTACGACTCAAAATGTTGTAGCCAAATGTTTCAAGTAAACTCTCGACAATCTAGGATCTATGGGCTATTTTCTGATTAAGAATAATAAAATTATCATCTCGCAATCCTCTCTATTGTTGTGTCAATGAAGAGGAGGTTAAGTGTGTGAACTATGCAACTAGACATATCACCCGTGAGTCAGTTCCCCCTTTCCAATGATTACATACGAAAGAACGAGCAACACCCGTGCTATTTATTTATTTATTTATTTATTTATTTATTTATTTATTTATTTATTGGTGTTTAAGGTCACATATTTCTGCACAATGGCTAACCATGACCGTGACAGTTTTACTGGTGGAGGAAGCCGGAGTACCCGGAGGGAACCACCGAGCAACGGCGAGCAACTGTCAGCTCCCCAACATACCAACTCCACACAAGCAGGGTTAGCATTGGTTGAAGACAGGTGCACCATCGACGCACCCGTGCTATTATCGCATGTCTTGTTTCGAAAAAGGAAAAGGGGGTTATGTCAAAACAAATGACCTTATGACTTTTAATCATAGCTTTTACCCAGCACCCGCGCTTGTGTCTCTACCACAACTGCAGTTAAAACTTAAAGTTCTGTCATGAACTGTGCGCTTATCTAGGCTTGATTGAGCGTAGGAATTGCGCGCAATTGCCATATCGAATAGCATCCAAAGCACGGCAGGTTCTCCTGGTTACTCACTGCAAAGACAGGCAATGTTTCTACCAATGGACTTCCGGGTTCCCCGGGGGTCCATTAGCTGAAACATTGCTTGTGCACAGGCCATATGTACATAATTTGATAGCCTTACTATGGCCATAACGCGTAGATTAACGCGCAGATCGACGTGCAGTTTGTGCGCATTTCATGACAGGACTTCTAGTTTTAACTGTAGGTATCTATGACTGGAACATTAGTATTAACTATCCGTAACGTATCAAGTTATCCAATTAAATACTGACAGTGACTAATCGGCGGGTGCAGGGACCAATAAAATATCCCTCCCTTTCATTTAACCCCTCTGAAACATGTCGTCATGTGATAATAATTTGTATGTGATGATGGTGTGGTAGGTGGTGTATGAGGGATGGTGTGTGAAAGAGTAGTACAGTTAAAACAAGAAGTCTTGTCGTTACATGCGCACAAATAGCACGTCGATCTGCGCGTTAGTCTATGCCTTATGATCATAGTAAGGTTGTCAAATGCAGTTCATTTGGCCTGTGCACAAGCAATGTTTCAGCAAATGGACCTCCCGGTAAAAACATTGCCTGTGTTTGCGATGAGTAACCAGGCGAACCTGCCGTGCTTTGGATGCCATTCGATATGGCAATTGCGCGCAATTCCTACGCGCAATTAAGCCTAGATAAGCGCACAGTTCATGACAGGTTTTAACTATATCCACATCGATATGCGGTCTTGGATCAATCAATGTGAAGACTTGGATCTTATGATCGTTTTCAGGAGCAGAGCAGTTATTAAGACAGAATATACCATAGTATTGCGAGAACTCGGGAGCAAGTCATTACAAACGGTGTTGGTGTTGATTGAGATTAGTATTATCCCTGGTGTGTGAGGGTGTAAGATGGTGAAATCTCACCCGAGGGCAAGATATTTGGGTCAGACACGAGGCTTGCCGAGTGTCTGGACCAAATATATTGTCCCGCAGGTGAGATTTCCCCATCTCACATCCGCCCCATCATGGATAATTTTTATCCCCCCTCCCCCCCCCCCACACCAAAACAGTCTGACGTTGTCAAAAGTAATTCATGGGCACTTGCAGCTATATCGACCAATTTTGTTGTTCATTTCATAAAAACTGAGGTGCTTATCGGAAAGAGCGCTCAAAAGTTTTGTATATACCGCAGGTATATACCACAAAATTAAATCCCAACGCCAGCAAGACAAGGGTTAAAGATTTGTAGCGAAATGAACATTGACACATTCCGTTGACGTCATATTGTGAATTCTGCAATGTATTCGCATAACTTTTCGACGGGAATTCCGTGCAACTATCTCTGCTCATCATGGCGTTCATCCAAAAATCCATATAAGAGAGGCAAGTGTCCTTTTGTTTTGCGGTCTGCGTTTTTATTTTCTTCGAGAAGCTAATATTTCCGAATCGTGACACCATGTTGTTTGTTTACAGAAGAACGTGCGATGATTGAATAGTTCTGCCCTCATTAAATATACTAATAAGCCAATATAGGTTGGTCACGTGGGTTGGATAAGACGGGCATATCTCTCCCAGCTGTCTCACATGACTTTATATATGTATCAATACCTTAGTGGTGGGAGAAAAAGTAAATCTTGAATTTAGAATCAACGGAAAGCTATCCGCCCTCTTTACGCCTCACATGGCCGAACCAAATAAAAACATAGGACGAAATTTGGTATAGCGTGCCTATTCTTTGTTCTGAGATATGTATAAAAGATAATTCAGAAAGGAATAGAATACCCCCCCCCCCCCCCTCTCTATTAACCCCTCTGAAACATGCCGTTATGTGATAATTATCTATATGTGATGATGGTATTATAGGTGGTGTGCGAGGGATGGTGTGTGAAACTACAGTTAAAACTAGAAGTCTTGTCATGACATGCGCTCAAATAGCACGTCGATCTGCGCGTTAATCTACGCATTATGATCATAGTAAGGCTATCAAATCCAGTACATTTCGCCTGTGCACAGCAATGTTTCAGCCAATGGACCTCCGGGTAACCCGGAGGTCCATTGGCAGAAACATTGCCTGTGCTTGCGATAAGTAACCAGGAGAAAGAGCCGTTCTTCGGATTCCATTCGATATGGCATTGCGCGAAATTCCTACGCGCAATTAAGCCTAGACAAGCGCACAGTTCATAACAGGTTTTAACTGCATCCAGATCGATATGCGGTCTTGGACGGTTTGGTCATTTTAAGGAGCAGTGCAATTATGAAGACAGAATATCCGACAGTAATGCGAGAACTCGCGTGTAAGTCCTTGCAAACAGTGTAGTATTGGTGCTGACTGAGATAAAGAAAATCTTGAATTTAAAATCAATGCGCCCTCTTTTCGTCTCACAGGACCGATCCAAATAAAAGCATAGGACGAAAATTGTTTTAATGTGCCTACTCTTAATTCAGTAATATTTATAAAAGATAATTATTAATTTACAAACTACGCGAATCGGACGGGTTATTTTCAGATTTCTTACTTAGAAGGCTGCCTGTTATAATACCCACGATATCTAGCAAATCGATATCCAAGCCTCCAGGCCAGGTGAAAATACGCCAACGACATAATATTGTACGCTAGAGCAAAGTCACTTAAAATACACAATACGTATATGGGTCACTGCGTCGGCAGCAAGCAAGCTAAACAGTTTACAAAATAGAGTCATGCAAACAATCACCAACAAAAAGTACAGCTCCCACACAGAACCCTTATTCAAAGATCTTTACAATCTAAATGTCCTGCTGGTTATGTATGATTGGACTCATACAAAACTACCGCAATCGTTAGATAGTCTGTATTCCCTTAACATCAATAGAATAGAAAGGCTCATCAGGTAAACTGGTCTGATAAAGAGAATTCAAACAAGAACTCAGTTCTCGGCGAACCTTCAGCTTCATACTTTTTCCAAAATTTAGAATGGAATGATTTTGACCTCGAGACTCAGTTACCCTGGATATCCCTTTAAAACGAAAATGATACAGATTTTAGTCTAGTATAGTGCTGCTGTAAGATGCACTAACAGGGTGTCTCATTGGCGCGGTGAAGCTGCCAAACCCATGTAATCAATGACGGAACTAGCCCCTCCTCTCACACACCCTTCGGACAAACCTGGAATTCTGTAAACCACCGTCCAAGATACTGGCCATAAAGGGTGAGTACACTTAACACAAATTGGCGTCTCTCAAAAATTGTCATTTAAACTCTAACATTATTTTTGTCCTCGGCTAAGTAAAATTGTTCATCGCTTGGGCAATCTCCTCTGGCCTCACTGCACTGGATGGTCGGGAGCTGAATTTTAAAAAAATAGAATATACATCTACTTCCTTGTTATCCTGAATCGGGACAACAACATTTCTCAACATCATACAGTACGTGACGAGTGGATTGTAACTAAATCACACGCGGAGTGGAGTTATCATCCAAGCTATAACTTTCAAATTTTGTACACCTCGACAGAAAGCACAAGCAATGTTTCAGTCAATGGACCTCCGGGTTAAACCCGGAGATCCATTGGCTGAAACTTTGCTTGTGCCGGTTATGCTTTGCAACAAATTTGCAAGTATTGGTTGGGTGGAATCTCCACTCTATGGGCGTTTTAGTGTAATGCACTCTCCATGTACTGTAGATATTCACAATCGTGTTGCAAGAACTCGGAAATAATATACATGACAAGATTATTGTCTCACTTAACCAGTATATATCATTGTTCGAAGTTTTTGATCTTTTTCTTTCTGTATAATTGCTACTTTTCCAGCCAATTATGCCCTTTCACTATTTCGTACTATTCATGTTTTTCTCTTATTTTTTTTCTTCAAGGTGGGTGACACTAAAACCTCAAGCTGGCTAAGTTGCCTCTTTCTCCATCCCGCAGAATACTATGGTTGTTCTCAATGATTATCGTGAGTATATGCCCCAAGCGAATATCTTTTTTTCTGAATTAATCGCATTGGTGCGCTGACATTTCCCCATCGGACATTTCCCCATCCGGACATTTCACCATCGGACAATTCCCTATCCGGACATTTCCCCATCGAGGGCGGACATTTCCCCATCAGCATTCCCCCATCGGAGGCGGACATTTCCCCATTGAAGGTGGACATTTCCCTGTCGGATATTAACACCTTCCCCATCGAGGGCGGACATTTCCCCGTCAGACTATACCCATCGGAGGTGGACATTTCCCCATTGGGCATTGCCCCATGTCCAATGTAGCTGACAGCTTCCACATGTGAATGAGTGACAAGTAACCCTTAAAAAGTTTTCATTTTTTATTCTCTTATAACTCGAAAAAACAACATCTCGGCATATGGTATAGGCATTAGCACATTTTAGCACAATCTGATTTTCTCAACAATGAAAACACAGCATCAATAATAAAAAACAAGAATATTTACCTGGTTACAAGTGTATGTATATAAATATGTTTGCTTATAAATCTCTTGCACATGCTTCTTGTTGAGTTGTTTGACCGTTTATCAATCATCTCAAAAAAAAGTTAACTGTAAACTGCTACGTAAACAGAACACAAATGTCTTATAGTCCAGGCACATTAGACATAAAAATGAGAAAGTAAGGAAAAAAATCGGAGAAAGCTGATTTTTTTATATCTTTCCGGGACACACATTGCGGATAAAGTGTGAAAAGTCCCCGCGAATCCGAGTTGAGCTTTTTTAGTTATAGCGTTTTTTTGATGAAAAAAAAAAATTAAAAAAAAATTCGACCCAGCTCCATATTTCTCATTCTTATTCGCCTTAGTAGGGTGAGAATCATAAATATCGTGCTGAATTATATTGAGAATACATATCCCCAACAGAAAATGCCAACTTTGTACCAATCCTCACACTCAATGGTGAAATATTCACGAAAATGTACAAAATTACGAAAAAAAATTTATTGTTTTCATACACACAACGGTACACAACGTCCATTAAATCAAATCTACGACTACTTTGGGAGTTAAATTATATATCAAAAATTGCAGAAAAGCAGTGGCTTTATAATGATATATAACAATAGTCATTTATTCCATAATAAACTGGTGAAACTTGTGAAATATTAACCATACCCCCTAAACTCAAATTCAAACGGCATCGACTTTTCTCATTCAAATACCGTATTATAGCATCATTGTTTCAATTTCCATGTTCGATTAAATCACATAATGTGGTGTTCGCCTACACTCAAGATGCATTGGCATGTAATGTGTGCAGATAAGTTGACAAAAGTTTTCGTTAGACTCGGCGGCTTCCATATGATTATGTCATATTTAGGGGCAATTGGTTCGATCATGGCTGGTAGCGGCTTGGATGAACTTTGGGGGACTGTTTATGCTGGTGGGTCAATCCATCATTTGATCAGTGGTCATGCATATTCAAGAGCAGTTCGTGCCCATTTGCTAACACAAATTGCCATTACAAAACTTGTGTTTGAAGAAAGCCGAACACTAGATAACATAGACTGCACAGAAGTCAATGAAATATTCTGTGGACTTGCCAGAGGTGACTGTACAACAGCTGACGCTGTCAATCAAGAAAGTGTCAACCATCTACTGTCAAAATTACACGAACTGCTCCAGAATGCGTCCGTAGGACGCACAGGAAAGCTTTGGGTACAATACTACGAGCAAATAGGTCTTCTCCAGTTGATCTTGAGAGCAGAGCGCACAGGCGACTGGGAACTCCACACATATTGTGTTCGCAATATGAATCCAGTATTTCACGCAGGTGGTCATTTTGCATACGCAAAAAGTTCTCATCTCTATTTGCAGCAGATGAATGAGCTAACAGAAATAATGCAACAGGATGATTTGAAGTTGTTCACTGAGAAAGGTTACTTTACCATAAGGCGCTCAGATAAATTCTGGGACGGGATATATTCTGATCAGACCATAGAGCAGTGTTTAATGAGAATGTTCAAGCTGCCTGGTGGTCTCACACATGGCAGGGGAATAACCGATAGCACTGTTGCGAAATGGGTACATGGACTACCTCTTTGCCTTCCGATATGTAATGCTCTCGAAAATTTTGTTCATGTTCACACTGGTCATGGCGAACAACATCGGGATCTCTGTCAAAGTTCACAATTGACTGATGCCAATGATATCACCAAATTATTGAACTGGCTCAGAGTGCATTCCCCCTTTCAGAATAGAGATCCACTACAATTAGTCTCTATAGCGACCGGGCTTGTGGCTGACGAAACTGTGAACTGTGACCATCGATGGCAAATAGCATCAAAGTCCGTGGAAGTAAGGTAGTGATTGACCCCACAATTCTGTTCAACCGCATCACATGTGTTATTCAGTCACAAGCAGAGATGGAAGAGTATCTCAAATATGAACACGCTCCGAAACCACCAGCATTGTTTGATTCTGCTGGAATGAGGAAGACACAGAAAAGCACGCTCGGTAAGATCCTCAAAACATACGGTTCCGAGCAAACTAAAATCCCAGAACATTCTCTGTTTGTTGTAGATGGTGGATTTTTATTGAGGGCAGTTGTATGGCCTAAACAGTCGTCATATAAGGACATATGTACATCATATTCCAATTATCTAGTGAGACATTTTGGGGCGAACGTCGTGGTTGTTTTTGATGGTTATGCTTGTACAATGTCGACAAAGGGCATGGAACAAGCCCGTAGATCTAAAGACAGGTATCCCATTGATATCAATATCTCACCCGAGTTACCAGCCACCGCACCCCAATCCGATTTCCTTGCAAATGCCAAGAACAAAACCCAACTGATCGATCTTCTAATGCAGGAGCTATCTGCTATCAATATTCAGTCCAAGCAGGCCGAGGCTGATGCTGATGTACTGATAGCCGAAACTGCACTTGACATCGCTCAAGATGACAAAAATGTTGTCGTTGTGGGAACAGACACAGACTTGTTAGTCATTCTTACCTCTCGAGTTCAACCGGGATGTAATATTCACATGATGTATTCCATTACCCCAAACTTACTAGTTTCAGTTAGTGAAATAGCAACCAAAATGGGTGACCATAGAAGCAACCTCCTTGTAGCACATTCTATAAGTGGTTGTGACACTACTTCTGCACTCTTTCGAGTTGGTAATAAGAAAGTATTCAGTACAATTGTCTCCGATGTTACTAGCGACTCACAACAGTATGTCAACACAATTTTGGCGGATGACAGTACACCAAGTGCAGTAGCCGCTGCCGGGGAACAACTTCTCCTGATCTTATACGGGAGTAAAACTGTTTCCTCTCTCGACCAATATAGATATGTCACTTACAAGCTTTATGTAGCAAAATCTAAACTGAATAAACCCATCGACCTAGCCTCACTCCCACCAAGCAGCGATGCTGCACAACAACATGTCTACAGATGTTATCTCCAGGTCCAACAATGGCTGGGCACTTCGCTTCCTCCGACGGATTGGGGGTGGTCGCTAGACAATGGACTTCTTGTACCGACTGCAGCCACAAAGCCATGTGCCCCCGATAACCTACTGAATCTGATCAGTTGTGGTTGCAAGAGTGCTTGTACAAAAAGGTGTGGGTGTAAGAAGGCAGGACTCTCTTGCTCAGGTTTGTGTAATTGCAGTTCGGATTCTTGTAACAACCACAGAAACACTGTCCTGTCGGAAATTTCTGAGTTCGATGAATAATATGTATATAGGTCATGTCATTTCTGTATATAGCGTTGATAATAGTCAATGTAACTTAATCCATGTTGATTGATTTGTACATTCTGTAAATATTATTTATTGACTTTTGTACATTATGTAAATATTATTTATTGATCTAATGCTGCCAGACACAGACGTGTCTGTTCGGTCCCAAGCCCGAAAATAGTTGAGTTCTCATGCTGACGAATTTTATGCCAAAAGGGGAACTCGGCCAGAAGCAGAGGGGGTCTTCCATAATGTCTATTTTGTAAGCAATGATAAAAGTCTTCAAATGGTGGTGGATTTCTTATCGTCTGTCCAACTAACATCCCGTTCTGTGCTACGACCCTTTGGGCAAATCCGTTAGGAAAATCGTCATTTTTTGCGTAAATCCGATACCTTTTTGTGAATTTTCAATAATTTTTCGCAGAAATTGTCACAGAATGCACATTTTCCTCTAGGTAAATGTATATTAGACATTATGTAGCTCGAAATACGCGTAAACAAAAAATACAGTTGGATCAATTCGAGGTTACAAAGTTCGTGCGATTTTTTTTTGATTTTTTTCAAACGCGTTTTCGAAAAAAAGGCTGTAGAAAAAAAAGCTCAAGTGGGATTTTAGGGGACTTTTGTCTAATCGTTCAGTGACATGTACTCGACATTCCCTGAAAAAATCAGCTTTCTCCGATTTTTTTCCCTAGTGAAACCTAATGTTCTTGGGCTATTATAAACACGAACAATTCAAACAATATTACCCATGTCGTCTTAAAGAAAATTTCAAACAAACAGACCCACAAAAAATTTAGAAATGGATGGTGAAAAGTCCGCATGGGGAATTGTCCGTTTTTCTATTAAGCAGAATGGGGTAATGTCCGATGGGGAAATGTCCGGCCTAAGTGGGATGGGGTAATGTCCGGATGGGGAAATGTCCGATGGGGAAATGTCCGGCGACCAATCGCATTAGTGTGTAATTGCTTTAGATTATCGTGTGTGTATGTCACATGCGAATAAATTACGTCTGTATTATTCACATTAGTGAGTAATTGCTATTGTATTACCCTTAAATATTATTTTATCTGTAAAATAGGTTCATTCCTTCGTTCGTTCGTTCGTTCGTTCGTTCGTTCGTTCGTCCGTTCGTTCGTTCGTTCGTTCGTTCGTTCGTTCGTTCGTTCGTTCGTTCGTTCGTTCGTTCGTTCGTTCGTTCGTTCGTTCAATGACTTTTCTGGAAAAAGGTATATAAAGGATGTTACCCCATCACCACCACCACCCCCATCACCCACAGCCCCAACCCCGCCCAGAGTTGCACTTGGACTGACCCATGAGGTAGCTGTTAAAAAAATTTAATTTAATACGTAGTTGAAACAAAATCTTTGTATGGGAACAATCGTTAAGGAATAACTCACTGAAAAAGGTATATAGAGGATGTCACCCCATCACCACCACCACCCCCATCACCCCCAGCCCCAACCCCGCCCAGAGTTGCACTTGGACTGACCCATGAGGTAGCTGTTAAGAATATTTAATTTAATACGTAGTTGAAACAAAATCTTTGTATGGGAACAATCGTTAAGGAATAACTCAAACACTTTTTTGATTCAGCGACACTGCATCTCAGTGGTATTAGAAATGATTTGTTAGATATGAATTTCTTTCCCGAAACTAAACATTACTAACCTCGGTTGATACGATTTCAAACTTGGCTTATATAACCCTATGTCGACTGATATGAAATTAACCAAGTAATCATTTCTAACTATAAAGCAAGACATATGTGATTCTCTGTTTAAAGGTATCACGTTCTGAATCTGGCGTAGAGTGGCCGCGTTACACACGTTTGATATTACGTATTTACGGGGTCTTTCAGCAACTTAGCAAGGCCACGTAAAATGTTAGCCCAAAAGATATCTTCTCGATTGGTTTCCTTCGGCCAGACAAGGCGAACTTTCTTATTGTACAGATATTTTAACACCCCGTTTAGTTCACTTCCCTTTATATCCTCGAGATATACAAGGATAATTGGCTTTTTCTTTACCCAAGAATACGATGTTTCCAAGTTTGACCACGAACTCTGTAGAAAGTGTTTGCTTATTAGTGCAATTGTGCATCTACATGACAAAACAGCTCTGACGATCTCTTCATCTATCACTCCCGGTAGCCTGAAGTCTTTATCGTTAATATATAAGACATCGTCTTCGGTTCTGAGTAGCGATTGTAGCCTACGATTCAGTTCAGGGTATATACGACCTAGGACGATGTCCTTATCATGATGACTGTATGCCAAAAATATCCTATTCTCAACATCGACAGATTTTTTTCTGTATGGCCAAAATCTCCAAAATATATACAGCTTTAAGAAAAGTATTCTATTAATGTAAAGTATTATAGCCGCACAAATGATAAAAAAGCTCGTCAATACCAAAGGCAGCAGTATGACCAGTAGCTCCAACAAACAGTCATCTTCAAGTTTTGATTGGCTGACTGAACTAATATTAGTTATTCCATCTTCGTATAAACATGTATATTTGTCGTATTCTATCAATAGTTGTGAAATGGAACTGAGTGTTCTAATAAATTGTTTATTTTTACACGAACAAATTATTTGATTATCTGACAAATTGAGATAAGTTTTATTGTCAATATCATAAATTGCCTTCAACTCACCGGCTATGCTAGAATTCAAATCATGTACAACGTTGTGGTATAAACTGAGGTAACTAAGTCGTCTGAGATGATTAATATGAAATGTTATCATAGTTAACTTGTTTTTTGATAGATTTATAACTTCTAACTTGTTGTTGTGGAGAAACATATTTTGAGGAATATATGATAATTTATTACTTGATAAATCAATATGTCTCAGTTCGAAAGAATACATTAGAATTTCCTCAAATGTTCTGTTATACTGATATTTCCATAGATTATTTTTACCGAGAAACAAATTTTTCAAATTTTTGTAATAGCGTAATCCGGCAGGAGTCACCAGTTCTATTTTATTTTCAGAGAGATCAATTGTTTCTAGCTTATGTAAACCATATGTTGCGACGTTCCAGGCTATCAATCCGCAATTCACAAGAGAAATTTTGCGTATACTATTTTTAGAGTCTACACATGCGTAACGCTGATTTACCTCAGCGCATCGAGAGTCCAATTCCCGCGAATTGTCCATTTTAATTGATTGTAAATGAAGAGGTAGAGAAACGAATGATATATTTTTGGAGGAACAGTGATATGTCAGGTCAATATTCCCTACATTTTCTTTGCAGGAATTTATCTTTTCTTGTCCTATTGCCGAATTTCTGGCTGACCGAAACCCCTCATAGACAAGGTGGTTCAAATTCGAGAATAGATATGGTATGTTGATTTTATGTGCATATCTCCGCAATCGACGAGAGTACGAAATTAAGGTGTGAGACACATTCAAAACTTCTAAAGTGAGTGGTGTCAGCGATGACCAGTCACAGTCAAAGAGAAGAGAACCCGTGTTTGAAATGTCCACAGAACGTACAGTAATGTTTCCAAAACCTTCACACCACTTTGGATTCAAAACATCTACACGTGATCCTTCACTGTATAAATTAGTTCGACTTAAATTAAGAGTAGTTAAGTGTAAGTCTACTAAAGCAGGAACCACATCGACCAAAAGAAGTGCATAGCTATCACTCAAGTCCACAATTTTAAGTAGATTTAGTTGGCTAAATATCCCAGGCTGAATATAGTGTACATCTTTAACTCGTATGTTTTCCAGGTAGAGTAACCCCTTGAAAGTCAAATTCGACAAGCTAAAACTACCCGCTTCACTAATCATCGATAATGAAACTACACGCGTCCATGATAAATGAAAGGTCTTCATATGATCTGCCAAGTCGTCATTGTTAGTTCTGTTCCCCATTGTCCATATAGGCAACTTCATTGTTGTGTCTTCTTTCCTGATTGCTGTGAAATCAAACTGTGTTGTATTTGGTGGAAGGGTTGATGGTACTTGGGTGCATGTCACTCTGATATGATATTCCACCATTTCACAAACACACGCTTCTGGACATCCTGCCAATTCAGTTGTTTGACAAATGATAGACCCACATAAGATGACAGTGATGAACGTCCGCAGTTTTTTTTGTTACTTTCATGATTAACACTCCTGAAATACCAAATAATAATGGTTATTACCCCTTTTCCCAAACGCACCACAGTTAAAACTAGAAGTCCTGTCATGAAATGCGCACAAATAGCACGTCGATCTGCGCGTCAATGTACGCGTTACCACCATAATAAGGCTACCAAATTCTGTACTTTTGCCCTGTGCACATGCAATGTTTCAGCCAATGGATCTCCGGGTAATCCGGAGGTCCATTGGCAGATACATTGCCTATGTTTGCTATAAGTAACCAAGAGAATCTGCCATACCGTTGAAAGCCTACCAATTCAGTTGTTTGACAAATGACAGAACCACATAAGATGACAAAGATGAACGTCCAGAGTGTTTTTAATACTTTCATTATTAACATGTCTGAAATACAAATTAAATAATGATATTAACCCTTTACCCAACGTAACGTCCAAAACCGACCAGCACTATTCTCAAAAATCGTCAATTAATTTTCATTATATTTTCTTTTTTGTCTCAAAAACATAGGTTATGACCCCTCGTTGGAACGAGCTCACCGAGCTCGTTCCAACGAGGGGTCATAACCTATGTTTTTGATACAAAAAATGAAAAAAAAAATGTTATTCAAGAATTGTCTTTGCAAGTGTCGTCTGCTTCTCATGTTAGGTAAAGGGTTAACCATTTACCCAGATGGACTGGATATAAATATTTGTTATTTTAATTAATTTTTTAAAAATTTTTCCAAACCTGTTAGAAAACCGTATTACGTAAGCCCTCATTTGAACGAGGTCAACGACCAGGCTTCAATGAGGGGTCAGGTGCTATGGTTTTGTTTTGTTGTTTTGAAAACTTTCATTTTTCAACATCTCATTTTGTAAATTACGCGAGCGAATGCCCCGATTCGTTAGGTAAAGGACTGACAATTGAACATATTTTTTTCATACTTCTGTTCAGTCTTTCTTTCAATTTGTTATGTTTTTTTAAATTAATTTTTCCATCAACATTAATAAGCTTTTGCGATGGGAGAATTTGTATTGTTTGTAAGTAGGATAGGGAAAATTAAACAGTGAGCCCCTATGAACATCCATTCCCAGACGTGCCGACGTGCGTTCGAAGTATTTATTATTGGTTTGTTAGTATTTAAAGATGCTCTAACAGCCAAGGTCATATCGTGTCGGTGACAGTTTTCCGGGTGGTGGAAGCTGGAGTACCCGGAGAGAACCACAGAGCAACGACGAGCAGCTGCCACCTCCCCAACATCGTAACTCCACACTTCAGCACAAGCAGGGTTAGATTGGTTGAAAACATTGCGCACCTTCGACGTGCAGTACGCCTTAGTACACAGCGTCATCGTGCCCCCATGTGGGCAATCGGGGTTAAGTGCCTTGCCCAAGGACATGACGCCAGTGTCCGAATCGATCACGCAGACGGTCACCCACCCAAGGACTAACCGAGCTCGACGTTGCTTAACTTTGGTGATATGCGTTCGAAGAATGCAGAACGTAGGGGTCTCGGTCACAGAAGAACACACGCACGAATAATAATAATAATTTAATAATAATAATTTTCAGTATAAAATCCACAAAATGTACTCTTTGGCTTTACACACAAAAAAGGGAATTTATTTCTCATCTTCATATTGGTGCAAAAAGCTTGTTTGTAGAGATGTCTTTTCAAAGCAGCTTTGGATGACTCAGTTTCCTGTGGTAGTCTCAGGTGACTCGGTAAAAAGTTCCAGAGGTTAGGGGCGGCGATCAAAAAGGCCCGGTCACCTGCGGATGCTAATTTTGAAACAGGTTGGACCAAGGAGTCCGAAGAACGGAGGTCTCTGGCAGGTGTGTAGTATGCGCGGTCACAGAAGAACACACACGCACGGATATATATATATATATCAGTAGCTGTTTATGTTCCTGTTGAGGAATGGTAGGCATACACAACACAGAGCTACATTGGGGACTAAGGTTCCTTTACTTTGAGATCTTCAAGGACCTCGAAGTCAGCCAAACAAAATGAAATTATTCTGCTATTTCTACAACAGTTTGTGCCCTGAGTTCCAATGTGTTCTATGTGCCTACTGGCATATAGAACACATTGGAACTCAGGGTACGAGTTAGCACAGGATTACTATTTATGTATTCACGTATTACCACGCTCGTGTAAAATGGTGTCCAATATTTATCTATAGCTTTTACATATCACCGATCTAATACAGTATATTCTATTTTAAACGAATAAATTGATAATATAAAAAAATATCGTAGGACGGTTAAGGCGACATAGCGGGATCGGATCTGATTGGGGACGGTTTGGGTCAAATATCATATTTCACCTTTAAAACCTGGCAATGATAAGAGTAAAAACTCGGGGACAGATTGGGCATAAAAGACAGGGGACAGTTTGTCTGGCGGAGGGTTTGGAGGGCATTGTACATGACCTTTCTCGTGCTCCACTATGATATCTCACATGACATGTAAGTAGCAGATGGGGGTCCAGACGTCCCCCAGATGCAACCCATTATCCGGTGCAGCCGGTTATTACAAAAACAACCTATTTTGAAACATGCGTATTATTTATTCACTCAAAAATACAGCCGCCTACTATTCATGCTACTATAAATGTTCACCACGAGTGGTGAAGTGGTGTCAACCGCGAGCCTCCGGCGCGCGGTTCACACCACTTCACCGCGAGTGGTGAACATTTGGTACACCCACGCTACTATGTGTATATTTTATTTATACCATGATCGCCAGTTTATCAAGAGTCGCGATTATTTCTTTCTAGATTTGACTGAGCAGCAGCCGTACATATGTACGAATTTGTTTTTGTTTACATGAGCATCGGTGAGCGGTACTTTCGCTGTCAATTTTATCACCGAAACGAAATAGAAAAACAAACAGCGCCTTTTTCATTTTCATAACATAATAACATACTATTTCGAGTTTTGGGTGCTTTATTCACATGAGACAATGCATGTTTGTTAATTTTAGGGTTTTATTTGTGAAACTCGTTAAAAAATGTAATAAATAATTGCCATTTTCATCTCATATTCGCACGGCGACGTGCGATAAATTTAGACAAGTTCACATTCAGGTTGACGTCACCAAAGGTCAGCTTGGATGTAGTTCCAGTGTTGGTGTAAATTTTAACTAGTGAAATCCCATTGCTGGCGTGCACCACAACTGGTGTATAAAGCTAAAATTTATGTCATAGGCTTTGCATATATAGTAGAATAGGTAATCATTGTATAAAAACGATTTAGACAATTTTCTATGAACCGGGTCCTATCACAACGAAAGTGTGAATTATGTTACTGTCACAACCTGGTTCACATGTTATGAACGGTGTCACTTTCATCACATTTGCGATTCTGGAAATTCTCAAAAATGATCGTTCAGGATTTTCACACATTTAACGGTAAGTCATATTTGACGAGGCATGCGTGATTTCTCTCAGTAAAGTCTTTCGGCAAGGAAGAACCCAAATATGCTACACTTTCCAAATTGAATAAGATTCACATGCAATTGTCTCCATTTAAGAGAAGACAAAGCAATATTTGCGTACATGTACACGTTTATCCCGCCCACCTACCTCCCTATAACCTGAAAGCTGAGATATCTCTGGGTATATAGTATGTGTATATGATGGGATATTGGTGGGAAAGTTGAGTTTTAATGAAAGTTTTTACAGCGAAATGGTTGATGTTGCTATTGAAGTCGTGTGACGCTAGAATGCGCACGCTTCGTCATGAAAACTGTGAAGGTTGTTATTGTCAGCTGTCCAATCTGATATGACGTTATTCGGGCCAGGGTGTGTTTGGCTTCTCACATTGGACTGATGAATTTGCAATGTATTGTAGAGCTCAAAAATGGGAGTTTTAGCTTTACAATTTATCGTCATTTTGACGCTTTTGCGTCGCTTGAAAATTTGATCATTATTTACATATCTGCTTAAAAGTGCTAAACTTTTTAAGGGTTAAATATGTTTTCAGGGATTCAAAGTGAAAAGATCGTGTCCGTCCGGCAGAGCGAAATGTGACGCGTTATATTTCGGATTTGGATGTTAATAGACAGCATACGCCGTTACGACGTCGTTGGGCCCACTCTGTGATGGTTGTATTTCGTTGAATGACTTCTGGAAATTATCTTGCGATTTCAAAATAATCTAGTTTTTTTTCTTCTTTTTCGTTAGCTCAACCCCCCCCCCCCCCCCCACCCCGTCCATGCGTTCAGGTATCCACCCCCACACACACTCATGAGGTTTGGCACGCTGATCGAAAACACGAAACACTTGGGACACAATCAATTGTTTACTGAATTCTATCCATGGGAAAGAGATACGGATTTTTAAAATGTTGACTTTTCTCTAGTTGTTTGCATGTTTCACCACCTCCCCCCTCCACATTTCTTATTAGGGATATCATATCTCCAACCTCCATAAAATAAACATAACCGATTTCAAAATAAGTCGCCGTTCTATGAAATACTCAACCACTCAGTGACATCATGGGTCAGGGTGTCGTAATTTCGAAAAATTCAACTTCGATTGACTTTCATGAAATTTTAGTTTGTTGTGGATCACAAAAACAGAAAAGTTTTGGGGTTTCTCTTTTTGGGGTGGGGAGGAGGGGGGTTCTCAAGATACCACTTTTTAACGTTTTTACGTAACTTCAAATTTTCGCATTTTCTCTTGAAACATCGCTGACACAAACACATCCATTGTTATGTAAGACACAGCTTGGAAGCTTCACACACCGACTTCCGGTTATTTGAATGTCACCCATCCGTTCTTCCTTTGAGTAATTTTGACCCTCCATTGGAAGAAGCGGGATGTTATGAACTTTTATATCTAATAATTATTGCGTCCGTGAAAATATTGCCCAGCCGCGGAAAGTGACCAGTACAGGGCGACACAACTGTATCTTTAAGCCAATTTTTCGAAACATTTGGAAACATCTCCAATAAAAACATATTATCTAAATATCTTTTGCGACTCCGGTAGTTCATTACTGTTGTAGCTGAGTTTGTATATGACATCTAGTGGTGGGTGTGTTGTTATAGGGTCAAACATTAAAATGCGTAGGATTTTTTTTTTTTACATTTTAATATGTTGCAGAACTCAACAAGTTCGGATATAGCTGTTTTTACTTTTTTCGATTTATCGCCATTTTGCCATTTTTTAATCATTACGTCATTTCAAATTTGTGGACCGGTTTTGGACATTCATCCATACATAAAATTCTTAATTTGGTGCCACGTGACACTCCATACTTGTTAAAGATTCAGGTTCCGCTCCACAGTTTTCCAGGCATTTCCAAAAATGTCATGCCATACTATGGCTGTCACGATTAATCGATTAATCGACTGTTAATCGGTCACGGCGAAATCGATTAGTATTTTTCGTTTTCGAATAATCGGTAAATTGTATCCCGTTTTAGACGTTTAATAATTAAAAGAAAATTTGATGAAAAAACTATTGTTTCTAAAGGTAAAGAGTTAAGAACATCGATGTTAAACCCCCAAGAAGCTGTTGGAAGCAATTGTCTTTCAGGTACATTCATCAAAGCTTTGATGTTCTGAACTTTTGAACCGTCAGTGTAATAATCAAAACCGGTCGGCAGTTGCGAACTTATTACACTGACGGTTCAAAAGTTCAGAACATCAAAGCTTTGAATGCACCTAAAAAGGATCGTCTTCGTTGTTTCCTGGAGGTAGGTAAACTGACTTGAACTTCATTTCTATCGACTTCAAAGACAGGGAGAGGGGGGAGGGGCATTTAGGTACGATTAATCGTTGATTATTTGCGACGATTAATCGATTCCTAAATTAAACAATCGTGACAGCCCTATGCCATACACATTCTTCAAATGCGAATATTCTTTGAAATAGTTTTCTAACCCATAAGATGTATTACATTTTCCAGATCCATTAAAATCATGCAACGCTATCTGATTAAGTAGAAATAAACAATCTGAATGTGGGTGAAATAATTTACTGTCAAATGCAAGGACTCAAAATTAAATATTGATACACCCAAGCTACTATGTGTATATTAAATTTGCTTGAGAAAATAACGAAACGAGTCATTTTCAGCCAACCAGCAACCTCAAAAGCTGAATTGTCCCGGTACCTCCACTTACCTACCACTGGATCATAGCATTCCCCTGTTTGTACAATGTCAACAACAGAAAGATATATCTTTCCATTTCGTTTTTTAGTTACGTGCCTGGTAACAACTCCGTGTAAAATTGGCATTTTAGAAAGGACGTCAATTTTTCGAAACCACCGTTTCCCATAATTCCTCAAGTAATTTACCCCTATGCATCAGACTCAAACTCTGTGACCAAAACTTCAAATTCTCTGGTCAACAAATAGCGTAATGCATTCATTTAATTCGTACTAAAACACATCTCCAATGTACGTGGCATTAGTTTCAACATACGCCTTAAGTTTAGAATTTCACACATGTGCGATAGTGCGAAACTGTAGCGCCGAACCTCAGCTTTGAAGCTTCGCACATCGACTTCCGGTTATTTGAAATTCTTTCATCCGTTTTTACTTTTGGTATTTTTAACGATTTTAAATCTGAGCATATTTTAATCGAATCTTTTTGGAAATTTAACCCCCAATAAAAGCTATATCTGAAAGATGTCTACTGGGATATTCCCAACCGTCAGAGCAAAATTATGTGGTGACGTCATATGGGGTGGGTGGGGGGGGGGGGGGTCATAGAATCAACAATTATAATGGGTCGTATTTGTTTAGGATTGTATACTACTCAACGTTTGCTGAGCACGATGTACATCCAACAACCTCTTCTAGGTTTTAGTTGAAATATTGTTATGAAAAGTGTATATATTTCATATTTAATTATATCTTTAATGATTTAAGCACAGGAATTGAGATTTTGTTTGTGTTTGACATTATTTTTTAGCTTTTGAGTACGATAACCATGGAAGATGTATATTATTGGTGAAAGCGGATTTTTTTCAGATTTGCCAAAAAGTTGACGGTGCGAACTGGTATGGGTTCAATATCGAGTATGAGACCATTATTGTTAATTACAGCTTGACAACGCCTTCTCATGCTCCCAATCAGGTTCCTGGTGGTCATTGGTGGAATGTTGTTCCATTCTTGGACCAGCATGGCACCAAGCTTCTGAACACTTCTTGGTTGGATTGGACGGACTGAAATTGCAAGCTGCAACTCATTCCTGACATGTTCGATTGGATTGAGGTCAGGGGGTCTTGCTGGCCAGTCCATACGCTCAATTCCCTCCCTCTGCCGGTACTTCCGGACATCATGTGCAACATGAGGATGGGCATTATCGGTCAATGTAACACGGTCAATGACACTGAGCTCTGTACGTCCATCCCAACTGATGCCGACACAGACCATTATTGACCATCCACGATAACGGTCAGACTCAGCAATGTTGGCTGCATGGAATCGCCCTCCTGGTCTTCTCCACGCCCTAGAACGCCTACCTGTGTTGTCTAGGCGGTACCTTGACTCATCTGTGAAAAGGACAGGTCGTCAATCTTCTCTGGTCCATACAACGTGATTCATTGCCCATTCATATCGTGCCTGGCGGTTGTTCTGGGACAGCTGGATGCGAATACATGGGCTTCTCGATCGGAGACCACCTTCGTACAACCTTGCGTGGATAGTCTGCGTCGAAACAGTTACCCCGGGTGAATTCTGAAGGTCGCTGCGAAGCTGGGTTGCTGTACCAAAGCGGTTCCTATGGGCCTGAATGTTCAAAAACCGGTCTTCAGCTACAGATGTTGACCTGCCCCTGCCACCATCATGTCGTCTGACTGGTGTGCCATACTGCTGAAATCTTGCCCAGGCACGTATGGTGCACACCAAGGTCTTCACCAACCTGTCGATGGGTAGCCCATTGCTCCACCATTCCTACAGCTCACGACATTTCTGCTTCAGACAAATGTTTTCTTACATTTGTTGCATTCGACATATTCAATCATTAAATCACAAGGGTTTGTGTTGAAATGAAGACTGAATACCCTACGCATCTCATGTACATGTAGACAGTACACGAAAACATCATGGAAGTCAAGGGGTATATGTTTTCCATGACTGTCACAAAAAGTCTGCCTGTCAAAAGGGCTAATGTAAACACTGTGGACCATCTCAATACATTCCTCAACCATATCCACTGAAAATATCGCAAATGTGTCACAAGAAAATTTCACAAATATGTGTCAAATACAGTACGTGGAGAGTGGATTGTAACTAAATCACCCGCGGAGTGGGGTTATCACCCAAAGTATCACTTTCAAATTCTGTGCATGTGAACAAAAAAAACACAAGTAATGTTTCAGCCAAGGGACCTCCGGGTTTAACCCGGAGGTCCATTGGCTGAAACTTTGCTTGTGCTGGTTATACTTAACTGTAACAAACTGGCAATTATTGCTTGGGTGGAATCTCCACTATGTGGGTGGTTTAGTGATTATACACTCCCCACGTACTGTATATGGTGCTTAGTAAACAGAGTAGTATATTATGTTATACAGCTTTTTATCAGTTATTAGAATGTAGCTGTTTTTATTTTCCCGATTTATCACTCTTATTGATGTTTTTATGTCATTTCAAAGTCTGACCTTCGTCACTATTACATTAGAACACAAGGTTTCTGGAAGGGTTAACGAAAGTTTTTTTTTTTTTGGAGTTGAGAAAGGAGTTTCTATATTTTGCGATGCACCAAGAAAAAGCAAGTAACATTTGAAGTAGCTGCTCCAAGACATTTTGCCATAGTTTATTCTCAATGGACGGTACACAAATTCTGGTGTGGGATATACACAGTTTTCGGGCGGCAAGGAGTGACCCCAGCCACATAATTCGGCGACTTAGTAAGATAAAAGACAGCCGATACCTTTTCCTCTTTGTTGGGCCCACTGAGTGATAGACATGTTTCGTTGAATAACTTTTGGAAATTCGATTTACGATTCCTAAACCATCTGGTATCTTTATGTTTTCATGAGGAAATAAATATTCATTGATTGGAATAACTATGGAGTACGAAAGAATATCTGTATAACTTTTGTAATTGAAGGATCGCCACATTGTATTAACCGTCACCTGATGGCAACTCCACAGATGTCTTAGAGAATTAGTCGGGTGATCTGAGAGCTTGGCTTCAAATAAGCTGGATAGATTTAACCATTGGCTTGACGGGCTTTCTTCTGAGAATCTCCAACTTTCTTGTAGGTCAAATTCTGTTTACAGGACCACATCATCGGGAAAGAGAACACATATGTGCAACACATGCTGGAATATTCTATATACAGTAACTTCATTCACGGTGTGCCGGAACTTCATGGGTGATATTTTGTTTCGGCGCCGAACCTTGATGTTGAGGTCCCCCACAGGCTACATGCTGTATACAATGGTCACCATTTAGTGTACGATCGATATTTGAAGCCCCTTCTCCATAAGTAAATCTTAGTTACTATTGAAAAGCAAATTTGTATGTAATAGTAGCAACATGCTATCATGTTCCTCGACCGGAAATGCGGGTTCGCGGGTTCAGAGGGTTAATAACGACATGTTCGATATAAATGCGGATGAATTTGCCATCATTCGAAATCATCTCCGAAGTGGCAGACTGTACTTGCCTGAAAACCTTGAGTAACTTTGTGAGAGGACCCAACCTCCCACACTGGTCCTCACCCGAGGGTTCAACCTACATCCGTCAACGAAGCCATCCACCCGCCACGCCGCAACTAGAGACACCTGCCTAGTACCCGAACCTTCTCCTCCTTCAACACGCCTTGACACGAGAAAACTGATCATATACAGTCACCGAGGGTCGAAAGGGGCTTGTTCCCCAAACCGTCCCTGCGCGCCTTCGGCGCGTGAAACCATTCCGTCCATCAACAGCATATGCAGCCCCCACCCTCATACAGTACAGTGGCCGTGGACTGGTTGTGATGTCCACAAGTGGGTCTACTAGGTAATAAGCAACAAAATTTTAATTTATGAAGTATCGGTTTGTACCCGGTGTTTCATTTATGGAATCTAATATTATTGCGTCCGTGGAATTATTGCCTACCCGTGGAAAATGGCCCCTCCACAGCCCGTCGCACTGTAATTTAATCTCGGTTCAGGCGTACAATGTCCAAATATGTGTGAAAAAGTAGAAATACGGATCATACTTGTCAATGTATTGTAGGGTTAACGTGATATATAGTTCATTTCCCCCAGTCCTGTATATTTTGCCCAAACCTCAAGGATTCGAGAGAATTATATGCTCTCGGTAGACATATCCCTTATTAACCGTGAATGTCCGATAGTATTTTCAGCGCTCTCCCCATCACCATCTACCTATTTTCGACAGTTCGTCCCCTGAGTTCCAATGTGTTCTATGTGCCAGTAGGCACATAGAACACATTAGAACTCAGTGGACGAGTTGAAAACCATATCCCGGGCGTAGTGTACCAGCGATTGAGTCAATGATAGCAGCAGAATGTTACTGCATGACACCAAGAGACATCTTGCCATGTTCGGCGATACTGCTTGTTCCATATCTGATACAATTCATCAGTACTATGCATGAGTTTGTTGTTGAGACTTTGAACTCTGGTGCTATCGTCCATGTTAGTTCAATGGCAGCAATTAGAAGAGTACGTGACCATTTTTTGGAGGCAGAGCAATTAATATTTTCTACGTGCAGACTTGTGGTTGCTCGTTAAAAATATTGATTGCTCTATTTCACACATTAACCAAGCTGCCATCCTACTTAATGAAATTATGAAATATTATGTTCCTGGACCGGGAAAGCGACTCTCGTGTCCAAAAGGTTCATTACTTCAGACCGTTTGTACTTCTCTCTCCTCTCTCTCTTCTCCTTTCTCCAAACTCCTTCTCTCACACTATTTTCCCATTCCATCTTTTAAGGTGGATGCCATTAAAACAGCCAATTGGCTATGTCATCCACCTGCAGAAAACAAAGGTTACAAAATCTGTAATTTCGGGATGGAAAAGCCAATGCATTGTATTTAATCTTGTTTAATAATATATATTTTTATTACACGACTGTTTTATGAAATCTCCATCCACAGCAATACTAAACCATGCAGAAAATGAAAACCTGTACCACGCATATGTGCAGAACGGAAATCGTTGACGTACTATTTTTAAATAGAAGCGAAATTTCACTGGAATTTTCTACAAATCGTTCACCGCAATTACAGTCTGAATCGCTAGCGATAGCTAAAAATTGTCTCCTGAGTTTCAATGCGTTCTACGTGCATGTAGGCACATTGGAACTCAGGCGAAGAAATAGTAACAGGGGTTTCCCTCGCAAATCGGTTTGGCTACAATATGTGTTCTTTCTTGATAGTTGTCAAATGAATTGCTGAGTGTCCTTCTAAGAATTGTTTTCATAGAGGTGAAGGCATGTAATAAACACGGAAATACACGCGTGTGTGAATGTGTTAATCGATATGGCACTTTTGCCATCGCGGAAGAATGAAGCTCTGCCTGAGGCCTCTCGTTCTATCGCTTCCCGCTGGCACTCGTGCCATATCGATTCATTCATTCATTCATTCATTCATTCATTCATTCATTCATTCATTCATTCGTTCATTCATTCATCCGTCCGTCAGAACGTCCGTCCGTCCGACCGTCCGAGCAAATACGACACGTATGAGCTTCTTTCGGTCTATACAACCATTATGAGCTTACTTCCATATTGTGAGCTTACGTACAAATATTATGAGCTTAATCTCCAAAATATGATACCTATGAGGCAAGAATCGAGTTGTGGCGATTTTTCAGGGTTTTCCGAAGAAACGACTTTTTTAGCGGTTGTTCGAACGTTTTAAAATGATCATTTTTTCCGCAAAAAATTAAGCCCACAACTCCTGTATTGCGGAACGTCCGTCCGTTCGTTCGTTCATTTGTTCACTCATTCATTCATTCGGTTGAATTTGTCGCCAACGGGAGAATTACTCTCTATCAAAAAAACAAAAGCTTTGAGGAATTTGCCCAGCATTATCTTGAGTATCACGTCCGATAGGTTTGTGATCAGTGTAGATGATGCTTGCCAAGCCAGCATTTTTTTTTTTATTTGAACGAATTCGTCCAAACTTTGCATTGTCTAAAACTGATTTTTTTTTCTCTCTTATTTAAGTGGTCAAAACAGTGCATATGCTTAATTTCGATACCAAAACAAGATTTTGGGAGTTGTGGAAAATGGCACATTCTCCCGTGCTCCGCTGTTCGGGCAATAATTACCTTTCTATGAGGAGAGGAGGAATAGTGAACATTTGCGAAGTTTCTTGAACATTGAAAGTTTTCTTGCAGCGTTCTTCTTCACGTCGCAAAAAGGGGATAGAAACCAACGTGTATCAGAATATGTGTTATTCCCTGAATGCAGTATACAGTATACAGTAAGGCGATCACGAGCATGCCATATAGAATTCACACTGGAACGCGAATACAGGTTTTGTCATCTTCAAAATTGCAGTGAAGTCAAAATGCGTCGTCTAAAATTGCACAACATACAGTTAAAACTAGAAGTCCTGTCACGAATAGTGCGCTTATCTAGGCTTAATTGCGCGTTGGAATTGCGCGCAATTGCCATATCCTATGGCGTCCAAAGCACGGCAGATTCTCTTGGTTGCTCATAGCAAACACATGCAGTGTTTCTGCCAATGGACCTCCGGGTTACCCGGAGGTCCATTGGCTGAAACATTGCTTGTGCACAGGCCATTTGTACATAATTTGATAGCTTTACTTGAGCCATAACGCGTACATTAACGCGCATGTCAACGTGCTATTTGTGCGCATTTTATGACAGGACTTCTAGTTTTAACTGTAAGTTATTGGAGCCATTTTTGTCCCGCCTTGGTACATCAGAGAAGAGCCATTGAAAACCACTTTCATTTTTTTTTTTTTTTTGACGATATCTGTTCTGAGTTGTGTAGGTTTGAAAATTGAACAAAACTGACCCCAACAATCATTTCCACGTGCAGCTCTAGTCAGCATTCAAAGCTTGTGTCAGTAGTTCGGGATGATTTCTGTCTGTTATACCAATCATTCAGACCGACTGGCAAAGCTTGATATGCCACAATTTAGAGCTGGTCATTCACGGGAAAGTTTAGGTTGTAACCATTCAGCCGCAACTGAGCAATTAGATAAAAAAACATCTATGTGCGGTTAAATAATATTTAGACCCAGACGCGATCCGACTTCATTCAGTCCGCTTTTGGGTATTTATTTTCTGATCTAAAAAGCGTGTGAAAAATATTTCAACAGTTTGTTTAACCTTATATCCAATGCAACGGCCAAAACCGCCCTACTTCATTCACCAAAAAAACACCATTTAAATTTCACTATTTTTTTATGTTTTGTCTAAAACATAGCTTATGACCCCTCGTTTGGGCGAGCTCTTTGAACTCGTGTCAATGAGCTGTATAAACTATTATGTGACGCAAACATGAAAAAATAGTCATTCACCAATTTTGTTTTCAAGTATCGTCGGCCTTCCGTGTCAGGTAAAGAAGTAACTTTTATTGTTTGAGAAGAAAACGTACAGCAAATACATTTTATTTAACCTTATTTGTTTTACAAGGATTGGCGAACAAGTTATGCAACTTATATTAACGCCTCTCCTTGGCCCAATGGCGTAGGTGTGTGGAATGACCTTCATAGCAAATATATTTGGTGTTCTACATATACGCAGAGAAGCAAAGCAGATCGAATTATTTCTTCCAAACTCAAACAAAAGGTGGCTGAAGATGGAAGACTTTCCAAAACAATATATTTTTCAATTATTATCTTGGGAGCGCGGTGAATCAGTGGTCACGGCATTGATCTTCAAACTGAAAGGTTCACGATTCGATCCCACAAAAAGTAAATGCTTTGTGTCCTTGGACAAAGCACTTAATCCCGATTGCCCACATAGGGGAGCGGTTGCCCGAAAACTAAAGCGTAATGCACGTCGATGGTTCACTTGTCGTCAACCAGTGCTAACCCTGCTTGTTTGAAGTAAGTCTGTTGGGGAGTCTGGCAGCTGCTCGCCGTTTCTTGGTGTTTCTTTCTGGGAACTCCGGCTTACTCCACCCGTAAAACTGTACGACACAAGGTGGCCCTGGCTAAATAAATAAAATATTCTATCAAAGAATACAAATTGCTGAAGGTTCAAGGCTTAAATAAATTAAGGGATGAGAATTAAGTCCTGCATACATGTACGTGCTCAGATATGCTATTTTAGTGTTCTGCTAAATGGAGACAGTTACATGTGAATGTTATTTAATTTGGGGAAGCGGTCGTTCATTTGGGTTCGTCTTTTCCGAAAGACTTTATTGAGAGGAATCACGCATGCTTCATCAAATATATAGATATTATCATAACAGTGTGTTGATCCGTGTCGTAGTATCACGTCGAGTTGAGGTGGCCAGATTTTCGGATCACACGAGCTGCCGCAGGCAGCAGCTCGTGTGATCCGAAAATCTGGCCACCTCAACGAGACGTGATGCGACGACACGGATCAACACACTGTTATGATGATATGTTTATCATATGACATTGTTTAGATGTCAAATTCACCCAAATTTGCCATTTTAGTTAATATGCGGTGAAAAGCCGGTTACAAAATAGCAGACGAAACAACAACGACTTCCCTAGTTAGGAAAACTATTCACGGAAACTCTCGGATATTTCCGTGGGAGTGTGATATGGATTTTTGATTTCCGTAAGAGTGTGATATGGACTTTTGATCAGGAAAAATCTCACCCGGTGTGATACAACAGTTTGGAAAACATCGTCAAACAGTAGTGATATTTACGGTAAAAATGTCATAGTCATATGATAAAACTTGTTACCGTTCAATGAGTGAAGTGTCTGAGTCAATCATGATCGAACATTTTCAAGAATTTCAAAAACGACAATGTGATGAAAGTGTCAACTGTTACTACGGCCCGTCATGTTGTGAAAGTAACAGAACACATAATTTCGTTGTGATGGCGCCACCAAGGGCAACATATTCCTAGAAAATTGGATAAATCGTTTTTGTTGATATGACAGCATCACTATTAGACAGTTGTTTTGAGTAAATAAATCATGAGTTTAAAATTAGGTCGTTTTGTAACAATGTTAATGAAAAATAAACATTTGTGTTTCTTTGGAATTAAATAGTATACCCCCGTGCAGTGATTAACCGATAAGGATTTGTGACCGTCACCTGCTTACCAATTAGTTGAGCACACAATCTACCGGTTGTGAGTGCCGATGTCAGATAGTAACAACCAAAAGGAGTAGTATGTTTAGGAATACATAGAATATGGTTACTTTAACACTGCTGTCGGTTTGATTGGTTTTTTGACCTGAAGAGTATATCAGTGCGTGTACTAAAATAAAAATACGACATCAGTGAAACCAGGTTAACAGTGCAACGTCTTTGATCAACGATCAAGGACGCTGCGATGTTAGCTACTTTCTGCTGATGTCGCATTTCATTGAGTCATAACACAACACGTGGCATGCGTGTGATGAGCAGCAATCAAGGGGAAGATCAGACCAATCAATGAGATTAGGCCAATTTTGATGCCTGCCACTCATTGTGTCAATCCATTAAGTCTGTTACCGGCACTGTTTGTGTGAGATTGTTAATCAATGGTAAATACAAACAATTTTGATCCAGTGGTGTTCTATGTAACCGTCAACATGGGCCGATGTTCAAATACCTCTACTGATGGTCAACCGATGGCTTAAAATTGGCCGATGTCAGATGCGATTGCTAAACGTCGGTTAATCACTACCCCCCGGGGAGGGGGGGGGGGGAGTCAAATAATGCAAACAATGTTGTTGGTTTCATTTATCAAAACTCACCTTCAGGAAATACAGGAGACGACTTTGTATCTGAATTTTTTTTCTGTCTACAATGGAAAGTTAAGAATTTAAATCTTTTCTTTTGAAGAGGGTCACTTTCAGAAATTAAACACTTCTTTCCGTATTTTTCCAAGTATGAAGATTTCACTCTTACAGCAACCGTCCACAACATCCAATCCCTCAATAGACTGTTATCAGAATCTTAACATAAATAGATGACAAGCATGCGTCACCACACAACGCTCACACTAAGGAGAAATACGATACTATCACATTCAAATTGCTGTCAGTATTAAATATAAGGTTGCTCTTGTTGATATTCAAGGAAGCAATAATTTAAGAAATTAGAACGATTCACCCATGCAAATCAGGTGTATTTCTTTCAATTCACTTGCAACCAGGTTGTAATAACAGCAGCGGTTTGGGGGTGGGGGTGGGGGGTGGGGTCACGCCACACACCCTCAATAACCATCATAATTTTCTATAGTTGGAAATTCGAAGTTATAAATTCCGATAGTTGACCCTCCCCTGTCCATATGGAAATGTCTCCACTCGAACTCTTTCACAACCCCGGCCTGTGCTCACTCGGGACATGGCTGTCGAAACTGTTTTTTATTTTTTTTTATCTTGATCACTTCGACAACAATTCATCTGGCAAACAGTCCCTCCTTTCATTATGACAATTCAACTTTTAATGACAAATATAAAAAAATAAGATATAAGAAACACAAGACGATGTTTGTGGCAGATATGCAGATTAAAATGTCGTACGTAAAGGGTCAGATGTTGGAGTTGGAGGTATCAATGTAAGTGTTAGACAGAGAGATTTTTTGTTGGAATCAGCTTTCAGACAGTTCTCCCCACCCTGTGTTTGGAAGTCACACGTTGGCCTTCAAACTATTTGGGGTATAATGGGTTGGGATGCATTTAAGCTATTGGACCATACACCACGTGGAGGATGGGTTACCGGTAGAACCGTAATCGGATTCTAACGTAAATTCCCCCTACTGAAATTATATAAATGTGACCCAGTTGTATTTTGTTTAGCCAATCAAATTGTCCAGTTTTGAAATTGACCAATGAAAGCTCTCAACTCTAATTATGCAAATTATGAAAATGTGGCCCAGTTGTATTTTGCTCAGCCGATCAAATTGTTTGGTTTTGAATTTGACCAATGAAATTGACGGAAGGCTTTATTTATCACTGATAAATCTAAAAACAAAATATCAAATGTTCTAGAGTGAACAAAACGGACGAGTCGTGTGATAAATGTGTATTTTTCATAATGTTGAGGGAATAAAAAATTAAAATACTAATATGTAATACAATCGATAGTCAAATTAACGAATATTCGTGACAGTTGTTGTGTCTTGTACTCTTCGAAATATACAGTACATGGAGAGTGGATTGTAACTAAATCACCGGGGAGTGGAGTTATCACCCACAGTACCACTTTCAAATTCTGTGCATGTGGACAAAAAACACAAGCAATGTTTCAACCAATGGACCTCCGGGTATAACCCGGAGGTCCACTGGCTGAAACTTTGCTGTGCTTGTAATGCTTTGAAACAAATTTGTAATTATTGCTTGGGTGGAATCTCCACTCTGAGGGTGAGTTAGTGATAATACACTCTCCACGTACTGTATTGCCTCCGTCCATGTGCTAGTATGTCAATATTGAAAAATGGAAAATATGTACACAATATTATAGTGGTCTTTCGGGCGGCACGTCCATTTACATAGTAGTGCAGAATATTACCTCTTATTATCTGATACGTAGACTAAAGTACTCAGTACTTGTGTAATACGCGCCCAATAGTACCCCACACTGCCCAATACTTATCATAGTGTACCTAATATCTTCCCAAAGCAACCTAATACCTGCCTTTCAGCAGAATGTCTCGGAATAGATAACACATTGAATAAAATGTTAAAAAATGGCATATTCGTTTAAAGTATTTGCACTTCTTGATGGCTTTTGAAAGCTACAGTCCTAACAACACCAGTTAGGTACCATTGACGGAGAATTTTATGACAGAGGGAAGACATGTGACCAAATGGAAAGTCCATAAGGCACTAGTGATCCACAAATTGAAATCTTATTGAAGGAAGCCTGTGAGACATGTTGTGGACAACATCAGACTGTATGCCCAGATAAGCCTCAGTATATATATGCAATACATTTCTTTGATAGTTTGTGTACTGTAAGGGGGGTTTCCTGTTACGGTATGCATGTGTCAATAGTTTAAAGGAGACGCAATCCACGTGGCTTTCTGATCATATGTTTTTTACATAAATCGTCAATAACATATCTACGTCGCTTGTTTCTGTTGAAGTACGGCATAAAATTGGCCATCAAGCTATTTCCGGGTATTTTCCCGGATAAACAGCTCCACAACTAATAGTAGTGGATGTCATGGGAGATCTGTGGTGTAAAGCTGTTTACCAACAGAAAACAGTGGCAATACAATGGTCATAAAGGAGGAACGGATTTGATGGGATAGCCATAAACAAGAAGGTTGTGCTCTCTGAAAAACTATTTTAATTTGTTCTTCCCTCTTCGAGTTTTGAACTATTTCCCACCACATACCACATAACATTGCCCCGTGATAATACGTGCCCAGGAATTAAGAGATGTCAAAACAAAATTTATTTATTTTTGTAAATGCCTTGTGCTCGTCGAGCTCGTTCCAACGAGGGGCCATAACCTATGTTTTTGAGACAAAAAAGGAAAAAATAATGAAAATTAATTGGCGATTTTTTAGAATAGCGCTGGCCATTTTGGCCGTTACGTTGGGTAAAGGGTTAATGCCCACTTCTAGTTGTACATTTTGGAGTTATATTTTTTTATATTAGACCCTTAACCAATGCAACGTCAATTCTAGCGTGTTTTCTCGACCTTTAATATCTTCGCCTGTATCGAACCGTTCTCTTTTAAATTTTGTAAACATCATCTCCAATAAGACAATATCCAAAGCATATGGGACCGTCAAAGGAAATTCTGAAGCATTCTGGCCGAAGCTTTGTGTTACGTTAATGGCGTCGACGTCAAATGTTTCATGAAATTTTAGTGTGTTGTAGAGATCAAGATTTTAAAAAACGGGTGTTTTTTTTTAAATTTTAGCCAATTTTCTATATTCTTGATTAACCCTTTACCCAACGAATCGCCCGCATCCACCCGCCTAATATGCAAATTCAGCAGCTGAAAAAATATTATTTTTCGAACAATTTTAACAAAACCACATCATGTGACCTCTCTTTGGAACGAGCTCGTCGAGGGAGCACATGATATGGTTTTGTTGAAACTTTTTGAAAAAATTTTAAAAAATGATATTTAGAATAATAAATTTTGAAATAGTCTGCGTTGGGTAAAGGGTTAGTTAAGAATAAAGAAAATATACTAAACTTCAAAGTGGCGTAAAAATGTCATACTGGCGTTGAAACAGGCAATTTTTAACGATCACAAGTTTATTAAATAAACCTCTCGTGTACCCCACGATAGCAGTGGATAAATAATCAAGTAATCGAATAAACTCATTCCATCTTAGTTCAAATCGTAAATTTGTTTGTAATTGAAACAACATTTCATTCGGAACACTGCCTGCTGCACGTGTGAAAAATCCAGAAAATGAAGCGGTTTGCTAGTCACTACGTTCATTTATTTATCGCTGTTTTTTTTAGGTTTTTACATCATTTCAAATAATTCACAATTTTAAAGGAGATACAGTATGTGGAGAGTGTATTATCACTAAATCACCCGCAGAGTGCAGATTCCACTCAACCAATAATTGCAAATTCGTTGCAAAGCATAACCAGCACAAGCAAAGTTTCAGCCAATGGACCTCCGGGTTTAACGAATCGCTCTCATCCGCCCGCGTAATATGCAAATTGGGCAGTTGAAAAAATTAAATTTTTCAAAATATTTCAACAAAACCATATCATGTGACCCCTCATTGGAACGAGCTCATTGAGCTCGTTCCAATGAGGGGTCACATGATATGGTTTTGTTAAAAATTTTCGAAACATTAAAAAAAATGATATTTAAAATAATAAATTTTGATATCGTCTGCGTTGGGTAAAGGGTTATTCGCAAATGTTCAGATCTATTTTTTTCAATTCAATTGTGCTACCCGATACCAGCGATTCAGATTTTAAGGTTTTATTCTATACCTTTTTAATTTCAACCTTATTTTAAGCCTTAGTCTTTCCAAATGTGGAGAATATAATCTCCAGAAGAAACAAAATCATATCTAGAGATGATGCGCCGTCCCAGGAAATTCTCAATCTTATGGTCGAACGAGGGCCAAAGGTCAAACAATTAAAAAGCGCCGGAGTGCTCTGAAATGTTAGTTTGTTATAGAGCTTAAACAATAGGAAGATAGCTGTATCTTTCTTGTTTTGAGTTTCGATTTAACGCCATTTTAATGTTTTACATAGCTTTTAAATGTAGCCTATTTTTTGCATTTTCAATGAAGCCCAGCTCTCGTGAATCCGATCGTACCATATTTAGAAGGGATATAGTTAGGAAACTCCCGCCAAATATTTCTGATCATATGCAGATTTTTTCTTTCAAATTTAGAGACCTGATGCCAGTGATGTCGATTTTCCTTTTTTTTTTGTCTGTGTCCATTATTTTGAACCTCGTTTTTAGCCTTAGTCTTTCGAAATTCTCGGAATATAATCTCCATAAAAGATCGTATCGAAAAATGTTGTGCGGTCCCAGGAAAGTCTGGACCGTTATGGTGGACCGTCGGGATTACGTCAAAGAGGGGTGCATAGTGTCAAAAAATAAAAATTGTCAGATATTTATATTTTAGTATTTTGTTGGGCCCAAAAAATTAGGAGATAGCTGCTTTTCTCTCTTTTTTTCTTCTTTTTTTTTTTGGGGGGGGGGGGGGTCAACGCCATTTTGAAGTGTTTGCGTAATATTGAAATTTAGCATATTGTCTCTATTTTTGATTAAAAGCCCTGTGCTCGTGATTTCATTTCCGCCGTACACAGATGGGATATAGTTTGGAAATTTCACACAAATATTTCTGATCATTTGCAGATGTGTAGAATTATTTTTATTATTCTAAATTGGGAGACCCACTGCCCGCGATACCGATTTTATGTTTTCTCTGTACACTTAATTTTTAACCTCATTTTAAGCCTTGGCGTTTCGAAATTTTAGGAATCTAATCTCGATAAAATACCTTATCTCAGAATGTGGTACCGTCATAGGAAATTCTCAACCGTTATGGTCAACTGCAGGGGTTGGTTACATGTACGTCATGGAGGGTTTCATAGTGTCAAACATTAAAAACTTGTTCTTTGTTGTATAGCTCAAACAAATAGGAGACAACTGGGTTTAGTTTGCTTTGTTTTTTGTTTTGTTTTTCAATGAACGCCATCTTGACGTTTTTACGTCTCTGAAGTTTAGACTATTTTCTAAATTCTTAATTAAAGTCCAATTTCCCCATATTTAGATGAGATATAGTTTGGAAACTTCTCCAAAATAGTTATGATCACTTGCAGATGTGTAGAATTATTTTTTAATTTCAAATTGAGAGACCCGATAGGAGCCATGGAATTTTTACAATTTTTAGCGCATCTGAGCGAAGCTCGAGGAGAGCTTTACTGATCACCTGCCGTCCGTCGTCCGTCTGTCCATCTGTCCGCCTGTCCGTCTGTTCGACCGTTAACTTTACATTTTCGACCTCTTCTCAAGAACCACTGGGTCAATTTACTTAAAACTTGATGAAAATCTTCCCCAACATGTGTCCACCAACGTGTGTTCATAAGATGTTGCCACGCCTACCATGGGCTCTATAAGGGGCATAAATCTAACACCACCCTCAATTTTCTTAAAACAATCTTCTTCTTCAGAACTATTTATCAGAATCTTTTAACATATGGTATAAAACATCGTTGGAAGGGTGAGATTCAAATTTGTTCAAAGCAAGTCCCTAGGTCCATATTTGGGCTCTCTATGGAAGCCCATTTTTTTAAATTAGTGCAGTATGAGGAATATTCTTTAAAAATCTTCTGCTTCAGTTCTACAAATAAGAATCTTTTGATATTTGATATGCAGCTTCTTAGGGGAGGGGGGGGGGGAATTCATGTTTGTTCAAGCCAAGTCCCTGGGCTCATATTTGTGCTCACAGTGGGAGCCCGAATTATAACTTAGTTCAAAATGAGGAATTTTCTTTAAAAATCTTCTTTTTCAGATCCAGCAGTCGGAATGTTTTGATATTTGGTATGTAGCACCCTTAGGGGGTGAGATTCAAATTTGTGCAAGCAATGCCCCTAGGTCTATATTTGGGCTCACCGTGGGAGCTCGAATTGTAACTTAGTTCAAAATGAGGAATTTTCTTAAAACATTTTCTTCTTCAGATCCGGCTGTCAGAATGTTGTGATATTTGGTGTTCAGCATCCTTAGGGGGTAAGAATAAAGTTTGTTAAATCCAAGTCCCTGGGTTCATATTTGGGCTCCTGTGGAAGCCCGAATTATAACTTCGTTCAATATGAGGAAATTTTCTTTAAAAATCTTCTTCTTCAGATTCAGCAGTCGGAATGTTTTGATATTTGGCATGCAACATCCTTAGTAGGGTGAGATTCAAGTTTGTTCAAGCCATGTCCCTAGGTTCATATTTGGGCTCACTGTGGGATCTCGAATTGTAACTTAGTTCAAAATGAGGAATTTTCTTTAAAAAATCTTCTTTTTCAGATCCAGCAATCGGAATAGTTTGATATTTGGTATGCAGCATCCTTGGTGGTGGGGGGGGGGGGGGGATTCAAGTTTGTTCAAGCCAAGACCCTGGGTTGATATTTGGGCTCCCTGTGTGAGCTTGAATTATAACTTCGTTCAATATGAGGAATATTCTTTAAAAATCTTCTTCTTCACATCTACCAGTCACAATCTTTTGATATTTTGAAATCCCACTGAAGGTGAGATTCAGGTTTGTCCAATCCAAGTCCCTGGGTTCATATTTGGGCTTCCTATGGAGAGCCCGAATTATAACTTTGTTCAATAGGAGGAATATTCTTTAAAAATATTTTTTTCTTAGATCCACTGATCGGAATCTTTGGATATTTGATATAAGCTTTTCTAAGGAGGGGCAGATGCAACTTGTTGAAATCAATTTCCAGGGTTTTATATATAGGCTAACACGTCAAGTGAGCGCCCTCAGCCCCCACCCCCCACCCCCGCCCCCTGGGGCATCTTGTTTAGCTTTTGCTTTCAATCCCATTCTATGCATTAGCCTCAGCCTTACGTAATTTTTACCCAACGAAGACGATATCAAAATTTATTATTTTAAATATACATTTTTCAAATTTGTCAAAAAAATTCAACAAAACCATATCATCTGACCCCTCGTTGGAACGAGCTCGTCGAGCTCGTTCCAACGAGGGGTCACATGATATGGTTTTGTTGGAATTTTTCGAAAATTAGTATTTTTTCAACAACTGAATTTGCATATTACGCGGCCGATTCGTTGGGTAAAAGGTTAAATATAATCTTCACAAAAAACATATCTAAATATTCTGTGCCATTCTTGGAAATTCTCAACAGTTATGGTCAAACGCTGGTTTGCGTCATAGAGAGTCATGTTGTCAAAAATTAAAATGCGTCGAATTTTTCCGAAATTTTAGTTTGTTCTTTCTGAAATTGTGGAAAGCAGTAGAGCTAATGAAGAATAGGAGATGGTTGTTTGTTCTTTTTTGTTTGTTTGTTTTGTTTTTTTTTTTGGTTTCGTTTTTCGGTTCAACGCCAGTTTGACATTTTTACGCCACTTTGAAGTTTCGTCTATTTCTCTATTCTTAATTAACCCTTTACGCAACGCAGACGTTTTCAAAATTTATTATTTTAAATATCATTTTTTCAATTTTCTCAAAAAATTTCAACAAAACCATATCACATGACCCCTCTTTGGAATGAGCAAATAATGGTTAACACCTTAATATGATCACAAATAAGGTGTGGGAAGTGTTATAAGTCTATTCTGTTTTTGACGGTGTAATTGAACTCAAGAGCGTGCAGCCTTATTTGAGCATTAGCCTTTTGAATTTTGGGGAATATAATCTCCACAAAACACATATCTAAAAATGTGGTGCTGGGCTTGGAAATGTTCAATCAGTTATACCCGAACGCTCAGGTAAAGTCAAAGAGGGGCGTGTGGTAAAACGAATAAAATGCATCGGATTTTTCTTCAATTCTAGTATGTTGCAGAGTTAAAAAAATGAGAAAGCGATTTTTTTTTGTTTGTTGTCTGTTTCCACGCCATTTTTTCGTTTTAGCGTCACTTCAGAGTTTAGCCTATTTTTTCGCATAATTCATTAAAAACGGGCGATGGTAAAAACTTTATTTAGCGGCGTAATATGTACACCCCCCCCCCCCCCCCCCACACACACACACACACACACCCACCTCATTGTTGGGTACTTCGGCGTTGGTCGTGATTCGTTGGATGACTTTATCTTTGTTGATATATATATTTAAAATATATTAGAAAAGTTATTGATTATGAGGCAATATAATTTCCATAAGACTCGCGGAATCTCATAGAAGTGGCTAAGAACACATTTTCCATGTTCAGCAGATGTCAGTAGGATGTTCGTGTAATGATGAACTGAGTTCCCTTGTTATATAGATATTTGATCCCATAAATGGACGTTTATTCCAACAATAAAAGTCTTGGGCAATTTTTGGCTTTATTCACCTAGTAACAGCTGCTAATTGGGTGATAAATTGTCCCCGTAGGTTTAACACTGAAATAATGTATTCCTATATTAGAGATGGCCTTCGCATTCGTGTTCTCATGACCTAATTTACGTTTGAGAGAGAAACAATGAACCGACGTTTATCAAACGTTGACCGTCGCTGAAATGTTTAGTTTTAGAACAGATGGCACATTTCAACTCTGTCTAACAATAAAACGAATAACAATTAACAAACAAAACACAGAGTAAATCAATCGAAACCAAGCGCTGAAAAGCATACAAGTTCGATTGCGAAAGGCGGGGGCAGAAAGAGTGATGTTTCCTTTTTCAAATTAAGTTGGTATAATTCATTGTAAACAACTAATTCTGGGGGATACCGAGTAATTTCGTGTGGACTGTACCAGCACGGTATAATTCATTGTAAACAACTAATTCTGGGGGATACCGAGTAATTTCGTGTGGACTGTGCCAGTTCCATGGACGCTCGATCTGCTAGCATGCCTTTTTGGGATCTTGTCGGTAGTCGAGTGGTCTGTTGCGCTGGTCCAGTTTCGCTAGGCGATTGGTGCCGAAGAAGTGTACTCTCATCAAGGCAGTGGTTCGATCCCCATTGTCGTCAAAGTCTATCATTCTAAAAAATGCATAACAGAAGTGCCGAATTCTGTATTCTGTACCTTAAGCAGGAAATTTGAAAAAGAGATTGATTCTCTCTGATTTTATCTGCATTACATGGTATGTATAGTCATGAATTTAATCTATCATATCCTGCCCGACAGAGCCCCAGAAGCTCTACCAAACAATATATAACGAACAAAAGTGCACTATGAGGTTTTACAAATGTTTTACTGTAATATAAAAGATGATAATTTACACATTATCATTGGGAATCAGTTTGACATCATATCACCGACAATCTGCATATTCACTCTCAGGGTATGTATAGTAAAGTTTGATATCTGGATGGATATAAATGTAATCTATTATATCCTGTCGGACAGAGCATCATGCGTTTTTAGGTTTTACAATTTTGGACTGTAATACTGGTCAACATTTCAATATTCTCAATGGAAAAATAAAATTATCTTATTTCCACTGGCAGAGAATGCATTCGAAGATTTAATATTTGCATTCATATTGATTAAACATTAATCTATCATACTCAGTCTGACAGAGTTCAACAAGCTTACATGACAGTAATCTCACCTGATTTAACCCTCGCCTGGTCGAGACACTGACAACACATGATAGTCCCAACACTGCTATTAAAAATCATTTTACCCTCATGCAGTCAAAGTTTTCAGCGTTGTCAAACAGTTTCATGACAGTAATCTATTACATTCTGTCTGACAGAGCTCCATCAAACAAGATATAACAGACAAGCTGTCGCTCCATAAGTTTTATTTCACTACAGTAGATATTAGATTTTTTATCTCACCTGACTGAACCCTCGCCTGGACTCCAATCTGACAACACATGATTATCTCAACACTGACACTAAAAATCATTTTCCCTCATGCAGTCAAAGTTTTCATGGTTGTCAACAGTTACATGCCAGTAATCTATTATATCCTGTCTGACAGAGCAGCATGAGCTCTGTCAAACAAGACATAACAGATAAGCTGTTTCGTCATAAGTGTTATTTAACCACATTAGATTTTAGATTTTTCAACTTAACTGATTTAACCCTCACCTGGTCTACAAACTGACAACTTATGATATTCTCAACACTGTCACTAAAAAGTATTTTGCCCTCAGGTTTTCAAAGTTGTCAACAGTTACATGACAGTAATCTATTATATCCTGTCTGACAGAGGTCCGTGAGCTCTGTCAAACAATAACAGTACCTAATCGC
The DNA here is from genome assembly GCA_031216915.1 of Pictodentalium vernedei. NCBI lineage: Eukaryota > Metazoa > Mollusca > Scaphopoda > Dentaliida > Dentaliidae > Pictodentalium > Pictodentalium vernedei. Next base: position 507,180,609 of record CM062293.1, read on the forward strand.
TGAGGTTTAAACTGAACCAATGAATAAGAGGATTAAAATGGATCAACAAACAATTGTCGCCCATTGTTTCAGATGATTAAACCGATCAAATGGTCAATTGTTGCCTAATGTTCCAGTCTACAAATAATGGGTTGTTCTATGGGCAAAAGATTCAGTCCTAATTTTGCAAGCATTTATGTAGCGGAATGGGGTGAAAATGCTTTAAGCAAATGTGCAAAGCATCCTCTCGTATATCTCAGGTATTTAGATGACATTTTTATTATTTGGGAACATTCAAAAGAAGATTTTGAACAATCATGATCCAAACATTAAATTAAAAGCTACTATCAGTGAAACATCTGTTGATTTTCTCGACGTGACCGTGTATAAAGGCCAGCAATTTCAGGCGTCCGGTCATTTAGATTATAAAGTATATTTTAAACCAACTGATTCACATCAATTGTTGCGCACAAAATTGTTTCATCCCCAACATACATTTAAAGGTATCATCAAATCACAGCTCATTCGTTTCCACCGCAATTCAAGTGATAAGGTAAATTGCAATGAGGCTTGTTTTACTCTATTTGGCGCCCTCAGATCGAGAGGATACTCACTGCGCTTTTTGCGTACCTTGAAATCTCAAACTCTGAAAAAGCTCGAAAGTCCAGCGGAAACTACTGATTTCGAACCACTGAAGATTGAACACAACAGACCGTTGCATAATGGTGGTGGTGCGGTATTTAATTGCAACAATCCTCGTTGTAGACTCCTTACTTTTATACCTGATCAGAAAGAGGAATTCTCCTCGGAACAAACGAAAAATCATTATCAGATCCGTAACCCCCTCCATTGTGATTCACAAAGCATTATTTACCTTATCACATGTAAGCGCTGTCGGAAACAGTTTGTTGGTCACAGTCAAAATCCCTTCCTAAAAAAGTGCTACCAGACACAAATAGGATATAAAACATAATGCCGATGCCCCTGTAGCACAACATTTTAACCTTCCTGGCCATTCTTTGGACGATTTCGAAATCCATCCTATTGAACAACCGCCAATTAAAGATACATTAGAAGAAACGGATGAATTTAAAAAAAAAACACGTGAAGCTTTTTGGATCAATACGCTTCAAACCCTCTGATCATTTGGTATGAACATATCAGAGGGAGAATGCGAAAGGAGGTCCATCATTCCTTTCGCATTAACATACAACAGAATGAATATCGAAATAGCAAAAATGTTAAAAGATGAATTCAATTTTACTAATGCTAAATTAAATGAGCCTTCGAATCTTCGACCTGTCATCGCCTATAAGAAAAACAAAAGCTTGCGTAACATGCTTGTAAGGACTAAATTAGAGCCCATCAATGAGTAACACCAATTATTGCCAGTCAGTTTAACCAGTTCCTAAGCTCATCCCATAGTTTAAATCAATTTTATGTAATTTTTTGTCATGTTTGAAACCCATCAGGGTTCAGTAAATGAAAACAATTTTTCGGCAACATATTAAAAGAGAAAACGTTTCAGTTGGAAATGTCTGTGGTGGATCTGAGAAACGCAAGAGCATAAAGCGAAAGAAATTCGTCTCTATTGAGCTCAAACGTAACAGGAAAAACAATTTTCACCTAGCTTTCGGTCTGACGAAGACTTTCTACAGGATACAAGTACAACAACAAGAAAAAGTACACAGGCGACGAAAGAAATGAAATGTGGCGGATAAAAAACTCTGGTAAGCCAAGTTCTGATTAAACGGGTGTGGAATACAACAGAAATGAAAAAAAAAACGTTGTACAGGGGGAAAACAAAGGATAAAAATACTGTTAAACTAACTTTGAAAATTATTTTTGTAACCCCTAACTGCCAGAAATACCTGATGTCAACATACCCTTCAAAAATGTAAAAAGACTTAATAATTGTTTGAAATTCTGTTTAGACGGAGAGGTCTGTACCTGACTTGGTGCTACATCCAGAATGTTTCTCGAGCGACTCGCAAATGGTTCAGACTGGATCAAAAAGGCAACATATAACTAATATTTTAATTAGTTAACCCAATTAGTTACCCAAGGAATCGGAGGCATCCGCCCCCGTAATATGCAAAATTAAACAAAACATCAATAAAACCATATCATGTGGATCCATTGGTCTTTAAACTGAAACGTCCGCGGTCCGATTTCCACCCGATCCACGGTCCTGGTAACTGCATTGTGTCCCGTTCAAGTTGGTTAAGCTTGATCAGTGGAAAATATTACCTATCGCTGCGGTTTAAACTGAAGCAGTGAATAAGAGGATTAAAATGGATCAACAAACAACTGTCGCCCATTGTTTCAGATGATTAAACCGATCAAATGGTCAATTGTCGCCTAATGTTCCAGTGTGTTAATCTGTAATACTGCACAAATGTGGACAAATATTCCAGAGAGGGTTAACGTTATAAATAAGACAGCTGCTGCGCAATGGAAAATGAATTTATGTTTTACAGTGTTAATCCTTCACATTACACGAAAGGAAGACGACACTTGCAAAACAATTCTTGAATAACTAATTTGTTTTCATTTTTTACGTCTAAAACGTAGCTTACGATCCTTATTGGAACGAGCTCAACGAGCTCGTTGCATTGAGGGGCCATAAACCATGCTTTTTAGTCAAAATGAAAAATTAATGAAAAGTAAGTGGTGAATTTTGTAAATAGATCTGGCGGGATATAACCGTTTTGTTGGGTAAAGGGTTCAACATCATAAGCGGACAATTGGCGCCTTGTGTTATAGAGGGTGAAACGGAATTTGAAGACAGCGTCGACCTCAATCAATAAGCAATTGTCGTCTAATGTTCGGGAGGTTTAACTTGAATCGGTCGACAAATCGTAGGCACATAGAACACATTGAAACTCAAGAGACGAAATCTTAAACAATGTTCAAAATAATTTAATCCAATCTGTTATCAACCGTCACCTAACCTGGGTTATTTTGAATCAGTGAACACACGTCACCGAATGCTATAATGGTTTGAACGGAATCATCGTAAAATTATCGCCGAATGTTACGGGGCGTTAAATAGAATTAACAAACAACTGTCACCTAGTGTTCCTTTGGATTAGGATTAAACAGTGAACAGCCGTCGCCTAATGTCACAATGCATTAAACTGAATCAGCGGACGACTGTCGTCTAATGCTACAATGAAATAACTGAATCAACGGACGAATGTCGCCTAATGCCACAATGCATTAAACTGAATCTGCGGACGACTGTCGCCTAATGCTACAATGCATTAAACTGAATCGACGAACGACTGTCGCCTAATGCTACAATGCGTTAGACTGAATCAACGGACGACTGTCGACTAATGGTTCGTGGCATTAAGCTGAAATAACAGACAACCGTCACCTAATGTTCCAGGGGGATGACAGCTATTATTTGGTTAAACTGAATCAATGGACATCTGTCACCTAATGTTCCAATGTTTTAAAAAGAACGAATGGACAACTGTCGCTTTTTGTTTTCGATGTTTAAACAAAATCAGTGGGCAAATGGGGACCAATATCGCTGATGATTAAACTGAATCATTGACAACTACCTCCTGATGTCTCTTAGGGTTAAACAAAATCTATTGACAAATAGTCGTATCGCATACTTATGTATATTCGATGTTCGATCGTGACAAGTGATAAGTGAAGTGTGTCCTAGGGTAAGGCAATTCATCTCGAATACCCACGTGGGGGACACGATGGCGATGGCGTTGTGAACTAAACTATCTTCACCGCCATACCTACCCCCCCCCCCCCACCCCCTTCGATCCACACTCTAAGAGCAGATGCCATCATGACTGCTCGGGTACCCCAGTCGCCCAATCGACTCATAAGAGCCACACTGCAAATCACACTACTCTCGCGTACGCACCAACATTGACTTCAAGTACAAACTCACATGCTTAGTTACACCAGAGTGGATACGAACATGCAATTGCGACACGTAGCATAATCTCTGTTAGCACCCCTACCCCACCCCTCTTCCCGAACGGATACCAATGCGGCTTCTGGATGCTGCTCACGGCTTCCTCCTGCCTCGATTGACCGAAAAGTGATATGGAATAACAGCACCAAACTTATTACCCGAACATACCCCCAGAACACACCCCCGTCCTATAAGAAGACATTTGGGTCACCTAGCAACCACGTGCTTCCATAGAACCCAAGATGGCGGACTCCTCTATACAAAATGAACGACGGGACCTCATATTACCACAACAACACGCGCTGCACATGCGCACTAACACCACTCATCTCCATGGGAATGACGTCACAAGATGGCCTCTCACGCGGCTTACCATGACAATAAAAGTGGCGGCCCCGGTCACGTGACTATGACGTCACATGAGATCCGGCATGAGATCCGGTTGAAATGGATTTAACCATGCGCGCTCTTCTACAAGCGGAGTTTGCTCAGAGAATGTTGAGGAGGTGACAGTTGCTCGTCGATGCTCAGTAGTTCTCACAGGTACTCCGGCTTCCTCCACACGTAAAACTGTCACGGTCATGATTAGCCATTGTGCATAAGTATATGACCTTAAACACCAATAATTAAACACACAGTGTCTGAAAACAAAGAAAAAATAATAAATCTGTGCTCATTCTTTCGTCTCATTATTACACCTCAAACGTTACCCGGCGCTTTATCCCCTTTACACGCACCACTTAGTACATGTACATTCACACAAAATGTGTTCGAACACGGCTGTTGAGATAAATTTATTTGAAAGCTGATCGGAGACTTTATGTTTCATCAATTTAAACGTCTGAAACCGGACTTCCTGGTTCACTTGCATTGTTAAGCTCTCCACCAATCTTATTTGAATAAGAAAGACTTATTCCAAATTAGATCAATTCACACGTCATTTTTTAATATCCATTTTCCTTTTCTTGGGTTTAATTCAAATATGAGCATTATTAACTGGCTGAGTGCTAAAAGTCACTATCAGGGTTTCAATCCTTTACCCAACGTAACGGCCAACACAGGCCAGCGCTAGTCTCAAAAATAGCTAATTAATGTTCATTATTTTTCATTTTTTTGTCTCAAAACCATAGGTTATGACCCCTCTTTGGAACGAGCTCGTCAACAAAAAAAGCCAGTTAATTCTTCACCTAATGTCCACTGTTTTCCACAAATTCTTCATGAAAATTTACCATCTGCACAAAGATATCATTTTCGGGCAGTGGAGGAGGCGTCGCTGAGGGATTTGGGGTGGGTGTGGACACCCCTTATATTTGTTTTATTATTTTAAATTTATTTTTTCTGAAAACATTCCACAAAATTTTATCATGTGACCTGCTCATTCGAAGAGCTCGGCAGCCGGCGACCTCGTTCTAATGAGGAGTCGCATGATATGGTTTGTTGAAATGTTTTGACAATACTTTTTTTAACTGCTCAATTTACACAATTGCGGACAATTCGCTTGTTGAAGGGTTAAACGACTAGATTTAATACTAAGATTTGCGTTAAACACATAGTCGGCCTTACCAAAGGAGGTCCGTAGTACACAAATAGGCCTGCCTGGGGCCCAGCATGTCGATCTTACTAATAGCCCAAGAACATTAGATTTCACTAGGGAAAAAAATCGGAGAAAGCTGATTTTTTTCAGGAATGTCGAGTACATGTCACTGAACGATTAGACAAAAGTCCCCTAAAATCCCAGTTGAGCTTTTTTTTCTACAGCCTTTTTTTCGAAAACGCGTTTGAAAAAAATAAAAAAAAATCGCACGAACTTTGTAACCTCGAATTGATCCAACTGTATTTTTTGTTTACGCGTATTTCGAGCTACATAATGTCTAATATACATTTACCTAGAGGAAAATGTGCATTCTGTGACAATTCCTGCGAAAAATTATTGAAAATTCACAAAAAGAGTATCGGATTTACGCAAAAAATGACGATTTTCCTAACGGATTTGCCCAAAGGGTCGTAGTACAGAACGGGATGTAAGTTGGACAGACGATAAAAAATCCACCACCATTTGAAGACTTTTATCATTGCTTACAAAATAGACATTATGGAAGACCCCCTCTGCTTCTGGCAGAGTTCCCCTTTTGGCATAAAATTCGTCAGCATGAGAACTCAACTATTTTCGGGCTTGGGACCGAACAGACACGTCTGTGTCTGGCAGCATTAGATCAATAAATAATATTTACAGAATGTACAAATCAATCAACATGGATTAAGTTACATTGACGATTATCAACGCTATATACATAAATGACATGACCTGTATACATATTATTCATCGAACTCAGAAATTTCCGACAGGACAGTGTTTCTGTGGTTGTTACAAGAATCCGAACTGCAATTACACAAACCTGAGCAAGAGAGTCCTGCCTTCTTACACCCACACCTTTTTGTACAAGCACTCTTGCAACCACAACTGACCAGATTCAGTAGGTTATCGGGGGCACATGGCTTTGTGGCTGCAGTCGGTACAAGAAGTTCATTGTCTAGCGACCACCCCCAATCCGTCGAAGGAAGCGAAGTGCCCAGCCATTGTTGGACCTGGAGATAACATCTGTAGACATGTTGTTGTGCAGCATCGCTGCTTGGTGGGAGTGAGGCTAGGTCGATGGGTTTATTCAGTTTAGATTTTGCTACATAACGCTTGTAAGTGACATATCTATATTGGTCGAGAGAGGAAACAGTTTTACTCCCGTATAAGATCAGGAGAAGTTGTTCCCCGGCAGCGGCTACTGCACTTGGTGTACTGTCATCCGCCAAAATTGTGTTGACATACTGTTGTGAGTCGCTAGTAACATCGGAGACAATTGTACTAAATACTTTCTTCTTACCAACTCGAAAGAGTGCAGAAGTAGTGTCACAACCACTTATAGAATGTGCTACAAGGAGGTTGCTTCTATGGTCACCCATTTTGGTTGCTATTTCACTAACTGAAACTAGTAAGTTTGGGGTAATGGAATACATCATGTGAATATTACATCCCGGTTGAACTCGAGAGGTAAGAATGACTAACAAGTCTGTGTCTGTTCCCACAACGACAACATTGTTGTCATCTTGAGCGATGTCAAGTGCAGTTTCGGCTATCAGTACATCAGCATCAGCCTCGGCCTGCTTGGACTGAATATTGATAGCAGATAGCTCCTGCATTAGAAGATCGATCAGTTGGGTTTTGTTCTTGGCATTTGCAAGGAAATCGGATTGGGGTGTGGTGGCTGGTAACTCGGGTGAGATATTGATATCAATGGAATATCTGTCTTTGTTCCATGCCCTTTGTCGACATTGTACAAGCATAACCATCAAAAACAACCACGACGTTCGCCCCAAAATGTCTCACTAGATAATTGGAATATGATGTACATATGTCCTTATATGACGACTGTTTAGGCCATACAACTGCCCTCAATAAAAATCCACCATCTACAACAAACAGAGAATGTTCTGGGATTTTAGTTTGCTCGGAACCGTATGTTTTGAGGATCTAACCGAGCGTGCTTTTCTGTGTCTTCCTCATTCCAGCAGAATCAAACAATGCTGGTGGTTTCGGGGCGAGTTCATATTTGAGATACTCTTCCATCTCTGCTTGTGACTGAATAACACATGTGATGCGGTTGAACAGAATTGTGGGGTCAATCACTACTTTACGACCACGGACTTTGATGCTATTTGCCATCGATGCGAAAGACTTCACAGTGTCAACACGTCGTAGTTTGATGCTGTTGAACGTTTTGCTTACAACATTCGATACGCAACCTTCACCAATTTTGCGAACTTGGTCACAGTTCACAGTTTCGTCGGCCACAAGCCCGGTCGCTATAGAGACTAATTGTAGTGGATCTCTATTCTGAAAGGGGGAATGCACTCTGAGCCAGTTCAATAATTTGGTGATATTATTGGCATCAGTCAATTGTGAACTTTGACGGAGATCCCGATGTTGTTCGCCATGACCAGTGTGAACATGAACAAAATTTTCGAGAGCATTACATATCGGAAGACAAAGAGGTAGTCCATGTACCCATTTCGCAACAGTGCTATCGGTTATTCCCCTGCCATGTGTGAGACCACCAGGCAGCTTGAACATTCTCATTAAACACTGCTCTATGGTCTGATCAGAATATATCCCGTCCCAGAATTAATCTGAGCGCCTTATGGTAAAGTAACCTTTCTCAGTGAACAACTTCAAATCACCCTGTTGCATTATTTCTGTTAGCTCATTCATCTGCTGCAAATAGAGATGAGAACTTTTTGCGTATGCAAAATGACCACCTGCGTGAAATACTGGAATCATATTGCGAACACAATATGTGTGGAGTTCCCAGTCGCCTGTGCGCTCTGCTCTCAAGAACAACTGGAGAAGACCTATTGCTCGTAGTATTGTACCCAAAGCTTTCCTGTGCGTCCTACGGACGTATTCTGGAGCAGTTCGTGTAATTTTGACAGTAGATGGTTGACACTTTCTTGATTGACAGCGTCAGCTGTTGTACAGTCACCTCTGGCAAGTCCACAGAATATTTCATTGACTTCTGTGCAGTCTATGTTATCTAGTGTTCGGCTTTCTTCAAACACAAGTTTTGTAATGGCAATTTGTGTTAGCAAATGGGCACGAACTGCTCTTGAATATGCATGACCACTGATCAAATGATGGATTGACCCACCAGCATAAACAGTCCCCCAAAGTTCATTCAAGCCGCTACCAGCCATGATCGAACCAGTTGCCCCTAAATATGACATAACCATATGGAAGCCGCCGAGTCTAACGAAAACTTTTGTCAACTTATCTGACGAAGACACAATCTCCACTGCTTTGATATAAAGTGGTTGGTCAAACGTCACTGGACAAACGTATAATACGGTATTTGAATGAGAAAAGTCGATGCCGTTTGAATTTGAGTTTAGGGGGTATGGTTAATATTTCACACGTTTCACCAGTTCATTATGGAATAAATGACTATTGTTATATATCATTATAAAGCCACTGCTTTTCTGCAATTTTTGATATTTAATTTAACTCCCAAAGTAGTAGTAGATTTGATTTAATGGACGTTGTGTACCGTTGTGTGTATGAAAACAATAAATTTGTTTTCGTAATTTTGTACATTTTCGTGAATATTTCACCATTGAGTGTGAGGATTGGTACAAAGTTGGCATTTTCTGTTGGGGATATGTATTCTCAATATAATTCAGCACGATATTTATGATTCTCACTCTACTAAGGCGAATAAGAATGAGAAATATGGAGCTGGGTCGAATTTTTAAAAAAAAATTTTTTTCATAAAAAAACGCTATAACTAAAAAAGCTCAACTCGGATTCGCGGGGACCTTTCACACTTTATCCGCAATGTGTGTCCCGGAAACATATAAAAAAATCAGCTTTCTCCGATTTTTTCCCTTACTTTCTCATTTTTATGTCTAATGTGCCTGGACCGAATCGGCTTGTTTGGAGCCCCAGCATGTCGACCTTACTAAAGGTCTGTTGTACTCGAATCGCCTGTTTTGTGCCCAGCATATCAATCTTACCAAATGATGCCTGTTGCACCGGAATCGGCCTGTTTGTCGGCCTTACCAAAGAAGGTCCGCTGTACCCGAATCGGCCTGTTCAGTGCCCTGCATGTAGGTCTTACCAAAAGAGGTCCGTTGTACACGAATCGGCCTGTTTGGGGTCCAGCATGTCGGCCTTACCAAAGGAGATCCGTTGTACCCGAATCGGCCTGTTTGATGCCCAGCATGTCGGCCTGATCAGTGGCGGTCCGTTGTGCCAGAATCGGCCTGTTTGGTGCACTGCAAAGAGGTCCCTCGTACATGAATCGGCATGTTTGGAGCCCAGCATGCCGGCCTTATCAACGGAGATCCGTTGTACCCGAATCTGCCTGTTTGGTGGCTAGCCTATCGGCCTTACCAAAGGAGGTCCGTTGTACCCGAATCTGCCTATTTGGGGCTCTGTATGTCGATCTTACTAAAAGGATGTCCGTTGTACTCGCCTCGGCCTGTTTGGTGGCCAGCACATCGGTCTTACCAAATAAGGCCCATTGTACCCGAATCGGCCTGTCTGGTGCCCAGCAAGTTGGCCATTCGAAAGGAGATCAGTTGTACCCGAATCGACCTGTTTGGAACCCAACATGTCGGCCTTACCAAAGAAGGAGCGTAGTACCCGAATTGGCATGTTTGGAACTCAGTATGTCGGCCTTACCAAAGGAGGTCTGTTGGTCTGTTGTACCCGAATCGGCCTGTCTGAGGCCCAGCATGTCGCCCTTACCAAAGGAGGTCCGTTGTACCCAAATATGCTTGTCTTGGGCCCAGCATGTCGGTCTTACCAAGGGACGTCAGTTGTATCCGAATCGGCCTGTTTGGAGCTTAGCATGTCGGCCTTAATAAAGGAGGTTTGTTGTACCCGTATTGGCCCGTCTGGGGCCCAGCATGTCGGCCTTACCAAAGGAGACCATTGTACCCAAATAGGCCTGTCTGGGCCCAGCACGTGGGCCTTACCAAAGGAGGTGCGTTGTACTCAATTAGGCCTGCCTGTGACCCAGCATATGGGCCTTGCCAAGGGAAGTCCTTTGAATCCGAATTGGCCTGTTTGCAGCCCAGCATGTCGGCCTAACCATAGAACGTCCGTTATACCAGAATTGGCCTGTTTGGGGTCCAGCATGTCGGTCTTACAAAAGAAGGTCCGTTGTTCCCAAATCGGCCTGTTTGGGACTCAGCATAACGAATACGGAGTACAAGTACGGTACGTGTTACGTGAATAAGAAGATTTGTCTCGAGTACCACATTGCATATTTTGTTTACTCGCTAATAAATTTCGAAGTGTTGTTAATTTTCTTCTGAAAAATCCCTTCATTAATATTTCATGTAGGTGGAATATCAGTCAGTCGGTTCTCTAGCATCACCGTCCGGATAAATCAGGTTGATACCCCACCCCACCGCACCACCCCCCACTCCCACTACTCGGTCATTTTTCCGACGCCAATGGAAATATGTCTAAGCTGAGAGGCGGCGGAAGCTAAAAAAAAGTGTGTGTGTGGGGTGGGGGGGGGTGGGGGTGGGTGGGGGTGGAGGGGGCACACCCAAAAGTGGGCGATCACGCCTTTCTGGGTACTTCTAGGGTGTTGGGTGGAAAATAATTTTCTTTGGGGGAGGGTGGGGGCAATGATGGTAAGGCGGTTTATTCATGCAAAATATATAAATTTATATCTGCTGCCCGTTACCCCTTTTCCCACCGTAGTAGTATGTCATGTACTCGGAAAGGTACAGGTTGCCGGAACCCGGTGCCGGACCCCGGAAGTGACGTGATGTCACGTGACCCAGTGGCGCCATGTTGTGTTGTCCTGGTAACCCGCGTGAGTGGTCATATTGTGACATCATCCTCATAGCGATATGCGGTTTTAGTGCGCATGCACGGTGTGTGTTGTTATGGTGATGCATGTTTCTGTCGTCCATTTTGTTTCCAGTAGCCTTTGTCGAAAGGATCATGTAATACTGACACGATGTCATGTTGGTCACTCACGACTTTCCCTTTTCTCAGAGGGTAATATGCGACCAGAGCGTGTTTCATGCCAGCAGGTGTTGTCAGTGGAGCACATTATTTTACATTGTACTGATTTCAATCATGTTGGAGGGCAGTATGTTACAGTTGGATCTTTGAGAGATTTATTTTATCTTACATGCCCGCAAAAAAGTCATTTTTAACGGAATCAACCTTTTTAATAAATTTTACATTGTTTTAACATTTTTAAAATTCATCTATCCATATTTATTTCAAAGGTTGATTCACACAGCATGTTTTGTACAACTGGTCTCACTTTCTCATAATGGTTCACATTCCTTAGTTTTATTCCTCTTATTCCTCTCATTTTATATTTCAACGACTTTTTTTTAGATTACTTCATTGTGGTTAATGGTCTTTTTTAAGATACACTCTTTCATCGCCACGATATGGCCTAGGCTGCTGGTGTGGCGTAATGCACCAATGAATAAATAAATAAATAAATAGTCGTCCATTTTGTATACTGGAGGCCGCCATCTTGGTTTTTATGGTAGCGCGTGGTTGTTATGTTACTGAAAGGCTTCTTATACCACAGGGGTATGTTCGGAGGTTATGGTCGATTGAATAGGAGTAAATCTAATTACCATAAACATTCAGACAAGTTGTACAATTTCGGATTCCTGCAGAATCCTCTGCTTCTATCTAGTAGAGTAGAAGAGTCTATCATTTGGAACAGTTTGTTACTATATTTAGATTTTCTGGTCTGTTCAGGCTAGATCTAACTCTATTCCAAATACTCTTATTCTCGTGTCATTCCAATTACTTCACTTTATCATCACGACCCATGGCATTCCAATTCCACCACCCATAAATAACGAACGACGGGCCTTCGGCACCCCCTTTTCTGAAATGAGGTCTTGACTCCCATGAGAAAATCCCTAAATGAGGTCTAATCTACTATCCCTCTTAGTACCATTTCGGTTGAGGCCATGAGGTTTAATTTACTATCCCTCTTAGCCTCATCTCGGTATTTAACACCCATGTCCCATGGAATCCCTTTTTGGGAAAATGTCTCTGGTTACAGAATCCCTTTTTGTGAAATGAGGCCAGGAGAAAATCCGAGCGACCCATTACAATGGCGTAGCTGCGGGTGTGGGGGAGGGCTTGACCCCGCTTATAATTTGCGCTGCCTTCCAAGCCTCCCCCCCCCCCCCGCCCCTAAAAAAGGTTCAATGCAAGTTTCACACAACACACTGCCCCAAAATGGTCTCCACGCTACAAATGCCTCAGATTCGCTCACAGATCACTAAATTTTGCCCGATTTCCTTCGATGTGTGCGTGTGGGGGGGGGGGGGGGGGGGGGTAGTTCTAGTTAGGAAAAGGGAAGGTTCCGAAACCCTACACAATAGCCTATCCAAATATATTTTTTGCCCCATCTCAACTCCCCGCAAAAAAAAAAAAAAACTGGCTGGTGCACCTCTATTATAAAATCCTGGCTACGCGCCTGACCCATTGTCTTTATACAGATTAAACCTGTGACTCCACAATCCACGTCTAGAAACGTCTTTGTCGATTCATAGCGGAAAGGGGATTCGGGATTGAAATCCTGTGGAATTTGGGAACCCAATTCTTCCACTTTCTAATTTTCACACCTTCAACGTAGACCGTTGTCCCCCAGATCTCCCACTTCAGCATATGGCAACGAGTTAATGTCGCTTTACGTAATGCAACAAGCAGTGAGGATGGCTACTTATTAATTGATTTTCATCTTTGAACTAGGGCTGTCACGATTATTCGATTAATCGACTATTGATCGGTCACGGCGAAATCGATTAGTATTTTTCGTTGTCGAATAATCGGTAAATTGTATCCCGTTTTAGACGTTTAATAATTAAAAGAAAAGTTGATGAAAAAACTATTGTTTCTAAAGGTAAAGAGTTAAGAACATCGATGTTAAACCCCCAAGAAGCTGTTTGAAGAATTTGTCTTTCAGGTACATTCATCAAAGCTTTGATGTTCTGAACTTTTGAACCGTCAGTGTAACAATCAAGACCGGTCGGCAGTTGCGAAGTTCGCAACTGCCGACCGGTCTTGATTGTTACACTGACGGTTCAAAAGTTCAGAACATCAAAGCTTTGATGAATGTACCTAAAAAGGATCGTCTTCGTTGTTTCCTTGAGGTAAGTCAGCTGACTTGAACTTCATTTTTATCTACTTCAAAGAAAGGGAGGGATGGGGGCATTTGGGTACGATTAATCGATTATCATCGATTATTTGCGACGATTTATCGATTCCTATATTTAAAAATCGTGACAGCCCTACTTTGAACTCCCGCTCCATTGAGATTAAGAACTGACTTTTTCCATCCATGGCGGACACAAGATGAACCTGGACCCACCATGTATACACAACTTTACAATAGGATAGAGTTGTGACATTTCTGTCAGCTGTTGAAAATCTTTTACACATCATCATGGTATCTTTACTACATTCTTTGGAAAAAACTTAGTCATCAAACAAGTCCATTTGAAAGAGAAAAAATACTTTAGAAAGGGTTCAGGAAAATTTTAAAATGGCTTACATTAGCAAGTAGAATCATTCATAATAAGAAAATGAAATTGCCAAAACAGACTTTAACCAATATGGATAAACATCAACACGATCTTGAACAACCAGCAGAACCAAAAGTAGACCACGCAACAAAATGAAACAGTACTTTAAAACCAGGTGGTGGTGGGTTTTTCCGTGGTGTTTTATTCCTATATTAATTTGATGGGGTGATTATTAAACCACCAGGAATTTTCAAGCAGCATCCCCGAAGAAGAAGCAAACACATAAGAAAAGAAAGTTACCTAAGAATGAATAATTCATAGTTATAGAGAGATAAAAGATCAGCGAAAGGTAGGATCTAAATACATGTACAGACATTTCGAAATTACACCTCATAATTCTCCATACTACCAAGCATGCAAAACCAAAAGCATAAATTTTGAAAAATCTTCAAAAACAAAGGAAGCTATCGCAACTTAAGTTAACACATGCAGTGTCAATTACAAAAGATGATGCAGAAAATTTAAATCATGAACCAATGCATTCTGTCCAAAGTACAGAATATGTACCATTAAAAGAAAATATTTCCACAATGACACTTCTTCAGCTTTAAATCCTCCTAAATCTACTCGTGGAACAAGATCTTACTTTAAGTGAAATGTTTTAATAAATAAATCCATTAAGTGTACTCTTCCCACTTATATAAATAGCAATACATTTTATTTGTTCAGTTTCATCCATAGATACTGATAGAGAAGGATGGTGAGACAACATACGAAACAAAAAATCCCTTTAGTGATAAAACATGGTGGTATGTTATTTGCAATGAGGCAAACTGTTCCAGAATATCCAAAAGAAATCATAAAAAATGCACCTAAAGAATGAATTATTTATTTGTCAGAATGTTGTCCTAATCTTTTAAAAGACAATGCATATCTAACAATTATCAGAAACAAAAATTGCACCCATAGCATGAACAACTAAGAACACTTGCTAGTAAATCAATATCACTTAAAAAGAGAAAAAAAAAACAATATTAAATCAGGAAGGTGTTTTTTTACCATCACCTAGATTACTTGCTCCAGTGGTTGGACTTGCAACAAATCTTGGAAATAAATTAAAAAGTAAACTATGAAGAAAATGGCTATTGTACCTTATCATATGTCAGAAGATATGCAACAGTTTAGAAATGAAAAAGCTCAGCATCTTGCAGTACGTGGAGAGTGGATTGTAACTAAATCACCCGCGGAGTGGAGTTATCACCCAAGCTATAACTTCAAATTTTGTTCATATCGACAAAAAACACAAGCAATGTTTCAGCCAATGGACCTCCGGGTTTAACCCGGAGGTCCAATGGCTGAAACTTTGCTTGTGCTGGTTATTCTTTGCAAGAAATTTTCAATTGTTGCTTGGGTGGAATCTCCACTCTGTGGGTGAGTTACTGATAATACACTCTCCACGTACTGTAGATTACCACCTAATCCACAAGTTACGAATACAGTACAACTTCAGAATAATTTATCATCAGTGTTAGAAAATTCAGAGTTAAGTGAAAGTGGGAAAGAACTTAAGTATGGGGAAACTTTGAACAAAATTCAAATGTCACATAAGAAACATTACAACCTTCACTGGTCACATTCGATTCAGAAGAAAAAAATCATTATCTTTACGAGATCGTATTATAGAAAGTGTACCTGTTACGATTAGATTAAAGAAATTTCATCATTACCTGCTTTATCAACTCATCCAAACATGAGATGGGATGAGATGGGATATATTAAGTTAGAGTGGAGAAGCAATGCAAGGTTCAAGCTTTATTGATTTAGTTAAAGATGTTCTTTGACATCGAAAAGGTTTCAAACCAAAAGTTTGGGAAATAATCAGTCGTGGATTAAAATATATAAATATACCACAATATTTTCTAGGAAATTGTGAACGTTGGTTATGGATGCATACATTTAAAACTAAAAGTCCTGTCATGAAATGCGCACAAATAGCACGTTGATATGCGCGTTAATGTACGCGTTATGGCCCCAGTAAAGCTATCAAACTCTGTACATATTGCCTGTGCACAAGCAATGTTTCAGCCAATGGACCTCCGGGTAACCCGGAGGTCCATTGGCAGAAACATTGCATGTGTTTGCTATGAGTAACCAGGAGAACCTGCCGTGGTTTGGATGCCATTCGATATGGCAATTGCACGCAATTCCAACGCGCAATTAAGCCTAGATAAACGCACTATTCGTGACAGGACTTCTAGTTTTAACTGTAGACAATATACTCATAAACCAAGCAGTACAAATCAGAGTTCTTCTGAAGATAGTTGGACAGATTCGCCTTTATCAATATTCCCAATACATAGAAGCAAGAAAAAACAGTGGAGTAAAGATACACAAATTGCATTACAAACACGTAACTCATCAACACGTAAAAACTCTGACAAATGGGAGGCCTATTGAATGATATCTTAAGTGATTTGTATTACAAAACAAAACATCCTGCTGGTATTAGTGGTATACAACAATTATATAAATCAGTACATCGAAAAAATAATTATATTACACTTGATCAAGTAAAAGATTAGTTGAGGGGAGAAAGAACATATACTTTACATAAACTATCTGGAGAAAATGTTCAAGACGTAAAACTATATTTGGTGGTATTGATCATTAATGACAAATTGATTTAGCACATTTACAAAGTGTACAATCCCATAATGATCAATTTCGTTTGTTTTAGTTTGTGTGATTGATGTATTTCCAAAATATGCATGGGTATTACCTATCTGCAGTGAATCTGGAGGAACATTAGCAAAATCATTTCAGACTATTTTGAAAACTTCTTGTCATAAACCATTACCATTATAATCTGATAAAGATTCTGAATTTAACAATAAGATGGTACAGACATTTCTGAAGAGAGAAAATATTCATTTTTTCACGACAGTAAATCCCGAAACAAAAGCAAGTATTGTAGAACGATTCCAATGTACATTGAAAACTCGTATGTGGACATATTTCACCCATAAGCATGCATTAAATATATTGATGTGTTCCAAAACTTAGTGGACAGTTACAATCATAGTTTTCATCAGAAAACGAAATAGATGTTTCTCAACATTTGTATGAACAAAAAAAAATAATACATTTTCAAGTTGGTGATTCAGTGTGTAAAACCAAACGTACATTTGAAAAAGGGTATTTACCAAACTGGACAAAATAATTATTTAAAGTTACACACGTAGAACGTACAATACCAATTACAAACTTGAAGATTTAGGTGGAGAAAGAATTTCAGAATTTTATCCTCAGGAAATTCAAAGTATAAAAGATGATGCAAAAAATATTATCAAATCAGTTCTTGTTAGACAGTCAAGACGTGTGGCTAAGAAAATTATTAAAGAACTTACAGTATGTTGGAAAAGATATCCAAAGAAGTTTGATAGTGGGATAGCAGAATAAGATTTGGTATAAAAACAAAATTGTCATCAAATGAAATTCCATTGCCAAGTGAAGGCACAAGTGCTGAAGTACAAAGTCAACAATACAAATTTTGTGGGAATTGTGTTGCAAACAAATCAAGTTACTTATTTTACACAGATTATTATTATTTATCTTATACCTGTTGAAGATATAGCCCATGTGTTATAGATTATCTATAACACATACCCCTATGTCATATAGATTGGAGAACGGACTATAGTCTTTTCTATATTATAATATAATGATGACATTCGCAAAATTGTTTATAAATCGTGTCAAATCTGGTGAAATTGATTATCAAACATATTTTTGTCATAAATCATAAGAATTGAGGCGTAAGTATATTTTCTGTAATTGTTTTCCCAGTTACAGGGCCACTTTCTAAGGGGAACTATACTCTATCATTCACTTGAATTTGTAGCCTCGTTACGCACCAACAGCTTTTCCGGACACATCACATGTATTCATGCCCAACAAGAGAAAGCAGTCGACTCCACTCCAGATGAGTCGACATTTTGACACGAAATCATTCCCAAAACCCTTTTAAAAATGCAGAAAAGAACAAAAATGGTCGGTAAAAGATAAATACAACAATACCATAGTGTGTTTTGATATGTTTGATATCTCAACGAGTTGAAAGTGAGTTTTTTTCGCTCGGCACTTTCAACTCGTTGAGATATCAAACATATCAAAACACACTATGGTATTATCGTATATATATGGTATTATAATTATAAGAATTGTTGTTACTGTTATAAAGTAGTTCCTTAGGATATATTCTTCCATGTCCAGTATTATAATATTTGAAACAAAACAGAAGATAAGAAAAATGAATTTGTGTTATGCCACACTTCTGAGTGAGAGTTTTATGAATATGTTTCCAAATACATAGACAAAACTACATGTATGTTTCAATGAGTCGTTTTGTATTCAATGAGTCAGATGTGCATAGGAAGAAAACGTCGAGACCGAAGGTCG